>CM057452.1:438800000-440030000 GCA_016271365.2 Neoceratodus forsteri | reverse complement strand
GATCTCTGGATACTCACAAGCACACAAGCACAGAAGACACAGGTGAGAGTTTCCAGAGCTCACTCTGCAGGAGTGAGAATACTTTCCATAGCACATGATCTGAACTTCATGTGTGCTATTTATACAATGGGGTGAGAGCTCCAAGCATATTGTTATGTTTTCCTGGATTCTTTTCCTGTTTCTTTGTGCTGTCTGCTGTTTCTGTGTGTGGTCTGACTGTGTGTTGAGTTTTTCTGAATGGGCTGGTAGTCTCAGAAACACTAGGGGAGACCAGCGAGTGTCCTTTGCAATGCTAATTGAGTAAGTTGCAAGTAGGAGTGAGAAACAGAAGCTTTTTTGTGAAGCAGTTTCATTTAGAATGCAGGCTGTACTGAAGCTGAGATCAGCATAGTAATGGGCCGAGAGTCTCAGAAACATTATGGGACAGAAGTGAGTGTCCTTTGCAATACTAATTGATTAAGTTGCAGGTAGCAGTGAGAAACAGAAACTTTTTTTGTGAAGCAGTTTCATTTAGAATGCAGGCTGTAGTGAAGCTGAGATCAGCATAGTAATGGGCTGGGAGTCTTAGAAACACTGTTGGACACAGGTGAGTGTCCTTTTCAATGCTAATTGAGTTAGTTGCAGGTAGCATTGAGAAACAGAAACTGTTTTGTGACGCAATTCCTGTTAGAATGCAGGCTGTAGTGAGTGAGTAGTGACATCAACAGAGTATGTATAAACAGCATTTATTTTAACTCTGGTGATCACACTGCAGTGGAAATAACTGAGGTTATCACACTGATATTGATCCCACCCCTATTGTATAAACACACATATATACTGTGTGTATATATATATATATATTATATATATATATATATATACACACACTGAAAGAAAAACTGGTAAGCTTGCTATAAGAAAATGGACATCAGGACAAGAGGCAGCATGGGTTTTGTCAGGGTGGCCCTGCCAGGCTAACCTAATTGATTTATTTCACTAGGGAAGTGGACAGAGGCCAAGCAGTGGACATCCTCTATCTGGATTTCAGGAAGGCCTTTGATTGTGTTCCCTGTGGGAGATTAATAAGGAAGCTGGAGGACCTGGGGGTAGGGGAAAACTGGTTATGTGGGTAAGAAACTATCTGTGGGACAAAGGTCAGAGGGTGGTTTTCAGGGGAAGAGTTCTTGGAGGCTAGGGCAATCACTAGTGGGGTCCCACAGGGCTGGATGCTTGATCAAGTGCTGTTTAACATCTTCATCAGTGATACTGCAGATGGGATAATGGGTAAAATATGACTGTTTGCAGATGACATAAAGCTTTGTGGGACAGTAGATATGGAAGAGGGGAGACAGGACCTCAGGGAGGACCTAGCTACGCTAGAGAAATGGTCAGGTATTTGGCAACTGGGTTCAACACCAAAAAGTATAAAGTAATGATGATGATACAAATTTATTTTTATACAGGAAACAAACTTTAGAGGTAAAGCACTCTATTTTCAATAAGAATGCCCTGTGTCTCAATTACACAATAACATTAAAACATTAAAATTGTAATTGTTATATGGGTGCAGAACAAGTTCATTTGCAGCAGTTATGTAATGCCCCAAAAGTCTCCCTTAGGGCTAATTGAAATTCGGTCACGGAATTTTTAATTTTTATATCTATAGGAATTTGGCTGTATGACTTAGCCAGGCTAGATTGTAACATCATATTTCCAAATCTGTTATAAACTTGTGGACAGGAAATTAACATCTGATCTCTAAATAAATATCTTGAATTGGTTTGGTCTCTTGATAGTACCAGATATTTCAAAGGATGTGTAGTTTTGGAATGTATTACTTTAAAACACCATAACCACCAGTTTAGTTGTCTTTTATCTTCTGGATTTAACCAATTCTATGAATTGTAAACTAAAAAAATGATGCATTCCAAATTTGCTAGAAAGGTAATGCACTTGGGGGCAAAGAATTGGAGACCAAATGCTGACTGGATGGTGTGCAGGTTAGACACACAGACTTTGGTGCACTCTGTAAAGAACAGTTAATATATGCTTGTTCTTACCAATTTTGATTCCAATTAGCATCTTGTGATGATCAGTTCTTGTATGTACTGTAGCTAAGCAAGCCACACTAGCCACCATAGCCATGGCTATCAAACAAAAATAGGCATACAATTTGAAATTTTGATGCAAAAAAAGGATTTTATTGCAAGGTAAAGTAAGAACAAACGAGACAGTCAGTCAGACACTGACCACACTCACACCAGTGCTTCATGTTCCAGCAACCCTTCCTCAGGGGGCCAATCTGTGTTTGATAGCCATTGGCTATGGTGGCTAGTGTGGCTTGCTCATATCAACAATGGTAAGAACAAGCATATATTAACTGTTCTCCACAGGAGTGCACCAAGGTCTGTGTCTTTGGCGTGCAAGTTTCGGGTGGCCCCCCTGTCAAGTGCACACTTCCCTTTTATGAGTTTGCAATACTGCTGGCTGGATTGGTGTGCAGGTTACCAGGCACAGCAGGAGAAGGACTTGTAAGTGATCATCACAAGTAACCAGAAACACTCAGCACACTGCAAGAAAGCAGCAGTCAAAGCAAAGGAGATGCTGGGCTGCACAGCCTGAGGTAAAACCAACAGGAAAGTGGAGGTCATTCTGCTATTGTACAGATCACTAGTTCAGCCACACCTAGAGTACTGTGTGTAGTTTTCATGCTTCTACCTAAAAAAGGACATCAATCTGCTGGAAACAATCTAGAGATGGGCAACCAGGGTCAGCAAGAAAGAACATACAAGGAGAGAGAGAGGGAGGGAGGGAGGAGGGAGGGAGGGGGGAGAGAGAGAGAGAGAGAGAGATATCTGAACATGTGCTCCCTGGAAGATAGAAGGGAGAGGGGTGAGATGATTGAAATATTCAGGTATCATAAGGATTTCAAAAGGGTGAACTCTGATAGTCTCTTCAGCCTTAGTGGGAACATGATATGTGGCACTTATAGTATATTGTCCGAAATATCATTTCCTACCAGAAGTGCAAAAACACATCTCATCCAGAATTTAAAAAATGACACCTGTCAAGTTTATGAGGTGGTGTGTAAAAATGGCAATGCTGAAAGTTTGGAGTTACAATATTGAAAATTAGTGAAGTTAAGAGTGAACGTTGAAGTATTGCAATGTTCACTCATAACCTGGGCATTTAACCATATTTGTCAGCCAAATTTTCAGCATAGCTTTCTTTTTACCCCGCCTCATGAACTCAGTAGGTGAAAATTTTCAAATCCCTGCTGAAACATCATTCTGCACCTCAGTGTGAAAACACATTTTAACCAGGATTTGAAAAATGACAGCTGTCATGAACATAAAGTGGTGTGAAAAAAATGGCTATGTTGAACATTTGGGGTCAAAATATTGAAAACTGCCAAAGTTATGAGACAGTGTCAGTGGCTCAGTAGGTAGCACACTCACCTCTGAGGCTGGGAGATCAGAGGGCTGTGGGTTCAGTTCCCACATTTGGCACTTGGGTTAATATCCCAATACTGACACTGTAGTGAAGCATGAGAGGTGCTGCACTTCTCAGGTGCTGTCTTCGATGAGACGTAAACTGACGCCCATCTGCCTGGATTGGTGGTAGTTCAGGTGAATGTTAAAGATCCCATGGCACTTATCAAAAAAGACTAGGGAAATTTCCCCGGTGTCCTGGCCAAATTTCCCTCATTCACTAAAAATACCACCAACAGCTTAATCTGGTTCAAGGTCAGTTGGCATTCATCTGTATCCCTCTCCCCCAGGTCGTGCCTGAAAATAGGCAGGATTTGTCTAGTGCACTTACCCGGTCAACAAAAACTAAAATAAATAAATAGAATAAATGAGGGATCATAGAAAAACTTCTGTCTACATTCATAACTGTCATTTTGATGCATTTTGACCCCAGATTTTCAACAAAGCCTTCTTATGACCCCACCTCATGAGCAAGGGCAGTGAAGTTTATTGAATCCTGCCAAAAAGATGATTTCACAAAGTGACCACAAAATCACCTTTCTGGTCAGCTTTGCATATTTCCAGTGCATTGGTCATGAGGTGGGGTCTCAAAAAGGCTATACTGAAAATTTGGTGCAAAAATATTCAGAAATGACAAAGTTATGAATAAAAGTTCAAACCCCCACTGAAATACATTAAACAACATTTACCTTACTTTCTCATACTACAGTCGCAAGTTCCAGCAGCAAGACGTGTCTTCGATTGCAGAATGGATCTATGTCACTGGACATGTTCAGGTGAGTGAGGGTGTGTGGGGTGTGGGGTGGTGGGTGCTGAGTGGGATGTCATGTGGGATGCCATGGTGGGTGGGTGTATATGTGTGTGTGTGTGTGTAGGGGTTAGATCAGTGAGAGACTGTTTTCTTGTTTTCTTGTTTATACGTTAAAACAAAATCATCAAGGGACTGTTTTCATTATTTTCATTATTTCAGGTGATATAGTCAGACACTAGGGATTGAGCACCCCAGTGTCAGGCTACTGTTTGGCAGCACCAGGGGTGAGCACCCCGGTGCCACTATTTACATATTGGGAACAGAGGGCAAATGACCTAGAGAGAAGGGGGTTAACAGAAGTGGTACTGGGGATGGGCACACTGATTTGCTTATATTAACATTGGGAAGGGAGTGGGCAACCTGGAGGGGATGGGAAGGAAGAAGCAGTACTATGGGTGGGCACCAGGGTCCACTTAAGAACACTTTAAATTAGCTAGGTAGATAGATAGATAGATAACAGAGAGAGAGACAGAGACAGAGACAGAGATAGAGATAGAGACAGAGATAATGGTGGATCGCTGACTGCAGCATTCAAGAAAGTTCCACTGTTCTCATACAGAGAACACCGGTCAACACAGGTCTATGGCTCCACTCGCTAAACTGGGCACGTTGGATTTTGAGGTGCACAGAAAAGGTATTTCTGGCCATTGTTTTAAAAAGCAAACACCAGAATTGAATTAAATGAGTGTTGTTTAGCTAGGTTCAAGTCCTTGTTTTTTAAAATGACAACATTTTTATGTATTTTCTATGTTTTTTCTTTGGGGGTAAACAAGATGGTGGCTGTCATGATACAAAAAAATGTTTTTGGGTGCTGTGAGAAGCAAGTGGTGAATAAACAAAAATCTTCTGCAACATGGAATGTTTTGTGTCATATCAGAACGTTATCCAAAAAGCCCTATTGAGCGTGCTCAGAACAAAAAACAAACAAATAAACAAATTTCAATCCTTATAACTCTGGAACCATTTAATATAGTTTCACAAAACCTACCAAAGGCACTACTTTTGCACAGCACACTTCAACCATGAACATTTCAGTAAAAAATTCCATTCTGTGTCCGCTGTAGGTAAGAGCAAAACCAAAACACTTGAGTGTAGGAAAAGAATTAGACATCTACAGGAAAATGACATATGTGGATCTCAGAAATCGCACAAGGTGCCATCACAAAACTTTCCATATATTTAGATCTTGCCTACTAGACAATGTATGGAAAATCTCAGCTAATGTTGTCAAATGCTGACAAAGTTATTAAGGTGCAAAGTTAGGAGTTTAAAGTGATTTACCAACTTTCCCCGATGTCGTGTTTGCAGATCACCTTCCCTACATTGAGTGATGCAAATCTCAGCTGCCCTGAAGTTTTTTTTTTTTTTATTTAGTTTTTGTTGACTGGGTAAGTGCGCTAGCCAACATGTGACTATTTTCAGGCACGACCCGGGAGGTACAGTTACAGAACACAGTGATACATAAAAAAATTACACAAAGCAAGATACATTGGCAAAGGACAAAGTCACACAGTGTAGTCAAAGCATAACAATTAAGGATAAACTTACCATATTCACTGTTGATAATTAGGGGTGAGGTGGTAGGGGACAGGTGGATGGGTAAGGCATGAAGAGGAGAAAGGGGAGTAGAGCAAATGGTGAAAAGGAGGGCATGAAGGGAAGGTTAAGGCGGCAAGTCGGCGGCATTAAGCGGAGAAGGTTACCACCTGCAGCGGTCGGGGTGGAACCGGGAGTCAGCAGGAGAGATGGAGAGGTCTGGGAGCAGGGAGAGTAACTATGGGTGCAGAAAATAGGAGGGTGATGCAGGAGAGGACGGTGGGGAGGACCAGGTGCAAGGTGTGAGGGATTTGAACTAAGGGGATGGGGAGGACAGGAAGGTAGGGGGCAGGGCAGGGCAGGGTGGAAGTGCGGGGTGGCTAGGGAATAGGGATGATGGGCATGGAACAAATTGGGAAACGAGTGAGGGAGGTTAGATGGAGTGCTCCTAGTAAGAGCGAGCGCACAGAAGGAGGGAGAAGAACAAGAATTACAGCGGCGAATACGGCATTGGCGGTGAAGAGTAGCAACCTGCCGAGCCGGGTGGAACTAAGAGACGGCAGGAGAAGAGGGGAGATCGAAGTCACGGTCGGACACAGACAGGTATGCAAGGATAAATAGGAGAGGGAAGGGGAGGGGGTGAGGACAGAACAAAAGGGAAAAGAGGGAAAGAATGAAAGAAGGAGGGGAATTGATGGCAGGGAGAGGGGCAGAAAGGTGAAAGGAGGGTAAGAAGGGTGACGGCGAAGTACGGCATTGGTGGTACAAGGTTGCAACCTGCAGCCAGACTGGTGGAACTGAAAGACGGCGGAGAGGGGAGTAGAGGGCGGCTAGAGGGGGAGTGTAGCGGCAGAGAGCAGGAGGAGGGAAGGGCAGGAAAAGGGGGAGGGTAAGGATAGAAAAGGTACTGGAGGAATGGCTAAAGTGGGAAGGGAAGAGAGGCGAGGATGGTTAGGGTTACAAGACCAGAGGGTGAGGGTTAGGAAGGAAGGATGGTAGGAAAAATAGGCTCAGGGACGAGGGCAAGCTAAGTGACTAGGCAGAAGTAGAGAACTTACAACAGGATGTTACAGTTACATCAGCATATCAGGGTATGAGTACAGGGCATCAGAACACACGATTATACAGCATCATCAAACATAAAAGAAAACAAGTGCAAGTGCATATCATACAAAATAGAGGAGGAGGAGATCTGGTTAGAACATGGGATTCAAGAGGATCAAAACAAACACATTTGTCCATCGAGGCAAGGAAAGTTCTGAGACTGTGCTTAAATGCAGCATGGGAAGGAGCATTTTAGTTCCAGGGCAAAAGTTCCAGAAGTGAGGGCAGCATAACTGAAGGATCCAGAACCCTTGTTTGTATGGCAGAGAGGAATATTTAGTAAGGACTGTCAAAAGATCTAAGGTCCCGAGAAGGTATTACCGGCTGGAGCAGTTTTGAGAGATCAGCTGGCTTGGACACTCTGATGATGGTGTCAGAAAGGCTGCAAAGGTAATATTGCCTGGTGGAGGAGGGAGACAGCCAGCCTAGGTCTTTGTACAGCTGACAATGGTGTTTCAGGCGTGGTGCTTTAGCCGCATACCTACAAACATTGTTAAAGGTGGTGTCCCATTGATGCAGGGCAGTTTTGTTGGCCATGGTTAGGATGGGAGCACCGTAGGTGAGGGTTGGTAATAGGATTCCTCTGGCAATTGCCAGTTTGGCGGTGGGGGTAAGCAGGTAGTTAGTCCTGTAAGCGGCCCCTAGCTTACAATTGACAGATTTACAGGTTTCCTGGATATGCTGTTTTAAGTCAAGATTTTGATCTAGATGGATGCCCAAATAGCGTAAAAGAGCTAACCGACTCAGAGGATACCATTAACATCAGGCACAGAGAGTGGAGAAGAGCAGGTTCTTATTTTGTGTGGTGATCCAAATAGCATAGCTTTGGTTTTATTTGAGTTGAGGACAAGGCGTGAGTGTGTAGCCAGCTGCACCAAGTGGAAGTCAGTGGTAAGGGCATCATTCAGGTTGATTATATTGTCAGAGTGGGCATAGATGACCAGGTCATCAGCATAAAGTAGTAGTGGCCAGAGGTTATTACGTCAGGAGATTGTTTATAAATAGTGAGAAGAGGAGAGACCAAGCATGGAGCCCTGAGGGACACCAATATTGATTACTGCACTGTCAGAGATAGCAAGTTGAATTTCACTGCTTGAGACCTGTTGGCAAGGTAGCTGCTGAACCAAGTAGCGACAGGGTAAGAGAAACCCAGGTTTCTGAGGGAGGCAAGTAGTAATGGGTGGTCAACAAGGTCGAATGATTTAGTAAGGTCGATGAAAACAGCCCCTGTTAGCTGCCCTTTGTCCATGTTGGTGAGAATGTCAGAGGAGAATTTTGCTAGTGCAGGCATGGTGCTGTGGTGTTTTCTGAAGCCATGCTGTGCGGCACAGAGTAAACTGGAATTTTCAATGAATTCGTAACTTGAATAGAGACTAATTTCCAAGAATCTTGCTAGGACTGATAGTATAGCAATTGGTCTGTAGTTGGACGATCATTCTTGCTGCCTTTTTAAACACAGGAGTAATTCTGGCGGCCTTTCAGATTTCGGGGACAGAGCCATTGGAGAGGGATAGGGTGAAGATTCTAGCTATAGGTCTGGATATGAGGTTAGCAGCTATCTTTAATAGACGAGGTTCCATTGCATCAGAGCCAGGGCTGGTATTGTCAGAGATAGCTTTGAGCAGTTTGAAGACTTGATGCCAAGTGACTGCCTTGAAGTAAAATGGTTTAGCCAAGGCAGATGAAGTGCCAGAGAATGTTGAGTTTAGTTGTGTGGCTGGAGATTGAAGGAGGTGTGTAGGCAGATAGGTCGAAAACTGCTGGTTAAATGCGCTTGCAATAGTGAGGAGTCATTACAGTGGACCTTGTAGGATCATTTCAGAGGAGTGACAGCTGCGTGGATCCTAAGAAGGTTTTAATGTGGCTCCAAAATTTTCGAGGATCGTTGGAGGAGTTAGTCAGCAAGTTTTGACAGTACCTGCTTTTAGCCTGCCTGATGAGCTTTTTACAATCATTTCTATACTGTTTATATAGGATGAGATCCCGGGGGAGCCCAGAATTCTTAAATTGTTTCCATTGCTTGTCCCTGGCTTTTAGTTTACATAGAAGTTCTTTATTTAGCCATCTTGATTGCTGACCTCTGACCCTTCTTTTTACCTTTGGGAGGTGTTTCTTTTGTACTTCGCCAAACTTGGTAAGGAATATGTCAAGGGCAGTGTCAACACTGGATGTGGAGAAGACGTCAGACCAGTCTATGTCAGATATGTCAGATAGAAAGGCTTGTACATCCAGGGCAGCATAGTTTGTGAAAGTAATCAGGCGTGATCGAGGAGCAGGCGGTGGGCAGGAGCGCCAATGACAGATCATTGGTGAGTGATCTGTAAGTGAGTCAGCCAGGACAGCAGCTTTAGAAACATGATCCGGTCTGTTGGTAAGGATCCAGTCCAGTAACGTACCTGATAGTGAATTAGTGATTCTAGTGCATTCAGTTATAAGTTGGTGAAAACAGTGCTTCTGGATCAGTGAGGCAAGGAGACTGTGATGTGGGCCCAACCAGTTCAGGTTCAAGTCACCTAGGAGGAAGGGTTTTATTTACTTTTACAGTTTGAGAAACGTACTGCAGTAGATTATGGAGACCGCTCAGCCCACTGGTGGGCGGGTTATACACGCATACGATGTGCAGGTATTTTGACCCAAGTGTCAAAGTCACATGCAGCGTTTCACATTGCATGAGGGAATCAGGGTTAGGCAAGATGCTAAGAGACAGATGATTTTTATAGCATATGGCGACCCCCTCCCCTTCCTGGAACCAGATCAGTCTCATCGAAAAAATATTATACCCAGGCAGAGAGCAAGAAGTATCAGATACATTTGGTTTCAACCACGTTTCGGTGAGGCATAGTATGTCAGGATTCACCAACTTAGCCCAGGCTTCAAGTTCAGCAAGGTGACTCAGGAGGCTTCTAATGTTCATGTGGGCTAGTACCAGGCCTTTTTTTGTGCTAGTTGAGTTAGACAGTGGGGTGTTAAGTTTGGGACCAGGGTTAGATTCAATATCACCTGATAGCATGAGGAGCCTCTGTACAAGGTGTATAAACATGTCTCTAGGGAACATGCCTAGTTTACGTTTAGATTTGCGACTGCCTTGGAGATAGAAACGGAGGGATAGGTAGGTACACCCCCTTTTGAGTAGTATAAGGTGGGTGATGGGTAGATGAGCATGAGAGGAAAGGAGAAGATTGGAAAATCTAAAGTCATTTGTAGACTGAGTGTAGCATTCCTCGGTAGTGGAGAAAGACACAGTGATTCAGTTCAGACCAGATAGGAGAAATAGGCAGATGATGGGGACTAGTTTAGGATGGCTAATAGTACAGAGCAGATTCATCGTGGAGTGACCGGAGTGAGGGGGCATTCCAGCAAGTAGGGTGGAGAAAGAGGCGGGTTAGGCAGGGTGTGAGGGGTCGGGATAAAGCTGGGATCCTGTAGTACATGTATAGCCGGTTTCAGGTTACGGCGTAGCACTGCAGGACAAGCTAGTTAGCGCTGAAGCGTGGTGGGGATAGGATGCTGCCCCTAGTGGGAGAGGAATATAAGGAGCCAATGGAAAAGTAGACACTTAGTCATATGACAGACAGGAGACTATATAGCTGAAGAGGCTCACCAGGTGGGGGTGAGGTGGGGGAGGAGGGAGCCGGGCGCAAAGCACCGCGGAAGAATGCTATGGAGGAGCTGTATCACTGGCCAAGCGGCAATGCTCACAGTCCCCGGGGGTTCTAAAGTGGAAACTAACTTCAGAAAAAGGAAGCGAGAACAGCCGCTTTCTGTGTGGAATGCTACTGGTTAAAGTCCTGACCCAGCAGAAGAGAGCCGGCGGCAGGGAGGATGAATGAACATACCTTGCGGGCTTTGCACCTTCAGCGGCACAAGGTACCAGGAAGCGCCGAGCTCCTGGTTCCCTTTCTCGGCTTTAGCGGTTTGATGCGGCCCCTGGCAACAGGTGAACTGGAGGAGTGCGGCTTTTCTTTTGGAGGCGCCGCTTTAGGAGCGGAGACCCCGGCGGTTGTCTTGGCGGTGGTCTGAAGGTTCCTGGTCCTGGAGGGGGGGATCCGAAGCCTCGGCGGGCTCGGGAGAGTCCTGAGGAGGTAGGAAGGAGAGTGATTAAGTACAGGCTTAAGACAATAGGAGAAGGTGGAGGTGAGAAAGAGGAGGAGAGCAATTCAGCAGGAGGTAAACTTTAGTAGAGTAAGGCAGGTAAGGAATACAGAGTTAGTACACAATTGCAGTTTAAAATTTTAAACAGAAAAGGCGGGAAGGCGGGATTCTTAGGAGGGCAGTTGTAAGCAGTTCCAGAGACTATGCAGGCAGAATTTAACTTTAGTTAGAGAGAAAACACAAGTACAGGTTTCTAGTGAGTAGATTATGGAATGATAAAAGTACTTTACAATTGCTATGGAGGAGCTGTATCACGAAGCCGCGGCGGCAACGCTCACAGTCCCCGGGGGTTCCAAAGTGGAAGCTAACTTCAGAAAAAGGAAGCGAGAACAGCCGCTTTCTGTGTGGAATGGTACTGGTTAAAGTCCTGACCCAGCAGAAGAGAGCCGGTGGCAGGGAGGATGAATGAACATACCTTGCGGGCTTTGCACCTTCAGCGGCACAAGGTACCAGGGAGCACCGAGCTCCAGGTTCCCTTCCTCGGCTTTAGCGGTTTGATGCGGCCCTTGGCAACAGGTGAACTGGAGGGGCGTGGCTTTTCTTTTGGAGGCACCGCTTTAGGAGCGGAGACCCCGGCGGTTGTCTTGGCGGTGGTCCGAAGGTTCCTGGTCCTGGAGGAGGGGGATCCGAAGCCCCGGGCGGGCTCAGGAGAGTCCTTGCGGGCTTTGCGCCTTCAGCGGAACAAGGTACCAGGGAGCGGCCGAGCTCCTGGTTCCCTTCCTCAGCTTTAGCGGTTTGATGCGGCCCCTGGCAACAGGTGAACTGGAGGAGCGCGGCTTTTCTTTTGGAAGCACCACTTTAGGAGCGGAGACCCCGGCGGTTGTCTTGGCAGTGGTCCAAAGGTTCCTGGTCCTGGAGGAGGGGGATCCAAAGCCCCGGCGGGCTCGGGAGAGTCCTTGCGGCTTTGTTCCTTCAGCGGCACAAGGTACCAGGGAGCAGCCGAGCTCCTGGTTCCCTTCCTCGGCTTTAGCGGTTTGATGCGGCCCCTGGCAACAGGTGAACTGGAGGAGCACGGCTTTTCTTTTGGAGGCGCCGCTTTAGGAGCGGAGACCCCGGCGGTTGTCTTGGCGGTGGTCTGAAGGTTCCTGTTCCTGGAGGAGGGGGATCTGAAGCCCTGGCGGGCTCGGGAGAGTCCTGAGGAGGTAGGAAGGAGAGGTGATTAAGTACAGGCTTAAGACAATAGGAGAAGGTGGAGGTGAGAAAGAGAAGGAGAGAAATTCAGCAGGAGGTAAACTTTAGTAGAGTAAGGCAGGTAAGGAATACAGAGTTAGTACACAATTGCAGTTTAAAATTTTAAACAGAAAAGGCGGGAAGAAATCTTAGGAGGGCAGTTGTAAGCAGTTCCAGAGACTATGCAGGCAGAATTTAACTTTAGTTAGAGAGAAAACACAAGTACAGGTTTCTAGTGAGTGAGACTATGGAATGATAAAGTACTTTATAATTGCTATGGAGGAGCTGTATCAATGGCCGCGTGGCAGCGCTCCCACAGTCCCCGGGGTTCCAAAGTGGAAGCTAACTTCAGAAAAAGGAAGCGAACAGCTTTCTGTGGAATGGTACTGGTTAAAGTCCGACCCAGCAGAAGAGAGCCGCGGCAGGGAGGATGAATGAACATACCTTGCGGGCTTTGCGCCTTCAGCGCACAGGTACCAGGGAGTGGCCGAGCTCCAGGTTCCTTCCTCGGCTTTAGCGGTTTGATGCGGCCCTGGCAACAGGTGAACTGAGGAGCGCGGCTTTTTGGAGGCGCCCGCTTAGGAGCGGAGATCATGTTGTTCTGGCGTGTGGTCCCAAGGTTTTTAAGTATTAAATATATTCAGATGCTTAGTTTTAACATTTTCGTGCACAGTTGTCTCTGCATGTTTTTTTCTTTGTTTGAAGTTCGCACATGAGCAGTGCATCCACATGCATAAGTGACATCAGCACAGGGAAGGTGTTCCCACTGCACCTTTCTCACTGCTCGTTCATTCAGCTTTCCTGGACCCAGCCTCAGTGAGTGCAGATCCAAAACTGAACTGGCAAAAATTACAGCACTGATGACTGAAACTGTTTGTTATATTGGCAGCTGTTATACTTGCTTTTGGGATTGCATAAGTGGTGATTTCTCCTGATTTTCAATTTTACTCATCTGACTAAGCTCTGTGTCCTAGGTCCATCGGTTCTAGGAACATCACAATCTACACTGCTTGAGTACAGTGTTACAGTTTTAATAAGTGCTGCAAGTACATAATTATAACAACAAGTCTGTATAAAAAATAATTTTTTTAACTGAGTGGAGCTGTAATCTGTAGCGAATTGGGACACAAAAGGACGACTTTTGAACTGGGCAGATCTATAAATTGCAGTAAGCTTTTCAGTATTGGTACATAGAGGTCTGTGTTAAATGGATGACTTTTTCAACAGTTCAGAATTGTGATGTGCAGCAAGAGTATAAGCACTGAGCTGCACAGTCCAATCCCAGGAGAACAGTGCAATAAACTGTGTATTTTTTGGCAAGTGCTGCTTCCAGTGTGATTGCTTCAGTAAACTGCCTTTGCTATTGCATTTCTGATTGCCACCATCATTATAGACAGTTTATATTTTTTCCTGTGCTACTGTGCTTTCTTGGGCTCATTTGGTGTTCTCATGCAAGCACCATAACACTGATCACCAAAGTATGCTTAGATGTGCATGAATAAAGGGGCATGGGGCACTGAATCATTTCTCCAGCTTGCCAGCTCCTCGCCAAGTTTATAAATGAATGCAATAAAATCAGTTATATAATGTACATAGTTTACAGTGTATCTCAAAATTAAAAACACTTAATTTTTTTAACATTTTAACATGCAGTCTTTATTTATAATTAGGATTACAGCATCATTGTATGTGCTCCGGAGCATCAGCAAAAGAAGAGACTGCAGTTGCCATCCTCTCACGACACTGTGGTACCAATGTACGGCTTCTATGGTGTTGTATTGCAAAGTGTGCTAGTCAGTTCGGCATACTTAGGGAATAATGTCTGAACCAAAATATGGGCTACACAGCAATGAATGCAGGGAGTCTACACAATGCACCATGGCATTGGTAAGGCATGGATGACAGTATAGTGCAGCATCTGTTGTATTTGCTGTAAACTTTACACATGTGCATCAGAGATCCACTGTAATGGAAAAAATGGGAAAACACAAATGGCTTGACGCAGACTGAAGTGGCAATGAAGTATGGTGACATAAGTGAGGAAGGGTGGTTCAAATACAGTCTAACACTTGAGTACCTACCTCAAGGATATGTCCCTTTTTGTAGTGGACCAATCAAACGGTACTTAGGCTATCTAAACATAAATGTGGTCTCTTTCTCCACGAGAAGTGTATTGGCAGTGTCATTTTTAACCTTGGGAGGTGGGGACGATCACTGACTGTACTGTGTATTTTTTGCTCAATTCATAATGCACCTGGAGGCACACATGTAGCTGCAATATGCCAATGCCTGGATGGTATTACAGATGCTTATGCAGACACTAATGACAGCTGCAGTCTGTATAGTTCCTGAGCGCTTAGAGGTAACACAAAGCTGGTGTAATAATTTGTAGTTTTTAAATTTATAACATGCCGTAAACAGGGGAACCGGTGACTTCAACACATTACTCAATCACTGATACCTCTAAAGGGGAAAGTACAGGCAGCCCCCCCTCAAAACACGCAGAGATGAAAGCTATAGCGTAGACCAGTAGGCACTAGGGCAAAGACAGACCCAAACAGTATAAATAATTTACAGATAATAAAAGTTCTATGCTGCAGCATTTTTCTAAGTATATGTGTGCAGCTGGGGGATTTGGAGTGGTTGGGGTACAAGGTGCCTGCTTGTAATTTCCAGCCTGTGCTCCATCAGAGTGAGTGACTGATAAATCAGTTGGCGGGAGGTCACTACTAACTAGTACCAGGTGAGGAATTTGAACAAACTGGATTTGGACAAATTGTGAGCCATTTATCCTGCTCAAGCAATGCCACCAGATCGAGCCGTGCTCTCAGTGTCAAGCTGGAGTGGTCAACAACTCGTTAGCATAGGGAAAGCAATCCCCCCCCCAAAAAAAAACAAAGAAATATAAAAACCCAGGGTACTATCACTAGCATTTGTGTGGGCACATCGATGATGGGAGTAACAGAACACACACACCATACCTCGATTTTGCACAGTAAAATGACAGCAATGATGGGAACCAAACCGTAGCACTAAGTAGCAAAATATAATATTAACAGTCCGTGTTGCTAAGTCTGCTCTCACTGCTGTACTGGAATGGATCGAGACTACTGCTGTGACTGCCTGAGCAACTGCCCACATCATTCTCACTACTGTCATAGGGTCATCCCTATGAGGATCTACTATACAGTGGCCGTCAAATTGTGGCACTATGTCAGTGTCAGAAAGATCACTGTTAGTGCAGGACAACATAATGCTTTCATCATCGGACCCTGAAAATGAACTGTTTGACATTGCTATTGTTGTGCTGCATGCTGCGACCAAGAGCTCTGTTATCAAGACAGAATTGCTGTGACCAAGAACTAATTTTAATTGCAGAGCACAGATCTCCCTGTGGTGACAATGCAAAGGTAATGAGTGTCGAAGGTCACCATATACAGGCTCCAATACACAAAATGACACTTCCTGGTTTGTGAGGGTGAAAACCTGATTTAATTTGCTAAAATAGGCTATGTATCTATCAAAATACATTGCGAATCAGTTCTATATGCAGTCACCTTGCAGTATATGCGTTCATATATCAAAACTTGGTAAATCGCTTTAACGTAGAACCTGTCACTCAACCCTAACTATACTGGTGCTCTTTAGCCAGTATAATATAGAGCATACAGCAGAGCCAACCATGATGCAACACAGTAACTTGCAGTGCATGACATGTCACAAAATACTGCAGTAAAGAAGGGCGTAGTTACCATTGAATTACACTGCTCCCTGCAGCATACTGCAACATTCTGTGATATACTGCAGCATTACTGCATTGCATTCTTGCTGGCACTGCTGTGTGTCCATATCTGTCTATCTATTTATCTATCTATCTATCTAGTTGTTATTGTTGTTGTTTTGTCTGGTTTAATGTATTTGTTGTACTATTTATGAAAATACAATAAAAGCAGTTTTCAAAAAAAAAGTAGAGATGGTGGGGAAAGGGTGGTGATGCCTCATGTCTCACAACTCCAAGTTTGTGCTGTTTTCTCACTACAGTGTACAGCCTGCCATGTTTTATTGCTTAAGTAAAGCTTAATATAGTTTCTGATCAATACAGACATAAACTAGTTACAGTAAGAGCATTCATTTAGTAGGGATACTACACAACTGAGAGTTAGTTTAAAGCTCCACTTGGGGACTTGGCTCCATCTGATTGCTAGCTGAGAGTTCATAGAAACATAGAAACATAGACTTTGATGGCAGATAAGGACCGCTAGGCCCATCTAGTCTGCCCATTTCCCTACCTACAGGATAGGCCACAGATCCTAGTTAACCAACAGCCTATATCTTCCTGCCCCCACAAGAATTGCCTTATGTCTGTCCCATGCATTCTGAATTCTCCCACAGTTTTAGACCCCACAACTTCCTCAGGAAGGCTGTTCCATGCATCCACTACCCTCTGTGAAATAATACTTCTCACATTGCCCTGAATCGCCCTCCTTCTATCTTTAAATTGTGTCCCCTTGTTCTTGCAAGTCTCTTTTTCTGAAAGATGCTACCTCTTGGACTTTGTTGATTCCCTTGAGGTACTTGAAAGTTTCTATCATGTCCCTCTCCTTCTTTCCTCAAGGGTATACATATTAAGCTCCTTTAGTCTCTCCTCATACGGCTTCTCTTGCAGACCCTGCACCATTTTAGTTGCCCTCCTCTGACTGCCTCTATCCTGTCTATGTCCTTGCAGAGATGGGGTCTCCAGAACTGGACACAGTATTCAGATGGGGTCTCACCAACTGTATGTACAGAGGGATAACAACTTCCTGTTTTCTGCTGCTGATGCCTCTCCTATACATCCCAGTATACCCCGGCCCTCCCTACTGCCTTCTCACATTGCTTGCTAACCTTAAGGTCATCTGATATGATTACCCCAGGTCCCTTTCCTGTTTTGTTGTTGTTACTACCTCCCACCCATTGTGATTCTTCCCTGGGTTCTTGTTTCCCAGGTGCATTATTTTGCACTTTTGCATTGAATCCTAGCTGCCATACATCTGACCATTCCTCCAACCTTGCCAAGTCCTTTTCATCCTTCCACGCCTCCTTGTGTATCAACCCTGTTGCAGATCTTTGTGTCATCTGCAAAAGGAATACTTTTCCTTCCAGTCCTCTGCAATGTCACTGATGAAGACATTAAAAGGACTGGACCCAATACTGAACCCTGCGGTACCCCACTAGTAACCGCCCTTTCTTCAGAGTGGACTCCATTTACAATTAACTTCTGTGTCCTGTTGTCCAGCCAATGTTTTACCTAGGCTACCACCCTGGGACCCACTCCCAGGCTGGTTAATTTGACTAATAATCTTTTGTGTGGGACTGTGTCAAATGCCTTGCTAAAGTCTAGGTAGGCCATGTCCACAGCCCCTCCCTGGTCTACTACTTTGGTCACCCAGTCAAAGAAATCTATTAGATTCATCTGACATGACCTTCCCACTGTGAACCCATGCTGCCTTGGAGCCTGTGCTCCACTGACCTCTAGGTACTCAACTATTCTTTCCTTCAGAAGTGACTCCATCACTTTCCCTACCACAGAGGTCAGACTGACAGGTCTGTAGTTTCCTGCCTCTGTCTTGGTCCCACTTTTGTGAAGGGGAATCACATCCGCCTTCCTCCAGTCCTCGGGTACCACACCATCCTCCCATGATTTATTAAAAAGAGTAGCCAGTGGTTTCACTAGTTCCTTCCTTAATTCTTTTAGAATTCTGGGGTGAATTCCATCAGGACCCATTGCTTTGTCCACCTTCAGTTTTAGGAGTTCTTGCAGAACCCTTTCTTCTGTGAAAGGACTGGGATCGACCCCTCTATCAAAAGACCAGTTCAATCTGAAATACAGTAATTCCAAACAGTTTAGCACTACTGTCAGCTGGGCATTAACTACAGTAATCTACATATGGTGCAAGGCAACACTCTGCTAGCACTTAGCTTGCAGCCAGTTGGGTCTTTCAGTTGAGCAATTTATGCATTTTTCAGTGATTATTTGAAAAGAAATGAAAAAAGTATTGTTAGTAAAAAATACAATGCTAAGTTACTTGTGTCTTTATAGATCAGTCCTAAAGATGACTTAATTGTCCAAACATTTTCTAACTTTATTTTGTGTATTCTGCATGCATCACAGATAACATTTTTGTCTTGTTTTGCAGATCAGCATACTTACACAGCACCACTTTTTATTTCCATATGTATTAGTAGCCTGCAACTATCAACATATAAAATGCTAAGACTGTAAACTGAGAAATCTCTACAGCACTAGTTAAATGAAATCTAAGTAATGTCAAAATTTATGACAAAAAAAAAGAAAAAAGAGAAGGGGAGGGTTAGTACCCTGGAGGAACAAAAGGTTCAAGGGAAATTTGCAGGGATTATAAGCAATATGGTCAGACTGGATGGACCTTGAGACTTTTTCTGCTGTCATGGCCTATGTTTATATGTTTATATGTTTTTATAAATATTTAGAATATGGGCTAAATAAAACAAGCACTCCCATTGGCTGAAACAGTACACAAGCGGGCTGTTATTTCTCAACAACGCCGGCTCCGAAACAAATTCTACCTAGTAACATAACCACCCACCTGTTGCCACTATGCCCATGTTATCCTCACGTTCACTCCAACATGCATATTCTCACTGTTGCTCCACAAACAAATGCCGTACCATGTCACTTAAATGACCACAACAATAGTTCATTTTAATTTAGTAAGTAAGTGCAGTTTCAAAGCTATGAAACTGAGATATTTTTTTTTTCCTACAACATGCTGTCTGGGGCTACAGAATCCGGCTAACGAGCTCTGCTCCAAAAAATGAGGTAGTTACTTTTTCTTTCAGAATATCAATGTTGCTGTTCTGGGGCCAATTTTTGTCTATCTGGATGATCAGTCTCGAGCAACCATAACCACATCAACCCACATATCTGAAAACATAACAAACGACGCTGAAAAAGTAAAAGTAACACTTCACTGCCTAACACTATTCAAAACTCACAGACCAACCCAATGAAAAAAAAATATCACAAACAGAACCCAACATTTCTGTTTATTTTTTTGCAATATTACAGTCTTTTTCTATAAAATTATTATTTAAAAAAAAATAATAATTTAAACTCATATTCTAAGTGTAATCTTACCCTCCAGGGTGGGCATTATGGGATATAATGGATCTTCCAGGGGCTATAAGGCCTTCCGCCTGTGGCGTCGGGCCTCATTATGCCCCTGGGCAGTCTGTTATATCCCAATAACACCCACCCTGTTGGGTATTATTACTTACACAATGTGTATACACCACGGAATTCAAATAGCATAGCCACTAGTAAAATACCGTTGATGCTACTAGTGAAAGAACATAATTTTCAATGTTATTTAACTAGTGGCTATGTTGACAGGTCATATAGCACGTTTTAATCTGCCAACTTTTTTGTCCTCCCATGTTATACGTTTATTTATTTATTTATATGTTTGTTTGTTAAGATATATTTTAGCAGGACATTTCAATGAATCTGGATTGTGCTGGACAGCTTGTTTGTATTGAATTATTCCTCCTTAGGGACAGGTATAAAGCATTTCTGCAGTATGAGTCTAATGTAAGTCAGTAGATATATTGCATATTGTTTGCAGAGGCATATGTGTCTTCAGGATCTGCTAGTTTGCAAAATGTGTCATTTCTTTTCAGTTTTTTGGAATGACAATTACTGCACTGTATTTCAAAGATATTATGGGGTTATTTTAGGGTGGGAGGGAATTTGCCCATCATTTATGTGTTTCTTTTGGGTTATGGTATAGGAATCAAGGGTAGTTCACATACAGATTCAAATTATAGCCTGGTAATTTGTCATCTTGCCAGCTACAGTTTAGACTGAGTTGCCTGCATGCCCTCCTTACACACCAATATATTATAGGTCCTACAAGGAACTGCAAGGTACCCTAGTTTTCCTGCTGTATTTTGTAATACTTAAGTGAGAAATAACATTCCTTGATATCACTTTAAGGAAACTTAAACTTTGTTTATTACATCTTGTTAATATAATTAGAAGTTCAGGTACACATGATGTCTGTTTTATACCCCCAGTGTATTGTTTTGTGAGTTTGTTTTGAAACATATTTCTCCATATTTTGTTTCACTTGTTAATGATGTTTCTGTTCTGCCCAATATTAATTTTGAATTGATTGTGAGTTCTGGAATCAGTGGCATTAGTTTAGAACTTAAGTGAAAACCTAGAATGAAGCTTTCCATGCAGCACTTCTGCTCAACAGATATCACAGGGTTCTGAAACTGATAAGTAATTATGAAATTAATACTGGGTGGGGAGAAGACAGCATTAACAAGGAAGCTTACATAAGGAAATATAGTACTATTTCAAAGCAAACACATGAAACAATACACTGAAGGCCCCATATTCAGCTTCTCCCAACAGCACAGTGTGCTACTCAGCAAACTGGAATCCAGGCAGTATATCTGTATGTGTATTGTGCCCCTGTATGGTGCACACTGCATGTACAAATATTGGGCTGTCATGGTAAGGTTGCACTAAGTACAGAAGTGCAGTGCACCATAGTCCCCTGCTGGCAAGAGGCTACAAGGAGCAAAGGGGGCTAGCACATTCTAAATGGGTTGGCACCTTTGCTCATAGCTTCTATATTCAAATGCCATCATACTAATGACCACATAACATACTGTAGAAACATAAAAAAATAGATTTCAAAGACAAAAAAACAAAAGGCCCTATGGCCCAGTGAGTCTGCCCAGTACCTGCCTGCATACACACCCAGCATAATGTTTGACTGGAGCTAGTCTACCAGTGGCCCTGACTGTATTTTGACACCTTCTCCCTAGTCCACTCACCTTCTTCCCTTGGCTGCTCTCCTCCCTCCATCCTCTAGTTTGGACTATTCCCTTGTGCCTGTCCCACCTGTATTTGAAGTGGACAATGGGCTACACAGTGACCACTTCTTTTAGGAACACATACTACTTCTCCACTACCCTTTCTGTAAAGAACTTTTTTATACCCATTCTAAGGCTTTCCTCCTTTCCGTTTCCATCCATGACCTCTTGATACCTTGCCCTCATTTCCTGTGAGCAGAGCACTACTGTCAACTTTAATAGCAACCCTTTGGTATTTAAAGGTCTCTGTCATTCTCACTTCCGTTCCAGCCTCTAGTGTGTAGAGACTGAGACTCTCCAGCCTTTCCTCATACATCTTTTCCTGCTACTCCTGAATCTTCTTCATGGCCCTCCTCTGAACAGATTCCAAGAGGTCCATGACGGTGCACAGTACTCCTGGTGAGGTCTCACCAAGGACCTGTACAGGGGCAGAATCATCTCCTTCCTACTGCTAGCAAACCCAACCCCTATGCACCCCAACATCTTGTTTGCTTTCCTTGCAGCCTTCTAGCACTAGGTATGGGACTTTAAACTGTCACTAACCCTAGTCCCTTTCCTCCAGTGCCTGCTCCACCCTGACTTTCCTCAATCAGTACTCTGTTTTCAGATTTCTTTTGCCAATATACATGACCTTACACTTTTTTTTCAGTTAGTATTTTATCTCCTGTACTTCTGACCAGACTCATTTTGGTCTGGTCCCCCCAACCCCATAACCCAGCTTCTCTGTTGTTGGTTGCTGTCCATCCTCTGTCAGAGAAATCCCAGTCGCCAGTGTGGGGACTGCAAGGGACTAGGCCTTCATCTTGCCAGAGTCATGGGTTAATGTATTTTTTTCTCTCAGGGCCCACAGCACATGCAATGACACATTATGCATGATCTGCTTCCATAGAGATGCCCCCCAAGTGTCAAGCTGATGGGACACCTTCCCTGACATTCTGCAACACTGTGACCAAGAACCTCTAGGTGGCAGCCAGCTAGTGGGATGCACAACTCTCCCTCCTCATGGGAGGGGAGGAGAGGAGAGCTGTCCTTAGGATGCTCAATCGTCCCTTTCTTGGCAGGCCCCCAGGCAACCTGCATCCATTCCTGAACCTGGGTCACCAGCATGGAAGGAAGTGAGGTGGCCAGTGCCTCAGCCCTCTGCATCACTGGGCCAGCTGACCTTTCAATTTTGGGCATTAAATATGAGATGCCATATCCTGGACCACTTTCCAGTCTGTCCAGGTCTATTTTCATTCTCCATATTCTTTCCACCACTGTATTCATGTAAGTAAAGCATGCAAGACACTAAGAGGCAATTTGAATGCTATTATGTGGCCATCAGCATCTCTGTGTAGTGCCTTCATGCTGTTATATGGGCAGAAGCACCACACAGAGAGGCCCACCCCAAATTCCATGTTTGTGAATTGTCTGATGTTAGTGGTACTCTCCTCTCTCACACAATACCTGATCAAATGTAATGTACATCTAATTCTGGTGTTAATGGTACTCCCCCCTACTCAATACCTGATCAAATGTAATATACATTTAATTCTGGTGTTAGTGGTACTCCCCACACCCAATACTTGATCAAATGCAATGTACATTTAATTCCCTGGTACTAGTGGTACCCCTCTCCCTCTCCAGTTCACTGTCCGCATGAGTGGAAGTCTCCCTGGTGTGCAGTGGTTCATTCCCTGGTGTTCTTCTGCCTTCCTCATCCTAATTCTGCCTCCCCGTACTGCAGCCAGCACTTGGCCTCCACTCACCAACCTGGTTGGCCACTGTCTGCCCCATGCAAGTCCTGTACAATATACAGAGCTGTATGTCAATACAGGATATGTGCTGGGCAGATAACGGCCAGCCAGGCAGGTGAGTGAAGAGTATGTGATGGCTGCCTTCTAGGCAGGTGGCATTGGTGTGGAGGGGGGGAAGAGGACACTGGGAGGAGAGAGGGCACACGACACCAAGGAGGTTTTTGATCTTGCACATGGGGATAAGGTGATGGGTGTACCACTAGCACCAGAGAATGAAATGTATGTTATTTCTGATCAGGTATCTGGTCGGGGGGGGAGTAACACTAGCACCAGGGAATTACAGTTATTTTACTGATGATCAGGGATTGAGTGAGGGAGGAAGGGGGACCCAGTGGCACCAGGGAATTACAGTTATTTTACTTAAGATCGGGAATCAGATGAGGAAGTGGGTTCCACTAGCACAAGGGAATTTACTTACAATTGAGTGAGGGAGGGGGAACATTTTATTTTAATTTTTTTTATCAGGACCAGTGCTGAGTGGGATAGGGGGATGGGGGGTGGGCACGCAGGCCACTGTGCATGTTGTAAAGAGTAGGGTTTTGGAATCATTAAATAGCTCTGCCACAGCAGCCTTTAAGCACTTTCAACATCCTTTCACTATACCACTTTACTCAGCGTGTAAAAGGTTTCTTTCCTTCACGGGGGTGCACTGGTGCATTTAGTACAATCATGCTTACAACTTAATGCAGTGTTGCAGGGCTGTTTGAATATAACAGTGCCTCCAATATATTCACTCCTGTTAGCAGAACGCTAAGCATTTGAATATGAGGGCCTGCAGAGTTCTGGGACAGTTTCTAAACAGACAGCTGGTTAGAAAGTCATCAGATGGAACCCCATTCAGGTGTCTAAGGGCTATCAGGAAACAAGGGGGTGAATTTCTGATGAAATTCAGCCACTTGCTCAAAAATTCACACATGGTGACTGTTGAAATGTGTTCTGATGAAAACAACGCTGAACTGTCGAGCTGTGTGTGTGTGGGGGGGCAATCCTGCGGAATTATTATATTCTCTGCAGAATTCTGCTACTCCACATAAATGGAATTCTGCAGAATTAGTTTGGATTTTTTTGAAATTCCTTAACATTCCAATCTGCTGGAATGTGAAAATGCCACACAGCACTACCTCTCACCCAAAAAGCATAAATATGGAACATTAACTTGCCACACAATAAAGCACATATAAATAAAAACTTCTCCTACCCAGCAGACTCAGCCCTAACATGAGGCATACATATTGCTTAGAATCTCCTAAAGGAACATAAACCTTGTTTTTTCATGTGTGACAAATGTCTGCACCTGTGCAACCAGTCTGTCACACACTCACACAGGAGAGTGACTAGATGCCCAGATGGCTCTTTATATTTCTATGCTGCCACAACCTGGCTGACTGTTAGGGTATGTTGAGCTGGTTCTGGTCCCATCACTGCAACTGCTCACCCACTGCAAGGCTTTATTTTTGACAGCAGAAGCAACCCTTGAGACATGCCCAGAAACCTCTCCCCCTCTTTGTGTCAGACATGGGTTACTTTCATACGTGATAGCATGCTCCATGGCAGCAGAACACCAGTTTACTCATTAGAAATGGATTGCTACCTGTCACATAAAACACTGGGCAGTCACACTGCATGGTCAGAGAACATTAACCATATAAATATTTAATATCTACACTGCTAAATTACAGAACATACAATAAAATACAAAATGGAAACCATGCACTAAGGAACACAAAATGAAAAAGTTAAACAGAAATATTACAGAAAGGAGAACCCCTCTAGTCTCTACATTACAGTATAAAAGATTTTACCCCCAACTCTGGGTTGCTTCCTCTTTTAGGGACCAGGTTGCCACTATGGTCTGAGATCAGTGATTAGCACATTCTCTGTTTTGCAGTGGACATCTGCTATGCTCTGTTGTCCAATTGAGTCTGCCAGGGCCTGAGCTGTGGTACAAAGTTAGCCCTCTTTTGTCATACAGGTTTTTATCCTTCCATGGCAGGCTGGGTAGCTGTATCAGCCTGTCCCACAGTCCCCGGCCATCCTGAGTCTCCATTCTCGGTCCTCCCCCCAAGACCGGGTGGACTGTTGGTGCTCATAGGTTAGGCTTCATGTAGCCCAACCTCCAATTTTCCACCTGATTTTTCTTCCCTGAGCTGTTGCCCCCACAGCCACCCACATGCAGTGGCATAATGGACGAGCTCCACCTCTGTGGAGACATCTTCAAATGCCTGTGGTTGGCTTGTTTGTGTGTGCCCAAACTGCACTACCACCTGGACACCTCCAGGTGGCAGGCAAGCAGCATGTCACACAACCTCCATTCTCCAGGGGAGGAGAGATGTCTGATGGGATGCTCGATCCTTCCTACCCTGGTCAGCCCCCGAATGACTCAACTCCATTCCCGAACTTGGGTTGCCAGTGTGGCAGGAGGTAAGGCGCCTCATCCCTCCACACCACAGAGCCAGTCAAGGTTAGCCCTCTTAAGGGGTCAGCCCACCTATCCTATCATCCTCTCAGTCACAAAGGCCAGTCTCCCTTTGTCCTTTTGCTCCAGGAGCTGGCCCAAACTGGTTTACAATCTAATACCCATACAGCCAGATGAGGTTGTTTATTGGGCATTTACCTACCACAATCTCAGCTTCTTAAATTATTTAATAAGGTTCACAAAACTATAGGAGCCCTGCTTATCTAAACAGCCCTTTTGATATGATGAATTTTCAAGCACAATGCTTCTTGGTCTGCTCCCACATACAGTAATCTGTTCATCACAGAGGTCCTTCGTACTTGCCCTTACTGAACTAAAGTCCCTTAAAGCAGCAGTACAATGAAAATATGATATTCCAAAAAGCTAGTTTCAGCTACAATTAATAAAAATATTTGCATACCTGTCAAATCTACTTTTCTAGTTACCACCTATGCTGTGTACCATAAGTTTTTTTCTTGATCTTGATGCTTGCCAGGTCTAAAATGTAATTTATAAGCCAAATAAACATAGAACATAGAAACATAGAATGTGACGGCAGATAAGGACCGCTTGGCCCACCCAGTCTGCCCATTTCCCTACCTACTGGATAAGCTGCAGATCCTAGTTAACCAGCAGCCTACTTCTTCCTACCCCAACCCCCCAGAATTGCCTTATGACTATCCCATGCATGCTTGAATTCCACCACTGATTTTGACTCCACAACCTCCTCCAGAAGGCCATTCCATGCAGCCACAACCCTCTCTGTGAAAAAATACTTCCTTAAATTACCTCTGAGCCCCCCCTATCTTCAAATTGTGCCCTCTTGTTCTTGCACACCTCTTTTTTTGAAAGATGCTACCCTCTTGGACTTTGTTGATTCCCTTGAGGTACTTGAAAGTTTCTATCATGTCCCCCCTCTCCCTCCTTTCCTCGAGGTTATACATATTAAGCTCCTTAAGTCTCTCTTCATATGTCTTCCAGTGCAGATCCTGTACCATTTTAGTTGCCCTCCTCTGGACAGCTTCCATCCTGTCTATGTCTTTTCGGAGATTGGGTCTCCAGAACTGCACACAGTACTCCAGATGGGGTCTCACCAGCTGTCTGTACAGAGGGATAATAACTTCCTGTTTTCTACTGGTGATGCCTCTCCCTATGCATCCCAGTATCCCCCCAGCCCTCCTTGCTGCCTTCTCACATTGCTTGCCCACCAAATGTAGCAGACATCTTTATGTCTTGAGAAAAACTACATGAAAACATTCATAAAGCACTCAAAGTTTGGTTGAACTAGAGAATGTTTTTTTACATAAAGCTTTTTCTACCTTGAAATCAGACAGGCAGCTTATCAACACTGTCCTGCAGCTGGTCATCCACCACCACCAGGTTCTGAAAACAGTCCCCCATGGATTTCCCCCTCGCAGCAGGGCTAGGACAGGACACCCTTCCCCTGACAACACATCCAGAGGTCTCTGGTGAGATGGGCAGGGCTTCATCCTCCCTTTTTCTGTTTTCTTGGTCCCTTCCCAATACTGGGGTGTACACATCAGTCTCCTTTCTTCCAGGGTTATGTGTTGAGAGCCCTCAGTCTCTCTCCTTATAGGGCTTTATATGCAATCCAGTCACCATTTTAGTTGCCCTTCTCTGGGCTTCCTCCACCCTGTCTATGTTCTTTCTGAAGTATGGCCTGCAGAACTGGACACAATACTCCAGGGGGGGTGGGTCCCACCAGCGAGCGATACAGTGGCAAGACCACTTCCCCTTCTCCTACTGGAGATACTTCTCCTATGCATTTCAGCATCCTACTGTCTCTACCCACTGCTTTGTCATATTGCCCAGCCACTTTGAAGTCATCAGATGTGATAACCCTAAAGTCCTTTTCCTGCTTAATGACTGTTAGTACCTCCCCGTTCTATACTCAGCTCCTGAGTTCCTATGCCCTCAGTGCATATTTTGTACTTTATGGTATTGAACCCCAACTGCCATGCTTTTGACCACTCCATGAGTTTCCCCAAGGTCCCTACACATCCTTTCCACCTTCTTCTGAGTGTTCTAGTACTGAGCTCTGCAGCACCCCACTGGTCACTCTCTGCTCTCTGGTGAGTGTTGTTAACTATCACCCTCTGTCACCTATCCATTAACCAGTTCCTTACTCAAGTCACCATTTTGGATCCCACCCCTAAGCTGCTTAATTTCTTCATCAGTCTGCTGTGCAGCACAGAGATGGTTTGGAGCTGGCTTATGAGATACCTAAAACTAACATAAATTGGGCATAAATTTGGGCATTTTAAAACTTACTAAGCAATTGCAAGGTTTTATTTCGCAAACAGATTTGAAGGCTAGTTTGGCTAATTTTTAAAGCTCACAGTGCAACAGATGTGGGGACTTATGACTAGAAATGTTAGACGAAGGGTCATCATATCTAACAATTAGGACCGTAACAATTTTTTTTTCCTCAAGGTTTTTAGTTCCTCTTTGGAGGGCTGGTGGCTGTATCAGCCCAGTCCCCAGTTCACTCAGCTGTCCCGTGTCTCCACCATTCCTCCTCCTGAGACTGGGCAGGCCACCAGCATCGGCAGGGCATCATGGAGCCCATCCCCCATTTTTCATCCATATTTTCTCCCCAGGCATGGCTGGACATGCAATGAGCGGGTGTGTGCACTCCACCTCCATGGAGAAAAGCCCTCAGCACTCCGCATGCCAGCCCTGCCCCAAGCTATGTCACCATGCAGGCACTACCATCTGGATTCCTCCAGGTGGCAGTCGAGTGGTAGATCATGGGAACCTCCCTCCCCAAGGAAAGAGAGCTGTCCCACAGGTACTCAAACTTCCCTCCCCGGCCGAGCCCCCGAGTGACTCGAGTCTGTTCCTGAACTCGGGTCATCGGTGTGGCAGCAGAGAGGCATGGATGCCTCAACCCGCCATGCCACTGGGCTAGCTCAGGACCTTAACAATTAAAAAGGCTATTCATGTTTTAATCTCACACCTGCACTCATTACCCTTCAGAAGGGGGGGGGGCTAATTATTCCCCATCTTTCCCCTTTTTATTTGCTGTGAAAAAGAGGTTTTAATTTACTTGCTTGAAACATTGTGGTAATGTTGTTTTAAAGCTGGCAGCAACTTACAAAGCTGCTACTACTACATTATTACCATAAAACCAGTTAGTGAGTAGGGATGCCCAGATTCTCTAGAATCTGTTCCATTCTGCATCCATCAGAATTTTGGTATTTCTGATTCTAATTTCAATTCTGTTCCACTCCCTAAACCCGAGGCAGAATTGGTGACAGAACTGGAATTCTGATTCCACCTCTGAATACTGACTTTTTTCAAAAGGCTCCCCCCTCCACACCCCACCCTGTGCAGTACCAGAACTTACAGGAGAAATCAAGGAGGAGTAGCTCTCTATGTAAGGGAAGGGATCAAAGCAACAGAACTAAAGGGTAAACAGGGAGGAGAGGAGGCACTGTGGGTCACCCTGGAGACTGGAAATGGCACCACAAACCGCTCAGGGGTTATATACAGACCCCCGTCTCAGGCGAAGGAAATGGACAAGAAAATGATAGAAGGCATCCTTGGGATGGCAGAGAAAGTGGAGATATTGTTGATGGGGGACCTGAATATGCCAGATGTTAATTGGAAAACCTTTGCTGCAGCCACATCCAAGAGCAGGGCCATTCTTGATTACCCCCTCTGAAGGCATAGAGCCGAAGCGCAGGGGTCTGGACTTGCCATTTGGATTAAAATCACTTGCAGTATATTCCTCTGTATCCTGGAGTGCTCATTACCTTGGCTTTTGTGTGAAGTATTGAGGTTTGCACCTCACGCTGTGAGCACCCGCTCGTAGTGTTGCGCTGTTTTTCTGTTGGATTTCATTCTCGATGCCCTACAGGGGGCATGCCTCAGACAGCTAGTTTTGGAACCCACTCGGGAGGGAGCAATCTTAGACCTGGTACTCTCAAATGAGAATGGAGAGAGGATCTCCGATCTTGAAGTGGGTAGCCATCTGGGAACAAGTGACCACCAAACAGTGTGGTTCATGATAAACTTAGCTATAGAGTCAAGCCACACAAAAGTGAAGGTACTGGACTTCAGGAGGGCTGATTTTGTCAAAATGGGAGAGTGCCTCAGAAAAGCACTAGCAAACAGGTAAGAAGGTGGGGTGGAGCAACAATGGGGAAACATCAAAACCGCCATCACAGAGGCAACAAGCCTTTGTGTGAAGCAAATAAACAAATCAAAATGAAAGAAAAAAACACTATGGTTCTCAAAAGAAGTGATGGGGAAGGTAAGAGAGAAAAAGATAGCATTCAGGAAGTATAAGGAAACACAGAAAGAGCAGGGCAGAGAACTGTACCAGTTAAAGCAGAAGGAAGCTGGTAAGGCAGTCAGAATAGCAATGGCCCAAACCGAGGAAATGATAGCCAACTCAGTTAAGAAGGGGGATAAAACCTTTTATAGGTACATTAGGGAGCAAAGAAAGACTAAGGCAGGGATACTGAGGCTGAACAAAGAGGAAGGTGGTTGGGCAGAGAGCGACAGCGAAAAAGCAGGGATACTGAATGAATACTTCTGCTCAGTATTCACAATGGAAAAGCAGGGGGAAATACCTAATTCGGTCAATAGAAGAACTCTGGATAGAGGGGTTGAAAATTAGTCCTTTCATGGAAGAAAGGGTTCTGTAAGAACTCTTAAAACTGAAGGCGGATAAAGCAATGGGGCCTGATGGGATTCACCCCAGAATTCTAAAAGGACTAAGGGAAGAACTAGTAACACCACTGACTACCCTTTTTAATAAATCATGGGAGGCTGGTGTGGTACCTGAGGACTGAAGGAGGGCGGATGTGATTCCCCTTTACTAAAGTGGGAGCAAGACAGAGGCAGGAAACTACAGACCTGTCAGTTTGATCTCAGTGGTAGGAAAATGATGGAATCATTTCTGAAGGAAAGAATTGTTGAGTACCTAGAGGCCAGTGAGGCACAAGACCCAAGGCAGCATGGATTCACAGTGGGAAGGTCATGTCAGACAAATCTAATTGATTTCTTTGACTGGGTGACCAAAGCAGTAGACCAGGGAGGGGCTGTGGACATGGCCTACCTAGATGTTAGCAAGGCATTTGACACAGTCCCACACAAAAGATTAATAAACAAATTAGCCAGCCTGAGAGTGGGTCCCAGGGTGGTAGCCTGGATAAAACACTGGTTGGACAACAGGACACTGGGTAATAGTAAATGGAGTCCACAGTGAAGAAAGGAGGGTTATTAGTGGGGTACCGAAGGGTTCAGTACTGGGGACGGTTCTTTTTAATGTCTTTATAAGTGTCATTACAGAGGGACTGAAAGGGAAAGTATGTCTCTTTGCAGATGACACAGTGATCTGCAACAGGGTTGATACATAAGGCGGGGTGGAAAGGATGAAAAGGGACTTGGCAAGGTTGGAGGAATGGTCAAATGTATGGCTGCTTAGATTCAATGCAAAGAAGTGCAAAGTAATGCACCTGGGAAACAAAAACCCAGGGGAAGAGTACACAATGGGGGGTGAGATACTGACAACAACAAAAATGGAAAGGGACCTGGGGGTAGTCATATCAGATGACCTAAAGGTGGGCCAGCAATGTGAGAAGACAGTAAGGAGGTCTAGGGGGATACTGGGATGCATAGGGAGAGGCATCACCAGTAGAAAACTGAAAGTTGTTGGCCCTCTGTACAGACAGTTGGTAAGACTACATCTGGAGTACTGTGTACACTGCTGGAGACCCCATCTCTGCAAAGACATAGATAGGGTGGAGGTTGTCCAGAGGAGGGCAACCAAAATGATGCAGGGTCTGCATCAGAAGACATATGAAGAAAGACTAAAGGAACTAAAGATGTATAGCCTCGAGGAAAAGAGGGAGAGGGGGCACATGACAGAAAGTTTCAAATACCTCAAGGGAATCAACAAAGTCCAAGAGGGTAGCATCTTTCAGAAAAAGAGATGTGCAAAAACAAGAGGGCACAATTTAAAGATAGAGGGGGGACAGCCCAGAGGTAATGTGAGAAAGTATTTCTTCACAGAGAGTGTTGTGGATACATGGAACTGCCTTCCTGAGGAGGTTGTAGAGTCAAAAACAGTGGGGGAATTCAAGAATGCATGGGACAGACATAAGGCAATTCTAGTGGGGGGTAGGAGGAAGTAGGCTGTTGGTTAACTAGGATCTGCAGCTTATCCATTAGGTAGGGAAATGGGCAGACTAGGTGGGCCAAGCGGTCCTTATCTGCCATCAAATTCTATGTTTCTATGTTTCTATGTTTCAAGGGAGGACCCTGCCTGACAACCTCTCCTTCTGCCTGTCATACATCACATTCCCTCCCTCAAGTTCCTCCTTAACCAGAGAGTGGTACCTTAGTGCTGGTACTTATGTTTACATGGACTTACTTGGGTGAGGGTCCCTCCCTCCATCTAGCTGTATGGATGGCTGTCAGTCCTGGTCCAGCACTGCATGTCCTGACTTCTCCTGACCGCTGCTGCTGCAATAATCCTGTCACACGATATGCCATCACCATTTCTCATTCCCATTCACAATCCTCCCTCTAACACCCCCTGCCTGCAACTGTTGCTGTCCTCAGTGTCCTGTCCTCCTCCTGACTGGGGACACAGGAAAGATTCCACCCCCTCCAACTTGCCACCTCTCTATTCTTTGACTAAGTCCTGACACGCAACCGATGCATTGTCTCCTGGTGTCCTCCAACACTGTTCCACCACCTGTGACCATAAGGAAGTTGTCTAGTAGCACACAGCCCTGTTTTATTTTCTCAGCCACTCTACTCTTAATGCAAGAGGGACAAGGGTCTGTCCCAGGGTTTTCCGCTGGTAGGACACATATGAGTCTCGGACCTGGTAGGAGGATGGTGGTAACTGGCATGAGGCACAAAGGACAAAGGCAGGGTGCTCCAGTAAAGTTTAATTTTTTTTTTTTCTTTGACTGAATGGGGAGAATGGACTTTGTACTGGTGCTAGTGCAACTGTACTAGACGGCAGTGGTTCAAATGTGGTGAGGTGGCTGCTGGCTGACTGGTAGGTGGGGTGCCCCATCTGTGGAACTTAGGGGCTGACTGCATTCATGGAGGAGGAGGACATCCTGGCACTGGCACAGAGCAGAGGAGAGGGACCCCAGATTGTCCATCATCATCATCACTGTAGATTAAGTTAGGACACAGGATAGCAGGGGAGTGGGGCAATGGGGGAAAGAAGGAGGTCAGCCCAGTTCTCTGGCACTCTCTGCTACTCAGCTGACCTTTCCTGTGTGCTTTGTGTTGGGGGAGGCTTTACGATTAGATGAAACTGGATGTAGAATTGGATTTGATTCCGTTATCAGATTGCAACCATTTTTGGAATTCGGATTTTTGTCCTCTAACACTGAACTTCCAAATTTAGAAAAAACTCAGAATCTGAGGAATCTGATTTTGATCCTGTAATTCAGAGCAACCCTGTTACTAAGCACAAGTGAGGCACAATGTCCATGGTTATTAAGGCAGTGTGATCAAGTGGTTAGTGCACTAAATGCTAAAAAAGGGGATAACTAATTTAATGTTGCAGCCAAGGGACAGCACACCCCAGAAGTACAGCATCCCCTAACAGTACAGCATCCCCCCAGTGCTGCACTTGGCCTCTTTGTTGCTTCATTCCTCACAGCTCTAAAACCGGATAGAAGCACAACCCCACCAAAAAGATTTTCCATCACATTTGGATACTCCTGGGTCGATAAATTAAAAAAAAAATAGAAATATAAAAATACAACTGCAACTATGTTTCTTTAAAGTTGCTGGAAAACGTAGGATTTCAGAAACCTCAAGGGATGTGGCATGAAAGTCCTGACATACTGTATTGCATTTTAAGAATCTGGCCACCGGTGTGCAGACGTCATACAGCAGGTACTGAGGGTTCTGAGATGTTTTATGAAGGCACAGTAGAATGCTGTGGTGTACCAGGGGATCCAGTTTGCATTTCTGACCTACAGTACTGCATTCTAAGAACTACTTCACTTGCCATATAAAGGCAGCTTGTTTCAGTATTTACTTTTAAAACTGAGCTGTCTTATTTTATGAGTTCAGTCTGCATGTACTAAAACTAAGGGTCACGTGAAGGTCACAGGTAACTAATGGCTGCAATAATGCATCTTGGTGGGTCTACAGTACTAGCTGTACTGTAATGAAAAGGAGGTTTTGTTTCTATATCAGCTGGGAGGTGTATAGGAAGGAAACTGTAAGTTTTTGAGGGCTACGGTTAACCAATCCTGTTTGATTAGTGAGGAATGCTTCATATGTTTCAGATCTTGCTTTTGGTGCTCCTGTTTCTACTTGTTGAGCTGACAGTGTTCCTTAGTTAAATTGGATCTTTCATACTGTATTTCACTGCCTATAGCAGAGCTTGTGTTGTGGAGAGTATGGGAAGGGGAGGGAGGGAGAGAGAGAGAGAGATGGAAAATAAAAAAAAAAGATATTTCTTCAACAAGTCTATGAGTTACAGTGAATGTGTGGGGTGGGGGCTCTGAGGGTGACCGCACACGTGTGTGGTCAGTGTAGGAGTAAGAATGCATGTGTTTAGGGGTCCGGAGGTGATAGCGTATGAGTCTTGGAGGTTTGTGGGGGACAGTGTTTGTGTGCAGAGGTGTGTTTGTGTGACTGTGGCAATGGGAGGGCATGTGTGGGAGGTTCTGAGGGCAACAGTACATGTGGGGTGTAACAGTGACAGCGCATGTGTTTGGGGGGTCTGGGTTGGTGACACTGCATATGTGTGTGTGGGATGTTAGAATAACACTGCAGGTGCATGGGGCATGAAGAGGAGATTGATTGATTGATTGATTGATTTCAACATTCAGAGTACACCGTTGAGTACAAGTGCTCATTTGCAAAAGTTCCATGTCTGAGACAAGAAGAGGATACACAAAAGAGTGATCTAAAAATCATTACAATTAACGATACAGTACCAGCAGCTCAAGTAGAGCTTAGTCAGCAGAACATAGGAAGAAGATTTGGGTATAAACAGTAACTAGCAAACAGCAGCTCCAGGGAAGCACTTTCAGGTCAGCAGCAAAGCTTGCTTGAGGTCTTTTACTTCTGGCTGGGCCTACTGTACAGATTAAATTAATCTGAAGCAGGTTAAGAGAAGCAACCTACTTCTCCATAAATTTGATGTGAACTTGAGTGTGCATGGAACATCATGTGGGGGAAAGGGAGGAACTCCTCACTGAACTGGGCACATCCCTTGCAATGAGAGTATGTTCAGAAATGCCCTCACATCAGGATTAAGACATGGAATTATGGAGCTATTGGGTACTACTAACTAGAAATTGGATGGAGTTTAAATTTGCTGTTGAAGTTGCTACAAAGCAGCCAAAATTTTCATTCCTGGAGCTTTGGGAAGTTTTCCTGACCCTCAGCAACTTAAACTTTGCCTGAAATTGCAAAGTTTTTGCCTACAAATGACAGCATTTCACCCGTAAATGACAAAATTCTGCCATTTGCAGGCAAAATGCTGCACTTCGCAGATCAATTTGCACTCCACAAATTGTGCTAGATTTGCAGATTAATTCATGGAGCAAATTTTGCCATCTTTGCCCATCTCTACTACTAACTAGCCAACTCTCTTTTCCTTCGGATCCATGCAGGACGTGTGTGGGGGGGTGTAAATTAAGGATCCTGCTGTGGGGGCAACCCACGTAGGAACAAGATGTGAGCCAACCAAGGTGGGTGCAGGAAAAACGTGTCAGTAGAAAGCCTGTTGTATATAACCCCGCCAGTTAATGTTTTACTATTTTATTGTTCAGCCTGTCTTTGTTAATATTACAGTAACATAAGCTATCTGCATTTCCCTGTTACCCCTCCCTAGGACACCTTTGCAGATCTGCTGTTCTTAGTTCATTAGGTCTTTCCTGGTAAAATGTTTAAATAAATAAATACATTTGGACATTGGTCATTAGCACCAGCAACAGCAGGTTATGTCCTCAGAGGGTATTTTATATGATTATGGGTACAGTAACATATGTTTCTTACTGTTTCACAAGTGTTTCTCATGCTGGTTAGGCAAGAAGACCACAAAGAGAAGCTGAATGGTTCTATCTGCCCGACCAGCGTGACAGACACCTGTGAAACAGTAAGAAACACACTTTACTGTACCCATAATGATATTATATGACATAGGATCACTATAATCTGATTATGGGTTCAATCAAAATTTGTTTTTATGTAGAGATTTTCAGTCTCTTGCTTTTGTGCTCCTCTGCTGTGTACAAATGGATTGGTCGCTGTCAGATGCTCCTTGATGTCGGCTGCTGTGGCATAGCTCAGCGTGACGGTGTGGAAGCTGTAGGATTCTAATTGTGGCACTGTGTATGGCTACAGAAAGTTGAGAAAACTTTGTTTTAGGGGTACATGGTTTATTTTAGCATTTCTTTTTTCTTCTGTGACTTTTAGCAGTGGTGCTGTTCTGGAGGTGGTAGCGCTTCAGTCCGTGAAATTGAGGACGGTAATGTCAGATGCACAGTGCAAGGAGACAGTTGCAGGGGAAATCATAAGTATAGTTTTTCTCCTCCCTCATTGGCCAAAAATATTCTGTTGCCATATAATTATTTATTTATTTAGTTTTTGATTACCAGGAAGGTGAACTAGACAAAACATTGCCTATCTTCAGGCACGACCCGGGAGAGTTACAGACAAAGGCACAGCAATTACAAGTAACACTGCAGTACTATCAATGGATTAGACAAAACCAGGGTATTATGAAACAATGCAGAGCAAAAGCAAAAGAAATTTAGGCAACAAGCATCATAAATGAGGGCATAAATACATGGTAAAGAAAAGTCATGATAACCATCAGCATTTAGTTATAAGTGCACTTATCTGTGCCCATGAAGAAGCAACAAAGTTCCTTCTTAAACACCTGGTGTGACTGGAAGTGCCTTACAGGTACTAGTAGTGAGTTACAGAGTTTAGGAACAGATGCTGCAAAAGTTTGCTTGCCCATTTGTGTAGCACACTTTGATAGGTCTAGTAAAGACTGGTCAGCAGAGCGCAAGGTATAGGTCTGTGTGGCTTGTCTTAACAAATTGACAAGTGCCACAGGTGTGCCATTTCTCAGGATATTGTCTATAGTACAACCAATGGTGTGATGATAGTAGGAAGTGGAGGAGAGCCAGCGGAGACTAGAGTACAGTGTACAATGATGGTTGAGTCTGGCTACGGATAGGGCAAAATGGCAGATGCCATTGTCGGAGGTGTTCCATTTCTGTAGGACCCCTTTGTTGGCATCGAGGCAGGTCATCAGTCCATAGGTTAGACTTAGCCGGAGGATACCCTGGGCAGTAGCCAGTCTGGCTGCAGTGGTAAGGGTATTCCTGATTTTGTTGGCATGTCCCAGCTTTGTGTTTATGGATTTACATATAGCTGTTATGTGTAGATTAAAATCCAGTGTAGTATCCAGTGTTACTCCGAGATACTTGAAAGCATCAACAACCTCCAGAGGGGAGCCATCAGAACCTGGAACAGATAGTGTAGAGGGACTGGCCTTAATTCTGGGTGATGAGTCAAATAGCATAGCCATGGTCTTTGTGGTGTTCAGTAAGAGTTTGTTTTGTTTTAGCCAGTTTTGTAGGAGCTCAAAGTAAGTCTTCAGGTTTGAGCTGATGGTGGATAAGTCCTTAGCACTTTTATATAGAACCATGTTGTTGGTGTACAGAAGTGTTGAACAGGGACCTGCAATGGCTGGTAATTTATTTAGAAAGAGAAAGAAGAGCATTGGGCTGAGAATGGATCCTCGTGGGACACCCACGATGGTGTGGGATAAGCTAGATTTAGTTTTTTACAATTTGCACGAATTGTTGTCGTCCCGTGAGGTAGCTGGTAAACCAGTCAGTGGTATTCGGAGAGAAACCCAGAGGAGATAGCTTTGATAGCAGCAATGAGTGGTCCACAAGGTCAAATGCCTTGGTAAGGTCGATGAATACTGCACCTGTACAAATGCCCTTGTCCACGGCCATCTTGATGTCTTTGGTAAATTGGATGAGTGCCATAGTTGTGCTGTGAGCTTGCCTGAAACCATGTTATGCCAGGTATAGTAAGTTATGTTGTTATAGGTGTTCAGTAACCTGATTGGCCACACAATTTTTCTAGGAGTTTATTTAGTACAGATAGTATGGCTATGGGTCCGTAATTATCCAGGTTCTTAGTATCCCCTTTTTAATGAATGGGTATTACACGTGCAACCTTCTGTAATGTAGGGATTGTTTTAAAGCTGAATTTAAAACCTATCTTTTTAACCAGGCTTTTCTTTGATGTTTTAATTTAGATGATTATATCTGTAATATTATTAAGTTATTTATATTACTGTTACTGTTTTATTTATTTGTGATATTGTTATGCTTTGTAAAGCGCCTTGATTTTGGAAAGGCACTATATAAAGTTTTACTTACTTACTGTCCCTGAGCAAAGTGAAAGGTTAAAGAGCCCAGTGACTGGAGCTGCCAATAGGTGAGTGGCAATTTTGAGGAATTTGGTTATCAGCCCATCTGACCCTGCTGACCCACAATCAGGGATGGTCCTCAGGAGATGTAGTACCTCTGATTTGGAAACTGCCCTCAGGTTAAACGAAGCAGGAACAAGCTTCTCGAAGCATAGTATTGGAGCTGTGGTTAGGCCAGTTTGCTGTGTGTATTCGGAGAGGTCAGAAAAATGCAAGTTGCGGGCATTAGCTATGGTATATTATTACAATTTGCACCATCCAACATCATTTCCATTATTGATGAGTTACTGCCCTGGCCCATGAAGGATTTAATATAGTTCCAGAAACCTTGTGAATTGCAAATGGATGCCTGGAGTAGTTGCTTGCTGTGGCCCCTTTTTCCGATACATATTGCTTTTTTGTAGGTATTTCTCTGTCTTCTGTATTATCCCAGTCTGTTGACAGCTTAGTTAGTTTCCCTTTGGCCCAGGTCCTATCCTGTACTCTGATAGATGCTAGTAGGTCACTATGCTTCCATCTGGTCACTGAGCCTCTGACTCTACATTTTTAAAGGGGCACATGTTTATCTTGAAGCACCTGAAGAGAGGATTAAAGGAAGTCAAAGGCATTTTCTACATCTGATGTCTGTTATAGTGGTGACCATTCTGTTTGGTGCAGATCTGCATATAAGGCCCTAGTGTTTAATTTAGAGAAGTCTCTAAATTGTATTTCCTTTGGCAGGAGCGTAAGTGAGCGTGTGCTTCAAATGCAGAAGATAGGCATGTGGTCAGTAATGGCGTCAGGCAATGTATCAGCAGCCCAAACCCTTTCTGTTCTATTTGTAATGATCCAGTCCAGTAGGGACTGGTAATTGCTACAAGGAGATACTCTTGTTGGGCACATTATCAGCTGTGAGAGGTGTAGTTTCCCTAGCATGCCATCATACAGACCAGTGTTTTTCCCTTCCCAGTCGAGGCCGAAATTGCCCATGAGGAGATGATTGTTGTTTCCTTTCAGGAGTGCCAAGTAGTCAATGATGCTCATTAATCCATTTATACCACTCTCATGTGGATTGTAGACACATAGTTTATTTATTCCTTTTGTTTTCCCCGAGTACCAGGACCCCAGGTAGGGCTTCATAGGAGCATGTTGTCTCGATTTGTTGAGCAGAAATATTAAGATGCTCTCTGAAATAGAGTGCAACCCAACTCCCCACCCCTTTTTGGGGCTAGACGGGCTGCCTTGAAGAGCTTATAACCCTTTAATGCGCACAAATCATCAGGTATATTTGGCATGAGCTATGTTTCTGTAAGCCCTAGTATGTCCGGGGAGTAATGTGACACCGAAGTCTACATCTCAGCAAAATTATCCATAAGGCTGCGTGTGTTCATGTGGGCTATTTCAAGGCCTTTCGTTGAGAATTGCTTGGCACCCAAAAATGGCCCAGGATTTGTTTCAATGTCTCCAGATTGCGATAACCATATGAGGTGTAGCCAGATCTCTTTGAAGAGTTTTAACATGCGTCTGCCTCTAGGCACATAGAAGGAATGTGTAATGAAGTAGTGCCCCATGCAGGCACTATTGATATGTTTCAGGTACAATGTACTATAGAGTGGCTTGTCTACTCTGGTTATTATATTTGAATAAACAAAGGTGGTGTCATCATAACAAAAGTGACTGTATTCCCAGCCACGCTTGTATACAAGTAGGTCCATGAAGGTTAATAAGGCTATTTAAATATCCCCAGTAGCAGTGGGTCCTGGATCTGAAGGGTCTTGTTCATTAACAATGCCAGTGGGTACTGCCAATATGTGTGAAGGGGGTCACATGAGAGAAAGTGATGTAGAACATGTTCAGTGAATTCTGACACTGCTGGTGTTTGTGAAGTGGGAGGCTACAGAGAAAGTGCCACAGAGTGGCTTCAGTTAATTCCTGCAATGCCACTAATTGTGAAGGGGGCACCAAAGACAAAGTGCCACTCAGTGGCTTCAGTTAATTCTGGCACTGCCACTGTGTCTGAAGTGTGGGGCAAGGCAATCCTGCTCAGTGGCTTATAGTTAGAGCTCTGGAGGGCTGTCTGCTCTTTTGCCATGCTGCCAGCACAAAACACTAGCCCTGCTGGATCAAAAGCACTGCTGTAGCTTGGGGTTCAATTCAATTTACAATGATTAATCCCATTGCAGGTAGGAGCAAGCATGTAAATCTGGAGATGCTGTGAATATGATGTTAGGTTTGGGAGGTAAACGTAAATTGATTGTTCTTGTAAACCACTTCGAACCTCATGCCCAGTTTTACATTGTCACTTCATCCACAAGGGCAGTTACCATAGCTCCAACACACAGTAAATATAACGGCACAATACAAAATAGTTTCTGTATAGAAACATAGAATTTGATGGCAGATAAGGACCGCTTGGCCCACCCAGTCTGCCCATTTTCCTACCTGATGGATAAGCTGCAGATCCTAGTTAGCCAGCAACCTAGTTCTTCCTACCCCAACCCCCTAGAATTGCCTTATGACTGTCCCATGCATGCATGCTTGAATTCCACCACTGTTTGTGACTCCACAACCTCCTCTGGAAGGCCGTTCCATACATCCACCACCCTCTCTGTGAAAAAATACTTCCTTAAATTACCTCTGAGCCACCCCCCTTCTATCTTCAAATTGTGCCCCTTGTTCTTGCACACTTTTTTTTGAAAGATGCTACCCTCTTGGACTTTGCTGATTCCCTTAAGGTACTTGAAAGTTTCTATCATGTCCCCCTCTCCCTCCTTTCCTCGAGGCTATACATATTAAGCTCCTTAAGTCTCTCTTCATATGTCTTCTGGTGCAGACCCTGCACCATTTTAGTTGCCCTCCTCTGGACAGCTTCCATCCTGTCTATGTCTTTGCGGAGATTGGGTCTCCAGAACTGCAAGCAGTACTCCAGATGGGGTCTCACTAGCCGTCTGTACAGAGGGATACTAACTTCCTGTTTTCTACTGGTGATGCCTCTCCCTATGCATCCCAGTATCCCCCCCCAGCCCTCCTTGCTGCCCTCTTACATTGCTTGCCCACCTTTAGGTCGTCTGATATGACTACCCCCAGGTCCCTTTCCATTTTTGTTGTTGTTAGTATCTCACCCCCCCATTGTGTACTCTTCCCCTGGGTTTTTGTTTCCCTGGTGCATTACCTTGCACTTCTTAGCATTGAATCTAAGGAGCGCTTTGCAGGATTGCGTTTAATATGTGCTGCAAACGAGTTGCTTAGTGTGAATTTTGACATGCTTGATTTTTTGGAGCCCTTCCAATGTGTTCTGACAGTAACTATGAGACTAAAACACTGAGACTGTGTGTTTGCTTGGTGGGCAGGCACACAACAAGACACCCAAGGATGTGCACTGATGATAGGAAAATGCGTGAAAACAAGGTGAGGCCATGGAGAATGCTAACAGTGTACACGTATCCTCAGGCATCCTCAACAGATGAACTCAGAAGAAGTGATCATGTTCAATACCAGAGAAACAAACAAAAATAGTAACACAGGTGACAGAAAATGAAAGTAAAGGTATATGGGCATTCTACAGCTAATCAGAAAATTTTCAAGGCAACAGAAAGCTATACAAAATGTCAAGAAGGAGACTGACAGTGTCTGTGATGTGACGCGGTGTACCATTCTTATACCTGTCACCCCAAACCATGACAAGAAGTTGCCCTGGTAGCGATGATAAGGTTGGAATGTTCAGGGATCAGGTTCTTTAAAAGAACTTGCAGAGCCTCTAGTGGATGGTAACTGTCCTTGCAGACTGCTGCTAATTAGGGCTGCTGCTACAACCCACCCATGCAGCCCCAGCCTATTTAATCGGGGGGGGGGGGCTGCAAGGGGAGACGGCTGATTCTGCAGCAGGAGAGCAATGTGCAATCTGCAGTTCTGAAAGACTGGAAAAGAAGAGAAAACCCATTGAGTGGAGAGCTATAGCCCTGACAGAGAAATTACATTCAAAACCAGAATAGTTATTTATTTTCACTGAATAAAGCTTCTTCTGTTTGCCTTACTGTATATTCAAACTGATGAGAAAAAGCCCCTTTTCTGTTATTTGCTGTATAAAGCCAATTTTGTTTGGAACATTAAATTTTGTAGTCAGTGAGTACATCCAAAGAAAATCCCTTACATCAGATTGCTCTTTAAAGTATGAGCCTCCCACTTGAAGGTATTTCTGATGCCAACCACACAGAAGGAAATCTCTGTTTGTCTTCTGTAAGGTTTGCTGAAACAGGACTGAATAAATTTACATTTTATACAGAGAACTGATGTAAGGCTTTCCTTTGCAATGTGACCATGGCACTGAGCAGTAACCTTAAACTAAGGTGAATGTGTATTTAATAAAAATTATATGTCTAACTATGTAATTCATTAGGACATCATGCTTTCTGACTGGCAGCAGTGCAGAATGTTAATCTGTAAAAAAATTCCTGCTACAGCTCGGTGAAGTGTGGCATGCAATTCTACAAAATGCATCTTTGATTTTTTCCTAAATGGCATGTTTTAACAAATAAATGATTAGATTTCTAACCCCAATAACTCACTCACAAGCAGGCATTTTCAAGGAATTAACACCCGATCTGAGTTTTTTTTGCCTTCTGGTACGCCTTGGTCCATCAGCACTTTGCAGCCGAATGTTGATGTCCAGGAAATGCAAGCTTGTTTGGTCATCATTGCTTAAAGAGCAGCTGACACCTTTAGCAAACTTTAACAAAACATAATATTTAGACACAGTTCAACTTATATTTCACATTAGTTTTGTATTCCTCCTTCCCGTTATTTATTACTGAGGTCATTTGCATGAAAAAGTTTCTTTGCTCCTGAAAAGTTCATCTGTTCCTGTTGCTTTCTCCCTACTTGAAGTCACGATGCACTACTTGTGACATCACAGTTACTCTCAGGGCAACAGACTGTGATGTCACAACAGGGGATTATGACTTGAAGTAGGGGGTAAGCTATAGAGTCAGATAAAGTCTAAGGGACCTCCAAGGGATAACGACCTTGTATTCATGCATATTTACTCAGTAATACATAATGGGAAAGAGAAATACATAAAATATATATGGAATGCAAGCTGAATTGTACCCAATTATTACGTTTTTAAAAGTTTTCTTTGAGGCATCAGTAGCTCTTTAAATATGCAGTTTACTACATGGCTTATGGTTAATATGTTTTATTAGACATCCAATAAACATATATTAAATTCCAAGGCTGTTGTGGCCCCTTTATCAGATGCAATAGCTTTTACTTTCTTTCTGGTCACATTGCTTTCTGATTTGCAATAATAGCTCAACATCCCCTGATCTTACATACAGTATTTACAGTTTAGGCACTTCTTTCTCGTTGGGGTGATTTGGGGGGGGGGGGGTCCACATCTGAAGCATCACAAGAACTAGGGAAGTGAGTTAGGTAAATTGCATGTGCATGCTAAAACAATGTTTCCCTTTGATTGAGCAGTCAGATCCCAGTCACTAAAAAATGTATTTTGTGTTGTATGTTCTTGTCCCCCAAGCTCCCCCAAGATGCCCTTGGGGTTATACTGAGACTGGCGTGCCTACTTAATCCATGCTGCCACCACCAACCTGGTTGTGACTTACTCAGCGCTGCTTGCTTTGCATTCCACTACAGGGGCAGTACAAGGCATGTTGGACATAGAAACTCCCTTAGTCACTCCAAGTACACCTTATTCCTTCTCAGTTCCAAGCACAGGTTTACTTTTTAAGTTGGTTGTGCTCTCAGAGACAAAGTAATGGAATAGCCTTACAGTAGCTGTTTTGGATGTTTATTATGAAGTTGCACTGTCTGATGTATTTTTACTTGAATTCTTAATAAAACAGTAATTATATATAAAAAAAAAAAATCAATGGAATAGCCCATGAAACAGACTGTTTGTATTTTTTAAAGCACTGCAGTCACAGAGATATATAAATATTTAACATTTTTTCAAACTTATGCAATAAACAGCAAGCTAATGGTGAATACAAACACACTAACGAAACTGAAATAAATATATATATATATATATATATATATATATATATATTTTGTACAATGCTTTATACTTCTCCCCCATATGGCCCCCATCTGACCGGCTCCCCCAGCTCTGTCCCCTAGAATTACTGGGGCTTACCTTACACCCAGTCCAGGGGCTGTGCCTGCGGAGAGTCGGTCGCCATCCTGCCACTGTTTTTTCCTAATTTTCTCCCCATTTTTTACCCAAGGGTCCCAGGAGAAGGTCACATGTGTGTGGAGGCATGCATGTGCCATACAGCCCCGGTAATGACCCTCCTCCACCTGCCCCATTGGCCTATCTGTGGCACCCTGCTTGTGCAGCCCCTTGGCCTCCACCAGGGGGAAGCCGTGAGTCAAGGATGCCATATCACCTCCCCGGAGAGGAGAGCTGCCTGCTGGCAGCTCCATACAGCTCCGCCTTCCCCCCCATGCCGACCTCCGATGACCCAGGCTCTCTCCTGAACCCGGGTCACCGGCAGGCCGTAAGGTGAGCCATCCAGCACCTCAGCCCTCTGCACCACCGGGCTGGTGAAATAAATATATTTTAAAGACAAAACTACATATTGGAAAATATTAACATAGTTCTTACCCTTAAACATTAAAAGAACTTTATCTTTGCAAAAAGCTTTTTTCTCTCCTCAGTCAGACCACTTTTTCATGTGTTAACAACACAGTCTGGATTCTGACTCTTTTTACATTTGCTTGCACATGTGCAAGAAACGTTTTGTTACACTAAACAGCATTTTGGAGGTGTGTCACTGCCGAGCCCATTGCAGTTCAAACTGTAAGGGGCTTGGCAGTCCAGACCAATGACCATGCACTGTGGTCATGACACTACTCGCTGCAAGCTGGGCAGAAACTTTGTGTAGCTGAAAGAACTAAAGCCACTCCAATCAGAGTGGGCTTCGGTCCTTTCATTTTCGTGAACCTCGTCAGCAAGAAGCTGATCAGCTTTCAGCATTTGGAATGTTGCTGCTGCTGTCTTGGGTTTCAGTCCCCCCTGCTCCATAATGGCTCCCTGTACCGCAATCCATACACCCATTCATCCATCTATCCATCCATCCATTCATCCATCTCTCCATCCATCTGTCTGTCTACTTCCCTGTACCGCGATCCTTCCATCCATCCATCCATCCGTCCATTCATCTGTCTGTCTGTCTGTCTGTCTGTCTGTCTGTCTGTCTGTCTGTCTGTCTGTCTATGTATCGCTGTGTATCTGTTAAGTGGTCTGGGGTGTCCACCCATGCTACTGCTTCTTTTTCACCCTCCCCTCCAGGTGGCTAGCCCACCCACCCTTCTGAGTCTTATATTTTTTAATATATAGACAGGCTGGAGTGCCCACCCCAATACTGCTTCTCTTGATCCCCCTACCCTCTAAGTTCCAGGCTGTCCACTCCCATTCACTATGAACCCAACACTGGCTGCCCAATCCCAGTGTCAGAATAGACCTGAAATAAAGAAAACCATCCCTCAATATTTTTTTGTTTAACCTGTAAAACAGAAAATGGTCCCACGCTGGTCTGCCCCCTCCATCCACCCAACCTGGACCCCCCACTCAGCACCCACCACCACACCCCCCACATACACACTCACTTACCTGAACTGGTCACAGGCAAAGATCTACTCTCCGATCAGAGACACATCTTGCTGTTGGAACTGCTGAATGCAATATGACAGACTAAGGTAAGTGCAATTCAATGTATTTCAATGGGATTTTGAACTTTTATGCATAACTTTGTCATTTTTGCATATTTTGGTCCCAAATATTCAACATAGCCTTTTTGGGATGCCACCTCATGATCAGTGGTAGTGGAATTATGCAAATCAGTCCCAAAAGCCATTTCAAAATTACCTTTCAAGTGTGGTTTGAAAATTTTCAAAAGTTTGTTCATAAGGTGGTGTCTTAAGAAGGCTATGTTGAAAATTTGGGGTCAGAATACGTAAAAATGGCAAAGTTATGCATATGTGTTGAAATAATTCAACGTTCGTAACTTTGGTAATGTCAAATATTTTTGACCCCAGATTTTCAACATAGTCATTTTTCCCACCACCTCATGAATATGACCGCTGTCATTTTTCAAATCCTGGCCAAAATGTGTTTTTGCACCTGTGGCACAGAATGATGTTTCACTGATGCAGCATGATGTTTTGGTGGGAATTTGAAAATTTTCAACTACTGGGTTCACGAGGTGGGGTAATAAGAAGACTCTCACAGTACGCTGCTCCACCTCCATCCTGTCTTTTAAATTTGCCCTCAAAGCCCACCTTTTCCAATCCATGACCTGCAAATGCTTTCAACCTCTGTTATGTCTGAACTCCCACATCTGCTCCACTGCCTACACAATGTATTTCTCTGTTTTAATACCCTGATGAATTTGGCTGTTCTCAGTTACTTCACCCCCTTCTGACATGATGGTACTGCAGTCTCCAATTTTTATGCACCATGATGTTGATAGAAACATAGACTTTGACGGCAGATAAGGACCGCTTGGCCCATCTAGTCTGCCCACTTCCCTACCTACAGGATAGGCCGCAGATCCTAGTTAACCAACAGCCTATTTCTTCCTACCCCCCCACAAGAATTGCCTTATGTCTGTCCCATGCATTCTTGAATTCTCCCACAATTTTAGACCCCACAACCTCCTCAGGAAGGCTGTTCCATGCATCCACTACCCTCTTTGTGAAATAATACTTCCTTACTTTGCCCTGAACCGCCTCCCTTCTATATTTAAATTGTGTCCCCTTGTTCTTGCACATCTCTTTTTCTGAAAGATGCTACTCTCTTGGACTTTGTTGATTCCACTGAGGTACTTAAAAGTTTCTATCATGTCCCCCCTCTCCCTTCTTTCCTCAAGGGTATACATATTAAGCTCCTTTAGTCTCTCCTCATACGGCTTCTCTTGCAGACCCTGCACCATTTTAGTTGCCCTCCTCTGGACTGCCTCTATCCTGTCTATGTCCTTGTGGAGATGGGGTCTGCAGAACTGGATGCAGTACTCCAGATGGAGTCTCACCAACTGTCTGTACAGAGGGATAACAACTTCCTGTTTTCTGCTGCTGATGCCTCTCCCTATGCTTGATGTTCTGCTTATCTACATACTATCACTACTGCACTATTGATTATTTAAATGTACTTTTATTTCTAACACTTGTTATGTATAGGCCTACAAAACTGGACCCCTCCTGACTCTCAATGCTCTATTGCTTGTAAGACTACTTCTGATGTACATGGATGCTCTCTAGGCCTCTCCCATTGCCTCTTCTGTGCTACCTAGTTTCAACCCCCTGTTTTATAAGTCACTTTTTACAGCTGTTGCACAACTATTAATATAACAACTGCTGGTATAACAGTTCCATGTCATAATAGCAAAAATACAAATGCGACTCGCAGAACAGCGAGTACATATATCCAAAATCTACATAGACACAGAACCCACATCTGCACCTATCATAACTATGAGGACAAGCAAACCAATGTTTCATGCCAGGGGCTATGCCCCCCACTCCCTCATATAAATATAACTAACTCTGGGGGGGGGGGCGGACACTGAACAGGGGGGATACTGGGGCTGAGGCAACAGACTGGAAAAAAAAGTTAATCAGCAACCCCCACTGAGTTGCAAAATAATGTCCACAGGCAGTCCTGAACCTGGGACCATCAGCACTGCAGGTGGCATCCACATCCGCTATGCCAGCCAACCAGCTTGGCAGCAGCAGGCTGCACTGATGTACTTAATCTACACCAGCACATGCAGCCCAGACATTCACCGGCTCTATAGTGTTCCTCATCCCTTGCTATTCCAACGTCCTCACTACCCTTGCACCATCTCTACTATGATGTCTGTGCAAATTGAGTGGCTCTTATTCAAGTCGTTCAATTGGGTTCACTATTATAATGTGCTACCTTGTATAACACCTGTTCCCACTTGTTCGAATTGAGCTTCTGTCGCTATGACGTGCTTTTGTGAACTGTAATCTGTTTTGTGGAAGTACATTTGTGAATCATTATTTGTTCTTGTGAAATGTATTTTCCCTGGTTGTACCTGTAAATAGGTGCACTGTTGTCTAGGGTACTTACCCAGTTACCAAAAACCAAATAAAACCAAATAAATAAATACTGAAAATGTGGTGTACAAATATGGTAAAATGTCTAGGTTATGACTCATAACTTCACTAAATTTCAATATTTTGACTCCAAACTTTCAATATAGCCATTTTTCCATACCACCTTAAAAATGTGACATATGTTATTTTTTAAATCCTGGATGAGGAATGTTTTCACACATGTGGTGCAAAATGACATTTTGGCTAATATACTATAAATGGTACATGTCATGGTTATAAGGCAAATTGTAAAATGAGTATCTTGAAAAATTGGGGTCCAAAAAAACACATTTTTTAACAAGCTTTGTGTGTAGTGCCAGTCTTCACCCCAGTGACTGTGCTTTGTGATCCTATGCTAGTGAGTTGAGTTCAGGGATGAGCTAGTGACCCAGCTGAATGCGATGAGGGTGGGGTAATGGTGCTGTTATGTGCCACCTCAAGCCTTGGAATGTAAGGTGCTGGGGTATCCACATGGGTCCGGGTACCATATAGTGAAGACAACTGTACTCTTGGTGTAGAGCCCTGCACCTCTCCACCCATGGGTGACAAAATGCCTTGTGCATTGATTGACAGATGCACTCTTTGCTCTGTGCATCTGTATCTGCAGCCACATTAAAGTACAGGGACCACAGGTCCCTGTACTTCTGTAGCCCACCAGACAGCCCAATGAGTTTTTCACATCCATCACTGCTCAGAAGTGCAGAGCCATTGGATAGAATCTTCCCTTGGTGCAGGACATTTGCATCTGTGCACTATCAGTACCAACACCTGCACAGCACATACATGCAAGCAAACGTCCAGCATTGACAAATGCTTGTTTTAGCTGAGTTTGGACTTTCATTCTCTCTCTCTCCTGGCTCTTTTGTCCACCAAAACTCTACCAGTATCTCACGATATAGAGCATTAACCTGCTATACAGAAGGCAATCCACCAACCCAGACTCCCAGAATTCACACATTGACCGTGTGTCATACCAGAGGGACAAGTCCTACTTGCAGTGTATGAGCTACATGTACTATCTGTGGGCAACCATTTTTTATCTTCCATTTTAAAGGGAAGATCCTCTCAGACTTTTATTCTGTTTACTTGTGAAGTGTAATTTGTAGGCATGAACAATCATTTCCTCTATTGGACCCTCCTAGTTTCAGCAGGATTTCAATGTAAATGAAGGTACTTAAGTATGGTGTGAAGACCTGCTTGACTCCATTTCAAAGGTCATGACCCAACACATGGAAGGCTCCTGGAATTTTATGATGTTTTAGTGCTAAAGCCCGCAGTAGTTACACTATATTAGTAAGTGCTATTGCTGTCCTATGTAGTCCCTATGTTCTTGTCTAATGCTGGCCAAGAAACTTTTCAAGGCTTAGTAAGTGCCATGCTGTTTTCTGTAGTTCAAAGTGTATCTGAGATAGAAAAAAATGCCTTTAGAGAACACAAGGACTTCACAAGACATGTTACAGAACAGGCTGAGAGTATAACATCTGTTGGCTTGTGCAGATATGCATAATCAACTCCCATGATGCCAGAGGAGGTTTGAGGAACTAGGACAATTATGTGAGGGGACAGGAATATCAGTAACTTTTTCAGAGATACTTCCAGTGCCCAAGGCCAGCACAGCAAAAAAGCTAAGAATAGAGGAATTTAATGGATGGCTAAGATTACCTGGTGTTGTGCTAAAGGGTATGGGCTGTTGGGGGTGGGGAGGGACCTGGGAGGACAGTAGTCTCTATGACAAGGACAGACTACACTTGAGTGAGGAAGGAAAGAAAGTGCTGAAACAGAGGATGGAGGAGTGCATAGAGGAAGTTGAAATTTAAACTAGGAGCAGGGGGTGGCAATTGGGCAAGAGACATGCAGAGACCACAGGTTGGGAAACCATATGAGCTTACCCCCCATAACAGTGGCGAAGGACAAATGGCAAGTACTATTTGTGATGCTAGTAAAGAAGGGCAGGATGGGAGGGGAGGAAAAGGGTGGAAGGTGGTTACCCTTAATGCTAGGAGCCTTGGAAGAAAAATTGCAGAGTTACAGGTGCTCATGGCAGAGGGAGACATGGACACTGCAGCCATCACAGAAATATGGGCCACCCAATACAATAACTGGGACCTGTCTGTACCAGAGTACAGGTTATTTTGTAGGGACAAGGTGATTGGGAACGGAGGGGTTGTGGCACTATATGTGAAGGAAGGACTGAAGTGTGTAAGGGAGGAAGGGGAGGAGGGTAGTATGGAGTCACTTTGGATGCAAATCCAGGATTCCAAGAATAGGATTCTCAGAATGGGAGTGGTGTACAGGCTGCCATCTCAGATGGAGGAGTTAGACAGGGAACTAGCAGGACAGATCAGAAGGACCTACGAGAAGGATAGTGTGGTGATTGTGGGGGACTTCAACATGCCAGAAGTGGACTGGAGTACCCCAACAACCAGGAACAGAAGGGAGCAGGTACTGCTGGATGCCTTCCAGGACAGCTTCCTGCTGCAAATGGTCAGTGAACCAACCAGGTTAGGGAATACCCTTGACCTTGTGCTGGCAAATGGGGACTTTGTGAGAGAACTTACAGTGGAGGAACCACTGTCAGGGAGTGACCACCACTCAGTATGGCTCACATTGGATATGGACAAGGAAGGAGTGGAATCTGGCACAAGAGTGCTGGACTTCAGGAGGACTGACTTTGGGAGGATGGGGGAAGTGGTAAAAGGGTACCTGGCCAGAATTCAATCTAGTATGAATACAAACTAGAGGTGAGAGCTCATAAAGCTGGGGATAGTGGAGGCAACCAAAACCTTCTGCAAGGCCCAGAGCAAGGGGGCTAGGGCTAGGAAACTGAGCTGGTTGAGCAAGGAGGTCATGGAAAAGGTAAGGAGGAAAAGAACTGCCTTTAGGAGGTACAAGAAAACAGGGAGGGGGGAGGACAGGGAGGAGTACTTGATGGAATCGAAGGAGGTGACAAGGGCAGTAAGGGGAGCCAAGGCATCTATGGAACTCAGGCTGGGACAAGGCATTAAGAAGGAGGAGAAGGACTTCTTTAGGTACATCAGGGGGAAAAGGAGCTGTAAGGACCACACAGTAAGGATTAGGAAGGAGTGGGGTTGGGTGGAAGCAGGGTGCGATAAAGCAGAAGCACTAAATGATTACTTCTGCTTGGGTATTTACTAAGGAGAAGAGGGGGGTGACACCCAAGGGGGAAATAATGGCAGAAACAGGGGAAGGGGTGACAGATGGGGAAATCATGGAGGGCAGAGTTCGGGAGGGTTTGAAGGCACTGAGAGTGGACAAGGCATCAGGCCCAGATGGCATCCGCCCAAGGGTACTGAAGGAGCTGGCAGAGGTCCTTGTGGGACCTTTGGCAGACCTATTTAATGCTTCACTACATTTGGGGTGTGTACCTCAGGACTGCAGGATGGCTCATGTGGTGCCCTCCACAAGAGTGGCCCCAAGGATGAACCGTGAAACTATAGACCAGTGAGCCTCACACCATCGTGGGTAAGCTAATGGAGACTATCCTGAAGGAGAGGCTGGTGGCCCTCCTAGAGGCCAAAGGACTACAGGACAGCAGACAGCATGGCTTCATACGTGGCAGATCCTGCCAAACCAACCTGGTGGAGTTCTATGACTGGGTAACTAGGCAACTGGACAGGGGCCATGCAGTGGATGTCCTGTATCTGGACTTGTAAGGCATTCTGACTCAGTGACACATGGAAGGCTGGAAGTAAGTTAGAAGGCACAGGGGTGGGTGCAAAGCTGGTGAGATAGGTAGGGAACTGGCTTCAGGGAAGGCAACAGAGGGTGATGGTGGGTGGGGAGCTCTCACACCCAAGGGTAGTGATGAGTGGTGTTCCACAGGGCTCGGTGCTGGGACCAGTTTTGTTTGGGATATTCATTGCAGACATATCATTGGACATCAAGAGCAAGATGAGTCTGTTTGCTGATGATACCAAGGTAGGAGCGGTGATTGGATGACCTAGGGGGATGGCAGGGGTTGCAGGATGATCTGGCAAAGCTTGTAACCTGGTCATACACCTGGCAACTGGGGTTTAATGCCAAAAAGTGCAAGGTGCTGCATTTTGGGATGAAGAACCCAAGGAGGAATTACCAGCTGGGGGGAGTGCAGCTAGCCCAGACAGAGGAGAGAAGGATCTGGGGTGCTCATTACAGGGTCAATGAACAACTCAGCACAATGTAGGAAGGCAGCTGCAAAGGCCAATAAAATGCTGGGTTGTATTGCAAGGGGTATATCCTCAAGGAGGGAGGAGGTGATTCTGCCACTGTATAGGTTATTAGCAGGGGTGCAGCCAGGGATTTCAGATCTGCACACCAAGTGGGCTTACTGCTACCCCCCCCACCCCGGGTGTAGCCAGACAATATACAAATATACACCAGGACCGTGTTTGTTGCCTCATTTGGCACAATAAATGCAACTTTTGTATCTCATGTCAGTGGTTGTTGCCATGCATGGGTAAATACAAATGCCATGCATTGTTCCCTAAGACACCTGCATACCAGCCCAGAGCCTGTAAAGTTGTATTTTCCTTGGGATGCAAAGAGAGTATTAGTGACCAGTCTTTCTAGTTTTGACTCCTATGAATAAAATTACAGAAAGGTTCAGTATTTTCTTTTAGTTTTCATGGAAAAAGGAAGCAGTTCAGAGCATATTTGCTACCCCCCCTTAAATAAAATTGCACACCATGGAGTGCTTGGAGTATGCCTGCCTACACCCATGGTTATTAGTTAGACCTTACCTGCAGTACTGCGTGCAGTACTGGTGCCTATATCTGAAGAGGGACATTAAGTTACTGGAGGGGGTGCAGCGCAGGGCGACAACGATGATCAAGGGGCTGGGGGACTTATCATATGAGAGGAGGCTGAGGGAGTTGAACATGTACTTGCTGGAGGAGAGGAGGGATGGGGGGACATGATTGAAACCTTTAAGTACATGAAAAGAATAAACAAGACAGGTACTGAGGGGCTGTTCAAAGTAAGGGAGGGGAGGGACACCAGGGGCCATGATATGAGACTGGGGGGAAGAAGGTTCAGGAGGGAGATGAGGAGACACTTTTTTACAGAGAGGGTGGTGGCTGGGTGGAATGCGTTACCTGCAGAAGTTGTATCTAGTAGAACAGTGGACTGCTTCAAAAGGGGATGGGACAGGACAAGGGGGAGGGTCAATAAAGGGGAAGGGTGGAAGGAAGGGGCAGCTGCAGAATAAGGGATGCTAGCTGCACATTCGAGCAGACTTGATAGACCTCTAGGCCTTTATCTACTGGCAAATTTCATATGTTTGTACCACCCACGCTATGAAAAAAAAAATGTTTCCTTGCAATAGTGGGTCATGTACCTTTGCAATGGAGACAAACAGGCTTCCACACCAGGGCAAAACAATTTGAAGCAACCTCATTTATATTTAAATAAGGATGAAATTAGGGGGATGCAAGCAAGGGAATGTTTGTTCATGCCTACAAACTGCACAGGTATACAGAAAATAGGTTGAGGGGACTGTCCCGTAAACAGTTACCTTTAGATCCCTGTCAACTTTTAACAGTTCTAGATTGCTTAGTAGCTCACCCCAGGAGGGCATTACTGGTCTATAGCATGTGATTGCTCCCTGTCATTCATACGATGGCCGATCAAGGTAGTGATCAGAAGGGATGTGCCAGTTGCCATCAGAGAATGCCAGTTAAGGTGTGTGGGAGCCACTGGAGGAGGAGATGGAGGGTCCAGAGAAAAGATGCAGCGAAGTTAAATTTCTCTGGTGATGCTACCAAGTAGTGGCCAAAATTCACCTTCATGAAGCTTTGTGAACTTCCAATTGCCTTAGTAACTTTGACTTCATTGAGATTCACAAAGTTTCACCGCAAAGTGTCCACTTTGCCATTTCACCCATGAAGACCACTTCGCAGGCAAATTTCAGCCACTTCATGAATGAATTTCACCCACTTTGCCTAGAGTCCAAATGCACACTTCATGAATTTTGGGACCTTCATAAATTACTTTGAGAAGTGAATTTTGGCAGCTTGGCCCATCTCAAGTCCTGCGTGGGTGGGATGGGAATGGGGCTGATCATGTTGTGGGGATGGGGACCACAGGATACCAGGGATTCCATTACAACATTACCAGCCATGTGATTGGGGGGACCAGTAGAGCAAGAGATTAATTTACAACAGTAACAGGCATGAGATAGGGAGTGGGGTGGTGGTGACTGGACACCAGGGGGTTTATAGGACTATGTGGAAGTGGTGATCGGGGTGGGGGTAACTGTGCAGAGGGATAAAGGTAGAATTTTGGTGGCATTAAACAGAACTGTGACAGAGGCTGTTTAATACTGCCAAAACCTTTGAATATACCGCTGCACCCTGTATGCATGGAACTCAAGGAGGAGATTCTGCTGGTGGGTGACCTTAACCTCCCAAATATAGACTGGGACATCTCATCTACTGAGTCAGCCAGGAGCAAAAAGATCCTCAAGTCCCTCCAGGGGCTTTCCTGCAACAGCTGGTCAGGGAACCCACTAGGGGAGCAGCATACTGGATGTGAGCGTCACTAATGGGGATAGTGAGGAATGAGTTGGAGAGGAGGTCAGCGTAGGTGCAAGTGACCACAATACAGTGAGCTTCAGAGTTAGGACAGGGAATGAAGCAAGTCAGATCATCACGGAAGTCCTGAACTTCAGGTGGGCTGATTTTGCCAAAATGAGGGAGACATTTAGGAACAAAATGCAGGGGAAGGAGAAAATGAGGAAGTGGAGGAATTATGGAATTCAATAAACAGGGATTAATAAAAGCTACTGAAATCTGCGTAAGGAAGGTGAGGAAGAACAGAAGAGGAAGAAAGGGAGGAGCTGGTGGCACTTCTGGCAAGGTTATTTAACTTGTCCCTGGATACAGGGTGGGTGCCAAAAGACTGGAAGAAGGCAGACATAGTGCCACTTCACAAGAGAGGCAACAGGGAGGAGGCAGGTAATTATCATCCGGTCAGCCTCACCTTAGTGGTGGGCAAGGTGATGGAGATGCTATTAAAAGAAAGGGTGGTCAGCTACTTGGTAGAAAATGTGCTACAGGATGTCCGTCAGCATGGCTTCACTCAAGGGAGGTCATGCCAGATAAACTTAATCGAGTTTTTTGATTGGGTGACGAGGGTGATTGATCAGGGAGGGGCAGTGAACATGGTCTAGCTGGACTTCAGGAAGGGCTTTTACACTGTCCCCCACAGAAGGCTGGTAAATAAGCTGGAAAGTTTGGGGGTTGGACAGAAAATAACAAGGTGGGTGGAGAACTGGCTGAAGGACAGAAGCCAAAGGGTGGTGGTAAAAGGGGTACATTCTGGGGAGGAGGTGGTGACGAGCAGGGTGCCCCAGGAGTTGGTGCTGGGGCCCATCCTGTTTAACATCTATATCAGCAACATAGCAGAGGGGCTGCAGGGGAAGATCTGCCTATTTGCGATGATATGAAGATCTGCAGTAGGGTGGACACCCCAAGGGGGTGGAGGCCATGAGGGAAGATTTAAGACTTCTGGAGGGGTGGTTGGAAACCTGGCAGCTGAAATTCAATGCCAAAAAGTGCACAGTGATGCAAATGGGGGGAAATAACCTGCAAGTGAATCACACATTGGGGGGGGGATGTAATTAATGTAACGGGGTAGGAGAGGCATCTGGGGATTATAATTTCAGAAAACAATAAGGTAGGGACACAATGTAGCAAAGCAGTAGGCAAAGTGAATAGAATGCTGGCATGCATAGGAAGAGGTATAACAAGTAGAAGAAGGGAGGTGCTGATACCACTTTACAAATCCATGGTGAGGCCTCACCTGTAGTACGGGGTCCAATTCTGGAGACTGCACCTATGCAAGGACACAGATGGGATTGAAAGGGTTCAGAGAAGGGCCACCAGGATGGTGCAAGGGATGCATGGGAAGCCCTATGAGGAAAGGTTGAGGGAGCTGGATCTGTACCCACGGGAGACTAGAAAGGAGAAGGCAGACATGATAGAAATGTTTAAGTACATGAAGGGGATTAATAAAGTGGGGGGGCTTACTCACAAGAAAAGAAACATATGAACATATACTTTGATGGCAGATAAGGACCACTTGGCCCATCTAGTCTGCCCATTTCCCTACCTATTGGATTTATTTTATTTATTTAGCTTTTGTTGACCAGGTAAGTGCACTAGACAAATTCTGCCTATTTTCAGGCATGACCCGGGGGAGGGGGATACAGATGAATGCCAACTGACCATGAACCAGATTAAGCTGTTGGCAGTATTTTTAGTGAATGAGGGAAATTTGGCTAGGACACTAGGGAAAGTCCCCTACTCTGCTGCTGCATTGCTGCCAGCAGGGGGACCCTTGGCCACTAGCGTTGCTGTGGTCAGTCTGCCTAGGATGCTGGAGGAGATGGATGCATCTAGTACAGGGGAGCTGGCCTCTCTCCTGTACTGTCTGATCCAGAGGCTGTTGTTGCTGCTTGTGATGTAGCTGAGGTTGTCGACCTCAGTATTCTTACCTCTGATGATGCTTCGGCTATGGCTTGTTCTGCTGGTGTTATCGTGCCTCCTTTGCCTACAGATAAATCGGGGCTGATTGCTGCACATTCTCAGTTGCTGCGGCAAATGGCCTTACTTGACTGTAAACTTGCTGGTCTTTCAGATGTCGACCGATCCTCTGCATTGGTGTCTGTTGTTTCTAGTCGGATGACTTTGGCTGACAGACCAGAGGAAAGGTGTGTTTCACAGAATTCGGTCGTTCCTGCACTTCCTACAGTTTCCTTGATTCTCGGGCTGGCAGTTCAATGGATTCTGTAGCCGTGTGTCTAAAGCCCCTGCTGACTGTCTCTTCGGAACCTATTACTAGTGCCCATGTCTCTTCTTTACAGACTTCAGAGGTGTCTTTTGCTGGACAGACGTTTTCTTTTCCTTCCTGAGACCAGAGACCTGGATGGAGTAAACTGCCTGGAGTTCCTTCTGCTTCTGGAGCTGAAGGGTTGAGCACTTCAAAACCGGCAATTTTACCTATGGAAGCTTCTTGGTCTCCTGATCGTGCATTATGGGAGGCTGGCTGGGAACAATCAGGTGGTGGGTCTTGGTCTCCAGACTCGCAAGATCCTTCCTATATTCGGATGCTGAAAAAAGCTGGTACTTTGGTGAATGCTGTGTCTTCTGTCCCTCTGCGCTCCAACTTGCCCCGGGGTGATTTATCTGCTTCATGTACTATGGACTCTGTGTATGTTGATAAAACTGTTGGAGGGGATTCTGCAGTGTTGGGGGATATTGTGGTTACTGAGGCTCTTGTTTCTGGTGTTGGGGTGCATGCCTCTGCTTCTCGGGTGTCCCTCCTCGAGCTTGGTTTCTCCAGCTTCCGAGGAACCGAAAGGCTCGACCCTGCTACACCAGGCTGTTTAGGTCAGGTCCCTGAGGCTGGGCAGGGAGGGTTCCCAAACCTAGTGTCTCAGTGGGTTTTAAGCTAACTGATTTGTTCCAATCCCATAAAGGTAAGCCTGCTCCTAGACACAATGCAGTCAGGTTTTTATATAAGGGAGGGTTGGATACTCCCCCTGACAGGCTGTATGTTGCTAAAAATTTGCTTAAAGGGTCGATGCATTTCTTTTCATCTGAAATTTTTGCCCTGATTAGTTTAGGGAATTCTAATTTTGACGTAAGTTTTAAACATGTTTCTCATTTGGACTGTTTTTGGGTCCAATATGCTAAATTTAAAGCTTTCCCCCTTTGGGCCCCCTTTCATGTTCTCCCTTTAACGAAACCTACTGTTAAAACTATTACTATTATGTTTAAAAACGAAGGTGTCAATGTGGAGGACATTTTATTTTGGCTCCGACAGAGATGTGAGGTTTTGAATAAACCCACTCCAACTTTAGATTGTGAACAGATTTGGGATGAGGGTTGGAAAGTTCGGGTTAAGTTGTTTTCCTCAGACTCTGGTCCAGCTCACTTGCCTAATTTTTTTTTCCTTGAAAAAGATAAGGGGTTGATTTTTTATGCAGGGCAGCCTAGGTCTTGTTTTAAATGTGGATCTTGGGCCCATTTTAGCTCTGCTTGTGATACTCTTAAATGCAGCCATTGTTTGGAATTTGGCCATTCCTCCAGTGCTTGTTTGAACCTTTTTAAGTGTAACCTCTGTGAAAACACTGGTCATGCTTATGGTCATTGTCCTTGGGCCTCACATAACTGGGATGATTGTCCCTCCCATGTGGGCCTCATTAACTTTGCTCAACAACAGCTGGCACAAAAGTCTGCTGAGAGTCGTTCTTGTTCTGGTTCTGTGGCTCTCCCCCTTCCCTCTTTGGCCACGGCTGATCCTGTTATAGATCCTGCAGTTGGGAAGGCTCCTGCTTCGGCCCCTCAGGATGACTCTATGTTAACTGAGCCTGCTTCTCTGGTGACCCCGGAGGGCCTTCCTTTGGTTTCCCTGACACTGCTTCTCCTCTGGTTATGCCCCCCCCCGGTGGCTTTGCCTGTCCCAGAACAGGACTCCCTTTTACTGTTCCAAAAAAGGACCATGAAGGGACTGACTGTTTCTGAGTAAGGGTAAGGGCCCCTGGGTTCGGGTCCTAGGCTTCTGGTAATAAATTTGCAATTCTAGCTCTGATATTACTAATAGGGATTCTGGGATGATGAATCAGACACCTCTCCCTTGTGTCTAATACTGACACGGCCGGAGGTGGAGAAGTCGATCCCATTGCTAAGGAGACAGAGTCGACGTGGTAAATCTCCCTAATCTTTGATATGGATTCTTTGTCCATTCTCTCCTTTAATATTAACAGCATTAAGGGAAAAACAAAACTTGGTGGTGTTCTGCTCTTTGTACAAGAGATGCATTGTGACATCACTTGTTTAGTGGATACCATTTAAAACTAATACTGACCTTCAGCAAGCTTCTGGTGCTTGGTCTCAGGGGCCTTCTTTTTGGTCCTCTGGGGTTGATAAGTGTGATGGCGTTGGTATTTTGTTTTCTAATTCTGCCCTTCTGGTATCTCGATTGGTGGATATTTTTCCAGGTCGTGCACTGCTGCTTGATCTCTCCTTTCACTCTGAACGATTTCGGTTAATTGTGGTATATGCCCCTCAGACTAAAGCCTTGCGGTCTGCTCTTTTTTGATCTATTCAACCATTTTTACATACTACTAGACTGATCATTTGGGCTGGGGATTTTAATTGTGGTCTCCATCAGTCTGATAGGGGACTTCAGACGTCCAAATTGTTTAGTGATTCTATGACTTTGAAGAATGTTTTGTCGACAGGTAATCTCCAGGACGCCTATAGGACTTGTCACCCCAGAGGTGGATTTACTTATTTTCGGGGTTCTTGTCGAACTAGGATTGATTTTGTCTTTCTTTCTCATATGCTTACTGTTCGAGATTGTCGGACTTTGGTTAGTGAATTCTCGAACCATGTAGCCTTAAAGGCTGTATTGTCCTGGTCTGATGTTCCTCGGTGTAAAAAGAACAAGTGGAGACTTAATGACTCCATTCTGGATGACCCCAAAATTCAAAAATTGTGGAAGCGTGACTGGGCAGCACAATTGTCTGTTGCTGACATTTATAAGGATATTTTAGAATGATGGGAGGACACTAAGGCTGGTTGGAAGAAGGTTTTCCAACAGAAAGCCGCTGAGGCTCACACCTGTCAATATAAGAAGCACCTGGCCCTACGGCAACAATTACAGAATTTGATTTCTCTATCTGAGGAAAATCATTATGATTATAGTTCACAGATTTCTGTTTTATGTGATCAGATGAAGGCATTACAGTATGATAGAACTAAATCTTGGGACAAGGCCCGCTTTGGGACTAAACTCACTAAAGGGGGTCACCCTTTAAAGAATGTCAGAATAGGGTGGACTCTCGGGTTATTTATAACCTGGTATCCCCCTCGGGAGATCTAGTTAGTTCCCCAGAGGCCCTTCTCTAGGTTGTTGAACATTTTGTTTCGGGCATGTTTGGGACTGAATCTCCTGTCACTGCTGATGTGTTTTTCTTTGACTCATTATCTTTGCCCTCCCTATCTCCAGGAGAATGTGAGATGCTCTCTGCCCCTATTGCTGAGGGGGAAGTATTATAGGCTATCGTTGGTTTAAAACGAGAGTCTGCTCCTGGCTCTGATGGCCTTACGGCAGGATTCTATTCTACGTTTCGCACTGATTTGGTTCCTGCTTTAACTCTTTTGTTTAATGAAATGTTGTCTAAAGCCTCCTTTTCAAAGTCCGTGAAAGAGGCAATCTTGGTCCTCATTCATAAGAAGGGGGAGGCTTCGGTTATCAATAATTGGAGACCGTTGAGTTTACTTAATGTGGATAGTGAACTTGTGGCAAAAATTTTGCTCGCTAGACTTGTTAAGGTAGCTCGGCTACTTAGTCCTGTTCAGACGTGTGGCATCCCTGGTAGGTGCCAATCTGATAATTTGATTTTATTACGTGAACTATTTGCCCTTGGGGACCTGAATCGTGTTCAGGGTTGGGTGTTGGCTATTGACCAGGAGAAAGCCTTTGATAGAGTTTCCCATACATATTTGTTTTCGGTTTTAGCTGCATTTGGATTTCCCTCCAAATTTATTGATTGGATTCGTGCTCTTTATTTTCAGGCTGTGATCCTCCCTAATGTTAATGGCTGGTTGGGACATCCTGTCTTGGTAAAAAGGGGGGGGCGTCAGGGGTGTCCTTTGAGTCCCCTCTTATATGCTTTGGTATTGATATTTTGATAAGGGCGATCCTTCATTGCCCTGGGATCCTTGGGTTGCAAGGGTCTTCTGGCCTCCCTCCCATCAAAATACTGGCCTACACTGATGATTTGGTTCTGACCATGGCATCTCATTCAGTTGAGCAGGCGGTACTTGATGTGTTCCATCGGTATTCCTTACTGGCAGGATCCCGGATTAATTTTTTAAAGAGTGTTGGGCTCCCGTTGGGTCCCCCTACTTTTCCTGAGTCTGGTGCCTTTGCTGGCATCCGGCTCTCCTCTGAGCCCATTCGGATTCTCGGTCTCTGGTTTGGGTCTGGAGATTTACCACTGTTCAACTGGTCTGGGGCATTAGCAAGGGCTGATAGGCTTCTGGCTGGGTGGCGGCAGCAGCTGATTGGGAGAAAAAGAGTTTATTTACTGAAAACCTTGATGGTCCCATTTTCTTGTACCTGTGTTATGTTTCCCCCCCCCAGGTCTTTATTTACCAGATTATATAGTGTTTTCTTTCAGGGTCTTTGGGGTTCTAGGTTGAATCCCATCAAGCAAGGTTTCACTTATCGGCCTCCTAGTGAGGGTAGGATTGGGATGGTACACCCGGTAGCATTTCTTTATAGTATTTTTTTTAGTTATAATTTGGGTTGTGCCTTAAAACCAGGTAATAAGGGTTGGAAACCCTTTCTTTGCTCCTGGCTTCTGCCTTGTCTCTCTCTCTCTCTCTCTGGGAACAAGGCAAAAGGAGATTTGTGGCTAAACTTTCAGGCCTTCCAACTTTTGGTGCGGAGGTCGTGAAACTTACCATGGTCTGGGGTTAAAGCTTGATGATTTTTGTACACTAACTAGGAAGGCTATATATGCCACATTTGGAGACGAGGCTCTGGATCTTGTTGACTTTCCATCCTGTCCACCTGCTTGTCAGTCTTGGATCCTGAAGCAACTTTTGAATCCTAGACTCCCTCCTTATGTGTGGGATATGGTCTGGCTCAGTAATTTTGGTAGACTTAGTGTTAAGGGGAATCACAAACATAAAATGCTTTGTGATAGATACTGTCCTAGGGATTCCTGTCTTTCAATTATAGAATCTCGGGCTCATTTATTTCATGATTGCACATTTGCTTCTGATTTTTGGTCAACTATTGCTGTTCTCTGGAAAGAGCCTCTTTTTATTGAGCTGTCTTATGCTGATATTATGTTTGGGACACATTCAGTTTTACGTACTAAATATCACTTTGAAACTATATATATTGTATTATGTTTTATGCGTTATTTTTTATGGCAAGCTAGATGTTTGCTAGTTTTGCACCAAAAATGGATCCCTATTTTGGAAATTGTAATGAATGTTAGAAATGCTGTAATTACTTTGAAAAAGTTTGATTTTTCTAGATGTTCTAGACCGCAATTTCTTTATTTATGGATTAACTGTGATTCTTGGAATTTGACTTGATTTTCTGTATCCTTCCTTTTCTTTTTTTGTTTACTGTTTCTCTTTGTCATTTTGTGAAGGTTTTTGTAATGAAGTTCACCTTTTCTCAATAAAATTCCCCTACTCTTTTCGATAAGTGCCATGGGATCTTTAACACCCTCCTGAACTACCACCAATCCAGGCAGATGGGACCTCAGTTGAACGTCTCATCCAAAAGACTGCACATTAGAAGTGCAGCACACCTCTCATGCTGCACTACAGTGTCAGTACTAGGATATTAACCCAAGTGTCAGATGTGGTAACTGAACCCACAGCCCTCTGATCTCCCAGCCTCAGAGGCGAGTGTGCTACCTATTGAGCCATTGACACTGCTATAAACTGGATAACCTGCAGATCCTAGTTAACCAGTGGCCTACTTCCTCCTACCCCCCAGTATAATTGTCTTATGTCGGTCCCATGCATTCTTGAATTTCCCCACTGTTTTTGACCCCACAACCTCCTCTGTAAGGCTGTTTCATGCATCCACCACCCCCTGTGTGAAAAGAATACTTCCTCATGTTGCCCCTGAGCCATCCCTACTCTATCTTCAAATTGTGCACCCTCGTTCTTACGCATCTCTTTTTATGAAATATGCTACCCTCTTGGACTTTGGTGATTCCCTTGAGGTACTTGAAAGTTTCTATCAAGTTCCTCCTCTCCCTCCTTTCCTCAAGGGTATACATATTAAGCTCTTTTAATCTCACTTTGTATGGCTTCTGGTGCAGACCCTGCACCATTTTCGTTGCCCTCCTCTGGACTGCCTCCATCCTGTCTATGTCCTTGCTGAGATGGGGTCTCCAGAACTGTGCGCAGTACTCCAGATGGGGTCTCACCAACTGTCTGTACAGAAGGTGTTTGAACTAGGGGCCATAGTCAAAGATTAGAGGGAGGAAGGTTTGGGGCAATGTGAGGGGGTGTTACTTCACTGAGAGGGTGGTGGAGCCCTGGAACAGTCTGCTGGAGGATATGGTGAGGGTTAGAATGGTGGAGGAATTCAAAAGGGCATGGGACAGACACAAGGGGTTGACCAGTGGGTGAAGAGGGGGATCTCTAGACAAGGGACAATAAGTAGGGGGGGTAAGGGTCAGACTCGATGGACCGAAAGGGTCCTTTTCTGCTGCCACTTTTCTATGATCTTTCATTTTCCAATATTCTGCACAATCATGGTATTAGGCCAGTGCCTTGCACTGAGGCCTTTGATTGCACTATTCTCAGTGTAGTGCTAACATTTTGAATATTGGGGCCATGATGTTGTAAAAAGCAGACTGGACAAAAATTTGGGTTGTGAAAAAATTTGATTTATGAACATACCAAATTCAACAAAAGGATAAAGGAGCAAAGGGAAAGGGTAAATAAATGTATAACTGCATTGCATGCACTTGCTGATCAATGCAATTATGGTGACCTAAGAGAGGAGCTAATAAGAAACTGCATAGTGCTGGGGTTAAGAGATTTGAAATTAGCTGAGATAATGCAGTTGGACAGTAATCTGACCATAGAAAAAGCAGTCACCATGAGCAGACAATCAGAAGCTGTTAGCTCTTCTCTTAGGTCACCATCATTGCAGTAGCACAGGTTTTAGATTCAACTATTCCACTATTCACACTGGAGTGATCTACAGACCTACAGCACAGGGGAAGGAATTGGATAAGGTACTGGTGGAAGCCATTGGCAACATGGCAGAAAGGGGGAGGTGCTTCTGTTGGGGAACTTCAACCTGCCAGTTGTAGAATGGAATCTCCCAGCAGCACTTTTAGCTAGAAGCAGGGACATCCTATACTCTCTGCGGGGGCCTTTGATCAGGCAATTAGTCAATGAGGACCCTCTCATGATGAGGCAATACTAGACCTGGTATCCATTAACAGGGATAGTGCTGCAGACATCAAGGTGGGAGGTCACTTGGGGACCAGTGATCACCATGTGATATGATTCAATATAAAGACAGCTGTGGAGCTGAGCAACACAAGGGCTAGGGTCCTGGACTTCAGGAGGTCAGATTTTATAGAGACGGGTGAATGCCTGAGGGATGACCTGTAAAGGGAGGATAGCCTGGGTGGGGTGGAGGAACAGTGGGCAAAGATAAAAGAGAGCATAGTAAAGGCAACAAACCTCTGCGTCAAACAAGTGAACAAATCAATAAGAAAAAAGAGACCACCATGGTTCTCAAAAGAGGTGGTTGAAAAGGTAAAGCTAAAAGAGTAGCAATCAAAAGGTATAAAGAGACACAGTAGGAGGAGGATAGGGAGGTGTATCAGGGGAACAGAGGGAAGCAGGGAAAACAGTAAGGGGTGCAAAGGCACAAACTGAAAAGAGAATAGCCCAGGAGGTAATGAAAGGGGACAAGACATTTTGTAGATATATAAAGTGAAGAGAGGAAGACCAGGGGTGGGATTGTAAGGTTAAAAAGAGAAGGAGGGGCTGTGCAGAGGGGGACCAGGTACAGGTACAGGAGGGAAGTGTTCTTTGGAAGAAAAGATGATCAAGAAAAAGGGGACATTCTATGAAGCTATAAGGGTGTAGATGCATAAGAGATGTGAGGAAGTTCTTTATAGATAGAGTGATGTATTCCTGGATCAACCTTCCAGTGGAGGTGGTGGGGACAAAAATAGTGGTGGGGTTCCAGAATGCATATGATGAACATAAAAGGGAATCATAGTGGAAAGGAAGGGGAAGGGAGAAAGAGGTGTAGATTGAGCACGGTCTGTGGTAATAGTGTTGGTAGGGAGAAATGGGCAGATTGGATGGGCCTAGCAGTCCTTATCTGCCATCAAGTTCTATGTTAGTGGATTTTGTACCTGGTAAAAAGGGTGCAGGACTAAATGAAAGGTCTGTATAAAGGGTTTGGCAAGCTCAACCTCTCCATTTACAATGCATCTTAGTAAAATTTGTGGGGCGTCACCTGGTGTGTGACCAAACAAAAGCATATAGTTCATGTACAAGTGCTCTCTCCCACCCACCCACCATTTTTCTGCTGCTTTAGAAGCCTGAATTTTTTTTAAATAACTCCAGTGTTCTTACAGAAAGCAGAGGGACCTCAGCTCAGAATGGCAAGATATAGCGTGATCCTTTTTCCTGACCAATGGAAGTGGTCACGTTGCCGTAGTAGTCAGGCTTGATCATGATTCAGCTGGATGATGAGACCAAGAACCCCTCCAAAATTTATGACAAGTAAGAACATTGGAGTTATTTTTTAAAACATTTAAGGCTTTTAAAGCAGCAGAAAGGGAAGGGGGAGCACTTGTACATTACTATATGCTAAATGAAAGGTTCCCTAAACAAATTTCATCGTCATACCAGAATGCAGTCTCTCAGATCACATAATAAACAGTTACTAACTTCTAGGGCAAATGCTAACAAAAGGAACAATTTCTTTACTATAAGGGCAGCATCAGCATGGAACAAATTACCTAGTGATTTAGTTAACTCTAAAACCTTCTTAAACTTTAAAACAGGATTAAATAAACATCTTAATTGGGTCAGTACTACAGAGATATTCATCCACTAGGAGTGGGAGACAATTGAGATGGGCCCATGACCTTCTTTTGTCTGTTGCTACCAAGTAATACCAAGTAAGGAATCATCATCATCATCATCATCATCAGTAACAGCAGCAGACATTTAGAGGTGACCAAGATTTTGCCAAACCATGCACAATACATGAAGAGGCATCATTTCACCTGAAAGCCCAGCATGTGGCCAGAGATACCATTTGCCATGCATGCTAAAAGAAGGTGCTATTAATGCTAAGGGGGCAAACATGAAAATCCTTTGTTAACTTTGATCAGATTTTCCAATTTAAAGTGGCTACAGGTGTAGATGTTACTGTAACACCACAGAATTTGTATCACATATAGGTAAGAAGCATTTATATCCTCTCAGACAAACTCAGAAAATTCTGCTTGATCCTGGGAGAAAACCCTTAGCGGTAAGAGGCATGTTTACTGTGACAATCAAAAAGGCAGATTTAGAGGCACTTGAAGTATATGCCATAAGAAATTCGCATACACCATTGCTGGGCAGACAATGCAGTGACAAATTAAGACTCATTGCTTGAATGGATATGATGGAAAAACAGTTACTGACTGAATGATTTCCCAGAGTATTTTGTGTTTTGGGAAAACTCAGCCATGAATATGAGATTAAACTGAAACTAGATGCCATAACTTTTTCACTCGGTATCCCAAGGAGAGTCCTGGTACCCCTCTTACCACAAGTAAAAATTGAACTCCACTCCATGGAAAACTTGGGAGTTATTACAAAAGTATAAGAACCTACAGAATGGTGCGTGCATATGGTGGCCATGCCCAAGAAAGATGGTGCAGTTAGAGTCTGTGTAGATCTCACCAAGTTAAATGAATCCATACAAAGAGAGAGAGAGAAAACTTTATCCTTCCCTCTATGGAACAGGCACTTGGCATGATGAGGAATGCAATGCTATTCACAAAGCTATTTGCTAAAACTGGGCTCTGGCTAATTTGAGTGTCAGAGTCCTCAGCAAAGATAACATTCATCACACCATTTGACCTCTACAGTTTTTGTAGAATACCCTTTAGGATTTCCTCAGTCCCAGGATACTTTGGAGAGAGAATGCTTGCAATTTTGGAAGGCCTAGAAGGAGTTGTCTGCCATATGGATGACATACTTATTTTTGGTAGTACAAACATAGAGCAATATTAATGTGTCACTGCTGTTCTTCAGAAAATTCAGGATGCAGGGGTTACCATGAACCTACAAATATGTGACTTTCGGAAGCACCATATCACATTTCTGGAAAATATGGTTTCAGCCAAAAGTGTGGAGCCTGATACCATAAAGCTGGCAGCCACATAGAAGATAGATCCACATTCCTGCATCACTGAGGTGAAAAGTTGTTTAGGTGCAGTGAACCAGTTAGGGAAGTTCATGCCAGAACTTGCAGAAAAAATAAAACTTAGCAGAGACTTCTGCATTCTGTAAGCTGAAATATAAGCTTGTGATGACACTAGTGCTGGGCAGAACTGTGAATTACGAATTTATGGAAATTTTGCTAAATTTCACAAATTTCATGACATTTTCTGAAATTCTTACTTTGGTGAATTCTGAATCCTCCAAATGTGTTTGATCAATTTTCTTCCCATTTCACGAAATGTTCTGGCTGAATTGCAGAATGATACACATGCACTGCAGCATGTCAGTTCCTCAGAATTTTATTCCACAGTATAATATATCAATCTGCAATACTTGCAATCATTCCGCAGTTCATTTATCAGTTTTGAAGAATTTCTTTCATCAGTTTAATATATTAATTTGCAATTCATATATTTGTGCTACCATTCTAAGTTGGAATTTCAAAAAGTTGACAAAGTGCTTTCCAAAATGTAGCGGAAGCTAAATTCTGACTTTCACAGTAATTCTGCAGGCAAAATGTTATTTTCTCACAGCACTAGACAGCTGTTGATGTTGTTTGACTCTTGTGAAGAGATAAAGGTGTCTGTGGATGCTTCTTCATATGGACTGGGAGTAGTACTGCAGTAGAGAGATCTAAGCATTTGGAGGCCTGTGGCTTATGCATCTTAGGCATTGATACTCACTGAGCAGTGTTACACCCAAATAGAATGAGAGACTCTTGTGCTGGTTTGGGCACATGAGAGGTTCAGTGGTTATCTTGTGGGAGCTCACTTTCAGATGGAAACAGATCATTCACCTTTTATTTCTCTGTAAGAACCTAAGAGTCTAAAAGATTTACTACCGAAGATTCAATGATTTAGAAGAAATACTCCCATACCATAGTGTACGTACAAGGTAAAGATCTAACCATGGCTGATATCTTGTCATGTGCTTCAGCTTGCCGTGACCCAACACAAACAGAAAATGAGTTGCAGGAATATACAAATATTTATCGTTGTTTACATTCTGCAGAACTTTCCATTAATTGTGAACAAACTACAGTAGATGACATCAGAGCCAGGCTGGTAGAAGACCTAGTTTTCAGGGATGTTATGAAATTCTGCATGGAGGGATAAAAGCAAATTTCAAGGGAATGTGAAACTATTTTGGCTTGAAAGAGGTTTGCTCACTGAACAGAATGGGCTACCTCTAAATAGAACCCTGATCTAAAGCCTTTGTCACCCAGTCAAAGAAATCTATCAGATTCTTTTGACATGATCTCTCCCCTGTGAAACCATACTGCCTCAGGTCTTGTAACCCACTAGATTCAAGATATTCCACAGTTATTTCCTTCAGCAGTGATTGCATTAACTTTCCCACCACTGATGTCAGGCTGAGTGGCCTATAATTGCCTTCCTCCTCCCCACTAACACTTTTATGTACATAGCTGACTGTCTACCCCTAAGTACAATAAGCAAGTATACATTGAGAAGCTCCACTTATATTACCTTATCCACACCTAAGGTCAAATCAAGATTCGATAGGTCCTCAATAAGTTTCACTCTACCCCAAATGTGGAATAAATTGCAAAAAATTCATAAGGTGGCCCACCCTATCTCCCTGGCCTCATTCAAGACACTTTATTCATGATCTATCAAGGAGGCATGTAAATGCTTCCCCTGATCGTGGCCTGGTATTACCTGTCTACAGTTGTCTCCCTTGGTACACCTGACACCATCCTCGCTAAGTAAAGTTGGTGCCTCCCATCACTTTGTATCTCCTCCTTCCTCCTGTCTCCTCTTGCATCCTGCTCTTTCCTCCTCCCTCCTACTATGCATAATGTCCCCACTTCCTCTTCCCTCTCCATATGTGAGGCGCTCAATGGGTATCCTACTATGTATTTATATGTTGCCTCAAGGATACTCTTATAGAACTGCCTGCAGGCATTTGTATATATTGTAAACTGCAAGTTCCTTGTACATATTGTTTATAGACTTTTTTGCCTTCTCAGACTATTGTCCTCCAGATTTCTCTATTGTATAAGCCTCACATTGTTATGTATTCATCCTGTGTACCCATAGTCTGTATTGTGTATACTGTTTTCTTATTGTACCTTATACTTATCTTAACTTCCCAGGTCCATCTTGAAAATGAGTTCACTCAATGGTGTTTCACCTGGTAAAATAAAGATTGATTGATCGATTGATTGATTTATGTAGTGGGACTACCTCCACCCTGTTCCAGTCCTTTGGAACAACTCCTGTTTCCAGTAAACAGAACTGTCAGAGGTGCAGTCAGTATTTCCCTGAGTTCTTGCAATACCCTTGGATGCAACCATCTAGAGGCAAATGAATAGACAGATTTGTAAACAAAGGAAATGTGGGTAGAGAAGGACAGTTCAAGATCCAGGAGGACACTGAGGTTGCAGTCATAAGGCAAATTAATGGTATAAATCAATGAGTAAAAACGGATAAGAACGCATTGCATTTATGAACATATGAACATATGAAATTGCCAGCAGATACAGGTCATATGGTCTATCTAGCCTGCTCCAGTGTGCAGCACTTCAGCCCATTAGACTGCAGCTGCCCCCCCCATTAACTCTTCCCACCCCAACTGCCCCACCGGTATGTACTTTCCACTTGAATTTGTCCCACCCCCCTCTTGAAGCACCCCACAGTCTGCACTGATACGAGTTGCTCAGGCAGTGCATTCCATCCTGTTACCACTCTTTTCAGTGAAGTAGTGCCTCCTCCTTTCCTCCTGAATCTGCCCCTTTAACTTCAAGGAGTGCCCTCTGGTATCTCTTCCATTCTGGAGAGTGAACACACCCTGGAAGCCTACTCTGTTCAACCCCTTCACGTGCTTGAAGGTCTTGACCATGTCCCCCTCTCTCTCTTCTATCCTCCAGGGTATACATGCTAAGCTCTTTTAGTCTTTCCTAGTAAGTTCTATCCTCCACCCCCTGGATCTCCTTTGTTGCTCTTCACTGCACTGCCTCCAGTAGTTTGCTATCCCTTTTCAAGTACGGGTGCCAGAACTGCACACAGTACTCCAAGTGCGGCCTCACCAGGGACCTGTACAGGGGCAATATGACTTTGCTACATCTGGATGTAATCCCCCTTGCTATGCAGCCTAGCATCCCGTTAGCCTTAGCCACTGCCTTCCTACATTTGGCTGAGTGGCTTAATTCCCCAGTCACCAGCACCCAGCAGATCCTTCTTGTTGGATGGGGACAGTTTGATACCATCTATCCAGTAGCTGTATCCTGGGTTTTTGGCTCCAAAATGTATCACCTTGCACTTGTTGGCATTGAACCAAAGCTACCAGGTGTGCGACTACTCCTCGAGTCTTGACAAGTCCTCCTGCAGTAATTTGCCACCCTCCTCCCCATCCACCTCAGCACAGATCTTAGTGTCATTGGCGAAGAGGCTGTTCTTATTTTTGATCCCAACCTCTATGTCTGTGCTGAAAATGTTGAACAGGACTGGTCCTAGTACTGATCCCTGTGGGATACCACTTGGCACTGCCCTTGGCATTGATGATTCTCCCCCTACAACTATACTCTGTTGCCTGTCCCTCAGCCAGTTTTCTACTCATCAGGCTAGCTTCCACCCTATTTGAAGATGCTCCACTTGCCTAAGACAAGAAGTTCAGTGTTTGTGACATTTTATTTAGTTTTTGTTGACCGGGAAAGGAGGACTAGACAATTCTGCCTATTTTCAGCATTGTCCCAGGGAAGGAGGGATACAGATGGATGCCAACTGACATTGAACCAGATTAAGCTGTTGGTGGTATTTTAGTGAATGGGGGAAATTTGGCCAGGATATCAGGGAAATTCCCCTACTCTTGGGTAGGGGGCACTACGATGTGTTGTGGAATGGCAGTCTCCTCGATGGAGGCAATGGAGGAGGATATTTTGGTGCAGCCATGGGTTCAGTCCCTGATCCCTGGTTTGATGTGTGAAGGGGTTGCAGAGTGGAACTGGTGAGGTGCAGTTGACACTGAAAAGCCACAGTCATTAGGATCACAGAAAAAGGCTTTGGAGCCATTGTTAAAGGTGTGCACAGAACCAGGAGTGATGAATAATCCAGTTGTACAAACTACAGTTTTGGAGCAGTTTAGAATGGAGCTACAGGCTCAGCTGGACAAAACTGAGAAAGAGCTGGCAGCTGCTAAACAGTCTGAAGAGGAAGAGAAAAAAGGAAAAAGGGTGAACAATAGATGCGTGTCCTGCAAAATTATTTGTTTTCAAGGCTGGGCAGAGAGGCAAGGATAAGTCCATCATACAAAGCACAAGTGATCAGTCAAAGAACAAAACTGATTGAGACATCCGGTCTCCAGACACCGCACTGAAAGCTGCAGGCTGGGTGCAACAGGAGGATGGCTAGTGGATGCCAGATCACGAATGCCCTCTTCCAGGGTCTGACCTGGGCCTGACAGCAGCGCTGATACATACAAGGTCAGAGGAATCAGCCCAAGTCCCTGCTGAAGCAGACTCAATTAACATATCATTTTCTCCCTTGGAGACAGCAGCAGACATTTTTTATGATACCAGGACAGACAGTGGGGGAGTGAACAGTGAAGCAAATGAGGGAAATAACTTCTTAGCTCCTCCAGGTCTGGAGGAGGCCACTGAAATAATACTGAAGGCCCTAGACCTCAGAACAATAATCCCACGTATGCAAGTTTATTTCATAAACCAATAGACTTGGCTAAAAGAAGGAACGCTATAAGGCTCAGATACTTGGGAGGTATGGACACCCCTCCTGACCTGGTTTTATGTGGGCAGAATCTTAACAAAACAGTCCCTGGGGTTTACACCTTCTGACATATATGCCCTCATTCATGCCCAAGGGGAGTCAACTTTTGACATCAGCTTTCGTACCCCTGAACTTCTGGAACATTTCTGGTGTAAACACATGTCCCTCAAAACAAACCCCTTGTGGACCCCCTTTCAGATCATCCCAGAATGAAACAATCATTTTGTGTTATTACTATGTTATTTAGGAATGAGGGGGTAAATATCGCCAACATAATGTACTGGCTGGAAAAGGGGGCGCAACATTCAAGGGAACCCTGAACCCATTATGGACGACGAAGGTTTCTGGAATGGGGGGGTGGAAAATTAAAGTAAAGTTAAAACAAAATCTGGCTGATGCTGAACACCTTCCCAATTGCTTTTATATTGGGAGAGATAAGGGCTTCATTTTTTACTCTGGGCAGATGAAAAGGTGTTGTAGTTCTAGTTCATCAAGGCATATGAGTCCAAATTGTGAGATCCTCAAGTGTTCCTTTTGCAGAGAAATAGGTCACTCTGGGGGCCATTGCTTGAAGAATCTGAGGTGCAAGTTATGTGAAGATGAAGCACATGTTTTTACAGACTGTCCGTGGGCTACCCATAACATGAAAGATGCAGATTTTTGGGGTTATGGATTTCTATATCCAGAAAGCAGCAAGGGCATCAGCTCCTGCCAGACCACATACCGCGCAGGCATCAGGCTCACTGGTACATCCCCAAGGTGAGACTCTTTCTGCATTGAATGTTGAAACCAATGTACCTCCCCCACAAAATCCACAGTCTGAACAGGATCCAGAGCATATAGTGATGCCCCCCCACACCCCTTGGAAAAGGAACCAGAATTTCAGAAAATTAAAAATAAAGGGGGGAAACCAAGCAGAAATCTGCCCCTGTGAATCCAGTAACAGAGGAACTGACCACTCATAACAGATTTTCATCTCTTCAGTGGGGGTGACTCAGAGGTGGAAGAGGACTCAGACAGTGTCTCTGTCCCTTCATCCTCTGTGGACATGCTGCCCAAACAAGAACATTTATTGAAAAGTTTCACCAGGAAAGGCACACTGAACAATATAAAATTGCTTGTCTCATGGAGAGTCCTCGGGGAAGGGGAACAGGGGAGTACAGTAATTAAAAGCACATTCCGTGCAGTACTATAGAAAAGTATATATACAATAATCAACACCACATTTCCAAAGGTAATATAAAACAGAGAAGCAACAGAGTAAAAAACAATACATCAGGTCTATCATTCTCAAGTGAAGATCAGGAAGTGAAAACCATAGCCTGTTCAGATGATTTATGCTTAATATTAGCAGATGGCTCTTCACATCAGAGAGCAGAAGGAGCTGTAAAGAGAATTTCTATCAGTACAGGGTCAGAAATGAACTTCTCAAAAAGCAAAGGTCTTCTGATAGGAGACTCAGGCCAGGGACGGAGGAGGTAATGGGGATTCCAGGCACAAAAGAACCATATAAAATCTTGGAGATATACTTTGAACATGAGGATATGGGGGTTTATAACTGGGAAATGGTTATACAGAAAGCACAACAAAAGTTGAATATATGGACTAAATGGAACATGTAAACAAAGAAACATGTATACAGGGTCAATACCTTTTTATTATCTATGTTTCTTTATCTCAGTGTGATATATCCACCCCAGAACAACTTGAAAATTATCTTTATAGCTGTGTTTTTAGGTGCACTTGGGGCAGTAGGTCAAATCCCATTAAAAGAGGGGTAGCTTATCGGGCAATTACAGAAATGGGTTTGGATATAATTAACTCTTTAGTCTTTTTTCTTAGTATGTTTATATATGTGAATGTAAAGCCACTCTTGAAACCTTCTAACAAGATATGGGTCCCATAGGTTCTGGGTAAAATCAGTCACATTATAACTGGGTGAGAGTTATTGGCCCCAATCCCAAAACAAAACCCTCTGGGGGATTTGCCAGTATACTTTCAACATTGTTTTAGCAAAATTAAGTCCTGGACCATGACTAAACATACATTATATAAGAGCACCAGAAAGGATTTTTATGGGATAATTGTAACAGAAAAATATTTAGATTCCCCAAGATACTATTCAAGAGCTCCTCAGGAGGTAAAATCTACTAACAGCATGTTGAAAAAAGGGTACCAGGAAGGATGTGGGATGTCCAATGATAATGTGCACAATGAAAACTAAAAGTGAAAAACAACTTAAAGCATAAGGTACAGAGTGAAAGGGTTTGTCTCAGTTCCGATACGTGTGTGTGTGCACGCGAGCGCGTGTGGTTCTAGAGACAATGAAACATGTTTTATTTAGTTGTCTGCATAGCCTCCCTTTCTGGGCATTACTACATAACAAGTAGAAAAATGCTCCCATGCTGTTTTTAACTCCTGATATATTACTTCTAGGGATTTTTCCAGAAAGTTGGAAGGGGTATGAGCCAGGTAGAAAGCAAGTCATTTTAGCATGTCTTAAATTTTATGTCTGGCAAGCCAGATGTATATTATGTGTGGTTCATAGCTCAGTGCTTATGTAACATATATAGTGGAATGAAGAAGGTGGTTGTTGGATACAGGGGCCAGCATTAAAGGACAATGTTTACTAGGTAGTGGTATAGAATGATTTGTGCGTAGGTACTTGGATGCTTGAATTGAGTTGATTGATAATATTTGATGGTTTTGGCCTTTCTCTGTATCCCACCTGTAGGAAGGAAGCTTGGTTTAGAATTATGAAAGCTCCCCGGTGGGATAAGAGAGCTGCAGAAGGAGGAGGTGTCGGGGAGGATTATGGGTGAGTGCGACTCGCTCTAAGCAGAGCGGAAGTCAGCTGGTAGATTTAAATAGGCTGTGGGGGAGGAGCTGTTCCCCCACATAATCCCGGGCTAATCCCTTTAATTATGTGTGGTTCATAGCTCAGTGCTTATGTAACATATATAGTGGAATGAAGAAGACAGTTGTTGGGTACAGAGGCCAGCATTAAAGGACAATGTTTACTAGGTAGTAGTATAGAATGATTTGTGCTTAGGTACTTGGATGCTTGAATTGAGTCGATTGATAATATTTGATGGCTTTGGCCTTTCTCTGTATCCCACCTGTAGGAAGGAAGCTCGGTTTAGAATTATGAAAGCCCCAAAAAGAATAGATAATATCAATGATTGTTCTGTGATGGAATGCTGAAGAAATCATGCATGACAACACCTAATAATGATAGGAATAGACGATCACCTCCTCCAACTCTGGAGAGTGTGACCAGTAGCACTCAGGAGAGGAAAACCCCCCTTGGGGGAACCTCTGAGGACCCATGGCTACTGACCTGCCCATCCTTCTGGGCATGCAGAAGGAGAGAGATCCTAATTAAACTAAATTAATCAGCTAATCTGATTTCTAATTTGTAGAATTTAATCCAGATAAATGGAGTTTAAGCAAGAACTGAATTGTAAATGTCCAGTGAAGTAATTTCCTCCTAATAAACTCTGAGTCCGAGAATCCATGTACAATTCAGAATAATGGAGAGTAGATATATTGAAGAACCGTCTTCCGTACTTCAGTTGATAGAGGGGCATAATCCATGGAATTGTATGATGGTGGAGATGAAGTTGATGACTGACGAACTCAATACAGGAGACCAGAAGATAGTTGCATCCAAGCTTTGACATCAACAAGGTAGGACGAATAGAAGTAACGACTTCCAGGTTTCTAATAATAATAGAGGGCTTGTATAGTACGAGGAATGAGAGAAGGCTTGAGGCCAGGCTATTGAGCGATGTATCCAGTTCTGATAAGTAAAGTATAGTCTTTAGGAATTGATATGAAAGCAATGGCTGTAGAGTTGAGCTGGAATAATGGCAGGCTGTATAGGATAATTGGAGACACTGGTGTGAGGTTATGAAGCATCCAAGTAGTAGAATATGGTGAGCCCAAAAAGTAAAAAGTCAGTTGGACTGCTAATCCGAAGTGAGAGGTAGAAGGAGCAAGGAGTACACCAACAAAGGCAGATGAGAAGGAACAGGATGTGGCAATCAGCCCCTGAAGAAAGCGCAGCTGAACCGGTAGCTGGTGAGGTAGGAGAGAGGCAGCTGATTCCAGTATGTGAAGCGCAGCCAGACCCAAGAATGTCTGCTGGCAGAAATGAAGCATGGTAGAGAGACCCTTGACGAGATGTGCAGCAATCCATTAGCTGTAGAGGTACGAGAGGCAAGTAGCTCCAGGTAACATGAATGCAGCTATATCTACAAGGGTCAGCTAATAAATTAAGAGCAGCATAGAGCCTCCATGAGACGCATCTGGAATCATCCTTGAGCACAGTAGTATTGCAGCTGTAAGGCAGACTTAGAGAATATAAAGATGCTGAGAACCGATGTATCCAGGTCATGGAAGACAGGGATCACATGGAAGAGACTGAGGCAGATATGGCAACTGGACGAGAGAAATAACATCTAAACTGAAGGTATGCAAAGTTCGAGGAAGGAAAACCAGATGAGACCCAAAGAGTCCTAGATGGAGACAACTGAAGAGGCTGAGTCAATTGGAGTAGCGTCACAGGGTCCAAGAAGCGGTAAAGCACCATCAGGATAAGGAAGGTCTTCAGGAGAAGCTCAACCAAGTGTCCTGGAAAGGGGAAACAGCAGTAATTCCATACAGCAGAATGGGCAAGGCAAAGCATCCAAGAACAGATGATGATCAAAGAAATGGCCAGATGCTAATCCATAGGAAAGGAGCTTCTGGCTGGCTGACATAGCAGCAGGGAGGCGTATAGTAGAGTGTGTGAATATCCAGGCCCCGAACTGGTGAGGAAGAAGTAGAGCAGAAGGAGGAACCCCCCAGCCCGATGGGCGAAGGCAGGTCGAGAAGCAGACGAGTAGTAGGTAAACCTCCCAGCCCGATGGGCAAAGGCAAGTCACAGAAGCAGGCGATTAGTATGGAAACCTCCCAGCCCGATGGACGAAGGCAGGTCATAAAGCAGGCGATTATAGTGCAGTAACATATAGGAATAGAGGACCTCCGGGCCCGTAGGGGCACAGGCTTGACCAAATGCGAAGACTGACTGTTGAACAGCAGGCAATGCAGAGTGACATGTTCTGGTAGATAGGGATCACAGTAAATAAGCAAACAGGCTAGATGGATGCTAGCTCAGGAGGAGCGCAGTAAATTGTGAAGGCAGATTAGTCGGGCTGATCTCTAAGCTCCGGAAGGGCAAACAGGTAACATGAGCAAGTAAGTTAAGAAGTGAACCTGGACATAAGTAGTAAGCAAGCTGCATGATGAAGACATAGAGCAGGGAAGCTGGGAAAAAAGCATCTAAAGAATAAATGATGAATGTCAAATATCAAATGAGAAACCATAGTAAGGAGCTCTTAGCAATCCTGCCACCTGTTTACGTCAGGCAACCTAAGAATGGTATAGCCAAGTTGCAGCGCTCAAGTGTAAATGCCATGGCAGTTGTAATGCTTGCAAATCCAGTCTTAGAAGTATGGTGGAGAAGGGCTGATTGAAATACGATGTCGACAATATCAAACAAGGAGGCATGCATAAGGTGCATCAATAGGAACAGTGACAGACAACTAGTCCACAAGGAGTGGAATCCAGATCAGGCAACCCATGAATGGAGTGGGTAGACAGGCTGAGGAGTAGCGAGGTGCAGTCAGGGAGGAAGCTTTATACAGAAGGCCATGCCCTTTACTCACAGGTGGAAATCATAGCACTGGCTTTCGAATCATAGCGAGGGCCAAAGTAGCACGGTCTGAATAAAACAAATAGATATGGGAGAGAAATAGATGGTCAGGGTCCTTAAGTTGAGAAAGTGTAATAATGTAGCAACCTGTACCGCTGGAGGAAGCTTAGTATGTATGAGACAGGTGAACATGGTACCTTGACATTAGAACTGTCTCAGGCTGAGGGCTTTATCGAAAGTCAGTGTCAGTTTGCGAAAGAACTCCGTTAGAAGTCTAGTAACAATGACTCAAAAGGTTCCATTTGTGCACAAATGTGAAGCGGGTAGTACAGGTAGGAAGCACTAAAGCACACGGAGCAGCCTAACATGAATGCTCAGCGTCGTCCCATGAATAATATCATCTTGTGTGAAATACATGGCGTTATACTAAAGTGATAGCAATGGAGAGGTATGCGTAGGGTAGGAACCAGAGACCCAGCAGCAGAAGTGAAGCAACAAATGGAGGCAGCTACGGCTCCTGTGCTACGGTGATCCTGAGAGATGGAAATGTCTGGGCACACAAGAAGGAAAGTATGGAAATGAGCGCCAGAAAGTCCATATCACTAACCGTGGGCCCACGTCTATGAGACGCACAAATGTGTATAATGGGAAAGTTAGGCTAGGCATACCGATGATGAGCAGAGGAGGAAGCAGGAATGGATCTGAAGAGGAGGTCGGCGACTCAGGCAGGGATGCAGCAAGCACTGCTGAGGATGTAGTCAGGAGCCGCTAGTAGCAGGAAGAAGGAGGCAGAAGCCCAGCTTGGCAGCAGCATTGATATGCCGCAGGGAAGGCGTTGAGTGACACAGCGCAGTACACGGCTTCCAGATATCAAAGTGGAAAAATCCCAGCCAGAAGTAACTGCAAATAAAGGCAACTCATGGCGATTCCTAGGCATCTACAGCAAAGCAGGAAAATGAAGTTCCGGCGAACGGCTGATCAAGCAAGAGGTTCCAGATGGACAAATGCGGTGCAACAGGGAGAGGCTGCTCAGAAAGGAGGGAATGGCAGGGAAAAGGCAAGAAACACAGAGAAGTAGAATGGGATAAGGCGAAACAAGCCCCAGAAACGAAAGCACGAAAACACCAGAGCAGGGATGGGGGAGGAGAAGCACAAGCCAGACAAACAATGGGGGGGAGTGGGGCCAGGACAGAGAACAGAGAGCAGCTGTGCACCAGCACTGCAAACTAGTGAGTGTGACTTACTTTAAGCAGAGCGGAAGTCAGCTGGTAGATCACAAGAACAGCTGCAAGGGATTCCGAGCTGGACGTAATTGTCCACCTAGGGACAAATGACTTGGCTCATCATGAGATTAGAGCAGTGCAGGAGGACATTGCAGAGTTGGGGAGGGACCTAAGACGAGTAGCACACACAGTATCCTTCTCAGAGGTGCTGCCTGTCAAAAGCATGGGGGAGGTGAGGGCAATTGGCACCATGCAGTTTAATGAATGGTTGAAAAAATGGTGCGGAGCACAGGGGTTTGGCTTCATTGGGGACTGGGTTCCACCTGGAGGGACACTAGCCTATACTGGCAGAATGGTCTGCATCTGTCCAGGAAGGAACAAGTCTGTTGAGCAATCGGTTTGAAATGCTTCATTGGCAAGCTTTTAAACTAGTCAAAGGGGAGGCACTGACAAGCAGCAGGAAAATCCTCAGCCTCCCTACAAAACAGGGTACTAAATGAGAAAAAGACTGAGGTAGAACGGTCATTGGGGGATGCTGCAACAGAAGGTAAAGTCATCAAAAAATGGAGAGCAATGAGTACTAATGCCCGTAGTCTGGGTAAAAAGCTTCCTGAATTAGTGGCCTTGATGGAGGAGGAACATCTGGATATCGTGGCAGTCACAGAAACATGGTACACACAAAACCATGACTGGGACATAAACATACCAGGATACACTGTCTACTGGAGGGACAGGGAGGGTAAAGAGGAGGAGAAGTAGTTCTTTACATAAGGGAAGGAATAAAAGCAACAGAACAAAAGGGTAAACAGGGAGGGGAGAAGAAGCACTGTGGTAAATTTGGAGACAGGCAATGGCACCACAATACGACAGGGTTGTATACAGACCTCCTTCTCAGGGGAGGAAATGGACAGGGAATGATAGAAAGTATACTTAGAATGGCAGAAAGGGGAGATATTGCTGATGGGTGATCTGAATATGCCAGATGTTAACTGGAATGCAGTTGCAGCTGCCACTCTAAGAGTGCAGTTATTCTAGATGCCCACAGGGGCATGCCTTAGACAACTAGTACTGGAGCCCACTTGAGAGGGAGCAATATTAGACTTGATTCTCTCAAATGGAGATGGAGAGAGGATTACAGATGTAGAAGTGGGTAGCCATCTGGGAACTAAGCACTATCGAACAGTATGGTTCACAATAAACACAGCAATAGAGTCAAGCCATACAAAGACAAAAGTACTGGACTTTAGGAGTGCTGACTTTGCCAAAATGGGTGAGTGCCTAAGGAATGCACTAGCAAATGGGCAGGAAGGAGGGGTGGAAGAACAATGGGGAATAATAAAAACTGCCATCACAGAGGTAACAAGCCTTTGTGTGAAGCAAATAAACAAAAGAAGACGATGTAAGAAATCACTATGGTTCTCAAAGGAAGTGGCAGTGAAGGTTCAAGAGAAAAAGAAAGCATTCAGGAAGTACAAGGAATCGCAGAAGGAGCAGGACAGAGAACTGTATCAGTTAAAGCAAAAGGAGGCTGGGAAGGCAGTCAGAACAGCAAAGGCCCAAACCGAGGAAAAGATAGCCAACTCAGTTAAGAAGGGGGATAAAACCTTTTATAGGTACATCAGGGAGCGAAGGAAGACCAAGGGAGGGATAGTGAGGCTTAATAAAGGGGCAGGAGGGTGGGCAGAGGGAGACTGTGAAAAGGCAGAGATACTAAACAAATATTTTTGCTCAGTATTTACAAAGGAAGAGGGGGAGGTACATAAAACAAACAGTAGTAACACGCTGGATACAGAAGTTGATACCGCCCATTTACAGAAGAAAGGGTCTTGAAAGAATTCTTAAAACTGAAGGTGGACAAAGCAATGGGGCCTGATGGGATTCATCCCAGAATTCTAAAAGAACTAAGGGTAGAACTAGTGACACCACTGACTACCCTTTTTAACAAATCATGGGAGGATGGAGTGGTACCCAAGGACTGGAGGAGGACAGATGTGATTCCCCTTCACAAAAGTGGGAGCAAGGCAGAAGCAGTAAACTATAGACCGGTTAGTTTAACCTAAGTGATAGGGAAAATGATGGAATCACTTCTAAAGGAAAGAATTGTCGAGTATCTAGAGGCCAGAGGGGCACAGGACCCTAGACAGCATGGATTCACAGCGGGAAGGTCATGCCAGACAAATATGATAGATTTCTTTGACTGGGTGACCAAAGTAGTAGATCAGGGAGGGGCTGTGACATGGCCTACCTAGACTTTAGCAAGGCATTTGACACAGTCCCACACAAAAGATTAATATACAAGTTAGCCAGCCTGGGAGTGGGTCCCAAGATGACAGCCTGGGTAAAGAATTGGCTGGAGAATAGGACACAGAGAGTAATAGTAAATGGAGTCCACTCAGAAGAAAGGAGGGTTACTAGTGGGTACCGTAGGGTTCACAGAGTTAGAATGGTCCTCTTCAATGTCTTTATAAGTGACATTGCAGAAGGACTGGAAGGAAAAAGTATGTCTCTTTGCAGATGACACTAAGATCTGCAACAGAGTTGATGCACAGGGTGGGGTGGAAAGGATGAGAAGGAACTTGGCAAGGTTAGAGGAATGGTCAAATGTATGGCAGCTTAGATTCAATGCTAAGAAGTGCAGGTAATGCACCTGGGAAACAAAACCCAGGAGAAGAGTACACAATGGGGGTGAGATACTAACAACAACAAAATGGAGAGGGACCTGGGGTAGTCATATCAGATGACCTAAAGATGGGCAAGCAATGTGAGAGGGCAGCAAGGAGGGCTGGGGGATACTGGGATGCATAGGGAGAGGCATCACCAGTAGAAAACAGGAAGTTATTATCCCTCTGTACAGACAGCTGGTGAGACCCCATCTGGAGTACTGCGTGCAGTTCTGGAGACCCAATCTCCGCAAAGACATAGACAGGATGGAAGCTGTCCAGAGGAGGGCAACTAAAATGGTGCAGGGTCTGCACCGGAAGACATATGAAGAGAGACTTAAGGAGCTTAATATGTATAGCCTCGAGGAAAGGAGGGAGAGGGGGGACATGATAGAAACTTTCAAGTACCTCAAGGGAATCAACAAAGTCCAAGAGGGTAGCATCTTTCAAAAAAACAGGTGTGCAAGAACAAGAGGGCACAATTTGAAGATAGAGGGGGCTCAGAGGTAATTTAAGGAAGTATTTTTTCACAGAGAGGGTTGTGGATGCATGGAACGGCCTTCCGGAGGAGGTTGTGGAGTCAAAATCAGTGGTGGAATTCAAGCATGCATGGGATAGTCATAAGGCAGTTCTGGGGGTGGGGTAGGAAGAAGTAGGCTGCTGGTTAACCAGGATCTGCAGCTTATCCAGTAGGTAGGGAAATGGGCAGACTGGGTGGGCCAAGCGGTTCTTATCTGCCGTCAAATTCTATGTTTCTATGTTTCTATTTAACTAGGCTGTGGGGAGGAGCTCTTCCCCCCCACAATCCTGGGCTAATCCCTTCAATTCTCCTTACAACAAAATGATATGACTGCAGAACAATTATTCTGCACAATAGAGGCAGCAATATTGTTATCTTAAGGAGAAAGATAAGAAATTTTACCACAGAAAAGTGTATGAGAAATAATGGAGGAGCACAATATGGTTGGGCACAGTATGATTTAGGAGTGTGTTTATGTTCATTTGAGGAGTGTTTCAGGGAGTTGTTCAAGTTCAAGTTCAAGTTCAAGTTTATTGCAGGAAAACTCCATTGAGCAAGCTCATTCACAAGGAGGTCCTGTGACATAAACACTTAAAGTACAAACACAGATAGGTAATAACAGTATATACATGAAATGCACGTTACATGATACAGGCTGGATATACATACAAGGGTACCACATAGGGTGACCGCAGGTGGTAAATATTGATATGAGACAGGGAAGCAACTTACAGGTTGCATACTGATAAATGAAACATGATGACTGGTGTGCAATACATATACAGTATTTTGGCAGCTAGAACAAACAACAGTCTACAACTGATAAGGGGGAGGAGTGATGTGATAGAGTAGCAGGAGCGAAGCAGCATGAAAGCCAGGAGAAGGGAAAGGAGTTAATATGACAAATCAATTATACCTTACCAGTGGATAAATATGGCACACATGGGGAAGGAAGAGACTTAATGACAGTTACAAGTGTCTTTTATTTTGGCTGAACTTAGCGATTTGTAGAAGTTTATTGAAACTGTGCTAGTTAGTTTCCAGTACGGTTTGTAATTGGTTTCAAATGGAGGGAAGGGCATATGCAATAGCACGCTTACCAAAGGAAGTCCTCAGTCCTGGTATGTCAAGCATAATAAAGCTGATTTTCTTAACTAGTATGCACTATGAGATACTAATAAGGAAGAGAGATAGCTTGGCAATTTCTGCAGGAGCAGTTTAAGAGTCCATAGCCCAGCATGGAGCAGGCATCTAGTAGTAAGGGATGTCCAACCAGCAGCTGCATATAAGTCACAGTGGTGCGAACGGTAAGGGGAATTGGTAATGAACCGTAACGCACGGTGATAAAGGATTTCCAGTTTACTTAGATTTGCAAGAGTGGTGGAGGAATAGATTACATCACCATAGTCGAGTAGGGGGAGAAAAGTGGCCTGTACAAGCTTGTTTCGAGTTTCAAGGGGGAAAAGGGGCCTATTTCTGTAGAAGAAACCTAACCTTGCTTTTAACCTTCTAGAGACATCTTCGACGTGGTCACTGAAAGATAATTTATTGTCGATCCAGATACCTAGATATTTAAATTTGGTTACAACTTCAGAGGCCTCGCTTTAGCATGGTGACAATGAAGTCTTGGGCAAGGGTATTGGGGGAACCTGTGACAGCACTGCGGGAGAATATCATCGCTTTAGTCTTCTTAGCATTGAGCAGAAACTTTGCCTTTATTAGATTATGCTCAAGTTGTGCGAAGTCCACTTGAAGCACTCCCTTGACTTCAGATAACGATGAGCCAGAAGTATACAACACAGTATCATCTGCAAAAAAGTGCAGATTGGACATAGAAATGTTAGCATCTAAGTCATTAATGTACAGAGAAAACAAGATAGGGCCTAAGATGGATCCTTGGGGACTCCTCTTGCAACTGGCAAGGCAGCAGAAAAAAAGCCTTCCGCCTTTACTTTTTGGAATCTTCCAGTTAGGTAGCTAGAAAACCACTGGGTGGTATGGTATGTGGCACCCAACTTTGCAAGGCAATTGACTAATAGTTTGTGATCAACAGTATCAAAAGCTTTGCTGAGGTCCAAAAGACTGCACCAGTTACCTTCTTAGCATCTATAGCAAGATCCAATCATTGGTTACTTTTGCTAGTGCAGTGATTGTGCTATGATTAGCCCGGAAGCCAGATTGAGCTGGGTTAATGAGAGAAGGTTTCAAGTGAGATTTTAACTGAATATGGATCAGTTTTTGAGAACTTTAGAAAGGATAGGCAAATGGAGATAGGCCTATAGTTGTTTACATCGCATCGGTCTCAGATTTAAATAGAGGGAGGATATGTGCTGATTTCCAGCAGGACGGCACAGTAGCAGATGTAATAGAAAGATTGAAGATGTGGAGGATTGGGGCAGTGAGATGGGCTTAGCCTGACCTTAGGAAAAAAGGTTCCAAGCCATCGTCCCCTGTGCTTTTTTTGGTGTCTAAGTTAAGAAGAGAATCTTCAACTTCTTTATAAGTTATCTCACGCAGTTGGAAGGGGCTGGGTGCAGGATTAGATGTGGTGGGAGGGGTATGCTGGCTCACCGCAGCACCAGCATAAGGTGACGAGTCAAAAACTAATCCAGCTGTGGCAAAGTGGGAGTTAAGTTCCTCCAGGATTAGGGACTTGTTTTCCACAATCTTGCCACTTGCAACTATCTTTGTTGGGACAGAGGGGCCATGGGTCCCTTCTATAGCTTTGATAGTCTTCCATATTTTATGAGGGTTACCTTTAGCTTGTTCGAGAGTAGAAATATAATAGTTAGCTTTAGCAGAGCGAAGTTTTTCACACAAGTTATTCCTGGCTGTTCTAAAGGCCTGTCAATCCAAGATTCTTTGAATGTCTAGCTTAGCCCAGAGCTTATCTCGAGCTATAAGGGCTGCCTTGAGATCCGAGGTGAACCAGGGTTGGAATTGTTCCGTACCCTTACTTTGATGAAAGGGCATGCTTATTTATTATTGTAGTGAGTTTGTCATTAAGGATGCAAGCTGCCTTGTTGACATCTTTGGCTAGGTAAAGATCTTGCCATCTGATCATGCTCAGGTCAGATAGGAAGTTTACTGCACTGAATTCGAAGGATCTTTTTGTTATAAAGATGGGTTGCGGCCGGGCCTTAATTTGAGAGCTTATGCAAGCAACAATTCCATGATCGCTCATGTCATTGTGAAACACTGCCAAATGAGATATTTTGTGTGGATGGGTGGTTAGTACCACATCTAGAATGGCACTGTTGGCAGTATTTAGGGTGTTGTTCCTAGTAGGTTCACTTACTAATTGCCCAAGACCTAGCTCGTCACAAAGGGATTTGAGGCCGTGTGATTTAGGTGACAGCCAGTCCATATTTAGATCTCCTAGAAATATTGTTTCAGTTTTTGCATCTACGAACATGGATTTCAAAAGATTAAGGACTTCATCACCACCAGATGGGGTCTATAGCCACCTAGGATAGTGATACATTCTGAGGAGGGAGATGAAGGCTCAGCGAAACTAACTCAAATTCCTTGCTAAGAGATTTGCAACTAATATTCTGACCAAGTACTTAGATTTGGCGAGATAACCACCCCGCCTCTAGACTCTCTATCTGCTCTAAATAAATTGTAGCCCTGCAGTGATATTTGTTGATCAGTGTTCATCTTTTAAACCACGACTCAGTAATTATGATAAGGTCTGGGTTAACGTGTCAGCCCAGGCTTGCAGCTGTACAAGTTTTTAGGCAGGCTTAAAATGTGGACCATCATCATTTTGAGACCTGTGGCCTCAGCAAAATCGATGGGCGAGGTAAGTTGTAGGATGGTGGGGGGGAGAATGAGTTGAGCTCCACATTTCCTGAGCAGAGAAAGCAGAAGTATAACTTTCTTTAAGGAGCTTATAAGAATGGAGACTGCTTTTTTATTTCTTCTCGGCAACCCATATCGTGCTGCGCAAGAGGCGGCACCACTGTAATGACAGTTGATCGTGATCAATGCAAGTGCTTGTTGGGGCAATGCAAGTTGGGGGGAGGAGGCATAAGCATATGGATGCCGGATGATTGTGGTGTAGTTTAAGTACAGATTCCCCTACTCATTAGTAATGGGGGGGGAGCAGGACAAGAAAGCACTAATACTTACATTCAGTTACTTTTGATTTATTTTTCCTGTTTAATATAAAAAATGTATAAGTTTATGATTTTTTGGGACAGCTGTATAGAGAAGGGGGCATGAAGTAATATGTATTTAATTCACTATGATTTTGCAACCTCAGTAAGTTTATTTTGATGTGCAGTTAACATCTTTTGTAATAGGTTTTTGGATTTTGTTTTGAGTTTGAAGTTTAATACAATATTCCCCTATTCATAAGTAGTGGGGCAGGGGGGTGGATAGCATGTACTTATACTTACTTTTTTGTGTTGTTATGATTTATTTTGCCTTTTTGATAGCAAAAATGTATAGGATTATGATTTTTGGGACGGAAGTTGAGAGAAGGGGGTATGAACGTTTACGTAGTTGATTTCTTATGACTTTTTAATCTCAACATTTTATTTTGATGTGAAGTAACATTGTTTGTAATATATGTTTTGAAATATGATTTGATTTTTGAAGTTATAAAAAAATTCCTTTGCTCTTTTCAAGAAGTGCCATGCGATCTTTAACGTCCACCTGAACAACCACCAGAACAGACAGTTGAGATCTCGGTTTAATGTCTCATCTGAAAGACGGCACCTCAGGAGTGCAGCACCCCCCCATGATGAAATACAGTGTCAATACTGGGATTTAACCCAAGTGCCTGGTTTGGGGGTAGAACCCACAGTCTTCTGATCTTCTGGCCTCAGAGGCGTGTATGCAACCTTAAGTTAAGGTTAAGTTGAAGAAACATTTTATAAGGGCAAGCGGGGACTTGATTTAAGACATTTAGAAGAAATCCAAAGAAATGCACAGAGTTTATAGTACTTGACCATGTCAAAGGCTGCCCAAATTAAAAAAGAATAAGGAGGGGGTAAAATCCATAATCAGTAGAAAAAAGAAGGCCATTGATCTGGAGAAGAGTGCTCTAAATGCTGTGAATGGTGTGTAACCAAGTTGGAAATTGATCAAGAATATGAATGCCTGAGAGGTGACTGGTCAGGTGACAAAATGCCACTTTCACAAGTAATTAACTAAGACAAGAGACTGTAGATGGGGTGGTTCTGTAGTGTGTGTGTGAGAGAGAGAGAGAGAGTGAGGCATAGACAGACAGAGTGTGCGCACAAGACAGAGACAGAGATCCAGTGATTGCCAGCTTAGAACTGGCACTCAAGCTAGCAGCAGCCCTCCAGCTGCGGCTACAAGAATCAAGAAAGTCCCCTGCTTTCATATAGTGAACATGGGTGAACAACTCCTCTCACAAAGCTGGGCACCCTGAATTTTGGGGTGCCCACAAAAGGTATTTCTGGAGGTTTAAAAAAAAAAGAAGCAAATGCCAGAGAGAGAGTAGAAAGGGAGAGACAGGGACAGTGTGTGACTGAGGGTCAAGGGAGGATATTTTTTGAGGACGAGGTGATACTAGTTGTCATGAATAGTGACAGAGTAAGGCATGACAGTAAATATTGTTTGGAACAAATAATCGTTAACTCGTTGTTAGTAAGTAAAAGATTTTTATTGCTCATGCTTTCACTATGGCATAACAACATATTATAAAGCTCTGGGCTGAAAGGGTTAAAACACAGAAACATAAACTTTGTCGGCAGAAAAGGATCAATAGGCCCATCTAGTCTGCCCCTTTTCCCTGCCTATTCTGACATTACTGACTCTGGTCACTGGTGACACTGCCTGCCCCCATTCCTCTACCTTATATGCCCTTGTGCCTATCCCACATATGTTTGAAATCCCCACAGTCATTGCCTCGACTATGCTCTCTGGCAGACCATGCCAGTCATTAACCACCCTTTCTGTGAAGAAGTATTTCTTCACATCTCTCCTGAACTCCCCCCTATTAGCTTCATTGTATGCCCCCATATTCTAGTACATTCTTTTCTCTGAAATCATCCCTCCACCTGTGCCTTGTTCACCCCTGTGAGGTACTCGTAGGTTTTACTTATGTACCCTCTCACTCTTTCTCCTCCATGGAGTACATGTTGAGTTCCTGCAGCCCTTTCTCATATGGCTTCTCATGAAACCTTCACACCATTTTGGTTGCCCTGCTCTGTACCATCTCCCCCTGTCAATGTCCTTGCGGAGGTGGGGCCTCTAGAACTGGACATGGTACTCCATGTGGGGCCTCACCAGTGAGCGATACAATGGTAGCACCTCCTCCCTCCTACAGCTAGGATTTCCCCTACCAATGCTCTCCAGCATCCTGCTAGCCTTTCCCACTGCTTTGTCACACTGAACAGCTACCTTGAGATCATCAGATATGATGATCCAGAGGTCCCTATTTTGCTTGGTGACTGTAAATTCCTCTCCCCCATCTTATATATAGCCCCTGGGCTTCACTGCCCTAGGTGCATAACATTGCACTTTTTGCTATTGAAACTCAGACGCCATCCCCTAGACCACTCTTCTAGTCTCCTCAGATCCCTTTGCATTCTCTACACCCCTCTCTGAGTGTCCACCATGTTGCAGATTTTTGTATCATCCAGAAAGAGACACATCTTTCTCTCCAGCTCCTCCACAATGTTGCTTATGAAGACATTGAAGAGGACCAGTCCTAGCATGGATCCCTGCGGCACCTCAATTGTAACTCTTCTTTCCCCTGGGTGGCTACCATTTATCACCACCCTTTGCCTCCTATCCCTTAACCAGTTTGATACCCAGCTTGTCACTTTCACCCCACCTCCAGACTGCTTAGTTTCTTAACTAGCCTCATGTATAGCTCAGTGTCAAAGCCTTACTGAAGTTCAGATGTGCCACATCCACTGCTCTCCCTAGATCCACCTCCCTGGTAACCCCAAACATCTATGATATTTGTTTGACATGACCTCCCCCTTTGAAACCATGCTGCCAGTGGTCATGCAGCCTATTAGCCTCCAGGTAATCCATGAGCCTCTCCTTAAAAGTAGTGCCTCCATTAATTTCCCCACCACTGATGTAAGACTGACTGGCTGGTAGTTGCTAGTATCCTCACTGTTGCCGCTTTTGTGCAGAGGGACCACATTGGTGCTCCTTCACTCTTCTGGAATGTCCCCACCCCCACTGAGGTGCTGAATAGCATTACCAGAGTGGCTAGCACCGTGCTCAGATCCTTTTGGACCCTTCCATGAATCCCATCCAGCCCCATCACCTGATTCTCCTTTAGGGCTTTCAATCCCTTCTGGAACTCTCTCTGCTGAGAATGGACTTGTGTCCACTCCCTCCTATCCCTGGTGCTTAATACTACGTACTGGCCCATCCCCCTACCCTCTACTGTCAAAACCAAGCAGAAGTAGTCATTTAATATTTCCACTTTCTCTTGATCTTCCTCTGCGCAATCGCCACTGCCCCACCCTCCTGATTCTCACTATCCCTCCCCTTGTCTTTCTCTTTTCTCTCTCACATTCCTGAAGAAGATCTTGTCTCCTATTTTGACCTCCTTAGCTAGTCTCTCCTCTGTCTGTACTTTAGCTGCCCTCACCCTTTTTCCTACCTCCCTTTTCTTTGCCAGATATACCTCCATGCCCTCTTTCTCTGGATCTCCTTGTATTTTCTAAATGCTGTTCCATTCTCCTTCACTGCCCTTGCCACGTCCTTAGAGAACCATAGTGGCCTCTTCCTCTTCTTTCCCTTGTTCACTTCCTTCAAACAGCAAGCTGTTGCCTGGGCAGTATCCTCCTTAATCCTTCTCCACTGAGCCTCCACTCCCAACCCCCCCACCTTAAGGTGTTCTCTGAGGCAGTTTCACATTTCATTAAAATCTACCCTCCTGAGGTCCAGGACCCTTGTCTTGGTGTGTTTTTTTTCTCCTGCCAAATCCACATGCCAAATGCCAAATCAGCTGGTATGGTGATCACTTGTACCCAAGGGACTACCCACTATGATGTCAGCAATGCTGTCCCTATTAGTAAGTACCAGTTTGAGCACTGTCCCAGCCTTAGTGAGTTCCACAACTAGCTGCCTGAGAAATTCTCCTTGTAGGAAGTCAAGGATGGCCCTGCTTCTAGATGCAGCTGCATCCAGAATGCCCTAATCTACATCTAGCAGATTAAAGTCCCTCATAATCAAAAGCTTCCCATTTGCTGGCTGTAACGGAAATCCCATTCACCAAGGATTTCCAGCTCACTGCCACATGAGGTTTTTACCAACAGGAACCAAGAAGCCTGTTTTTTTACCTCCTACTTGCTCAAGGTCAGGAAGGTCAACACAATAACTGTGGGTACAGTACCTCTTCGGAGATGGACTGCAAACAGAGTCCAGCAGAAATAGCAAAATTACCCTTTTAAATAATATAAGCAGTAACTGATTCTATAAAAACAGAATCTTTACTAAAATACTACAAGTATTTACAACAGGATGCATTTACAAGAAGACAAAAGGATTGCACATTTACTAAGGAACAGAAAATAAAGCTAGTTAACAAATAGCTGGTGTACAGCAAAATTCTGAGCTACCCTTATCTAAAATACTTCACCTGCCCAAGCTACAGAATTATTGTCCCTCACTGTGCTATCTTACCAGTCAGCTCCTCTGTGCATGGCAGGGGCTCTGGTATTGTCCGATGTTCCAGCCTAAGACAGCGAGCCTCCTTATAGCACCACATTATATTTTTTCTCTCTGTAGGGAGGGGTCTCACTCACTTTGAGTGACAGTTCCATGTTGTTCCAGCCCTCTTTGAGAGTGTGTGTGTCCACCCACCCTTCAGCACCTCCTTGCTACCATAATGACGTCCACCTGGGTCCTTTGTTCAACACGGGAACATCTCCAGGAAGGACACCACCACTGGGTTTATTGCTTTATTGCCTCCTGCCTGGCTTTCCTGTTAACTTTCCCATGAGAACATCAGATCTCTAACATAAGCTGTCATATACTACTTGATCATGTGATCTGGTAGCCATCTTGTACCTGAAACAGATGCATATTTAGAAAATAATAGATGAATCAAAAGAATACATGGTTCTGGTCCCCTTTACCATCACACTGGCCATTTTGCTAATGTCTTCCTCTAGAGTTCTGTCTAATTTCTCTCCCTGTGTTGGTGGCCTGTATACCACCCCCATGTGAATAAAGGCCCTTGTCCCTGTCTCCAGGCTGACCTACAGAATATCCAGCCCTTCACTGTTCACCTGTAGCTCCTCCATCTCAGTAGCCTTTATACTCTCCCTTACATATAAAACAACCCCTCTGCCTTTCCTCCCTGACCTGTTCTTCCAAAAACGCTGTAGCCTGGGATGGCCACTTCCCATCTTTGGTTGTCTGTGCACCATAATTCCATTATGGTCAACAGATCCAGGACTGCCTCTGCAATGATAGCTTCAAGGTTACAACTTATACAACTTATTAAAGTGTGATAGGACCTCCTTAAAGAAAGGAGGAGGTGCTATGATTTATTACAAAGTCCATTTAAGTATATTTAGCCATCCCTCCCTCTATCCTTCAACTGATCCTAACTTTGAGCTGTGCCATGCTATCCCCATACTGGATATCTCAAAGAAACTCCAAATATTTGACATACCACCTACTGGCAGCTGCCAGGTGCTCCCATCCCTTAATGCTGCTGTGGGCACCTTAGTACATGGTAATGAGTTTATCCTCTTTAGGGACTTCAGTAATGACTGGCTTAAAGGCACTACAGTAATAATGTTGTGCTTTCTTTCAATAAATTGCAGCTTACCCTAATTATTTCTGACTCCCCTAGGTTTTCTAACAATGGCAGTGTGCCACCATAATTGACTGGCTTCTTGTGCCTAGGCCTGATAGAGTAGTTTGTTATGGTGTACTCCCCGATGTAATTAGTGATCTCAAACAAATATCTTCAAGGTAGTGGTGGTGGGGGGTGATGAGGATTCCTGCACTGAGAGTTGGGCCCCCCACCACTGTACATTTATGGGGGGAATTGGGGTGGTGGTGTGTGCTGACAGGGAGGGTTGGGTGGGGGAAACTATAAAAATATATTTAAAAAAAATGATGTCAGCCCAAATACTCCTTATATAAACACCTCCAAATAAATGGATTCATTACTTTATAGTCCCCAGCCTAATACATTCAATGCTAATTATTGCATTTCTTCATGTTTCCCCAGTTAGATTAATTTAGCTGGAGCTATTTTGCTAGGACTTAATTAGAAGGTTCCATGTTCATAAAGTGAAATAATTAACTTCTTTTAAAATCCCAGGATGTTAAGATGTACACCCCTTATTTACCCAACCAACATTTAAATATTAAGAATACAGATAATGAAGCAGGAAAATGTTTTGGCTTGTTTCCTTTTTACAGTCTAATCATTCATGGTAGTGGGGGATTTCATGATTGGGACACTGGGGGATTGGGCCCTCCCAGTGTCACTATTATGTTTTGGGTTGGGGGTGGGTGCTGATGGGGAAGGTTGGTTGACCTTGTTTTTGGTAGCTTGATCGGATAATTTTTATATCTGAAGCAAACTGTGTTTTCAAATTATTATCATTAGCTAAATATCAGACCAGCGCAAATTACAAAAATGTGCAATCATGTCTGAATCACAGCCATCTAGTGGTACTAGTAGTTGTTTAAGCAACACACCAGACATAACTGATTTTGAACCAAAACACCTTGAACTCAACATTAATGCCCGTAGGAGACTCTGAGCTAATGATTTATTTACAGATCTGGGAGAAGTAGCAGAACTGGCTATAGTACTGCACATGTGTGACATACATTGTTATATGTATTTCAAATTCTGCCTTTAATCACTAATGAACCTTAATTCAATATAGTACAGAAATAAATGATATATTTGTCTCTGAAAGATTAGATTGTAAGAAGGAAGCAAGCCACAACCTGTTTCTGCTTCATTATCTATATTTTTAATATGTAAATGTTGGTTGGGGTAATGGGTGTACCTCTTAATGTTTTGGAATTTTACAAGTAGTTAATTATTTCACTTTATTAGCATGGAGCTTTCTAATTAAGTCCTGGCAAAATAGCTCCAGCTATATTAATCTAAATGGAGAAACATGAATAATTAACATTGAATGTATAAGGCTGGGGACTTATTAAGTAATTAATCCATTTATTTGGAGGTGTTTATATAAGTAGTAATTGGGCTGACATCAGACTCTACCCCCTGACAAAGAGGTAGAGCACCTTGCTGTGTAGGGGATTTGGTGTAGGACTCCCAATGGTTTCAGTTCCTTGAATGCCTGGTCAGGTATCAGTGCAGCATGCAGTATATGCCTACTTTTCACGTGCTCTCACTGTAATGCAGGATTTCATTGTCTGAGCACTTTCAACTCTTTTTGTCTTCTTGAAACTCATGGAGCTATAACACAGCACTGTAATACCAGTGTACATATTTTGAAAGGGGACAGTATCTGTACTATCTTTAATCAATCGGTATATCGAATAAAAAAATGTAGACGGAGTTAGCTGTGTGTGCATCATCCTTTTTATGTTACTTGTGCACATGCGCAAGAAACACGTTGCAACAGCTTACTGCACAAGCAGGTTGTGGAGATGCAGCACTGTTGTGGCCAATGCCCTGACTGCCTTTGGAGGCGTGGCATACGTTGCCCAATGGGGTGGCAAGCTGCTGCTGACACTAGTTCAGCCAGCGTGCTACCACCTTGAAACACTGCCCGCTGCAATCAGGGTCGCTTTGTCATTGCAGCATCATCTGCTGCGCCGAGGAGTGGTCTCACTGCAGGGTGGTCCCCTTGCATGGCTCCTGACCTGTTTGTTGATGGGGAGCCCAGTCCCCATCGGCATAATGTCCCACCCCTCACGTTTCTGCTGTATGCCAAGGGGGTGCCCAATCCCCCTCAGCATCATGCCCCCCCTTTCCTTGCCAACTGGGTACCCAAGCCCCATTGGCTTCAGTCCCCCCTTGCCAGTTGAAGTTGCCAATGGGGGAGCCCACTCCCCATCAGCTTAATACCCCCCAATGTTTTGTCTATGGAGGGGGTGCCCAATCCCCCTCGGCTCTCCCACCCCCTCTGTATGTGCCGACGGGAGTGTCCAATCCCCCACCAACTACAGCCCCCTCAAACCACTCGGGTGGCATGCTGGGAGCCCACCCTAACATGCCAAATGGACCTCAAATAAAAAAAATAGTGCTGTGATGTTTGTTTGTTTTTTACCCTATAAACAAGAAAATGGTCCCTCGTTGAGTCCCACGCCCACGCAACCTCAAACCCACCCTCTGGCGCACTCCTGCCTCACTCACACACCCCCTCACCCCATACTTACCTGCAGAGTCTGGCGCGATGATCTTCAGTGGCCCGGAAACATGTCTGCACTCTTCAAAGCCAACCACGAACGGAAGAAATGCCGGTAAACTGTATAATAGCATAAATACGTTTTTTTTCAACTTTGATGCATATCTCAGGCATTTTTTTTGAATTTTGGCAACACATTTTCAACATGGGGTTTTTAGGACCCCTCCTTATGAATTCAGGCACTGTCATGGCGTTATTCAGTCCCAAAAGTTGATGTTGTGGTCACTGCGCGGAATCACCTTTTGGGACTGATTAATGAAATGACTGTGCCAGTGTTCATGAGATCGGCTCTCAAAAAGCCTATGTTGCAAATTTGGTGGAAAAAAATCAAAAAAATGACGGTTTTATGAGCGTGCATTGAGCAGTTGCTACGCACGCTTGTAACTTCGCAACTATGCACTATTTTCACTCCAGATTTTCAACATTGCCATTTTTCCACACTTCCTTATGAACAGTACAGCTGTCATTTTTCACATCCTGGCCAAAATGTGTTTTTACACTTCCGGCGCAGAATAGCACGATCGCTGTGGGAAATCAGTGTTCGGGACACATTAAGAAAATCACAGTGACACTGTTTGTGAGCAGAGGTTCTAAAATGCTTATATTGAAATTTTGTGATGAAAGTCCATAAAATGACTGTGTTACAAGCGTGTGTTGCGCAGTTTGCACACACGCTCATAACTTCACAAATTAGTGATATTTTCACGCCAGATTTTCAACATTGCCATTTTTTCACACCTCCTTACGAACAGTGCAGCTGCCATTTTTCACATCCTGGCTGAAATAAGTTTTCACGCTTCCAGCGCACAATAGTGCAGCCACTTTGGGAAATCAGTGTTTGGGACACATTAAGATTGAATGAGAGAGGGGAAGTGACTGAGCTCAACTGAGCTCTGTCAGGACTGCTGTGGATTTCATTGTGGGCAGAAAAAGGTGCCAACACAGGCAGGAACCCAGTACAAAAGGGCAGCCTGCAGCACCATAGAAACATAGAAGTTGATGGCAGATAAGGACCGCAAGGCCCATCCAGTCTGCCCATTTCTTTTTCTACCTTATAAATGTGCCATCGGCCTTTGCTCTGTCAGTGGCCTATCTATTCATACTCATTTGTATTGCTCCCTTATGCCTATCCCATGCCTGTTTGAAGCCCTGCACTGTATTCATAGCCACCACTTCTTGAGGTAGGCCATTCCATGCATCCACCACCCTTTCTGTGAAGAAGAATTTCCTCTCATTCCCCCTTAATCGGCCTCCCTCTAATCTCATGCTGTGTCCTCTTGTCCTGCTATTTTTCTTATATTTAAACATGTTAGACTCTTTCACCTTGTTAATGCCCTTAAGGTGTTTGAATGCCTCGATCATCAGCACCGGGAGAAACAATGAGTGAGTGAGGGAGGGGGAGTAAGCCACCTCAATGGAGCTCTGTCGAGACTGCTGTGGATTTCCATGTGGGCAGAAAAAGGCATCAATGCAGGAAGGGATCCAGTATAAATGGGAAGCCTGCAGTGGCTGGGGAACAGAATGAGTGGGAGGGGTGAGAGAGCTCAACGGAGCTCTATCGGGACTGCTGCGGATTTCTTTGTGGTCAGAAAAAGATGCCAATGCAGGCAGCAGCCCAGTACAAAAAAGGCTGCCTGCAGTGCCGGAGGAAACGGAATGAGCAAGTGGGGGGGGGGGAGTGAGTGAGGCCAACAGAGCTCTGTCAGGACTGCTGTGGTTTTCTTTGTCGGCAGAAAAAGGCACCAACACAGGCTGGAGCCCAGTACAAAAGGGCAGCCTGCAGCTTCAGGAGAAACGGAATGAGCGACTGAGAGAGGGAGAGTAATCGAGCTCAATGGAGCTCTGTCAGAACTGCTGCAGATTTCTTTGTGGGCAGAAAAAGGTGCCAATGGAGGCAGGAGCCCAGTACAAAAGGGCAGCCTGTAGCACCAGGAGACCCAGAATGAGCGAGTGAGAGAGAGGAAGTGCGCAACCTCAACAGAGCTCTGTTGGGACAGCTGTGAACACCTTTGTGGGCAGCAAAAGGTGTCAACACAGGCAGGAGCCCAATACAAAAGGGCAGCCTGCGGCGCCGGGAGAAACAGAAGGATCGAGTGACAAAGGGGGAGTGAGTGAGCTCAACGGAGCTCTGTCAGGACTGCTGCAGATTTCTTTGTGGGCAAAAACAGGTGCCAATGCAGGCGGGAGTCCAGTACAAAAGGGCAGCCTGCAGCTCCGTGAAACAGGATGAGCGAGTAAGAGACGGGGAGTGAGCGAGCTTAATGGAGATCTGTCAGGACTGCTGCGGACTTCTTTGTGGGCAGAAAAAGACGCAAACACAAGCAGGAGCCCAGTGCAAAAGGGCAGCCTGCAGCATCGGGAGTACTAGAACAAGCGAGTGAAAGAGGGGGAGTGAGCGAGCTCAATGGAGCTCTGCCAGGACTTTAGGAGTTGCACACCCTCCTGCCCACGGTCCTCTGTGGTCCTATGTTACAGCAGGGTCTCTGGAGTGGACACAAAGCAATGATTGGATACTTTTAGGATTGTTGTAATAATACAGATTTAGTTGTTCTGTTTATTTCTCTAACTGACCTAAGTACTGAGCTATGCTGTTATGTTTGCTGTAATAATACAATGGGTTGTCTTGGGGGGGGGGGGGTCTTAGTTCTTAGTTCTTAGGCATGGTACTTTCACTTCCAAATACCTAAACAGCACATATAAACAAGCAACATTCGGCATTGACAAATGCTTGTTTGGGAAGGTTGTCTTGTGTTAAAGGGGCACAAGGTGATACGATACATCTTTGGCACTTACTTTTGTTGTTTTCTACTCTGGTAAATAGTAACATATCAGTGTAACTGATTTGGGCTCTATGATGCCGGCACAACAACAGGACTGCCGACAGTCGCTACAGCAACACCGGAGTGGCGACTGCAAAACCGCCACAGCTACCACAGTTTGCAAACCAAGACTGCGACTGCTAGCACAGTGAACAGCCTGTGGTAAGGACAGGGATCAGCTGGCAAGCGATGAGCAGGGTCCCCACCAGTGGAGCAACACTCCCCCTGCGGCAGAGTCAAAGGAACACTCCCTGGGCAGCACAGAACCAGTCACAGCAGGCAGTCCCCTGCCCCAGGCAGAGCAACACCCCCACTACCCAGCACTGATAGGTGGTGCATCCCCACCATGTGGACACAGACCACTGGTGAGCACCCTGGACACAGCACACAAGAGCTGCAGTGTAATGCTTTACTCTTGAGGGGCCACTGCACATGGCCAGAAAAACATGGACAGGGGGCCAACAGGGCCCAGCAACACACACACACACACACACACACACACACACACACACACACACACACACACAAAACACCGACCACCACCATCCAAGGCCCATCAGAGGGAAACAGGAATGCCGTATGTCCACTGGGTGCTCCATGCCAGTCATTGCATGTCGGCTGTAGGCTGCTGCTGACAGGTTGCCCACTACACCTGCAGACAGATGTTCAGTGTGATGCCCAGCAGGTAGTCGTGGAGGCATCGCTGCTCGTACTGTTCAACAATGTCCATGATGTGGTCACCACAGGCCTTAGTCTGCCATATGCTTGACCCACCATCCTCGCCAAGCAGCACCTCCTGCATGCAGAGCTCCATGAGGCACTGCTGACCATGTAAAACATCAATGAGACAACACACTGTGGGGTGCAATGCCCCAATCAAAGAATTAAACCCACTATGCCAGCCTTCAATTGTGTTGTTCATGTGTGGCAACCCCTCCCTGGCTGCGGCGTAACAGTTCCAGAAATCAGTGGGGTATGTAGGGCTTCAGTGCACCACATTGTGGACAGGGCGCCCCAGTCATGAGTCCTTGAAGTAGTCCAGGTAGTTGGCTAGCTCCTCCTCATGGTTGACAAACACCTCCCATGTGCACAGCTCCTCATAAGCACTGCAGACATCTCCCAGTGGCACAAAGGCCAGGGTGGCCAGCATCCTTATGTGGAGGGTGAACTCATTGCTGGTTAAATAGAGCTGGGCAATGGTACCATGCTGCTGCAGTTTGCACCACAGGCACTGCGAGAAGTGAAAGAAGCACCCCCACAGCTTGGCATGGTGGAACACTGCCTATAGTGCCTTGAATTCCACCTGCTTGAAATCAGTCATGATGCTGTCTGGATGTAGACCTGGGCACAGCTCCAGCAGCTTTCATAGGACCACAGCGTAGGAACCCATGGTCCTGCTGGACATGAGGACATAGATGGCTGGCAGTACAGTCTCTGCCTTCATGCCATGGATGCTGTACATCTGGTGGAACAGGTGTGGGCAGCACTGGAACAGCCCATCCACAAACCATGAGGTGCAGGGACAGGTACTCCAGACTATGTGTGGTTCTGAATATGAGGAACCATGCCAGCCCTCCACCGGAGTCATGGAGTAGGAATAGTTCCCCTGTGTTGGTGCCCCTGTACTCCTTGGGTATTGTCAGCTGTGCCAAGGTGGTGGACTCTACAGATGTCCGCCGCACCCTCATCTGGACCCTCTGGATGACCCTCTTTAGGTTCCCCACTGTTGGCAGGTGACCCCCACAGCATCTGTCAGCCCACTGCAGCATACGGCCATGACCTGCTGGCTGCTCTCTGTCATGTTCACTGCTCGCTGCTTGACCACCATGCAGACCCTTCACACCTCTATGCCAGCGCTGTCAGGCACATGATTGTGCCATTCCATCAACTACGTCATTGACGACAGTGACTATCCGGCCACAGATGAGGCACCAACCTGTGTGGTATTCCACACATTTCCAATATGTGACTGCACCCCGGTTATGCCCCTGCTGATACATGAACCCTCGATGTGATGGGAGGTCCTTCCCAGGTGCACTCATCACGAATGTTAGTGGCATGCTCTCAAGACTGGTTTATGGTTGCTGGCTCCATGTTCTCCATTGCCCCTGTTCTCCTTTTGTTGGCGCCGTCTGTTGACGTTGTTGCCCTGCACTATATGCGCACAGGTGCATCTACTCACCTGTGTGCGGGTGCACACCTTGATGCTGTGTTTGCCCCAGGACATCTGACTGGGGTGTCATGCTGCTGCTCCAGTTGGTGAGGGTGTATTTCAGTGGTCCATTCCTTCACCTGTCTACCCTGCCTGTTCATTCTGTCAGGGGTCGCTGTGGGGGTGCTGTCCCTAGTTGTCTGCGCCCCCTTTCCTGACACACTACCCCCTTCCCTGATGCACTACCTGCTGACGAGTCGCTGTTCCATGCAGGCCGATGTTGGAAGCCTGCAGCCATACAGGTAGTGCACATCACTGCAGGACACATGTTGCTGTGGAGCACCGGTCGGGGTGATGCCTCTCACTGTCGGGGTGGCACTGTGGAGGTATCATTGTAGTGGTGTTGACTTCGGATTGGTAAGTGACTGATTTGCAGAGTCAGTGGGAGTTAAAAGACACCCCTGATCCCATAGCTTGAGACAGGACTGAGAAGCACAGGCTAGTGCTCAAACTGACACTGTGGTTTATAATTGGCTAGTACTATTTGTTGGCCTTTTTTGATAGCTTGATTGGATAGTTTTTTTTTTATATTTAAAGGAAACAGATTGTGTTTTCAAATTATTATCATTAGCTAAATATCAGACCGGTGCAAATTACAAAAAAGTGCAATCATGTCTGAATCACAGCCATCTAGTGGTACTAGTAGTTGTTTAAGCAACGCACCAGACATAACTCCTTTTGAACCAAAACACCTTGAATCCAAAATTAATGCCCGTAGGAGGCTCTGAGCTAATGATTTATTTACAGATCTGGGAGAAGTAGGGGAACTGGCTACAGTGGATTTAAAATAACTATTTGTGCAATTAGAAAGCAATTTAATATTGGAGACAAATCAACGGTATAGCACCACACTGAGCAAATAGAGGTTAATAGAATTCCTTGTGGGCTACGAATAGATATAATGTCCACTATGGGCATCACTAGATTTCAATTAAGGGAAGAATGGGAACATAATCTAAATTAATGTCCTCTACTTACAGAGGAGGATAGGTTGAAATTGGAAAAGACAATAGAAACCACTGAGAAACTACAGAGTGAGATTATTGAACGTGATGAGTTAACAGCTTGAGCTGAATAGGATAAAAAGGTAAATACAGTAGTTGCAGCACATGAGAAAGAGGTGACTGCTTGGATGTGTTACGTTTGGTAGTGGAAGGGGGGGGTGACGAGGATTCCTGCAATGGGGCATTGGGCACCCCCCAGTACCATTGTTATGTTTCGGGGTGGGGGTGCTGAGAGGGAGGGTTAGGTAGGGGAGTAACTATAAAATATACAATAATGCATGGGGAGGAGTGTATAATGAGAATTTTATGCACACCCAAGGTGTGATATGTGACATAAACCCCAAGGGGAAAGCCTGAGGGGTTTATCAAAGCATCCCACATCGAGGGTGTGCAAAAAATTGAGTTTACACTCCTCTCCATGTATTGTTTTATGTAATTGCTGGGCAGGGGTTCTAGCCTGCATCATTTTGTGAGGTAGGTAACAGGTTGGCCAGAGACAGAGTTTCCTGTGTGAAAGAGTAAACTAGTTTATTGTTTAACCCACTTCAATTTCTACAGAGTGTATTTTCTTACTTACTTACTGTAGTTCCTCAGTACAAGGTAAAAAATAGAAGTCTGCAGCTCGAGATTAGCCCTGAGCTAATACCGAAAGATGAGGTGAAGCCTGACAGACTGAGACGGCAGTTCCGGGATCGCTGCTCACACACTGTGAACAAGTTGGGTAGGCGGAGTGACTGAGGCACCTAATGTGGTGCTGTAAATGTAGGAGTAAAAATGGAAACTTTTAAAAAATGTACTGTGTTGTTTGTTGGTGTAGTACATGGCGGTGAGAAGCAGTCTGATGTGGCAGTTCCTGGAATGGCTGGTAAGGAAGCATCATGTGTATGCACACAGTGCGACACACCCAGCATGTGTTCACCATTATAACTCAGAAGTTTTAATGGTGAATTATAACCTGGTTTGTCAATGGGTGAAAACACTCTCCAGTTATTACAATATATTAAAAACAAGCACAATAGTGCATGCATGGTAGTTGGGGGGGGGGGATTTCGTGATCAGGACACTGGGGGATTGGGCACCCCCACTGTCACTATTATGTTTCTGGAAAGGGGTAGATCCTGACAGGGATGGTCGGTTGGGGGAAATATGTATAATTTAAAAGAAATTGACTGCAGACAGTAACATAGTGCAGTGTGGAGTGCTTCACAGACACGAGGTGACTGTATTGGCACCCCAACATGTTCAGTGGAGGCTTTTGCCCTGTGGGGGCCCCATGCAAAGCTCGATGCCAGGGCCCCTAACAGACATTGGCATGGGGGATGGCATGGCCAGGGGGCCCTCTTGTTGACTGGGGGCCCCATGCAAATGCATGGATTGCATGTGCCTAATGCTTCCCCTAAACACGTCCAGTCACAAGGAATGTGGGAGTTCTTTTCTCATAGCAAGAGGTCTGCAGGGGGGTTCCACCCACTGCAACCCTAATAAAACAAGGAGGAAAAAAAAAACAGTAAAGAAATTGCTGGAAGGTATGTTTTTAAGCAGTTAAGCAGTTTTCTATTAGGCAGTCTCCTCCTCTTCCACTTCGTCTTTTGGATGAGGTAGCTGTGGGATTAATAAGACACACAACAAGATGAGTAATTCTACATAGTCACTTAATTAACTAAACAACAGATCTGCAGTCAATACAGTAACAGACTGAGAAAAATGCAACCCTATTACAGAAATAACATAGATCACAGACCACAGACACAAGAAATTAAATAGAAATACAGAAAAAAACAAATAAGACTAATGCTCAAACTTCTCACATGCCTATCTTGCTTGCTAGCTAAAACAGACCCCCTCCCCCACTCAGCACTGCTTCAGTACACAAAATAAAACCTCTACTTTAAACCAAATAAATCTACAAAACTACAATAAAAAGAAAACAAAATCTGGCGCGCAAGGCAGTCTATATATTTTTCTGCGATGTGGTTATAAATACTCCATGTTCAAAGTACTTTTAAAGTTGTTTTTTTATCAAGATAATCAGGGACAGACTTCTCTCAACTCTCTCTTTGTAAGACTGCACTAAACACTGCCTCTGCAAGACATATAGCCCGTTTCATTACCGTGTGACCTGTAATCCCATGATACATTGCAAACTTCACCTGTGGGCCCCACTCACCGGCAAAGTTGTCAAACTGCCATTTGCGAAATTAGCCCTGCACTACGGATTAGAAATTCATGAGGCAGATTAAATTCTCAAATCTGGATGAATTTCCAAAATTATTCACAAAGCAAAGTTGAGCAAACTTTGCACACCACTAATCCCCCCTCTTGTCTGGCCTCTAGTGAATACATGTTAAGGTCCTCCAACTGCTCCTCATAGAATTTACCCTGTTGCCTCTGTATCATTGTGACAGAAATCCCTCACCATTGTCACTAGCTGTGAGAAAAACTGCCCCTTGAGCCCCTCGCTTACAGGGCAGTCCTCGGTCAGGCACTTCTGATTCTTTGCCACCACCTGATTTTTGCCTGGGACCAGGAAACTGCATTTTACCTCCAACTCAAGGCAAGGAAGATCAGCACAATAACTGTGGGTAGAGTGCCCTTCAGGGACAGTCTGCAAACAGAGTCCAGCAGAATTAACAAAAATTATCCTTTTTAAAATAAATGGCAGTCACTGGACTTATTAAAAATAGATTGTTTTTTAACATATAAAGTTTTATTTGATTTTCCATATTACCAATGTTAGTCGTTTTACATACCATCCAAGTGGATAAGAAAACAACAAAGTCATAACACAGGATTATTTCCATTAAGTCATATATCAGGTCTCAACTGCTACGAAACAGAGTACTTATTCAGTTATGCATGCCTTCCTTAACATCATCGCTGCCTAAGACCAGACAAAAACCTATAATTTGTGGCATTAGATGGTGACTGCCTCAAAACTAGGGATATTCCTTACTGCTTATACTTTCACTGGACTATAGTTCACACAGTGATCTAACAATGGTACCTTACAAAATAGCACCCTTAGTGGGACATGGGAATAGTTTCCTACAGAAGAGGGTTGCCAGGCATAGGTAAGGGAACTGTACATAAGTGAGAGGTTCGATAGGGATCCCAGTGCCTATGAGAGGCTCCGAATTGTATCTTACTAGCAAAGGATAGCCTTTCAAAAGAAGCCAGCTGGGCTACTGCCATATGCCAGGTCAGGAGTGAAGGTGGGGAAGCCTGTCACCACTTCATTAGGATCAATCTCTTGGCTTCCAGTAACATTGCTAACAGCCACCTATGTGTTCAGGGTCGGGTTGTATACAAGCTTAATGTATCTCCTAGGATTATAAGAGCCGGTTCCCTTGGGATGGGCTCCTGGAGGACCTTCGAGCAATCCTCGATTACTCCAGTCCAAAAAGCAGTCAGGTGGGGACATTCCCAGATGACATGCAGTAGGTTAGCATCTGGTGCCCCACATCTCCAGCATTGTGAATGTGGCAGCACCCCCATGCGATGTAGCACTGCTGGAGTGCGATACCAATGCGTGAGCACTTTTAGCTGGATCATTTGACTTCTTGCATTGGAGTACATCAGGTGGGCATCTTTTAAACACTTATGCCACACAGTCTGGGAAATGTTGGCATGTAAGTCCTGTTCCCATTGTACCCCATACTTGTCCATGGTGCTAGGTTGTCCATACCTAAGGACTCTGTATATCCTCCCCGCCAACCCTTTTTGTACCTTAGGTTTGTGCAGTAGTGCCAGCCATTCCCAATCTTTTCTTACCCTCTTTTGAGCTTTATAGACCCTAATTGCTTCTCTAACCTGAAGATACCTCCAGAAATCCTGCCGGGGAAGCTGACATTTTTCTTGGAGGTGTTGAAATGTCATTAGTTCTTCTGTGCCCTCTAATCATTGATCTGTTACAGTTAGGATCCCTTTTTCCATCCAATCCCCCAATGGATACTACATCCATTGATCTGTATATTGGGATTGCTCCAGATGTATGTGTAACCTAGTGGTGGACTGTGGTCCTTTCCAGGTGTTTTAGTGTGTGCCATCCCCATTTGCCAGGCTTTATAGGTGTCCAGTATAACTGGAAAGGCTATGCTCTCTGGGAGCCTTTTCCTTTCCAAGTGAAACCCCAGCCATTGGTCTGGCATTAGGTCCCTCTCTAACTGGACCCACTCCGGACATGTACCCCATCTGGGAGAAACCACCGGGTGGCTTGTGCCATTCTATAGGCAATGCAGTAACCATAGAATCATGGAAGTCCTAACCCCCCCCTTCACCCAATGAGCCCTGAGCTTTGTCCTGCTGAATATTGGGGGTTTACCCTCCCATAACAGAGTCAAAATCATCTTATCCAGCCCTTTAAATATTCTGGGGGGGTGTTTCTACTGGCAGGTTGCAGAACAGGTAGGCCACCTTCGGGAGTGTGAACATCCATACTGCCTCTATTTTACCCTTTACAGGGAGTCGCATCTTCTGCCACCTCCTCAGCTCAGCCTCTATTGTACCCAGGACTGGACCATAGCTGTCATCAATGATCTGTCTTCAAGTGGTCGACATTTTCACTCCTATGTATGTAAAACCACCCGGGACCTAAGCAACCTGTAAGTCCTGCTGGCTCGTATGTGTGCATAGGAGATTGAGATGTGAGAGAGTGTTTTTTTTTTTTTCATTCACCATCAGCCCTGAAATCTCTGCATACTCCTGGAGTATCTGCCAGACATGGGGAAGAGTAACCTCAGGGTACTCCATCATCAAGAGGATGTCATCTGCATACGAGTTAACCAAATATTGAATTCCTCTTATATCAATGCCCTTGACTTCTTTTGCCTGTATCAGCTGCTGAGCCAGTGGGTTGATGGCTATAAGAAAGAGTAAGGGGGACAACGGGCACCCATGCCTCATCACTTTCTGCAGCAGGAATTGTTGGGATATGTTTCTATCAGTGAGAACTGTGGCTGTTGGAGCATGATAGAGGGTCTTAATCCTGTTTGAGAAGTATGTGCCAAAACCATACATTCCCAGAATGGTATGGCGATATCCCCATTCCACCGAGTCAAAGGCCTTGGTAAAGTCAGCAGCGAGAGCTGCCATTGGTTTAGGGAAGTGCAATGCCCACCATCTAAGGTTCAGAACTGTATGGATATTATTCTCCTCTGTCCTGCCCTTGGTGAATTCTGCCTGAGATGGATGTATAATGTCCAGGAGGACCTTCTCCAGTCCTGTGGCCAGTATCTTCACCAGCACTTTAGTATCCACTGATATGAGGGAAATAGGCTGGAAGTTTGCACAGTCCAGGGGGTCTGTGCATTTTTTGGGGAGCAATGTTATAATTGCCTCTCTCATGGTGAGAGTGGGGTAAGATCTTTCTCTGCCCCAGGTTGTGCATGCCATAATGGAGTTGTGATCTCCGCTGCCAAAAGCTGGTAGAGGTCTGCCGACATACTGTCAGGGCCCAGGGCCTTTTTCTTAGCCAGCCTATCCAGCGTTGACTGCACCTCTTGTTCGGAGAGGGGCTCATCTAGGTCTTTTCACTGCGCCAGTGCTAACTGAGGGAGGTGGAGGGAGTTCAGAAAGGTCACTATCTCCGAATCAGGATCTCCATTTGTGGTAGACTTGGAGGAGGAGTACATGGCCTGATAAAATATCTGCATTACCCCATTAATATTCTGAGGTTTGGTGACTGTTTTTCCAGTTTGGTCTCTTAGGGCGTGTATCTGGGAATTGGCTTTTTGTTTCCTTAACTGATATGCCATCCATTTCCCCCCTTTGTCCCCAGACTCCCAGAACCCATGTTTAGATCGGAGTAGCTGCCACTCTGCCTTACGCTGCTGAATGACATTTATTTTATATTTAAGTCCTGTGATTTGGGCCAGCAGTTCTCCACCACAAGAAGTGTTAGCCCTAAATGCCCCCTCCATCTCAGCCAACTTCTTCTGCAAGTGCTCCAGTTCCTCACTTCTTTCTATTCTGGGCTGCCTTGTAGGACATAATGCATCCTCTTAGATAGGCCTTGATGGCCTCCCATACTGTGCATGCCCCTACTTTCCCATTCGCATTGATATCAAAATATGTCCTGGCTTGGGACTTGATCTACTTACCGAAGTCAGGGTTTCTCAACAGGAAAGGGTTGCACTTCTATCTTGTGAATGTGGGTTGCGCCCTCAACAGGGTGAAGAGAAGACTGCCCAGAGCATGAGCTGATATGATCATAGGTTCAATATGCACTGCTTGCATGCCTTGTGATGCCTCTTTGTTGGTTAGCCAGTAGTCTATCCTACTGTGCGTCCCGTGGACTGCTGAGTAGAAGGTATAATCCCGACCCATGGGGTGTTTTCCTCTTCACAGGTCCTGCAAGCCCCATTCCTCCTGTGGTAGGGTCAAGGCCTCCCTGGACTTTGTGTGGGTGTCCTAGGAGGGAAGTAACTTGCCCAGAAATACATCTTGGACCAAATTAGTCTCCCTCTACTAGGGTTGGTATCTCCTGATCTTCTTTTTTGGCTTCTGCCAGCGCCTGGCTACTTGTGCAAAGAATTCTGGCTCATCCGGATTGGGTCCATAAATGTTGGCCAAGATTATTTTCCCCCGGGGTAGACAAAGTGGCCCACCAGCCAACATCCCTGTTTATCCGCTTTGGTCCATTCTTCACCCCACTGGTTCGATTTATGCACTAGGATCGCCACCCCCTTAGTTTTGGAGGGGGCAGAGCTGTGCAGCACTTTCCCCACCCATGTCTTTTTCAGCCATAGGACTGTCCTAGCTGTGAGATGTAGCTCCTGCAGCAAGGCCACACCTGTCTTTAGAAATTTAAGATGCTGCAGTACTTTGGTTCTTTTAACCAGGTGTTTCAACCCCTTGACATTCCAGGAGACACACCTCACTTCCGTCTCCCTGTACATGGATTTCATGACAGTGCACTATATCCCACGTACCACTTACCTCTATGAGACCTCGTCCCTGTCCACAGGTCAGGAGGCAGTCCTGCTTCCCTCTCCCTGGAAGCAAAGCACTTTCCAGTCTGGATACTCTTGGGGGGGGGGGGGCGCCTCTATCAGTGCACCATTACCATGAAAAATATAAGAGCACAGCTCAACAACAACAGCAACAGCAACAGCCCTCGAGATTTAGTACTCACACAGCAGTTAAGCACAGTGTACTATACCAATATATTTAAACTCACCCTGGTTTATCTTTGTCTATTTTTGCCAAGCTATACCCTCCCCCACCCCCCTTAAGATTTCCCTGAAGTGTCCCAATCAGGCCACTAATCCTCAAAGGTATCCCCCAGTAGTTCTAGAACTCCAGTACTGGTCTATCTCACTCTATTAGTAATGCTTGCTTGTGATCCCACTAAAGTATCATAGGTGTAAACGAAAGAGGTATATAGGAATCTTATACCTTAGGTTCATCACCTAGATACCAAAGAGTAGTGTGTTGAAACAAAAGCCTCTACCACTGCTGCTGCTCAGTGATCCTGCTACTCTACACACACTTTCTATAGTCCCTCTTGTTCCTATGTGAACCGCCAGGGTGCCCCGGGCACCGTCAGAGTCCTGAGGGTCCCACCGCTCAGGCAGTTATCTATCTCTCCATATCCAGGAGTGGCGGTGAAGGGGGATTGGGGTGTAGACAAGTAAATATCTGGAAGGAGTGTGTGTTTCTCTACTACCCCCTATTGTATTTGGCAGTCCACCCCCAGTTCCTCCTACCCTCTCCCAACTGTGTACTAAGGAGGGGGTGCCACCGCTCCTATATATCCTTGCCTCTATTCCACACTGGTATCACCCATCTAGGGGTAACTAACCCCTCATTTCCCCAACCTTCACCTCTCCTGGATCCTCTCTCCCTGATACAGCCCTGCGATGCCACCAGTAGCCACCTGTGTGGCGAAGGAGAGCGAGGGGACATGCCAGGAGGTGAACGGGGGGGGGGGGAACCTGCATTTCTCCATCCCCCAGCTGGTTCCCTTGCCTGATGCAGTCTCCTCCCCTCCCTCCTTCCATGAGTCATACCTTCCCTCACCCTCTGCAGTCCCTTCAGCCTCTAACACAGCTGTCCCCCCCTTCCCCAGGCTGTTGCTCAATCCAATAGCCATGAATGCTAAGTTGGTAACTACCCACAACTTTCATTTGATTAGCTTAAACAGTAAGCCTTTCCAATTTACAAAAACAGTTAACGTTTGAACAAAAAACAAACATGCAATTATTATTTGTTTCCCTCCTTAATCAGCCCCATACCTGAAACAGTTTTGAAAAAATAAACCACATACTGTGATGTCTTCCAATGATTTGGGGAATTTCTTCTCTTCGCTTTCACCTCCGAGGCCTCTGCTCAGTGAGAGAGAAAACCATTTGCACATTTCAGACAGATCAGTTCATGTTCAACCTTGTCCCGATGCTGCCACTTCTGCGAATGGTCAAGCTCCAGGCCTCAGCAGCTCCTGGGGATGTGTCATAGTGTCCATATGATCCTCTGGAAAGTCTTCTGCTGCATCGGCCCAGTCTATTTTTGAGGTTCCCATCTGCTGCTCCTCCACCTCCACAGGGACTTTAGATAGGGATTCATCCTCACTACTGGAGTGTTCTCATGGGTGTTTGGCTGGAGGTGACACCTGTGGACTGCTAGGTCCTCTTCTTTTCCCCAACCTACTCCTAGATCGCATCCTGGTTCTCTGAGGCTGTGGTAGCTGCATAACTTCCCGAGTCTCTGGTGCTTGGGGAGAGTTTTTCCTCAGCTAGAGGTCTGCTTGCATCCTTGGCCAGTGTTGGGGCCTGTCATTTTAACTATAGGTGCTTGCACCTCCATTTTCGGGCTGGAGGTCACCCTTTGTTTTGCGTCTCCTGCTCTCTGGTGTTGCAATCCCCGGTTCCATTGTTCACCATTTCCATCATGTGGAACCCATAGCTTTCTGGGGGTTGTAGTCCCCAGCCGTAGATTCAGCTAGCATTTTGCAATCCATCTAGTTATATCTTGGGAATTGAAGTCCACCATTTCCCTGCCTTCTTTTTATACCTACAGTCCACTCAATCCCTGAAAGCCATATTTAAATTCAGCAGCTCTCAGGTCCTGCTTTAGTGGTATAAAGGCTTTGCACTGCATAGTGACCTCACGTGAAGGTCCCTGTATAAAGCAAAACTAGCACCTCTGTATGACCGCTCCCCCGGTCCCTTGCTGCTCGCAGGACATGTTCTTTAGTTGAGTACCACAGGAAATATGCAATTATAGGTCTCGGTGGATTACCTGGTGCTGCTGGTTGGCAATGGGTCCTATGTGCCCTCTCGATTTCCATCGGGCCTCTCCAGCAGTCCCCCAACAGCTGAGGTAAAAAGTCATTGAGGAATTCCTCCATGTTCCTCCCCTCCAGGCCCTCGGGGACACCTAGGAGCCTCATGTTGTTGCGGCGTCCCCGATTCTCTTGATCTTCTGCCCTTTCCCAGAGTTTCTGCAGGCAGGTCTCATGTTCTTCCATTCTGGCCAGAATCTTGCTTTCATGGGACTCAAGCATGTCTGTCCTTTGTTCCACTATGTTAATCTTGTTCTGGAGGATCCTGGCATCCTCCGTGGTTCCTGCCAGGGCACCCTTCTCATCTGCCATGTCCACCACCAGTGCTTCCAACATTCTGGTGATATAGACCAGCTGATCATTCAGTCTCGTGTCTGCCACTGCCCCTGCCATGCCTTGGCTTTTGACTGCGGGATCCATGGCTCCAGTGTGCTGTGCGAGGTAATGTAAAAATCTTGCCTCTCTGTTTATTGCAGTTTAGAAGGCTACAGTAGCAAAAAGTTGAAGGTAGTAGTGATTTACAGGTCTTTTGGGGATGAAGTTGTCTGTCGCTGTGTTAAAGAGTTCATTTCTTCCGTATTCAGAATCTCCATATCGTGATGTTATCCCTTGTGGAGGTCAGGAAACCCCCCAGCCTGACTTGTTTCTGCCTCATGTTAGAGCTGCAAAACACTGTCAGCTGAGTCTCCAAAGAAAACAGCACGCGGCTTCATTTATTTTTGTTCCCATTGCCCTGAACACCTCTGACAGAGTATCCCAGAACCATTCAGCATTACATCTGGACCCTTCTGCTCGGATAATTTCCTGTTACCACCGAGTCATGTGAGTCTTTCTACTGCTTTTTGCCAGAGGTCATTTATTCTCCATGCATGCACACGCTTGCACACATTAACAAAAATTAAAAACAAATTTAAACAGAAAGGGAGAGAGACATGTGGGGATTGGTGCAATGCACTGGCTGTGTGGCAGCAGTCTTCCGGGAGATGTTCTGGAGGCTGTGATGCTGGCCTATTTGCAGGCATCTCTCTCTGGAGTGAGGGAGGAGGTTGCCTGTCTCTAGACTGACCTGGCAAGGATTCAGAAAACCTCCTCCCCCACCCAGGAATCACCAGGGCCACTATCGCTGCCTCAGAGGTTGCCAAGAAAGAGGAATGGTTGGACCATGGTGGGCTGAGGGAGGGTGAAGGTGGTGGAACAGAGGCGCATCTCTCCAGTTGTGCCTCTCCACAATTCATACACTATTCTTATGGAACATGATTCCTCTATGGAGGTACTCACAGAGGAGACCAAGGAGGATGCTGGGAACCTCAACAAAGGAGACCCACAGCAGGGTGGCATGGGACCCCACAGGGGAAGGAAACAACTCCTGGTGGGAGACTCAGTCATTAGGGGGGTAGAACTGGGGGAGGGAGGAGAGAGGGAGGTGAGATGCCTGCCGGGTGCCATAGCTTGAAGAGACAGGAAGCGAATTCTCAGGATCACAGGAGCAGCTGCATGGGAGAGGGAGCTGGATGTCATTGTCCACCTAGGGACAAATGATCTGACTGGGAATGGGATTAGAACAGTGCAGGAGAAGTTTGTGGAGTTGGAGAGGGGCCTTTGACAAGCAGCATGCATGGTCACCTTCTTGGAGCTGCTGCCTGTCTATGATATGGGTGAGGCTAGGGTACTCTGCACCATGGGATTCAAAGAATGGTTGAAAAACTGGTGTGGAGCTCAGGGTTTTGGTTTCATTGGGGACTGGGGGTAAACCTGGAGAGATACAGGCCTATATTGGCGCAATGGTCTGCATCTGTATTGGTATTTGTATTGTACTGCATCTGTACAGGTTCCTAGGTGATAGGTTTAAATGCTTCATTGGCAAGCATTTAAACTAGCCAAGGGGGGAGGCACTGAAAAGGAGAATGGAAATCCCAGCCCCCCTCCACAAAGCAAGGTAGTTAGCGAGGTAAACACCAAGGTAGTAAAGTCGATAGGGAGCAGGACTGGGGTAAATGGAGATAAAGGCAAAGGCAATAAGGACAGAGATGGGGCTAAAAGGAGTAAGGCCATCAAAAAATGGAGGGTGAGAGTACCAATGCCCATAGTCTGGGTAACAAGCTCCATGAACTAGTGGCCTTGCTGGAAGAGGGATGCCTGGATATCATGGCAGTCACAGAAACATTGTACACAAAGAACCATGATTGGGATGTCAACATACCAAGTTACACAGTCTACAGGAGGGACAGGAAGGGTAAAAGAGGAAAAGAAGTAGCTCTCTACATAAGGGAAGGCATCAAAGCAATGGAACTAAAGGGTAAACAGGGAGAAGAGGAGGCACTGTGGGTCGCCCAAGAAACAGGAAATGGCACCACAATCTGCATGTGAGTTGTATACAGACCCCCATCTCAGGGGAGGAAATGAACAAGGAAATGATAGAAGACATCCTTTGAATGGCAGAAAAAGGGGGAGATATTGTTGATGGGGGACCGGAATATGCCAGATGATAACTGGAGCACCTTTGCAGCAGCCACATCCAAGAGCAGGATCATTCTCAGTGCCCTACAGGGAGCATGTCTCAGACAACTAGTGTTGGAACCCACTTGGGAGGGAGCAATCTTAGAACTGGTACTCTCAAACGAGGATGGAGCGAGGATCTCAGATTTAGAAATGGGTAGCCATCTGGGAACAAGCGACCACCACACAGTGTGGTTTACGATAAACACAGCCACAGAGTCAAGCCATACAAAAGCAAGGGTATTGGACTTTAGGAGGGGTGACTTTGGCAAAATGGGAGCGTGCCTCAGAAAAGTGCTAGTAAATGGGCAAGAAGGAGGGGTGGAGGAACAATGGGGAAAAATCAAAACTGCCATCACAGAGGCAACATGCCTTTGTGTGAAACACATAAACAAAACAAAACAAAGGCAAAAACCACTATGGTTCTTAACAGAGGTGGCAGGGAAGGTTAGGGAGAAAAATATAGCATTCAGGAATTATAAGGAAACACAGAAGGAGTAGAACAGAGAACTGTACCAGTTAATGCAGAACGAAGTGGGGAAGGCAGTCAGAATAGCAAAGGCTCAAACCGAGGAAAAGATAGCCAACTCAGTTAAGAAGGGGGGTAACACCTTTTACAGGTACATTAGGGAGCGAAGAAAGAGCAAGGAAGGGATAGTGAGGCTTAATAAAGAGTAGGGGGACTGGGCAGAGGGTGACAGTGAAAAACCAGGGCTGCTTAATGAATACGTCAGCTCAGTATTTACAAAAGAAAACTAGGGGGAAGTACCTAAACCAATCAATAGAAGAACTCTGGATAGGAGGGTCAATACCAGTCCATTCACAGAAGAAAGGGTCCTGAAAGAACTCCTAAAACTTTAGGTGGACAAAGCATTATGGCCTGATTGGATTCACCACAAAATTCTAAAAGAACTAAGGGAAGAACTAGTGACACCACTGCCTACCCTTTTTAACAAATCATGGGAGGATGGTGTGGTACCTGAGAACTGGAGAAGGGCAGATGTGGTTCCCCTTCACAAAAGTGGTAGCACGGCAGAGGCAGGAAACTATAGACCTGTTAGTTTAACCTCAGTGGTAGGGAAAATGATGGAATCACTACTGAAAAAAAGAATTGTTGAGTACCTAGAGGCTAGCAGGGCACAGGACCAATGGCAGCATGGATTCACAGTGGGACGGTCATGTCGGATGAACCTAATAGATTTCTTTGACTGGGTGACCAAAGTAGTAGACCAGGGAGGGGCTGTGGACATGGTCTACCTGGACTTTAGCAAGGCATTTGACACAGTCCCACACAAACGATTAATAAGCAAGTTAGCCAGCCTGGGAGAGGGTCCCAGGGTGGTAACCTGGGTAAAAAATTGCCTGGACAACAGGACGCAGAGGGTAATAGTAAACGGAATCCACTCAAAAAAAAGGGGGTATTACTAGCGGGGTACTGCGGGCTTCAGCATTGGGGCCAGTCCTCTTTAATGTCTTTATAGGTGACATTTATTTATTTATTTACTGTTTATTTATTGAAAATGTTTCACCAGGAAAGGCACACTGAGCAAAAAGATGCTCGTCTCATGGTGCAACGGGGGTTCAAGGGAGGAGAATACATACAACAGTTGGTTGAACTTGGAGTAGAGCAATACAAACAATTGTTACACAATTGAGTGAGATTAATTATGGTATTGTTACATGAGGAGAACAGTACATACATGAGCCTCAAGGAAAATGGCATACATAACTGAATACACATCTACAGTAGGACTATATGTGATTACATGAGTGCCAGCAGCAGAGATTGAATTGAAGCTTGATGCACCAAGTTGGCAGAGGGAAATGGAAGTCTGAGACTGGGGCAGGGGGAGAGGTAGCAGGACTGTATAGTAAACACTGGGGTATTTAGGGGGGTTGACTTAGGGAAGACGGTGGGTGCATGAGGAGGGAGATAGCAGAATTGAATGAGACAGTAAGTGCATTGGTTGTTTAGGGCAATGTATAAGCCAGACAATTAGGTGAAGGCCGAGCTGCATTGCAGAGGGACTGGAAGGAAAAGTATACCTGTTTGCAAGATGACATAAAGATCTGCAACAGACAGGGTTGATACACAAGGGGGGGGGGGGTGGAAAGGATAAGAAGGGACCTGGCAAGGTTGGAGGAATGGTCAAAAGTATGGTAGCTTAGATTCAGTGCAAAGTAATGCACCTGGGAAACAAAAACCTAAGGGAAGAGTACACAATGAGGGGGTTATTAACAACAACAAAAATGGAAAAGGACCTGGGAGTAGTCATATCAGATGACCTAAAGGTAGGCAAGCAATGTGAGAAGGCAGTAAGGAGGGCTGGGGGGAATACTGGGATGCATAGGGAGAGGCATTACCAGTAGAAAACAAGAAATTGTTATCCCTCTGTACAGACAGTTAGTGCGACCACATCTGGAGTACTATGTGCAGTTCTGGAGACCCCATCTTCACAAGGACATGGACAAGATAGAGGCAGTCCAGAGGAGGGCAACTAAAATGGTGCAGGGTCTGCACCAGAAGCCATATGAAGATAGACTAAAAGAGCTTAATATGTATATACCCTTGAGGAAAGGAGGGAGACGGGGGACATACTAGAAACTTTCAAGTATCTTAAGAGAATCAACAAAGTCCAAGAGGGTAGCATCTTTCAGAAAAAGAGATGTGCAAGAAGAAGGGGGGCACAATTTAAAGAAAGAGAGGGGAACAGCTCAGGGGCAATGTGAATAAGTATTTTTTCATGGAGAGGGAGGTGGATGCATGGAATGGTCTTCCTGAGGAAGTCGTGGGGTCAGAAACAGTGGGGGAATTTAAGAATCCATGGGACAGACATAAGGCAATTCTAGTGGGGGACGTATGCTGTTGGTTAACTAGGATCTGCAGCTTATCCAATAGGTAGGGAAATGAGCAGACTGGGTGGGCCAAGTGATCCTTATCTGCCGTCAAAGTTTATGTTTCTATGTACGTACCTGTCATACTGCTTGATGACAGAGAAGCTACAGCTCAAAATGATTATCTCTTTTCTTCCACTTGCAGCAGTTTCATCCTTTCACAATAAATGATTTCTTCATAAAGTCCATGATTGGTTCTGTGAGCATGCCTGTGCCTATTATTTACATTTATCATAAATGTTCATGTAATGTATAGACTTGAAGTCATAGCAATGCTGCACCATGCCATTTTTCTTTTATTTTGTATACATTAAAGCTATATGTTAAGCTGGGTACTCTTGTAAGAAAGCTGTAAGTTAAAGTCTCGTAAATACCATGGAAAACACTTATCTTTCAAGACTAAACTCTGTACAATTTCCCAGATACCACTTGGTCTATTTTGGTACAGTTCCAAGCTTATAACCAGTTCCTGCAGATTAATTCTTTCCAGTAATAATCCTAGCTAGTGCAGTTTAGAGAGATTGTTCTCTATTTTCCAATTTGACATGATGAGCTGTTTTGAAAGTTATTTTTCTCTTCTGTCATCAACAAATATTTTTCCAGTAGTGGGCGGACATTTGGTTTAAACATAGCCTTCTATTATATGTAAAACACACTTTTAAAGGGTCAGTCTGTCCTTTTTATGCATCAACATATTCTCATTAGCAATTACCAAATAGGTCAGATTTCATATATGCATTTGTTACTGTGCATTGGTTTATGCAAGGTACTGTTTTTTTTTTATTTTGCAGAACACACACAGTAGGTACTGTATGTGTCTCAAATGCATTTTGTTATGTCTTAATATAGTAACATAATGAATTAAGATCAGAAGGGGCTCTAGGATTTTAAGCCAGCAGAATAAAAGGCAACTGCACACAGGGCTCTGTTACATAACAGTTTTGTTGAAACAAAGCGCAATGGCAAAAGTCAACAAGCATTTGTCAATGCCAAATGTTGGCTTGCTGGCATTGGTAGTGCAGGAGTTAGAGAGATGCATAATAGGAATGGCAGTGAAGTATTGAACTAATGCCAGCCTCCACACCCCTTTCCTGCAGAGACTGAAAGGCATTGGGGGTGTGCCTTTGGGTCATCATCCATAACGCTTTTGCTTATCTCCATTTCACCCCACCCTGTAGATAGCAATAGGTGTCACGTGTATGCCTTGGGGTCCTTGGTCCTTACGCTCCCCCCACTCCATAAGGAAATGAGCTAAAATGGGTGCAGTATAGGAGAATGGGGTGAATGTTAGGGCCGAAGACCCCAAGGCACACTTCGACACCTGTCAATGGCTGCAGGGTGGGGGTGAAATGCCGTGAGCATTATGGCCGATGACCCCAAGTCACACCCCCCGATGCCTGTCAGTCTCTACAGGGTGGGGTGTTACAGTTGGAAACCCTAATACCCCTGATATTTGTTAGTAGTTTGGCTCCAGATTTTCAAAATGGGCTTTTTGGGACCCCACCTCATGAACAGTGGCACTATCATTTCGTTACTCAGTCCCAAAAGGTGATTTCACTCAGCGACTGTGCGATTCGGTGCCATAAGTGTGAAAATACATTTTGGGCAGGATGTGAAAAATGACAGCTGTACTCTTCATGAGGAGGTGTGGAAAAATGGCAATGTTGAAAATCTGGAGTGAAAATATGAAAAATTGGCAATGTGACAAGAGTGCTTAGAAACTGCACAACACATGCCCGTAATGCAATCAGTAGTTGGAATCTTTTCACCAAATTTTCAATATGGGCATTTTGGGACCTCCCCTCATGAACAGTGGCACTGTGATTTTGTTAATCTGTTCCAAAAGTTGGTTTCCCACAGCGACTGCACCATTCTGTGCAACAGGTGTGAAAACACATTTCAGGCAAGATATGAACAATGACAGCTATACTGTTCATGAGGATGTGTGAAAAAATGGCAATGTTGAACATCTGGAGTGAAAATATTAAAAATAGGTGAAGTTATGAGCATGCGTAGAAACTGCATAATGCACTCTCGTAACACAGTCATTTTTTTGAATTTTTTCACTAGATTTGCAACATGGGCTTTTTGGGACCTCATGAACTGTGGCACTGTTATTTTTGTTAATCAGTCCCAAAAGGTGATTCCACTCAGAGACTGTAAATTCACCTTTCGGGACTGAGTAATGAAATGACAGTGACATGTTCACGAGGTGGGGTCCCAAGCACCCCATGTTGAAAATGTGGGGGTCAAAATTCCTAAAACTGGCTGAGATATCCCATTGACAGCCATTATACACGTTAACCTTTGATTCTTCAGTTTGCCGGTTGGCTTAGAAGAGTGCAGACGTGTCCTCCTCTGCAGAAGATCACTGCTCTCGACCTCCAGAGGTACAGTAAGTATGCAGTAATGGGGCTGCAGGGAGGTGGGTCCTCAGTGGGAGGATGGAGACAGGAGATGGAAGAGGGGGCAATGGGGAGACTATGAGGAATCATTTTCTTTTTTGCAGATTAAAAAAAATGCCAAGGGATGGTTTTCTTAATATACAGGTTCAAAAAAACAAAACAAAACAAACAAACAAAAAAAAAAACTTTTGGGCACACTGGGGTGGGCTCCCAATGTGCCATATGAGTTTTGGGGGGGCATGATGCCAACAGGGATTGGGCACCCCCGTCGGCAAAGAAAGTGAACTTGGGGGGGAAGAGGAAACATGATGCTGATGGGGATTTGGCACCCCTGTTGGCAAAAATGGTGAGCTTGGGGTGGGGAGGCATCTGACACCGGAAGTGGGCATTCTGGGCGGTGTCAGAAAAATAAATATATAAAAAAAAATATCTGGGCACACTGGCGTGGGCTCCCACTGTGCCACAATGTGTGTGGGGGGGAATACATGCCGACTGGGGGATTGGGCACCCTGATGTCGGCTTTCTGGGGAGTGTGTGGCAGGTGGCCGGAGCCACCAATGTGGAAAGTTGCACAGGGGCTGATTTATTTATTGAAATGTTTCACCAGGAAAGGCACAGTGAACAAACAAGTTGCTCTCATAGAGCAAGACCAGGGACAGAGTGCTTGGCACGTGGCAGGAGCCGACGAGGTTGCGAGGGAGAGGGGGAGGTGCCGCTGCATTGATAAAACTGTCCGTGATTGCAGCAGCAGATTCATTTCAACTCCTTGGCTCTCTTTGAAGCTGCTGCCATCACCAGCATGCTCACTGATTGGCGGCTGAGAGACACACCCACTAAAGCATCCCCTGCATTCGCCACAACACTGACACACCTCTGAAATGTGTTACTACCACAAGATGTTGCTTGCGCATGTGCTCAAGCCAACATGAAAAGGTGCTTACAAAGTGCTAAGTGTCTAATGCTCAGTATCGGAAGGCTGACAGACACCCCTATTTTTACTCACTCTGACTCTTCTACTCAGGGCAGGGTGGTCACAGTTGAAGCCCCTTTTTTAGTTACCAATTACTGCTATAGTAATTCTATTAATACACTATACAGTATGTAATACAAACATATGAATGAGCCAGCAGAAGAACTCCAGGAGGTCTATCTGGTTTGTTCATTGTGGAGCCCCTGTTCAAGTGATTAACAGTGGGCCGCACCCCTCTTCTCAAAAACCTTGACTCTCCCCACTACCCTGTCCCATCCACTCTACAGCCAAACCACTGTCTCCTGTCTGATGGCCACATGTGGGAGTTAATTCCACCCTGACACTACTCACTTTGTAAAGAAGCACCTCCTGACCTCCTTCTTGAGACTTCCCCCTTCTAGTTTGTAACAATGGCCCCTTGTGTTCTTGTTTTCACTCAGGTAAAAGAGGTTCCCAATATCCATCTTGTTTATAATTTAAAGTATTTGAAGGTTTCAATCATGTACCCCTTCTCCCTCCTGTCCTTGGGTGAGTTCATATTGTCGGTTTTCACCCGTCTTTGCACTGTCTTGAGTTGCCTTACATCTTTCCTCAGGTAGGGACCCAAGTACTGTACTCAGTACTACAGGTGTGGCCAGACCAAGGATCTGTACACTGGCAGGATACTAGCCTCCCTTCTACTCATGAACCCTCTAGCTATGCACCCCAGCATCCTGTTAGACATGGTTGCTGCCATCTTGCATGGGTGAGGCATAATTGCAGTGAAGATGGTGCTTTTTCTGCAGCATAAAGGGTATATAAAGCATAAATTCCAGCAGAGAGGCTTTATGACAGACATATTGGATAATGCTGAAAGCCTTGCACTATCTGCTGATTGATATAGCTTAGTAGTGGTGGAGGAAAGCGCCACTAATTCCAAGCAGCCCATCAACTTTGTCACTATGTACAGTAGGTAGTCCAAAGAGACTGTGACAAAACACTGGGGCATTATACACTTGGATCCAATTTTTCATAACCATGCACAAAGTTTTCCAAGGATGTTTTTTAAGAGAGCCCCAAATATGTCCAGCAAATTGGTGCATAGCATGCAGCCTTCACCAGTATCTGAGAGCAAGAATTGGCTGCCACTGTTGCTCCATGGTAATTTTCTTGCAAATATTGCAAATACTGCAATGCTGTGAAAAAGACAACCCATTCACCACAATGAATTCTGCAAAAACTTTTGAATTAAGATATTTTCTCAACTGCGACACCACAAATATTGTCTACTTAGCATTTGTGCAGGGAAAACAACCAGGAATTTCAAACTGAGGGCAGGGGAAAACATTAGGGCTATCCAGAGAAGGCACTATACCAGGGCCCTTTCCCTCCATGTTAATTCTCATTTAGTCCCAGAAGACCACAGATTTCATTTTTGTGGTCTTGACAGGGTTAAATTTTGTAAAAGGGGTGGTGGTCTTAAAAATCTGCTCTTGAGAAGAGAGGTGATGTGGATGATACAGTTAGGTGGACATTATGCACCAGGTCTCAATGAGAAATTTGACTTGATGCCTTTTATTTGGAAGAATTAATAACGTACCATATCTCTCTTATTACATGCTCTGTATATAGCTACCTAATTTAGGCTATTTTTTGCCTACTGTTGTTGTCTTTGTATTAATGTCTTTTCTGCATTTTTTTAATTTTGATTCCAGATACCTATTGAATCTGGGCTTCTTGATTTTGAGAGATCAGCTGGACTATACTGTTAGCTGGCGAGCCATCACTTCTGTGACGCAACATGTTCGATTCTTGATTTCGATCTCCTGACAGTACTTTCTGGAGCACTATGTAGCATGATTTTAATGTTACTCTGTATTTGTTTTCTCATGGTACAGTACATGTTTTTACTTTAAGCCTGTACCTACTCCAGTGTTTATTTTAGGTGTAAGTGATTGTTTTAACATTAGCACTAGAACACTGGCACTGTTTTGTTGCATTGTAACTTTGCAGCCACATAAAAGGAGTACTGCTGACTTAATCTGAGATTCTTGATAAAGCTTTTTGTGAAACTATAAAGGTCGCCACTTCAGGCAATCTGTTTGTTTACGAATTACCTGCCATGCTTTATATCTTTTGCACTAATTCTGTGCCACCTTGTGACAGGGTCAGTGCCCTGTCCCAGTAGATAGGGGGATGTTGCTACCCCACCCCCCATTTTGGTGTTCCCAGACTTTAGCATTTTAAAAACAGAAACAAAACTATATTTCTATTCTTTTCTATCCTATCCTTTAAAAGTCTGTCATGACAACATTTCTGTTTCCTGGCAGATCTGAGAACTTTTCCCTCTACAGATCTGACATCCCCCCAAGACTCTTATATCCTCACCTTCTCTTCTCTCCTCTTCTCTTCTCTTCTCTTCTCTTCTCTTCTCTTCTCTTCTCTTCTGTCTACTTTTTTCTATTTTTATCTTTCTTCTAGTTTCATCATGGCTACTCATGGTAACTCCCCATGCTGTGTCCTGGAAGTCTCTCTGAGACTTGAATACAGAGAGACTGTGTAAAGAAAAGTTTACCTTACCCACAGGTGCTGTCTTGCCTGAGGAGGCAGCAAGCACTACTGAGTGGAGACAGCAGTATAGTCTATGTAGAGTATGCACTTTCAAAGCACGAAGATGTAGAGAAAATAAAAAGGGAGCAGACCAAACCAAACATTTGTCAATGCCGAACGTTCGTCATGTGCACTGGTGCCATTTTTGTGGGAAGGGGAGGGATCCAACAGTTTAACCAGGAGTGGCACACTAAGCTGAAAGCTTGTTTACAGGTGCAATCTGGGAGCACATGGAAGTTAAGTGACTTGCTCAGGGTCACACAGTATGCAAGTGGGGCTGTGGGATTCAAACCAAGGTCTCCAGATTTGCAGCTCAGAGCTTTAAACCACTGCACTATACTGCTTCCCTTGAGCCAGCATTGGCAAATTTCAACACAGGTTCATAACTTCATTATTTTTTAATATTTTAACACCACATTTTCAACATAGCCATCTTATTATGCTACATCATGAAGAAAGGAAGAGTACAATTTCAGCTCCTGTCTGAAAGGTAATTTCATGCAGTGGCTGTGAAATCACCTTTTGGGATGCAAAAAAAACATTTTGGTCAGGATCTGAAAAATGGCAGCTGTCACATTCATGAGGTGCAGTGAAGAAATGGCTATGATGAAAATTTGGGGTCAAAAATATTGAAAAGTACCAAAGGTATGAGCCTGCATTTGCTAATTTAAGTGCATGCTCATAACTTTATTTTTCAATATTTTCACTCCAGATTTTCAATGTAGCATTATTATGACCCCACCCCATGAAGAGTGCCACTGTCATTTCATTCATTCATCCCGAAAGGTGATTTCACAGAGCAATCACACCACTCTGTGCTACAGTCGTGAAACCATATTTCAGGCAGAATATGAAAAATGACAGCTGTACTGTTCATAAGGATGTGTGAAATCATGGTAATGTTGAGAATCTGGAGTGAAAATAATAAAAACTGGCGAAGTTAGGAGTGTGCATAGAAACTGTGCAACAAACACTTGTAATGCAGTAATTTTTTGGAATTTTTTCACCAGATTTACAACATGGGCTTTTTGGGACCCCATCTCATGAACGGTAGCACTGTTGTTTCATTAGTTGGTCCTGAAAGGTGATTCCACTCAGCGACCGTGAAATCACCTTTTGGGACTGAGTAATGAAATGACAGTGACAGTGTTCAGGAGTGGGGTCCCAGGAATCCCATGTTGAAAATTTTGAGCCAAAATTCTAAAATGGCTGAATCTTGAAATCTTCACTTTGCCAGTGGACTTTGAAGAGTGCAACCGTGTCCTGGTCCACAGAAGATCACTGCTCCTGACCTCCAGAGGTAAGTATGGGTAAGGGGGTGGGGAGGGGAGTGCAATGGGAGGGTCAGGATGGGGGAGGGGTTTGGACAGACAATGGGGGACCATTTTCTTTTATGCAGGTTTATAATAAGAAAGACATTGGAGAGTTTTATTTTTTAACAGGAACGATTTTGTGTACATTTCCAGACACTGGAATTGGGCTTCCCAGTGTCTGGGGGAAGGGGAACGGTCCACGGAGGGTGCTGGAGGACATCAAAAGTGGGAGAGAGCGGGAGAAATTGATTTGCTGTGTGGGGGCTCTAACAGAATAGAGGGTGTGGGAAGCACAGCAGCAGTGGGAGGGAGTCGGAGGGACTGATTTGCTGGTGGGGCTTGAACAGGAATGGAGGGAGCGGGGAGGACAGCAGCAGTGAAAGGGAGCAGGAGGGAGTGATTTTCTGACAAGGGGGCTTGAATGGGAATGGTGGGAGTGGAGAGGACAGGAGCAGTGGAAGGGAATTAATTGCTTTTGAAGACAGGCTCAGTGCATTCACATGTCAGCTCAAGCAGGCTCTTACTAAGCAAGCTTGTTCCTGACAGTAACTGCCGTCATCACAGTAAGCACAACGGCAGTGTGAACGTGCAACCAGGAAGTAAATGTAATCCCTTGCAGGGTTGTTTATACATCAAAGGACCGAGCCATGCCACTATTGGTTCAGCTCTGTCCTTTGAAAACTTTGCCAACTCCACCCCAAAACCAGAAGATGAGTCACTGGCAGCCTGCCTACTGATTCGCCTGCCGCAGACCTGCCCCTTGAACAGAGCTCTTCAGTGGACACACACACCCCCACACCCCTCTATAGCAACTCTCATATCAATATGTTTGACTGCGCCTGCACGCATGTTAAACATAAAAAGGAACATGAAAAAGTAAAAAATGGGAGAAAACAAACCAATGTAAAACCATGCACAATGGTTTGAAGCAGAGAAAATCATGTTTGCTCTTCGTCTGTCTTCCCATGAGCTGCTAGGAAAGCCAGGAGAAGGGTGCATGGAAAAGAAAGCAGACTCCATTAAGCACATGATGTCTCTCTCCATGCAGTAAGATCAGAACAAATCAAATACTGAACCTGCAGACAGGGGCAGGTTTGTTTGAAGATAAACAGTTTAGGTGACAAACCTACTTTCAGTGGACTAGCGCTACCACAGAAATAAAAACAAAAAACCCTGTAAATATTGTAAATAGTTTGCACAGGTTGTTTCTTTTTGTTCACTGTTTGTTTCATGTTATACAATTATTACCACAAACACACTGCTGAAATGTGAAAAGTACCTGTAAAAAAGAGACTAAGAAGAGTTAAAGATTGCTGAGAAAAAAAGAAGATATCAAAAACAAGAAGATAACAAGCCAAACTTATCTGTTCAAATTCAAAATGGTTCCATAGGCTGCAACTGGTCAGATCTCTGCTTCTCTTCTTCCTGAGCTGAGAAAGGGGAGGGCTTGGGGTGGAACCAGAAACAGGATTAGACCCCTTGTCAAAGACTTTTGCTAAAAAATCTCCTCTCCTGTACATAAAAGGAAAACGGTAACAGGCAGGCTATAATAGCAAGGCAGTTCACATTGGATTCCATTATATTTGTATTGGTGAATAGTATATGAAAGATACAAACCACTCATTTTTAAATGGAAGCTGGTCACATGGTCATGAATGTGGAACTCATTACCAACTGAGGTTGTTAACAGTAATAATTTGGCGACATTTAAACATAAGTTGGATGATCATGTGGGAGAAAAGAAATATAAATTTGGCCAATAGGCGACGGGTTTATTATGGGATCCCCCACTAAACTCGTATCACACCTATGAACCTATGATCAGAGGGAATGGTATACACAGGCTCCTTCCACTGCCTGTTAGTTAGTTGGTATCCAGCCTTGCTGGAGGTACTGTAAGACAGCTGCCAGAATCATCCTGCTGATGGTTTCAGCACTCCTAGTAGCCTGTGAGGGTGTATCCAGCTGCAATTTTGCTGAGCAGCTCTGCTGTCCTGAAATTAAAAGCTTTAAAAGGTCACTGTGATAAGCTTCCGTACTGCAACTTTGTCATTCTGCACCCTGATAAAAACTGGGAAGAAAGACTTTATTATGAACTTTTCTGCACATCTGATACATACCTGCTTTGCAGGTGTCATTAATAAAACAATGCTACACTAGCTGCACTGTATATTAATCACAGCATTTTGTGTCTGTCTGACCTTCTTCACCTGAACATCCGTCACACTTGGTGTCAGGGTGGGATATAACCGGGACAGACTCTGCTAAGTAGAGTTTGTATGGGAGGAACCAGCCCCGGTGACAGAGGTCAGTAGAGGACCTGAAAATGTACAAAGAAAAACAAGGTACCCGAGCTGTACATTGGACCTATGTCCCAGGTGTACTTACTAGAAAAATGGCTGCAAGCCTGAGCTGAATGATGAAACTGACCCCATTCATCTAGCAGAACCTATAATGGAGCCAAAAGTGACAAAAGGGAAAGGGTAACAAGGCACACTAAGCCAACGCTTGTTTCCAGGTGCAACCTAGGAGCACAAGGAAGTTAAGTGACTTGTTCAGGGTCACACAGTATGCAAGTGGGGGCTGATGGGATTCAAACCCAGGTCTCCAGGTTTGCAGCTCAGTGCCATTAATCACTGTGCTATACTTTCTCCTTTTGGTAAAGGAAAGGTTACAGTCAAAGAAGAATGGGTAGATGTACCAGAGGGTCTCTAAGAATTTTGTAAATGGTAGGTTCTTCAACAGAGACAACTAACACAATGAAATCTGACCAATGGGCAATCATGTACGCAAACGCCCGCAGTCTGGGTAACAAGATCCCAGACCTGCAGGCAACAATGACAGAGGCTAAACTGGACATAGTAGCCATTAGCGAGACATTGTTCACCAGTAACCACACTTGGAAGACTTCAGTACTATGTACTGTTCAGAAGAGACCAAGGTGCAAAAAGGGGGAAGGGGAATGGCCCTTTATGTCAATGAGAATATCAAAGCTACAGAAATTCAGAATACACATAAGGAGCCAGAAGAATTTTGGGTCACCCTGGAAACAGAAAATGGGACAGCCATATGAACTGGGGTTGTCTACAGGCCTCCAGACCAGGGGGAGGACATAGACACATTACTGTTAGAAGATATACAAACATGACAGCTAAAGGAGAGGTTCTGATAATGGGAGACTTCAACATGACAGATACAGATTGGGCAATACCAGCAGGAACATCCGGCAGAACTAGACACATAGTGGATTCCCTGCAAGGGGAGGGCCTCAAACAACTGATACAACAACCCACAAGAGACAGGGCTATCCCAGATTTAGTATTGACTAATGGGGAAAGGATCACAGTTCTACAGGTAGAAGGCCACCTGGGGGCCAATGACCATCACATGGTATGGTTCAATTTGGCCACTAGAACTAAATCATTCCATTCCAAGGCAAAAATATGGGACTTCAGAGGAGCTGACTTTGATAAGATGGCCAATAGAGTTAAGCTAGCCCTGGCAAGAAGAAATACCGGTGAGGAGGTACAGGCAAAGTGGGCAAGCATTAAGGATGCAATACCTGAAGCAACATCCCATTATGTTAGGGAGAAAAGCAAGAGCAAAAGAGGGAGGAAACCACTTTGGTTCTCAAAAACAGTAGCAGAAAAGGTCAGAGTCAAAAGGCTGGCCTTCAGGAAATATAAGGGAACGCTGCAGGATGAAGATAGGGAGGCATACCAAACTTTCCTAAGGGAAGCAGAGAAGGCAATAAGGCAGGCAAAGGCCCAAACCGAGGAAACACTAGCATGAACAGTAAAAGAAGGGGACAAGACTTTCTATAGATACATTAGTGAAAGGGGAAAGTCCAGAGGGGGTATTGCTAAGACCAAAGGGGATGAGGGGAGTGCATGGAGGACGACAAAAGAAAAGCATCTATCCTAAATAGATACTTCTACTCAGTATTTACTGAGAAGAAGGTAGGACAGGGCCCACAGCTCAGCACCATGGACATGGGGTAGGGAGGTGTGCCCAAGTCCCTTCACAAAAGAAAGGATCCTACAAGAACTTGCTAAGCTCAGAGTGGACAAGGCAATAGGACCTGATGGCATACATCCCAGGGTACTAAAGGAGCTAAGGGTGGAACTAGCAGAGCCATTATCAGAACTGTTTAGTGAGTCTCTGAGCACAGGAGAGGTCCCAGAAGACTGGAGAAGGGCTCATGTGATCCCGCTCCACAAAAGTAGTAGCAGGGAGGAAGCAGGGAACTATAGACCAGTCAGACTTACTTTAGTAGTGGGCAAGATTATGGAGGCACTCCTTAAGGAAAGGATAGTGCAATGCCTGGAATCCATAGGAGCACATGATCCACGACAGCATGGGTTTACAACAGGAAGGTCGTGTCAAACTAATCTCATAGATTTCTTTGACTGGGTAACCAGAGTGGTGGACCAAGGGGGTGCAGTTGATGTCGCCTACCTTGACTTCAGCAAAGGTTTTGATACTGTTCCACACAGAAGACTGAATAATAATCTGGGTAGGCTTGGGGTGGGTCATAAGTTGGTCAACTGGGTGGCAAACTGGTTGGCAGGCAGAGAACAGAGAGTGGTGGTAAAGAGTATACAATCAGAAGAGATGCAAGTCACAATTGGGCATGGGGTACCTCAGGGATCAGTTCCAGGGCCAGTCCTCTTCAATATCTTCATCAATGACCTTGCAGATGGACTAGAGGGTAAGGTTTGTCTGTTTGTATATGACACCAAGATCTGCAACAGAGTAGACGATCCAGATGGGGTAGTCAGAATGAGAAAAGTTCTGGATAAACTGGCAAAATGATCAGAAGAGTGGCAGCTGGGGTTTAATGCAAAGAAGTGCAAGATAATGTACGTAGGGAAGACAAACCTTGAAGTCACCTATACGTTGGGAGGGGAGTTGCTGGCAATCACAAGGGAAGAGAGAGACTGGGGCAACATCATCACAGATGACCTGAAATCATCCAAGCAGACCACTAAAGCAGTAGGTAAGGCTAGGGGGATGTTGGGGTGTATTAGTAGGGGTATCACAAGTCGTAAGAGGGAGGCAATAATCCTTCTTTACAAGACACTGGTTAGGCCCAATTTGGAGTACTGCGTGCAGTACTGGAGGCCGCACCTGCACAAGGACATTAACAAAATGGAGGCAGTCCAGAGAAGGGCAACCAAAATGGTGCAGGGACTGCATCAGAAAACATATGAGGACAGATTAACGGAGCTCAATATGTATACCCTAGAGCAAAGGAGGGGGAGAGGTGATGTGATCAAAACATTCAAACATCCTAAGGGCATTAACAAGGTGAAAGAGTCTAACATGTTTCAATATAAGAAAAATAGCGGGACAAGAGGACACAGCAGGAGATTAGAGGGAGGTCGATTAAGGGGTAATGTGAAGAAGTTCTTTTTCACAGAAAGGGTGGTGGATGCATGGAACAGCTTACCTCAGGAAGCGGTGGTTATGAATACAGTGCAGGGCTTCAAACAGGCATGGGATAGACATAAGTGAGCAATACAGAGGAGTATGAATAGACAGGCCATTGACAGAGTACAGGCCTATGGCACATTCATAAGGTAGAAAAAATGGGCAGACTGGATGGGTCTTGTGGTCCTTATCTGCCATCAACTTCTATGTTTCTAGAGAGAGAGAGAGAGAGAGATGGACTTATAAAGAGAGAAAGAGAGGATGTGAACAGAGGGAACAAGAGAAAGAGAAATAGAACATAAGATGCAAGAAAAGCATTGGGCTGAAGCTTTGCAGGTCCTGAGAGCAGGGACTACAACAGGCCAGACCATGCCTGATTAAATGGTAAAGATATTAAGCTAACCAAATTGAGTCCTTTAAATGACATAGAAGCTTATCTAACTTCTTTTGAATGTGTGGCTACAGCTTACCAATGACCACGACAGCAGTGGGTTATCAAATTGGTTCCTTACCTAACTGGTAAAGCACAGATTGCCTGCAGCCATATTGATTCTACAAATACCTACAATTATGACTTTATCAAGAAGGAACTTCTGCACCACTATAACATTTTCAATAAGACCTTCTGTCAATGTTTCTGGAATTGGAAATACAACTCGTCAGACACACCTCAGAGAGATCTACATCCATTAAAAGGAGCTGTTCACAAAATGGGTACAGCCAGAAGGTAAGACGGATGCCCAGGTGCTCAAGATTTTTGTGATGGAGCAGTTCATCAGTTTTGCCCAGTGATATCCAGCTTTGGATATTGGAGCACTGTCCAGATTCTGGGGACCAAGCCATTGTACTAGCTGAGGACTACCGGATGGCAAGAAAAACAACAATGCACACATTTCACCGGAATGTGGTAAGCCCTCATTTTTCTGGAACTAAGCCTTCAACCAGGCCTGATTCAATACCTGGTGGGGGTACGCCGACATCCACAGACCTTGCTTGTTTTCATTGTAATAAAGCAGGCCATACTCCTCGTAAATGCCCTCAGAACAAGGACGATAAAGGTGTCCAGCTAGCCTTAGCCAGTTTGGGGCAGTATCTCACTGAAGTAACTGTGGATACAACTCCAGTTATAGGGTGATTGACTCAGGACATTGACAGACTCTAATTCACTCATATCTTGTGAGATACTGTAAGATAGGGCCTGGGACTGGAGTAATTTGCTTTGAGTCCTTCAGATGACATAGTATTACCCTACCACACCTGTGACTATGACTAGTGATGGGGTACCTACTATGACTGTGGCAGATATAGTACCAACAATGCCTATATAAATCTTGAGTTGATTCACTTTTACTCATCTCTGGTGGCTGTCCAGGTGGAAGATAAAGACCCAGTGACATTTTCTGAATGATTGGGGAGTCATTTCTGGTGTACTGGACAATATTTGGAAACATGGAAACATAGAATTTGTCTGTAGAAAAGGACCACTTGCCCCACCCAGTCTACTCAGATGGTCAAGGTGAAAAGCACCTGTAAGTGGGTGTGAAAGACTGCTTTTAGTGGGTCCTCCTTTTGGGAGAATGCTCCAGCATGCCTGAAAGAAAAGTGTTTCACTTATGCACTGAGCTGCAGTATAAAGCATTGCCCGTGCATTGAGTGCAAAGCCTTGACAGTTGCTGGCATCGGTAGGAAGAGAACCTCCCCCATCCAGGGAGCACCACAGCCACCACCACTACCTCAGCAGTTGGACCACAGTGGGCTCAGGGAGGGTGAGGATGGTGGAACAGAGGCATACCCAGTCAGTTGTTCCACTCCACAATCCATACACCATTCTGGGGGAGTATAGCTCCCCTATGGATGCACCCGCAGAGGAGACTAAGGAGGCTGAGGACAACTGTCACAAGGGAGGCCTACAGGAAGTAGGCAGAGGACACCACAGAGAAAGAAAGCAGCTCCTGGTGGGGGACTCAATTATTAGGGGGATAGAACTGGGGGGAGCAGGGAAAACTGAAGTAAGGTGCCTGCCTGGTGCCATGGCTTGGAGGGACAGGAAGCACATCCTCAGGATCACGAGAACAGCTGCACAGGAGTCTGAGCTGGACATCATTGTCCACCTAGGGACAAATGACTTGGCTCATCATGAGATTAGAGCAGTGCAGAAGGACTTTGTAGAATTGGGGAGGGGCCTAAGACAAGTAGCACACACAGTATCCTTCTCAGAGGTGCTGCCTGTAAATGGCATGAGTGAGGCGAGGGTACTTTGCACCATGCAGTTTAATGAATGGTTGAAGAAATGGTGTGGAGTACAGGGGTTTGGCTTCACTGGGGACTGGGGTTCCACCTGGAGGGACACCAGCCTATACTGGCACGATGGTCTTCATCTGTCCAGGAAGGGAACAAGTCTTTTAAGCAGTTGGTTTAAATGCTTCATTGGCAAGCTTTTAAACTATTCAAGGGGGGAGGCACTGATAAGCAGCAGGAAAATCCCAGCCTCTCCTTACAAAACAGGGTACTAAATGAGAAAAAGACTGAGGTAGAAAGGTCAGTGGGGGATGCTGCAACAGAGTTAAAGCCATCAAGAAATGGAGAACAATGAGTACCAATGCCCATAGTCTAAGTAACAAGCTTCCTGAATTAGTGGCCTTGATGGAGGAGGAACATCTGGATATCATGGCAGTCACAGAAACATGGTACACACAAAACCATGACTGGCATGTAAACATACCAGGATACATTATCTACAGGAGGGACAGGGAGGGTGAAAGAGGAGGAGTAGCTCTTTACATAAGGGAAGGAATCAAAGCAACAGAACAAAAGGGAAAACAGGGAGGAGAAAAAGCACTGTGGGTAAATTTGGAGACCGGCAATGGCACCACAATCCGCACAGGGGTTGTATACAGACCCCCTTCTCAAGGGGAGGAAATGGACAAGGAAATGATAGAAAGTATACTTAGAATGGCAGAAAAAGGGGAGATATTGCTGATGGGTGATCTGAATATGCCAGATGTTAACTGGAGTGCAGTTGCAGCAGCCACTTTGAAGAGTGGGGTTATTCTAGATGCCCTACAGGGGGCATGCCTTAGACAACTAGTATTGGAGCCCACTCAAAAGGGATCAATCTTAGACCTGGTTCTCTCAAATGGAGATGAAGAGAGGATCACAGATGTAGAAATGGGTAGCCATCTGGGAACTAGTGACCATCGACCTGTATGGTTCACAATAAACACAGCAATAGAGTCAAGCCATACAAAGGTAAAAGTACTGGACTTTAGGAAGGATGACTTTGCCAAAATGGGTGAGTGCCTAAGGAATGCACTAGCAAATGGGAAGGAAGGAAGGATGGAAGAACAATGGGGAATAATAAAAACTGCCATCACAGAGGTAACAAGCCTTTGTGTGAAGCAAATAAACAAAACGAAATGATGTAAGAAACCACTATGGTTCTCAAAGGAAGTGGCAGTTAAGGTTCAAGAGAAAAAGAAAGCATTCAGGAAGTACAAGGAATCACAGAAGGAGCAGGACACAGAACTATATCAGTTAAAGCAAAAGGAAGCTGGGAAGGCAGTCAGAACAGCAAAGGCCCAAACCGAGGAAAAGATAGCCAACTCAGTTAAGAAGAGGGATAAAACCTTTTATAGGTACATCAGGGAGTAAAGGAAGACCAAGGGAGGGATAGTGAGGCTTAATAAAGGGAGGAAGGGTGGGAGAGGGTGACTGTGAAAGGCAGAGATACTAAACAAATATTTTGCTCAGTATTTACAAAGGAAGAGGGGGAGGTACCTAAAACAAACAGTAGAAACACTCTGGATACAGAAGTTGATACCAGCCCATTTACAGAAGAAAGGGTTCTGAAATAACTCTTAAAACTTAAGGTGGACAAAGCAATGGGGCCTGATGGGATTCATCCCAGAATTCTAAAAGAACTGAGGGTAGAACTAGTGACACCACTGACTACCCTCTTTAACAAATATTGGGAGGATGGGGTGGTACCCGAGGACTGAAGGAGGGCAGATGTGATTTCCCTTCACAAAAGTGGGAGCAAGGCAGAAGCAGGAAACTACAGACCTGTTAGTTTAACCTCAGTGGTAGGGAAAATGATGGAATCACTTCTGAAGGAAAGAATAGTCGAGTACCTAGAAGCCAGAGGGGCACAGGACCCAAGGCAACATGGATTCACAGCGGGAAGGTCATGCCAGACAAATCTGATAGATTTCTTTGGCTGGGTGACCAAAGTAGTAGATCAGGGAGGGCTGTGGACATGGCTTACCTAGACTTTAGCAAGGCATTTGACACAGTCCCACACAAAAGATTAATATACAAGTTAGCCAGCCTGGGAGTGGGTCCCAAGATGACAGCCTGGGTAAAGAATTGGCTGGAGAATAGGACACAGAGAGTAATAGTAAATGGAGTCCACTCTGAAGAAAGGGGGGTTACTAGTGGGGTACCGCAGGGTTCAGTATTAGGATCGGTCCTCTTCAATGTCTTTATAAGTGACATTGCAGAGGGACTGGAAGGAAAAGTATGTCTCTTTGGAGATGACACAAAGATCTACAACAGGGTTGATTCACAAGGTGGGGTGGAAAGGATGAGAAGGGACTTGTCAAGGTTAGAGGAATGGTCAAATGTATGGCAGCTTAGATTCAATGCTAAGAAGTGCAAGGTAATGCACCTGGGAAACAAAAACCCAGGAGAAGAGTACACAATGGGGGGTGAGATGCTAATGTAACCCCTAGATGGCGCTATCCCAGGGGCTACTACCCCTGCCTGATTTGCCACTAACAGGTTGAGGGGCCTGGATCCAATGGCGGGTGCCTCCACCCAGAGGTCAGGGTTTGCAATAGTTAAACTAACTTGGTCACAGCCCTCTGGGACACTGCAACCCCCCTTTCTTCCCACTAGTGGCCCACTCAATATATCAGAATTACTTTCACAGTATACACTTACCCCAGGTCTGGTTCCGCACTGGGACCTCCTGTGAAATGAGATACAGTGCAACAATCACAGTACAGTACTTTAACATAGACAAATACCTCAGGCAGTATAACTTTGCTGAAACAAGCAGCTCTGATTTATTTAGGGGATATAACAAGGACAGGGGAAATCAGGTTAATTAGCTTATCACTCTAATATCTACTCATGGCTCTGTGCACAGGCCTATCCCTATCAGTTACTGTCCCTGGGTACCCAAGCCCTAGTGGCTAGTCCAAACCGTGGCAGCTGGTAGGGGCCCTTTCACACAGAGAAAAGGAGAATTAAACAGTCAGCAGTACGTAATTCCATTTGGATTTAATGTGGCAATTCAACAGGGAGCGACCCTGAATTAGTACTCACGACCTCCAAATAAGATAGGGTCCTTCAATGTCAGCAGGGCTCACTTGAGGTACACAAACCTCTTCACACATCCATATAAAAGAAAGCACTATACCAGGCAGGCTGCATCTGTATCCCGATCGCATACTGCACAATACCCGGAGAACACACAGCAGATTCAGTTCCTGACAGACAGAGTGCAATTTTCAGCAATTCCTCCAGTCTTCTACAGGGTGAGCCTGGTTTCTACTCTTCAGAGATCCTTTTGATTCTTTTCACAGGACGATTCAGTCCTAACAAGCTGTTACACAAGCTGCAGACCGGAACTCTGGGCCTTACACACGCTTTTTGACTAAAACTGCACACTGAAAAAGCACAGGGCTCCTTCCTTCTTCACTGCCAAAGCTCAACTGAAACTCCAACCGACAAAACCGGGCACTTCCTTTGAGTTCCTCCCAGTTCTTGACTGGATTGGCTGTCACTCACAATAGACTGCTGCTGTTGGTCCAAAAAGGCACTGAAGTCTAAACTACATCTCCCAGAGTCACTGCCCATACAATCCTCTTGTGGCTGGCTCAGATTATGAGTCCAAGTTCTGATTCGTCCAAGGCACCATTTTAGAGCTAGCTTACCCCACACTGATTGGTCCAGTTCAGCAGTTCAAAACTAGAATGGGGAACTAGCAGACGCAGTTCTGACTGCAAAGAAAGCAGGTTAGACAAACTGTAATTTCATTATTACTCTAAATAATTTCTGGCAAACAGTTACATCTTTCAGATAGGTTCCTTTGCACCCTAGTGACTGCAAAATGAAGTGAATTGGCAGCAGCTCGAGTGGTACTCAGAGAAGCACACAGTCCCCCATACAAACTAATTATGTCTGCAAGCAGACAGCTCTTAAAGAGACAGTACCAGAGGTTCTAAAAACACTCACTGATAAATGGCTTAAACACCATTCAGGCTTGGAGCATTCAAGCAAGCTCCTGGAAGTCTTTTGGGAACCCCCATTTGCAGGGGGGTTACACTAACAACAACAAAAATGGAAAGGGACCTGAGGGTAGTCATATCAGGTGACCTAAAGGTGGGCAAGCAATGTGAGAGGGCAGCAAGGAGGGCTGGGGGGATACTGGGATGCATAGGGACAGGCATCGCCAGTAGAAAACAGGAAGTTATTATACCTCTGTACAGACAGCTGGTCAGACCCCATCTGGAGTACTGCATGCAGTTCTGGAGACCCAATCTCCGCAAAGACATAGACAGGATGGAAGCTGTCCAGAGGAGGGCAACTAAAATGGTGCAGGGTCTGCACCGGAAGACATATGAAGAGAGACTTAAAGAGCTTAATATGTATAGCCTCGAGGAAAGGAGGGAGAGGGGACTTGATAGAAACTTTCAAGTACCTCAAGGAATCAACAAAACTAAGAGGGTAGCATCTTTCAAAAAGATGTGTGCAAGAACAAGAGGGCACAATTTGAAGATGGGGGCAGCTCAGAGGTAATTTAAGGAAGTATTTTTCACAGAGAGGGTTGTGGAAGCATGGAACGGCCTTCCGGAGGAGGTTGTGGAGTCAAAAACAGTGGTGGAATTCAAGCATGCATGGGACAGTCATAAGGCAATTCTAGGGGGTGGGGATAGGAAGAAGTAGGCTGCTGGTTAACTAGGATCTGCAGCTTATCCATTAGGTAGGGAAATGGGCAGACTGGGTGGGCCAAGCGGTCCTTATCTGCCGTCAAATTCTGTTTCTATGTTTCTCCTCTCCCTTTCTGAATGCACCCACTGCACTGCTTCCTTGCCTCCACCAGGGGGCAGTTTGTGAGTGGGTTGCTGTATCTCTCCTCTCTAATGGAGGACAGCTGTCTCTGGGATGTTTGATTCTCCCTTCTCTGGCTAGCTTCCAAATGACCTAGGTCCACTCCTGAACCCAGGTCATCAGAGTAGCAAACTATAGCACTACCACTGAGCTACGAAACTGGCTATTGATATAATGTATTTGAGCTTGAGGTGTCTTGTGTTTCCTTGCGCTTGCACAAGAAACATTTTGTTACAAAGAACAGCATTTGAGAGGCATTTCAGCCAGTTGTACTTTCATCAGTGTGATACACGTACTCACTTTGGGTAAACATCACTTTCATCCTTCTATATGCCATGTAAAGACAATTTCTGTTGTTGTAATTTTTGGGGTTCATATTTTATTTTTTACTTGCTAAAATACGCTTGTAATGGACCTTACTGTTTATGTGTATGCTCTCCCACTTCCCCCTTCCCCCAGGGTGCATCTGGAATCGAGCAGTAGTCTGCTCAGCATGCCTTCCTGATTAAACACTTAAATAAATAAATTATATGTTACATTTTGGCATGCAATTGTTTTATCCAGGGTCATTTTCTTGTCATAGGCTGTATTCACAAACTAACAGAGTTCTGAGCAGAGTTGAAGCTGGCTTCTACTGGTGTGATCTTACCTCACTCTTGAAGTATGTGTCTTTGAGAAGTTTTTTCACTTGACATAAAATTTAGTGAGTAGAGAATCTTATATTTTGTTATTCATTAGACTGATACATGGCATAATATATGTGGGTTGAACTCTATGTGTGCTGTTATTTCTGGACAACCTTTGTCCTTTAGGTTTGGTTCAGCTGAAAGCGCACTTAAGATATTCAAGCTGTCTGACATCACTTTAATTATGTTCTGAATGCCTGTTTTAAACCAATGAGAATTATTTCTGTTTTCTTCTGCATTTTCTAAGTGTTGATAATATGGGATTTTCTAAATAACTGTCATTAAGCTTCCAAAGAAGGACTTGCTAGTCCGAAAGTTAAAGCTATTTGTTCTTTTTGTAACATCATTGTTGGTCCAATAAAAGGTATCAAACCATTTGTGGGATTTAAACCTGTGAAGGGGGAGGGATGGGCTGTGAGGCTGATCCTAGCATGCCCAGCAAGGATGGACTAGGTTTTCTCCCCCAAACCGGGGAAGGGGGAGTACATAAGAGGAGCAACAGACTGCATACAGGGGGGTGAGCAGGTGGCTACTTGGGAGCTCTTGAGTTGGAGAAATGAGGGGGGTAGGGAGAAGTGATGGAGGATGGTCCTGATTAATGCCAGGAGTTTGGGAAACAAGATGCCTGAGCTCCAGACAATGCTAGTAGAGGGGAAAGAGGATGTGGGAGCTGTCACTGAAACTTGGGATACTCCTGGGCATGATTGGGACCTAAATTTGGGTGGGTACACTATGTTAAGAAAGGACAGGGCGGTGGGCAGGTGGGGTGGGGTAGCACTGATCATTAAGGATGGCATAGGGATAAGCAGGGTGGAGGAGGCGGAGGGTAACGTGGCAGCATTATGGGTCACCCTACAGACGCTGGGGGGCAAGAGGGTAAAAATGGGGGTGGTTTACAGGCCCCCCATGCTGGTGGATGATCAGGAAGAGGGTCTGGCTGTAAATATTAAGGACCTTTGTGGTCAGAGTGGGAGCAGGGCGGTGGTATTGGGGGACCTAAACATGCCTGGGACTGATTGGGGAACTATGATGTCCCCATTGGCCAAGGAGCAGAGGCTGCTGGACGCCTTCCAGGACACGTCCCTAAACCAGCAGATCATTGATCTGAAGAGGAAGGGTCATATTCTGGATGTGGTTCTGGTGGACTGCGACCTGGTTAGGGACCTACAGAAGGGGGACCCACTAGCCGGGAATGATTATGCCATGGTCTGGTTTTTCCTGGACCTGGGGGAGAAGAAAATTGAATAAAGATGGCTGTAATTGACTTTAGAGGTGCAGATTTCATGAGTGTGGAGAGGAACATTAAGGATTATTTGGAGCGGATAAGGCTAGGCATGGACACTCAAAGCAGGTGGGAAATTATTAAGAGGGGGATACGGGAGGTTACCAAGACCTGCGCAAAGGTGAGACGCAAGTTTGGTAGGGCCAGAAAGCTGAGCTGATGGACTTGGGAGGTCCAGGAAGCAATGAGGGAGAAGAAGGCTGCATACAGTCGGTACAACCGTTCACATGGGGTTATGGACAAGGGAAAGTATGATATGATGGCCAGGAAGGTCACCAAGGTAGTGAGACTGGCCAAGGCAAGGACAGAGCAGAGGTTGGCACGGGGGATCAGGAGAGGGGAAAAGGGTTCTTTAGGTATATCAGGGAAAGAAGGAAAGCGAAGGGGCAGATATGTAGGATGAGGTCAGGGAGGGTGTGTGCAGAGGAGGTGGGGAAGCAGGTGGAGGTACCCAATGAGTACTTTGCATCGGTCTTCACTAGGGAGAATGCTGGAGCTGCACCATATGGGGGAGATGGGGTGGACCTGCAGAAGAGATGGAAGTCACAAATGTTGAAATCCTTGTTGGTCCGGGGGGATGGTGAGGCTGCACCATACAGGGAGAGGCAGGCAGGACATGCAGAAGAGATGGGGTTCACGGATGTTGAAATCCCTGTTGGCAGGGTGTGGGAGGCCCTCAAGTCCCTAAAAATGGAAAAAGCTCTGGGTCCGGATGGAATTCATCCCAGGGTGCTAAGGGAATTGGCTGATGTTCTGGCTGCACCCCTGGTGGCACTTTTTAACACTTCCCTCCAGACAGGAAGGGTGCCTTAGGATTGGAGGGTTGCCCACATCATGCCTATTCACAAAGGTGGCTCAAGAGAGGATCCAGGGAACTACAGGCCTGTCAGCCAGACGTCGGTGGTGGGCAAATTGATGGAGGCCATCCTAAAGGAGAGGCTGGGGGTGTTCCTGGAGGAACGGGGATTCCTGGATGATTGCCAGCATGGCTTTGTCCTGGGCAGATTGTGTCAGACTAACCTTGTGGAGTTCTACAGCTGGGTGAAAAATGCGCTGGACCAGGGTAGGCTGGTGTATGTCCTCTTTCTAGACTTCAGCAAGGCATGTGATTCAGTACCTCATACTGGGCTGCTGGATAAGCTGAGGGTAATGGGGGGTGGGGAAACAGATGGTCAGGTGGATTGGGAACTGACTATCTAGGCATACTCTAAAAGTGGTGGGGAGTCTCATCTCCTAGGAGGGTCATTAGCGGGGTCCCACAGGGATTGGTTCTGGGCCCACTTCTGTTTAATACCTACATCTCAGACATCAGAAAAGGTATCAGGAGCAAAATGAGCCTCTTTGCAGGTGACTCAAAGCTGGGGGCAGTGCTGGATGGGGAAGAGGGTAGAGTAGCCCTACAGGAGGACCTGGAGGCTCTGGAGAGGTGGTCACGCACCTGGAAACTGAAATTTAATGCAGGGAAATGCAGGGTTCTTCACCTGGGGCCTAGGAACCCAGTACATGGGTACATCCTGGAAGGGGATACACTGCAGGCTTCAATTGGGGAGAGAGACCTGGTGGTGATGGTGGATGCCAAAATGAACAACTCTGAGCACTGTAGGAGGGCTGTGGCCAAGGCAAACAAAAGGCTGGGGTGCATCACCAGGGGATGACCTCAAGAAGCCAGGATGTGATTCTCCCTCTGTATAACTACCTGGTTAGACCACATCTTGAATACTGCATGCAGTTTTGGCATCCGCACTTAAAAAGGGGCATTGCACTCCTGGAGAGGGTCCAGAGGAGGGCAACTAGAATGATCCGGGTCTGGGGGATAGGTCCTATGAGGAGAGACTTGAGGAACTCAACCTGTGCTCTCTGGAGGAAAGGAGAGGAGAGACAGGGGAGATATGATCAAGGTCTTCAAGTATCTAAAAGGGAGTAAATAGGGTAAGCCTAGATGGGGTCCTCCAGCAGAGGGAGGAGGAGGGCCACCAGGGGAGCACGGTTGGAGGAGGGAGGGGGACTCAGGAGAGAGAAGGAGGTGTTACTTCACTGAGAGGATGGTGGAACCATGGAATGCACTGCCTGAGGAACTGGCGGATGTGGATTCTGTGGAGAAGTTTAAGAGAGGCATGGACAGGTATAGGAGGAGGGTGAAGCTGAGTAATGCCAACACTGGGGGTGTACTTCAGACAGGAGGTGGAGGATTCCAAGGGGGGGCAGGGAGGGCAGCAACGGTGACCATCACGGGTACTGACTCTCAAGCAGACTCGATAGACCATGAGGCCTACTCTGCTGGCATTTTAGTATGTTAGTATTTGTTCTGGATTTGTTCTTACTAGGACCAATACAGCATTAAACAGTTTGTATTTCCGAGGTGTGTCACTGACCAGCCCAATGCGGGGCAAGATACAATAGGCTCATCTCTGACAGACCAGTGACCACCCAAGCTAAGTATGATGTGGTCACAGTTTCATGGGTGGAAACTTTGTGTACTTGAAAGGACTGAAGCGCCACAATGAAATGGAAAGGCTTGCCTGGTGTTATGTGGGGGAAGAGCTCTTCCCCCACAGCCTATTTAAGGCATCCAGCTGACTTCCACTCTGCTTAGAGCGAGTCGCATTCACCCACCATCCTCCCCGACACCTCCTCCGTCTGCATCACTCTTATCCCAGCGGGGGACTTTCATACTTCTAAACCAAGCTTCCTTCATACAGGTGGGATACAGAGAAAGGCCAAAACCATCAAATATTATCAAACAACTCATTCAAGCATTCAAGTACCTAAGCACAAACATTCTATACTACTGCCTAATGAACACTGTCCTCTTAATGCTGGCCTCTGTATCCAACAACCATATTCATCATTTAACTATGTTACATAAGCACTGAGCTATGAACCACACATAATGAGCGCTTCAGCACTTTCATTTGCATAAAGCCATCCGGCAAGCAGAACAGCTTCAGATACCCCACCTAAAACATCCTGCTGCTATGGTCCCTCCCATTTCTGTTCTTGATAACACCTTATTATGTAAGCCTCAGACGGGCCCCTCATGACCCAGTAGGCACTGCCGAATCTACCTGTTGTTGAAACACTGCCTTCCTCCCTACTCTGGTATCGCATGGGTGTGCCTCTGATGTGCACATGCATGTGTGTATTCTAGGATCCCCAGTTATCTTACACACACACACACTCACACAAACACTTCAAAGAGCCACTTCAACTCTCCTTGAGTGTTTTATAGTACCGAAAATGTCTCAAATAAAAGGATTACCCTACCCCCACATTCGGGGTCCCATAAGCACAATCGATTAGTGCAGTGCAGGACCATGCTGGATGTCACCTTGATGAGTACCCAGCCTCCACCACACACACAAACACACACACACACACAGAGTACTCCCTGAGGATGTGCACTGCAGCTAGTAATTTCTTGGGGCTCTGAGTCATACAGTCTCGGCTGTAAATACTGATATGAATGACAGAGTATAGTTTGACAGATGTAGAGAGTGCATTGTAGAGGGAGGGAGCCGAGACACTTTAATCAGTTTGAATGTTGTCCAGTGCCAGCTGTCTGAACCAGCTTCCCCAGTTTGATGGATTCTTTCCCTGCTTCTCCTTCCTCCTCAGTGTTTTTGGTGGGGCTTGAGGAAGGATGGAATTGGGGTGTCTCTGGTCTCTAACCCCAGTACCTGTGTGTCAGAGACCGACCAGTGCCCAGAGACGAGCGGGCGAACCCCCAAGCTCTGCAGACTGCAGCTTCCATTTGTATTGCAAGCCCTGTCTCAACCAACACCTCATTAATATGGCCCTTACAGCAGTGAGATCAGATCTCATCCACCAGGTGTGGTCACAGGCTTTTTAAAGGGGAACTGCGTGTGCGAGAAATGATGATCTGCTAACGGCACTCAGAAGCATAACACAACCCTGTACTCTCAAGTCAGACCAGGCAGTCAGGTAATGAAATGAACAGTTCAATATTAATTACAGTGGAGTACAGGAAGTTGTAGAAATAATAAATTATATCACTTCACTCGTGCAATATGTTTTGTTCTCATTAGGCAAATACTTTGTGACAGGACTGATATTAATAGAACATATTTGCAGACAAAGAAACATATACCATGCCATTCTGCACAGAGTCCATAGGGGCATGACAGTCTGCCTGTTATTAGGGCTGAGAAGGTAGTTTTATGTTAAACCCCAATTTTGGGCTGGAAATGTGCCATGTGTGGAGTTTTGATACTGGTCAGTTTAGAGGTTTAAAGGTGCTACAAGGTTGAAAACATATTGGAAGTGAAGACTTACTTATGATGGCCGAAAAACAGCCAGATGACGCCCTAAACTTTCAGTTTCCAAAGAGTTTTGCCCAAGGATGACTCTTTTATAGAAAAGGAATCAGAAACAAGGAAGTTTACTAGCAATGGCCAAAAAGCATCATGCAAAGTACATAAATAATACCGATACGAACTACTGTAAACCATTTGATAAGTATTGGTAATGCAAACATGGAAAAGCGGTGTATTGCCATCTAAAATACCAGCAGCAGTCTCATACAACATTGTTTTAATTAAAAAGTACATCTTTAGGCATTTAAGGCAAATGAGGGCAAACCAAACACAACTGGCTCTTTAACTCATCACATTCTTATGATTCTTTGATAGGTGTGTAACCCCCCACCTGCCCACTGTCTAGGGGCATAACTTCCATTGCAGATGATCCAGATGCATAAGGAGAGGCTTACAATAAGTGCTATACCTGAGCAAGTGCACTCCCAAACAAGGCAGAAAAACTGTAGGCCTACCTTACTGGTGACTTTATTTACCCATGCATTCTCAATCTCACCAACTGAAATCTGGATTCTCCCTGAATGCCGACACTGAACCAGGAACTCCACACTGCAGCCCTCCTGACTCTTCGAGCCCCAGAGTCCCTCAATCCTGTTTAAGGCATGATAGAGAATTCATCTGGAATCATTGCTTATGAGAAATTAATTTAGACATAAGGAAGGGGAAAAATTCCATTTCATTCAGCCCCCCTTCCAGCTTAAATAAGACACATCACTACCAATCTCTCCCCAACTAGCTTCTTAATTTAGCTTCTGCATCACAAATGATTGCAGCAATGCAGGGGTCACATACTTTGTCTAAATAAATAAAGCAGCTCCATGGGACTATTCAAACCTTTGTACAAGAAGACTTTGGCTGGACTTTCAGAGCAACAAACACAGTGGATTGCAGGAAGTGCAAGCAAGGCTTCTCCACTTCTAATTTCTTGGATGTTTTACCCAATGCACCTCAGAACTTAGAAACCCCAGACCCCTGGCTCTCTGATCTGGTAAGCCAAAACTTTTATCCTTATTCCAGGTCACCCAAACTGAACACTACTGGTACTGGTTGATGCCCTACCTCTGGCATGGGAAAGCATGCCGCTTCCCCCCACCTGGCCCCTGGGTACTGGCCCAAACCTCAAGTGGTACCAGGATTTTTGTCCTTTGACCCAGGCCCTGTAACTAATTCAAGCATGCATGGGACAGTCATAAGGCAATTCTAGGGGGTGGGGGTAGGAAGAAGTAGGCTGCTGGTTAACTAGGATCTGCAGCTTATCCATCAGGTAGGGAAATGGGCAGACTGGGTGGGCCAAGCGGTCCTTATCTGCCGTCAAATTCAAATTCTAACCCCTCACTCTTGGTTAACTCTGCTGGTGCTCCCAAATTCCCGGCACCTACTCTGTCTTTTCAGCTCAGCCTTTCCTCTGTAACAGCTCCACTGGTGCAGCTGTCCCCAAACCCTACCCTGCTCCAGTACTCCAGCCCCCTGCTGCTGGCTGCCCTGCCACAGGATATCCCCTGGGCACTGCCCCACCCAGGCCCATCTGATCAGCCCACCTTTACAGATAGTGGGATTTTCACGTGCTCCACTTCCTGCTGACCCTTTTGGGGAATCTATGCCCAGGCCTTCATCCCTACTTCATCCTTGGCTTGTGTTAAGCTCCAGACAGAGGCCACCCTCCAAGGCCTGTCCTATGACCTGTGACCCACCTGGCCCTTTAATGGCAGTGTCCCAGGATCTGCCCCTCCAAGCAGACCCCATAAATTGGGTGAAGGGCCCCCTAACTCCATCTACCACCCAAGCCACCCTGCCACACCAGGTACGGGGAAGAGCCACTGCCACCAGCTTCCCTCCTGTGAGGACCCTTCTACTGTCCCCACTGCCCTGGCGGCCTAGAAAAACACCTTCATGGGATCTCTACGGGTACTGCCTACCCTGGCTCCCTATGGCTATCTAACTTACCCGATCCCCAACAACACAGGGCCTGGCTAACCATCCTCCACCCATGGAGCTTCCTTCCCTAGCTCCTTGATGCCATGTTGCTGTGAAGCCGTCCTGTCTGCATTTCTGCATTTTGAGGGGGTTCCCCCATACTGGCCCACCAGGACCACCAAACTCCCTTCTTTGACTGCCTATTATGCTCCTCCAGCCACCCCCCCCAACCCCAGGCCTAATGCCTGGGCTGGAAAGGCCCCGAAACTTCCTGTCTGCTCCCTTATATACTCACTAAACCTGCGCTCTACTGCCACCTTGAGGTGTCCAGCAGCCAAGGTCCCCCAGAACTCTAATAAATTCCCTAGCTCAGGTTGGGGGGTGGGGAGGCCTAAAATGGGAGCATAAACCTCTCCGTTAAGGGGGGAGCTTACACTCTTACCCCACCCTGAAAATCATTCCCTCCTGGGAATGATGGCAAGGGTTCAACGATGGTCTCCTCCCATAAAACTGGGTATGTGCACTCCCCAGCCTTCTGGCAACAGACTCACCATACCTGGCCACAGGCATCACCGAAACTACCTATCTAACCCAACACACTTCTAAAACCCTAAGCTTACCTGCACTAGGAGATAATCTAAATGTTTAGAAAACCTTCATTATTTCTTCATCAAACAGATAACCTTAATCATTTTTCATAATGATTGTACTTCAGTATTAAACATTTGCAAAACAGTAATGAGGTAGTTTCCTAATGGTTTAGCTACACCCCAAAATACCTCCCACCAATTTAAAACAAGTTACTTTGTGTACAATCCTTATACCATTCATTCACAAATTCACTCACATATACATACACCAGTCTCCTTCACTTTCATTCTGACATTTTTGCCATGATTATAAAATGTTATTGATAGAAACATTATTTTCAAATATCAAAAATTCTCTCTCTTTTAGGAATAAGAAATGTATACAGTCACCATAATTCTGCTCCATAGAGCAATTGTCCTAGTGCAGTTCATAGGTTAAAAATTTCAGGAGGCCTAGGTTGCAGACCCCCCACCTGGAGGAAATAATATTCTGGATCTGGCTTGGTGGTCATATCTCCAAAGGAATCCCGGTCCAAAATGTAGTATCTGGTCCAGGTCCCAGCCAAGTTCTGGACCAATGCAAAATGTTTGAATAACATCAGGCCACACCAAGTCCCTGTGCGGCACATCGACTGTGCCTGCTGAATCAACTGTTGAGATGGGGCATCTCCTCCACCAGGGCGATTCTTTAAGCGGTCCAACTGCTCCTCAAAGATCCATTCTTCCCTCATCTCCTCGATGATGTCCCATATCCTCTCAGGAATGTAAGGGTAGTTCATATGGGGATACTCCACATGCAGCCTCCTGCGGACCCACCTCTCTGCCTGGCTCCATTCTGGCAGGTCTCTGACACTGGTCCTCCTCGCTTGCCCAACTGGTAGCCATATCCCCCGTCGATACTTTAGGTTTATCGGGTCACTAGGGTTCAACCCATTCATCTGGGTCCGTAGGGTCTTGGTCCAGACCAGGATTGTGGGGTGCTGTCTGCCAAGGTGATTACAGGGCGATGGTAAAGTATGGGGATTGCCCTAACTACCTGATAGTCCTGTAACTAAAAGGTGCTACCAATTTATTTTTCTTCATTCAACTCCTCCAGCTCTTTTCGATCACCAGTCCTCTCCCTTGCTGTTGCTGGCACAGGACCCGACTCGGAGCCACACCCACTGGGCTTGATCCTGAACTTGACTCCCAAGGTAGGCTCTGACTTGAGCGACAGGGCCTGTGGGCTACCACTGGATGGGCCATGGCAGAGACCCTCCGGGCCCTGGAGGATCTCCTGCCAGTTGTTTGAGACCCCTACCCCTCCCTCTGCCACTGTGACAACCGTTAGCTGGCAGCGGGGAGTGGGGCAGACAGATTTGCTCCAGGTCACCTTCTTCCTTATCTTTTGCCCCTGCAATTTCCTCCTCTACAACCTCCACAATAACATCTGGGAATTCACTTCTGGTCTCATCCACCTGGGCATGAGTGTTTTCTCCCATGGACAGTCTTTCAAAGGCTCCCGAATCCCCACTGGCTGGTGACGATGGTACAAAAGAGCTCGCAGTGGAACTGGGAGGGAACATCCCCAAATAAGGAATTGGTGGCATGCCTGTACAACACTGGCACACAAGCAATCTGGCTACACCTTCCCCCCTGTACCCACACCTCACACATTGTTCGTGATCTATTCCTTTTTTCCCCAGCTTTCCAGAGCCAGGAGAGTAGTGAGGCAGGAACCATGGCCAGGGGTTTCTCCTGGGGGGATCATTTCAGCTCCTCCTTCATCCCTGCCAGATACCATCCACCGACAATCCATGGTGGATGCCTGTTTCAGTCTCTTCTCCACACCTCCCAATGCCCACGGCTAAGAATTGCTTAATGTTATTTCGATTGTCCATTTGCTTTATATGGCAGCACAATTCACTTGCCTTACTGTAGATGTGCAAAGAAAACATATTTTTTCTCTTTCTTTTCTCTTGCTGGTTTGTTCTCCTGCTCCTCTCTCCCTCACTCTCTCAGTCCCACTCTCTCCGATCCTTCTAAGATGGCGCTTCTGTTTGCAGCTGTTGTAGATCCTTCTCTGGCCATCCTCCAATTGTAACTCTGCCTGACAGTCACATGACCAGTGGATCATGCGCACACACCATACTAGCAGGCCAAGAACTACTCCTGCCCCACAGCTATTTCTTCTGTGGCACAGGGGCCCAACCAGGCCGGGAAGCCTAACTCCATGCTGGACCTCAAGGTTCGGGGTCCGGCAGCATTTCAGAGTTCAGAAAACATCCCAGATGAGCCCCCACATGTTACCTGCCCCAGCCCCCACCGGGGGCATAACTTCTATTGCGGACGATCCAGGGGCATGAGGAGAGGCTCACAATAAGTGCTATACCCAAGCTAGTGCACTCCCAAACAAGGCAGAAAAACTATTGGCCTACCTTACTGGTGACTTCATCTACCCATACACTCACAATCTCATCAACTGAAATCTGGATTCTCCCCGAATGCTGACACTGGACCAGGAAATCCACACTGTAGCCATCCTGACTCTTCGAGCCCCAGAGCCCCTTGATCCCGTCTAAGGCATGATGGAGAATTCATCTGGAATCAAAGCTTATGAGCAATTAATTTAGACACAAGAAGGGGAAAAATTTCCATTTCATTCAGTCCCCCTTCCAGCTTAAATAAGGCACATCACTACCAATCTCTTCCCAACTAGCTTCTTTATTTAGCTCCTGCACCACAAATGATTTCAGCAATGTAGGGGTCACATACTTTGTCTAAATAAATAGAGCAGCTCCATGGGGCTATTCAAACCTTTGTACTAGAACACTTTGGCTGGACTTTCAGAGCAACAAACACAGTGGATTGCAGGCAGTGCAAGCAAGGCTTCTCCACTTCTAATTTTTTGGATGTTTTACCCAACGCACCTCTCAGCTTGGAAACCCCAGACCCCTGGCTCTCCGATCTGGTAAGCCAAAACTTTTCTCCTTATTCCGGGTTACCCAAACTGAACACTACTGGCGCTGGTCAATGTCCTACTTTGGGCATGGGAAAGTGCGCTGCTTTCCCCACCTGGCCCCTGGGCGCTGGCCCACACCTCAAGGAGTATCAAGATTTTTGTTCTTTGACCAAGGCCCTGTAACCCCCTCACTCTCAGTTAACTCTGCAGGTGCTCCCAAATTCTCTGCACCCACTCCCTCCTTTCAGCTCAGCCTTTCCTCTGTAATGGCTCCACTGCTGCAGTGGCCCTAAAACCCAGCCCTGCTCCAGTACTCCAGCCCCCTGTTACTGGCTGCCCTGCCATGGGAGAGCCCCTGAGCACTGCCACCGCCCAGACCCCTCCGAACAGCCCACTTTCACAGACAGTGATATGTTCACATGCTCCGCTTCCTGCTGATCCTTTTTGGAAGGCTATAGCCTGTATTTCAAGGGGGCAGTGCAACTGGCCACACACCCCTTTTGACCTATTTAAGAGTTGTTCTCCTCACTCCACACACAAGCATTTTTCTTTGCAGCTGGAGGCTCTGTCGGTCTGTCTTCTCTCCTGGGGCCTACTGGGGCTCCCTCCCTTGTGCATGCTTGGACTCTGCTTGGTTTGTACTGGTCTTCTATTTTTCTATTCTCCTGCTTTTGGTTTGTATTACTGGCCTCTGGCTACTCCATGCTTCCATGTGTGCTGGTTCCCTTCCTGCTCCTGTCCTTGTGTTTGCCTTGTTTTTTTGTTTCTTTTGGGCTTTCTAGTTTTCTAGTGCCCTGTCTATACATTGCTACTTGTGCTTCAGGTTATGCTCTGTGTTTCCTTGCCTTAAGCTACCTTGTGATTGTACCCCCAGGCTTCATTTCTCACCTACTATTACAACCCTCTGTTCACTGCATTGTTGTCTGTTGATTACACTTCTTCATGGCTTTGCTGCCTAGCTAACAACTTCTCCCTGTTTTACTGCTTCACAATAACCTAAGCAGCCTAGTTCATGGAACTCAATCCTGCTTCCTGAACTTATACCAAGCAAACATTGCTGCTGTTTTCAGTGCATTGCCTCTCCCCATATTTTCTATGTTCATTCAGATTGCTACCCCTGCAAGCTGTACTTAATTGCTGCTGGATGCTGCTCAATTATTTTTGCAGTCCTACTGCATTACTCCTCACTACTGTGTTTGTGTTATTTAGGCTCATTTATTTCTACTCCCGCCTTTACCAAACCTTACTTATACCAAACCCTCAGCAGTTTGTTTCTGATGATACCCTAATCCTGCTGTCATGGCTGGCATGTACAGTATTTAACTTGTTTCATTAGCTGTTTGGTGTTGTGGTGTCATGTTTGTGGCTTCTATGTTTTTCCTACGGCGGGGGACTGAGGAGTCACATCGGGCAACATGGCTCCAGGCAGCGGGAGCAGCTTTTAACTGCTTATATGTTTTATTGGTCACTGGCTCTCCCCAGCCTTCTATTGCTGGTCCACTCAGCCTTTATGGCATTCTACAACCAGCTATTTCAGGCAATTCTCTACCTTAGGGCAGCTGCCTCTGCCCAGCCTTCTACCATCCTTTCCCTGCTATTCTGCACCTAATTTATGCAGTCATCCCAGCCTTCCTGTCCCTTGCAGACGTCTCAGCCTTCCTTTCCCTTGCACTACCAGTATTGCTTATATACCAGCCGTCATGGCACTAACGCAACCAGTTTGCAAGTCAGTTTATTCCAGGACCTCGCCCCTTTCAATACTGGCATCTACTTCCAAGTCTGAAAGCATATAATGTTTACTTGCTTTGAACTGCATCTGCTACCATACTGGCTTTGAAGCCTCCTCCTACCTAACTGGCTTCACAGCCTCCTCCTCTACAACCATTAGCCCCAGGCTTCACCTGTCCTTGCCATTCTCGTACTCATACTATACTATCCAATTCACTCCCAATTTGGCTTTCTAATAGACTTGGTCGGCATGCATTCCTGTGATTGACAACTGCTAGTTGCCTTACCTAGATCCACGAAAGGGTCCATATTGCTCAGGTTGACCTACATACAGGTCTCCCCATGTCTGCTATCATCCATTACAACCCAAGTACTGGTCCCATGCTCTTTACCATGCTCGGGTCTCATTCTCAATACAACTCACTTTTCCACATTTTGCAGACATGCCGACCATATCTATTACTCCAGGACTCAGGGCTAGCCTTGTGGCTGACAGTCTCTCTCTGCACCCCAAAGTCCACATCTTCAGCATGCAAAGCTTGGGGTGGGGTCCTTGTCACCTGGCCCATAGTTGGGAAGGCCCTCGCTGTGGGTGGGCCTTCAGTTGTCAACCATACCAACAGCACCTTTCAATGTAGCATTTATGACTTCAGCAGTGAAGGGGTGGCAATCTCATGGGAAGGGCCCCTTTAGCTGCCCAAGTGGGTCTGGAAGTACCCTTTCATGCTATTCTCCCTACGACCACCTCTGGATCACCTGGTTTGTTCATAGATCGGTAGGCTGGCTGAGCACCTCGGTGGTCGTTATTCTCCTCCTCCTGCCTTGGCTGACTCTTGCTGCAGAGTGTGCTCACAACCCTCCATGGCATTCCCATTAGAGGGATAGAGTGAGAGTGTTCCCTGAAATTGCAGTTCCCTTGGATTGGTCTACTAAATTGCAGTAGCAGAGCTGTCACTAACCAAAACTGTCCCAAAGCCTGGAGGGAAGGTGACCAAAGCATTGGATCCCCAGAGGTTTACTCCTCAAAGGGTTTTCCTCTCCTCTCCTCTCCTCCTCTCTCCTCTCCTCTCCTCTCTCCTCTCCTCCATGCCAGTGGTCATTATACTAGATAGGCATGCTTGTAGTCCCAAGGTCACTTAGGTAGGTTTCCCACTTAGGTAGGTTTCTGTTGTCAGATGGAGTTGGGTGGATGTCCCATGATAATCTCATCTCCCCCTTTGGCTGTTCTCTAACTCCTTAGGAAGCAAAGCCTCCATGCCTTATAGTCAGACCTCCAAGTGGGTCACTATTCACCTGTCATTTCCTGCCTACTTCATTCAAACAATACGACCAACTGACCTATGCTACCAGCTGAATCCCATTACCAACCGACCTATGTACAGGTCTTCATTGACCCATGCTACCAACTGATCCTATGCTACCACCCAACCCATGTACAGGTCTTCATTGACCCATACTACCAACTAACCCATGTACAGGTCCTCAACCCCTATATGTGTTCACTATCTTGTATGCTTTGCTTGACACTCTTTTTGGGCTTCTTCCTAAGGTACCTTTAGCTAAGGGAATCACTCCCACGGCACTTCAAGGGGTGGAACCCTCCCCAGGGTTCCTTGTCTTTGTACCTCTACAGGGTGGTATATCCCATGGATAGACAGGCAAACAGCCAAAGTTTATTTATGTTACACAAGCATGATACCAGTTGCACAGCAGATTGAATTGGAAGGCTATAGCATGTAGTTCAAGGGGGCAGTGCAACTGGCTACACACCCCTTTTGGCCTATTTAAGTGCTGCTCTCCTCACTCCACACACAAGCATTTTTCCTTGCCCCTCCATCCACCCCTCCTCCTCCAGCAGCATGTCTCTCTCTCCTGTAGGCTTCATCCTACAGCACCTTTAGCCAGGGGATTCACTCCTGCGGCATCTCTAGAGGTGGAATCCTCCCCTAGGGTTCCTTGCCTTTGTACCCCTACTTAGTGGTACATCCCACAAATAGGGAAGTGAACAGCCAAAGTGTATCTACATTACACAAGCAAAAAAATAGTTGCACAGGTACATTTAACGGAGGGGTCCATGCCCAGGCCCACATCCTTACTTCATTCATCCTGGGCTTGCGTTAAGCTCCAGACAGGGAGGGGGAAAGGGATGCCTAAAATGGGAGCATAAGCCCCTCCTTTGAGTTGTGGCTTAAAGGTGGTTTTACTAAAACATGTGTATGCTTTTATCTAGAAAATAAAATCTGGTTTTCATGCATGCGCAGTTCATTTTTAAGTTTCCTTGTACTTACACAAGAAACATTTTGTTACAAAGACAGGCATTTCAGAGGCATGTTAATGACTAGCCCAATGCAGGGAAAGATACGTTGGCCCATCCCTGACAGACCAATGACCACCCAAGCTGAGTATGACAGTGGTCACAGTTTCAGGGTGGAACTTTGTGTTCTTGAAAGTACTGAAGCACTTCAATCAATGAGCTCTTCAGTACTTTCAGTTGCATAAAGCTGGCCGGCAAGCAGAACAGCTTCAAGTGCACCACCTAAAGCATCCTGCTGCTATGGTCCCTCCCATTTCTGTTCCTGACAACATCCCATTGTGTACGCCTTAGCTGGGCCCATCATGACCCAATATGCACTGCCGAATCTACCTGTTGCTGAAACACTGCCCTCCTCCAGTATCGCATGGGCGTGCCCCCCATATGCACGTGCATGTGTATTCTAGGATCCACAATTGTTATGGAAAAAAAATAATTGTTTCCAGGATCGTTGCAACTCCAGCATTCTGTTCACTAAGCATTTCCAGCACTAGGGGAGTCCGCCAGTACTATAAGCCCAGTAAATCTGATAACATTTAGACTTTTGCCTCTAAAAAGGTTGTTTCATGGGCCACTTTCCTCTAAAACTGCAAGCAAGAGGCAATGAGAATGAGCAGATAAGTTTTAATTACTCAGTTACGCTGTTCTCCTTCTCCAGGAGTCTATTGCTTATTTTCACAGTACACATTCTGCTTCCCTTATTCACCAAGAGACCTTGATATGCTCATGCCAGGTAGGGTTCTGCACCTGTTGAATTTGCAAGATTCCATCTCCTTCTGAAATAAATATGTTTGCCCCTAAAGGGTAACCTAAATTGTCGGGGGGGTTCCCTGAAAGGGTGTAATGGGCGGAACTGGAATGTGGGGAGGGGACAGCACAAGTGTGGAGGAGGTGGAATTATGAGGTCACCTGGTGGATAAAATGACAAGGTAAGGGCAAGAGTTGGAATTGGCCTGGGAGAGGAGCTGTGGGGTGGCTATGTGGGGTATAAGAGGAGTAGGAAGGCTAAGCTCACCCTTCTTTTACTGGGATTTCTGGATTTGCAGGATCTCAGCACATTCGACTGGCTAGGTTTGGAAGAAATTTTGGGAAGTTTAAATTAGCAGGATAGCAGCTAGCAGAGAGATCACAAGTGCTCAGATGATGGAGCAGGCGGCAGAACTGATGCTGAGGGTGAACAAGATGCTGGAGATGGCAAAGAAAAAGGAAGCAGAGGAAGAAGCAGCACATGTGAAGGCAAAAAAGGTGCCAGCAAAGGGGCTGATGGATAAGGAGAACAAACTGCGAGAGGCGACCAAATGGAAGGAAGTGGAGTAAGCTGCAGGGAAGAGGAAGATGCCAGCAGGTGGAGTGGGAAAGAGCCCGGCAGGGAAGATGCCACTACAGGAGGTGATTGAGCAAGAGCCAGTGTTGGAGCCGGAGGAAGAGGAGGGCAGAAATGGTGAGGAAAGGGGTGAGCAGCACCTAGAGGGTGATCTGACAGAGTACTTGGCATGCATGCTAGGAAATATGGGGAGAAGGGTTTAGAAGACATGGAGAAGGCATTTGAGGAGTTAAAAGGAACAGCGGGGGAGGAGGAGGAAGCAAGGATATTACAGTAGGTAATGATGGAGTGCCAGGCATGACTTTCGGGGATCATGTACCCCAAATCATCAGAGAGAAGATATGGAAGGGAGAGTATGTGGACATTTTCTCATTGGTGGACAAGGAGACGCCGAAGAGGTATGAGCGGAAAGAAACAGTACGAAAGTCAGAGATGGCAGTAGCTCTAGCAAAAGTGGGAAAAAAGGTAGACGAAACCACATATAAAGGAAAGAACATTGATACATGGCAAACGGGTCTCACAATATTCAGTGCCATCCTTTTGGAGAAGAAGCCGGAACTAATCATTCTGCTACTTATCTACTTAGCCATCATAACGGATGCATATTAGGCAAAGCTAGGCTTTGGTTGGCTAAAGTATGATGATGAGGCATAAGCAGAAGATGGCATCTAGGAGTGACCTGAGGTGGAAATCTAAACACTCAGTGCTATGGGTGAGGGCATTATCAGGGCAAGGGGGGTTTGGGGAAGGGGTTTAGTCAAGGGAGAGAAAATCAGCTAGTTAAGACGTGCTGGGGATGCAATAAGACGTCATGCACATGGACGAATTGTAAGTTTAGACATGTGTTTATTTATTGAAAATGTTTCACCAGGAAAGGCACGCTGAGCAAAAAGATGCTTGTCTCACGGTGTGACCTGGGGGTTGCACCTGATCCAAGTGTGCAGGGCACCAGCTGGTGTGCAATTGCAGAACGATGGGTGACAGGTCAGGTGCACAGAATGCTTGGGGGCAGCCCTTTCGGGGGCAAGGGGGGATTCATTTCAAGGAGGAAGAGGAAGGGGAGGTTTCGGTGCAGGCTACAATGGGAATCAGTGAGATTGGAACAAAAGGGGGAAGGGGGAGTTTTGGCTGGCCAGGAAGCCAGTCAATGCAGGAGTGGTAAGGGAATGGACTAAGGGGTACCCTGATGTGGTAGCAGGTAGGATGTTGACAGAGGTTTTCAAAAGATATTTCAGCTTGGATTACCAGGGTGCTAGAAAGAGCATGAGAGCTAAGAACTTGGGGTCTATAAAAGGTAAAGAAGACATTGTGAACAGGAAAATCTGGAAGTAGCTGAAGACTGGAAGGATAGAGGGACTATTTTCACAGCCACCTTTTGACATTTTCAGGGTATCACCATTAGGGATTGTGCCAAAGAAGCAGCAAGAGGAGTATACAGTAGGTTAATCCATCATTTGTCATATCTGAAGGGGGCATTGGTGAATGATCACATTCCCGGGGAGTGTTGTGCAGTGTTGTACATGACTTTGGAACAGGTGGTGGAACTGACTGAAGCAATGGTAGGGGCATGGTTAGTGAAAACTGACACTGAGTCAGCTTTTCGGCTGCTACTGGTGAAGCAGGAAGATTGGGACGTGTTGGGATTTTGCTTCCAAGGGTGGTACTATTTTGATAAGGCAATCCCTATGGGCTAATCAACAGCATGCACTAAGTTTGAAGTGTTCAGTACATGGATGCAGTGGGTATTAGGGAAGAGGTATGGTCATAAGGCGGTAGTGCTCTATTTGGATGATGTCCTACTGATAGGAAGAAGCCGGGAGGGGGTTAATAGGATGCTTAAGGATTTTAAAGATATGTGTGGAATTATGGGAGTACCGTTATCTGAGGAGAAGATGGAGGGGCCAGCAAGGAAGTTGGAATTTTTAGGGATTGATGTGGATACAGAGAGGCAGGTATTTAGGTTGCTTTAGGATAAGGTAGCAAGATTGAGGGAACTATTGAGGGAAGTCAGGGATAAGAGAAGAATGCCGTTGGGGACAGTACAGTAGCTTCTAGGGCATTTGAACTTTGCATGTAGGGCAGTGGCCCCAGGTAGGGTTTTACCAGGAGATTAGCTAGGGCAATGAGGAGAGTAAAACTACCACATCATTAGGTAGACATAACAAAGGGAATACGGCAGGATTTGGAGGTGTGGTGTCAGTTCCTAGAAGGGTACAATAGAGTCACTTTCTGGCAAGATGAGTGGCTGGGGAATAATGACCTGGAACTGTATACAGATGCTGCTGGTTAAATTTAGATGGGGGCATATTTTATTTATTTCGTTTATTGACTGGGTAAGTGCACTAGACAAATTCTGCCTATTTTCAGGCACGACCTGGGGGAGAGGGATACAGATGAATGCCAACTGACTTTGAACCAGATTAAACTCTTGGTGATATTTTTAGTGAATGAGGGAAATTTAGCCAGGACACCGGGGAAATTAACCTACTCTTTTTCGATAAGTGCCATGGGATCTTTAACATCCACCTGAACTACCACCAATCCAGGCAGATGGGACCTCGGGTTAATGTCTCATCCAAAAGAGGCACCTCAGAAGTGCAGCACTCCTCTCATGCTACACTACAGTGTCAGTACTAGGATATTAACCCAAGTGCCAGATGTGGGAACTGAACCCACAGCCCTCCGATCTTCTGGCCTTAGAGGCGAGTATGCTACCTACTGAGCCACTGACATTTTAAGGGGAAGTGGATTGCTGAGGCTTGTCCAGAAGCATGGAGGGAGAGGGGAATAGTGAAGGACATTACATGCTCAGAGATATTCCCAATATGGGTGGTGGTATTGACTTGGGGGGACCAGCTGAGGAACAGGAGGATCATCTCCTGGTGCAATAACAAAGCGGTAGTGGAGGTCATCAACAGGCAGGGAGGATACTTTGAATCAGTGAATAGGGTATTGCAACAGTTGGAGTTGTTGGGGCTGAGGTTAAACCTATCATTTAAAGCTAAGCATATCAAGGAGATTAGTAATGACATTGCTGACAGCCTTTCCTCATTTGCAGTTGGACAGGTTCAGGTCCATGGCACCATAAGTGGCCACACAGAAAACACAGGTAACAGAACAAGTGTGGGAAATTGGCTGAAAGTAGCCCGACTGCTGTATAGGAGCTCCTGGTCTGCGAACATGCTAAGGGTGTATGCTGATGGGATGGCAGAGGATGAAAGGAGGACTGGGTGATACTAGGAAACATTGGGGGTTTTGGGACAGATTTGTACATCAGTGTATGAGGCCTGTCTCTTTAAAGCCATTTTCACTGTTAAGGCGAAAGGAGCCTTCAGGGTAAGCAAAGTGGTGGCGGGCAGCAAGAAATATGGAAAAGGTGGTTAATGGGGGGAGGAATTATGTTGGGGCATAGAGAGGGTAGTGATCTGGTTGAGGTGGTCGAATATGGACCAGAGGGGAACAGGGATGGAAATCACATTGGACAAACAGAGGGGATGAAAGATTATGCCCAGTGGCTTCTCAGTGGGATTATAGGGAGATTAGGCCGAAGGGGGGCAAACAGTTTTTTGTGCATAATGATGGGAAGCCTGTCATGTGCTACCAGGTGACTGGGGTTTTAAAGAATGGTATGGCACATTTAGGGGAAGATCCAAAGCATTATTCATCCCACTCATTCCGAACAGGTGCTCCATCTGACTTGGCGATGAAAGGGGGAGTGAGGAAGGTGGGGAGATGGAAATTGAATTGTTATAAAAGATACATGAGGAAGATGTTGTAACATGTTGGTTTTACCCCCAACAGGGCAGAGAAGGACTAGGCAGGTGTGGATCATTGGTCATTCATACTGTACATTTATTGGGTGGAGAAGTGGGCATCTATTCATCCAGGAGGAAAACAGATAGGGTAGGACCCGAACAAAGTTAGACTACACTGGAAAGGGGTCCGGGGCATGAAATGGGCACAAATCATCCCGACTTTGCAGGAACAGAAGCTGAAATGACCACAACTGGATTTGCTAATAATACATTTGGGGGGGAACGACTTTGGGGATTTGCCGTGGGGGGCATTATGCAAAGATATTGAGAGAGATTTTAGATTATAGGGCTAGTGGAAGGGTTAGGGGGCTAAGATTGGGGTGGTTGGGCAGGGAGCAAGCACGGGCCGGGGTCAGGCACCCAGACATGAAGGTAGCAGAAAAAATTCAGAGGGAAAAGAAGACTGAAATATAATATAATAATAATATAATAATGATAATAATAATAATAAAATTTATTTAGTTAAGTGCCTTTCAAATTTTTCAAGGCGCTATACAAAAACATTGTAACATCAACACATCAGTACATACACTGAAACAATATAGTCAATATAAAATATTTAAAATAAACAAATTACAGTACAGCAGGGAATGCCCGATTCCATAAAAATGACTTTAAAGCCCTTTTAAAACTATCCACCGTTGTACTTTCTCAGAGCTGGCGGGGCAGAGAATTCCAGAGGGTGAGAGCCACGAATCCAAAGGCACGGGCTCCAGAGGACTTCACCACCCTTGGTATTCTCCAGCAACCTCGCCAGCTGAGCGAAGTTGTCTCAGAGGGGTGTAAGGCACCAGAAGCTCTTCAAGTAGTCGGGACCTCAACCCATGTAGGGGCTTTGTAGGTCAATAGACCCACTTTAAAGGTGATCCGCCACTGTATTGGCAGCAGTGCAGAGTGCACAGCACAGGGTAATGTGAGACCTTCTAGACACCCCAGTCAACAAACGTGCTGCTGCATTCTGCACTAGCTGCAAGCGACGGATATCAACCCCAGCAAGCCCTAGGTACAGAGAGTTACAGTAATCAAGACGAGATGTCACAAAGGTGCGGACCAAAACCGGCAAATCACCTGGTGGAACCAGGTGTCTAATCCTGGAGATGTTTCTAAGATGAAAAAATGAAGTCTTGACAACTACAGACACCTGATAACGAAGGGTCAAACCAGTGTCAAGCTCCACACCCAGGTTACGCACCCATTCAGAGGTAGGGATCTGGTCTACCCCAAGAATTAATCCAGAGGGGGACCCCGCCCCTAAACCCTCAACCCTGCGACTGGGGTCCACCACTATAACCTCAGTCTTTCCCAGGTTCAACTTCAAACTACTGGTATTCATCCAGTCTTGGATATCAGCGAGGCAATTATTCAGCACCGAGATAGCACTAACCTGGTCTGGTGCAAAAGACAGGTAGAGCTGGGTATCATCAGCATAGCAGTGAAACCTCAGCTCATACCATCTTACAATGTCTCTGAGGAGTAGCATATATACTGTGATAATAACATGGGGAAAGCACGAACCTGGTACCCCACAAGGTAGAGAGAAGGCCCCAGATGAACATAAACCGGAGACCACTCTCTGTGTTCTCCCCTGGAGGTAGGATGAAAACCATCATACTGATACCACCAATATACTGGGTGTCTGATTGGTTCAGCACCCAAACTCAGATAGGGCACAGCAGTTCGAAAAAGATGAGGGGTGTTGGGTTTCACGCATACAGACCCCTAGAAGAGGATGGAAGAATCTGAGTCATTTGGAGACAAGTTACGATAGTTGGATGTATGGACTAGAATTGGACTTGATAAATTGCCTAATGTGAATATGCTGAGATTATGGTGATTGTAAATATATAAAAAGTTGATGATGTGTGACAAAGGATATTTGATGTTTGATGTGAATAATAATAAATTAATTGCCGGTCGAGCACCCACTAAAAATGAGTCTGTGCATCATTTCTAGGGGAATCTCCCTCTGACAATCACCTTTTCACAGGTGAGAAAGTGCCCCTCAGCACGTTCAGTGGAATTCTGCTTTGACCACGCTCTCTATGGATTCTGGAGCCATCATGGACCTGGGCGGGGAGCTATCTGTCCCTCAGCAATTACATTTTCTAAAACAAATTTGCCATGGGTTCCCCCATACTCTATAGCATGGACAAAGGTCATAAAAATACACCCATACGATCCCACATTTGACTGGTGGTATCAAGCTCCAGGACTGTATTAGTAAAATGTGCAAGACGACTTCTATTTTTCAATGAAGTGTCAACACACATCTTAATATGAACTAGGCAAAACAGAGCTTCTAAAAGCTCTTTAAGTCATTATAGTCAGGCAAAATTCCAAATGCTATACCACAAAGAAGAAAAATAAAATAAAACACAGATCAAAGCTAGTCCGAATGCCGGACAAATGCGGCTGAAACCTGAAACAACAGGTAGCAGAGCAGCACCACCGCCATCTTGCCGCTTAGTACCCTACAGTTAATAAAAGAAACTTATCATCACCACAGTACATAATAATATGCATGTTAATATTAGTAACTAGTGCCTCTGTTAACTAGGATATAATGAATTATGTTCAACATCCTCCCATCCTAAAACAGGAATTGTGAGCAAGGAACAGAAAGGAGACATGCAATCCAAGTTAAGGTAGAAAGTGACAACAACTTGCTAGTTTCACAGAACATACAAAGCTGGGAAGTCAATGGGGCTAAGTTTAACCTGAATTTGCAAGCAGTTGATGAGAGGTTGTCGGTGTCAGGTATCTTAACTATCAGCCCTTTTGTCCCGAAGTTAAGGTAGGATGTAGAACTTTGCAAGTTATTTCTCAACTCCTGGCCTTTTTGTATGTGATATAAAATGGATTATAGCTGATATCACCTCATAAAACATTCAACTACACATAAAATTTGATTACTTGCTTTTTATGGCTGCAGTAGGTGGAGCCCTGCAGACATGTTGCTTCAAAAATGGACTCAGCATTACTTCAAAGCATTCTTTCCCACTGAAGAACAGGTTGGAGTTGCAGCACAGTCTCCTACACCAGATAACTATGCCAGACAACAAAGCCTCTTTCCAAAAAACAAGAACAAACAAAGTGTGTTTCCTTTGCAGTTGCAACACCTCTCCTACTATGCCAGAGTCACAGATCAGTCATTAGTCAAAAATTCCTTTGCATAACATCCCAGTTCTGTCTGTAGGCAATAATATTTCGTCCTAGGTTTTAAATTTCACACAGACACACACACACACACACACACAGACACTCTCTCTCGCGCGCACGCGCGCACACACACACACACACACACACACACACACACACACAAATACACACACACATACATATACCACTATGTTTAAAATACGGATGACAGAACCTCAAAAGGTCCTGAGGTTCTAAAAGGTTCTGATAAGCCAAAAAAAGAAAAGTTTGGATGCTTATCTGACCCTTATCCAAACCTTTTATAGCCTTTATTGTTTTATGGTAACTGTATGTTAAAAAATAATTTTAAACAGCTTTTAATTAACATATCTATAGAAAAAAGTGATTAAACCACTGTTTAGTAGCAATAAACAGCATAATTAGTGAAATGAGATGAAAATGAGTGAATGACTCAGTAATTTACTTTTCCTTCAAGGATTATTTATTTTTATTATTATTTTGTTCGATGTAATCGAATGCCTATTGAGCCAAAGCTTGTAGATTTACTCCACGGAGCACAAGGAGGAGATGAGAGCTGACTGACTTGTTTGGGGCGGGAGGGGTCACACCGACAGTATGCAAGAAGAGGCACTGGTCGGTGGCTTGCTGTCAGATTTTATTTCACACACAGATATGTCACACACACAATAGTTCACACACTGGACCTAGGCTATAAGGGCTGGTTCTGCAGCTACTACCCACAGAGATTCAGGGACATGGCCCTGTCCTAACCCTCTATGACTCAGTAATTTACTTTTCCTTCAATTACAGTATTATTTATTTATTTATTCCATGTGATGGAATGCCCACTGAGCCAAAGCTTGTAAGACTGCCCACAGAGCACAGGGAGGAGGAGATGAGAGGTGATGGACTTGTTTGGGGAAGGGGGGGTCACACAGACATTATGCACTGGTGGCTGGCTGTCGGATTTTATTTCACACTCACATACAGTAGTTCACACACTGGACCTAGGCTACAAGGGCTGGTGCTGCAGCTGCTACCCACAGAGATTCAGGGACCCTGGTCTAACCCTCTCTGACACAGTACTTTCCTTTCCTTCAAGGATTATTTATTATTATTTATTCCACATGACGGAATGCTGAATGAGCAAAAGCTTATAGGATTTACCCCACGGAGCACAGGCAGGAGATCAGAGCTGAGTGGCTTGTTTGGGGTGGGGGTCTCACACACACACACGGTATGCAAGAAGTGGCACTGGTGGCTGGCTGTCAGATTTTATTTCACACACTGTTCTTTTACAGACACACACACACACACACACACACTCACACACATGACCTAAGCTACAGTATAAGGGCCTATGTTGTAGCTGCTGCTCACAGACATTCAGGGACCTGGGCCTTACCAAATTTTTCCTTTTCACTGGCCTCCATCCCTGACCCATGGAAGCATGCTGAAGTTCTCCCACTACCCAAGGAAGGTGACCCTTCTATGGCTGGGAACTATCTGTCAATCTCTCTCTTATCTAGTCTCACTAAGCTTCAGGAGCACATGGTCCTCTTCCAACTCTCCTCTTACCTCTCTGACTCTGCCTATTTCACTCCCTACCAGTCTAGTTTTAGGAAAGATCACTTCACTACCACTTCCTTACTTTTGCTCACCGATTCCATAACCTCAGATATGGACAGTGGTCTAATCACATCTGCGATCTTTGTCGACCTTGCAAAGGCTTTTGACACTGTCTCCCACCCTCTCCTCCTAGATAAGCTGTGAACTGCTGGCCTGTCTGATTCAGCCATAAACTGGTTTAGCTCATATCTAACAGGCCAGACACAGTCAAAATTGTTGATTCTACCCTCCACCACTCTAGATTAATGCTGGCAAACCCCAAGGCTCCATCCTTAGCCCCCTACTATTCTCCATATTCCTTACTGACCTCCCGTCAGTGTGCACCTCCTCCTCCATCCATATGTATGCTGACGATACTGTCCTTTCCTACTCTGGCCAATCGCCAACTGATGTCGTTTCCACACTTCAGCATGATTTTGAGAAAGTTCAATAATGGCTAAGCACCCATCAGCTTTTCCACAGTGCCAAGAAAACAGTCTCCATGACCTTCAGCACTAGGCAGAGACTTTCTAGGCTAACTAAATTGCCCTCCTTCCACACTCTTGCTGGTTCTACTCTGGAGGATACCTCCTCCTTTAGGTATTTCAGGGTCTGGTCAGACCAGCACCTAAACTTCACTGGAAACATAGACTCCATCCTAAAAAAGCTGCATCCCAAATTAGGTGCCCTTTATGGGAACCGAAGCTGTCTCCCTCTACAGGCCAGGCAGGAGATTTACAGAAAATGATACTACCCATCTTTGACTACTGTGACGTAGTCTTCAGTGCCACACCAAAGTCATCCTCAACCAGATTGGACACCCTTTTCAAAGCTTTCTGTTGTTTCACTTTGGATGCCCCTTTCTTTACCCACCACTGTGCTCTGTATCGCTCTCTAGCTTTTCCTCCCTTGGAAAACTGCCGTCTAGCCCACTGCATAAAAGTTGTCTTTAAATTCTAGTTTGATATGCTTCCCCCTACCTTGCCTCCTCACTGTCCTCCCACCCCACTGCCCCTCTCTCCCTCAGATCCAGTGACTCCTGCACCCTAGCTATACCATGATGCACCACCTCTATAGGCCAATTGTCATTCTTCTATAGGTCCCCTAAGCTCTGAAACTCAATGTCTCATCAGATCAGGCACTCCTCCCCATGGTCCATCTCAACCTCCCTCCTCAACTTCCTCTCTCTATCCTGCAGCTGCTCCTAATTTCCCCTCTGGCTCCTCGCTCCTCCTAATTTCCCCTCTGGCTTCTCCACCCTCCTTCCCAGCCTAGCTTTTAACGTGAGGAGAAACCGATGTACTTTATTCATTTATTTATTAAAATCTCGGATAACACCTTTTGAGCTAGAAGCTCTTTACATAGGTTCCACGTCATGAACAATACACAGGAACAAATTGAATAATGAGAACAGTTACACAGAACGATAAGGTTAATACAGGAATTATTAACAGGATATGTAGAACAAACAGCAACATGTAACAAAATATAAACATGGTAATGAGAGTTACAATATACAAAGGTGGATCATACGCATGGGGAGTAGTAACAAGCATAACACTTGAGAGTTAAGTGCTCAGGGTAACAGGGCTCCAATTGTCATACAGGAGGAGGTGTAAGTGGGCACCAGAGGGCCAAGATGGTGGGAAGCATAGAGATGGGGAGGGAAAGCGAGAGAGAGAGAGAGAACAGGAGAGCGGGGAGCAGGAGAGCGGGGGGGAGAGAGGTGGGTTGAGCAGAGGCAGACGATGCAAATCTGGATGTAAGATTACTGTATGCAGTCACAGCGGGAGTTCAGTACCATCTGCTGCTTGAGGCTCACTTTAAAGGCACTCAACGTGGGCAGGTTAGCAATGTTATCATGAAGGGAGTTGAACCATAGTGGTGCTCGGTAAGCAAAGGACCTTTGTCCTTGGGATATTCTGCATTTGGGGGTTATGAAGAATTGGTGTTCAGAATTTCGAGTGGGATGGGGATTAATGCATGGAACAAGGAGTTGTTTAACCCCAGGAAGCTTTTGACCAAGATAGGTTTGCACTTCCTTGTCTGCATTGTATTTGTTAAGTCTGCAGTGCTGTTAATTTGCTCTTCTCACATCAAATCCCAATCATTATCTAACCTAATGCTACTAACTTATGTATAGTTTTTTGTTCTCTGTTTTATATAACCTTTGGAAATGTGCTATTGATAACTGTATATATACTTTTCTGTAATACTGCATGGAAATGTTCTTTTGGTTACTGTACTCCCATGTTCCTCTTTCCCCAGGATGCTCCGTGAGGCAAGCAATTTTAATGTTGCTCAGTGTGCCTTTCCTGGTGAAACGTTTCAATAAAATAATAATAAATAAATAACATATTTTTTATTTATGCCATGTAACAGAATTCCCTCTGAGCCAAAGCTTGATTTACCCCATGGAGCACAAGGGAGAGATGAGAGATGACTGACTTGCTTGAGGTGGGAGATCACACAGACACACTTCCTTGCAAAGCAAGGATTGGGTCACACACAAAGTTTCACCCACTTTAGTTTTTTTTTCTGGCTTTAGTTTTTTTTTCTGGCTTGTTTTAATTTTATATTTATTTTTATCAGCAGTGCCTGCCAAACATGTGGCACTAGCTCAGACACTTGCCCCTCTCCACCCTGAGTAGTCCAGTCCCCAGTCCACTCCTTGACTTCCCACTCAGTCCCCAGTAGTTTACTTTTTTTGCTTTTGTTGATTCATTTTTCATTTTTCTGGGCCTGACAGTGCTTGCCAAATGTGTGGCACTGGCTCACACAATTGCGCCTCTCCTCCTCTTCCTCCTCTCAGACCACTTAGTTCACTCTCTGACTCCCCACTCAGTCCCCATTCTCCAATTCCTTTTCTTAATGAATCATTTTTTTTTATCATATTCTTTTCTTGTCCCCTCAGTCAAGAAACAGTTCACTGAGACATAACGGAGCAGACTCCACATGCTGATCCTTCTCTGCTTCTCTTCTATGCACTGACAGAGCAGATTTAGCAGATGGGTGGACCACATGGCTTCCTCACGGCACAATCCAATCAGCTGTCACCTCCCAAAGATGGATTGTGATGCCATCCAATGAGAAGACACGTCTGGTCCCTGTCAATCCCTCCTACAACGTCAGACTTGTGCTTCTGGAAGACTAGGTTTGCTGGCAAAGGCACCTAGCTTCACCTGAGCTCTATTCTTCTAGGTTTGCTTGTAAGGACAGAGCAAAGAACAACATTATCAGAGCAAGGAAAAAGATTAAGGATTCTTTTGGCTAGGCAGATTTACTGAGTGTTACTATTTTCTTTTATGCTCACAGGTTTTGTTATTGTTTTTTTGCTTACATTTTACTGTTTTATTGTTCTCTGACTCAAATTGCTGTTGCAGGGTATATTTTCTTTTGCATTATTACAGGGTGTGCCTACAGGTTTGTTACTGTTTTTGTGCTTACAAATTACTGCTGTATGCTATGATTCAAGCTTGGTTTTGCAAGGTATATTTTCTGTTAAAGTATTCTGCAGGTTGTGCTTACAGGTTTTGTTACTTTTTTGCTGCTTTATGTTTCTCTGTAGCGAAGTGTTTTTTTGCAGGGTGTATCTTCTATGAAATTGTTACAGGTGGTGCTTACAGGTTTTATTACTTTTTTATCCTTCATTAAACTAAGCAAAATTACTGTTTGCTACTATTTTATTTTTTGCTGAAAGGTTTTTGTTTTGGTCACAAAGGTGTTGCAGTCTCCTTCTCACACTGAAACAGCTAATTGTTTTCCTCTCACAGCTCTTCCAGGAGATTAGGAGTGTAACTGGGGTTGTGGAGCTGACAAAGTCTTAGTAACTTCCAATAGAAGGAAGAGTTAAAATGTCAGGTTAGTTGGTGTTTTTGAGGTGGAAGACTAGGTTTGCTGGCGAAGGCATCCAGCTTCACCTGAGCTCTTTTCTTCTAGGTTTGCTTGTAAGGACAGAGCAAGGAACACATTATCATAGCAAGGAAAAAGATTAAGGCTTCTTTTGGCTTGACAGATTTACTGTGTCTTACTATTTTCTTTTGTGTTCACAGGTTTTGTTACTGTTGTGTGCTTACAGATTACTGCTGTAATCTCTGATTCTAGGTGTTTGTTGCAAGGTATATCTTCTGTTAAAGTGTTCTGCAGGTTGTGCTTACAGGTTTTGTCACTTATTTACTGCTTAATTTTTCTCTGTAGCAAAGTATTTTTTCCAGGGTATATCTTACGTGAAATTGTTACAGGTGGCGCTTACAGGTTTTACAGATTTATCTATTATTAGGCTAAGTTTCCAGGGCTTATTACAGGAGCACATATGAGATACAGACTGAGGGATAGCGACTGCATTTGTTGTTGGTTGATTGTTTCTGCTCTTACCTCCTTGTTTCTCTCATCCATGGTTCTTCTTTTTTGGCAGGGGAAGGCTGATGCTTGCGTGCATTCTTCTGATGCCATCGAGTCACTCGCTGTCATGCTTAACACTCAGTGGCCCCTTTTTGAACAGAGAAGAAAAAGTAACATTGAAAAATGCTGCTAGCATATTTTACAGGTAGAGATTACTGCTTTTCAATAGTTTTCTGGGCATAGTGTGTACTAGACCGAACACAGCTCGGTCACGCTACGTATTCAGGGAAAGTGAAAGTTGGTTGTAGAGCGCCGTAATAACTGGATTTCAGGTTATTACAGCATCAAACACAGTAATAACTAGATTGCAGGTTATTGTGGCATTTGAGAGCAACCATAATCAGGTTGATAAATATGGTCACCAGTAATTATAGAGAGATATCTAACATTATGATTTTTATGATGAACATAATTCTCTTCAATGTCTTTATTTGCAACATTTCACGAGGGCTGGTGGTATTCTAAAGAAATTAGATTGTTGTTATGCGATTGATATACACATTTCAACCTCTTTTTCCCTTTTTTGTAAGTATTTTTTGCCCTTGCATCATAACCTCAGTCTATATTTATTGCGGGTTTGGATTCCCCACTCCTGTCACTAATCTTATTTCTTTACTGAACTGCAATTTAATTACATCAACAATCAAGAGCACATAAGCAATTGCAATGGACGAGGTAAGTTGGGCAGTGAATACAACTAATGATGTTTTCTTTTTTCTTTTTGCATTTATCACTATCTCCGATCTGTACTACTACAGCTTATAGGTTCACAGGCAAGGTTACAAGTCAATCAGCCAGAATGGCCACACAAGACTTGCCACCACATCAGTGGCAGTAATCCCATATTCTGCTCCCCATATATTTATCCAGCCGATTTAAAAAAAAAAAGTCAGACTGATTGCATGTACGACATCTGAAGGGAGAGTATTCCATATGTCCACTACCCACTGATTAAACCAACAGGCTGTAGTGCTGTGTGTTAATTTGAGTAGCACAATTCACAACCTCACATCCTCCTCACACTGGGAGGTCATGGAGGTCAAAGGGAGACAGATATGCTCATGTGTTTTAGAAAAAAAAATCTCACTTGATAAAATTACCATTCTGCAATTTAAGTAACTACAATTATACTAAAAAATACAAAATCACACATGCCCCCACAATGCAAAGCATCATGGGCTGCATATGCAAATCACCACAGAATGTTATGCAGGTCCAACTTTAAGCAGAATTGCATGGTGCCGAAAGGCCTCTCATACAGTTTGCAAAGGGTCCTACCAGGATTCATCAGTATGCCTCGTCTGTTTGACACCCCAGTGGAATGGACCAGCTACCCTTAAGGCAGTGTGCCTTGGATATATTGTGGTGAACCCATTAAAATAAAAAACTATTTAAAAGACAAAGAACCTCTGTGCGCAAACACTGAGGCAAGGGTTACCCCAAAGGGCATTTGGTTGGGAAGCCAAGTTTCAAGAAAATATAAAATTACACATGCCCCCACAATGCAAAGCATCATGGGCTGCATATGCAAATCACGACAGAATGTTATGCTGGTCCAACTTTAAGCAGAATTGCATGGTGCCGAAAGGCCTCTCACACAGTTTGCAAGGGTCCTACCAGGACTCATCAGTATGCCTCGTCTGTTTGACACCCCAGTGGAATGGACCAGCTACCCTTAAGGCAGTGTGCCTTGATATATTGTGGTGAACCCATTAAAATAAAAACTATTTAAAAGACAAAGAACCTCTGTGTGCAAACACTGAGGCAGGGTTACCCAAAAGGGCATTTGGCTGGGAAGCCAAGTTTCAAGAAAATACAAAATCACACATGCCCCCACAATGCAAAGCATCATGGGCTGCATATGCAAATCACCACAGAATGTTATGCTGGTCCAACTTTAAGCAGAATTGCATTGTGCCGAAAGGCCTCTCATACAGTTTGCAAAGGGTGCTAACAGAAGACATAGACACGTGTTTCGTCCTACCAGGACTCATCAGTATGCCTCGTCTGTTTGACACCCCAGTGGAATGGACCAGCTACCCTTAAGGCAGTATGCCTTGGATATATTGTATACTAGACTATACAGTATATATACTATATTATACTATACAGTTTATATCTGTATTGATATTAACCACAAAATGAGATACAGTATTTACAAAAGTAGTACAAGAAAAAACTACAGTATATCACACATCTCCATTCCATGCCATGCATTTACACTCGCCCATTGACGAAATGTTCTATAATTGTTTAAAAACTGTTTTCTAAATCTATTTCAGTGAACACTAGAAGGCAATGTGACAACAGTTATGCCCATTAACGAATAAAGAGCACAAAGGTTTTCCTTCAAGACCTGCACTAACTGGATCACTGTCCACACCTTTTAGTACCTTCTTTCTTAAACTATTTTTACAAAACAACAGTACCCAATATATTAATAATTTGACTTCATGCCCCTGTTGCATTATCCCCCCCTTTTTATTGGGTTATATGGACCCTGTTAGTGGAGTTCTTAAAGGAGAACTTTTGCACTCTCGCTAGTTTGATAGACAGTGCAGTCACCTTGCCCCTTAGTGAAGTTCACTGAAATAGATTTAGAAAATATTTTTTGAAGAGTTGTGGAACATTTTGTCATGGGGTGAGTGTATATACATGACATGGAATGGAAATGTGTGATATAGTTCTTTCTTGCACTACTTCTGCAAATATCTAATTTGGTGGTTAATATTGGTACAGATATAAACTGTATAGTAACTGGGGTTGCTTAAATTCCAGGATGATAATTCTATCAAGTGGGAAGTTGTTTTTAAAGCACACGAGCATACCAGTCCTCCTCTGACCTCCATGACCTCCCACTGTGAGGTAATGAATAATACAGCTCAAATTAACACACAGCCTTACAAACTGTAGTGGTAGGGAAGTGAGAGAACATGTAAAAATAAACAGTAAAACATGATTAATTATATTCATTGCCCAACCTATCTAGTCCATTGCATTTGCTTATGTGTTTATAATTGTTGATGTACTGTAATTAAATTACAGTTCAGCAAAGAAATAACATTAGCAGCAGGCCAAGTGGTGTACAGATCTGAGTCACTGGATGCCTTATGTCTTGTCACAGCAGCGATACTGGTTCAGCAACGAGCCTGGGGTGCTGGGAGTTGACTGGGGAGGGAAAGGATTGAGCATCCGCTGGACTGCTCTCCTTTCTTGGGGGGGGGGTTGTGGAGGATTGCCTCCTCTGCTGAATGACTGCCACCAGGTGGAGGTGCGGTGGTAATGTGGGTCTGAGGATGGCAGGGAAAAGAGGGAACTGCAGGATTCTGTGGGCATGTGCATGCCTCCACGTACTCGCGTATGGCTTGCATGCCCCAGTGCAGGGATGGGGACAAAAAATGGAAAACTGAAAGCAAAAGCAGACCCCATGCTTCAATCCTGAGGTGTCCTCAGGTCCTAAGCCAATCTGTACTATTGCACCAATGGGGGGAGGGATGAACCTCCCTTCTGTACATATATAAAAAAGGAAAAAAGAGGTTGGAATGTGCAAATCAATCACATGATGAAAATCTTATCACTTTGTATAATACCACTAGTTTGTGAAGAGAGGATATAATCTGGATGGAGGAACTACAGTCTCATGGATGTAAGCTTTTGATTACTGTCTAAATGCATGTGCTGCTCAAAAAACACATATAGTAGATGTTTCTTATGATACCGTCTTTCTTACACATGTTTCACTGCCATCAATGATATTGCTTTGCAGCCATATAGGCTCTGTCTAGATTTTGTTTTCTATTACCATTCCCCGAAAGGTTTGTTTGCTTGTTTGCGTGCATATGTGTATGTGTTTGTGTGTGATATAATTCCTGAACTGCCAATCTCTAAAAATGAGAAAGTGCACCTGCAGCTTTCACTGTACAAGGGAATGGGGGTAGAATACTGGCAGGATCAGACTGGTGTGTAGTGGGGCCCACCTGGAAAATGCAAAAGAATGACCATATCTCTCAACCTGATTTAGGAAATATAGTTATGGTCAAGGTGGAGGTCACCTAGCCGCATAGAATATGTAGGCTAGGTTTTAGATGCTTTTTTGTTTGTTTGTTTTATTGAGAATAAAATACTACCCAACTCTCTTCTCTGTGCTGTGGTTCCCATTCTTTTATTTGCTGGTGACCTCATGCCTCCTTCTGTCTTCTTTTTTGGGGTTTTCCTACATGTTTTCTTGTCTTCTTGTCCTTTGGCATTTTCCCCCTTTCCAGATGCCTGCTCCTCCTTCCAGGTTTGTGGCGTCACCGCCTGTCTCAAGCTACAAACTGAGAGGAAAGTCTTTCTGTCCACTGCTCCTCAACCTTGCTATAGAATCTTACAGTGGTATTAGTGGGAGAGAGAGAGATGATTCCACTTTTAATGTATCGTAAGCCACTTTTACATGGCACGCACTTGTGCCATTCAATTTTGTTCCTGTCCTGTTTCGCTTCTCCCGATGCGCTCGCATGCTGCTTGTGCACTGAACTCCCATTTTGGCACATGACATCTTCTGGTGTTTCAACGGTGTTTCCTGTCATCTGTTGCCAGTGGTATCATGGGCAATGAACGGAACTTTGGGCAGCCATTCTGCCTTGGTTACATTAAAAAAACATAATCTCAATTCAGAATTTAATTAGGGCAGAGTCTCCCTAATGAATTCTGCTGAAAACATGAGGAAATTCATCCAGAGTTTTGCATGGAGAGTCAATTTTAAATGCTTTAAACATAATTCATTAGGGAACATCCTACCTAAATTAATTCTGTATGGAGGTTATCCTTTTTTTAATGTTCTGTTCTGTTAAGTTAATGTTAAGTTCTGTTTGAAGAACGTGTTGTAAGTGTGGCACCGAACTGGTAACGTTTGTGCTTGAAGGGAGAAAGTATACAGCACATTGAAACAGCACAGCGGACAGTGAACCTACTAAAGCTTGGAACGCGTTTTGGGGTGAGTGCTCACTTTCATTTCATAACGGGTTGCTATTACACACATTTTTAGAAACAGAACAGCGATTCTGTAATGTTTATTCGATTACTGGGCTCTGCGTGTAAAAGTGCCTATACTTATTAAGAACTTGAAGTAAATCCTGATATTCACTAATATTGTCATTCCTTCTCTCCCTTTACTTCACGTAACACAATGCATCCCTACCACATACACCATGCAAGGAAACATTTGGCATTGACAAATTCTTGTTACTGCTTGCTGTTATACCCATTATTTTTTACCCTGTGTCATGACTGAAAAAAAGACTTTGTGCTAATTTATCTTAACTGGTGAACAACAATAAATAAATACATAAAAACAGTATACCACATGGAGTTACTGCAATACAAGCATTAATTCTATGTTTCTATCCTTGAGGAAAGGAGGGAGAGTGGGGACATGACAGAAACTTTCAAGTATCTCAAGGGAATTAATAAAGTACAAGAGGGTAGTATCTTTCAGAAGTAGAGATGTGCAAGAACAAGGGGGCACAGTTTGAAGATAGAGGGGGGATGGCTCAGAGGTAATGTTAGAAATATTTTTTCACAGAGAGGGTTGTAGATGCATGGAACAGCCTTCCTGAGGAGGTTGTGGAGTCAGGATCAGTGGGAGAATTCAAGAATGCATGGGGCAGGCATAAAGCAATTTTAGTGGGGGGTAAGAGGAAGTAAGCTGTTGATTAACTAGAATCTGCAGCTTATCCATCAGGTAGGAAAATGGGCAGACTAGGTGGGCCAAGTGGTCCTTATCTGCCGTCAAATTCTGTTTCTGTGTTTCTACCTAATTGCTTTGTAAAGCACACTGGTGCAGCAGAGTTAGGAGAGCTGTTTTCTTTCACCTCATAAGAATCTCTAAGATAAAGAATAATCAGTTTGGTCCAGCTAAAACTGTTGGTAAGTGTTATGGTTACACAATATCTACAGCGACAACTACTGTACATGCTCTGCTGTCAGGTCTCACAAATACTTAACTATGTAAATTACAATATATGTTACTAGTAGCAGCTAGGTTGGTATAGAACCCTTCTGTCTGAGACTATAGTACCCCTATTCTTAGAGAGCTTCACTGGTTGCTAGTTACATTTTGGACTGATTTTAAACTACTTTTGTATTTCATGCCTTCCTGCAACCTTGTAATTTTTTGGGAGGTCTTTGCCTTGTCCTTCAGTGTGGGGGAATAAACTTCTCCCACTATTTCAATAAAAGCCAGCCTCCCCCTGTAATCCACGCTCAGAGTGTTTGAGCTCCTGGGCAGCTGGGTGGTCCATGTGGCTGTGCTCCCTTCTCCTTCCTTTCCCTTTTCTTTAACATTTTCTTCAAGAGCTCAGCTCTATAGTCTCCACTTCCAAAATAAACACACATGGTGTGAAACAGGATAAATTTTATTATGAAAATAATAAAAAGCAGCAGTTGGATCTCGGACGCACCTAGCCTGGTGCAGCCAAATGTTTTAGTCTGGCTTTTGGACTTTATCAAAGCGTGGTGGGGGCTAAGAGGGAGGGTAGGGTAGGTGGATATTTCTAATTTAAGAAAAAAACAAATGGCAGCCACAGGGCAACACAGCACACTCTGCAGTGTCCAAGATGGCTGGCACACTGTGCTGAACATGCGCGACTACTGACACATGCCCAGTAGAGTGCAGTGGCCATATTGGACATGGCGAACTAAGCTATGTTCTGTCTTGACTGATGTTTTTCTTATTAAATTAGAGATATCTCCCACCCAACCCTCCTCTTAACAACTCACCACCACCTACATCAGAAGATAAGAGTGACACAGGGGTGCCGAATCCCCAGTGTCATGAACAGGACACTGCCGTGTTTTTGTTTTTTTCATATTCTCCCACCTGACCTCCCTCTCAGTGCCCACCCCCCAGAAGCATAAGAGTGACACTGGGGATGCCCAATTCCCAGTGTTGCCATCCAGAATTTTCTTTTTTGTTTCATATTCTCCCACCTGACCTTCCCTCTCAGCGCCCACCCACCAGAAACATAAGCATGACACTGGGGTGCCCAGTCCCCAGTGTCACCATCCGCTATCCTCATTTTTTTTTTAATTTTTTAAACCCTGTAAAAGGAAAAACATCCATTGATGTGTTTTGCAGCTGTTCCTGTCCCCTTCCCCTCCCACTCAGCATCCTCCCAAGTCCTTACTTACCGATCGGGAGTCTAACACCATAATCATCTCCAGACCGCACTCTCGTCTTCACTCTCCAAAGCCAGACCATGAACTAAGGAAACAGGTATGTGGTTCAGTGCATTTCAATGAGGTTTTGAACTTAGTGCCATAACTTGGACATTTTTTTCATTTTTTTTGCCCTAAATTTTCAATATACCTTCTTTGGGATCTCACCCCATGAATAATGGCACCGTCATTAGGCAGATCTGTCCCGAAAGGTGATTTTGCAGTCCCTGCACAAAATCACCTTTCAGGCAGGAGCTGAAAATTTTCTCTGCCCTTGGTCATGAGGTGGGACCATAAGAAGGCCATGTTGAAAATTTGGTTTAAAAATATTCAAAAACAATAGAGTTATGAGCCTATGTTGACTTTTGTGAATGCAGGCTCATAACTTTGGTAATTTTCAATGTTTTTACCTCACATTTACAACAAAGCCATATGTTTACAGCACCTCATGAATGCAACAGCTGTCGTTTTTCAAATCCTGGCTAAAATGTTTTTTTACATACTGAAAGGTGATTTCACGGCCCCTTCATGAAATAACCTTTCGGACTGGAGTTGAAATTTTTCTCTGACCTTATTCATGAGGTGGGGTCATAAGAAGGCTATGATTTAAATTTGTCGTAAATTTATTATTAAAAAAAAATAAAAATTATGAGGCTATGTTGAATTTTGGAAACTCAGGCTAGTAAGTTTGGTACTATCTAATATTTTTACCCCAAATTTTCAACATAGCCATTTCTTTACAGCACCTCATGAATGTGGTAGCTGTAATTTTTCAGCTCCTGCCCAAATGTGTTTTTTGCATCCTGAAAGTTGATTTCCTAGTCCTTACACAAAATTACCTGTAGGCAGGAGTTGAACATTTTCTCTGCCCTTCTTCATGAGGCAGGGTCATAACAAGGCTATGTTGAAAAATCGGTGTAAAAATATTACAAAATCACAAATTTATGAGCCTATGTTACATTTTGTGAATGCAGGCTCATAACTTTGGTAATTTTCAATATTTTTACCCCAAATTCCTCACCTGCCGCTCTATCGGCTCTGGCTAGAACTTGTTTCTTTTTGGGAGTCCTCTATACATTTTCTACATCCCTTGCACTATATGCACCATTCCGGGTTCACAACCCTTCTGATGTCCTCAACACTATACACTCTGCTCTGGGTTGGCAAACCGGCTGACGTAATCCCCCAGCTCTGTTCACTACAATACCAACTAAGAAACATCTATGCACCTTTCTATGAACTGGATCTCAATGCATACCTTGCAATTCTGTCACAGAGGACATCACAAAGTATCTCACAATCCGGATTCTTAATTCCTTTGTCATGCCCTTCCGGCAATAAAAAATCTGCAGAGCTACAGGAAACTTGATCAGCAACAGCATGCATCATAACCACAACAGTCAGGCTTTTTTATTCTCTTCCTATCCTTTAGTACCTGCAACAGTGGTCGGCTCCCCATATCTCTCAGGCACTAGTTGTTTACTAGTAGATAAAGTGATACCTATCTATTATCAACTAAGCTGTGTCATCAGAAGAGCAATTTGTCATATTAGTAAATGAATGCACACTAGTGCTCCATTCTCTCTCAAATTCATTCTTTTCTTGCATTTCTACTGTCTTTTATCCTGACAGTTATATTCCCGCTCCAGCTTCCTAACTTAACCACCTCAAGCCTCCATATTTCTACTCTTCCACCCCACTTCACTCCTAACCAGCCAGTCACTACACCTCTGTCCTTCCACAGCCCTCACCAGCAGCAGTACTAGACTCCATCTCCCTACCTTATACCTTTAGGAGGTCTACAAGTGTAGGTAGGGTCCGACTTCATCTGCCTAATATGGGAGCCTACAGCATCTCTCCAGCAGCAATGCTTCACACTCACATCTCACTTGCTTCAACATCTTTATCCAACACCATCTCCCTATCTTGTACCTTCAGGAGGTCATGAGTGTAGGTAGGGTTTGACTTCATCCAGCAGAGGTAGGAGCGTACTTCTTTTGAGCAACCAATATCATTCAAACTCACTCCTCCGTTCAAATTCAAGTATTCATTCAACTCATCATCAGAACTGACTCATTCTTCAAAGAAAAAGTTCCAGCAGTTTTCTCACCTGATACAGTAGTAGGTAGCTATAACCAACTCCATCTCCCTAACTCGTACCTTCAGGAGGTCCACGAGCATAGGTAGGGTTCAGTTTCATCACCCAGATGTGGACATTTTCAGCTTTCTGACAATCACCATATCAATCTCACTTCTCATTCCAAACTCTATCAATTCAAATTATTGCATCTTTCACAATGCATCCAATGCACCCCAGAGCTCAACGTTGTCTGTCAGTCATGTGTTTCTACGACTTCCAATTAATCAATAACATCCACACTCCATCTCTTAACTGATTCAAGATTCAAGACTACATTTTTTTTCTACCAGAGGTGAGATTCTACAACTTGCAAAGCTCAAGTAATTGCAGTCCAGTAGGGCATTCCATCCATGACAGTGTCAATTCATTGGCCCTAACTGCCTGCAGTCCATCCTCCTTCCCAGAGCCACCAGTGGTATCAATCCTCCTTGAATTTGTGAGGGTGTATGCCATCATCTGTCTTCCTATGTTTGTAAAAGACTCAAAATCCTCTGCTTGGAATTTGCTCCTATGAAGTACACTATAAAGTCACATTGGCATTATAGACCTATCTGCTTTTACATACTCATCACTGGATTCTGAGGAAGGTCCTCAGGATTTCCCTCAGACTTCTTTAAACATGCATCAGTTTGTGTAAAGACCCTTTACATCGATTTCTATGAAGCACTTCGCCTCCTCTGCTCCTTCATTGAAAAATTCAAAGAAGCTCCTCAGGCTTCCCTCAGCAATCTTCAACCTCACGTAATTTGCAAAATTCCTCAATACATCACTGTGTGATGCATGTTTTACTCCTACCAGTTCATCATCTTCACATCCTGAATAAGGTCCTCAGGGTTCCCCTTGGACTTCTTTCATCAAGCACTCACCTTGGACAGTCCTTCTCATTTAAATTCCATGAAGTCTTACTTCCTGGCCCTCACCTCCAGAGTTGGACAATGGTCCTCAGGATTCCCTCAGATTTCTCCAGACATGAATCTTTTCTTCTCAAAACTCCTTGTCCATACTCATTAGGAATGGAATGTCCCTTCTTTTCACTTACTGAACTTCAGTACTGCAACTTCAGCGTCAGCCTGGAAACAGGACTGTTCAACACCATTCTCAGCCCAGTAAGGAGTATGCATCTTCCTGCTCATTCATTCATCCTCTGCTTCATCTGACCTTCATGATTCTGCTTGTAACAATCACATCTGAGCTACTATCATGCATCACTTCTCTCAAAACTTATCTTCCTTATATCTTGAGTTTCCTGCAGAACTACCTTTGAAGAAAGAAAGAAATATAAACATTCCTTCATCGCCTCTCATGATTCCTTCGAACTGAGTATTTCCTGCAAAGATCCTGCCATTCTATCAAGTCAAATTCCAGATGATGAAGACATAGCCTATCGTCTTTCGCTTTCAGCTTCATCCCGATGCACATCTATCTGAGAAACTGTATTGGTACTCATACCTTATCATAGATTTTGGCATCATAAAAGCCACAATTCTTTGATTGTCATCATCCTGCTCCTCAGCTGCAACTTCAAGAGCTTTCAATTCATTCCAAAATGGAACATTCATAACAATCAGTTTTATCATCACCATTCTAGGCAGCAAACATGCTTCCCAGTCTTTCCACCTCATTCCTTCTTCTGCTCAACTTGGATGTATGAAGCACACCCCTTAACTTTGCTGAAACCAAATCATCTGCCCTAACTTTAATGATGAAGGCTGCCAGTCTGGCACCATTACTGCATATCTGCATATATTCACTAAAAATACCACCAATAGCTTAATCTGGTTCATGGTCAGTTGGCATTCATCTGTATCCCCTTCCCCTGGGTCGTGCCTGAAAATAGGCAGAATTTGTATAGTGCACTTACCCGGTCAACAAAAACTAAATAAAATAAAATAAATATCTGCGTTTATGGGGTTCTCATGCTTAGTCTTTCTATGCAAAAATGTTGTCCTCCCTAATGACAATATCTCCATTTCATCGGCCTGCCTCTGATCTCATCTTCTGGAAATACCAAGTATGACAGTAACTCAGATATGCCTCTATCTATGGTATTCCTAAATAGCTGCTTTTTGGCATCCTATATATCCACCTTCAAAAATGTTTTAACATCATCTCACCAGAAATTTGGAGCTGCCACATCAAAGGAACCATCTCAATCCTTTCAATTAATTAACCAACAACAGACACCAGCTACAGGGCAAATCTTAGCCCTAGTCCATCATGTCTTAATGCAGAAGCTGGCTGGGTCTTTTATACCTAACTTACCCAGCTTTCAGTCATATTCATAGTTTCATGACTATGCAATCATTCCTGCAGCTCAATATCAATCCAGTACTTCATCACATCTTATCACAGCTGATTCATTTATATCCTTCTAATTGTTAGTGAGCTAACACTCTGTGTGACCCTCCTTAACACCTGCTACCTGAGCATATCTCCACTGGAGGAAGGATTTCCCTCCTTGATCATGTCCTGGCATCTACAACCTCTACTATCAAACCTCAAATCATATCTTAGGACTAAAAAACAAATGGATCAAGTATCCAACATGCTTGCTTAAACTCTACAGGACATCATCCTCAAGTTCTGAAACAACTTCCTATCAATGGGCCTTCATTCTGAATCTCATTGAACTTGCTGCATACTGTTCCATTTCAACCCCACTGTAAACATCCTACGTTATGAGCCATTGTCCAGATTTTCTAATCCTCAAGAATCTGCTATTTCATCAGCTTTCTACTAAATATTTACAGTTGCCAAATTGTGATATCAGGCAGCTTATTGCATCCTGTTGCCCAACTTAAAAACCTTCAAGCTTCTTTCTGGACATCTGATTATATGTTACCCAGTTCTAATAACTGGTGTCAGTGGCCCTCGTGATCAAGTCCTACAATAATATTTACCTCAAGTTATTTATCCCATCTGATTTCACTGAACATCACAAGGCATACCAAATGATTCATAGTGCACCCGAGAACTCCCCTTCAGTGATTTGACTGAATTCTTATGCTTCCCAGGTCATTTCTGCATATCAAAACAGCATCATGAACATCATTTCCTCTCTGTCATCAAGAGAATTGGAAGATATACTTCATCATGCCTAGAAATGTATTTCTTTAATCTAGAACTAGCTCATCATTTAGAATCATCTCTTCTTAGTGTGCCCAGAAAATGGGTAGTTCAGTAGCCCTGGGTACTTAGAGGTTTCTTCCACAGGGTTTGTTTACACTCTCCATGAGTTGGAGGAGGTAATCTTTCTTTTGGGCCTTCCATTCCTTGTTACTGCCCAGCTTCTCTACTAAGGGTGAGAATAGAGAAAGTTCAAAGTTAAGCTTACACAGCACCATCCACTTTTCACCAAACATTGAATTGGAGGGCTTTGCCCATGATTCAGTGTGGGGGAATAAACTCCTCACATTACCTCAATGAAAGACAGCCTCTCCCTGCAATCCATACTCAGAGTATTCGAGCTCCCTCCAATAAAAACTAACTAAATAAGTGTACATGTCTTTAGGATTCTGGCTCCAACTATCTCTCTGATATGCTGACTGAATACTGCTCAGCAAGATCTTTCAGGCTTGCAAATGTAAAACTTTTGGCAGTTCCAAAATATCATTTAAATCTGTTGGTAGTAGGATATTTGCTGTCAGGTCTCCTTTGTCATGGAATACCCTCCTTCCTGCTCTTAAGCAAAATCATTCCCTAGAAGTGTTCGAGTGCACTCTAAGGACTTCAGTGCTTGCACAAGTGCTTGAAAGTTCATGAACCGACTGTGTTCAGTTTATTTTACTGTTTTCAAAATGTTTAGAAGATTGTCTGAAATTGTTTCATGTTGTGTACTTGTATGCAAGGCAGGATTAACAGAAGCAAATGGGCCAGTTGTCCCAGGGCCCTCTGGCCCTGAGCTTTGGGGGGGCCCTCAGGGGACCTATTTGCCTTCCCTTCCTCCCCAGGGTTTGAAATGTTATTGGTGTGCCAGCCTGCCCACCAAATGCACCTGCTAGGTGCCTTGCCATTTTTTAAGTTTTTGCCAGAGCCTTAGGTATTTAGTATTGCAGTTGTGGGTTTGCTGCTAGGTGTGGTAGTAGTGCTGCCAACTGGCAGAAATTGCTGAAGGGAGCCTCAATGCTCCCGATGAAGAAGATGCCCTCACAGCTCACTCATACCTTGCCTAGAACACATGATAGTGGTTGTGGCATGCAGTGCACTGGCAACAATGGCAAGCTAGGAGGGAGGGATGGATATGCTACTAGCAGAGTAGTACTAAATGATCCACAAGCTTGCATGACATGAGTGCGGTTGTACATTCTTGGACGGACCTATTGAGCTTGTTGTCCCGAGGACAGACAGGAGTGAAGTGTGGGGGAAAAAAAACAGAAGCTCCAATCTTCCTGGCTGCTGCTGCCATTAGGAGGTCTTGCGTCAGATGGTTCACTTAGTCCAGCCACAGCAGATGAAATACTGCGTCATCATCTTTCATATGCCCAGACTCCTCTCTTTTTTTTTTTTATTTTGTCTTTTTCCTCTGGCAGGACCCTGTTGTTCCATCACCCCTAGTCACGGCCCCCAGAGACCTCCACCACTGCCTATTGCTGCTGAGGACCCTCAGTCACCCCGGGAGGGCGGGGCCATGGCCACCTTCGTGACCACAGAGCTAATGTCTGGACGGGGACCTGCAGCAGTGGTGATGAACAAAAAACAGGGTGCTCCAAGGACTAATACAAATGTAAACAGGTCACCAGTAATGGGTGCACTTACCCAGGTGCTTTATATGCCATCGAACACAATACCTGCTGAGAGGTGTGAGTCAGCACTCCAAAGAAACTTTTAGTAATTAAATGTCTGTAAAAATAGGGCTGCAACTCTTCAAGCAAGAATCCAGTTTCTTTACTGTAATCCAAAATGTTTTTTTCACCATAAAACAGCAGCAGCATGGTATCTGTGTAAGCATCTAAGCCGTATCACAGAACAATGTCCAGAGCTGCATGGAGGGGGTGATTCATGCACCGATTTGCCCTTGTGGATTAATGTATGTTGGACAAACAAAAACAGCACTTAAATTAAGGATAGCAGAGTATAAATCTGTGATCAAGACAGAAAATGAAGCCTATGCTATGACAAATCATTTCAAGGAAGCTAGACATGGCTCTGCTGTAGCATTGACACATAGGCATTGAAAGAGTCCAACTAGATTGCCATGGTGGGAATCTTAAGCAGAAACATTTAGATCGTGAAACCTACTGAATTGTTACCATTGGAACTCTAAAACCACATGGACTGCTGGTTATAATGGCAAATTATAACTGGGTTTCCCTATGGGAAAAAGCACTCCCCGATAATTATAATACGTTTAATAATGGCTATTTAAATATTAACTTAAAAAGAGAAAAAAAGAACTCTGCACCTTTAAATTTGGTTGTATAAATACATGAAAGGTGCCATAAGATGTTCACTTTGATGAAGATGTCAGTTGTGATGCTGAAACATAAGTGACATTGGCAGGTGTCTCATGGAGCATGGAGAGCTAACAAAAGCTGTGGCACAATTGAATTAAAAGTTTTTGAAATAACTTTAAATTGCATCGATGCAGTAATGCACACAGCTCTGGACATTGTTCTGTGAAACAGCTTACATGCTTAAAGAGGTACCACACTGCTGCTGTTTTATAGTGAAAAAACATTTTGGATTACAATAATAGGATTGGATTCTTGCTTGAAGAGTTGCTGCCCTATTTTTATAGACATTTAATTATTAAAAGTTTCTTTGGAGTGCTGACCCACACCTCTCAGCATGTACTGTGTTTTACATAATATGCAAAATATATCATACAAAGCACCAGTAAGATAAAAGGTAAGACAGATACTGGTGGGACTGTCTGGGCTGAAGAAGCAGCATGGCATTTACGGTGTATTGCCGGCTTACTTGTCAAATCTACTTCAGAAATCTACAGGATCATGTAATTTAAGGAAGTGTAATGTTATCTTGCTGGATGTCACAAGAAATTGTTCAAAATTTGGTAAGATGTCTTTTAGTTGGATGGCCCCTACTCTTTGGAATGCCCTACAAGAGTCACTTAAAATGAACTCTCTTGCCAGTCCTTCTTATTTTAAGGTCCTTCTTGGTCAACCCTGTGTTGATAAATGTACATGCCATTAAAAAAATGTATAGTTTATGAATTTGTATTGGATGTTGCAGTTTTTTCTGTATTGTGTACGCCTATTTTGTTTCTGTCATATCAAGTACCTTCCTGTTATCTTTACCTTTGTACTAGATTGTTATATCTGCTTTGTTTTTTTTCTCAAAATATCTTTACACAATGAAATTGCACTGTAATCTTACTGTACTGTATGTTATCTGTCCTACCCAGGACCTCCTTGTAAATGAACAATGTTCAATGGAGCTTTCCTGGTAAAATAAACAAATACAAATAATGCATACTGTACAATGTCAGCTGGTCATAGAGGAGGATAGTGCCGCCAGGCATAGGGTCCAAAAATACCAAAGCCAGCAAGGGAGGTGGCTAATAACAGCAGTAGGAGTGTGCTGAGAGGTCATGAAGTAGATGTTTTAGAGAAAAGGAAGACCTTACACAGTAGCTTTGACTTTAAGAGCCTTATTATGAAAGTCTGGTTTCAATCCTGGAGTGAAGCACCATATGAAGCCCAAACAGGCGGCAGGATGTGTAATACAAATGCAGAATCCCTCCCAGTATGAGTCATACAGTGTTCTAGTTGTACAACTAAAGCCATCCCTTGGTGGTTGACACCGCAGTTGCCTATGTTTAGAAATGCTTCGTTTTGTAATAAATACAGCAGAAGAACACTCAGACTATAGTATAAACTCCTGAAATCCCTGTAAATAATGCTGGCGACGGTTTGGCTAGGCAGCTCGAACCTTGCAGTCTTTGAAGACTGTCCAAAAATACATTAAAAAATAATTCCTGACCATTTTTCTTGTCAGTTAATAGTCTACATCAAATATTACTGTAATAAAGGCTTTCCTTTTAAATGCTAATGAAGTTGTGCATGGATTGAAAAAGCTGTGTGTTGTTGATGATGGCAACAACTTTAATCCTGGAAAATGGAATTACATTTGAATATTTTTCATTGGTTACCCAGAGGTTGATTTTTCCACCTAAGAAACTGACTGCACTTCATACAGTATATACAAAGTTAATTAACTCTCATGACTGAATGGAAATAAAAGGTGCTAGTGATTTGCTATATACAAGCACTATGTGGGGTGAAAGGCTAGCATATTTTGAGCCATGCAGCTGTGACTGAGATCTGGAACGCTGATTTCACAGTTCACTGTTGTAGCCACTAGACTACAGTGCCTTCTCAAATTTGCAGCTGCAAACAAAAACCTAAAAAGAAAAAGAAAAACACTTTTTTATTATTCTTATCTGGAAATAACAATTAGCAGGGAATTAGCCTGTGAGTCCAGATAGAAATAATAAACATTTGCAATTTTACACAGTCCTGTTTCAGTTTATATTCTATAAAGATCTGGACTGGTCGCCTGTTATGGCTGATAAATTATCGAGGGGTGGGGTGGGGGTCTAACTTACAAAAAATGTCTTGAACATAGTCGCTATGACTTGTGAATGGAAAAGAGGAACCTGAATTCTGTAGCTGGTGAAGTGAATGGTGACATTCTATGAAAGAAGACCAATATTCTTTATGCCCAGCATATTTCTCAACTGTCCTTGATTTTCAGAGATGTCCCTGATTTGCCTCAATATGTTCCTGTTTCCCCCTAAATTTGTTTTTCCATGACTGAACAGAAGGTATTGTAAGCCCAAAATAATAACAAACATTAGTGTTACAGACTTCTCCTTCAGAAAAGGCATTTTACACTAATCTCCTTATTCTACCAACTTCCGAAGAACATCAGAATGTGCCAGCAGATAAAGGCCTTGTGGTCTATCTAGTTTGCTCAAGATGTGCAGTTCCCCACTATGTTTACAGAACTGCACCCCTTCTCTGCCCTGTTCAGCCCCTATGGAATACCCCTCTGTCCCTCCTCATCCGCAACTTTTCCCTCATCCTGTCCCAATCTCTCTTGAAGCGGTTCACTGTTTTTAGGGATCCCACCTCCTCTGGCAACTCATTACACTTATCTACCACTCTCTTGGTGAAAAAGTGCCTCCTCATCTTCCTTTTGAACCTTCCCCCACCAGCTTTAGGCTGTTACCCCAAGTGGTCTTGTTTCCACTACAGCTGAAGAGGCCTTGGTACTCACCCTGTTTATACCTTTGAGGTACTTGAAAGTCTCATTCATGTCCTCCTCTCCTTTCTGTCTCAAGAGAGTACATGTTGAGCCCCCTGAGCTTCTTCTATTAGGTGTTGTCTTGCTGGCCCTGGATCATCTTGGCTGCCCTTCTATGGTCCATTTCCAGCAAGTTGATATCCTTCTTAAGTTAAGGGCACCAGTGTTACACTCTGTCCTCTAGGTGCGGTGCGGTCTCACAAGAGACCTATATAGTGGCAGAATGACCTCCACCTTCCTGCTGGTAAGTCCCCTGGCTATGCAGCCCAGCATCTCATTTGCTTTGGCCATGGCTTTTCTGCAGTGTGCTGAGTGTTTCAGGTCACTCATGATAATTAAAGACAGGTCCTTTTCTTCCGCTGAGCAGTTATCTGCATACCACCCAACCAGTATTTTGTCCCTGGGTTTTTCACCCACAGGTGCATAACTTTACATGTTTTAGTGTTGAACCCCAGTTGCAAAATGCCAGACCACTTCTGATGTTAACTGGAGTGCAGCTGCAGCAGCCACTTCGAAGAGTGGGGTTATTCTAGATGCCCTACAGGGGGCATGCCTTAGACAACTAGTATTGAGGCCCACTCAAGAGGGAGCAATCTTAGACCTGGTTCTCTCAAATGGAGATGAAGAGAGGATCACAGATGTAGAAGTGGGTAGCCATCTGGGAATTAGTGACCATCGAACAGTATGGTTCACAATAAACACAGCAATAGAGTCAAGCCATGCAAAGGCAAAAGTACTGGACTTTAGGAGGGCTGACTTTGCCAAAATGGGTGAGTGCCTAAGGAATGCACTAGCAAATGGGCAGGAAGGAGGGGTGGAAGAACAATGGGGAATAATAAAAACTGCCATCACAGAGGTAACAAGCCTTTGTGTGAAGCAAATAAACAAAATGAAATGATGTAAGAAACCACTATGGTTCTCAAAGAAAGTGGCAGTGAAGGTTCAAGAGAAAAAGAAAGCATTCAGGAAGTACAAGGAATCACAGAAGGAGCAGGACAGAGAACTGTATCGGTTAAAGCAAAAGGAAGCTGGGAAGGCAGTCAGAACAGCAAAGGCCCAAACTGAGGAAAAGATAGCCAACTCAGTTAAGAAGGGGGATAAAACCTTTTATAGGTACATCAGGGAGCTAAGGAAGACCAAGGGAGGGATAGTGAGGCTTAATAAAGGGGAGGGAGGGAGGTTGGGCAGAGGGTGACTGTGAAAAGGCAGAGACACTAAACACATATTTTTGCTCAGTATTTACAAAGGAAGGGGGGCACCTAAAACAAACAGTAGAAACACTCTGGATACAGAAGTTGATATCAGCCCATTTACAGAAGAAAGGGTTCTGAAAGAACTCTTAAAACTGAAGGTGGACAAAGCAATGGGGCCTGATGGGATTCATCCCAGAATTCTAAAAGAACTAAGGGTAGAAGTAGTGACACCACTGACTACCCTCTTTAACAAATCATGGGAGGATGGGGTGGCACCAGATGACTGGAGGAGGGCAGATGTGATTCTCCTTCACAAAAGCGGGAGCAAGGCAGAAGCAGGAAACTACAGACCTGTTAGTTTAACCTCAGTTGTAAGGAAAATGATGGAATCACTTCTGAAGGAAAGAACTGTCGAGTATCTAGAGGCCAGAGGGACACAGGACCCAAGGCAGCATGGATTCACAGTGGGAAGGTCATGCCAGACAAATCTGATAGATTTCTTTGACTGGGTGACCAAAGTAGTAGATCAGGGAGGGGCTGTGGACATGGCCTACCTAGACTTTATTTAGCAAGGCATTTGACACAGTCCCACACAAAAGATTAATATACAAGTTAACCAGCCTGGGAGTGGGTCCCAAGATGACAACCTGGGTAAAGAATTGGCTGGAGAATAGGACACAGAGAGTAATAGTAAATGGAGTCCATTCTGAAGAAAGGGGGGTTACTAGTGGGGTACCGCAGGGTTCAGTATTAGGACCGGTCCTCTTCAATGTCTTTATAAGCGACATTGCAAAGGAACTGGAAGGAACGATGTCTCTTTGCAGATGACACAAAGATCTGAAACAGAGTTGATGCACAAGATGGGTGGAAAGGATGAGAAGGACTTGAAAGGTAGAGGAATGGTCCAATGTATGGCAGCTAGATTCAGTGCTAAGAAGTGCAAGGTAATGCACCTGGGAAACAAAACCCCGGGAAGAGTACACAATGGGGGTGAGATACTAAAACAACAAAATGGAAAGGACCTGGGGTAGTCATATCAGATGACCTCAAGGTGGGCAAGCAATGTGAGAGGGCAGCAAGCAGGGCTGGGGTGATACTGGGATGCATAGGGAGAGGCATCACCAGTAGAAAACAGGAAGTTATTATCCCTCTGTACAGACAGCTGGTGAGATCCCATCTGGAGTACTGCGTGCAGTTCTGGAGACCCAGCCTCCACAAAGACATAGACAGGATGGAAGTTGTCCAGAGGAGGGCAACTAAAATGGTGCAGGGTCTGCACCGGAAGACATATGAAGAGAGACTTAAGGAGCTTAATATGTATAGCCTCGAGGAAAGGACATGATAGAAACTTTTAAGTACCTCAAGGGAATCAACAAAGTCCAAGAGGGTAGCATCTTTCAAAAAAAGAGGTGTGCAAGAACAAGGGGGCACAATTTGAAGATGGGGGTGGCTCAGAGGTAATTTAAGGAAGTATTTTTTCACAGAGAGTGTTGTGGATGCATGGAACGGCCTTCCGGAGGAGGTTGTGGAGTCAAAAACAGTGGTGGAACTCAAGCATGCATGGGACAGTCATAAGGCAATTCTAGGGGTTGGGGGTAGGAAGAAGTAGGCTGCTGGTTAACTAGGAACTGCAGCTTATCCACTAGGTAAGGAAATGGGCAGACTGGGTGGGCCAAGCAGTCCTTATCTGCCGTCAAATTCTATGTTTCTATGTAGCCTAGCCAGGTCTTTCCTGAGTTCCTGTCTTCTCGCTTCTGTGTCCACCCTCCCACAGAGCTTTGTGTCATCCTCAAACAGGGAGATCTCACCCTTGATCCCATCCACAATGTCACTTGTATGTTAAATGACACCAGACCAAGTACAGAGCCCTGTGGGACCCCACTGGTCACATGCCTAGCTTCTGAAAATTCCCTCTCCACCCCTAACTACCACCTTTTGGCTTCTGTCCTTCAGCCAACTTCTGACCCACCCAATATGTTTAGTCCCCACCTCCTGGACTATCTTCCTGACCAGTCTCCTGTGTGGTTAGGCTACAGAACTGAAGGTCTTGCTGAAATCCAGATAGAGGACATCAACCACTTGGCCCTTGTCCATTGTCCTTGTGACCCAGTCAAAGAAGTCAATTAGGTTAGTCTGGCAGGATCTCCCTGACACAAACCCATGCTATCTCATGTCCTGAAGCCCATTATCCTCCAGAAAGCTCACCAGTCTCTTTGTCAGGATGGTCCCAATCAGTTTGTACACTATTGAGGTCAGGCTGACTGGCTTGTAGTTTCCTGGTTCATCCTTTGGCCCACTTTTATTGAGAAGCACCACATATGCAGTTCTCCAGTCCTGGAGCACGATCCCTAACAGGTGATAAACAGGTCTGCCAGGGTATCTGCCAGAGCCTCCACCAGCTTAGGACCCTTGGGGGCATGCTATCTGGCCTTGGGGATTTGTCCACCTTCAGGGCCCTGAGGCCCTTAAGTATCCTGTCAGCTTGACTGATGCCATCTGTGGCTTTCCCCACCTGGTCCCCACCCCTCTGTTCCCTTGTGGTACTGGTCCATTGTTCTCTCTAGTAAAGACCAAACAGAAGTACTTGTTATGTAACACTGCTTTCTTTTCACTACCCTCTGCTAAACCATGCTCCTTTTTCAATCTGTCTCATCCTTTATGTTCCTTTTCTCCCTTATATATTGGAAAAAAGCCTTCTACCCTGTTTTTACCACCTGTGCTAGCTGCACTTCCCTTGCAGCCTTTGCCACCCTAACCACTCTGTTCACCTCTTTTGATTTAGCAGAGCAATCAACCCTATCCTTCTTCTTCTATATATGCTTGTACTTCTGGAAGACTGCCCTCTTGCCACCTACAGCTTTTGCCACCTCATTGCTGAACCAGCTGGACTTTTTGGCCATGGTTTTCTTACTTTTGGCTTTGGCCCACACTCACTAGTCGCCTTCATCAGTCCCTCCTTTATTATTGCCCATTTCTGTTCCACATCCATCTCCCTTCTGATCCCAGCAATGTGTCCTACTAGAATTTCACCTATCCTACGAAAGTCTGCCCTGTTAAAGTCCCAAACCATTGTCCAGGTTCTGACCATCCTCCTGCCCATGTCCAGGTAGAACCACACCACCATCACTACCTGCAAGTGGTGCTTCCACTTTTACATCCTAAACATGCTCACAGTTGACTGGACCAGGTCCAGTACAGCCCTCTCCTAGCGGGTTCCATGACACCCTGGGGCAGGTAACCACCCTGAAATGTACCCAGCAGTACTTGCTCCCTAATGAAGCAGGTAGCTGGAATTTTCCAGTCCACCCAAGGTATATTGCAATCCTCTATTATTACTACCTCCCACTTACTAGTCGTTTCCATGATCTGAGACCCTAGTACCATGTCTAACTGCTCTTACTGGGATGGTGGCCTGTAGATCAGCCCCATCCTTAGCTTCTTCCCCCACGTGGATTTTACCTGTATCCATATTGCTTCAGTCTTACCCTCCACCTCTTCTCTCTGGTACAAGTTATTCCCGCTTTCATGTACAGGGCCACAACCCCCTTCCCACCCCCTATCCTTTCTACATAGTTTATATCCAGGAACTGCAAGGTATGAATCATGGTTTTGTTTGACACACATCTCTGTGATGGCCACTATGTCCACCTCTTCCTTAGCCATCAGTGACTGCAATTCTACCATCTTGTTTCACAAGCTTCTGGTGTTCAAAGACACCACACTCCACCATGGCTCAGGACCTTCCTTAACCCTGACCTGTCCCCACCACTACACTCCTTCATAAGTTGCCCTGCCTATCTCACCTTTTCTCATCTAGCTCCTCCCCATGCTGTCCTGACTGGATAGAAGCTTATCGACCTCCTACAACAGGTGAACAGAGGTGCTGTGTACCCTGCTGTTCCACCCTATCAGTTTAACTTGAAGTTTTTTCCCATGAATTCCTACAGGTTACCTACACGACCCTTGTACCCTTTCTACTTAGATGCAACCTGTTTGATGCATTCAGAACCTTGTTATCGCAGGTCACTCACCAGCCACCAGTGAACCCATACTCTTCTGTTTTGCATCACCCCCTAAGCTATCCATTAAATTCATCTATTCTTATCTTCCTTGCCGTACTAGCCCTCGGGACTAAAAGCAACTTTGAGAAGGCTACTGTCCTCCCTACCTTAATGCAAATTCTCCCCACCTTCCTGAACCTCTTTTGCACCTCCTTCACCTCACATCTTGCAAGATCATTTGTCTCCACATGCACTTTAATATGAGCCCCCCCAATCTATTGAGAGGACCAAATTAACCATTTGCTGGCCCAGCACAAAAAAGTTTTGTGGCCCCCATTTTCATGGGGGTGTTCAGATAACCTACCTAGCTAGGACCAGTGTTACACAGCTGAAACCTTTCCTCCTCGCATTTGTTCCTGACTTTTATTCCTAATTTCTTCCATAGTTAGACTAAAGCATGTCTTCAGCCATTTTCCTTACTGTCCTCTGTACCATAATAAGTCCATATTACACTTTCTCCTATCTTCACCCTCCACCTCCCTGTTAATTCCTAATCCTATCTTTACCCTTTTACCCCTGCCCTGATTCTATTTCTCTTCTACCTCTCACATACTCAACCATCTCCAACTACATCTAATCCCCCCTACCCCCTAGCCCTCTAACTAATCACCCCCCTTCTTGCTCCGTCATACTGCAACTGCTTCTTATCACATGGTTGTAGACATTGCAGCGCCATTCCTCTCTTCTTTCCAATTCCTTCTCATCACTTCAGCATTTATTACCTGCCTTGTTATTTCCAAATTAAACACTATATGCCATATCACATGTAACTGTATTTAGTCACTGTGATATTGTTATTATGCAATGTGTATTTGTCTTCTACAGGCATTAGGACCACCTTGTGAATGAGTTTTCCTACAATAAACTTGATCTTGAAACCAAAATGCTCAGAGCTGTGAGGACAAGGGGTGGGTACCATTTCAGATTTCAACAGGGTAGAGGGGGGCATGTGGCAACAACCAGGGGGGTCAGCTGCCAGTTAGGCCCCTTACACATTTGCACACGGGCACAGTGCACTGACTTGTGCTCACATTCAAACAGCCACTTGCCTGCTTGAACATACGAGCTGATTTAGTACAGCAGAACTTTTGCTGTACTGAATAAGCTCATATGTTCGAGGTGATAGGCAGCTGCTTGAGTGTGTGCACAGTGCAGAACAACATGTTAAGATTCAAATAAATAAACACAACCTGTAAGTGTGGATAGGGAGAAATTGTGATAACATACTTACCCAGTCAGCCAGCTGGAACCTGCGGTCTGCCACTTGCCACCAGCCCAGTGAGCCCACCAGTTAAGATCTCTTTGATATGCATCAGTTTGCTTCACTAATGAGCATATATCCACATCTGTTCTGAGTGACTACATTTCAGACCACCTACAGTAGATACTGCACAGGTAGAATAGTAACTTCTGTATAGACTATCAACTTTTTGTACCGTGTTTCTGATGTTTTTTAATAAAGCTTTTTCATGCTCCTGCCCAGGCATCTGACTGGCTACCTCCCAGTCCCATCTGCGAACTGGTCCCTGGCCAGCTTCCTCCACAGTTCACCTTCCATGGCTGGGTCAGAAGTCTGGGTCCCCAACCAGGAACACATCTGATTGAGTCACAGGATCCATGGCAGCAGGGACCAAAAGTACGGTCTATCATCCTTGGCTGGGCAGAAATTTCCATGATCTCCTCAATGCCCTTTAACCCTCCCACCTGCCCAAAACTGCCATGCATACGTATAATGGCCACCTCCTTATAGAAAGGTGAGGTAGTCATTACTATTAGTGTCCACTAGTGCAAAGGGTGCCCTGACATCACCGTCTTTGGAAAAGTGGTTGTGGAGGGAGTTTAGGTTTGGAGGCAGGAAGTCAATGAGAGGGGACACCATATCTCAGGGGCCCTTGCTAGGCAAGTTGTCTTTGGGCAGTGGCGAGAGATCAGTTTGGCTATCCCAGGCAGAGATACCCACAGAACTAAGTGGCAAGCATCACCAGCAAGGTGCTGGCTGCCAGGAACCATTCATGTGCCTGAAGGAATGGGCACATGCAGTGCTCCAACATGTGGCAGCCATAGGCTAGAAGCACAATGGAGCTTGTTGCTGGCTCCCCTTTGTAGACACTGGTGACACTCTGTCCTTGGCATCTAAGGGTGTCACAAGGTCTGGGACACCTCACCCTGGTGAGGGTGTCATGGAATAACAGGGACCTCAGAAAAAGCCAGAGGAGACCTTGGGCATCTGGGATGTTCCCCAACCTGCCTACCACACCAGAACGTATGCACAGTTGGAGTTTTGTCCATTGCAGGATAAATGTAGTGTAAACATAGGCAGGGAGTGGGACCACTGGGGGGGGGGTATCCCATTAAGGGATGCTTATTGATGGCCCTTAGGCCTAAGGTAGGTTCCCATGAAATAATTACATTCAGGCATGGGGGGAGGCCAACCATGAGAACTTTACTGCAGGCCGCCTGAACACTGGGAGGATGGAGGTAATAGCACCAGTAAGGAAAGTGTCTCTGAATGTGGTTAGGTGGTTTCCTTGAAAGTCAACTGAGTACTTGTAGCTGGTTAACCAGAATGCTCTCCTGGGGAGCAGACTGTCTGTTGCCACAGTAAGAAGGAGCTTTATCAGATATGTTTCTGGCCACAAGTGGGAACACTGAGACTTCCAGTGGGCAACCAGGCATGGCAGGAGGTCTCAGTCCAGTTGGCCTGGAGAAGTGTGTCATTTACCCTGAACTTTGAATGCCATACTGGCATGCCAGAATGCCCTGACAGACTTGAATGTTCAGGGAAAGGGTCTGGTAGTATAAATGCCATTTCAGGAGGTAATTTCATAGGATTAGGGATGGCAGGGATGTGCACCAGAGAAATACACTAATGGATTGAGATCAGAGAAGATACTGTAGCAAAGGTGGAAACAAGGATTCCTTTGGCATAGTGATGCCCACATATCACAGGGACAGAGAGAGTCCAGAAGGGGCCACAGCGCACACTGGAGGGTGTGGTAGTGGGATACTATCTGCATGGCAGAGCTCCTAAAGACTGGAGTCTGAGATAATTCACTTATGAACTACTCCTCCTCAAACTGTTTCTCCCTTTCTCAGCCCCTGTCTTTGTGGCTGGTGTTTATTGATGCCGTAGCCTATCCCCACATCTGTCACTGAATTCCTTACCATTATCTCTACTCATGCCTCATCTGGTGAACTACTCATCCTTGGGGACTTTAATATAAATTGGCTCTCCCCTCTCAAACTATATTCTGCTAGAACATCAAGTGCCTTCAACTTACCCAACTGATCTCTGACCCAACCCAACTCATCACAATTATAAATCCTCCAATCACTCCCTTCTGGATTGGGTTCTTACCTCCCATCCCCACCATATCACTGCTGCTGGTACTCTCCCTGATGCCCTCAGTGACCACCACATAGTCCACTGTGTGTGAAAAAGTCACCATCCCAAAGCACCCCCTCAAACTCCTCCAGATGTGTTCTTTCCTGTTGCTGGACTTGTCCACACTACATGCTGATTTGGTGGCTACCAACTGGTCTCCCATTTCATCTTCCAATAACATCAATATTAATCTCCATTATTTTAAAGGGGAAGTAAACATCGCAAGGTTCACTTAAATTGTGAACGCACAAGGCAAGACCATTCAAACGAGGTACTAGGCTTAGCTGTAGGTGTCAGGAGTCCTAAGATATGAATATTAAATTATTTATAAATGAAAACAAAACAGCAGCCATTTCATGATATCTTAAAACAGGAAGTGATGTCACTGAGGGGCCAGCTCTATGTTGTTAATTACAACTTGCCCCTCGGTGACATCACTTTCTGTCTCAGGATCCCAGGAAATGGCTGCTGCCCTGTTTTGATTTACAGAGTATTTAGATAGTCATATCTCAGGACTCTTGACACCTACAAGGGAGTTCCATACCTTGTTTGAAATATCTTTTTATGTGTTTTCACAATTTGAAAGACCCTGCAATGTTTAATTCCCCTTTAACACTATATTCATGTCTATCTGGGATCAGCATGTCCATTTCAGGTGAACCAGGGTCCGTGGTTCCCACCTCCCTTGGACCTTGGCTGAACCACTGACCTGCCTACATGAATGTGACTTTGCCTGGAAGATGAATAAGTCTTCTGGCTCTCCTGCTGACCTAACCAGGTACTGAGCCCTCCTAAATGCCTGTACCAGAGCCACTAGGCTTGCCAAGGCAGAGTACTTTGTCTCCACTTTCCAGAATAACCTTAACAACCCCCTCCAAGTTCTGAAAGGTCATCCACACCCTCTTCTCCCCCCAACCCCGTCCTCCCCCTGGTCCTCAAGGTGGGTAACATCTTCATTTCTCACCCCATCTCTGTTGCTTCAGAGTTTAACTCATTCTTTACCTCCTGTGCCTCTTTCCTTCTCTCCTCCCTCCCCGTCTCTCCCCCTACCACCTCCCCATCCTACTACCCCTACCCTCTCATTCTCCTTCTCCTTCTCTCCTGTCACTCCTGCTGTCTCCCTCAAGGCTGTCTTGACTCTTAACCCCCTTAAGGGTAGAAGCCCTGATGGTCTCGAACCCAAACTCCTCCATCTCTCCACTCCTGCTATTGCTCTATCTATTACCTCCCTTCTCAACCTCTCTTTCTCCCTTGCCTCCATCCCCGACTCCTGGAAACATGCAACCATCACACCCCTTCCCAAAGGAGATGACTCCACCTCAACTGGCAGCAACTGCCCTGTCTCTATGCTCGCCACTCTAGCCAAACTGCAAGAGCACCTTGTGCTGTCCCAGCTCTCCACCTTCATTGACTCTTTCTCTTTCTTCACCCCTTTTCAGTCTGGCTACCACAAATTCCACTCCACCGCTGCCCCCTTCCACCAGCTTACTGACTCCATTCTGTCAGGCTTGGATCATGGCTTTATCACCTCCGCTGTCATTGTTGACTTGGACAAAGCCTTCAGCACTGTATCTCACCCCCTTTTCCTTGACAAGCTTAAGGGAGTGGGGCTCTCTGAATCCACTACTAATTGGTTCCACTCCTACCTTGAGGGTAGGTCTCAATCAGTGTGAATTTATAATTCCATATCCCCTCCACTTCCTATCAACACTAGTGTCTCACAAGGCTACATCCTTGGCCCAATACTTTTTTTTGATGTTCCTGAATGACTTCTCCACTGCCTGCTCCTCTGTGTCAATCTACATGTACATGGATGACACTGTTCTGTTTGCATCTGGTTCCTCTCCCTCAGATCTCATGGCCAGGCTTCAGCTGGATTTCAAAGATGTTCAGCACTGGTTCCATTCAAATCAGCTATCCTAAAACACCAAGAAAACAGTTTCAATGACCTTTGGTGCTAGGCAGACACTCACTAGGCTTACTCTCCTCCCCTCCTTTCACATCCTACATGGGGCCACTGTCAATTATGTTCCCTCATGTTAGTACCTAGGGGTCTGGCTTGACTGGCATCTTGACTTTTCAGGACTTGTGAATGCCTTACACAATTAAGTTCACCCTAAATTAGAGCATTATACAGGAACAGGGGCTGTATTCCTCCTCCACCTGCATGCCGTACAGTCATTCTGAAGATGATCCTTCTCAGCTTCAACTTTGGCAAGATTATTTACAGTGCTGCTCCTTAAACCACCCTAGCCAGACTGGATTCCCACTTTCACTCATTCTGCCACCTTGCTGTGGACAGTCCACCCTGAACCAACCACTGCTCTCTATATTCTTCCCTCTCCCTTCCCTCCCTTGAAGCCAGATACCTCACAAATTATGCCTCCTTTATCTACAAATTACAGTGGCCTTGTACACACACCAAAAAGGTGAAATGCAATCTAATAAGTAGAGCAACAACCAAAAGAATGAAATGCAAACAAAAAATAAAGCAACAAAACAAAACATGAAGTTTCTTGCCACAACAAAATAAAAAGAAATGTAAATAATGTAAGAGTGAATGCAAACAAAAAGTACAGCACAACTAAAAAGTGAATACAAATAAAAAACCACAACACAACAAAAAAGTGAATTCAAACAAAGAACTACAACACAACAAAAAAGCACAGCACAACTAAAACATAAATGCAACCAAAAAACTCACAACACAACAAAAAAAAAACACAGCACAACTAAAAAGTGAAAACAAACAAAAACACAACTCAATGAAAAACACTGCACAACCAAAAAGTGAATGCAAACAAAAAAAACACAACTCTTCAAAAAAACCACAACAAAACAAAAAAAACACAATACATCAAAAAAACACAACACAATGAAAAAGTGATAGGGATAGTGAGATAGAGAAATCGGCTATTTACTGTACCCGCAATGCCTGGCTATGTAAATTAGTATACAGGCTATTGCATTTCTGTATTCACTACAGAACTAGGAGACTACATCTCTCAGTAAAGAAATCTTGTCAGCTATATACCGTGTGCACATTGCCTCATTTTGAAAATAAACATCTGAGATCTTATATTGTTGTAACCACTAAAAAACTAGAAGTCTGCACCTTTAAGTAAGGAAAATGAAAGTAAACCTTATGATCTACTCAGAATGCTTGGCTGTTGTATGTTAATCAGCATAGTAGCTGTCTTAGTGCTACAACAATTGTCAGAGTTAAAAATTAGCTGATGTAACAAAAAAGGACTATTTCAATCCAAATGCAGTTGCCAATGTTTTACAAGCAGTATTAAATTGCCTTTTTAAACAAATCAAAACAAAAGAAAAAGCCACTATGGTTCTCAAAAGAGGTGGCGGGGAAGGTCAGGGAGAAAAAGATAGCATTCAGGAAGTATAAGGAAACACAGAAGGAGCAGGACAGAGAGCTGTACCAGTTAAGGCAGAAGGAAGCAGGGAGGGAAGTCAGAATAGCAAAGGCCCAAACTGAGGAAAAGACAGCCAACTCAGTTAAGAAGGGGGATAAAACCTTTTATAGGTACATCAGGGAGTGTAGAAAGACAAAGGGAGGGACAGTGAGGCTGAATAGAATGGACGGTGGGTGGGCAGAGAGGGACAGTGAAAAAGCAGGGATACTGAATGAATGTTTCTGCTCAGTATTCACAAACGAGGAGGAGAGGGAGGTGCCTAATCCAATTAACAGGAGCACTCTGGATAGGGGGGTCGATCCCAGTCCTTTCACAGAAGAAAGGGTTCTGAAAGAATTCCTAAAACTGAAGGCGGACAAAGCAATGGGACCTGATGGAATTCACCCCAAAATTCTAAAAGAATTAAGGGGAGAACTAGTGAAACCACTGACTACCCTTTTTAACAAATTATGGGAGGATGGTGTGGTACCTGAGGGCTGGAGGAAGGCGGATGTGATTCCCCTTCATAAAAGTAGGAGTAGGGCAGGAAACTATAGACCCGTCAGTTTGACCTCTGTGGTAGGGAAAGTGATGGAATCACTGCTGAAGGAAAGAATTGTTGAGTACCTAGAGGCCAGTGGGGCACAGGACCCAAGGCAGCAAGGGTTCACAGCGGGAAGGTCATGTCAGACGAATCTAATTGATTTCTTTGACTGGGTGACAAAAGTAGTAGACCAGGGAGGAGTTGTGGACATGGTCTACCTAGACTTTAGCAAGGCATTTGACACAGCCATTAGGTTTTATAGTGTATGGCCACCAGTTAATGTTGCTTGTGGCTTAATTAATGAACTTACACCTTGCATGTCTGAATTTTGCTTACCTTCAGTAGAATGAATGCAGCATGAGGCAGCCTGTTGAGAACATCTTTCATTGCCGAAACAGCTACAGCATTTAAAATTAAAACATACATCATGTATTGAGAAAAATTATGCCTGAAAGTGGTAAAACTGTATTCTTTACATCAACAACCTAATGGAAATGCATTTGAAAAAACAAAAAGTCACATGAGTCATGGCCAGAGATGCAGTTTGGGTAGCGTCACCACAGCAACAATACAAAGTGCACTCAATTCTGATGTTTGATAAATACATCAATTGGCTGACCTGATCACATGGGTCATGCAGAAAGATACTCTGGGTCGCGTCACCATGCCAACATGGGGAAGTTTGCTTGATCATGGCATTCTTTTCATTGGGACGTTTTACTTCAAGTAACTGTGGATAAAAAAAAAGACAATTTTCTAGTCATCATTTGATCAGCATAAGATAGCTTGATATTTTGGTTTTGTTTATAATGTTCCCAGTTGTTCGGATTGTTAACATATCAGCAAAAAAAAAATGGGTAACACTGAGGGACACGCTTGTGCAATGGTGCAATTTCATTATGCCATCACTATGGTGTACTCAAGAAGGGTTAACCACAACCTGATGTCATAGCGATGGCATAACAAGGCTGCAGTCTGGTTGATTTCAGTTAATTACAAACCTCTCCCATACATTATGTAAGCATTTACCCACAACAGAGCATTATTCTACTTGAGAATTAACCCATGCTGGGGGGGGGGGGAGAAGGATTAGGTCACAGGGCTACATCCCTGAAGTGTAGTATCACACTTTCAGTATGTGCAGAAAAATTATTAAAGATTTAATATTTTAAAAAAGCAATTTAATACCGCTGGCAAAACATTCATACCTGCATTGAGACTGAAACAGTCCTATTTTGTTGCATCAGCTAATTCTTAACTCTGATAATGGTTACAGCACTAGAGCAGCTACTATACTACTTTGCATACAACAACCAAGAAGTCTGAGTACATTATAAAGTTGACTTCCATTTTTCTTACTTAGAGGTGCAGGCTTCTATTTTTATAGTGGTTACAACAATATAAGATCTCAGATGTTTATTTTCAAAATGAAGCATTGTGCATACAGTATATAGCTAACAAGATTCTTTACTGAGAGATGTATTCTCCTAGTTCTGTAGTGATTGCAGAAATACAATGGCCTGTATACTAATGTACGTAGTGAGGCATTGTGGGTACGGTAAACAGCTGATTTTTCTATCTCACTATTCATATCACTTTTTCATTGCGTCATTTTTTTTGATGTGTTGTGCTGTGCTTTTTGTTTGCACTCACTCTTAAATTCTTTACATTTCTTTTTGTTTTGTTACTCTGTGTTTCGTGGCATGACACTTCACATTTGTTCTGTTGCTTTTTTTGTTGTTTGCATTCCATTCTTTTGGTTGTTGCTCTACTTATTAGATTGCATTTCACTTTTTTGGTGTTTGTTTTGCATTTCAGGGCCACTATGCTAAATACTGGCTTGACTTGTTCCCCCACACGTTACTTCTCTCCTTCACCCCCCCCCACCCTGTCTTCGAGGCTTAGGTCAGGAAACATGCAGACTAGGAAGGAGAATTGTCAAATTCGCAAGTAGCATTTTTTTTACTATTAATAACAGTAGAAGAAAAATAAAAAAAAAGTACAGAATAATTTTAAAAATAGGCAGTCCAAACACAAGTCCACTTTCTGAGATGAAAATAAAACCCCCAGATTAAAAACTGACTATCCATCTCTCTCTCTCTCCCTCTCCTCTTTTATAAGGTTTTCTTTAGCTGCTTAGTTGGTACATCCTTGCTGCTTTAGAATCTTGTCAGTTTCTGACTTCCTGGAAAGACCTGTGCAAAAGTGCATTGTGATCCATGCTGTCAACTTGCCTGCTGCTGAGCTAAGGAGGTCAAAAGGTCAACTTGCATTATAACTTGGTTATCTTTTTCGAGCGCTCAGAATCTTTTTGCATTCATTTCAAACATTATGGCCCACATTTTTAAAGGAGATGCACAGCGCAAAGTGGAGATGTGCCGTGCATCCCAGAAAATGAGCAGAACCACGATATTGAAAAGGGAGAGATGCGCTGCGCATCTCCGGATGCTCCAGCACGCATCTATAATGTATGCGGCACATGCAGAGGGGACTGTCCCATGAGTGTGCTGCACATCCTTATATTCAGCCAAAATGTGCAGTGCATCTGCTGCGCATTTCATAGATGTGCCGCCCAAAGTTAGGCATGGAAAAATCATGCCTGAATGGCCAGCCACCCACAAGCAGGCCGTAGAACTGCAGGCAAGCCATCTGAAGACAGTCCTTAGAGGTGCACCAGGACGTACTCCAGGCAGCCACACACAGCAGTCATGCCAGGATGGATGAATGAACTGTGAGCAACAGGTACCTTGTCACCACTGGCACCATCCAGAGAGCAATACCCCGCACCGCACCCTGGATGTAGACACCCAGCAGCCACATGCCAGTGCTGTCATGTGACCCCCAGGTGCAGCAGGGCAGACATCCACATTGCAGCACATGTACCAGGGGTCATGGCCAACACCCATGCAGCCTACAGGGTGCCACATGGTGGTGACATCTGTGGAAACAGGGCCTATATTTTTTGGTGGTACAAGTGGCTGCATGGCACTGGCCAGGTACTGTCCAGTGGCACACACCTACAGTGGTACCCCATGGGTGTACACAGGTGGGACCCATCTACCTGGGCACTGTTTGTACACTGCTATTCCTTACAGCACCCACCGAGTACCTCCCATACTGGGGTGTATGGGACACTGCAGGTGATTGTATGCAGCATATGGAGCTGGTGTATCACATGCATTTGGTAGCCCAAGCAGCCGGTGTCACCCTGTGCCTGCCCCGTTGAATGTCCAGGTGGCCCCTGTGGCCACTATCCTGGTGGGCCCCCTGTACCCCTGTCTGACCCTATATATGGCTATGGGTGTAGCACTGTACCCAGTCCAGTGCAGTCCACCTTTTCACACACAAACATTTCCTCACACCTGCCTGCTAGGCTGCAGTTCCTCCTGTTCACCTTTGTGGAATGGTGGGGCAACCCTGTAATGCTGGAACTTAGCATGCCCTGGGTATGCAAATGGCCTGAATACATTCCAGTTATGAGATGCAAATGTGGGAGATGGGCTTGGACTATGCAATGAGGTCATTTGCATATTCCAGTTGAATATTGCAACTTTGTGCACCACACAAGTGACTTTGCATCGCACATTTCCCCATGCACTCCATAGGGTTCAGGTCACCTTCTGCATGGCACATCTCCCACTGCGTGATCACACATCTTCTGGATATTTAGCCAGATATGCACAAGCACATCTCATGGCACATCTTTTGAATATCTCATTTGTTTGGGCCGGTGCATCTCAGATGTGCAATGCAGGCACTTGCACAATTTTGCAGTGGACTTTTGAATATGGGGACCTATGACTATATATATTTGCAAACCAGGGAACTCAATTTCATATACAGACTCACACATGTACTTTTATAATCGTATGTAAGCAAGGCAGAGACAGCAAAAAACAAAGGCAGGGGGATAGGTGGGGGGTGAGACCTACAGTTGATCAAGTCCTTGATCTCGTAAAAATTTGATTGTGCAATCAGACAAAAAACAGAAGAAGAGGACAGAAAAGATCCTTGCTTTCTGCATGACCATTGGGACAGGGTCTTATTCAGCCCTGTCAAATGTCCCCTCTTTAAGAGGGAGCCTATTTTAAAAAACAGGTTTCTAAAACCCTCTTTTAATTCTCATTCAACATGAACTTATCTTCTTTACAGTTCTCTGCATATGCAGTAATCTTTTTCTAAAACAGTCATTGCAGCAAACAGTTACATTTAAACTCACACAGTTTTTTTTAACCTTCAGAATTCTCAATTCCTGAACCATATCTTGACAGAAAGTCAGCACTGACATTCTCTTTTCCATATTTGTGCATCATTTTGAATTTAAATGGCTATGATGCCGGGTATCACCTTGTGATTCTGGAATTTTTATCCTTCATTTGATTGAGCCAACAGAGAGGATTGTGATGTGTTACAAGTACAAAGTCAGCACCTAGCAAATAAAACTTAAGGGACTCCATGGTCCACTTTGCCACAAGGCATTCCTTTTCAATGGTGGAGTACCTTTTCTCTCTGTTGTGCAGTTTTCTACTAATATATAGAACAGGATGTTCTTTCCCATCTATAGTTTGACTCAGGACTGCACTAAGGCCTACCTTTGATGCATCTGTCTGTAAAAAAAAATGTTTCTCAAAGTCTGGGCTTCTTAAAACAGAGGCTGTGTGCATAGGTGCATAGGTGTTGGATTCAGCTCCGATAAGCTACTAGAGCCATGAATGGTCCTGACACTATTTACTGGTCAACATTCCCATGTTTTGTCCCCCATGTGGAGGTCAAGCCTTTTTTTTTAAAAGAAGTCAGATTTTCTGCAATCACTACCTCTACGGGGAGAGCATTCCATGCATTTACAACCCACTGAATATAATGCAGCCTTGATGGCCTGAAAAGCTTTATCACACTCTGGGGTCCATTTCACATTATCTGAGCACCTTTTCTTTGTGAGATCAGTGAGGGGAGTAGCTAACTGGGGAAAGTTGGGATTGAATCTCCAGTAGTAACCAGGCAGCTCTAAAAATGATCTGACATGTTTCTTTGTTTTAGGGACAGGACTGTTAGCTACAGCTTTTATCTTAGAAATCTGTGGCTTTACATCTCCATTTCCCAGAACATGTCCCAAATATCTGCTTTTTTTGCATGCCCAATGCACATTTATTAGTATTGTTAAACCTGCCTTTTTTGATAGACTGGATAACTGCTCTTAAGTGTTCCAGGTGGCTCTTCCAGTCTGGATTGTATACCACATCATTATCCAGGTACGCAGCACATTAGCTAGTGTGAGGAGCTAAAATTGCATCCATGTACCACTGGAATGTAGCAGGTACACCATGTGAACCACATGGCATGGTGGTGACCTGATAGAATCCAAAAGGAGCAGCAAATGCCGTTTTGTCTCTGGATTCTTTAGCTAGGGAAATTTGCCAGTAACCCTTGGTGAGACTGAGGGTACTGATGTACTGGGCACCTCCCAATCTGTCTACCAAATCATCTATCCTGGGCATAGGGTAACTGTCATATTCAGACACTTGATTAAGTTTCCTAAAATCAAGGCAGATTCTTGCACCCCCTTTTTATGTTTGCTTGCGTGCATGCGCAAGAAATGTCTTGGGACAGTACAGCATTTTAGAGGTGTGTCAGTGTTCTAGCCAATACAGCTGATACTTCATTTGGTTTGTCCCTCAGACACCAATCAATCAGCAAGCTGTCTATGACAGCAGTTTAAGAGAAGTTGGTCTGCACTTAAAAGAAATATACTGATGCAATCTGGGACAGTTTTGTTTCTGAAGTTGTTTATAAGAATGTAGCGGTACCTCCCCCCCAACCAGTCACACAGAAATGCCTTCTTTCTGCTATGATTACTGAATCCCTAGTTTGCTGAGGGTTTTATTATTAGTGCAATTGCATGTAAAAAGCAGAGAACGTCTAGCTTGTGGATGAACCTATTAGCTTATTAGTGTTGCAGGATGTAGGCAGCAATTTCCACCAGAAGCAACTTGCCTTATTATTATTATTTCAGCAGCATGTAAACAAAAATAAGGGAAAAAACACTGCTAGCTGGGCATAGCAGTGGAGAATGCAAACAAAAAGGAAAAAAGGCGCTGTTAGCTGGGCATAGCAGCGGAGATTTGATAAATGCAGCAAAACGTTGATTTTCACAAAGAGAGAATGTCTAGCTTGCTGATGAACCTATTACGTATTAATCCAGCAGCACAACAATTTCCAGCAGAAGCAACTTGCATTATTATTATTATTATTTTATTTTTATTATTATTATTATTTTTATTTTTATTATTATTTTAATTTTTATTTCAGCAACATGTAAAAAAAAGGGTGAAAAACACTGTTAGCTGGACATAGTAGTGGAGAATGTAAACAAAACAGAAAGCAAAAGACATTGTTAGCTGAGAATAGATTGAATAGATGATGCAAAAACATTACAGTTTAAAGGCAGTTTAATTTTCACAAAAGGAGAACGGAAGATCTGGAAACCTGTATCTGCATTGAGAAATCTTTAATGGTGGCTAGTGGTTAGGCACCCGCCACCACACTGTTCCCCACCCTGATATCCATTTAATTGCTGAAAGCCCTTCCTTTGCATCTCCAGGACTACCATCCTTATTCTCAGTCCTGGAAAAAAAAGGCACTGTTAGCCTGGGCATAGCAGTTGAGATTTAATAGATGCATTATTTTAGTAATATTTTCTCTCAGTTTAACATGCATACTGTGGAATTAATCTACTTACCATCATGTGTTACTTTTGCAGAATTTGCCGAATTATAGTGCTAAACTAATTTATAAGACTATCTGTGATAAATCAGACTGCAAGCATCAAACGTGGTACTGAAGTACTACTGTCAGCTCTGTAAAACTAACACTGATGGCAAGCAAATTAATTCTCCAATATCTGTAGCTAAAGTGAGGCACAATAAGGTGGGCATTGTTTAACTAGGAAAGGCACACTAAGCTGAATCTTGTTTCCAGGTGCCACCTGGGAGCACAAGGGAGTTAAGAGACTTGCTCATCCACTCAGTAATAAGTCAGACCACAAGCATCAAATGTGGTACTGGTGTTGTACTTCATTTTTTGCAGCAATTTGCTCCACTTGGTCATAAATTCTACCACTTAATCATGGCACTATGGTCCAATGAAGATAGAGATGCAATGTGAATATTAACACACAAGCAGCAGATCATCTTAATAGCTGCACAGAACAATTCCGTACAACACTTCTGTACATATAGCCTTACATTATGCAGTGCAAATCTCTGACTCTATATTATCTGTGTACTTTACTAATAAGGGAAAGTTCCAAGCTTAAACAGTGATTCAAACCCTTTTTTCACAGTCAACTTTACATCTAAAAAGTTTTCTGCCTAAGTAGCTTATTTTTGCAATCTGCACCTTGATAACCTTTCCTACCTTTTTGTAGTCCCATGAAACTGACTCTCCCATACTTCCTGTTTTCAAATGATGGCTACCAAATGCATTGTCCTTGTTCTGATGTGAATACTCTAGTATATAGTCATCGCTAATATCTGGCACAATACATCCAGTTGCTACTGATGTTTATCTAATGCACTGTTCAACAACACTTTTTTAGTGCATATATGAACACCGATCCTAATTTCTGTTCGGAATGTATCAAATGCTATCAACCCAAAATGATGCACTGCATATGAACCCCATTGAGACCAACAGTTGCTTTCTGATTTTCAGCATTACACTGTGTGCACTGTGTGCTTTTTAATTCCATGTTTTTTTATAATAAAAGTAATAACACTTATGTAATACATTAAAAGGCACAACATTTTGCTTTTTCATCAGCTAGACTTGCTTTGCAATTTGCTTTGAGCATTGACATTGCTATTTGATTGTAACTGTTGTTTTAAGATGGTTTTTTTTTTAGTGACCTTGTGGTCAAGGTACTCCTGGTTACCTATCTAACTGTGTTACTAAAGCTGACCTGAGGAGTGATACTAATATGGATAATGGCATTGCAGTAACATTTCGATTTATGATCACTGTCCCTGGTGTTTATATTAACTCTTCCATGTAGCAAATGTACTGTAACACTGTTGAAATTTACTATCATTTTAATATCACTATATTTAGTGATGATACTGAACTCACAAAATTAAATTAGCAGCACACTTTGGTAACCACAGGTACCTTGACCATAAGTTCACTTGTAACACGGCAATTGATTTTATCTATAATAATACTGATTGGCCGAAATGCAACAGCTGATGACAAAATGACCATGCTTTAATCCCTAAGAAATACCCTGCTGTGCACTACCGCCTATAAACTACAGTAAAAAAGTATCTTGAATTTCCACCCACCCACCCATTGACACAGTAGTTGTCACTGTGGCACTTGTTCAGCTGGTTATGATTGTTCTATGATATTTGTAATATAAAAATGTAGTGTGTGATTGTGCCCATAAAGCAGCTGTGCCATGGGCACCCCCCCCCAGGTTTCAGATAAAGCTACAGGATATATTAACCTGAAACTAGAAGGTAATTAAAAGACTAGAGAGACTTAATTAAAGGTCTCCTGTTTTTCTGTCTTAATTAGAACTGACCCAGCTGCCAGGATATAGGGCTCGTAAACGTTTATGACGTCTTAGAGGAAAAACATGTTATACCACCAAGTTATAAAAAACATTGATGTGCTTTGGGAAAACAGGAACTGCTCAAGACAAGAGAAAATGTTAATTAAGGAGTCACATTAAGAATTTAGGTTTTGCTGATGTCACCTTATTTAATATACTTCCTTATAGGACATCCTGTTTGTATATTTTTTATATTCTAAAAGGAGGAGCTAGATGACATCATAGAAGGGGCATGGAAACAGGGTTTTAAACTGTATACTGTGTTTGAACTTGTAGACATATCTTTTTTGGCTCTTAAGAAACAAGATCTAACTATAAGCACTATAGAGGTAATACATTAGATAGAAAAAGTCTAACTGTATGTTGGTAGGGGTTTGTCTGTAGTTTTCCTTATTTTTCTTTATGTGATTGTATGCTCTTTGATATATTGTTCTGTGTTTACATTTTTCATACTTGTATCCATTTTTAGTAAATATATTATTTGAAAGACTGCCTTGGGTTGTCTGCCAGTTCTTTTTGCATGTGACGTATAGATGGTTAAGTCTGACAATTGTTCAAGAGCTTGATGGTGTTACTAAACTGGGAAAAGGTAAGAATATACCTAAGATCTTTTATAGAGTTTTAAGAGTTCACTTTGGATACCTGGTTAGGTGCCCTTTGGTGAAAAATATATTACATCCCCCAAAGAGAAGATCATATGAGCCTGTACATTTGGGTACGCTGGCATAAGGTTCATAGTTTGAATACCCCCAGAACTTGAGACTAAAGGTGATTCAGATCCACAAGCGGACAGGAGGGTTACTCTGCCTGTTACCTGTTCACATTACTGCACTTGGAGGTTGGCACTGTGGAAGCAGAGGGTCTGACCTGCTGAATGCGTTTGTGACAGTCGCCATCTTAAAACCTGAAAAATGGATAATTTTTCTCTATAGAATTTGACGGCAGATAAGGACCGCTTGGCCCACCCAGTCTGCCCATTTCCCTACCTACTGGATAAGCTGCAGATCCTAGTTAACCAGCAACCTACTTCTTTCTACCGTCACCCCCCAGAATTGCCTTATGACTATCCCATGCATGCTTGTTTTCTCTCTGTGGAGTAATGGGCATACACTCATGGGTTGACAAGTTTTATAGGCCCAACATACCTGCAGTTCTGAAATCTGCTCCTCGTGGCATCTGAGGGTCTAAAAGGGAACAGCAACCTCTATGCAAGGTAAGAGATTCATCTCCTAGCAACAGAACTGTATCCTCTCAACTGCAGGCTTCTGTCAGCCTAAAACAAAAAGAGAAAAAGAAAAACATTGAAATAGACAGTTCTGAGAAAGGTAGTAAGATACAGAGTGCAAAAATCAAATCAAAAGCAAGTGGTAGACATGCAAATAATTCTCAGCAGGATCTGGATGAGTTAGAGAAAAATAAATCTGAGCCGAATACACATAAGAGCACCATATGGGCATGCAATGTGTTTTTGGATTGGCTTACTGCTAACAAACTCAATCTAGACATCAGTACTGTCGCTGTTGATAGTCTTGCAGCAATATTGAGACAGTTCTATGGATCTGTTTGTAGTGAGGATGGAAGCCAATATAGCATCAGTTCTTTTATAGCACTACGTGCAGGATTGAACAGATACATTAGCAGTGATGAGGTTAATTGGAAGATAAATATTTGCCAATGACCAGGAATTACAAAGTGCTAATAATGTTTTTGTAGCAGTACTAAAACAATAAAGGAGAGCAGGAAAATATTTTGCATCACATCACCCACAAATTTTAGATAGTGACCTGCACAAAATAAGAAATTGCAAGAAGCTCAATCCAGAGTCTGCCTATGGATTAGTCTGCAGATTTTGGTTTGAGTTGCAAATAGGACTGGCACAAAGGGGCAGAGGAGGCTTGAGAAATCTGAAACAGGACTATTTTATTGTAAAGCAGGATGAGTTTGGAAGAGAATACATTGCTGTTACTTTTAACAAAGCAACAACAATCATCATAATATAAATGAATCAAAGAAGCCCTGCGTTGTATTCTGTCCTCTTAGCCAGGCAGCTCTAATTGCCCTTTAGCACTTTTCAAAGAGTACTATGCAAGATGCCCACCTGACACTCCTGCATTTTACTTGCACCATTTAAAACTCTCTCAGGATACATATGAACACATGAATATGTGAAGAAGCCAGCAGAAGAAGGCCATTTGATCAATCAAGTCTGCTTGTATTGCAGGGTCCACAGCTAGAGCTAATGTTCCTGTCCTCCCTCCCCACTCCTCCCATCCTCCCTACCCATGATCCTTACCTTCCCCCTATGCCTATCCCATCCTCTCTTAAAGCTGCCCACTGTCTTTAATGAGATGACCTCTTTCGGCAGTGCATTCCAAGTTTCCACCACCCTCTCTATGAAGAAGTGCTTCCTGACCTCCCTCCTAAATCTCCCATCCTCCAGTTTAAGACTGTGCTCCCTCATGTTATGGTTGCCACTCAGCTTAAAGAGAGTCTCCTTATCAACCTTATCTATCCCTTTCGAGTACTTGAACTTCCCAATCATGTCCCCTTTCTCTCTCCTGTCTTCTGGGGAGTACATGTTCAGTGCCCTCAAGCTCACCTCATTTGCTTTACTCTGCTGACTGGCTATCATCTTTGTAGCCCTCCTCTGAACTTTCTCCAGCAGGTTCATGTCTTTTTTGAGGTGTGGGAGGCAGTACTGAACTCCATACTCTAGATGCAGTCTTACCAGTGACCTGTACAAAGTCAGTATAACCTCCTCTCTCCTACTACTGATTCCCCTAGATATGCATCCCAGCATCTTGTTTGCCTTTGCTGCTGCTTTCCTTCACTGTGTGGAGTGCTTCAGGTCACTAGTGATCATCACCCCCAGGGCCTTCTCCTCCTCTGATGCCGATACTCGGATTCCACCCAGGTAGTACTTTGTCCTGGGATTCCTGGCTCCAATATGCATAACTTTGCATTTCTTGGCATTGAAGCCAAGCTGCCAGATCCTGGACCACCTCCCTAGCTTTTCCAGATCTTCCTTTAGGTCCTGTATCCCTTCAGCTGTGTCCACTCTCCTACAGAGCTTAGTGTCGTCCATAAATAGGCACAGTTTGCCCTTAATGCCATCTCCAATGTCATTGATGAAGACATTGAACAATACCGGCCCCACACTGAGCCCTGTGGGACCCCACTGGTTACCTTTCTGGTGCCAGATAACTCTCCCTCCACAACCACCCTCTGGATTCTGTCCCTCAGCCAGTTTTCCACCCATCTGGCCATCTTTTCACCAACCCTGAGATCCACCAACTTCTTGATCAACCTTTTGTGGGGCACAGAGTCAAGCACCTTGCTGAAATCAAGATAGAGGATGTCTACGTTTGGCCCCTGTCTACCGTCTTAGTGACACAGTCAAAGAAGTCAATCATATTTGTTTGTCACGATCTCCCAACCCCCCACATATTACATTTCAACAGTATACTGCTACAATTAAACTGTAAAAACAAAATTGTACATTTCACCTGTATACTGTTACAAGTTTCAGTTGCTTGGTGAACTATAATAATTAAAATGTACAGGCCTGTTGATGGTAAACCAAGAGAGATTAAATGGGTTGCTTGTATTCAAACATATTTCAGATGGGACGGCACTGGCAATGTTCATCAAGGTTTCTGTTTCACTTGTTGCTGCAATTCCTGATCTTGCTGTGGCATTTACTGGGCTGCTGATATCTTGTAGGTTTAGAATGTTTTCTTTACTGAATTCTGATTGTGGCTTTCTTTTCAGTGGGCTACCATCTACAGATGCCATATGATTTGTTGTGTGAGACATGGATTGTGTCTCTATCAATGTGCAGGACATTTTTTTCAGTGGGGTATTTATGTCATGCAGCTGTGCTGCCTTTTGCTTAATTAATTCTGATTCTGGTTTCCTTTTCCCAGGGGTACGATCTACATATAGCATGCTGCTGATTGTGTGAGACATCGTTCCAGTGTCTGCCGATGTGCAGGATGTTTTCTTTTTTGCTGTACTAGATTTCTTTTTTTACAGGACTCGGGGGTAGACAAGACTGAGGACCACGTGTACAGATCACTCACTGATGGAGACCAATAATTTCTGAGGCTGATCTCGCACCAATGTCCTGTCACAGACATTATTTCTCGAGATGCGAGACCAGCCTCAGACAATATATGGACTGCTGTACTATGCACAGAATGATTTGTGTATCTGACTGACTTCAGTGTCAGAGGCTATTTGGGACATCATGTTGCCCAAATAATTGTGCCCCATTGGTTGTTTTGAAAACCAGATTTCTTTTCTACCAAGAACATCCTGAGAGAGTTTTAAAGGGTGCAAGAAAAATGCAGGAGCGTCAGGTAGGCGTCTTGCACAATACTCTTTGAAGAGTGCTACAGGGCAATTAGAGCTGTCTGGATGAGAGAACAAAATGCCACACAGAGCTTCTTTGCTTGGTTCATTTATATTATGATGATTTTTGGTTGCTTCATTAAAAGCAACAGCAATGTATTCACCTCCAAACTCATCCTGCTTTACAATAAAATAGTCCTGTTTCAGATTTCTCAAGCCTTCTCTGCCCCTTCATGACAGTCCTATTTGCAACTCAAACCAAAGTCTGCAGACCAATCCATAGGCAGGCTCTGGATTTAGCTTCTTGCAGTTTCTTATTTTGTGCAGGTCACTATCTGAAATTCGTGGGGGATGTGATGCAACATCTTTTCCTGCTCTCCTATACTGTTTTAGTACTGCTACAAAAACATTATTAGCACTTTGTAATTCCTGGTCATTGGCAATATTTATCTTCCGATTAACCTCAACACTGTTAATGTATCTGTTCAATCCTGCATGTAGTGCTATAAAAGAACTGATGCTATATTGGCTTCCATCCTCACTATAAACAGATCCATAGAACTGTCTCAGTATTGCTGCAAGACTAATGACAGTGACAGTACTGATGCCTAGATTGAATTTGTTAGCAGTAAGCCAATCCAAAAACACATTGCATGCCCATGGGATGCTCTCGTGTATTCGGCTCAGATTTGTTTTTCTCTAACTCATCCAGATCTTGCTGAGAAATATTTGCATGTCTATCACTTGCTTTTGATTTGATTTTGTCACTCTGTATCTTAATATCTTTCTCAGAAATATCTACTTCAATGTTTTTCTTTTACTCTTTTCATTTAAGGCTGATGGAAACCTGTGCCTGAGAGAACACAATGACAGCTCTGTTGCTAGGAGACAGATCTCTTACTTCGCACAGAGATTGCTGTTCCCTTTTAGACTCTCCGATGCTTTGAGGAGCAGATTTAAGAACTGCAAATATGTTGGGCCCATAAAAATGATTGACACACAATTGTATGCCCATTTCTCCATGTAGAGCAAAAATTATCCATCTCTCAGGTACTAAGATGGCGGCGATAGCTGCTGTGTCAACCATGTGGGTGGGAGGGAAATTTAAGATGCTTTTTTTTTTAACTGTGGTTATGAGCGGTAGTGAACAGCAGGGAATTTTCTAGGGATTAATGCACGGCCACTTTGTCATCAGCTGCTGCATTTTGGCCAATCAGTAAGTACTATTATAGATAACATTAATTTCCATGTTACAAGCACACTTCTGCAGTTGTCTAGTCTCTATATTACATTTTGGGATACAAGTAGTATGAAAGACCTCCGGAACCCTGATGCTCTGAAGTACATTCTGCATACGATGACAGGCATAGAAATATAAAAAATCCTGCAACAGGAGTCAAGGCTTTTAGTTATTTAATATTGGCAGCCTATCCTCAATTGCACGTTTTCATACAAGCTGGTTTACCATTTTTACAATCTTTCCTTACCCTGCTGGCCTGTATTTGCTATTTTGCCATTTTGCTCTGATTGCAGGAGAAATGTTGTTTGTAGGCAACATAGAAAATATGGGTCAGTCATCACAAACATATTTTAGTCTGAACTGAGCTAAAGTACAGTATATTGTAACTGGGGTGTGCAGCCATTACCTCTCAGCATCCCAGGTCCCCACCCCCATACCTGTGACTCTGCACAGTTGCTTCTGCTGCTTGGGTAATTATTGTTAACAAGAGAAGCATTCGGCCTTTGTGTAATTATCAAAGTAAAAATGGGTCTTTAGATTATCAGTATTGTTAGGGGCAGTAAAAGTGGAAAGGAAATAGTTTTCCATGACAGTCATTTAAAATGAGCCACTGTGCCATTAAACACCCAAAACACATGTGCGCGCGCGCGCACACACACACACACACAGACGCACACCACTTTCAGCTACAGTACGAAAAAGATTTTGATGTCTAGCTGAATGAAACTCGACTGAAAATGTGATTGCACCATGAATAACTGAGTGTCTATTCAGAATTTCTCTTTTGTCTTTTCAGACAAGGTTTAAAATAAATTTATTGATGAAGGGGTGAATAGAAGAAAAGTATGCATGCCTTTACACCATAGTGCCAGGATATAGTTACGTTGGCCCATTTGTATGAACATTAAGTCCTGCAATAGCATCATTTTAAGCTGCCTTCCAAAGGCGATTCAGATATTAGCCCTTGTTATTGAACAGTAAATTACTGAATTGCGGTAGAATGGACAAAGTAAAATGATGCCAACACTGCCCGTTAATGTTCATGTATGTAGACTACTGCATTGCATTTAACCCTTCAGAAGTGGCAGAGGTATTGCCCTATTCTGTTTGTCTGCTGACTCTACATGTAACACTTCTAACAACCTATGGAGCAACAGCACCAAGTACAATAAATGTACCCAGTATTTTACAATGTCAACGTAGCAGAAATACGCAACTGTTTCAAATCAGTTTACACAAAACTTGCCATTCTATATATTTACCTTTGAAGAGATATTTTTCCATATACAGCCATCATGCTCTTTTGTATTGTATCTGATAAAATGCACCAATAAAAATTAATTATTGATAAAAATATATAATTCAAAAAATATGTGCATTTAAATACAAGAGATTACTATTTAAAATATATTTATAATGCAAGTCTCTGGTAAATGATCATATCCCTAAATATTTCAGTGCCTGTGATTGGTGGAGTCAGATTTTTTTCTAAAAGGCTGACATGCATGGTCTCATATAGAGTGAAGGGGCTGCAATAGCTCCAGTATTTGAAGAATTTGCATACAAGCTTCTAGGACTGCTAAGACCACTTCACTGAGGGCAGGGTTAATTTTACTACATTTTGGGTCTGATTGAGAGCCACTTGTTTGGAACCATTAAGGAAACTTTCACTTAAGATTGCCTACAAATTCAAAGAAGTTAACATATGCTACATTAAATTACATTGCCATCCAACTATCCAACATAAATCATCAATGGTCTGGTTATACAGTTTTAATATCTCATCAACTCATCACACAAAAAACATTTTCTCAAAGTGCATTATGTGTAAACACCTCAATATAAGTCCAAATATTGCAGTTAACAACTGCAGCCCATTTTCAACATTTCTGTTAGGACAAAAAAACAGAAAACACATACAAAAAAAAAAACAAGTGTAATCTTACATAGAAACATAGAAGCTGATGGCAGATAAGGGACCGCAAGCCCCATCCAGTCTGCCCATTTCTTTTTCTACTTTATCAATGTGCCATTGACCTTTGCTCTGTCAATGGCCTATCTATTCATACTCATCTGTATTGCTCCCTTATGCCTATCCCATGCCTGTTTGAAGCCCTGCACTGTATTCATATCCACCACTTCCTGAGGTAGGCCGTTCCATGCATCCACCACCCTTTCTGTGAAAAAGAGACTTTCTCATATTACCCCTTAATCGGCCTCCCTCTAATCTCATGCTGTGTCCTCTTGTCCTGCTATTTTTCTTATATTGAAACATGTTAGACTCTTTCACCTTGTTAATGACCTTAAGGTATTTGAATGTTCCGATCATATCGCCTCTCTCCCTCCTTTGCTCTAGGGTATACATATTGAGCTCAGTTAATCTGTCCTCATATGTTTTCTGATGCAGTCACTGCGCCATTTTTGTTGCCCTTCTGTGGACTGCCTCAATTTGGTTAATGTCCTTGTGAAGGTGTGGTGTCCAGTACAGCACACAGTACTCCAGATGGGGCCTAACCAGTGTCTTGCAAAGAGGGATTATTACCTCCCTCTTCCGACTTGTGATACCCCTACTAATACACCCCAACATCCCTCTAGCCTTACCTACTGCTTTAGTGGTCTGCTTGGATGATTTCAGGTCATCGGTGATGATGCCCAAGTCTCTTTCTTCCCTTGTGACTGGCAGGAACTCCTCTCCCAGCCTATAGTTGGCTTCAGGGTTTCTCTTCCGTATGTGCATGATCTTGCACTTCTTTGCGTTAAACCCCAGTTGCCACTCTTCTGACCATTTTGTTAGTTCATCTAGATCTCCTCTCATTCTGCCCACCCCATCTGGATAATCTACTCTGTTGCAGATCTTGGTGTCATCTGCAAACAGACAAACCTTACCGTCCAGTCCATCTGCAATGTCACTGATGAAGATATAGAAGAGAAGTGGCCCCAGGACTGATCCCTAAGGTACCCCACTTGTGACTTGCATCTCTTCTGACTGTATACCGTTTACCACCACTCTCTGTTTTCTGCCCATCAACCAGTTTGCCACCCAGTTGACCAACTTCTGACCCACCCCGAGCCTACCCAGCTTATTAATCAATCTTCTTTGTGGAACAGTATCGAAAGCTTTGCTGAAGTCAAGGTAGGCAACATCAACTGTTCCCCCTTGGTCTACCACTCGGGCTACCCAGTCAAAGAAATCTATGAGATTAGTTTGACAGAACCTTCCTTTTGTAAATCCATGCTGTCTTGGATCCTGTGCTCCTATGGATTCCAGGTGTTGCACTATCCTTTTCTTAAGGAGTGTCTCCATAATCTGGCCCACTACTGAGGTAAGACTCTATATCTTTTAAATATTTACTGGAAGTAATTTACCAGAAAAAAAAATGCTATACTAAATAGTCTTCTGGACAAATACCCCGCACATATGGCATCAGTATTATCCACTAATAATTCCACAGTTCAACAATTTTGGGGCATGCTGCAGGCCAATCGGAAAAAGAGGCACTCACACAGGACTTTAACTGTGCACAGTACGTGACTGTGTCATTCTCTGAATAAAATGTTAGCAATGTGTTTTACATATAGCTTACAAATGTAGACATGTCATTTGATGTTATGTGTAGCATGTCCTCCTCACTGAGGGGCATATTACAAGTCACTTTATGACACCATATCATGATGTTAGAACAGCCCTGTGTGAATTGCTGTTTATACTGCAATTATGTGTGAAGGTTCTTAAAACTCTGGTTAATATGTGTTCAGTTCTGTTTGGCATTCCTATACATTATGATACTTGGGACAGGGTTGTCTTACCTGTGTTTTGCCCTGCTATTAAGTAACAATCACAGAAAGCAGGGGATTCTTAATAAACACTTTGTTTGTAGTGTAAAAACCCATTCATTGCAAGTCTGTAATTGAGTAATATTGCCTTCCTCGTACCCTCAACATCCTCTACGACATTCCTATTAGTAAGTCACAGGATAGTGTTGCAGGACTCTAGCTCCCCTTTGTGAATGAATCTCCTTTGCCAGTCCATCTGCTGATGCTGGTCACAGGAGCTGTCAATTAGAGTTACTCAAGACCAAGAAAACAAGTACGCTGTGCTGTAGTTAATAAGAAAATGTACAGGGCACTAACTGGTGCCTAATCAGATTGGTTCACTGATTCTAACATTACTATACAACCCTGATCAGAAATACAGATAGTTTTGGAACACATTCTTTTAATTAAAAAATAAAAGCTGTTGAAATTTGCAGGTTCACATTTTCAAAGGCTGTATTTTCTTAACAACCCTGTCCAGGATAACTATTTGTTTTTTAAATCTGATTGAAACTAATTGTATTTCAATTATTTTAAACTCTGTTTTGGAACAGCAGCTGGCACAATTATGTATCTGAAAATGAATGCTTTACTGTTTCATGAATACATTCAGGTAAGAGCCTTACTACTTCACTGCCATTCTGTAGAAAATGATTGGCTAATATTTCAGTACAACTGTGTAAATTATGTCACACCTGCATTCCATTAGTAATACTGTCAGCCTCATTAACAAATTGGGACAGGTTTTCAATGAAGTATTATAAATAAAGAGATGCGTGCTATATTCTGCCTTTTACATCCTCTTTTAAGGGTAGGCCATGAAGACATCAGCACTTCTTATTGCGCTGGTACTTGCAGATGTGAACTTGCCCAGTGCAAGTGGTAACAGGCAGATACTGTATCCCAAGTCTCTAGTTTCCAAAATAGGTTAACTTTTTTGGCTTTGTTTGGATCTTTCCAAATTAAGAAAAAAATATTCGGAAAGGTTTCAATTCAGGGCTGCCCTGCAAAATTCTCCTGCACTTGATTTATCCCCGTGAGGTATTTAAATGTATCACTCGCATATCCTCTCTCTCTCTCTCTCTCTCTCTCTCCTCTCCTCCAGAGAATACATATTCCTTCAGCCTATCCCTGCAGGGACTGTGATGCAGTCCCTGCACTGTTTTGGTTGCCTTCCTCTGAACTGCCTGTAGCCTATCAATGTTCTTTCATAGATGAGGCCTCCAGAACAGTACACAGTACTCAAGGTGTGGCCTCACCAATGATCATTATAGTGGAATTATCACCTACCTTTTTCTGATGGTGATACCTCTGCATCCCAGCATTCTGCTAGCTTTGCCTGCCACCTTGTCACTTTGCCTACTGACCTTGAGTTCATCAGAGATGATCACCCCAGATCTCTTTGTATTGTGTCTTATTACTTTCTTTTAAATAAGATATTACACTGTTCACTTATTATACTAAGTAAATACTCAGATTCAACATTTTTACCACTCATCTGTCTTTATTTCAAATCTATACATACTACCACAATTACACGCCTGTTGCACACACCATGCAAGCAAACATTCGGCATTGACAAATGCTTGTTTTTTATTTACAGTCACCATTGGTGATGACCAAGCACTTCCCGACTCTTCTGATATCCAGTTCTTTCATTGTTTGTATTTCCTTAACCACATCTGCTCTTAACCACTTTGGTAAACTGTATGTTTTTTGTCTGATAAGGTGAGCATGCCCTGTCACTATTACGTGCTCAACCACTTTGCTCAGCTTGGCCCTGTGGTATAAGTACTGTTAAATGTCTTTAACAAGTTACGAATTTTTGCAGTTTGTTCAGAGGTTAAGGAAACATTCAGCTTTACAGCATCAGCAGTTACAGTTTGCTCCACTCTGTCATAAGCTATATCAATATCTTCTTTTATCAGTTTCTGGTAAAACTAACAAAGCAGCTTGTGGTGATTTTTCAGCCCATTTCTTCAGGAAGTTAGTATAGTATATCTTGGTAGGACTTTTCCTGTCATGGCTCTCAATCTCGTAGTTAACTGTGCCAGTATGTCTAAGCACTTTATCGTCAAGCTCTTTATAAGGCCCTTGCTAATTCATTAACAGTTTATTTTGTGCAGTGGGTAAGAGCAGCAAGGCCTTTCCACCTGACTCAAAAATTTTTTGTTTTACCCCATGGTCATAATACACTTTCTGCTGGGTTTGGGCCTCTTTCTGATTACTGTGGGAAATTTCAATTGAAAGGCTTTGCCTGTAGTTCGGTGACCAAGCAGCCAGCCACTCCCACTTAGAAACATAGAAACATAGACTTTGACAGCAGATAAGGACCACTTGGCCCACCCAGTCTGCCCATTTCCCTACCTACTGGATAAGCTGCAGATTCTAGTTAACCAACAGCCTATTTCCTGCAACCCCCCACTATAATTGCTTTATGTCTGTCCCATGCATGTTTGAATTCCTCCACTGTTTTAGACCCCACAACCTCTCCAGGAAGGCGTTCCATGTGTCCACCACTCTCCATTGAAAAAGAATTTCCTCACATTACCCTGAGCCATCCCCTCTAACTTTAAATTGTGCCCCTTGTTCTTACACATCTCTTTTCTGAAAGATGCTACCCTCCTGGACTTTGTTGATTCCCTTGAGGTACTTAAAAGTTTCTATCATGTCCCCCTGTCCCTCCTTTCATCAAGGGTATACATATTAAGCTCTCTCAGTCTCTCTTCATATGGTTTCTGATGTAGACCCTGCACCATTTTAGTTGCCCTCCTCTGGACTGCTTCCATCCTGTCTATGTCCTTGCGTAGATGAGGTCTCCAAAACTGCACGCTGTACTCCAGATGGGGTCTCACCAACTGTCTGTATAGAGGGATAAGCACTTCCCTTTTTCTACTTGTGATGCCCCTCCCTATGCATCCCAGTATCCCCCTGGCTTTCCTACTGACTTCTCACATTGCATACCCACCTTTAGGTCATCTGATATGACTACACCCAGATCCCTTTCCATTATAGTTGTTGTTAGTACCTCCCCTGCTATTGTGTACTCTTCTCCTGGATTTTTATTTCCCAGGTGCATTACTTTGCACTTCTTTGCATTGAATCTAAGTTGCCATATGTCTGACCATTCCTCCAACCTTGCCAAGTCCCTTCTCATCCTTTTTACCCCACCTTGTGTATCAACTCTGTTACAGATCTTTGTGTCATCCGCAAAGAGGCATACCTTTCCTTCCAGACCCTCTGCAATGTCACCTATAAAGACGTTAAAGAGGACTGGACCCAGTACTGAGCCCCGAGGTACTCAACTAGTAACCCCTTCTTCAGAATGTGTTCCATTCACTATTACCTTCTGTGTCCTGTTGTGCAGCCAGTTTTCTACTCGCTACCACCCTGGGACCCACTCCAGGCTGGCTAACTTGATTATTAATCTTTTGTGCGAGACTGTGTCAAATGCCTTGCTAAAGTCTAGGTAGGCCATATCCACAGCCCCTCCCTGGTTTATTATTTTGGTCACCCAGTCAAAGAAATCGATTAGATTTGTCTGACATGACCTTCCTACTGTGAATCCATGCTGCTTTCAGTCCAGTGCCCCGCTGGCCTCTAGGTACTCAACAATTCTTTCTTTCAGAAGTGATTCCATCATCTTCCCCACCACTGAGGTCAAACTAACAGGTCTGTAGTTTCCTGCTTCTGTCTTGCTCCCACTTTTGTGAAGGGGAATCACATCTGCCCTCCTCCAGTCCTCAGGTACCACCCCATCTTCCCATGATTTGTTAAAAAGTGTGCTTAGTGGTGTCACTAGGTCCTCCCTTAGCTCTTTTAGGATTCTAGGGTGAATCCCGTCAGGCCCCATTGCTTTGTCCACCTTGAGTTTTAGAAGTTCTTTCAGTACTCTTTCTTCTTTAAATGGACTGGTATCAACCCCACTATCCAGAGTGCTTCTACTGTTTGGTTTAGGTAACTCCTCCTCTTCTTCTTTTGTGAATACTGAGCAAAAGTATTCATTCATTATCTCTGCCTTTTCACTGTCTCCCTCTGCCCACCTCCCCTCTCCTTTATTAATCTTCCCTATCCCTCCCTTAACCTTTCTATGTTCCCTAATGTACCTATAAAAGGTTTTATCCCCCTTCTTAACTGAGTTGGCTATCCTTTCCTCGGTTTGGGCCTTTGCTTTTCTGACTGCCTTCCCCACTTCTTTCTGCTTTAATTGATACAGTTCCCTGTCGTGTTCCGTCTGTGATTCCTTATACTTTTTGAATGCAGCCTTTTCTCCTTAACCTTCACTGACACTTCTTTTGAGAACCATAGTGGTTTTTATTCGCTTTGTTTTCTTTATTTGTTTCACACAAAGGCTTGTTGCTCCATGATGGCAGTTTTGATTTTTTTCCATTGTTCTTCCACCCCTCCTTTCTGGCCATTTGCTAATGCATTCCTCAGGTATTCACCCATTATGCCAAAGTCAGCCCTTCTAAAGTCCAGTATCCTTGTATTTGTATGGCTTGTCTCCATGGTTGTGTTTATTGTGAAGCACACTGTGCAGTGGTCGCTTGTTCCCATGTGTCTACTGACTTCTAAGTTTGTAATCCTCTCTCCATTTGAGAGTACCAGGTCTAATATTGCTCCCTCCCGAGTGGGTTCCACCACTAGCTGTCTAAGGCATGCTCCCTGTAGGGCATCGAGAATGACCCTGCTCTTGGAAGTGGCTGCAGTCCATGTTGCCCAGTTAACATCTGGCATATTCAGGTCCCCCATCAACAGTATCTCCTTTTTCAGCATTTGAGAATGCCCTCTATCATTTTCTGGTCCATTTCCTCCTTGAGACGGGGTCTGTATACAACCCCTGTGCGGATTGTGATGCCATTCTCTGTCTCCAATGTGACCCAGAGTTCCTCTTGTCCTCCCCTTTACTTTTTAGTTCTGTTACTTTGATCCTTCCCTTATGTAGAGAGCTACTCCACCTCCTCTTTACCCTCCCTGTCCCTTCTGTAGATTGTGTACCTGGTATGTTAACATCCCAGTCATGGTTCTCCATGTACCATGTTTCTGTGACTGCCACAATATCCAAGTGTTCCACTTCCATTAGGGCTACTAGCTCTGGAAGCTTGTTTCCCAGACTATGGGCATTGGTACTCATTGCCCTCCATTTAATGTTGGCTTTATCCTTTTTTACCCCATCCCTGCTCTTATTGCCCTTGTCCATTTTTCCATTTACCCCTGTCCTGCCCTCTGTCAAGCTCTGTACCTCAGTGTTTACCCTACTACCTGCCATGCTTTGTGGGGGGAGGCTTGAACTTTCCTGTTTCCTATCAGCACCTCCCCCCTTGGCTAGTTTAAAAGCTTGCCAAGGAAGCCTTTAAACCTGTCACCTAGGAGCATGTTTCCCTTCCTGGACAGATGCAGACCATCATGCCAGTATAGACCTTCATCTCTCCAGGTGGACCCCCAGTCCCCAATGAAGCCAAAGCCCTGTGCTCTGCACCAGTTTTGCAACCATTCATTAAACTGCATGGTGTGCAGTACCCTAGCCTCACCCCTGCCATAGACTGGCAGCACCTCTGAGAAGGTTACCATGCTTGCTACCTGTCTGAGGCCCTCCCCAACTCCACAAATTCATCCTGCACTGCACTGATCTCATGCCTAGCTAGGTCATTTGTCCCGAGGTGGACAATGATATCTAGTTTCCTGTCCTGTGATGCTGCTTCTGCAATCCTGAGGATTCGCTTCCTGTCCTTCCAAGCCATGGCACCAGGCAGGCACCTTACTTCCCTCTCCTGTCCCTTCCCTAGGTCTACACCCCTAACAGTTGAGTCCCCTATCAGAAGCTGTTTCTTTCCCTTGTGTTGTCCCTTGCCACTCTTTTGTGGGTCTCCCTTGTGGATGTCCCCAGCATTCTTCTTGGTCTCCAATGAGGGTGTCATCATAGAGGAACCTTGATTTGCCAGACAGACATATGATTTGTGTAGAGGTGCAACTCGGGGGCTACGCCTCTGTTCCACCACCCTCACCCTCCCAGAACCTACTGTGGTCCATCTGCTCTTCACACATGGCAACCTCTGAGGCAGTGGTTGTGGAACTGGTGCTCTTTGGGTGGGGGAGTCCTCTTTAGTCCTTGCCAGTTCAGCCTGGAGGTGGGCAACCTCCTCCCTCAGAGCTGACAGTTGCCTGCAAATAGGGCAGCAACGCAGGTTCCATGGCACCAGGCAGGCACCTTACTTCCCTCTCCTGTCCCTTCCCTAGGTCTACACCCCTAACAGTTGAGTCCCCTATCAGAAGCTGTTTCTTTCCCTTGTGTTGTCCCTTGCCACTCTTTTGTGGGTCTCCCTTGTGGATGTCCCCAGCATTCTTCTTGGTCTCCAATGAGGGTGTCATCATAGAGGAACCTTGATTTGCCAGACAGACATATGATTTGTGTAGAGGTGCAACTGGGGCTACGCCTGTTCCACCACCCTCACCCTCCCAGAACCTACTGTGGTCCATCTGCTCTTCACACATGGCAACCTCTGAGGCAGTGGTTGTGGAACTGGTGCTCTTTGGGTGGGGGAGTCCTCTTTAGTCCTTGCCAGTTCAGCCTGGAGGTGGGCAACCTCCTCCCTCAGAGCTGACAGTTGCCTGCAAATAGGGCAGCAACGCAGGTTCCAGAATGTTTCCTGGAAAATTGCTGCCCCACAGCCAGTGCATTGCACCACTCCCCACATGTCCCTCTTCCTTATAATATACAATGAGTAATATACAATTTTTTTTTTTTTATATGTGTGTATACTTACGCTTTATGCACTGTGCTGGGTAATTAAGAATATGACAGTTCTGCTCCAAGACCTGTTGAGGAAGTGATGTCAGAACCTTGGCTATAAAGGAAATGCCACGCCTGGGGTGGGTGGGTGAGGGTAGGGTGGGTGGGAGGCCACAACCACTGGTGACTGTTAGAAACAATCAAATACACCACTGCTCCACCACCCTGGTGAGTACTGCCCTTTATAGTAAGTCAACCAACACCACAATGTACTAGACCACTGCTCTTACACAAACCACTCTACTGAGTCCAGGGATAAGCAGTTCCTCTCAGCCTCACTGTGAAGCATTTTGTCTTTGCCCCAAAATCCTCCCTTCCTCCACCAGTGGCAGTGCACTCTCCTTAGGGAGATTCCTAAGGTACCTTTAGCCACAGGAACCATCCTGTGGCACCTCTAGGGTCGGAACCCTTTTCGAGAGTTCCTTACTTTCGTACCCCTACAGGGTGGTAATTCCTCTGGAATAGAGAGTGCGAATGGCCACAACCAAAACTAACACAGTTACGTAAGTATAACACTATACTGGCTGTGTAGGTCAGTGAACATATTTTGTCACTTTCTGTTTAAGGGCACACATATAAGCTGTAATATAATTTTTCTGAGAGGGTTTATCATCCCATGTTTCTTTTACTACATTTAGTGGCCCTCTAAGTTGTCTACCATACAGCATTTCAAATGGTAAAAACACCTGTTGAGGCTTGTGACACTTCTCTGTAAGCAAAAAGCAGGTAAGGTAAGTATTGGTCCCAATCTTTCCCTTCCCCCGTTTACAAACCTTTTTGACATGCATTTTAACATTTGGTTAAAATGCTCAACAAGACTGTCTGTCTACAAATATATGAAATTGCCAGCAGAAACAGGTCTCATTGTCCATCAAGTCTGCTCGAGTGTGCAGCTAGCCCATCATCTAGCAGCTGCCCCTCCCGCCCCCTTCTCAGTATCCCTTACCCTTACCCTTACCCTGTCCCAACCCCTTTTGAAACTGCCCACCATCTTACAGGACACTATCTCATCTGGTAATGTGTTCCATTTGCCCACCACTCTTTCCGTGACAAAATGCCTCCTCATCTCCCTCTTGAATCTTCCTGCCTCCAATCTTAGTCCATGCCCTCTTGTGTCCCTCCCCCTTCTCATCTGAAAAATCCCTTCTGTGTTGGTCTTGTTTATCCCTTTCAGATATTTAAAGATCTCAATCATATCCCCCTAACCCTCCTCTCCTCCAGTGAATACATATTCATCTCTCCCAGCCTGTCCTCATAGGGCCTGCTCTCCAATCCCTGGATCATCTTTGTGGCTCTTTGGTGCACCCCTTCCAACAATCTGATGTCCTTCTTCAGGAATGGGTGCCAGTACTGCATGCAGTACTCCAGGTGGGGCCTGACCAATGACCTATACAGGGGCAGGATAGCCTCCTTCCTTCTGGAGGAGATCCCTCTTGCAATACACCCCAGCATTTTGTTGGCTTTTGCTGCCACCTTCCTGCACTGAGCAGAGTTGTTCATGATCCCCGTAATGATCACTCCTAGGTCCTTCTCCTCTGTGGAGCTCCCCAACTGTATCCCATTCAAGTGATAATCCCTCCCCTGGTTCCTGGCTCCGAAGTGCAGAACCTTGCACTTCTTGGCATTGAACCCCAACTGCCATGTTTCTGCCCACTCCTGCAGCTTAGTCAGGTCCTCCTGTGACCCCTTCCACCCCTCTGCATCACCAACCACAGCTTCCATCTTGGTATTTTCAGTGAAAAGACTGATCTTACTCTGGATCCCATGTGAGATATCTGCAATAGAAATCCCAAATAGCAACGGTCTAGGAACCAATCCCTGTGGTATCCCTCTCATCAGCACTCTCAGTGACAAGAGGTCCCCCCACCATTACCCTTTGCTGTCTTCCCTTTAGCCAGTTTGTGATACATTTCACTATTTTTGGTCCCACACCCACAAGTTCCTGTCCCCCTCCAATCTCCCATATAGCACTGAATCAAAGGCCTTGCTGAAGTCCAAATACAGGACATCCACTGTTTGGCCCTTGTCCAGTTCCTGAGTCACCCAGTCGTAGTACTCTACAAGGTTTGTCTGGCAGGATCTGCCCACTATAAACCCATGCTGTTGACCATCCTGGAGACCATTTTCCTCCAAGAAGCTCACTAGCCTCTTTTTTAGTATTGTCTGAATGAGCTTTCCCATGATCAATGTGAGGCTCATTGGTCTATAGTTTTCTGGTTCATCCTTTGGGTCACTTTTGTTGATGGGCACAACATGGGCCATCCATTCTCCAGTCCTGTGGTACACATCCTGTGTCCAGGGAGGTATTGAACAGGTCAGCCAGTGGCCATGCCAGGACCTCTGCCAACTCATTTAGTTCCCTAAGGTGAATGCCATCAGGTCCAGGTGTTTTGTCCACCCTTAATGTCTGAGTGTGATAAGGGAAGGTTCTTATGGCAGTGATACCTAATAATTGATACAGCTCCTTCAGCAATGCAGCACTAAAATTACTACCCTGATCAGTAATAATCTCTCTAGGTATGCCCACCCTGCTGAAAATGTTTGCAAACTCTGTTGCCACTTTTGGAGCTATGATAGTATGCATTGGAACTGCCTTTGGATATTGAGTAGCATAGTCACATACTACCAGAATGAATCAATTACCCTTTTTACTTTTGTCTAGGGGGCAACCACATCCATTGCAATTCTCTCAAAAAGCACATCTATCAAGGGTAGGGGCACCAGTGGCGCCTTGTCTTTTTAGTCACTGGGGTTACTTTCTAACATTCAGCCCAAGAACTGTAATAGCAACATCTTCAACAATTCCAGACCAGTAAAATCTGCACAGCAATCTGACAAGGGTGTGATCCCTCCCTGAGTGACCAGCCACAGGACTATCATGTGTTATCTGTAACAACTCAGTTCTATACTTTTGTGGTATAACCATTGTTTTATCTGTTCCTGTGTCTGAGGTTTAACTCAGACTGTGTACAGAAGCCCATTACATTTTTTAAACTTTGGTTCACCCTGTTTTTTTTCACCCCTAGCTGCTTAAAATAACCTTGGAGAGAAACATCATTAGTTTGCTCTGAAGCAAAATCACAATCAGTTATCAGTTTAGTTTCAACATTTTCAGAGATTACCCCCTTATGTCCATCAGTTTTTGTTGCCACTGTTTCTTCCGGCATCTTCTTTCTTTTCTGGGCTTCTGGATCTTGGAGCTGTGCTCAAACAATGTGCTCATCACAGCTGCTGAAACATCAGGATTTACTCCTTCTGTGATTAGTTCAGCAAATCCTGGAAAGTCATTTCCAATCATCACAGGTACAGGTAATTGTAGTACTACCTCCATTTTCATTTGGTGTGACACCCCATTAATGTTCAGAGTCACTTGGGTGATGGGATAGTATTGAGTGTCCCCGTGGATACTGATGACCCCAGTTTCTGGTCCTTTTGCACAGTGTTTTCCCAGCACTTCGGTATGCACTAGGGTATCTCTGCTTCCTGAATCAATAAGTCCCTTCAAAGTCTTATCTCCTGCCTTGACATCTGTTAAATACTTGCCCAAATTTGCCAAGGCCAAATCTGCTCCAGTGTTACCATCCTTATTTTTATGGCAGTTTCTTGCAATATGTCCTGGTTTATTATAGTTACAGCAAATAAAGTCTTTGAGTGCAGATTTGTTACCCCCACCAGAATTCTTATCTGACCTTGAGTTAAATCAGGAAAAAGAGGGTCTTACTGGTCCTTGGCTGTTTCTCTGCTGCTGCATGGTCTGTCTGGCCATTTGATAGTCCTCAGACAAAGAAACTGCTTGTTCCTCACTTTCTGATCGGTGTTCTTTTACACTAAGCTTCACATCTGTGGAAAGGATGATGATGATGAGTTGATCCATTGCAAATCTGACAATCTGGGGGACTGTTTTGCCCTCTGGTTGGAGCCATTTAATAAGGAGTTCTCTAAGTCGGGTGAAGGCTTTTTAAGGATTGTCGACTGAGTTATATTTCTGGGACTGGAATCTTTGCCTGTAGATTTCTCCAGGGATGTCATATCTTTTTAGGATTTCTCTTTTCACAAAGTCATAGTTTTCTGACTATGCAGTGTCCATATTGCTGTAGGCAAGTTGGGCATTTCCTGTTGGGTAAGGTACCAGTTTGACTGCCCATTGCTGCTTTGGTCATTGGCAGGCTGCTGCAACCCTCTCAAAAGTTGTCAGGTATGCTTCAATATCATCCATGGGACAGAAATTTGTAAGTTTAATGTCTTTTAAGTTGTTTGTATTCTGTTGATTTTCTGGATCTGTGCCAGATCCTCCAGCTTTGATAGCTTGCAAGGCACCCAACCATCGCTGCTCCTGTCACTGCATCTCTTCTCTGCTGCTCCTGTCACTGCATCTCTTCTTTTCTCTGCTTCTTGAGTTGCTGCATCTATTCCCTTCCCTTCCCTTCCCTTCCCTTCTCTTCTCTTCCTCCTCCTCTCCTCTCTCCTCTCCTCTCCTCTCCTCTCCTCTTCTCTTCTCTTCCATCTCTTTTTGTTGTATAGCCCAGTATTTGAAAAAGGCAGTCAGGTTTTTAGGTTCTGTCACTGCTTGTTCTTCTATTTCCATCACTGGTCCTGGTTGTACAGTCTCAGCTTGGACTTCTGTCTGTGCTAGTTTGGGTGCCATCTTTCTAGCAATCACTTCTGGGCTCGCTGCTGCAGAATCCATACCGCTGTTCTATGTTTCTTTGGTATCAGGTCTAGTAACCATGCACAAAACTCTTGGCTTAGAGTATGCACAGTGTAAACCCCACTTCAAAAACTATCTGTCATCAAGGCTTAGGGCAGGAAACATGCAGGGCAGGAGAAGTTGTAAAATCCACAAGTAACATTTTTTGCTATCAATAACTATAGAAGAAAAATAAAAATAAAAAAAAGTACAGAATGGTTTCAAACATAGGTAGTTCAAACACAAATCCACTTTTTGAGAGGAAAACAAAACTCAAAAATTAAAAACTGACTATCCAGCTCTTTCTCATCATCTTTTGTAGTACCCCTTCCCAAATATCTAGGGCCAAGTGTTCCCAGACAACAGAATCCTCACCAGCATTTCTCTGACCAGAAAGCATGGGACAATTATCTCTTACCTTGAGACATCTTCTGCACATGTGCCAAGACCCCAAACGATGGAATGGTTTACCCCCAATAGAAGCCTTCCAGGAGAGCGGACCCAGGTAATTTATCTTCAGCCTTCTCAGGCATCCACTCACCCGGTCCTGAAGCAAGAGGGTGCAGGAACTTCTGGATTGATTTAAGACCCCCATGGGAGAATATGGAAACCCTTAAAACTAAAGGACTGGTTATTTCATTTAAAATCCTTTAAAAGATTAATCACACTAGACTCCGATTTCTCCCAGACAAATCAGGTTTATTCTCCTGAGCCCCTACATGAGTAACAGGGCTCAGGGGTCCCAATTGCTCAAAGTAAATAAAATGCACAGCTACATGGGACTAAAACTTTTTACATGGATTACATGAGAGAGACACTTTTAGCACAGTAATTGGCAATGCAAGAATCTTCTACTGGAACAGAATACAGTGGCAGCACTTTACCCAGGACTGAGAATTTCTCTTAAATGATCAGAAGCCTGAAGCTCCCATAACTCACTGGCACAGGTAAATATTTATAACCTTAGCTTCACCTCCAAAAACACAGGACTCTTCTCACAACTTTCTCCAAGTGCTCCTCTCTTTTCTGTCTCACTGAGTACTTCCAAAACAGGGAAGCAATGAGCTCCTCTAAATTGCTCCCCAGCTAATCCATCCAAAAAACTAGTCATTTTCTCTGGCAGCCTGCTAGTTCCTCAGCTGAATTTCTTCATGGCTCCACTACTGCCCAAATCCTTGCCCTGGACCAGTCTGGTCCCTTTTTGGCTTCTCTCTTTCACTCTCTCTCTCTTTCTCTTAACTGGCATCCAGTTCAATTTTACTGGAGCCAAACCTCCCAATCAGTAGTCACAGTGTCACCAATTCTTTAATTTTCTTTCTTGTTGCCCGAGTTTTGCAACGAAGAAGGCCATGGCCTAGAGGGCCTCAGCGCTTTCACCTGCTTGAGGACCTGCCCCAGAAATTTAACCTCAGAGCCTCGGGATCTTCCCCTCCATGCAGGCCCCATTTTCAAGTAAAGGCTGCACCCTTGCCAAAATCAAACCACCCAGGCCACCCTACCATGCAAGGAAAGAACCGGGACCACTCCCACCAGCCCCGAATCCCTGCAGAGGTCCTACCACAACCTCTGCAGCCCAGATTGCCCAAGAAACACAACCATCCCAACACTGGGCCCAAAAATGCTCCCCAGAGTCCTACTCTACCTGCCCACAACTCGCTCCCTGATTGCTCTGACCACCTAGTCCCCAAGGGACTCCAGACTCAAAATGATCGCAAACTGCCTTTCTGATTTCTGAGATCCTCCCTTGGATGCCCACCCAGGGATCAGGTGCATCACCGCTGAAGCTGCTGACCTGCCTGGAGGGGTTAAACCCCCTTCAAACTTCCTTGCTGCAGTTCCCGCCGATTTCTCTTTCTCTCTGTCTCTAGTCTCCCTCAGCTCTCCCTTTATATATCGCCTAATCTGCTACCCCCAAGTGGTGGCCAACAGAAATTGCACTCCCCCAGAGCACTAAACCACCCTTAACCCCGGGGAATGGGGATGGGGGACCTTACTGGCGAGCAATAAGCCCCATTAAAATGAGGGGGGGGGTTACACTTTTATAAGGTTTTCTTTAGCAGCTTAATTGGTACATCCTTGCTGGTTTAGAATCTTGTCAGTTTCTGACTTCCTAGAGAGGCTCATGCAAAAGTTCATTCTGATCCAAGCTGCACAGCTTGCCTCTTGCTGAGCTAAGGAGGTCAAAAGGTCAAATTGAGCTATAACATTACTACTTTTCGAGAACCCAGAATCTTTTTGCATTCATTTCAAACATTATGACTATATATATATATTTGCAAACCAGGGAACTCAGTTTTGTATAAAGATTCACACATATACTTTTATAACCATACTGTATGTTAGCAAGGCAGAGACAGCAAGAAACAAAGGCAGGGAGATAGCGGGGGGATCATGAGACCTAGGGTTGATCAAGTCCTAGATCTCACATGAAAATTGAATTGTGCATTCAGACAGACAAATGACAGAAAAAGAAGAGGACAGAAAAGATCCTTGCTTTCTGCATAACCATTGGGCCAGGGTCTTATTCAGCCTTGTCACACTCCTCTTACACCCTTTGTAGCTCTGGCTACTGTCGTCTTACTCTCCCTTCTAGGAAATCCTCAGCTGGCCAGCCTGCTTTCTCCTATCGTTTCCCCAAACTATGGAATTCCCTCCTCTTATCAATCTGCTCTGCCACCTTCCAACACTCTCTTTCCTCTCTTCTCCATGATTTCACCTCACACTCCTGCAATTGCACCTGATACCATACCTTACTCTGTCCCTGTACCCCTACCTTCTACCTACCCACTACTCTCCCTCTCCTCCAAATCCATGCTCCACACTCTAGCTCACACTGTCTTCCCCCATTTACCTCTGCACCTTAATTTATATTTCTTTTTGCCATTCAAATTTTTATTGAGGTTTTACATAAAGTGAATACATCTGTCCACAAAAATGTACAAGAGACATTGTGTCAGAAAATGGGAATGACATGGCATTAGATGTATTCAACCCAACCTACCACCCACACCCCCTCAAAAACCCTAACCCCCAACCCCACCCCTACACAGCACACATTACATACTTTAGTCATATAACACATAAGGTGTCATGCCTTATCAGATAATGCATAAAGCGTATATAAAGGGCCCCAGATCTGGTTGAACTTACGTAGATTATTCTGGAGACTAGCAATAGTTCTTTCCGTTCTAAGATTAGCAAGAAGTTCTTGAAGCCACTCGCCATAAGAAATATCGACGGTATCCTTCCAGTGTCTAAGCACGATTTTTTTAACAGATGCAGATATCAGACAAATATGAAATTTCCTATTACGTACCACAATGGAAGAGACATCTCCTAGGACACAGATCTCTGCTGTAAAAAGTTCATCCAGTCCCAAAAGAGGGTCTACTCGATGCCTAATATTGGCCTAGAGTGGAGCCACTTTGGGACAACTCCAAAAGATATGTAGTAGATCCCCAGTGTCCTGCTGGCACCTATAGCAAGAAGAGGAAGATACCATGCCTAATCTGGTCAGTTTTAGAGGAGAATAATAAATATTATGCAGTAGCTTGAATTGCATTAATCTAAGCCTGTCTTGCACGAGAAATTTATGACAAGCTTTCCAAATACATGTCCAATCAAGACCAGGGTTGGGGAAAAATGAAGACCAGTAGTTTATCGGTGCCAGGTTAGAGGGATGTAACCAGCTAAGAAGTCTGCTATAGATGCCAGAGACTGCATGAGGTTTGCCAACCAGAGGACCCATCTCGTCATAAAAGTCGGGAGTAGGGACAGCTAAAGGGGTCACACCCAGTTTCTAGAGCAACAAATGACGAAGTTGAAAGACCTTGAATATATTAGCTTGTGGAATTTGGCTAATTTATATTTCTTTGCCTCTCACTGAATTAGCTTTCACTGCCCTTCCCCCTGCATAATTGCACTTTGTATCTTGAATAATCGCTCCTTATATCTACTGAATTACATTCTGTGCCTTTTTTTCTATATGTTTATGTATTTTTTTTTTGCTTTCTATGATGCTTGTATATGATGCTGGTTTTCTACTATGTAATTGTTGCCCTGATTGCTTTCATTGCCCTATATTACCAACTGCCCCCAGGACGCATCTGGAAATGAGCTGTTATCAGCTCTGTATGTCTTTCCTTGTGAAACTTTTGAAATAAATAAATAATCATAATTAACTACAGTATTAGAAACCACAGTGTACCCTATGAATTATGATCTACTTTATACCCCAATACAGAGATCCAAGGGTTTAACCCCCTGTCATCAGTGATGTTTCTTTTGGCGGAATAGTGACACCCAAAATCACTGAGTGCAAGAGACTCCCAGCAAGCACAATATCTATACCCCTAGACAAAGGAGTAACCTGGGCCATGCCCACCCCATTCAGGGCATCAACGCAGGTTGGTCAGCGTACATCCTTGAGGGGGGGTTGCCTAGTCACTCCAGAACATCACATGCATGCAGTAATGGTGGGAATAGCCTATCTTTTGCAAGGGAACCATGAGGGGATACTGTGGTGTCAAGTTGCAGCTTTTTACCTCACTGGGCTGGACTCACTCCCATGGGCATTGCTTCTCCCAGCCATGCCATCTGGCTCCGCTCCTTAACCCAGTTTGCTTGTGATGTACTGTATTTCCCCATGTCCACTGGGTGGCTGTAACATTTGTTTTGTTTTTTAAAAGTTTGATCCGGCAGTCGCAGTCTGAATCAGTGACTATCCTGTCAAAATGTCCAACCCAGGAGGGTAAATTGGCATGGTGGCATTCTTCCTTGTTGCCATCTAGAAGCTTTGGGTTCGCTTCCCACATCTATGACTTCCTCTCAGAATGGCAGAGGCAGCCTAGCACAAAGATTTTCAGACTATGGGTTGAGTGGCCCAAGCTTGGGCAGTAGGACTGAAAAAAATCATAGCCAGCTACCTTGGGCTATGTGACATTTGACTTTGGGATGCAACTGCTATACCTAATCCTAATATTGTACTATAGACTATAGATGAACTTGCAAGAATGAATTTTCTCCTGCCTTTTCTTCAGTATAACACGTTAACAACATTTCCCATCAGGTGGTCATTTCTCAATGTAACATTGTTAATTTCCGTGTATTTTTTGCAAGCATGTCACCTGTCATCTGTCTCCTAATAGTATTTAGATGTGGATGTGGGCCACAATTAAAAAGTTTGAAGGCCACTGGCCTAGCAGAATTCTATGGGCCGTTCTGTTATCAGAGGGACTGAGAGACTACCCTTACAAAAAGTTCTTTGGAATACTACTGTAATACCACTCATTTGCCATTGCAATACCACTGTGATTACCACTGTACTAACATTAAGGTTTTCATGGTATCACAGTGGTTTGTTTCATTTCCATTGTGATACCATTGTACCGCTGTCCTACCACATCAACAAAAATAATCAAAATGTAAACTACCATAATACAACCATGGTACAACTGGGTAGTACCATTGCACATTTTGTAGCTCACCACTGTGTTGCCATTGTGGTGCCATGGTGTTGCCATTGTGTCACATTTAGTAAGGGTACCCAGTGCACAACTGCTCTTCGGTGACCCATAGCTTGTCAGTAACTGCTGGATGCATATTAGAAATGGTACTATTTAGGTACAATTTAACTTGTATGTCAAATATTTTCCACATCTCTATTCCCTTTATTCTATATTTTTAGAGAAATTTACGCGAACACTGAATCTTAATCTTTTAGGTTTCATCTGCTTCTGTTGCTTGTCTATAGGTGACATCACATTTCTTAGTTTCAGACTCCAAAATACATAGCTGTGGAAATGATAATGACATCTGGACATTAGCAAGGCCTTCAATACTGTGCTGCATAGCAGACTGATAGGGAAATTGAGCAGCCTAGGGGGTGGGATCCAAATTGGTGAATTGGGATAGAAACTGGCCAACAGGTAGGAGTCAGAGGGTGGTGGTTAATGGCACTCATTCTAATGATGAAAGAGTGACCAGTGGGATGCCACGCCACAAGGCTCAGTATTGGGCTCAGTCCTCTTCAATAGCTTCATAAGCAATATTGCAGAAGAAGTGGATGGGAAGAAATTCCTTTTTGTAGATGACACCAAAACCTGACTGGTGAACACTCAGGAGGGAGTGGAGAAAATGCATAGGGGATCTGGGAAACTCAAGGAGCAGTCAAGAACATGGAAGTTGGGGTTCAATACCAGAAAGTGCAAAATCATGCACCTAGGTCATAGGAACCCAGGAGATAACTGTATGAGTGGAGGAACTGACAGTCACAAAGCAGGAGAGGGACCTTGAGGTTATCATATCTGATTATCTTAAAGTGGCAGAGCAGTGTGACAAAGCAGTGGGTAGGGCCAGTGGGATGCTTGAATGCATAGAGAGTGGTATCTCCAGCAGGAGGAGGGAGGTGGTATTGTCACTATACTGCTCGCATGTGAGACCCTACCTGGAGTATTGTGTCTAGTTCTTGAGACTGCACCTCAAAAAGGACAGACAGGGTGAAGAGAGTCCAGAGATGGGCAACTAAAATGGCACAGGGGTTGCACCAAAAGCTTTATAAGGAGAGACTGAAGGATCTCAACATGTACACCCTGGAAGAGAGGGAAGTGAGATGGGACATGATAGAGATCTACAAGTACCACTTAGCCATAAACAGGGTGAATCTCTTTTAAATGAGAAAGAGCACCAGTTACCAGAGGGCATGCAATGAAGCTGAAGGTGGGAGAGAGTTTAAGAGGGATGTGAGGAAACACCATTTCACTGAAAGAGTTGTAGATGCCTGGAACAGACTGCCAGCAGAAGTGGTGGGGTAAAAACAGTAGGGGGCTTTAAGCATAATTGGGACAGACATAGTGGAATATTAGTAAATGGGCAGGAAGGAGGGAGGGTCGCCAGAGACTAGATTTTTTTATCAACTATTTATACTCCTGAAGCCATGACAGGGCTTGCTTCCCTACATGCCTAACTCCACTACCCCCCCCCACACTATCTGCCATCTCTGTGGGCTTACCTGAGCAGCTCGTACCCCCACTGACTACCCTCTTTAATAAATCATGGGAGGATGGTGTGGTACCTGAGGACTGGAGAAGGGGCAGATGTGATTTCCCTTCACAAAAGTGGGAGCAAGACAGAGGCAGGAAACTACAGACCTGTCAGTTTGACCTCAGTGGTAGGGAAAATGATGGAATCACTTCTGAAGGAAATAATTGTTGAGTACCTAGAGGCCAGAGGGGCACAGGACCCAAGGCAGCATGGATTCAGCAGGAAGGTCATGTCAGACAAATTAATTTGATTTATTTGACTGGGTGACCAAAGTAGTAGACCAAGGAGGGGCTGTAGACATGGCCTATCTAGACTTTAGCAAGGCATTTGACACAGTACCACACAAAAGATTAATAAACAAATTAGCCAGCCTGGGAGTGGGTCCAAGGGTGGTAGCCTGGGTAAAATATTGGCTGGACAACAGGTCACAGCGGGTAATAGCAAATGGAGTCCATAGTGAAGAAAGAGGGGTTACTAGTGGGGTACTGCAGGGTTCAATACTGGGGCTGGTCCTTTTTAATGTCTTTATAAGTGACATTGCAGAGGGACTGGAAGGGAAAGTATGTCTCTTTGCAGATAACACAAAGATCTGCAACAGGGTTGATATGCAAGGTGGGGTGGAAAGGATGAAAAGGGGACTTGGAAAGGTTGGAGGAATGGTCAAATGTATGGCAGCTTAGATTCAATGCAAAGCAGGGCAAAGTAATGCACCTAGGAAACAAAAACCCAGAGGAAGAGTACACAGTGGGGGGTGAGATACTAACAACAACAAAAATGGAAAGGAACCTGGGGGTAGTCATATCAGATGATCTAAAGGCGGGCCAGCAATATGAGAAGGCAGTAAGGAGGGCTGGGAGGATACTGGGATTCATAGGGAGAGGCATCACCAGTAGAAAACAGGAAGTTATTGGCCCTCTGTACAGACAGTTGGTAAGACCACATCTGGAGTACTGTGCATAGTTCTGGAGACCCCATCTCCACAAACACATAGGCAGGGAGGAGGCTGTCCAGAGGAGGGCAACCAAAAATGGTGCAGGGTCTGCATCAGAAGACATATGAAGAAAGACTAAAGGAGCTTAAGATGTATAGCCTCGAGGAAAGGAGGGAGAGGGGGAACATGATAGAAACTTTCAAATATCTCAAGAGAATCAACAAAGTCCAAGAGTGTAGCATCTTTCAGAAAAAGAGATGTGTAAGAACAGGAGGGCGCAATTTGAAGATAGAGGGGGGACTACTCAGAGGTAATATGAGGAAGTATTTCTTCACAGAGGGGGTTGTAGATGCATGGAATGGTCTTCCTGAGGAGATCATAGAGTCAAACACAGTGGGGGAATTCAAGAATGCATGGGACAGACATAAGGCAATTCTAGTGGGGGGTAGGAGGAAGTAGGCTGTTGGTTAACTATGATCTGCAGCTTATCCATTAGGTAGGGAAATGGGCAGACTAGGTGGGCCAAGCGGCCCTTATCTGGCACCAAAGTCTATGTTTCTGTGTAAAGTGGCACAGGGGTTGCACCAGAAGCTTTATGAGGAGAGACTGAAGGATCTCAACATGTACACCCTGGAAGAGAGGACAGCAAGATGAGACATAATAGAGACCTACAAGTACCACTTAGCCGTAAATGGGGTGAATCTCTTTTAAATGAGAAAGAGCACCAGGTACCAGAGGGCATGCAATGAAGCTGAAGGTGGGATGGAGTTTGAGAGGGATGTGAGGAAATACTACTTCACTGAAAGAATTCTAGATGCCTGGAACAGACTGCCAGCAGAAGTGGTGGGGTAAAAACAGTAGGGGGCTTCAAGCATAATTGGGACAGACATAGAAGAATGTTAGTAAATGGGCAGGAAGGGGGGGTCACCAGAGACAAGATTTTTTTTTATCAGCTGATTATGCTCTTGAGGCCACGACATGGCTTGGCTCCCTACATGCCTATCTCCACTACCCCCCCCCATCTGTCATCTCCCTGGGTTTACCTGAGCAGCTTGTATCCCCACGTATTAACCCCTGTGACAGGGTTAGGAAGCGGAGGGAAGGGCCATCCTTTTCTCACCCAATGTCTCAGTCAAGTGTTAATGACAAGTAGTTCCAGTGATGCGATGGGTGAAGGTGCGTTGCGTAGGCTTCATATGCCCCCAGTCATACTTTCTTTTTACTCCAGTAGTCTCCCTTCATGCCCTCAGCCGTGGCATTCTCAGGTGTGTGCATGTGCATGGTAGTGCACATGGGTCCCGGCACTGTGGTGCTCTCCCTCTTCTCTGGCTTACATCTGCCTCCAGCTGGTGGTAGCCAGGAGTCAAGATGACCAAGCACCCTGAGCCGGGAGAGGTGAGTTGTCAGCCAGCTGCTTGATCCTCTCTTAGCTCACTCCCCTGTTCAACCTCTGGCAACCTGTACTCATTCCGGAACATGGATCACCAGCGTGACAGGGGGTGAGGTGCTTGTCACCTTATCCCTCCACGCCACTGGGCTGGCTCTTCGCCAGGGAATAGTTAAAGTCTGCAGAGACCAACTAGGGAGGGAACATCTGGGCAGAGTAGGTGGGACAAGCAGTCATTTTCTGCCAACAAACTCAATGATTCTATGTCTCTGCATTACATTAGTATTAGAGATGAAGCTGTCAGGTGTAGACAAGCCATAGTAAATGACAATGTTCAAGGGACACAGGCATATCCTGTTTTCCAGTACATTTCTATATTAAAACAGCAGTATTAGCTGACCAGGAAATGTTCATCACTTTATTTGTTTTAGTCTTTGGTAACTGGGTAAGGCCCACTAGGCACAAGCGCCTGTTTTCAGGGGTGACCTGGGAGCACTGGGCAGTTAAGCAACTTGCTCAGAGTCACACAGTATGCAAGTGGAGGTTGTGAGAATCAAACTCAGATCTGGTCTGCTGGATGTATCAAGCTCGTTCAGACCTTGTTCCTCTAACCTCTAATCTATATTGCCAGTCAGTCTTCCCAGATTGCTGTCTTGCCTTGCAGTTTAAAAAAATCTGATTTCACTTTTTCTATAAGTTACTGTTTTCTGATAATTATTTCCCTTGATTTTAATACATTTTTAATGATATGTTGATCTAGAGGAAATATGGCAGCCCAATACCATTTCCTGTTTATCATGCTTTGTACACATTGTTTCTTCCTGTGAACAGTCAGCAGGTGAAGGCAGGGGCGGTGCATTCCAGTTAAACAAAATAATGACAGAATGGCATCATCCCTTTTCCTGCAGAATCCAGTATGGCATGCCTGATGAGGACCTGTGCTAACCTGTCAGAAAAATTGAAGACTATAAAGAAAACCAAAAAAGAAAAAAACTAAAAAAAGGAATAACGTTTTTTAATTGTAGGGACTTTCTGACATAACAATTATTAAAAAGAAACTATTTAGTACAGCTGCTTTAATATTAAAGGGGAGATAAATGTTGAACAAACACAGAACATTCACAGAATACTTATTTGTTTTAAAAGTTTACCAGGAAAGACATACTGAGTTGGCAGCAACTTGATTCCAGATGTGTCCCGTGGTGGTGGTGGTGGTGATGGGGGGAGGTGAAGTAAGAACAGTGTAATAGGTGCAAGAGTAAAACTAGGTTAACATTTGAGCTGTCACAATAAAGTGTCATGTAAAACACTGCAAACAAATATGCAAAGTACAGTACATTAACAGATGTGCAAAACCAATACCAGTATTCAGTGTAAAGAAAAAATGTTCAACAAGTGCCTGTTGTAGATAGGATTGTACATGATCAATAGTAGTGAGCAACCTGGCAGTATAGCCTAATGGTTAGAGTAACGAGCTGTGAATGAGCTTGGTACATCCAGCAGACCAGACCTTGGTTGGATTCTCACAACCTCCACTTGCATACTGTGTGACTCTGAGCAAGTCAGTTAACCACCTTAACTATACTGGGATGTATAGGGAGAGGCATCACCAGCAGAAAACAGGAAGTTGTTATCCCCCTGTACAGACAGTTGGTGAGACCCCATCTGGAGTTCTGCATCCAGTTCTGGAGACCCTATCTCCGCAAGGACATAGACAGGATGGAGGCAGTTCAGAGGAGGGCAACTAAAATGGTGCAGGGTCTGCAAGAGAAGCCATACGAGGAGAGATTAAAGGAAATTAATATGTATACCCTTGAGGAAAGGAGGGAGAGGGGGGACATGATAGAAATGTTTAAGTACCTCAGTGGAATCAACAAAGTCCAAGAGGGTAGCATCTTTCAGAAAAAGAGATTTGCAAGAACAAGGGGACACAATTTGAAGATGGGGGGGGGCAGCTCAGGGGCAATGTGAGGAAGTATTTTTTCACAGTGAGGGTGATGGTCGCATGGAACAGCCTTTCTGAGGAGGTTGTGGGGTCTAAAACTGTGGGAGAATTCAAGAATGCATGGGACAGACATAAGGCAATTCTTGTGGGGGGTAGGAAGAAATAGATTGTTGGTTAACTAGGATCTGCAGCTTATCCTCTAGGTAGTGAAATGGGCAGATAAGGTAGGCCAAGTGGTCCTAATCTGCCATCAAAGTCTATGTTTTTATGTTTCTATCCAGTGCTCCCAGGTCTCCCCTGAAAACAGGCACTTGTGCCTAGTGGGCCTTATCTGGTTACCAAAAACTGAAATAAAAAAAAAAAAAAAAAAAAAGCTCTCATAACTGGGGAGGAGGGGACTCCAAGAGCATAGCAGAGGAATTTCACTAGCCGTGGGTGGAGGACAGCACTAAGGCTAATGTGCTGAATGGTATCTAAATACATACACTTTCCTTGATATGTCATTAGATCCTTATGGTCTTGTTAGAAGAAGGGTAAATGAAAGGAAAGCTCCAATCCAGTAGCGAAGTGCAAGGTGCTGGATCAGTAGGGTAACAAGCTGCCATATCCAGTGTGGGACCTGGACTAATATCTGTCTGTTCCCCATTTAAAGTCACGTTTTACTCAGATGAACACATCAAACATAGAGTGAAAGTGAAAAATAAACAGCATCACTTTGATAAGCCCTTGTTTTTCTAAAAGTCTAAACTCACACAGATGCTGTAAAAACAGAATATGGGCCAAGATTTTTCAGAACAATGGCAATTGTCTTTCTGACCATTCAGCTGTTCATGATGATTCGCTGGTGAATCTAACATGTTTATCCACACAGGGATCACTTTTCTGTTGTGTGCCCCCTTTACAAACCTGCCAGGTAACCTTACAGTACTGTGACTGTCTGACTTTCTTGTTTGTTCCTGATCGTCTGCCCACCTACTGTATATAGCCATACTTGTTTATCAGTTAGTGGAGTTTCATCGCTGTCAATCTGTATGACTTTAAGTGCCCTATTTTATGCTTCAGCAAAGCTTTTGCAAGAGTTCTAGAGAACATAAAACTCCGTTTACTCAGTTTCAATAAGACAGAAGAAGGCTGATAGCCCATCGGGACTGTCTTCCACGCCAAGTGGGTGCATCATTTTACTCTAGACGATGACATTACAAACCTATCAAGGTCTGTTTTAAATTTGCAGAAAGTTGTGATATCTACCAAATATTGTGGGAACATGTTCCAAGCTCTTGATGCTCTAATAGTAAAATAATTATCCCTTTTGTTAGTATTAGCTCTTGATAGCATGAGTTGTTTATTATGTGACTCAGATTAAATGATCTTTCACAAAAGGCAATACCACATTGGAACATGAGTTCAGGGCTATTAAGTATGTTAAACAGCAACAGCATATTGCCCCTCAGTCTTCTATTCTCTAGGCTGAAAAGACCAATCTCCCTTAGTCTCTCTTTGTTTGTCATGTTTCTAAATCTTGGAATCAATCTAGTTACTCATCTCTGGACACCCTCGACTAGATTTAGATATCTTTCAACCACATAGTGTACTTCTCAAGGCAAATTAATGGTAATTCAATACACAATCCCCACATAGTCACACCTCTATTGCTTCAGAGGGGGGGTGAGGATGAAAGTGATCTTTGTAGTCACTACCACTCCCCTATTGATTACATACAGTACTTCTTGTTTTCCCTGTAGTTTTACTCTGCCCTCAATAAAAGACACAGAATAGTGGGGACAACAGGGTGTGCGGTCGTTAAGAAATCTACACATGCCCTGGGTGGTTGTTAGGCATGGTGGAGCAGAGTGCCTTAACCACCTGTGAAGTGCTATCCCATACTCTGTGTAGCACCCCCACCACCTCTAACATGTGCTTTTATTTATTTTTTTTGGGGGGGGTGACTAGATGTGTCCCACTGTGCATTAAAAGCAAAAGGACTAGGCAGAAACCATCCTGGTTGTCCAAAAAACTTCAGGGCAGGTTAATTTATTTATTTATTATTTATTTATTTAGTTTTTGTTGACTAGGTAAGTGCACTAGACAAATCCTGCCTATGTCAGCCATGACCCAGAGACCCAGGGGAGGGGGATACTAATGAATGCCAACTGACCTTGAACCAGATTAAGCTGTTGGTGGTATTTTTAGTGAATAAGGGTAACAGAAATTGAAATATTCCATTTGACAGCACACTGGAAGCAGAGTACAGGTCATTAAAGAAGGAATGCAGGGCTGTGATTGCCAAGGCTGGTCTGGAAGATAAGATAATGCAAGTGGTCAAGGGGAATAATAAGGGAATAAAAGGAGAGTCCGGGATAAGCTGGGTCTGCTGATCACTGGGGAGAAGAAGAAACCACTGCACAAGACGGAGTGCAGCAGAGGCACTAAATATCTATTATGTGTCAATATTAAGTCAGGAAGTCAGAGAACCTGGCCAACTGGGGGTGTAAGTTATGGGCAAGGTGCAGGTCAAACAGGAGTTGGTGCAGATCACATCAGAATTAGTTGGTAAGTATTTTTTGAGGGTGTAATTCCAGGAAGATTCCAGGGTCCTTCTGGTGTCCACCCGACATTAATAGAGGAGTTAAAGAGGTTCTGTCTGAACCCTCAGGGTTATTGTTTAGGTCTCCTTACAGTCAGGGATAGTTCCAGCAGATGAGATAACAACCAGTGTCACTTTTCTATTCAAGAAGGGGGCAAAGATCAGACTCAGATAACTACTGACCTGTGAGCTATACCTCTGTGTTTGGAAAAGTGTTTGAGTCAATCATAAAAAGATGTGGCAGTTAAGTACATGGATAAAAATGTAGATCCCACCAAAACAACCTGGTTAGCCTTCTTTGAGGTGATATCTAGGGAGACGGACAGGGGCCAGGCAGTAGTTGTGTAGAGAAAGATGTAGCAGGTAGATGCAGCCTATCTGGACTTCAACAAGGCCTTTGACACTTCACCCCTGGACATATCACAGAGAAAAAGGTACAACACGGAGTATACAAATTGTACAGGAGGAGAAGGAAAACATTTACTGACAGGTAGGAAGCAGAGAGTGTTGGTGGGTGGTCCCAATTAATAGTGGAGGAATGTGCTGAGTGGAGTACCCTGGGGTCATTTCTGAGTCTGTTGTTGCATAGATACATAGATACATAGACAGTGTCGGCAGGTAAGGGCCTATGGCCCACCCAGTCTGCCCATTTGAACTTGTAAGCTCAGTTTATGTTTTCCTAGAAGTCTGTTGCCCCTTACCCCTGACCTCCAGAATTCCTTTATGTCTATCCCATGTATTCTTAAATCCCGTGATTGTTTCAGCCCCCACCACATCCTCTAGCAGGGTGTTCCACTTGTCCACCACCCGTTCTGTGAAGAAATTCTTCCTCATGTTTCCTCTGAATCGTCCTCCCTCCAACTTCATCCCATGCCCTCTAGTCATGGAACATCTTTTTTGCTTAAAAATAGTGTATTCCTGCACCCTGTTCCTCCCTGTAAGATACTTGTATGTCTCTATCATGTCCCCTCTCTCCCTCCTCTCCTCCAGGGATTACATATTAATTTCCTTCAACCTGTCCTCATATGACTTGTGATGCAATCCATGTACCATCTTTGTTACCTACTCTGAACCTTCTCTACCCTTTGTATGTCCTTACGTAGGTAAGGTCTCCAGAACTGTACACTGTACTCCAGGTGGGGCCTCACTAGAGTCTTGTATAGTGGAATTATGACCTCCCTTTTCCTGCTGGTGATGCCCCGCCTATGCATCCCAGCATCCTATTTGCTTGTCCTGCTGCTTTGTCACACTGTTTCCCTACCTTGAGGTCATCAGAGATGATAACCCCAAGATCCCTTTCCTGCTTGGTGCATGCTATATCCTCACCCCCCCAACTGATATATTGTGCCAGGGTTTTGTGCCCCATATGCATTATCTTGCACTTCTTTGCATTGAATTTCAACTGCCAACCCCCTGACCATTCTTCAAGTTTCTGCAGGTCCCTTCTCATTCTGTCTACACCCTCTGGTGTTTCTATTGTGTTACAGAGCTTTGTGTCATCAGCGAACAGTGAAATTCTGTAACATATTTGGCCACCGCAGTACAGAAAGGACACTGGAGCTGATCTGAGAGTTTGGCATGTGTTCACCTAGCTGATTAGTGGCTTAGAAGGCAAGAACAGAGGAGAGATTTGATATATTCTGTACTCAAATTATCCAGACCTGAAAATAGTGGCTGAGAGGGGATATGATCATGTTTTTTTAAACACTGATGGGGATAGGTTAGGTGGAGTATATGCAGATATTTGAGCTGGTGAATGTAAGCGGAACTACAGGGCATTTATTCAAACTGAGGGAGCAGAGTTAGGAAAACACTTGGAAGGCATCACTTCACACTAAGGGTGGTTAACATGTGGGGTAGACTATCAAGTAAGGTTGTGGAAATTAGCACTGTTCAGGTTTTCAAAGCTGAACGTGACAGATTCCTGCGGCTGAATGGCATTGATAATTACACAGTATGAATAGGGTAACATGCTGGCTGTTAAAGATGATAGAAAATAGTTTTTCCTTCTATCTTTAGATACCCCCTACTTTCCTTCTACTGCATAAATCCATTTTTATAGCCTTTGTAACTAACTTGAATTGTCTTCTCCTCAGCAGCATCTGCTTTCTCTTCTCATACTACTTGAGCATTCTGTGACATCAGTTACATCATTCCAGGGCAGGCCATTCAGATGAAACACATGGCATGGTGTAACTAATGCCAAGGAATGTTTGGAAATATGAAAAGGAATAATACTAACTACTGAGAGAAGGGGCATACAAATAGATCGGAGAGCAATACAAAGATAGATCAATAATTTATCCAAAAATGGTCAAAGCCTATGAGAATACATGACTGAGCTGGTATGGAAAAAGAACGCATTTAACATCATAAAATCATTTACCGTCACCATTAAGCTTAGATGTGTGCCCATACTCAGATATTTAAGTATTCTCATTGCCGTGTGGCAGAAGGGACATACAAGATGGACCCTGAGTGATTTCAGCCATTACAATACTATGTTACAATTGCAGCCTACCCTGGCCATATCTAGGGTTTCACTGCTGGATGCTTTCTGGCTAATGGGGAGGGACCTACATGAAAATTAATAATTTTTACTGGGATTACTGGAACATGACCAAAAGACTTAGCAGGCTCTTGTCCATTGCCCACCACACTCAGGTCTTCTTTCAGCCACACAAATGCAGGAGACATTCTCTGGTGCACAAGTGCTCTTTATTAGTTTAGACCTTGAAACAGAGTCAATCACCTTACTCAGCATCACAATGAATGAGCCATGTGCCGTACTCTAACATATGTCCTCACTGTGATGATGGCTCAAAGCCACCATTATCAGAGTTGAAAAGTCCACCTCCTCTTCCTTAAGATGAGGATCTATAGGAAAGTGTCCTAGCCTCTGTGGCTCTAAAGCCCACTGGCAATAAAGGACCCGCCGCTTATTCTGCCAAATTCACAGGACAGTATCTTAGCTGTAGTCTCCACTGGACTGCTGCTCTGTGAGAAGAGCACAAAGGATCCACAGACCACTCTCCATCTTGTTGCTCTGGGTTCTCCAACAAGGGAGAGCACCCAGCTCCTGGGTCCCTGGGACAACTCCAGCCACAGAGGCCCCATCTTTAAGCACAACCACCTAAAATGGCTCCTGTTTCATCTATTTCTACTGGCTTGTTCCTCCCACCTAGAATCCAGGGCCATAACCCTTTCTATACTGATGCTAAAAAGAGATGCACTCTCTCTAACCTGTTTCACATGATGAATGGCATCCTCAGATTCAGGACTGGATATTGACATGCTTACCTGCGGTCCAATGGGTGCTCCAAATTCATCATTTCTGATGAGTTTTATAATAAACATATTTTTTCCCCACAGTTCCTGATTTCTTCCCTTCTTTGTCCTGAACTCCCACCCCTACACTCAATATCTGATGTCATCAGTTACATTACATGGTGCCTTAGCCAACAGAAATCCACCACAGAAGTGAAACAAATATGGAGCAGGACTTGGGGCTGTAGTACTGTTGTGATCCAGAAGCCTGGAATACAGCATTTCAAGATGGTTATCTGTTTTGAACAATTTATTTACCCAAGATATTCCAACTGAGATGCAACAGCTTCTGTGTTTTATTCATTTGCACAGGACGGTGGATGGGAGAACTGAGAAATTAATGACTTGTTCAAGGTCACACAGTGACTATTTGACTCTGGTGTGGTTTGAACCTGGGATCTCCAGGCTTCCAGGTGAGTGGTATAACCACTGGACCTCACTGCCTCATAACTACACTTCAGAAGCAGCTAGAATGTTGTTATGTTTGTGACACTGGCAATCTGGGTTGGGGAAAAAGTCAGAGATGCCAGGGCCAGCCAGAGGGTGGAGGAGGTGTAAGCATTCCAGTGGATACTATCCTGTGGAAAGAGAGGGTAGCAATACATCACTGTACTACTGCTGACTGTGGATATACAGGTATTTGTGTAGTAGCTGAGGTGTGCAGAGGGGAGGATGTTATGCGCTTGGCGGCATGGGCTCTTGTCCTTGTGCAGACATTCTCAATGGAAAGGGGGACTACAGGATAAATCTCCTTCATCACAGCAGCACGACAGCCTAAATGGCCAGAAGGTGGTTAAATCTGCCCCACTGGTGAAGGTGCAGAAAACAACATAATGTTTTTGTTTATGTCCCCAAAATAAAAACCTCTAGTTTGGCCTAGTGGTGTCAGCAGTAGCACATTGCACTTTTATTTGGCAAGGCCTATAAATAGGTTCAAGATCGAGTGGGACAGATACATGTCACTTGTAATACTGTACTAAAAGGGTGTGGCAAGGAATGAGGGAGTAACAAGTGTGTGGGGGGGTGGCTGGGAAAATTGATGGCCAGATCTCGAGGTAAGAACCGTATTCAACAGTAGGTCAGTGGGGAATAGGTAGGAAAGCTGGGCAGACTGGATGGACTTTGGATGTTTTACTGCCATCATTTTCTACCTTAAACAGCTCCTTTGAGCTTAATAACAACTGCCCCCCCAGGTAAGAGAAGTGGATCTTACATGTTCCCTTGACTACTGGAGCGCTAACACTAACCATTAAGGAAATCAAAGCTTTGACTCCTCACTTATTGCCTGCATGTGGTGGAGGCCCTTGACCAGTGTGCCCTCTTCAGAACAAGGTGAGAATGATGATTGCTCTCACCCAGTCCTGCTGAAGGTATCAATTCTTCCTAGTAAGTTAACACAGAGTGCCTTAGAGCACTCTAACTGCACCCTACCCCCAACCCGCATTATGGGATAGACTAAAAACAAACAGAAAGATCCATTGGGTGTGAATTACAAACACCTCCACCTGCCCATCAGGAGCTGAAATAGCCCTGCTATCCAACCCTGTCATGAACTGGGAAACCCACTACACCCCCCATCAGGAGGTGTAGTGGCACCTGCCATCCACCCATTTAACCATCGATCCATGGCTGTTCCCACAAGACCAAATTATGCTACGTAGGATCCATAGAATCTGTTTCTTGAACTTACCCCACCTCGACTCTGCTGGTGGTGAAACTCCACACTTTCCCTCCTTGAAGACTGCAGGAGCAATGATCCAAGCACTTTCTACCCCACTACTAACAGAACACAGAGAATATACTGTACATTATGCAACATTTTTATAAAAGTATCAACACTAAAATTAATATGAGTCAGTAGGGCTTGAGCCCTGTGCTGCATTTAGCGGAATCCCAAAGTACAATTCCTGGTCTACCACCGTGGGTTACTGTAGGGTCATATGGTACTCCCATGCCTCACTGGACCTACCCCATCTTGGGGTCCCTGTGGAGAGAAAGAGAAAATACAAACATACAAAATAAAATTTCTTCACCCAACATTTGCTTCTGGATCTGTTCACCCAGCAGGGGCATTTATCCTCCAGAGGCTGTCCCACCAGGCCATGTAGTTAAACTCCTAGTTGCTGGCAATGTGTCTTGTAGAGTCACTGGTTGAGCACAGTCTGCTTCCTGGATGGCAGTTGAGGGTGAGCTCAATGTACAGAGCCTTCTCAGTCTCTGGCACTCCAGCCGCATGGGCACCTATGCTTTTCTGTTCACCACATCATCATCACTCTTGTGTGCATGTCCATTCACCTTCATAGGTCTCCACCCCTCACTGGAACATCCAGCACAAAGGATGAGAAGGCTTGGGAGTTGGATCTTGGGATGACTGCTACTTACCTGTGGTATTCACACAGATACATGCTCCAGATGTCAGGGACAAATCTTGTTCACTCTTCACCCTGGGGGGTGGGGTGTGAGGCCAGCATCTGCCTGGAGGTCTTCACTAATTTCTTTTTCAGGAACTCAGAATGCATAATGCATTTTTTAGAGTGATTCACTTTACTTAGCTCAGTGCCCTATTGCCTGAAGCAAATGCATAAGTGCTCTCTGAAAACCAAACTAAAGTGTCTCTTTACTGTGCTGTACTTGATGCAAACTGTAAACTCATCAAACAGCTGGTGCTCTCCCCAGGACCATGTACTCTCTCAGAAACCTACCTGCCTCCACCTTACACCAGTGGCCTTCTTGTACAGAGGCTGAACAAGGCTGAAAAAGTGTTTTTTTCTGCTGTTTAAAATCATAGAGTCACTCACTGCTGCAAACAGGTAATGTGCTGAACACTGCTCCTAGTCTTTGCCTTTCGGGTGACATGTGCAGCTTATTGTTGTGTTTTGTTAGCCATGTTGCTTCTCACAGTCTCCACCCAGACTCCTCCTGAAGGGAATGGCTAATCGAAACAGTCACTCTCCCATCTACTAGGATGTCCAGTGGTGAAGAATCTACAAATTTTACTCCTCCTACACACATAAAGAGTTTCTTTTTGTGCACTCTTCACATTCGTAGCCAGTTACATGTTTACAGTTTCTTGCACTAACACCATGTTGAAAACACATAGTTACGGACTGCAAATTGCAAAATGCAGTCACTTTTTCCTTTTTTCACTGGCACATCAGGAAACAGACATTGGGCACAATCGGCTCTGGGCTGTGGTAATATTGGCCCTCAGATGAGATCATAGATAAGCTCACAGATGAAGTCCACCCTTTCCCCACAAAGGGATTTACAGCTGGAAGCATCTGCCTGATGGGGAGGGGCTTGCATGAAAATTTGTAATTTTACTAGGATTGGGAGTGCAGCATGGTCACATGCCAGAGCGGCATAAGCGGTGAAACTCTGTTTGCAGGCTCTGATCATCATGAATCAATGAAGGCTGCACAACCTGCATAACAGGTAATACACCTGCTACTCAGCTGCACACAAAAGATACAGTAGGCTGTACCTCTGGCTCACCTTGCAACAGGTACTCCTGATGGTCATGGCCATTACCATACAACCCCTGCTGATATTAGATCACACCCCAATACTGTTAGATCTGTGTGTGGGGCTCTGGCTCCCACAAATTTCCCTCATGGCACCAAGATCCACTTTTACTTCATGATCCTCAATTTAAGACCTGGATCAAGGAAGATGCCAAGGCCTTCTTCAGGATCAATGATATGGGGAAGACAATGGTTAGCATTCTCTGAGAGACCTTTAAGGCTGCCCTTAGGGGCTTTATTATAGGCTATGCTGCCAGGCAGAGGAAAGACAGGGAGCACAAGCTTGCTGCACTCGAAGTAAGGCTCAAGAACAAAGAAGATGAGTTTAAAGCACAACATAGGTATAATATTCACTCCACATTACATGATGAGATCAGTAGCATTAGGCTAGCAATAGATGCATAACTGACAAAAATGGCTGAAATGCTCTTTTGCATCTTAAATGTAAATACTGGGAGGGCGGAAAGAGGTACAACAAAGCTCTGACTTACGGTTTACGGAAGCAACAAGCTGAGAGGCACATTCTGGCCCTCAGAAATGAACAAGGAGAACTTTGCACTCAAAGAGACCCACATCAGAACTGTGATGAGACATTCCTACAGCAACCTCTAGAGCTCGCCCCCCAGAGGTCTGGGCCTACACAAGATAGATTCCAGGAAACAGCGCCAACAGGGGCCCCTTGGAAGGCATTCTGCTGAGGTGCTAGGGGCTTTTACACTGGTGATTAATAAATGCAACAATTTAGCTGTATTACTTCGTTTGAGAATTTTTCTTTGCTGAGTGAGAGCAGCGCTGTTCCTGGAATCCATGATGTAAATTTGAGTTGGCCGCCAGTTCACAGCGCACCACTATTCATTAGTGTGCTGGTAGCTTGTTTTTGGAACGAACTGATTTGGCCTATCTAAGATAACAGCTGATCAGGCATACTACCTGGATAGCCCACTTACTCTCACAGAGAGAAGGCAGCACCCATGACGCTGAAGTCCCGTAAGGCACTAAGAGAGGAGGGACTCTCTGCAGACCTCCTGCAACTCATGGCATCCACTGTCTGCCCAGTTTTTCAACACCTTTACCATAAATCTGTGGACAGAGAGATACTCCCTCAAACCCTAAGAACAACAATTGCAGTCATTCCCAAAAAGGCAAGAATCCCACCATACCGGCACACTTCTGACCAATTTATCTCAGTGGACAGAAAGAGTTTTGCCAAAGCCCCAGCACTCAGGCTCGAAAAACTTCTGCCTTCTCTGATCACCCATCCAAGGGGAGTTTTGTAAAGGGGCACCTCAGCTCTGACTTCCTCAGGAGTCAGGATGCTCCTGGACCTAATGCAGGTAGTGCATACCTCCCCCACTCTGCTGCAGCATTAGCCATCGATTCTGAGAAGGCATTCGACTTGATGGAGTGGGGATCCCTGTAAAGGGTGCTGAACCAATGGCTTTGGTCCTCAGGTCCTCTGCAACAGACTGTCTACTCAAAGTCAGAAGCCAGAGTACTAACTCGACTCTCTCAACCCCCCTTCCCCATATCAAAAGGTACACCTCAGGGATGCTCACTCTCCATTGTACTGTTTGTGCTTGCTATAGAGCCACTAGCAAAAGCTATATGGGACAACCTCACAAATGAGGGATTGTGGTTGGCAAGGACCACTACAGAACTCTACAATATGGAGATGATCTGCTGGTGGTAACAGAGGCTGCTCCAGACTCCACTGCCCAGCTTCTTGTACTTTCCACATGCTTTGAGCAGCTGTCTGGGCTCTGAATTAACAGAACCAAGACCAAAATACTACTTTTAAACCAACACTGCAAAGCCCACCAGCTACAAGCCTTAGGCTTAAGATGGACCCAGGAACAATTCACCTACCAAGGAATCAATAATTTTTGGCAGTGCTTTCAAACTCTGTGACTTAAACGTAAACTGACTCCTAGAGGACATACAAACAGAATGCGATAGATGAAAGTCACTCCAACTTCCCATGGCTGGAAAAATAGAAGCGGTAAAGAAGGTAACTGCACCAAAGCTATTCCATGCCCTAGCCTACCTATCGCTTCACATCCCCAATAAATGGTTTGAGTGCATTGATAAAATTACAAGTCATTTTCTCTTGGAAAGAGGGCAGTCACGATATAGCAAAGCCAAACTGAAAGCCCACTGGAAGGAGGAGGATGGGGACTCCCTTGGTTCAAATCCTTCTACTGGGCTTTTCAAATTGCCCAAGCACTCTGCAGTTTCCCCATCCCCAATCAATCACCACCTCTTTTGTCACAGATCGAAACCCAACTACTGGGGGGAAGTGAGTTTGGTGGCCTCTCTTATCAGCTCCTCAGAAGCATCTGCCACCAAGTACCCCACTGCCAAAAAATTCCCTGGACATCTGGAGAGCAGTGAAAAAACAAATTGGGGGCACCGTTGGCATACCCAGCACTTACTCAGCTGGGGAACAACATGAACATCCAGATAGCAAATGTTACAGTTAAATAGGGCAGTTGGGAGAGCAAAGGTATCCTGCTGGTTAAAGTCCTCATGCCAGGTTCACAGGCCATGGGCTCCTTCCAGGCCATACAGGACAGGTACCACCTGGATAAGGCAGACTTCAGGTGCTACCTCCAGCTCTGCAGTTCCCTTACTTCCACCCTAAAACAGATACAGGAGCATACCACAAGCCTCCAGGGGCATCCATTGCAGCACTGGCTATCTAACTCCAATGGGAGGGCAGGCAACATTTATCTGTACCTGCGGAGCAACATAGCGGACCAAACAGTAGCCACATGCCAAAAATGGGCATCTATACTAAATACACAGATTAGTACCCCAGACTGGACCCAGTGCTGGACAATGGACCTTACTGCACTTAAAGACAGTAGATCTTGGCTCATGCAGAACAAGGTGCTGCATCTTTTGTACCACACATCAATGGTCTCACATGCTGCTCATCTCTCCCCCAATACAAACTGCTGAAGGTGTTGCAGGGCAGCAGAGTGTCACCTCCACATACTCTAGCACTGCCCTAGCTTACAGAATTTCTGATCTGAAGTGATAGGATTTGTAACACAAGTGCTAGCCAGGTCTGTCCTGCTAAATCCTGATGTTCTAATACTGGGTTCCCTCAAGAGCGTCCCCCCCACACCTCCCTCACAGGGCCCTTCAGTGGGTTCTCACAGTGTCAGCAAAACCAAATGCCTGTTGTTGCACCCCTGGCAAACAAAGGAGGTCCCAACTATGCAGGAGCTTTTTGCTAGTCTGGCGTAGCTAGCGAAATGTAATCATCTGTTACACCTTGCTAGCAACACAATTGATAGGTACTATGAGACCTAAAGCTCCTTTCTTAGACACTTTGATATACTTAACTACTCCTCAACCACAAGTTAACCAACAGCCCAGGGACAGAATTGGTTAGAGGTCAGCGGCAGACTCAACATTACTAAAGATTCTGTGGCAGCAGGACCCTTCTTGACATTTACATGACATAGAACCAATCCAACATAATATATTTCCAACACAAGAAAAATTAATGTTATCATGATACACTAACAAGAGTTATGTTTAGCACAAGATAATAGATACAGAAATTTTCTGCCAGCTTGCTGACAATTCCAACCGTTTTAGTCTGTCCTGATTCATCATTGCTGCAGAATCCTTTTTAAAATCCTGGCTCTGACAGTACTGGTGGATACACCATCTTCCTCTCTCATGCAGCTCCGACAAAAGCACAGCAAGCTATACCCTTCCACTTAGCATCAGGAGCAATGTACCACCTACACACAACAGGCTAGTTGGGAATAAACCACAGATACACCCTTGCAGTAGCACATCCTGTATCTTATTACAAGTTACTGGATGCTTTGAATTGTGTATTACTGTAAACAGTTAGGGTTTATTTTAATATTACATGTTATCCTCCTAGGAGGTGCTTTAACCTCCTGAGGCCTCACTTACCCTATAGAACTAATGTTATGACCTGATAGCTAAGCTACTCCGAACATTACAAACAAAAATTAAAACTAGTCTCTTGTACACTGCTGAAATCTGGGGCTCTGAATCAATATCTTCTGTAGAAACACAACTAAATAAATTCTATCGGTATATTCTCAGGGTGCCGCATGCAACCCCGGCCCCCATAGCCAGGTTAGAGTTGGGATTACTTCCCTTCTCCACTTTCATCCTGGAAGGGAAATTGGACTTTAAGTTGAAAAAATGTTTACTGCCAGAAAATAGACTCCCTCGTATGTGTCTTGAAGAAGAGCTGGATTACAGTCATAGGAAATTTAGAACCCCCACAATAGGAAACATATCTGACTTTTTCCTATGGGGCTGGGTTACTTACTCTATGAGCTACAATATATCTTAAACCCTATAAGGATATCTAGCAGGTCCTTAAACAGAGGATAAAGGACACATTTGAAGCCAGGGACTTGGCATTAATAAAAACCTATAAATACTATTCATAGATACATAGATACATAGACAGTGTCGGCAGATAAGGGCCAACGGTTCACCCAGTCTGCCCATTTGAGCTTGTAAGTTTACTTTATGTTTTCCTAGAAGTCTGTTGCCCCTTAACCCTGACCTCCAGAATTCATTTATGTCTATCCCATGCATTCTTAAATCCCTTGATTGTTTCATCCCCCACCACTTCCTCTGGCAGGGTGTTCCACTTGTCCACCACCCATTCTGTGAAGAAATTCTTCCTCACATTTCCTCTGAATTGTCCTCCCTGCAACTTCATCCCATGCCCTCTAGTCCTGGAACATCTTTTTTGCTTATAAATAGTGTATTCCTGCACCCTGTTCCTCCCTGTAAGATACTTGTATGTCTCTATCATATCCCCTCTCTCCCTCCTCTCCTCCAGGGAGTACATATTCAATTCCTTCAACCTGTCCTCATAGGACTTATGATGCAATCCATGTACCATCTTTGTTGCCCTCCTCTGAACCTTCTCTACCACGTCTATGTCCTTATGTAAGTAAGGTCTCCAGAACTGTACACCGTACTCCGGGTGGAGCCTCACTAGTGTCTTGTATAGTGGAATTATGACCTCCCTTTTCCTGCTGGTGATGCCCCTGCCTATGCATCCCAGCATCCTATTTGCTTTACCTGCTGCCTTGTCACACTATTTCCCTACCTTGAGGTCATCAGAGATGATAACCCCAAGATCCCTTTCCTGCTTGGTGCATGCTATATCCTCACCATCCCAGCATCCTATTTGCTTTACCTGCTGCCTTGTCACACTGTTTCCCTACCTTGAGGTCATCAGAGATGATAACCCCAAGATCCCTTTCCTGCTTGGTGCAAGCTATATCCTCACCCCCCAACTGATACATTGTGCCAGGGATTTTGTGCCCCATATGCATTATCTTGCACTTCTTTGCATTGAATTTCAACTGCCAAACCCCTGACAATTCTTCAAGTTTCTGCAGGTCCCTTTTCATTCTGTCTACACCCTCTGGTGTGTCTACTCTGTTACAGAGCTTTGTGTCATCAGCAAACAGGGAAATTCTGCCTTCTAGGTCCTGTGTAATGTCACTGATGAAGATGTTGAATAGGACCGGTCCCAGCACTGATCCCTGTGGTACCCCACTGGTCACTGTTCCCTCTGTGGACTGACAGCCAATTACCACCACCCTCTGTGTCCTGCCGCCCAGCCAGTTACCTACCCACTGCACTACTGTCCTGCCCACACCCATATTCCCCAGTTTGTTAATAGTCTTCTATGTGGCACAGTGTCAAGCACCTTGCTGAAGTCCAGATAGGCCATGTCCACTGCCCTCCCCGATCCACCTCCCTAGTCACCCAGTCAAAAAATTCAATGAGGTTGGTCTGACATGACCCATGACACCCCCCCTGGTGAAACCATGCTGCCTTGGGTCCTGTAGTCCGCCGACAACCAGATGTTCCACCAGCCTCTCCTTCAGTAGTGCTTCCATGCATTCCATGTATTCCTGGTATAAGACTCTAAAAGCTAATTATTACACCGAACCATATTTGTTGAAAATCTCTGACCCACAGAAGAGACGCATAATTACGAGATTTAGGTTGGATTTGTACAGATATAACTATTCTAATACTAAGCAAGACAAGCCAGAATCCTCAGATCATCTTTGTAGATGTAATTATAAGCAGATGATCTAAAGCATGTTGTTTTACGATGTCCAATTTTTGAGAGGGAAAGGAAATTTTGGCTTGGTCCAATGTTAGAAGGCCTCAGTCTCCCCCCACCCTCCCAATGACACAATATTATATCTTTTTAATTCTACCAATGTAATGATCATCAGGAGGCTAGTCTCTTTCTTAGAAACCCTCAACATTTAAAATATAAATTCTAAAAGAACATACTCAGTAATGCTCATCACTCTCTGCCTTAGAGATTAGAGACTACAGGATGAAGGAACACTAGAACTGATAGTGCTACTTTCTGAATATTTACACTTCTATAAAGGTCTCTAGTCTAGATGGAGGGCTAGCTACTCCTTCTCCCCCTCATTTACAGAAATGGAAGGAGTTAACTGGAGTTACATAAGCTACAGGATTCCTGCTGCTGACTGGAGCTGGGAGGAGCAAGCTGAGTGGGTGAGGACTGAGGATATTAAAGGAATAGATGACTATATGCAGCTGGGAGGCATGATGTATGGGACCTGATTCTGGGCTGTACTGTTTACTGCTACTTAACTTTGGGGGGCAGGCAGAATCGTATGCAGGTTATGCTTGGACACTATTGAGCACATGCTAGTCACACATATGGCTGTGGGATTTGATAGATGTGAATTGTGGTAACTGCTGATGATAGGGTGCTGTTGTGAACTGTTTTAACTGCTGATTATATAGTGCTGTTCTAAGATAGTGCTGCTTTATATGTGAGCTGTGATAACTGCTGATTTATATAGTGCTGCGGGGTTTTGAAAGCTATTAAAGGTGATATCTGCTGACTGAATAGTTGATCACGTGAGTTGGGCAAGAACTAATGGGCTGCAAGTGGTTAGGCCTGCCCACACCAAAATTAGGGTGGTTTCAGGGCTGGTCAGAGTGGGCATCTTCGGCAGGGTGATTGGGTGTACAGGGTGCAGGACAGCGATAATCTTAAATTGGGCATGGAAGAACAGAGGGTGCCCAGTGTGTTCCCAGCTGGCAGGACTTAGGGGGGAGGTAGAAGGGATCAGAAGAGAATTGGAAGCCATGGGGGATGGGAGGAAGCGTTCCCATGGAGGGCGGAGAGGCCATTACAGTATACCCCAGAGTACAGGTAGGCATGGGCCCTATGGTGACTCCAAAGGGGGAGGGTGTATTACAAGCAATGAATGGAAAATACCCCACAGGAGAGGGGCCAGACAGAGGGAGATAAAGAGGGTGGGAGGTACAGGTGACAACATGCCAGGGGCAGGCATCACTCTTAGCAACAGATACACCATGCTCACCAGGAGAGGAGCAAGTTGGCGGGGAACAGGTGGGCAGAGAGCATTTGGTTAGATTGCCGGAGGGGGGTGGGAGTAGGAGGAGTAGTGACACTGGAGGGAGAGGCAGGCAGTGAGAGTGGGACCAGTAAGCCCGAGGCGGTGGGAGGCGGGGGAAGGGGAACTGGGGCTGAGCAGGCACTCAGGCTGGGGAGGGGGAGTCAGTCAAGGGAGGGATGGAGAGGGCACTCTAGGGGGCCAAGGTCGGGGAGAAGGATATCTGCTGAGAGTGGGAAGGGGAAAAGGAGGGTTGGGTAGGGAGAATTATGCCGGGGAGACAAGGTCTGGGGGTGGAGGCAGGGAGGAAAGCAGTTGAGGGGGGAGAGGGGGATCTGTGGAGTCCGGCCCAAAAGAATCACGGGGACCGGGAGGCCAGCTGTGCTGGCCAGGAGGTGGAGCGAGAAAAAGTAACTGGGAACCGCATGCAGATGGAAAAGAGCACGTGAGGTCACGCACAGACTAGTGAACCCCGGACAAATGGGGGTGCGAGGAATAAGCTGGGGGCCAATGATAGAAGAAAGAGACTAGAAGGGGTCAAAAGGGCCAGTAAGGGGAGTAAAGGTGATCCTGCTGGGGGACTCCATGACCGGGGACATCCAGTGGGAGGGAGTAGGGGAGGGTACAAGCAGCCAGGTCAGGGCTAAATGATCACAAGGCCAAATTCCAGCTATATTCCTTAGCTTTGGAATGCGGGGGATCCCCTGATTTTCTAGTACACCTGGGCACAAGTGATTTGTAAGGGAACAGCGATCTGGAAATCCAGACAAGGTTCTGGGAGCTAGCCAGGGTCTGCCATTCTATTGGGAGATCAATTTCTTTCTCAGAAATCCTAGGGCATCCGGGGAGGCCAAGCACAAGCTAAGAGGTGTGAACCAGTGACTCAGGGAGTGGTGCAGGGAGGAAGGGTTTGGACTGGTGGGTGATTGGGGTGATACATGGGATGATAAGGGGTTATATGCCAGGGATAGGCTACATGTTAAGCTAGAGGGGAAGGAGATCTTAAAGCTGAAACTCGCTGAATTCATTAACGAGAAGTGGGGTTTAAACTTGTAAAGGGGGGATGGACTAGTGCAGGACTGAAGACAGGAGGACTAACTGAGGTCCCTGGTCTACAGCGGCAAATAAGGGCAGAGGACTCCGATGGACACAATGCAAGAGCTGTGCAGGAGAGGTCAAATAGGGAGTGCACAGGGCCGAGTCAGTTGTACGGGGGGGGGGAGGGGTGGAAGACAGTCCTGGTCAACGCCAGGAGTATGGGCAACAAATTGCCTGAGCTACAGGTGATGCTGGCAGAGGGATCAATGGATGTGGCAGTGATTACGGAAATATGGGCCACCCAGAAGAATGATTGGGACCTAAATTTGGAGGGCTACAAAATATTCAGGCGGGATAGAGAAGTGGGTAGAGGAGAGGGTATAGCACTGATAGTCAAGGATGGAATATTGGTAAGAGGAGTGGAGGAGGCAGAGGGGGGAGTGGAAGTGATCTAGGTAACCCTACAATCGGGGGGGAGGAAAAAGATTAAAAGTAGGGGTGGTATACAGTCCACCTGCAATGGATGAGGAACTGGATGGAAAATTGGTTGAGAACATCAAGGGGCACTGTGACCAAGGAAAGGGTAGGGTGGTGGTCATGGGGGACCTAAATATGCAGGGAGCAGACTGGGACACCATGACATCAGTGGTGGCCAGGGAGCAGAGGCTGATGGATGTGTTTCAAGATGCCTTTCTGGTCCAACAGGTGGGGGAACCTACTGGGGGGGGGGGTACTGGATGTTGTCCTTGCAGACAGCGACCAGATAAGGGATCTGGAGGTGTGTAGCCCACTGGCAGGTGGAGACCATGATACGGTCTGGTTTATGCTGTGCCTGGAGGGGGAAGACAACCACTCAAATACAGTGGTAATGGATTTCAGGGGGGCAGATTTCGTGGGCATGGGCAGGATACTGAGGGGGAGCTTGAGCCAGATCAGGCCAGACAGGGATGTAGGTAGCTTGTGGGAGGCCATCAAAAAAGGGGTACAGGAGGCTACTAGCTTGTGTGCAAGAGCAAGGTGTAAAAATGGCAGTGCCAACAAGCCATGCTGGTGGAACAGGGAGGTGCAAGAGGAGGTAAGAGATAAGAAAGCTGCCTACGCACGTTTTAAGTGCTCCAGGGGTGAAAGGGAGAGAGGGGAATATGAATTGTCAGCTAGAAGGGTCACAAGTGTGGTGAGGGGATCGAAGGTGAGGATGGAGCACAACCTGGCTAAGGATATACGTGGGGGAAAGGGTTTTTATGGATACATATGTAACCCCAAGATGGCGCTATCCCAGGGGCTACTACCCCTGCCTGATTTGCCACTAACAGGTTGAGGGGCCTGGATCCAATGGCGGGTGCCTCCACCCAGAGGTCAGGGTTTGCAATAGTTAAACTTACTTGGTCACAGCCCTCTGGGACACTGCAACCCCTTTCTTCCCACTAGTGGCCCACACAATATATCGGAATTACCTTCACAGTATACACTTACCCCAGGGTGGTTCAGGCACTGGGACCTCCTGTACAATAAGATACAGTGCAACAATCACAGTACAATACTTTAACATAGACAAATACCTCAGGAGTATAACTGCTGAAACAAGCAGCTCGGATTTATTTAGGGGGAATATAACAAGGACAGGGGGAAATCAGGTTAATTAGCTTATCACTTTACTATCTACCTATGGCTCTGTGCACAGGCCTATCCCTACCAGTTACTGTCCCTGGATACCCAAGCCCTAGTGGCTAGTCCAAACTGTGGCAGCTGGTAGGGGCCCTTTCACACAGTGAAAAGAAAAATTAGTTTAAACAGTCAGCAGTACAGTGATTCCAGCTGGATTTAATGTGGCAATTCAACAGGGAGCGACCCTGAATTAGTACTCACGACCTCCAAACAAGATAGGGTCCTTCAACGTCAGCAGGGCTACTCTTGAGCTCCACGAGACTCTTCACACATTTATATGGTAAAAAAGAAAGTACTATACAGGTGAGCTGCTTCTCTATCACCATCGCAATTACTGCACAATACCGGGAGAACACACAGCAGATTCAGTTCCTGACAGACAGAGTGCAATTCAACAATTTCTCCAGTCTTCTACAGGGTGAGCCTGGTTTCTACTCTTCAGAGATCCTTTGATTCTTTTCACAGGACGATTCAGTCCTAACAAGCAGTTACACAAGCTGCAGACCGGAACTCTGGACCTTACACATGTTTTTGACTAAAACTGTGCACTGAAGGAGCACAGGTTCCTTTCCCTTCACTGCCAGAGCTAAACTGAAACTCCAACAGACAAAACGGGCACTTCTTTGAGTTCCTCCCAGTTCTTGACTGGATTGGCTGTCACTCACAATAGACTGCTGCTGTTGGTCCAAAAAGGCGCCAAGTCTAAACTACATCTCCCAGAGTCACTGTCCATACAATCCTCTTGTGGCTGGCTCAGATTATGAGTCCAAGTTCTGATTCGTCCAAGGCACCATTTAGAGCTAGCTACCCACACTGATTGGTCCAGTTCAGCAGTTCAAAACCAGAATGGGAACTAGGCAGACACAGTTCTGACTGCAAAGAAAGCAGGTTAGACAAACTGTAATTTCATTATTACTGTAAATGATTTCTGGCAAACAGTTACATCTTTCAGATAGGTTCCCTTTGCACTCCTAGTGACTGCAAAATGGAGTGAATTGGCAGCAGCTCGAGTGGTACTCAAACAGAGAAGCACACAGTCCCCCCATACAAACTAATTATGTCTGCAAGCAGACAGCTCTTAAAGAGACAGTACCAGAGGCTCTAAAAACACTCACTGATAAATGGCTTAAACGCCAAACACCATTCAGGCTTGGAGCATTCAAGCAAGCTCCTGGAAGTCTTTTGGGAACCCCCATTTGCAGGGGGGTTACACATAGGGGAAAAGAAGAAGGTGAGAGCACAGATCTCCAGGATTAGGACTTGGGAAGGATGGGCTCAGGAGGCGGGGGGGCAGGCAGAGGTACTGAACAAGTATTTTGCCTCAGTTTTAGGGAGGAGACATGGGCTTCATTCAACCAGAAAATGGGGGGCAGCTGAGAGGATAGGGCAAAGGGATATGAGAGGATCAAAAGATGCTGGGGTACCAAGTGGGCCAGTCCCAGAAGAGGACAGGACCTTTACTGAGGAGAGGGCTAGGGAGAGGGAAATCACAGAGGGCAGCATGAGGCAGGCCCTATGGGTGCTGAAAACTGACAAGGCACCAGGACCGGATGGGCTGCATCCAAGGGTACTGAAGGAACTGGTGGATGAACTAGCAGCTCCACTAACTGTGTTGTTCAACACTTCTCTCCAGACAGGAAGGGTGCCCCAGGGTTGGAGGGTGGCTCACGTGGTGCCCATCCACAAAGGGGGTCTAGGGAGGAGATGGGAAATTACAGGCCTGTGAGCTTAACGTCAGTGGTAGGCAAACTAATGGAGGGCTTCATCAGTGGGATGCTCGGGAGGCAACTGGATAGACTGGAGCACATGGATGACAAACAGTGTGGTTTCGTCCCGGGGAGATCGTGCCAGACTTCTAGATTTCTACAACTGGGTGACAGTGACCCTGGACAGATGGAGACCAGTGGATGTCTTATATCTGGATTTTAATAAGGCGTTTGACTTGGTACCCCACTTCGGGTTATTGACAAAGTTGGGGGAGATGGGGGTGGGAAGACAGTTGCTTAGATGGGTGGAAAACTGGCTTACACCATAGATAGGTGGTGGTTAGAGGAATTGTCTCCTCCCCTAGGAAGGCTGTCAGTGAGGTGCCCCAGGGTTCGGTACTGGGGCCACTCCTGTTCAACGCCTATGTCTCCGATATAAGGGCAGGAGTTAGGGGTAGGATGAGCCTCTTTGCAGATGACTCTAAACTGGGAGCATTGGCTGATGGGAAGGAAGCAAGGGTGGCAGTCCAGAGGGATCTGGACACCCTGGAGGGCTGGTCAAGGAGGTGGGAGCTGAGGTTTAATCCGGAGAAGTGTAGGGTGTTGCATCTGGGGGTCAGAAACCCAGAGCATGTTTATACCTTGGGAGGGGTCCCACTGCAAGCCACTTCGAGTGAAAGGGACCTTGGGGTGGTGGTAGACACCAAAATGAACAACAGTAAGAATTGCAGGACAGTGGCAAAGGCAAACAAGATACTGGGCTGCATAGCCCTGGGAATAACGTCCAGGAGGTGTGAGGTGATCCTACCCCTGTACAATGCCTTGGTTAAGCCGCACCTTGAGTATTGCATGCAGTTCTGGAAGCCGCAGCTTAAGAAAGACATAGCACTGTTGGAGAGGGTCCAGAGGAGTGTAACCAGGATGATCCGGGGCATGGGTGATAGGACCTATGAGGATAGGCTGGAAGCCCTTGGGCTGTATTCACTGGAGGAGAGGAGAGATTGGGGGACATGACTGAGGTTTTCAAATATGTGAAAGGAATTAACAGGAGTAGAGCCAAAGAAATGTTCAGGCTAAAGCAAAGGGGCACAACCAGACGGCATGAATGGAAACTGGAAGGAGGAACCTATAGGGGAGAACATAGAAGGCATTACTTCACAGAGAGGGTGGTGGAGCCATGGATTGCTTTGCCCGGGAGCATAGTTGAGTGGGCACTTTTGAGGGCTTCAAGAGGGGTGGGACAGATGCATGGGGGTACTGAAGCCAAGATTGACCCTCACGGGGATGGGGGGGAGAGCAAGCGCCCGATAGGGGCTGGCTACTGAGCAGACATGAAAGACCGTCAGGCCTATTCTGCTGGCTTTTAGTATGTTAGTACGTTAGTACTTCCCTGGTCTATTTTAAAGCTATGGATTTATTAGATCTAACATTACTTCTATGATTTATATTTAAAATTTGTTACACTGTCTTTTACTCTATTGTTACCTATTTATGGAAGTTGATGTATTATTTTGAGTGTCGATGTGTTTTATCATTGTAATAACTTTGTGTTGAACAATAAGCTTGAATTGAATCTACTGAAGCTAAGTTCTGGCACCTAACTACCTACAGTATATGCCTAGAAATGTCACTTAGATTCTGTTATATGCTTGGAATAATAGGCAGCTCACATACTGACCCCTATGTAACTGGATGCAGTGCTTAGTAATATGTTATAAGGCTCTATTCTTGATGGCCTGATGAACATGTTTGTATGTGTGTAAAAACTTAATGAAAAGATTAACCACAAAAAGTGGTTACTCATTTAGGCCTAGCCTGCATAAGGACTTAAAAGGGTCACATCAGCAAGTGTCTCAGGCTAGACCTGTATAGAACACTGGAAGAATAGCCATACTGGTTTATTGCATTAAACACTTTTCTGTTTTAAGGCTGTGTACCCTAAATAAAGTTGTGTTTTGTTATTTAAAGCCATATCTCATTATTGACTCCGAATTACAATACATGCTATTTGGGGGAAACTGCTGCATTGGCTTGGGGTCTGCAGAAAGGGCGATCACAGTGGGGAGAAGGGGCGGTTACTGCATCCCAGTGGGTTGTACTGACCAGTTACCAGGCCCACTCAAATCTTTCTTTGGTTGAAAATACCACACTAGTTCTTCTTTCCAGATAAGACTTCTCCCATTAGTGAGAGAATGAAATGAAATCGGGGTGACCACAAACAACTACGGCAGCCAAGTGGTGATATGAAGTATAGGCACTTTTGCCCCCAAGGTATCTGAGAGGATGCCTGCCCTACAGGGGCCTTACAAACGGATTAAATATGTTTTTTTTTTATTTTGTTTGGAGAGAAAATAGTTCCTAGTTGCAGTGGGGGTTATTGTTTACACATATTATGTAGTTCAGGCAAAGTATCATACAGAAATTGTTAGACCCATATGTGACCTCTGTGAATGAATTAGATTATGCATTTCATTTTATCTGCTTTTACAATTTTTGGCCAGGAAAGACACACTATGCCAAGGCTTGTTTCCAGGTGCATCCAGGGAACACCAGAAAGTTAAGTGAGTTGCTCCTGGTCACACAGTATCCAAGTGGTGACTGTAGGATTCAAACCCAGCTCTACAGGTTGGTAGGTTAGTGCTCTTAACCACTACACTATACTGGCTTCCATAGTGCCATTGCTCCTGGTGCCATGTTCAGCAGCCTGCATACTAATTACCATATATGGCATGCATGATCCATTTTCCCTATCCGTTTCTTAAGTTGTATATAACACATATGACATTTTATTTTTTCATTTTTTATACTGTAATGGACTTTGAATTTTTCCTTTTTGTCTCCTATGATCTTTTACAAATTGTAGGTAACGGGTCCATATTCAGGCATGGCCATTTGCATTGCAGTAACCCAGCGCCGTGCTATATATAGAGTGTGGCTGCCTGGGAACAATATTCATACAGGCAGCACACCCTGTCCAGCCCGTGCTGCATTTATAAATAACAGGCCATCATAGCACCGTGCATAGTGCATATACATGACCTACAACAGCCCCTTAGCTGGCATCTTGGCTCTGTGTGAGTCAATGAAATTGCATTTTGCATCAATTTGGAGTATTTACTGTCCTTGCTGTGTGTGCTGAGGCTTTGGAACTTTGTCATTTGGGTTTGCCGCCCGCCTCTGGCACCCGCCCTACACCACTGCTCACGGTCTCACACAGGAATCTTTTAAATATAGTCTGTGGCTGCCAGGGAGCAATATTCATACAGGCAGCACAACCTGTCCAGCCCGTACTACATTTATGAATAACAGGCCATCATAGCACCATGCACAGTGCATATGCGTGGCCTACCACAACCCACTGCTGGCATCAGACTCCCAGGAGTGAATGGAGATAGGGCATCACAAATGTGACAGTGCCATCACTCCTGGGAGTCATAGTCAGTAGCCAGCATGCTAATGACCACACGTGGCATGTACAGTGTTAAGGAGCCATTTGCATGTTATGTGGCTGTTGGTGGCTCTGCACCATGCCTCTGCCCACCAGTGTATGCAGGCATTGTATATAGCCTTATCCGTTGTTCCCCCATGCTGGAGTTCTACCTACCTATGCATTGTCTGGCAGTCTAGTGGTCCCACCTCCCACCCTGTCTATGATTGCACATTACATTATGCCCTGGTAGTCAAGTGTTTCTCCTCTCCCACCTGATCCCCGATTACACATGAAATGATGCCTTCAGGCACCCCTGGTAGTCCAGTGGTTCTCTTCTCCCACCCAATCCATGTGTAAAGGTGTATATCTATATATACACCATCAATGGTGGACTAGTGGACACCCAATCATTGTCAAAATGTGAAAATGCTGTTTCTATAGTACACGCTCACTCCCCATCATTCAGTTGGTAGTCGATTGAGGTGGTGAGTGAATGATCTGTGCTGGTTGCCATCTTGGACCTGTCAGCAGCTTTTCCCATTTTAGATAGTTGAGTGAAGGAAATGTACCATCTTGCATCTAGAAAAGTCACCCGGATGGTGAGGGGGGCAAAGTCCAGTAAAGAGCAGCAGCTGGCACAGGGGATATATGGAGGGCAAAAGGGGTTCTTCCGGTACATTGGGGAGCAAAGAAAAACTAAGGGCCATTTCAGCAGATTGAGATCAGAAGGAGGGTGGGTGGGAGAGATGAGGGACCAGGCAGAGGTATTGAATGAGTACTTCACCTCTGTGTTCACTAGGAGGGGGGATGAGATATCTACAAAGCAAGGCACAATGGGGATAGAAGCGGCAGTGAGTGGGATCAGGGGAGCAACAGAAATGGAGCAAGAGGGAGGGAGGGAGAGGTACCCCAGGGGTGTCACATCAGGATAAGGATAAAAAGGCCAGTAAGGTGGAGGGGATGGATGAAGCTATCTCCACCGAAAGGGTGTGGTTAGCCCTCAAGGCCCTAAAGAAAGACAAATCTCCTGGGCCGGATGGCATTCATCCGACAGTACTATGGGAATTGGCGGACATACTGGCTGCACCCCTGGTGGAGCTCTTCAACAGGTCCCTTGAGACAGGGAGGGTATCTAGGGATTGGCAAGAGGCACATGTGGTGCCAATCCATAAAGGGGGGTTGAGGGATGTACCAGATAACTATAGACCCATCAGTTTGATCTCGGTGGTGGGAAAATTAATGGAGAGTATACTAAAGGAATGATTGGGGGTGTACTTGGAGGAGGTGGGAGGTCTGGATAGTCAGCAACATGGGTTTGTGCCAGGTAGATCATGTCAAACCAATCTTGTGGAGTTCTACGAATGGGTAACATCAGAACTGGACAGAGGAAAGCCTGTGGATGTATTATTCTTGGACTTCAGCAAGGCGTTTGACTCTGTCCCCCACAATGGTCTGGTGGAGAAACTGATGAGGTTGGGAGTAGGCCCTTTGATGGTCAGATGGATTGAAAACTTGCTAGCTGGACGCACCCAGAGAGTTGTGGTCGGTGGGGAGCTTTTGAACCCTAGAGAGGTCAGTAGTGGGGTACCGCAGGGCTTGGTCCTGGGTCCGATACTGTTTAATGCATACATATCGGACATCAGGGAGGGTATAGGGTGTGAAATGAGTCTCTTCGCTGATGACTCCAAGATGGGAGCAGTAGCTGAGGGGGAAGAGGGGAGGTTGGCCCTGCAAGGGGACCTGGACACCCTAGAAAGCTGGGCTCACACATGGAAATTAAATTTCAATATCACCAAGTGCAAGGTGTTACATCTTGGGCGGGGAAACCCTAAACACAGGTACACCCTGGGAGGGGAGGCACTGGAGGCCTCAACAGGGGAAAAAGACCTAGGGGTCATGGTGGATGCATGTATGAAAAACTCTGAGCAGCACAGCGGCTAGCAAGGCAAACAGGATGTTGGGATGCATCGTAACGGGGATCACCTCTAGGAGCAGGGAAGTGATTCTGCCACTGTACAATGGACTGGTTAGACCACACCTTTAGTACTGTGTACAGTACTGGAGACCACACCTGAAGAGGGACATACAGCTCCTGGAGAGGGTACAGAGGAGGGCAACTAAGATGATACGAGGGCTAGGGGAGTTGACGTATGAGGACAGACTTGAGGAGCTCTGCCTGTTTTCATTGGAGGAGAGGAGAGGAGAGACGGGGGACATGATTGAGGTCTTCAAGTACCTCAAGGGAATAAATAGGGTAAACATGGAGGGGATCTTTAGACTAAAGCAGGGAGGTATCACCAGAGGGCACGGTTCATCCTGAAAAAGGGACCATTGGTCTCAGTGGGCTTACTTGGTAAACAAAATCTAAATAAAAAAAGAAGTTGGACGGTGGAAGGGTGAGGGGGAAAAGAGGAGGAGGTTTTTCACTGAGAGGGTGGTGGACCCTTGGAATGCACTGCCTGGCGAGCTGGTTCAGAGATCCACAGTGGAGGTCTTCAAGAGAGGGTGGGACAGACACAGAAAGTGGAAGTATCAGATGATGGCCTGGCCCAGGGTGGTGGGGATGGATGATAGCGGTTTCTGGAACACAAGGGTGGGGAGGGCCTCAGCACCCAACTAGGGATCTGAGGTTCGAGCAGACTCGATAGACTGTAAGGCCTAATCTGCTGGCAATTAGTATGATAGTATGTTAGTAATAGGCCAACAGAGCACAGTGGAGCGGGGCACTAAGTGGGTGGGTTGAGGTGGGAGCATACATGCTTTAACAATTACTGGAAGGGAGGTCCACTGATCCACTAATAATGATGTATTCACTGATGCAAACATTTACACAGGGATCAGGCAGGAGGAGGGGGACCACTACACTTCTAGGGATGCCTGAGTGCATACTTTATTTGTAACCTGGGATCGGGGGACACTGGACTACCAGGGATGACTGAAGGCATCATTTCATTTGTAATCCTGGACCAGGTGGGGAGAACACTAGACTACCAAGAATGCCTGAGGGCATAATTTAAGGTGTAATCAGGGATTAGGTGGGAAAGGAGAACCACTGGACTAGCAGGGATGCACGAGGGCATACTTTAATGTGTAATCTAGGACTGGATGGGAGGGATGAACATCAGACTACCAGGGATGTCGTAGAGCTTAATTTCATGTTAGTTAGGGATCTGGCGAGAGGCAGTGGGTACCACCAGCTCCTGTGCCATCGGGGAAGAGGAGTCTGGGGGGGTCACACACATCTGTGTGCACTGATAAGAGCAGGGTTCCATGAGCATTAATTAGCACTGCTTTGCAACCTATTAGTGAATACAGAACCCTCTGAATACACTACTGCACTCTGTATGCAAGAGGAAACCCTCATTTGCATGTGTGCAGTGGTGTATTCTATACACCTGAACTATACACTATGTGTGGCACAGGTTACCCCTTTCAATATGGCACCCACCCCATTTAAACACACACAGCCTGGTAAGTGTTGTGCTATACCCATTGGTGCCATGCTAACCTTCTGAATTTGGGGCCCCCAGTGCCCCCCCCCCCAGAAAAACTGTGTTCCTTTGCTTTTTCATTTGATTATGTCTTACAAACTCAGATCCCATAACTGTAGCATAGTGCTTCAGCTTTCTCCTGGCATGCTTCTTGCTATAGAGCCAACTTGCTGGTCCCAGAGAACTTGATTGAAACTTTCACGTGCTATCATAACAAAAACTGGTTCTTTCTCTCAGTGTAATGGTTTCATTCACAGCTTGTTTCCCCACAGAGAAAACAACATTAACTAGATCATTGTAATTCTAATGTCTCTGTCACTCGACTGGAAGCTGCTCTACTTTAAGACAATATCTCATTATTCAGGCATGAATACAGCCACCTGAATGAGGGCCCAGCCTTGCCACCAACCAAGGATGGGTTTGACAGCTCAAGAGAAAAAAAGGCTCAGGGTAATTTGTTTTTCCACTACGTTTAGGGGAAACAGTGTCAATGTCAATTGTTATGCATTTTTTTCTGCAACTTTTCCTACAATATGTTTTTAAATGAAAACTGTGTTAGTTCTCATAATTATGAACTTGGGATAATGATGTTGCAGTTCTGCCATAGCCACTGGCATACAGTCCCGAGGTATCTGATGAAGCAGGTGCAGCAGAAGGCATAATTGCAGCTTTGTGTTCTTGTTCTTGGAGGCTGCGGTCCATTTGATGAGTTGAATGGCATGAATTGCTGTAGGTACGCTCTGCTCAAAAGCCAGGCCATACATTTTTTAGAGCCATCGGCAACTGACTTGCTGTGCAAATCGTACATGATTCATGTGAACCCTAGGCCACTCAGTGCATGCATATTCACAAACCAGGGGGTGTTTTATATGTAAGCAAAGAAACAGTGCCTTATTCATTGGAAACTCTGAATGTTAGGTTTGTTTATGTTTCAGAACCTGGAATTGAGACTCTGTTAGCATATCAAAAAGTGAGTTTCCATACATTATACTTTTCATTAGGACCATGCAAGCTGAAAAATGTGGTCTGGTTATCCAATTTCGAGCAGGGCCAAACCTGAAAATTAGCCCAATTAGCTTGAAATTAAACAAAAGGTTCTGCACATTTTTGATAACTCTTTCTCCCTGTTCCCAGTCAGGGTTACTCCTCAAGGCCCCCAAAAAAATAAATTCCAAAAGTTTTTTTTTTTTTCTGTAAATTATGTGTGCAGATAAAAACTCAGGTCTCCCAATCTCTTACTTTAAGAGCTGCAAAAATAAATAATATTTGAGAGGTTGCATCTCTGGTAGTCTGACTTCAGCAAGACTTTCACAAAGTTCTACTCTGGTTCCAGTTCAACCAACTTTGGGACAATGCACACACACACACACACAAAATAATTGTGTCTATGACCTTTGATACTAGCCAGAAGCTGTCCCAACTCCCTCCCCTTCCTGTCTTCTCCACGCTGGATGGCACACTGCTTGAAGTAATCCCAGCTTTTAAGTACCTTGCTCTGTGGCTAGATAGCAGACTTAACTTTTCTGCTCACGCTGATGCTTTCCATGCCAAATTCCATCCTAAACTCAGTGCTCTGTACTGCAATAAGGACTGCCTTTCTCCCCGGGTCTGCCGGGAGCCAGTCAACAAAATGGTTCTCCTGGTTTTTGACTATGCAGATGTGATGCTTTATGATTGAAAATGTAATTATCTGTGCAGCACCAGGTTGTGCACAGAAGAAAGAGTAATGTGCTCCTGGATGGCCCAGATCTTGCTTTGAGAGGTTTCCTGCAGTAGGTCATTACACATTGGACTGCTCCACCTTGTGTCAGGACCACATGGCAAACTTTTCCAGCAATGCCTGGAGGGGGACAGCCCACCCGACGTCATGTGACCGACATCAGCATGACCCTATATAGAGGGCTGTCCCCACGCCCGCCTTCCAGTTCTTTCCCACCATCGTCCTGTACATAGTACTTCGCGGTAAATTGCCCAGTCGATCGCCTTTAAAAACCCGCCTTTTTCTTTTAAAATGATTCGTGTTTCTGCTCTATGTCTTCTCCATCTTCATCCAAGGCCAAGAAGAAGTGTGAAGAGTGCAGTGCTCAAATTCCACATAAGGATGGTCATTGTAGGTGTCTTCTCTGCCTAGGCCCAGACCATGACACCGCAGCTTACGCAGACTGCCAGCTCTTCAACAAGACAACCCACAAAAGAAGGCAGCAGGCCCTGGAGGCCCATCTATTAAAAACTAGGATGGCTACGCTTAAAAAAGAAATGGAGTGTCTGTGAGAATCCACTTCTTCACCTTCCCCAGAGGCCAAAAGAAGAAGAAAGAGAAACACCAGGAGCAGGAGCACCATAAGGACAAAGACCATCCAGAACCTGGTAGGCCTTCGGCAAGCAAGGCATCTCCCTTGCTGTCTCCCTTAGTGGTTGTGCAGGCTGCGACCGGGGACTCTCCAGGTTTGTCGGCTTCACTGCTCCCGATTTCAACCGATAAGCCACCCAACGGCTCTTCCGGCGGCCGCCCGGTTACTACCAATAAGTTGGCCCCTGGCTCCTCCGGGGCCCACCCGGCGATCGATAAGCCTAGCCCCCGCCCTTCTTCGAGGACCTGCCCGGTCATGACTGATAAGCCAGCAGAGGGATCCTCCCTCTCTTGCCCGTCCCTTAGTCTCCTAAGTCAGCTGCCTCTGGCACCCACCTGGATGTTACTCACCCGTCAGTGGCTTCAGCAGATTTACCCGATGTCTGGTTGAACTCTTCGAAGACCCAGAGTCTTCCCTCTTCCCCTCCACCCCTGCTGGCTCCTGCTTTGCTCCCTGCCACCCTGGGTCAGGAAGAGAGCAATGAACAGCTGGAAATGGTCTTTACCCCAGCTTCAGGGCTGGAGGTTCCTCCACTGCCGACAGTCCATTCGTTAGATGTTCCTCAGGGACCCACTGAGTTGGACCCCCTTCCCTCGGTGCACTCGACGGAAGAGGAACAGCTCTCTCCATCATGACCCCTTTGTCTGGCCCTGATGCCTAATCTGGCTCTGGACCCTTCTCTCCCATCGCAACCCTCTGGCAGCGATCCGACGGTGACTCATTTGATGTCAGGGTCCAACCCTATGCCGGAGCCCTCTCGTCCAGTCCTGATGTCTGTCTTTGTGCTGGACCCAGCTCTGCCAGCGGCCCCCCTATGTCTGGCCCCAGTGCCTGTCCCCTCTGATGCCAAATCCTTTTCTGATGCCAATCCCGATGTCAGTGGTCCCGATGACCTTTTATCTGGTGCCCACCCCATCTCCCATCTATACTACAGCGGGATTTGCACCGGTGCCTCTGACGTCAGGTACTCTGACGTACGGTCATTTTCCAGGCCCTTCTAGGCCTTTCAATGTCCCGAGTTACCCTCATGGGTTTCCCTCTTGATCTTCCCCAAGCAGGTCCATCATCAGATCTATCATACGGCTTCTCGGGACATCATTATCCGGGATACCCCTCTTACCTAGGGTATCCTCACCATCACTATCCGGGCTTGGGAGTCCACAGGTATCCTTATCCTCTTACCCATGTGCCTCCCACCCTGCCCTCACTCCCACCTCCTCCTCCTCCTCCCACTCCACCACCACCTCCTCTTCCTCATCCACCTCCTCCTCAGGCTCCGCCTCAGGACTTTCAGACTCTGATCCAGTCCTGGTGGAGAGAGGCCAGGACGGAGCTGGTTTCGGACCTGGAGAGCCATCTCCCAACACAGGCTCCTACCCCTTCCCAGGTCCTTGTCCCCAGTGAGCTCGGTCCACTCCACAGTCCATATTGGGAGCTACCTCTCAAGAGGGCCACCTTCCAGATTTCAAGCCCACAGATGATCCGGAGAACCCGGACATGGGGAAGGATACCTCGGAGGACTTGTCCGATCAACATTCTCCAGACTCTAAAGGGAAGACTTCTCCCAAGTCCCCTCCTGAAGACCCTTCCTTCTCAGACTTGTTGAGGGCCATCCAGGAATTTTATAATTGGGAGATGGAGGAACAGGACCCCATGAGGAAAAGACTTGCAGAACACCTGGATTTAGAGTCTTATTCCCCAATCCTAGTTCCTTTCTGGAAAGGATCGCACAAAGACCTCACCACCATGATTTCACAACTGCCACACTCCATCCCAGTGGTCCCTAAAAATGCTAACTGGATTTACCAGGCTCCTGAGGGTGCTTCTTTTCTAGACTCACACCCAAAGGCCGACTCCATCATCATTACTGTGGCTCATGATTGCTCAACTTCCCCGAAGCACATGAGCACCTCTCCTCCTGATAAGGAGTCTTGCAAATTGACCAATATGGCAAGAAAGTGTTCTCTTTGGCTATGTGTGCTCTCCATTCCCTAAATTACGTAGCCAACATGGTGTCCTTTCAAAAAGCGACCCTGGCCAAGCTGGAGGCCTGAATCCAACCTATGGATCCCTGGGAGCTCAAGGAGTACCTCACCAAGGATTTGCACCTGTCCAAGATTTCCTGCAGGCATGCCTTACGGGCCACCTATGACTCAGTTGACATGGTGGCCAGTACCACGGTGACCACCATCTCCCTTTGGCAGCATGCTTGGCTACCCATCTCTGCACTCACTAATGATGTCCAGATTGCGAATCAGGTTGCTCCTTTTTGGGGCTCGATCCTTTTTGGGGGGATACCAAGGACATCATAACAGGCCTACTGGACAGAGGCCAGGCCCTGAGGTCCATTAGGTCAGTTTACCAATCAGGTGTACAAAGGAAACCGCCCTTTCGGAGACAGACAAGAAGGCCAGTGAAGCAAACCCAGGCATGTAATCAGGGCAAGAGAAAGGCCGTGGGTGCTTTCTTTTCTTCCCCTCCGGCCTCAAAGTTCCAGAGGTGATCAGGGGGCCCTCCTCCTGCCCACCCTGCCACCTCCTGACTCCCAACCCCATCTCCCTCCTCAGCCCTAGTGCGAGGAGCTGGTGGGTGGGTGGGAGATTCGCACTCCATATGCAGGAATGGAGAGGCATAACCTCCGACACATGGGTCCTGCAACTTGTCTCACAGGGGCACATTCTAGAATTCCTAGAAATCCCTCCAGAATCTCCACCAAGTCACTCACCTTACTCGCCCCACCAAATTCTTCTAGTCAGGGAGGAAGTTCAAATTCTACTGCAAAAAGTGGCAATAGAGCTGGTCCCCCTTCGTCAAAGGGGTCGGGGGTTTTACTCTCACTTTTTCTGGTTCCAAAAAAGACAGGTGACTTTAGACCCATACTCGACCTCAGCAGACTCAGTCTGTTCATTAAGTACAAAAGATTCAGAATGCTGACCCTCCAGAGCCTCCTACCTCTTCTTCAGGAGGCCCATTGGTTATGCGCACTGGACATGTAGGATGCCTATCTGCATATTCCAGTGTTTCCAAGCCACCGCCGCTTCCTGCGCTTTTGTTTCCAGGGGGAGCATTTCCAGTTTATGGCCCTCCCCTTTGGCCTTTCCTTGGCACCCAGGATTTTTACCAGGTGTCTAGCAGTAGTGGCAGCAGCCTTGTGTCATCAGGGCATTGCAGTTTTCCCCTACCTGGATGACTGGCTAATTTTGGCCCCGTCAAGGGAGACTCTTCTGGAGGCTCTCTCACATACTCTGGACCTGTTTTCTCATTTGGGGATTACAGTCAAGGTCCCCAAATTCACGCTTACTCCTTCTCAGAGACTTCAGTTCATAGGAGCAGTGTTGGGCATGGTCCAGTGCAAGACCTTTCTCCCTCCAGAGAGGGTGGAGGCCATTCGAGAACAGGTGACCTTGATAGCTTCCTCCAATTTCATTCCCAGCCATGGTGAAGCTCCAGCTCTTGGGTTTGATGGTGACCTCCATTTCCATGGTTCTCCTCGCCAGATTACTCATGAGAATTTCTTAGTGGACCTTGTGTGTCCAGTTGGATCAGTTCAGGGATAATCTGGACCACCCGATTCTGATTTCCACGGCAGTCAAGAAGGATCTGCAGTGGTGGAGGGATCCCTCGAACTTGTCCGAGGGCCTTCCCTTTTGGAGGCCCTGCTCCCCTGTGCACTCTCACCATGGATGCTTCCAACCAGGGTTGGAAAGCTCATATGGAGGACCACCAAACTCAGGGACTATGGTCCCAGCTCGAGATGTCTGTGCACATCAACATGCTGGAGATGAGGGCAGTCCTGTATGCCCTTCAGGCCTTTCAGTCCATCCTTCCCAGGGAATCACTGCTTATCCAGATGGACAACATGTTAGTAGTCTGGTACATCAACAAACAGTGAGGCACTTGGTCGTACCCCCTTTGCAGGGAGGTGATGCGAGTGTGGAACTGGGCAGTTCAACATGGTCTGTCACTCACAGCCGTTCACGTTCCAGGCGTTCAAAGTGTCCTGGCGGACAGCCTCAGCAGAACGTCTGCCTTCACTCATGAATGGAAATTAAACCAGGAAGTGGCTGACTTTCTTTTTCAGTTATGGGGGTGACCGGAACTCGACCTGATCGCACCCCCATCCAACGCAAAACTTCACAGTTCTTGCTCACTCATTCCAGAGCATGGTGCTTTCTGGCATGATGCATTGTCGCCTTTTTGGACAGGGAACTTTTTTTACGCTTTCCCTCCACTTCCCATTCTTCAGAGGGTTCTTCAGAAACTCCAGACAAAGGGAGCCAGGATGATTCTCATAACTCCCCTCTGGCTGAGGCAAATCTGGTTTCCGCTTCTGCAGCTGCTCTCAGCGGAACCCCCAGTTCCGCTTCCTCACCAGTACAACCTTCTGATTCAGAACCAGGGCAAGCTTGTACACCCAGGACTCAGGACTCTGCATGTTCATGCATGGCTCCTTCAGACATTATTAATTCCTACTTCGGGGTTTCAAACAGAATAGCCCAGGTTCTTGTGGAGGCTAGGAAGCCCTCCACTAGATCCACTTAGGCGATGAAGTGGAAGCTTTTTTTGTATTTGGGCAGCTGCCAAGGGTTGGGACCCCTTTACTTGCTCAGCTCCTCATATAATGGAGTACCTGCTCCATCTGTCAGATTTGTGGTTGTCCTGTTCTTCCCTTAAGGTCCACCTCTCGTCTATATCAGCCTACCATGTGCTTGTGGATGGTAAAACCGTGGCACAACTGGAGATCTCTAAAACCATTCTGAAAGGATTCTCCACCTGAAACCCCCATCCATAGCCTTACTTCACCTTGGGATTTAAATTTTGTGTTGGAGAAGCTCATGCTTCTCCCTTTTGAGCCAGCAACGAGCTGTGAGTTGCACTACCTTTCCTGGAAAGTGCTATTCTTAGTTGCTATTACTTTGGCTCGCAGAAGTTCAGAGCTTCAGGCCCTGGTGTTTAAGGAGACATACTTTTTTTTTTTTTTGATTCTCTTTCTCACTCCTCAGACCGCAACTTTCTCAGGCTTACCCCACTGGCCTGACAGCTCTACCAGCCACTGTCTCTCCCATCATCTTCATAGTCATTACGACTCTCTGAGGTCGCTGGCCCATAACAGCCCTGGAGAGATCGAAGGGGCAGAAATGGGAGACTGGTGTTGGATGTGTGGTGGCAGCACTGGAGGAAGCCATCACCTATCAGACTTAGGAGGGTTTTCCTCCTTATTTTTGTTATGTCCCTCATTCCCCTCCCCCCTCCCATGCCTGGTGCATGTATCCCAACTTCTCAGCACACAGCCACCCTGCCAGCATCGGGCCACGCAATGTACATGCTGCCCAGTGCTCTGCGGCACCCCCAATTTCCACCAGGAGTCGCCGGAGCACCGAGCCACCCAACACCCTCCCCCCAGGATGGGAGAGCAGCCCAGCAGGCGATCAACCATATCCCTCCCCTGCCGACCCCCGGCACCTGAGCTCGCTCCCGAACTCAGGTCACCGGCGTGGCATGAGGTGTGGCATCCAGCGCCTTAACCCTCAACACCACTGGACCAAGGAACCATACTTGATTTTTCACAAGGACCGGGTGGTCCTATGGACAAATACTAAGTTTCTCCCCAAGGTGGTTTCCGAGTTCACACTCAATCAGTCGGTGGAACTCCCAGTTTACTACCCCATTCCTTCAAGCAAAGGTGAGGTGCTTCTTCACATGCTTGATGTGCACAGAATTCTGAGATGATACGTCTATTGGACTCAGGACTCTTGTAAAGCCGATCAGCTCTTCGTCTCCTTTGCCCTCAAGTCTATGGGGTTGGCAGTTTCCAAACAGTACCTTTCTAAGTGGCTTGCCAATTGCATTTGGTACCTCAGGGATCAGTCTTGGGGCCAGTCCTCTTCAATATCTTCATCAGTGATATTGCAGATGGACTGGAGGGTAAGGTTTGTCTGTTTGCAGATGACACCAATGTAACCCCTCACCCCTGCCTTTTTACCAAAACGACAGGTGGCATGCTGTTGGAGCTTCCAGCAGTACCTGTTGGGGACTGGGTTCGGGGAGGATGAGGTTACTCGGCACAGGGGACCTCGGTTTGGCTACTCTGAACAGGGGCACCCAAGTAAATCCGAACACGGATAGCAATAACTGTAATGTCCAGAACCAGGAATGGGATTCTTCAGTGTGGCTTTTATTCACATACAAGCTGACCAAACAAAGCATAGATGGACCCCCATGGGGCTACATTCCTGGTAATGCAGATTAGAGACAACAGAACCCTTTATCACTATTTCTAGCCCTCGGGCTCTAAACCCACCAGGCACACAGCCTGGCCTTGCATGCAGCTTTGGGTACACAGCCCGACTTGTACACTACTTGGATTTTCCCCACTGGCCCGGCTCCCCCGCCGGCCACTTGATCCACGCTCCATTTGAGGAATGAACCAATTATTCTGTTGTGGCTCCCCAAACCACACTAGAGTCTTCGACTCCTAGAGAGAATTTTCCTTACAATCCCACATCTGGGTACTTCCCTCATCACTGGCCAAGTGCCTGAGGTAAAGTAGAAATCCACCGAAGAAATCCGTAGAGGTGGACCTGGTCACTAAAGATGGGGGGCCACCCACCTCCAGCTCCCACAGCCAATACCCGGCCATTTCTCTGGAAACTGAACAGTTCCTTTACTGAACTTTTAAATGTAGATTCTGAGTAGACGTCTGTCACATCTCCTCTACATATCATTTGCATCCCAACAAACTCTGGACTTGAACCTACTTTTACTTTGCTTAGCCCATTACTCTAGGCTTCCACTATTTTAGTAGTTCAATCCCCACACTGTCACACAAGTCCCGGGGTGAAAAACATAGGCCCTTTTAGCAAGAGCAGACACTCACCCTCACGTTGCAAGTGCCCCACAGGTGACTCACAAATCTTCTTGTTCTCCCAAATAAACTCTGGAACACATAGGCAGCTTTTCTTTTAGAAGCAGAACTAGGGGGTTGCCCCAGGAATCTGCAGGGAACCCTTTCCTGTCCCCCCGGAGGAAGGGGGCACTGAGACCCGAAAACAGTGGTCTCCACCACTTCAATTATCTTCTGGGTCTCTCTTTAAGGTGGAGACACACACCCTTTTTACTTAAAAGTAGCTCTCTGGCAGGGCTGAGGCTCCTAGAGTCTTCACTGAGCTGCTTTCTCAGCAAGCTCCCAACGTCACACTTCACTGACTCACACTCAGCTGAAGACTGACTTCAAAACCTCCCAATGTTCTATGCCAACTCCCTTGCTGCAGATTCCAATGTGGCTCATGCAGCTGCGATAGTTCTACTGGTGATGTCATCCCTCAGTCTCAGCTGAGACTGAGAACAGAGTGAGACAGTGTGAAACCCATTTAACTGGAGTTTCACAAGCTGCCTTCCCTGCCTACCACTAGGTCTTACTGGGATTCTAGTAACCCCGGGTAACAAGGGGTTACCTAAGATCTGTAACAGAGTAGATAATCCAGATGGGGTGGGCGAATGAGAAGAGATCTGGATAAACTAGCAAAATGGTCGGAAGAGTGGCAACTAGGGTTTAACGCAAAGAAGTGCAAGATCATGCACATAGGGAAGAGAAACCCTGAAGCCACCTATAGGCTGGGAGGGGAGTTGCTGGCAGTCACAAGGGAAGAAAGAGACTTGGGCGTCATCACCACCGATGACCTGAAATTATCCAAGTAGACCACTAAAGCAGTAGGTAAGGCTAGAAGGATGTTGGGATGTATTAGTAGGGGTATCACAAGACTAAAGAGGGAGGTAACTATCCCTCTTTACAAGACACTGGTTAGGCCCCAACTGGAGTACTGCTTGCAGTACTGGAGGCCACACCTTCACAAGGACATTAACTAAATTGAGGCAGTCCACAGAAGGGCAACCAAAATGGTGCAGGGACTGCATCAGAAAAGATATGAGGACAGATTAACTGAACTCAATATGTATACCCTAGAGCAAAAGAGGGAGAGAGGTGATATGATTGAAACATTCAAACGCCTTAATGGCATTAACAAGGTGAAAGAGTCTAACATGTTTCAATATAAGAAAAATAGCAGGACAAGAGGACACAGCATGAGATTAGAGGGAGAACGATTAAGGGGTAATGTGAGGAAGTTCTGTTTCACAGAAAGGGTGGTGGATGCATGGAACGGCCTACCTCAGGAAGTGGTGGATATGAATACAGTGCAGGACTTCAAACAGGCATGCGATAGGCTTAAGGGAGCAATGCAGATGAGTATGAGTATATAGACCATTGACAGAGCAAAGGCCAATGGCACATTGATAAGGTAGAAAAAGAAATGGGCAGACTGGATTGGCCTTGTGGTCCTTATCTGCAGTCAACTTCTATGTTTCTATGTTTCTATTTGCTTCTGTTATCAGAAGCACAACAAACCTCTGCCGGGGGAAATCAGCAGTCACTCTACCAGAGGCGTGGCTGCATCTACTGCTTTTCTAAGGAATGTCTCTGCCACGGAGATTTGTGTGGCAGCAACCTGGAGTTCAGTCCACACCTTCACCAAACATTACAGTCTAGACATTGCCTCTAGGCGTATGGTTGGGTTTGGCCTAGCCATGCTGCAGGTCCTATTGTCATAGGTTGGTCTGTACTGTTCTTTTGTTGGCTCCTCCTCCCTTGTTTGTCTCGGTCTCTCTTTCTTAGAGACTGCTAGGGATTCAGTCCTATGTGTAGTGATCTACTGCAGAAACCCTCTCAAAGTAAGATAGTGCAGTTACATAAGAACTTACCGTAACAATAGATCTTCAAGAGAGGTTCCTGCAGTAGGTCATATTTTTCCCTCCCTCCTTCCCCCAATTTTCTTTTTGGGCTCCAGGAACTGTTTCCTTCTACTGTCATTCCTTTCAGGATCTCCGGCAGGAAAACTAGAAGGCTGGCATGGGGACTGCCCACTATATAGGGTCACGCTGACGTCAGTCACGTGACATCTGGTGGGCGGTACGCCGCCAGGCATTGCTGGAAAAGTTTGCCGTGCAGTCCTGATGCCAGGTAGCTCAGTCCTATGTGTAATGACCTATTGCAGGAACCTCTCTTGAAGATCTATTGTTACAATAAGTTCTTATGTAACTGTACTTTTCCAGTTGTCTTGGTGGCGCAGCTGGTAGTACAACCAAAACAGTTTTCTGGGCGGCTTGGATTCAAGTTACAGCTGAGGCACTTACTTCTTTCCCTCCTCTGTTTGCATGTGTTCCATAAATATGTACACTGCACTTTGTGATTGGAAATGTAACTATATGTGCAGCACCAGGTTATGCATTGGAGAAGGAGTAATTTTCTCTTGGATGGCCCAGTTTCTAGTTGCCTTGGTGGCACAGCTGGTAGTGCAACCTGAACAGTATTCGGGGTGGTCTGGGTTCAAGTCCCAGCCGAGGTACTTACTTCTTTCTCTTCTCTGCTTGACTGTCATGGCCCTCATTGTGATATATATGTACTGCACATATTGTAGATGTTAGTTTAACTTCCTCTTGCCAAGCTTTAACATGTGAATTCTCTGTATATTATTGTGTTATAAATAACATTTTCTTTTTTCTGTATGTATAACTGTCTCATAAGTATGTGATGTAATTGCTGTGCATCAACTCGAACCTTGACCTTATCAGGTCCGTCTTGTAAATGAGCCTTGCTCAATGATGATCGCCTGAATAAATAAAGATTTGATTGATTGATTGATTGTATGTGCTCCATAAATGTGTACACCACACTTTGTGATTGAACATGAAGTATCCTCTTGTCCTTGTTTTCTGGAGGGCACTTTCCTGTCCCAGGGGTTAAGGAGAGACAGGACTCATTCTGTCTGCTAACACTGCAGTCCCTCTTGCTGTAAACTCTGGAACCCAATGCCGCTAGGCTCAGATAGCCGTAGAGCCACAGAAACATAGAATTTGATGGCAGGTAAGTACCACTTAGTCCACCCATTCTGCCCATTTTTCCCTACATACAGTACCATCTCAAATCACACTTGATCTCTGACTCTTTCTCCTGTCCCCCCCTTCCTTTCCACTAAAATTCCCTTATATCTCTACCATGCATTCTTGAATCCACCACTGTTTTTGCCCCCACCACCTGCACTGGAAGACTTTTCCAGGAATCTGCCACTCTTTCTGTGAAGAAGTGCTTCCTCTCATCTCTCCTGAATCAACTCCCACCCCCCCAGCTTCATAGCATGTCCTGTTGTTCCTGAGTACCTTTTATTCTGAAAAATACTTCCCCCTTGTACCTCGCTTATTCCTGTGAGGTATTAAAAGGTCTCAATCATACCCCCCTCCCTCCGTCTTCTCTTCCAGTATGTACACATTGAGGTCCTTTAGTCTCTCCTCATAGGGCGGTTGATGCAGGCCCTGTACCATTTTAGTTGCCCTCCTCTAAACTGCCTCCAGTTTGTCCATCTCCTTCCTGAGATGTGGTCTCCAGAACTTGAGACAGTACTGTAGGTGGCATCTTACCAGAGATCTATACAGATGCAACACCACCTCCCTTGTTCTGCTGGTGGTACCCCCTCTCTATGCACCCCAGCATCCCACTAGCCAGCCCTCCCAACTGCCTTGTCACACTGTCTGTCCATCTTTAGGTCATCATATATGATTACCTCCAGGTCTTTTTTCTGCTTGGTGGTCATCAGTATCACTCTACCCATCCCATTTTGTATTCTACCCCTGGGTTTCTGTAGCCTAAGTGCATTATTTTGCACTTTTTTGCATTGAAACCCAGCTGCTATACCCTTGACCACTCTTTGAGTTTTCTCTGGTCTCTTCTTATCCTTTCCATCACCCCCCCCCCACGGTGTCCACCATATTGCAGATTTTGGTGTCATCTGTAAAGACACAGATCTTCCCTTCCAGTTTGTCTGCAATGTCACTTACAAAGACATTAAAGAGGACCGGTCCCAGCACTGATCCCTGAGTCATCCCACTGGTCACCCTCTCTTCCTTGGAGTGAACTCTGATTACCACCACCCTCTGTCACCTATCCCCTAACCAATTTCTTACAGAGTTTACCATCTTCGGACTCACTCCTATGCTACACAACTACTTACTAGTCTTCTATGTGTAACAATGTTGAAAGCCTTCTGAAATCTAAGGCCATGTCCACCGCTCCACACTGATCGAATTTCCTTGGTCATCCAGTCAAAGAAATCTATCAGATTCGTTTGACATGACCTCCCCTCTGTGAGTCCATGCTGCCTCGATTCTTGCAACCCACTGGATTCAAGATATTCCACAATCCTTTCCTTCAGCAGTGGATCCATTAACTTTCCGAGTATGATATCAGGCTGACAGGATTATGATTGCCAGCCTCCTTCCTGCTACAACTTTTGTGAAGTGGGACTACATCTGCCCTCCTCCAGTACTCTGGAACCATTCCTGTTTCCAGTGAGCTGTTAAACAGGACTTTCATAAGTGCAGCCAGCACATCCCTGAGCTCCCTTAATACCCTTGGATACATCGTGTCTAGCTCCATTGTTTTGTCCACTTTCAGATTAGCGAGTCCCATCAGAACTTTCTTCTCTGAAAAAGGACTAGTGTTCACCTCCTTCCCTCCAAAGCTCCTGCTACTTTTGTGTGGCACCATCCCTTCTCCTTCCTCTCTAAATGCTGAACAGAAGAATTTGTTCAGAATGTTTGCCTTTTCCTGGCTCCCCTCTGCACAGTCTCCCCCCGCCCTTTCCCATTTTGACCTTTCAGTCCCTCTCCTCACAGGATTTAAGAATGCATGGGATAGATATAAGGGAATTCTGGAGGTCAGGGCTGAAGGGCAACAGGCTTCTATAAAAACGTAAATAAAAGGGAACTTACAAGCTCAAATGAGCAGACTGGGAGGCCATAGGCCCTTATCTGCCGACAGTGTCTATGTATCTATGTATCTTCCTCTTTTCTATTATATACCTATAAAATATCTTGTTCCCTTTTGTTACCAGCTGGGCTATTCTCTCTTCTGTTTGTGCCTTTGCATCCCTTGCTGTTTTCCCAGCTTTCCTCTTTTTCCCCTGATTCACCTCCCTATTCTCCTTCCTCTGCATCTCCTTATGCCTTCTGAATTCTACCCTTTTAGTCTTTACCTTCTCAGCCACCTCTTCTGAGAACCATAGTGGTCTCTTTTTTTTGTTGCTTTTGCTCACTTGCTTGACACAGATGTTTGTCGTCTTCACTATGCCCCCTTTTGGCTTCATCTACTGTTCCTCCACCCTACCCAGGTCATCCCCCTGCCAGGATATTCCTGAGGAATTCACCCATCTTTATAAAATTTGCCCTCCTGAAGTCCAGGACCCTCGCCCTTGTGTGGTTCAGTTCAGTTTTGCAGCTGTCCTTATATTGAACCACACTGTATGGTGATCACTGGTCCCCCGGTGGCCTCCCACCTTTATGTCTGCAGCACTGTTCCTGTTAGTGAGTACCAGGTCCAGTATTGCCCAATCACGAGTGGGTTCGCTGACTAATTCCATGAGGAAAGCCACCTGCAGGGAATTCAAGATGTCCCTGCTTCTTGCTGACGCTGCAGCTGGGAGACTCCAACCTACATCCGGCAGACTGAAGTCCCATACCAGCAGCACCTCATCCTTTTCTACCATCTTGCTAATTGCTTCCATCAGTACCTTACCTAACTACTCCCTTGTGCTGGGGGTCTGTATATGACACCAGTGTGAACAGCGTCTCCATTCCCTTTCTCTAGGGTGACATACAATGCCTCTCCCCCTGAATTCCCTGTATTTCCATCGCTTTTATGCTTTCTCTCACATCAAGCACCAAACTCCCTCCTTTCTTTCCAACCCCGTCCTTCCTGAGCAGAGTATAGCCTGGCATGGCCATGTCCCACTCATATTTTTAGTGCACCATGACTTGGAAATGGCCACAATATCCAGATCAACCTCTGTTGGGATGGCCTCTATGTCCGGAATCTTATTTTCTAGACTTCTAGCATACACACACATGGTGTTCCAGATTTTGTCAGCACTCTGCTTGTTACTCCCTTTTTTCCTTTTTGTCCTCCCTCCTTCCCTCCTCTCTTTTTTATGCTCCCGTTCCCATCCCCCTTTATTTCTATCACCCTGCTTCCTTTATTAATTTTCACCTTAGGGGTGCCCTCTCCCCTCAGGTTCTCCCTACTCTGTACTTTAGCCTTTGGGGTGCAGTTTCTGCCTACTCTATTTCTTCTGCCACCCCTCTTGGCTTGTTTAAATGTTCATCAAAGTAACATTTAAATCATCCACTGAGGATTGCAGTTCCTGTCCTGGTTGGATGCAGGCCATCACCCCATACAGGCCCTTATCCCTCCAGGTTGATCCCCAGTCCCCAGTGTAGCTTAATCCCTCCTCTCTGTACCATTCCTTCAATCGTGAGCTGAAGCTCCTGGTGCAGAGGTCCCTCTCCCCCACCATGTTGTAGACAGGCAACACCTCAGCAAAAGCAGCTGAGCATGCTACCTGTCTAAGACCCCTCCCCAGCTCCCGAAATCCCACCTGCACTATACCAACCCTGTCCCTTGTCAGGTCATTAGTCCCCTGGTGGACAATGACATCCAGCTCTCCCTTCCGTCCTGCTGCCCTAGCCATTCCCAGGATCCCCTCCCCATCCCTCCAGGCCGTGGTGCCCCATAGGCACCTGACCTCCCTCTCCTTTCTATTTCCAAATCTATCCTCCTCACAATTGAGTCCCCCAACAGAAGTTGATTCCTCCTCCTCTGGGGTCCTATATCACCCTCCTTGAGGTTTCCATTATGGAGGAACGAGACATCCTCCCTTGTCACTACTACAGGCAATTCCTCCTAGTAGTTCCACTCCACTAGAGCAGTGTAGGAATTACATAGTGGTACTGATTGAGGAATTTGCCTCTGACCCACCATCCCCACCCTTCCAGAGCCCACCATACTCCAGTCATTTTACCACTGCTGTATTATTACTGAATTCCTCTGTATATTGTTTCTGTCCCCAGGATGCATCTGGAATTGAGCAGTACTCTGCTCAGCATGCCTTCCTAGTGAAACTATTGAATAAATAAATAAATAAATTTCTCCTCCCTGGTATCCTCTGAGGTAACTGTGACAGACTTGGTAGCCCCTGGGTGGGGGAAGAGGTCGTGCGAATCTTAGTCAACTCATCCTAGAGTCTAGTGACCTGCTCCATCAACCCAGAGAGGGGTGTGCAAATGGGGCAGCACCTCAGTCTTCAGAAGGTCTCTCTGAAAACTGTCATACCACACCTATTGTACTGCACCACTCCCAGCATTCCCAGTTCCTTTTCTCTCTGTGTTACCTAGAAATACATTTGTACCCTTACCCCTGATAGCGTGTTTCTAGTTTTCCTCTATTTTGGTTTGCTAGGCTACTTTGTACCTTTAATCTACATAGGATTTTTCCATTCTACCCCTCTCAACAAATAGTTCCCTCTTGTCTGAAGAGTCTTCCTCCTTCCTTTACCCCTTCACCCTGCTCTGCTTTTTCCTATTGTGGTGTCAGCACTTTCTCCTTCCCCTAACCCTTTTCTACCTGTCCCTGCATCGATTGCTATTAGTGTTTCCCCTGTACCTTGTTTAAGTCCCTTTATACTCCTACCCTAGATAGGGTGTTGCTCCTGTTCCCAGTTTTGGCCTACCTTTGACCTTCCACCCTTACCATCAATGAATGTTACACAGTACTAGTTGTAGAGGATCCCCTGACTGGGAGCAACCACAATACTATCTTGTTTCAAATAAGCATGGGGGACGAGGGCAGACATCTAGGACACTGGCAGTGGACTTCAGGGGGACAGACTTTGTGGGCATGGGAAATATTCTCAAGGATCACTTGAAGGGGATTACAACAATGACAAATGTGGAAAAGAGATGGGAGGTCATAAAACGGGGACTTCATGAGGCAGTCAGGACCTGTGCTAAGGTGGAGCGTAAGGAAGCAAGGTCACATAAACCATGCTGGTGGTCCAGTGAGATTCAGGTAGCGGTCAGAGAAAAGAAGGCTGCCTACAAAAAATACAAAACAATGAGAGGGGATAGGGAAAAGGAAACATACCGTCTTGCATCTAGAAAAGTCACTCAGATGGTGCGGGGGCAAAGTCCAGTAAAAAGCAACGGCTGGCACAGGGGATATGGGGAGGGGAAAAGGGGTTCTTCCGGTACATTGGGGAGCAGAGAAAAACTAAGGGCCAGCTCGGAAGACTGAGATCAGAAGGAGGGTGGGTGGAAGAGGCCAGGGATCAGGTAGAGGTATTAAATGAGTACTTCGCCTCTGTGTTCATTAGGGAGGGGGATGGGATACCTACAAAGCAAGATATGATGGGGATAGAAGGGGTAGTGAGTGGGATCAGGGGAGCAACAGAAATGGAGCAAGAGGGAGGGAGAGGTACCCTGGGGTGTCACATAAGGATAAGGATAAAAAGACCAGTAAGGTGGAGGGGATGGATGATGCTCTCTCTCCACCAAAAGGATGTGATTAGCCCTTAAGGCCCTAAAGAAAGATAAATCTCCTTGGCCAGATGGCATTCATCGGAGAGTACTATGGGAATTAGCGGACATACTGGCTGCACCCCTGGCGGAGCTCTTCAACAGGTTGCTTGAGACAGGGAGTGTACCTAGGGATTGGCAAGAGGCACATGTGGTGCCAATCCATAAAGGGGGTCGAGGGAAGTACCAGATAACTATAGACCCATCAGTTTGACCTCAGAGGTGGGAAAATTAATGGAGAGTATACTAAAGGAACGATTAGGGGTGGAGGAGGTGGGAGGTCTGAATAGTTGGCAACATGGGTTTGTGTCAGGTAGATCATGTCAAACCAATCTTGTGGAGTTCTACAAATGGGTAACATCAGAACTGGACAGGGGAAAGTCTGTGGATGTATTATTTTTGGACTTCAGCAAGGCATTTGACTCTGTCCCCCACAATGGTCTGGTGGAGAAACTGATGGGGTTGGGAGTAGGCCCTTTGATGGTCAGATGGATTGAAAACTGGCTAGCTGGATGCACTCAGAGAGTAGTGGTCAGTGGGGAGCTCTCGAACCCTAGAGAGGTCAGTAGTGGGGTACCGCAGGGCTCGGTCCTGGGTCTGATCCTGTTTAATGCATACATATCGGACATCAGGGAGGGTATAGGGTGTGAAATGAGTCTCTTCGCTGATGCCTCCAAGATGGGAGCAGTAGTTGAGGGGGAAAGAGGGGAGGTTGGCCCTGCAAGGGGACCTGGACACCCTGGAAAGGTGGGCTGACACCTGGAATTTAAATTTCAATATCACCAAGTGCAAGGTGTTACATCTTGGGCGGGGAAACCCTAAACACAGGCACACCCTGGGAGGGGAGGCGCTGGAGGCCTCAACAGGGGAAAAAGACCTAGGGGTCTTGGTGGATGCATGTATGAATAACTCTGAGCAGTGCAGGAGAGTGGCTAGCAAAGCAAACAGGATGTTGGGATGCATCGTAAGGGGGATCACCTCTAGGAGCAGGGAAGTGATTCTGCCGCTGTACAATGGACTGGTTAGACCACACCTTGAGTACTGTGTACAGTAATGGAGACCACACTTGAAGAGGGACATACAGCTCCTGGAGAGGGTACAGAGGAGGGCAACTAAGATGATACGAGGACTAGGGGATTTGACGTATGAGGACAGACTTGAGGAGCTCTGCCTGTTTTCATTGGAGGAGAGGAGAGACAGGAGGGACATGATTGAGGTCTTCAAGTACCTCAGAGGAATAAATAGGGTAAACACGGAGGGGATCTTTAGACTAAAGCAGAGAGGTATCACCAGAGGGCATGGTTTGAAGTTGGAAGGTGGAAGGGTGAGGGGGGAAATGAGGAGGAGGTTTTTCACTGAGAGGGTGGTGGATCCTTGGAACGCTCTGCCTGGTGAGCTGGTTCAGAGATCCACAGTGGAGGGCTTCAAGAGAGGGTGGGACAGACACAGAAATCAGATGATGGCCTGGCCCAGAGGGGTGGGGATGGATGATAGGGGTTTCTAGAACACAAGGTGGGGGAGGGCTTCAGTACCCAACTAGCGATCTGAGGTTCGAGCAGACTCGATAGACCGTAAGGCCTAATCTGCTGGCAATTAGTATGTTAGTACTGAACAGGTATCTTATCTTAGTGGACCAGCAGAGTCCCCCTACTTTCCTGTTTCCTTCTGCTAATGTCTGCCGATGTGTAATATGCCAGTCTTACACCCGTTCCACTCCTTCACTGTTCTACTCACTCACTGGGACATGAATGTCTCCTCCCTTTACAGAGACAAAGGGGGAGGGTTGAACCATAAATACTCATGTTTTGGCTCCACTGGCTGAGCCCAGAAGCACAGAGCACAAGCATCTAGACACCTGTCTTCCTGCTGAGGACCAGTAGAAAGCCACTCTCAGGGACTGACTTAACACGTTATGTCTGTTCAATTCAATTTTTCAATTTTACTTAGGAGTTATCCACTGAGATAAGCTCATCTGCAATGGTGTCACTGGTGTGCTACCTAGTAACCAGCTTTGAGCTTGGAAGGCTGGTTACATATTGGTTGTGAGCTTTCATTTCAATAAAGAATTCACTTACTGTCGCAAAACGTTTTTGGCTTCTTTTACTTCCACCTGGACACCCACAAGGACAGCACCACAGATGGGCAGAAGGGACCTCGATTTAATGTCTCATCAAAAGGATCGCACACCCCAACAGTACAGCATTTCCCTAGTACAGCACAGATTTTTATGGTATGAGCCCAGTCCTGGTGTGAAACTAGCACCCAAACTCTTCTGCCCAGCAGGCAGATATGCTACCAACTGAACCACACTGACACCAAAAGAGACTTGCTCAGGGGTACGTAGTAAGTTAGTAACTGTGGTGGGATTCAAACATGAAAACTGCTGTTTTACAGTATGGTGCTCATTCCACCGAATTACACAGTTTTCAATACTGTACGCAGCTGTGTCACTTACTTGGAGTCTGGCAGATTCAACACATTGCACTTGGCACATTCTCTCTCTGGCTTTCAAGCTTTGGCTAGCCCTGTTTTTGTTTTTTTTCATCTAACCTAAATTTGATACTAAGCTTGAACTGAAAAGGGCCTGGACAATGAGAACCAAAAATAAACTATATATATATCTATATATATATCTATCTCTATATACATATATATATATATATATATAAATATCTATATATATATATATATATATCTTTATATATATATCTTTATATATATATATTTATACAATGTATGTTGACAGATAAATGGCAGTATAAAACATGATATCTCAGATGGCCAGTGAAGATAACATTGTTATCTTCATGTTCCTATCGTCATCATATGTTATCTCCACGTTCCTATCGTCATATCGAAACTTATCTGGTTGATCCTGCCACTCAGAGCACTTTCACTTTCCCTACAAGTGTAGCGTGACGGCGCTATGAACACTGGCGATTTGTATATTGCCAAATCTTCTGTAGGAGGTGCCCTGGGTCAGTAACTCAAGCATGCCGTCATTTCTGTGTTAATTACTTGTATTTTCTTGTAAAAAGCTTGGAACTGCATAGAGTGCAGCAGTAACGAGCAGCTGACTTTTCAACAATGGAAATGAGCGGCGGCGTCTGTTGCCTGGCAACAGACTTGCTTCGCGCTCTCATTAGCTTTCACCATTCATTACGCTATCGGATACTTTTAAGAAACTCTAATGATGTACAAGAAAATAACGACATATCCCTAGTTACTGACAGAAACCTCTAAGGTGCCAATATACAAATAAATCGATCTATGGCAACTGAGTCCGCATGCTGAGAGGAAAATGAATACTAGAAATGGCAGGATCAACTATTTCTTCGACCCAATACAAAATAACGTTTCACCAAAATATTACCAGGATCAACCAGATATTTTAGTAATTTAAATTGACAGGATCAACCAGATATTTGAAAACTCTATGTAATCTATTATGTTGGGGGCATGTGGACCTCTGTTGGGGGAGGGCATGGCAGGATGAGACAGATAAGACTTTTAAAACTAACCATAAATAGCAGGATCACCAGATATATTTTAAACAATAAATGACATCCGCTGTTTTGCCAGCTTTTCTGTAAGTGGGGTTGTATTGCTAGGGCCATCACCTTAATATCACCCATTGCATTGAGAGGGGCATGTGGTGAGTTGTATTGCGGGGGTGAGCCAAAGCATACATTGTATAAACGAATGATATGCCCGACTGAAGATATCATATTTATCTTCACTGAGGCCAGTGAAATATCATGATATCTCACTCGTGAAGCCGCCACTGCGTGAGATATCATGATATCACTAGCCTCGTGAAGATAAATATGATATCATCGATATCATCTATATATATATATATATATATATATATATATAAATTCTTTCCAAAAACTTTGTTAATGCATCAGTTAGGGTTGATAGTACACTGACAAAAGTTTGGAAATCCAGTGTTAGGGTTACAAGCCCTACCACCACATCCCCAGCCCTCCACCCTCCTCACACCAACAGGCATCGGGGTGTGCGTCGGGGTCGTTGGCCTAACTCTCACCCCATTCCATGTGTAAACAAGCTGAGGTGGTGCAGTATAGGAGAATGGGGTGAGAGTTAGGCCTGATGATCCCAATGCACACCCCGGCACCTGTTGGTGTGAGGAGGGTGGGGGGGAATGGGATGGTAGGGCTTAGTAACCCTAACACCGAATTTCCAAACTTTCATTGGTGTACTATCAACCCTAACTGATGCAATAACAAAGTTTTTTTGCAATGAATTTCCCTTCTTTTTGAGAAAGTGTAATGTGACTGGTATGCAGTTGTGGGAGCGCGGGTCCTCTGGGCCCTGCTCTCCCCTCACACTGCCCACGTCTGCATACTGATATCAATGATTTGCATACTGTATGTGGGAGCGCGGGCCCTGCACTCCCACTTACACGTAAGTACGGAGACATACCATACCCCAATAGTTATAGAAAGGAACCCTTGCAATACTAAATTTGACAATATCTCAGTAACCGTAACAACCAAGGACAAAATCCCACTGCAGTTGTAATCATGACTTCAAAATCTCCACGGGGGCTTAGTCCAAGTAAAGGTGTACTAAGGTCAGCACAGCAAAAAATCTGTATTTTGAACCATTTTCTAGATACAGTGTTATCCTATGGAAATATTTGGCAACTTTGGAGCCCTGTAACTATTGAACCATCATTAGTTTTGTGACCAAACCTCCAAAAGGCACATCTGTGCAGCCAGGTCTTGCTACATCCATATTTCAGTCAAAAAAGCCCTAACCATTTTCTTGCTATGAAATGGCAAAGAAACTGGTTCATTTGCGGTTTTAATTCCATGAAATTCTGCAACTTTCACAATAGTCCCATAGGTTAACATAGGGTACTTTCACGAAACTAAAAAGTAGTGTAGCAACACTACTGGTGCGTCCACAACACCAAAGGTAGTGTCGCAACACTGCTGATAATTTTGTAAAACTTAAAGTAGTGTTGCAACACTACTGGTACTGTCGCAAAACAAAAGGTAGTGTTGCAACACTACTGGTACTTTTGTGAAACAAAAGGTCACAACACTACTGGTGCTTTCACAAAACTAAAGGTAGTGTCACAACACTACTGATAATTTTGTGAAACTAAAGGTAGTGTTGCAACACTACTGGTACTGTCACAAAACAAAAGGTAGTGTTGCAACACTACTGGTACTTTTATGAAACAAAAGGTCGCAACACTACTGGTACATTTGTAAAACTAAAGATAGTGTCGCAACACTACTGTTGCTTTTGTGAAACTAAAGGTAGTGTCGCAACACTACTGGTACTTTCACAGAAGTAAAGGTAGTATTGCAACACCACTGGTACTGTTGTGAAACTAAAGGTAGTGTTGCAACACTACTGGTAATTTTGTGAAACTAAAGGTAGTGTTGCAACACTACTGGTACTGTCATAAAACAAAAGGTAATGTTGCAACACTACTGGTACTTTTGTGAAGCTAAAGGTCGCAACACTACTGGTACAGTATATTCGCAAAACTAAAGGTAGTGTCGCAACACTACTGGTGCTTTCACAAAACTAAAGGTAGTGTCACAACACTACTGGTAATTTTGTGAAACTAAAGGTAGTGTTGCAATGCTACTGGTACTGTCGCAAAACAAAAGGTAGTGTTGCAACACTACTGGTACTTTTGTGAAACAAAAGGTCGTAACACTACTGGTACATTCGCAAAACTAAACGTAGTGTCGCAACACTGCTGATACTTTCACAGAAGTAAAGGTAGTATTGCAACACTACTGGTACTGTTATGAAACTAAAGGTAGTGTTGCAACACCACTGGCTTTTTCCTCACCCACTTTCGAGATATGAGCACTGGAAGGTGGCATGGACGCAGATATCTCAGCAATGCATTCCATAGATGCATTTTGTTGGTTTGCAGGAAAAATTTATACCAGTTGCATTGTAAACGTAGTGTAATGTAACTGGTATGTGGCTGTGGGATGTCTGCCCTCCTGAGCCCTACGCTCCCCTAATGCTGAAATGTTTTGCATAATGGCATGCAAATGCACATAAGTACAGTGACAGAACGAAGCCCTACAGACAAGAAAGTGAAGCCTTGTACTGTAACACTAATTTGCCAATATCTTAGTAACCTTAGCAGCTATGAAAAAAATTCCACTTCAGTGGTTTTCATGACTTTGAAATCTCCATCCATGCTTAGTTCACCTAGAGGTGGACTAAGCTGCGAGTAGTGAGAAATCCAGATATCGAACCGTTTTTGAGATATGGGTGTCGAAAGTCGCCATGGGCGTGGCAGTGTTATCCTGTGGGGAAGTTCAGAAGAAAATTGCACAACAGACACTTGTAACACAGTGAATTTTTTGAATTTTTGAACCAAATTTTCAACATGGGTTTTTTGGGCCCTCCCCTCATGAACACTGTGATATCATTAATCAGTTCCCGAAAGTTGATTTCGCGACCGCGCCATTCTACGACACAGGTGCGAAAACATGTTTTGGGAAGGATGTAAAACAATGACAGCTGTACTGTTCATAAGAAGGTGTGAAAAAATGGCAATGTTGAAAATCTGTAGTGAAAATATTAAAAATTGGCAAAGTTACGCATGTGCATAGGAATAGCATAACACACACTCATAACACAGCCATTTTTGGGAATTTTTTTACCAAATTTTCAACATGGGCTTTTTGAAACCTTCTCTCATGAACAGTGGCACTGTAATTTTTGTTAGTTTATCCCAAATGTTGCTTTCACACAGCAACTGCGCCATTATTCGTCACAGGTGTGAAAACATGTTTCGGGCAGGATGTGAAAAATGAGAGCTGTAAAGTTCATAAGGACCTGTGAAACAAGCATTTGTCAATGCCAAATGTTGTTGTGCTGGCATTGGCATTGGCAGTGGTGGAGCTAGAGGTGCATAATAGGAATGGCAGTGAAGTACTGAAGTGACTCAACCCACCCACCCCACCCTGTAGACAGCGACAGGCATTGGGGTGTGCCTTTGGGTCATCAGCTATAATTCTCATGCCATTGTACCTCACCCTGCCTTGTAGACAATGACAAGTATCATGGTGCACTTTGGGGTCTTTGGGCATTATACTTAACCCATGCCATAAGGAAATACGCTGATGTGGGTGCAGTATAGGAGCGTGGGGTGAAGTTTGTGGCTGAACAGTGCAAGACACACCACAATACCTGTCTGTGGCTGCAGGGTGGGCGTGGGGAGGTGTAATGGCATGAGCATTACATCCGATGGTCTCAAGTCACAGTCCTGATGCCTGTCAGTCCATACCGGGTGGGGTGCTACAGTTGGAAACCCTAACACCGTAGGTGTGTAGTGATAGTTTCACTCTACATGTTCAACATGGGCTGCTTGTCAGGCCACCTCATGAAAAATGGCACAATCACTTTGTTAGCTGAAAGATGGTTTTGCACAGCTGGTGTGGAGAATGACAACTGTATTGTTCATGAAGAGGTGTAAAAAATGGCAACGTTGAAAATCTGGAGTGACAATGTGAAATATCGGTGAAGCAATGAACATGCATACAAACTGCGCAGCAGATGTCCGCAATCCAATTATTTGTGGGAGTTTTTTAGGTACATTTTCAACATAGGTATTTTGGGATCTCCCCTCATGAACAGTGGCACTGTGATTTTGTTAATGTGTCCCAAAAGGTGATTTCCCACAGCGAGTATGCCACAGTTGCGAGAACGCATTTTGGGCAGGCTGTGAAAATTGGCAAATGTACTGTTGATAAGGAGGTGTGCATAAATGCCAGTGGTGAAAATCTGGCATGAAAATATTAACATACAAAGTGTTGTAGTTGCATGGAAATCAAGAACGCACGCTTGAAGCACAGTCATTTTATGGACTTTCGGCAACAGATTTTCAACATAGGCATTTTAGGACCTCTGCTCATGAACAGTGTCATTGTCATTTCCTCAAACTGCCCCGAAAACTGATTTTACACAGCGACTGTGCGATTCTGCGTTGGATGTGTGAAAACACATTTCAGGCAGGATATGTAAAATGCCAGCTGTACTGTTCATAAGGAGGTGTGGAAAAATGCCAATTCTGAACATGTGGAGTGAAAATATTACAAATGGACGAAGTCACGAGCGTGCATGCAAACTGTGCAATGCACGCTCGTAAAACACTAATTTTATGGACTTTCAGACCCAAATTTTCAACATAGGCATTTTAGAACCTCTGCTAAAGAACAGTGTCACTGTCATTTTCATAATGTGTCTCAAACATGGACTTTCCACAGCGACTGTGCTGTTCTGCTCCAGAACTGCGAAAACAAATTTTGGTCAGGATGTGAAAAATGACAGGTGTACTGTTCGTAAGGAGGTGCAGAACAATGGCAATGTTGAAAATCTGGAGTGAAAATATTATAAATTCGTGGACTTACAACCGTGCGTGCAAACTGCGCAATGCTCGCTCGTAACACAATCATGTTATGGAGTATCATCACCAAATTTTCAGCATAGGCATTTTAGGACCTCTGCTCATGAACAGTGTAACTGTCATTTTCATAATTTGTACCGAACACTGATTTCCCACATCGACCACGCTATTCTGTGCCGGAAGTGCGAAAACACATTTCGGGCAGGATATGAAAAATGATAGCTATATGGTTCACAAGAAGGTGAGGAAAAATGCCAATGCTGAACACGTGGTGTGAAAATATTGCAAATTCGCAAAAGTTATGAGTATGTGTAGTAACTCATAGAACGACGCTAGAAATAATAATTTTTGATGTTTCCACCAAATTTGCAACATAAGCTTTTTGAGAGACCCCCATGAACATTGGCACTGTCGCTTATTCCTCACTCCAAAAGGTGATTCAGCGCAGTGACTGTGAAATCACCTTTTGGGACCGAATAACGCCATGACAGTGCAAGAATTCATGAGGAGGGGTCCCAAAAATCCCGTGTTGAAAATTTGGTGCCAAAATTCCCAAAAATTTCTGAGATATGCATCAAAGTTGAAAAAAACCCTATTTATTCCATTATACAGCTTACCAGCATTTCCTCAGTTCGTGGTCGGCTTTGAAGAGTGCAGACGTGTTCCTGGTCCACTGAAGACCGTCGAAGATCCAGAGGTAAGCATGGGATGAGGGTGGCTGTGGGGAGGCAGGGTGTGCAGTGGGTGGGTGGGTACAGGTGGTGGGTAGGGAGACTACGAGGGATCGTTTTTGTGTTACAGGATGGGAAAAAAATCATTGAGGGACAGGTTTTTTTCTCAGAGGATTTGGCATGCTGGGGTGGGCTCACAGCATGCCACCTAACTGTTGGGGGATTGCTGTAGCCGATGGGGAGTTGGGCACCCTCAGTGGCACACAACAAAAGGGGTAGTTTATGCCGACAGGGATTGGGCACCTGCTGGCACACAAGGAAAGTGGGGAAGAGCCGAGGGGTAGGGGCACCCCTCTCGGCATATAAGAAATGGGGGGACTGCTTTATGCAGATAGGGAGTGGGCTCTCCCGTTGGCACATACTTTGTGGTCACAGTAAGCTGGCAGGGGGATTGGGCACCCCCGAAGTCGGCAGTTGGGCAGCTCCCTCCATGAATACAATGTGGCCAAGCACGTAGGAAGGGTCCGCTGCATCTGATGAGCTTTGCTCGGATTGCAGTGGACCTTTCCTCAGATGTGCTCACTACATTAATATGCATGGTGTGGTGCCAGCATGCAGGCTGATTGGGGAATGAGGGACGCACCTACTGATGCGTGCTCTGCATTCGCCCAACAGCGACCACACCTCCAAATCTCCACTGCCACAAGATGTTGGCTATGCAAGCGCGCCAACATAAAAATGGCAATGCTGAATATCTTGGGTGAAAATATAAAACATTGGTGAAGTTATAAGCGTGTGTACAAACTGCGCAATGCATGCTCATACTGCAGTCATTTTGGGCATTTTTTGCACCAGATTTTTAACATGGGGTTTTTGGGACCCTATCTCATGAACACAGTCACTGTAATTTCATTACTCAGTCCCAAAAAGGGATTTCGAGCACTGACCACGAAATCACCTTTCGGGGCTGAGTATCAAAATGACAGTGACTATGTTCATGAGATTGGTTCTCAAAAACCCCATGTTGAAAATTTGGGCCAAAATTCCTAAAATTGGCTGAGATATCAACATAAGTTGACCCCCCTCCCATAGACTCCCATTATACAGCTTGCCTTGATTTCTCAGATCGCAGTTCGGCTTTGAAGAGTGCAGACGTGTCCCTGGTTCAGAGAAGATTGCTGATCTTGACCTCTGGAAGGTAAGTATGGTGATGGAGGTGCGGGAGGTGGGTGCAGCAGAGGAGGTGGGGATGGATGAGGGGGACTGGGGAGATGACGAGGGACAGTTTTCTTTATTTACAGATTGTTTATTTTTAAAAACATATTTGGCACACCGGGGTGGGCTCCCAGTGTGCTACACTAGTGGGAAGGGGAGAACACTACTTGACTCGGGGATAAGGCACCCTGATGTCAGGGAAAAAAAGGAAGGGCTTTAGGTGGAGGGCATCCGACATGGGGGGGGTTCCCAGTGTCGGAAACATATAATAATACATTGGCACACTAGGGTGGGCTCCCAGTGTGCCACATCAGTTTTTTTACATGCTGTCAACAGGGGAATTGGGCACCCCCATCAGCAAAGAAAGCGTACTGGGTCATAATGTTGTACACTTAATAGCGCACAGCATTATGCCAAAACCCAGAACTGTGCGCTCTCCATGTTGGACCCTCCCGGAGTTAGAATCCTTAGTGGAGTGGGCCAAGAGGGCTCAGCCCCCCGTAGTGGAGGGTGTGGGGGTCAGGGCCGCCCACAGAATAAAAATTATCACTGAATCGCTCAACGTGATTATGTCGTACGACATTCTACTGTGAGTGGTATTGACCCTGTGCCCAAAGAAAATGGGCACAGTAGTTCGATGCTGGATACTGCATCCCAAATTTTGATGCAGAATTCTACATCAAAGCTAAAAGACGTTGGGGAACAGTTTTCTTTATTTACAGATTGTTTATTTTTTTTTAAATGTTTGACACACTGGGGTGGGCTCCCAGTGTGCCACACTAGTGGGGGGGAGGGACTCTACTGGACTCAGTGATTGGGCACCCCATGTCGGGAAAACAAGAAAGAGCCTCGGGGAGGGCATCTGACTCGGGGGGGGGCATCCCGGTGTCGGAAACATATGATAATAAATTGGAACACTGGGGTGGGCTGCCAGTGTGCCACATGAGTTTTTTTTGGGAGGAGGATACATACTGCTGACAGGGGGATTGGGCACCGCTGTTGGCAAAGAAAGTGTCACAGAAGTTCGACGTAGGATCCTGCATCTCAAATTTCAATGCAGGATTCTGCATTGATGCTAAAAGACATTGGGGGATGGTTTTCTTTATTTACCTGCCCCTAGGTAAACACTCAGTTGTGTTTACCTAATCAGGGGCTAAGAAACACACTGGGGAACCAGAGTTTCAGTCTGACCCTGAGTAATGCTTTTTTCACAATTGTAGTGTCTGAAATTGGGGAAGAAGTGGGTGCCAAACTTTCATGAAAATGTCACACTTTTGCGAAAGTGCCACATCTGTTTCTTCGGCAGTTTCTGACACTACAGGGGACTGATCGTGGAAATGGCATTTCTTGTAGTCAGATTGAAAATCTGATGCCCCAGTATGTTCCTCAGCCCCCGATTAGGTAAACACAGCTGACAGTGTTTACCTAGGGGCAGTAATTATTGCATTTCACCATTTTTGTCTGCCACTAACTGAAAACAAGATGGTGGCAGCTTGCAAACAAATTGGCATGGCTTTGGCCCATCGGCACAGCAGTTGGATTTCTGCTTGCGACACCGGTGACCTGGGTTCAGGAACAGACCCTGGTCATCGGAGGGCTGGCTGGGGGGGAGGATCGAGCATCCCATGGGCTGCTCTCCTTCTCCGGGTGGAGGGTACAGTGCACAACTGGTGCTAGAGGGACCCCTGGCAGAGGCTAGGGGTGCCACATCAGCCAGCATCAGAAAGATCCTGAGGGGTAGGATGGATGCTGGCATCATTGCATGCACCCACCCCTCACTTACAGGGGGGAAAAACTGCTGCATCTAGCGCCTTGATGGCGCCCGCCTCGCTGCTCCCAAAATTGCTCCCAGGCTGACTCCTCCTTGACCTATTCTGACATCTGCAGCACTGAGGGCCAGTGCCACTGCCCCGCCTTGGGGGGTAAGCCAGGGGGTATCAAGGGGGAGTAGCAGCTCATGTGGGTAGCGAAGGACGGTGAGGACTGTGACCTGGGCTGAGGGTACTGGCACTAGACAGTGGCCAAAAAGTATAAATAAAAACAAACAAAAAAAAAAAATTGGCATAGCTTGTAAGCTTTTAAAAGCAAAATTGCTTTCTTGAAAGCTTTTAAAAGCTTTCAAGCTGAACATATATTTTTTACCATACGCTATAATGAGAAACTTTGAACTGTCATAACTTTTGAATGGTTTAATATTTGTTTACCAAATCTTCAAAAGACACTTCCTTGACCCAATCCCCATATACCCTGAACATTTCAGACCAATTAGACAAACTGTTTGGGCTGTAGAGGTGAGCAAAGAATTCAAAAAAGGTGAGGATTTTTCACACTTTTTAATGCTCTCCAACTCTGCAACCGAAAATCTGACCACAGCACAAATTTTCAGATCCAGAGATCTATGGTACTGAACCACACGTGGCAAATTTCAAAGAGATCGGACAAACGGTTGTAAAGTTATTAAAGTGCAAAATTTGGGGTTTAACATAGTAGTGGCTGCGAACCCTAATATACCTGCCCAACAGGACAGGTATAATATATGCCCCAGTAGGGCAGGTATAGTTTGGGTTACACAGCCACTTCTATGTTAAACCCCAAATTTTGCACTTTAATAACTTTGCAACCGTTTTTCCTGTCTGCTTGAAATTTTGCTTGGGTGGTTTCAGTACCATAGATCTCCGGATCTGGGAAATTTTGTTGTGGTCAGATTTTCAGTTGCGGAGTTGCAGAGCATTGAAAAGCATGAAAAATCCTCAACTTTTTTGAATTCTTTGCTCACCTCTACAGCCCGAATGTTTTTTTCCGACTGGTCTGAAATTCTCAGGATATATGGGGACTGGGTCAAGGAAGTGCCTTTTGAAAATTTGGTGAAAATCCATTCAAAAGTAATGACAGTTCAAAGTTTCCCATTATAGCTTATTGGAGAAAATATGTGTTCAGCTTGAAAGCTTTTAAAAGCTTTCGTGAAGGCAATTTTGCTTTTAAAAACTTTCGAGCTATGTGAATTTGTTTGCGAGCTGCCGCTATCTTGTTTTCAGTTAATGGCAGACAAAAATGGCCGAAATGCATTCATTACTGCCCCTAGGTAAACACTGTCAGTTGTGTTTACCTAACTGGGGGCTGAGGAACAAATTGGGGGCATCAGATTTTCAATCTAACCCCCAGAAATGCAGTTTCCATGATCAGTCCCCTGCAGTGTAAGAAATTGCCGAAGAAACAGATGCGGCACTTTCATGAAAGTGTCACAGTTTCTCAAAAGTTTGGCACCCACTTCTTCCACAATTTCAGAACTAAAACTGTGAAAATAGCATTACTGGGGGTCAGATTGAACATCTGATGCCCCCAGTGTGTTCCTCCGCCCCCGATTAGGTAAACGCAACTGACACTGTTTACCTAGGGGCAATAAATAAAGAAAACCATCCTCCAATGTCTTTTAGCTTTGATGCAGAATCCTGCATCGAAATGTGCCGTGCAGGATCCTACATCGAACTTCTGTGCCACTTTCTCTGCTGACTGGGGTGCCTAGTCCCCCTGTCGACAGCATGTATCCCCCCCAAAAAAACCTCATGTGGCACACTGGCAGCCCACCCCAGTGTGACAATTTATTATCATATGTTTCTGACACGGGATGCCCCCTCCCATTTTGTATGCCCTCCCCAAAGCCCTTTCTTTTTCATGACATGGGGTGCCCAATCTCTGAGTCAAGTAGAATTCCACCCCCACTAGTGTGGCACACTGAGAGCCCACCTCAGTGTGCCAAATGTTTTTTAAACATAAACAATCTGTAAGTAAAGAAAACTGTCCCCCAACGTCTTTTAGCTTCGATGCAGGATCCTGCATCGAACTTCTGTGTCCACTTTCTTTGCCAATGGGGGTGCCCAGTCCCCCTGTTGGAAGTATGTATCCCCCAAAAATAAACTCATGTGGCACACTGGGAGCCCACCCATATGTTTCCGACACCAGGATGCCCCCGCCCGGTGTCGAATGCCTTCCCCCCAAAGCCCCTTCTTTTTTTCCTCAACATCGGGGTGCCCAATCCCCGAGTCAAGTAATGTTCTCCCCCCGATTAGTGTGGCACACTGGGAGCTCACACCAGTGTGCCAAATGTTTTAGAAAAAAATAAACTTAATCTGCAAATAAAGAAAACCATCCGGCGGTCTTTTTTACTCTACAAAAGAAAACAGTCCTTCGTTGTCTGTACAGTTCCCTCACCCATCCCACCCTCCCTCCCTCTGCTGCACCCACCTCCCGCACCCCCTACCCCATAGCCCATACTTACCCTCGGAGATCGGGATCAGTGATCTTCTATGGACTGGGGACACATCTGCACTCTTCAAAGCCGAACTGCGATCTGAGGAATCAAGGTAAGCTGTATAATGGGAGTCTATGGGATGGGAGGTTCAACTTATGTTGATATCTCAGCCAATTTAAGGAATTTAGGCCCCACATTTTCAATATGAGGTTTTTGGGACCACACCTCATGAACACAGTCATTGTCATTTCATTACTCAGTTGCAAAAGATGATTTTGTAGTCTGTGCATGGAATCACTTTTTGGGACCAATTAATGAAATGACAGTGCCTGTGTTCATGAGGTGGGGTCCCAAAAAGCCCATGTTAAAAGTTTGGTGCAAAAAAATAATCCGAAAAATGGCTGTGTTATGAGCGTGTGTTGCTCAGTTTGTATGCACACTTGTAACTTCACCAGTTTTTAATATTTTCACTCCAGTTTTTTAGCATTGCTATTTTTTCACGTGTCCTAATGAACAGTACAGGTGTCATTTTTCGCATCCTGCCTGAAACGTGTTTTCACACCTGTGGTGCATAATGGCGCAGTTGCTGTGAAGAAGGAACTTTCAGGAAGGATTAACAAAATCACAGTGCCACTGTTCATGAGGGGAGATTTCAAAAAGCCCATGCTGAAATTTGGTAAAAATATTCCAGAAAATGGCCGTGGTTTAAGTGGCCATTACACTGTTCCTACGCATGCTCGTAACTGCCAATTTTTAATATGTTCACTACAGATTTTCAACATTGCCATTTTTTCACACCTCCTTATGAACAGTACAGCTGTCATTATTTACATCATTCCCAAAACATGTTTTCGAACTTGTGCCGTAGAATGGCGGGAACGCTGTGCAAAATCAACTTTCAGGATGGATTAATGAAATGACAGTGGCAGTGTTCATGAGGGGAGGTTCCAAAAAACCCATGTTGAAAATTTAGTTCAAAACTTAAAAAAATTCACTGCATTACAAGTGTCTGCTGCACAATTTTCTTGCAAAATTCCCCATAGGATAGCACTGCAACGCCCATGGTGCCTTTCGATGCCCATATCTCGAAAATGGTTCGATATATGCATTTCTCAGGTTGTGTTATGTCACCATACTTATGTGCAAGTGGGAGCGCAGGGCCCAGAGGGCCTGCGCTCTCACATTAGCATACCATTGCACAACAAATTTCAGCGTTAGGGGCGCCCAGCACCCACAGCCACATACCAGTTACATTACACTACGTTTACAATGCAACTGGTGTAAATTTTTCAAGGAAACCAACAAAAGGCATCTATTTATTTATTTATCAAGTCTAGGATTACAAATACCTTTGAGCCAAGGCTCTTTTACAAAGGTTCCACGTCAGAGAAATACAAATTATGGGGAACATCAAGACAGACATTACAACACATTACTGAGATATCTGTGTCTGTGCCACCTTTCGGCACTTGTATCTCGAAAGTGGGTGAAGAAAGCACCAGTAGTGTTGCAGCTCTACCTTTAGTTTCCCAACAGTACCAGTAGTGTTGCAACACTACTTTTAGTTTTGTGAAAGTACCAGTAGTGTTGAGACACTACATTTAGTTTCACAAAAGTACCAGTAGTGTTGCAACACTTCCTTTATGTTTGCAAAAGTACCAGTAGCGTTGCAATACCATCTTTAGTTTTGTGAAAGCACCAGTAGTGTTGCAACACTACCTTTAGTTTCTAGTTTCATAAAAGTACCAGTAGTGTTGCAACACTTCCTTTATGTTTGCAAAAGTAGCAGTAGCATTGCAATACCATCTTTAGTTTTGTGAAAGCACCAGTAGTGTTGCAACACTACCTTTAGTTTCACAAAATTACCAGTAGTGTTGCGACACTACCTTTAGTTTTGTGAAAGTATCAGTAGTGTTGTGACACTACCTTTGGCTTTGTGGAAGTACCAGTAGTGTTGTGACACTATGTTTTAGTTTCGTGAAAGTACCCTACATTGACCTATGTGATGTTTGTGAAAGTTTCGGAATTTCATGGAATTAAAGCCCCAAACGAGCCAGTTTCTTTGCCATTTCATAGCAAAAAAATGGTTAGGGCTTTTTTGACTGAAATTTGCAGTGTAGCAAGACATGGCCACACAGATGTGCCTTTTGGAGGTTTGGTCACAAAACTGATGATGGTTCAATAGTTACAGTACAGGGCTCCGAAGTTGGCAAATGTTCCAAAGGATAACACTGCAGTGCCCGCTGAGCCTTTTGGCACCTGTATCTCGAAAATGGTTCAAAATATGGATTTTTTGCTGTGCTGACCTTAGTACACCTTTAGGTGGACTAAGCCCCTGTGGAGGTTTTGAAGTCATGATTTCAACTGCAGTGGGATTTTTTCCTTGGTTGCTACGGTTACTGAGATATTGTCAGATTAGTGTTGCAAGGGTTCCTTTTCATAACTATTGGGGTGTGGTATGTCTCCGTATTTATGTGTAAGTGGGAGTGCATGCCCCCACATATGCAAATCATGGATGTCAGTATGCAGAAATGGGCAGTGTGAGGGGAGCGCAGGGCCCAGAGGGCCCACGATCCCACAACCGCATACCAGTTACATTACATGTTCTCAAAAATAAGGGAAATTCATTGCAAAAAACATTGTTAATGTATCAGTTAGGGTTGATAATACACCAACAAAAGTTTGAAAATTCAGTGTAAGGGTTACAAGCCCCACCACCCCATCCCAACCCCCCACCCTCCTCACACCAACAGGCGTCAGGGTGTGCGTTGGGGTCATTGGGCCTAACTCTCACCCCATTCTCCTATACTGCACCACCTCAGCTTGTTTACACATGGAATGGGGTGAGGCCGATGACCCCAAGCATACACCCTGATGTCTTTTGGTGTGAGGAGGGAGAGTGGGTGGAACGGTGGTAGGGCTTGATAACCTCATAATTGAATTTCCAGACTTTTGTCGGTGTACTATCAACCTAACTGATGCATTAATGAAGTTTTGCAATGAATATATATATATATATATATATATATATATATATATATATATTATATGTATATTATATATGTATATGTATATAAATATAAACATATATACATATCTATTTATCTATCTATCTATCTATATATATATATCCATATATATCTATATATTAATCTATTATGCCATCCAGTCCCTAGTTTTAGCACTGGTTGTTAGACATAACCAGATGAGGGATCTCTCATATTTGCAACCACCAATCAACACTCTGTTATCCTCATTTGTCACATTTAGTACTTTCATGTGCAAACCACTACCAGACTATCCCTGAAACCTTTTTTCTCTTGAAACTGGGTCAGAAGGTAAATCCCAAGTGTGCACCACTGGAGGTTGTCTATGCCTCAAGTATCAGCAGAAGATGATGCACATCTGGTGGGATGTTATGAGGTCATTAAACCGGGTATAAATATCAACACACTCATAGAAACTGACTCTTCAATCATTGTCAAGTACTCAACAACAACAAAAAAGTGATACCAGCGGGCTTGCAATGTAAAGCACATTCCCAGCACTGAGTTTCTGCCATCTCTGGGAACTGAGCTTGCCAAATCTGAATTTCTGCTAATTGTGTAAAAGATTAATAGGTGGTTAATTCCTGCCACCTGGGCTGTGTGTTGGCCTTTGCTACTTTCATTGTTTCACCCTTTCTCACAAATGGATGTTTGTAACGAAGAGAATTCTGTGATAAATTTGTTATGTGGCAACAGAGGACCTTGTGAACTGTGTTCTGCTTTTTTTTTTTTTTTACATAGGTATGAAACAGGGTAGCTGGGTTTAAGTTCAAAGATCGAGTAGTGAATTATCTGTTTGAGTGACATCTACCAGATAGTGGCATCGGTTCGGTGGTTATGTTAATTTTTCCCTGTTGTAACTCGTTTGAAAGAGATCAGATAGCACAGTTACTAACCAGTCCTGGTGTCCTCCTGTTTAGCCTCCCTGCTTGTGTAACATCTGGTCCAGAAGTGGCACTTGTCACCCTGAATACAAATGTGCCTTTAGACAGGAGGGCATTTGCTGACCAATATGGGGTCTAGGGGATGGCCCAAGGGAGGGACTTACTGCCCCCACCAGCCTGTGCTTTGCTTACCTTAGGATGCTACACAAGTTCCTAACTCAAGTCAAGATTCAGTGTGTTGGACAGCACAGATGAAAGGGAAAAGAGAGGAAAAGGTTGATCTAAGGAAAGAAAATGAGGGATGTGCAATCTGGACAGCTACAGCAGCTGGCTGAGTATTTGAGAAGGACATGGACTGAAACTGCAGCAGTAACATGTCATTTAGCATGACATGGCTCTACAGCGTTCATGGCTATAACAGATTAAGGGAGCACTCCAGACAAATAGGAGCACTTCTCTCCCCTGTGTGTGAGACATTCTTGTTCTGTATAAAAGTGTTGCATTTATTGATCTCTCTCAGTAGTATATTAACACTGAATGTATGTGGACTCCACTCTGACAGGTGCCAGAGTGGTCTCACATTCCTAGGGTACCAGAGCACCTCACCCTGGGTTTGCAGGTCTTGTACCCTATGAATGCACATGACATCAGTCTCACAACCACAAGAGTGGTCTCTGTGCATGAATTATAAGAAAAAAGAGGCTTAGTAGGAGAGAGGGAAGTCATTGTGGTCGTGGAATTTGAAGCAGTGGGTAGAGGTGCCAAGGGCCCTGCAAGAGTAACATGAGAAAAACAAGGGGACAGAGGCTGCAGTGGCACAAGACACTGGGGACCAAAGCAAGCCCAGTAGGAAATGGAGAAAGGAGTTGCTGGTGCTGCAGAAAACAGTAGGTTATGAGTAAAAAGTAAATATCCTGGACTTGCCTAGTTTAGAGGTCAGAAGACTAAGTTGGGGTATATTCCTAATAAACAAAATAGTAAATTATCTGGAACTTTTTGATGAACTTCACTTAAAATGAGTGTCAGCAAACATGAATCAAGAGGGCATTATCTCCCAACTAAGAGGGGAACTATTTAAATCAAATCTACAAGGAAATTTCTTTACTCAGATGGTAGCAAGAGCATGTAATAAAGTACATGCTGACATAATAATTTGCAAAACACCAGCAAGTTTAAAGAATGCTCTGGGGGCTCTCAGTATAGCCTAGAAGTTAGAGCAATGAGCTGTGAATGAGCTTGGTACAGCCAGCAGCTCTGGGTTTGATTCCCACAACCTCCACTTGCATACTGTGTGACTCTGAGCAAGTCACTTAACCTCACCAGTACTTCCTGGTTGCCCCTGAAAACAGGCGCTTGTGCCTTGTTGGCCTTACCTGGTTACCAAAGACTAAACTAAAAAACAAATAAAACTGCTGTGAAGTGAGGGACAGATTCAATGGGCTTTAGTCTTATTCCATCCCAGTAATTAGGAGACTAAAGCCTGTAGTTCTCAGACTGGCTGACCACACCCCCTACTCCTATAAATACTCAACAGCCCCTTCCCTGCCAACACTAGGTGTTTTGCTTGGGCTGTTTATTGCTGCTGGAGGCTCTGCCCCCTCCCCACCCATGGCTGCTGCTTTCTTGGTTGCTTTTGGAATTTTCCTTTTAGTTTGCCTTCACCTTCTATTTGGTCTGTGCCTCTGTATTTTACTAGGTTAGTATTTTGTTGCTTTCTCTGGCTATAGTCTCATAGGTCTCAGAGGTCATTTTATGAACTATTTAGGTCAAGGACCATTAAAAGCTCACCCTTTATACAAAGGGATATCCTGATATGCCCTCCCTAATAAGATATTCATCTAATCTGAGTTTAAATTCTGTCATATTACCACTACCCTCCACTTCCATCGGAAGTTCATTCCAGATGGTGATAACCCTCTGGTTAAACCAACTAGCCCTACACCTAGTAGAACTAGTTTCAACCTTTAGCTGTAGGCCATGTGCTCATGTCCTGTAATTCTTGTCCCTCAGCTCAAAGCACAGACATTCCTGTAAATTGTTATTTGGTAGGGAAAAGCACACAGATCTCCCCAAAACTGTGTATACTCCAGGGAGTATGACCCCAGGGACCTCAATCTGTCCTCATAACTTGGGCCATTCAGGCTAGTCACCATTTTGGTTGCCCTACGCTGCACTCCCTCAAGTATCCTACTCCCTGCTTTCGTATTAGGTGCCCAAAACTGGGAACAGTATTCCATGTGGGGCCTCACACCGGAGGTATACAGAGGCATTACCACTCCCTTGTTTCTGCTTCTAATATGCCTTCTGATCCAATTTAGAATTTCTTGTTGCTTTTTCCACACTGTAGTGACACTGCTGCTTAAATCTCAAATAGTTTGTTATCAGTATACCCAGATCCTGGCCGGTCCGGTGGTGCTGAGGTTTGAGGCGCTGGACGTCACACCTCGCACTACGCCAGTGACCTGGGTTCGGGAATGGATTCGGGTTGCTGGGGGTCGGTGGGGGGAGGGAGGGAGGATTGAGCATCCCTGCGGATGTTCTCGTCCCTCTGGGGTGGGATACCAGGGGTGCCTCTAGCACCTGACACCCCTGAAGCCGGTGGATGCATGGGCTTATGGGGTACCGGCGGCTCTACTGGAGTCGGGAAGGGAGGACACTGTTACGCGTGTGGCTGTTGGCATGCGTCAGCACATTGGCAAACCTGGACGTATGCCCTAAGCTCAGGCATCCCAGAGGAATGGGAGAAAAACAGGGGAAAAATCTAACACCCCTGGCCCTATGAGCAGATGAAACTAGGGATGGGATGCTGTGGGGATTGCCCTGGTGGACAGAGTAGGAGGAGGTATGAGGCCTCCTCTGAAAGCCGTGGGAGCCAGGCAAATTAAAAAAAAAAAAAAAAAAAAAAAAGGTATACCCAGATCCTTCTCCTCAGTTGTTTCTTTGAGGATTATGCCATCCAGTCTGTACTGGGGCATTGTCTTAGACCTGCCTAAGTGCATTACTGCACATGTACCTACATTGAATCTAAGTTTGTATTTTTGGGACCAGATTTCCAAGTTGTATAATTCATTCTGTAATGTTTCATCCTCTTTAGGACCGTAAACAGCAGAAGCAATTTTAATATTGTCCGTGAATTTTGATATCCATATCCATACTCCTTGCCCACAGCTAATGGAAGCAACATACAGATTAAATCATTTCGGACCCAGAACTGATCCCTGGTGCACCGCACTGGTAAGCCCTGCTCATTCAGATGTCATTCCATAAAAGTGTACCTGTTGTTTCCTGCCCCTAAACCAAAAAGCAATCCAATCCATTAGATTGATATTAAAACCATAGGCCAATAAGACCTCAATTAATTCCTGGTGGTGCACAGAGTCAAACACTTTACTAAAGTCTAAAAATATAATGTCTACAGGATACCTATTGTCCAATTCCACATTCACCCAATCAAAAAACTATCAGATTTGTTTGACATAATCTGCCCTTGGTGAAGCCATGCTATGCTATATAAAATCAACTGTATTTGAATCTAATACATTTCTCTAATTCCTCCTTTATTATGCCTTCAAGCATCTTCACCAGGACAGATGTCAAACTTACAGGATTGTAATTTTTTAATTCCTTCCTGCTACCTTTTATGTAAGCAAAAAAAGTCCGGCAACTCAGAAGGATCAAAGGCACTTGTAAGCTAAGAGATGTTCATTTTATTTTGGCAAAGCGGTAAAAAAGCAGCATAAAGAGCACCACATAAAATCAACAACGTTTCACATCCTTCCAACGCATTTGCTTCTGTATACTGGTACACGTCTAGGCACCGGAGTCTTTTCTAGTGGCTGCCTTCTCTCTTTGTTACCTTTTATACAAATAGGGACAACTGTTGCTTGCCTCCAGCTATCCATGACAGAGCCGCTGTTAAGCGATGTATGAAAAAGTCTTGTGATTGGTCCAGCTAACTCATTCACTAATTCCTTTGTCACTCTAGGATGCCCCCCCCCCCCGATCCCAGTGCTTTGTTTGAATACTTTAACCTTCTTGTTATGTCACTTTCTACAAGTCCCAAAGCAATCCCCTTCCCATCAGTCCTAATACCAGTAGCACCACCTGTCCTGTCATTGAACAATGAGGGAAAATAGTTATTTATTAATTGAATCGTGTCCTTTTCTTCTATAACCAGGTTGCCCTTGTCATCTTCCAATGGTCCCACCTTAAAATAACCTCCTCAGTTGTGGTTAATATAATTATAGAAGACCTTGTAGTTGTCCTTCACCTTGGATGCCAGCCTCAGCTCATACTTTCTCGTTGCTGCTTTAATGCTCGTTTTGCAAGCCCTAGCTATTTTCTTGTAACTAAGCCATGCTTCTTGGCCTTTTTATAGGCCCTCTTTTTTTCTGATACACCTACTGGCCTTTTTATCAAACCATTCAGGTATTTTACCAGAATTATTGTACTTAATCCTCTCTGGTACATACTTGTTGACAAGGTAGCCTAGTTTGTTTCGACGAGGTAGCCTAGTTTGTGCTGTGCTCCTGCTTCTCTCTAGGGCAATGGCTTGCTGCTCCTTGTCCTCCTTTTACTCATCATATCCTTGCTGTGTGCTTTCCATTTTCTTCTGCCTTCTATGTCAGAGCTCTAATTAGGTAGCCCTTTATTTTGTGTTTTAATGCCTGCCTTTGTCATGCTGTTGTATTTTCTTATGTTTTCCCCTGCTACTCTTGGTCCTATCTTCCCTCAGCGCTTCCCCACTGTGTGCTTTCAGTTTGCTTCCACCATCTATGTCAGTTACTAAGTGGGTAGGTCTTTATTTTGTGTTTTTAGTCCTGCTTTTGTCATGCTATTGTACTACCTTTTGTTTTCCGGGGCTCTAATTACCTGCTGTTTCAGCATACATTTGTAATATTTTTAAAGATTTACCCGCTGTTCATATTCAGCTATTTCCCCCAGCTAATTTCTTGACAAGATCCCCTGGGCCTCTTATTGTGTCTATGAATATCTGCAGTCTCCTAAAGAAATTTGACTCGCTCCAATGTTGGGTCACTGTCCACAAACCCGACATCATCTCCCTAGTTGAAACCTGGCTATCTGACTCGACCCCCGACTCCCTTGTCTCACTTCCTGGCTACTCACTTTATCGAGAGGACCGTGTAGGTAGACGGGGTGGGGGCTGTGCTCTTTATATCAAAGACTCCCTCCCTTCCTGGACAAGCCCTCCCAGCCCCTGTCCTTAACCTCAGGGCTCAGGCCCTAACCCTAAAACTTACCCCTGATCCCTCTAGAGGCCCCCTCTTTCTAACCTCTGCCTATATTCCCCCCAAAAATCAAGCCCAGGCCCTGATCCCACTAACAGAGTATCTCACCTCTCTACCACACTCCTCTGAGCATATTCTTATGGGTGATCTAAATATTAACTGGCTTAGCCCCTCATCCTCCTCTACCTGTGACTCCTTCACTTCTATTGACCTAACACAACTTGTTACCCAACCTACAGGAGTGAACCCCAGCATGGGGTCGAGCACTCTTCTTGATGTGGTCCTCACTAACCGACCTAGCCAAATTTGCAATCTACAAGTCCTTCCTGATGGAATCAGTGACCACTCCCCTATTCTTTTCCGTTGGATAACATCCCTACCCAAACCCACTGCACAGCCCACCCTACGGCGGCGGCTATGACCAGGGGCGCTGAGGGGCCTGAAGCAATTTCTAGCCCAAGTTGACTGGTCTCCCATTGAGACCGCCTCCAGCCTAGATACGGCCCTGGCCTTCTTCACCTTAATGTTTAACAAAGCCTGTGATATCTTCGCACCCCTAACCAAACTTCGTTCCAAAGTACGGCATGCTCCCTGGGTTACTCCTTCCCTGCTCCAACTTCTTAGGCACAGGGATAACCTGTGACACCTAGCCACAGAAACTGACCATCCTGCAGACAGGCAGGTGTATGCAGCTGCCCATAATAAATGTACCTGGGCCATTCGCAAGTCTAAGGCCGACCACTATTGGGCCTCACTTACCTCGCCTGGGGGAATGCCAGAACCTTCTGGATAACATCAAACAACTAAACGGAGGTACACACCCTCCTCTGCCATCCCAAATCAACAGTGAGGGCTCTATCTCTACCGATCCTACCCTCATCGCCAACCATCTCAATAAATCCTTTACTGACCTTAGCCCTGTACTTCCTAGCAACTTCTTTGACCCCCCCCCACACTCCTGACCCTGTTCTCTCACACCCATGTTTCCACTTTCTCCGGGTCACTGTCAAGGAAGTCAGACCGTATCTGACCAAGGCCTTAAGGAGCAATACCACTGGCAGCGACTCCTTGGACCCCAGACTCCTTTGCCAGGTACTGGACCTGGTTATTGCCCCAATCACTAGCCTCTTCAATAAATCACTCTGTCTAGGGCGATTTCTATCTGCCTGGAAAATCGCCACTGTCACTTCTATACTTAAGGGTGGGGATAGGTCCCTTTCTAGCAATTATCATCCTATCTCCATCCTCTCACCACTCTCAAAAGCCTTAGAAAAAGTAGTATCCTCCAAAATCTCAGAGTATCTTACCAAATACAGTATCCTCTGCCCTGAACAGCATGGCTTCCGTGCTGGACACAGTACCAACACCACCCTCATTGAGTTTTCTAACTTTCTTCATTCCTCCCTGGACTCGGGTTCTCTGGCTGGCACAGTGTTCATTGACCTGTCAAAAGCCTTTGACACTGTTTCCCATCCTCTCCTGCTGGAAGCACTTAGCCACACTGGCTTTGCTGCAGGGCCTGTCTCCTGGTGCTCCAGCTATCTGTCTGCCTGGTCCCAGTGTGTTAAAATCAATGGGACACTCTCCAGCCTCTGCCCTATTTGATCTGGGGTTCCCCAGGGCTCTATTCTTGGGCCCTTGCTCTTTTCCCTTTATCTCAACATCCTGCCAGGTGTCTGTACTGGTAAACTCCTACTTTATGCAGATGACGCTGTTATCTTCACCTCTGACCGTAACCCCACCACCCTCCAGGAATCCCTACAATTATCTTATAAAGACACGGACGCCTGGTTTAAAGAGCATAGACTTGTAATCAATCTTAAAAAGACTAAATCTATGCTCTTTACCCACCCCCAAAACAAAGCTAGTAATTTCCAACTTCAAGTCTTTGCCAGCTCTAAGTTCCCACTCGAGCAAGTTATTCATACAAGTACCTTAGGATAACCTTTGACTCTGCCCTCTCGTTCCATGCCCACATCTCTGCCCTAGCTTCCACCACCAATGTTCGGTTGGGTATCCTTTACCGCCACAAACACTGTCTCCACCTGATGCCCTCCAACTCGCAGTTATGTCCTCTATTCTGTCACTAGTAGATTATGGTTTACCAGTCTATGGGGCTGCTGACCAGACTTCGCCAAACAAAATCCGCCTCAGCTTAAATAAGGCCTGTAGGCTAGTCACCGGTGCTCCCAGACTTATGCATACCTGCCATCTATATGCCCAGGCAAATCTGCTCGATCTTGACGAATGTCTTAGGTACCAAACTGGCCTCCTTACAAAAAAAACCCTCCTTGGGCTATCCCCACCTGGTTTGTCTGCCCTTATCCACCAAGTAAATTCACTAGCTCCAACGCGGTCCTCCTGCAAAACCATGTTGAAAGGTACTCAGAGCAGGACCTCTCATGGACAACGGGCCTACCACTACCGTGCCCCATCCTGGTACAATACCCTCCCCGCCAGTATCTCTGACGCCCCCACAATCTCTCGTTTTAAAACCACCCTCCGGAATCACCTTATCACTACTTGCAGCTACTGCTGTTTCTAAGCTCTCTTGCTCATTTGTCTGACAAAGCTCCCCGAGTGGCTGCTCATATCCTTTACCTCCTCTACCCTTGGTTCCTGATACCTCTCTGCTGACTCCGCCAAACTGCACTATATTGACCCTCCTCTGTTTTGCTTGATGTTCTAGTTATTTCTGACCAATGTTAACTTCACCAATCCTGTAACCTTGCAAATTGTAACTTTCTTATGCACTCCTGTTCCCTCAAAAATTTGTACATTGTTTTCCTGCAACTGTTTGTTATCACTGTTTTGCCCTCTCTGTGATGATGTACCTTTGTAAATGAGCCTCTGGCTCAAAGGTTGTAAACTGATGCTTAATAAATAAATAAATACTGCAGTTCCTGCATACTTACAAGGGTGTGGCTTCAACAGCTTCTTATCTGTGTCCTGTCTCTGCTGTGATTCAGTGTTTTCAGCTACAGCTCTGCTTGTTTTTACCATCAGATTCCAGTCAGTCGTACTGTTTTGCAACTTTCCAGAAGCTCCTTACTAAGATTCATACTAAAGTACAATAGGAGTGATGTTGTTCCAGTTATGTATAATAACTCAGTATACCACCATTAAACAGAAAGTTGTCTAGTTTGTGTTTGAATTCTGTCTTTGTTTTGCTAGTTATTATGTCAGTTGGAAGAGTCCCCCAGGGACTGATAACACATTGGGTGAAATATATTTCCTTTTAATTGTTTTAAAGGTTTGCCCCTTTAATTGAAGAGGATGTCCTCTAGTATTTTTGTTATCTGTTTGAAGTTAAAAACTTGCATTATTTGATACAAAGTTAAGAGACCACCCCTTAAGCGGCATAGTTCTAAAGTTTTTAAATTCAAATGTTCTAGTCTTGTTTCATATGATAACTTGGTATGCTACAGATGGCCTTGGTGGCTTTTCATTGAACTTTTTCAATATTACCAATATCCCTGAGTTTATAAAGGCACCACACTGGGGTGGCATAATCAAGATGCGGGTGGACATATGCTCTGTAAAGAGAAAAGATTACTGCCTTTTCCCTTGATCTTATATTTCTTTGTATTGTCCACAGCATTCTGCTAGCATGAGTTATAACAAGAGATGTCTGGGATGCGTGGTCACATTTCTCAGTAATGACAAGGCCCAGATCCTTCTCATTACTGATCTGTGACAAAAGTTTGCTGCCCAGTGTATAGGGCGTACATTCTATTCTTTTTACCCAGATGCATTACTTTACATGCTGTACCCACTACTAAAATAGTGGTCAGCTAATAGAAAGCTCTCAGCCAGAAACAACCAGAAGCAACAGCTCAGACACAAAGGGCAACCTTAAGAGGCATATGCCAAGTGCGGTCCAGCCCCTAGCCTTACTGTCTGCTGAACTTCACTGATCTTCTTCAGCAACTGGGAGAGAGAGACCAATCACAGAGGGGAGGCAGACTCTGACAAGTGCAGACGCAGGGATTCCTTGACAGCGGTTCTACCTGAGTCCTCCTTGGAGTGCACAGTCTGGGCTCCTTTCTATGCTGAGGCAGCTTCTCTCCTCGCTTGCCCTGCTCAGACTCAGCCAGCGGCTGCTGTCTTAGCATAAGGAGCTATTGGACCACTTACTCCATGCCCCTTAACATAAAAAGAACAGGTTTTCTTTCCATCCTATCAGTTCTGTGTGTACTTTGGTTTTATGTGCAGTTGATATAACAAGGTCTTGGTACATCTAAAAGGCAGAACATCACTGATTGCTTTTACAGGTAGCAAGAACAAAGTTGAGTGGGAAGCAGTACCCAAGGAACCACAGGGGACAATTGTTGCCACTCCTCAACAATCTCCTATGAACACACAACCAAATCAAGACAACATTAACACACACCTTATTGGCACACTTAAGGACCCTACAAGGTTATTTAATATAAAGACAACGTCTCCTACAAATATACGGAAAAAGGGAAGCTCCACAGTGATCAATTCTAACCAAAGAAGGCAAGCATTGTGTGTCAATACTCGTAGCCTGGTAAAAAAAATTCTGGATCTAACTGCAATAATGGCGGAGGCAGACCTGGACTAGGTCGCAGTCACAGAGACATGGTTCACCGAGAACCACACCTGGGATGTAGCTATCCCAGGATACACACTATTCTGAAAAGACCGCAAAGGTAAAAAAGGTGGAGGGGTAGCAATGTATGTAAAAAACAGCATCAGTGTTTTGAAAACCCAGAGACACAGCAGCAATGTGGAGGTCCTCTGGGTCACACTCAGAGCAGGAAGTAAGTACTGTATCCAAGTTGGGGTTATATACAGACTCCCCCCCCCCAGCCCAGGATAAAGACTTGGACAGGAAACTCCTGGAGGCCATCCTACAGATGGCAGACAAAGGAAAACTGCTGCAGGTCGGTGATTTCAACCTACTGGATGTAGATTGGCTCTCACACACTGCCTCTACAGAAAGGAGCAGAGAATTCCTCCTAGCACTAAAGGGAGCAGGACTAAAACAGTTGGTGACCACACCAGCATGAGAGGAAGCCATCTTGAACCTCATGCTCTCAAATAGCGACAGGATATCTGTCACAACTGTGGGCAGCAATCTGGTTACCAGTGACCATAGGACCGCCTGGATCACCATCACCAGTAAAGAGCAAGTCAGCCACAGCAAACTCAGGGCCCTGGATTTTAAGAAGACTGACTTTACTCAAATGAGGGCTTCCATAAAACAAATACTTAGCAAGGACACAGGGGGCACAGTGGAACAGAGGTGGAAAGCCCTGAAGGAAGCTATACTCACAGTAACTGCCCAATGCATGAAGCAGATCTCTAAGTCAAGAAAAAGGAGAAAACCACTATGGTATACCAAGGATGTAGCAACAAAAATAAAGGCTAAAAGGAAAGCGTTCAAGAGATTCAAGGATACTAACAATAAGGCAGATATGGAAGGCTACAAAACAAAGCTAAAAGAAGCAGATAAGGCAGTAAGGGCAGGCAAAGCCCAGGCAAAACAGACCCTGGTACGAGGAGTAAAGAAGGGCGACAAAACGTTTTATGGATACATCAGAGAAAAAAGGAAAACAAAAGGAGGCATTATAAGAATAGCAACCAAGGACAGCAAACAGGAAGAAAATGGTAACGAAAAAGTGGAGATTCTAAACAGTTTTTTCTGCTCAGTCTTCACAAAAGAAGACGATGGCAATGGACCCAAAATGCAGAACACAAGCGGACTCACCATGGAAGCAGATGCTGGACCATTTACAAGAGACAGTGTTTTAATAGAGCTTCTCAAATTATAAGCAAATAAAGCAATGGGCCCAGATGAAATCCACCCTAGAATTCTGAAGGAGCTGGCACAGGAAATTGCAGGCCCACTGGCAGAATTATTCACACAGTCTCTAGAGAACGGGAAAACACCTCAGGATTAGAGAAGGGCCACAGTGATACCATTGTACAAAAGTGGAAGCAGGAAGGAGCCCGGAAACTACTGGCCAGTGAGCTTGACCTCGGTAGTGGGGAAGCTTATGGAGTCCTTACTTAAGGAAACAATAGTGATGTTCCTTATGGAAACAGGGCAGCTAGATACTAAATAGAATGGATTTACAGTAGGATGGTCATGTCAAATGAATATGATTAAAATCTTTGACTGGGTCTCCAAAATAGTGGACCAGGGAGGGGCGGCAGACATAGTCTATCTAGATTTCAGCAAGGCATTTGACTCTGTCTCCCATAGAAGATTGGTCAATAAGCTAGAGCACTCCGGGTTAGGGCACAAAATAGTCAAGTAGGTTCAAAACTGGCTCCACATTAGAATGCAGAGGGTCATAGTCAATGGAACACTGTCTAGTGAGAGAAGGGTGATCAGTGGTGTACCTCAAGGATCTGTCCTTGGCCCAGTCCTCAGTCCTCTTAAATATATTCATCAGTGACATTGCTGATGGCCTGCAGGGTAAGGTATGCCTGTTCGCAGATGACACAAAGCTCTGCAACAGGGTAGATACAACTGAAGGAACGGCAGCAATGGAAACATAGAAACATAGACTTTGACGGCAGATAAGGACCGCTAGGCCCATCTAGTCTGCCCATTTCCCTACCTACAGGATAGGCCGCAGATCCTAGTTAACCAACAGCCTATATCTTCCTGCCCCCCACAAGAATTGCCTTATGTCTGTCCCATACATTCTTGAATTCTCCCACAGTTTTAGACCCCACAACTTCTTCAGGAAGGCTGTTCCATGCATCCACTACCCTCTCTTGAAATAATACTTCCTCACATTGCCCTGAACCGCCTCCTTCTATCTTTAAATTGTGTCCCCTTGTTCTTGCAAGTCTCTTTTTCTGAAAGATGCTACCCTCTTGGACTTTGTTGATTCCCTTGAGGTACTTGAAAGTTTCTATCATGTCCCCCTCTCCTTCTTTCCTCAAGGGTATACATATTAAGCTCCTTTAGTCTCTCCTAATCGGCTTCTCTTGCAGACCCTGCACCATTTAGTTGCCCTCCTCTGGACTGCCTCTATCCTGTCTATGTCCTTGCGGAGATGGGGTCTCCAGAACTGGACACAGTATTCCAGATGGGGTCTCACCAACTGTCTGTACAGAGGATAACAACTTCCTGTTTTCTGCTGCTGATGCCTCTCCTATACATCCCAGTATACCCCGGCCCTCCCTACTGCCTTCTCACATTGCTTGCTAACCTTAAGGTCATCTGATATGATTACCCCAGGTCCCTTTCCTGTTTTGTTGTTGTTACTACCTCCCCACCCATTGTGTATTCTTCCCCTGGGTTCTTGTTTCCCAGGTGCATTATTTTGCACTTTTTTGCATTGAATCCTAGCTGCCATACGTCTGATCATTCCTCCAACCTTGCCAAGTCCCTTTTCATCCTTTCCATGCCTCCTTGTGTATCAACCCTGTTGCAGATCTTTGTGTCATCTGCAAAAAGGCATACTTTTCCTTCCAGTCCCTCTGCAATATCACTGATGAAGACATTAAAAAGGACTGCACCCAATACTGAACCCTGCGGTACCCCACTAGTAACCGCCCTTTCTCCAGAGTGGACTCCATTTACAATTACCTTCTGTGTCCTGTTGTCCAGCCAATGTTTTACCCAGGCTACCACCCTGGGACCCACTCCCAGGCTGGTTAATTTGACTAATAATCTTTTGTGTGGGACTGTGTCAAATGCCTTGCTAAAGTCTAGGTAGGCCATGTCCACAGCCCCTCCCTGGTCTACTACTTTGGTCACCCAGTCAAAGAAATCTATTAAATTCGTCTGACATGACATTCCCACTGTGAACCCATGCTGCCTTGGATCCTGTGCTCCACTGACCTCTAGGTACTCAACTATTCTTTCCTTCAGAAGTGACTCCATCACTTTCCCTACCACAGAGGTCAGACTGACAGGTCTGTAGTTTCCTGCCTCTGTCTTGGTCCCACTTTTGTGAAGGGGAATCACATCCGCCTTCCTCCAGTCCTTGGGTACCACACCATCCTCCCATGATTTATTAAAAAGAGTAGCCAGTGGTTTCACTAGTTCCTTCCTTAATTCTTTTAGAATTCTGGGGTGAATTCCATCAGGACCCATTGCTTTGTCCACCTTCAGTTTTAGGAGTTCTTCTGTTAATTGGATTAGACACTTCCCCCTCCTCTTTTGTGAATACTGAGCAGAAATATTCATTCAGTATTCCTGCTTTTTCACTGTCCCCCCTCTGCCCACCCACCGTTCATTCTATTCAGCCTCACTATCCCTCCCTTTGTCTTTCATCGCTGATGTACCTATAAAAGGTTTTATCCCCCTTCTTAACTGAGTTGGCTATCTTTTCCTCAGTTTGGGCCTTTGCTATTCTGACTTCCCTCCCTGCTTCTTTCTGCCTTAACTGATTTTGACTCTCTGTCCTGCTCCTTCTGTGTTTCCTTATACTTCCGAGATGCTATCTTTTCTTCCTGACTTTCACAGCCACCTCTTTTGAGAACCATAGTGGCTTTTTCTTTCATTTTGATTTGTTTATTTGCTTCACACAAAGGCTTGTTGCCTCTGTGATGGCAGTTTTGATAATTCCCCATTGTTGCTCCACAACTCCTTCTAGCCTGTTTGCTAGTGCTTTTCTGAGGCACTCTCCCATCTTGCCAAAGTCAGCCCTCCTAAAGTCCAGTACCCTCACTTTTGTATGGCTTGACTCTGTAGCTGAGTTTAACAGTGAACCACACTGTTTGATGGTCACTTGTCCCCAGATGGCAACCCACTTCTAGATCTGAGATCCTCTCACTGCCCCGTTTGAGAGTACAAGGTCTAAGATTGTTCCCTCACAGTGGGTTCTGAAACTAGCTGTCTAATGCCTGCCACCTGTAGGGCATCAAGAATGGCCCTGCTCTTGGATGTGGCTGCAGCAAATGTGCTCCAGTTAACATCTGGCATATTCAGGTCTCCCATCAACAGTATCTCCCCTTTCTCTGCCATTCTAAGAATGCCTTCTCTCATATCCTTGTCCATTCCTTCCCCTGACATGGGGTCTGTACACAACCCTGTGTGGATTGTGGTGCCCTTTCCAGTCTCAAGGTGACCCACAGTGCCTCCTCTCCTCCCTGTTTACTCTTTTGTTCATTCTTTATCCCTTCCTTCCCCTCCTTCTCTCCATTCATCTTTTCTCCATATTTCATATTTCCATCCATCCATCCCTCCATTCCATCATTCCTTCCATTTCTATTCTTCCCCACCCCATCCCTGTCCTTCTTGCCTTTGTCCTTTCTCCATTTACCACTGCCCTTCTCCCTATCGACACCTCCATGTTGGTGTTTGCCACACTTACTACCGTGATTGTTTGGGGGCTAGGATTTTCCTGCTCCTTTCCAGTGCCTCCCCCCTTGGCTAGTTTAAAAGCTTGCCAATGAATCATTTAAACCTATCACCTAGGATCCTGGTTCCCTCCCCGGACAGATGCAGCCCATCATGCCAGTATAGGCTTGCATCACTCCAGGTGGACCCCCAGTCCCCAATGAAGCCAAATCCCTGAGCTCTACATCAGTTTTTCAACCACTGATTGAATCCCATGGTATGGAACACCCTAGCTTCTCCTATGCCATAGATGGGTAGCACCTCGAGAAGGTTACCGTGTGTGCTACTTGACTAAGGCCCTCCCAATTCCACAAACTCTTCCTGCACTTCTCTAATCCCTTTCTTAGCCAGGTCATTTGTCACTAGGTGGACAATGACATCCAGCTCCCTCCCCTGTGCAGCTGCTCCGGCAATCCTGAGGATTCGCTCCCTGTCCCTCCAAGCCATGGCCAGGCAGTCACCTTACCTCCCTCTCCCCTTCCTTGCCCAGTTCTACCTTCCTAACAATGGAGTCCCCACCAGGAGTTGTTTCCTTCCCCTGCAGGGTCCCCTGCCACCCTCCTGTGGGTCTCCTTTGTGGAGGTTCCCAGCATCCTCCTTGGTCTCCACTGTGGGGTGCCTCCATAGAGGAACCACACTTTGCCAGAATGGCATAGGGTGTGGAGGTACAACTGGAGGATGTGCCTCTGTTCCACCACCCTCACCCTCCCTGAGCCCACTGTGGTCCAGCAGCTCCTCTTTCTTGGCAACCTCTGAGGCAGCGGCAGTGGCACTGGTGGTCCCTGGATGGAAGAGGAGGTCCCACAAATCCTGGCCAACTCAGGCCTGGAGATGAGCAACCTCCTCCCTCAGCCCAGAGGGTGCCTGCAGATGGGAGAACACGCATCCTCAGAACATCTCCCGGAAGACTGCTGCTCCCAGCCACTGCACTGCACCACTCCAATCATGTCTTATTTCTGGCCCCTTAACTGTTTGCAATCCTTACTCTTTCCTCTGTTTTTCTCCCTCTCTCTCCTTACTTTCTGCCTGTGTTCCTTTAAGCTCCCTGATTGTCCTGTTCTGAGACAAGAATATCCTATATTTCTCAGTAGACCACTTACTTGTTCAGAGGCAGACCTCCAGCAGCTAGAGGGGGCCGGAGAGCTACTCTTGCCCTTCTAGGATGGTGGGTCCTTGGTGGTTCTGTGATCACTCACTTTCTGCCCCTAAACAAGCAGATCTAAAGAGCCTAGAAGCATGGTCTAGGGACTGACAGTTGAAATTCAATGCCAAAAAATGCAAAGTCATGCACCTAGGTAAAGGAAACCCAAGGAAAACATACACACTTGCTGGTGAACAATTAACAGAAACAAAACTCAAACGGGACCTCAGAGTGCTTATTTCTGATGAATTAAAGGTGGTTAGACAATGTGAAAAGGTGGTGCAGAAAGCTAGTAGCATCCTCGGATGTATTGGCAGGGGCATTACAAGTAGGAACTGAGAGGTCATACTCCCTCTGTACAGGTCCTTGGTGAGACCACATCTCAAGTACTGCGTATAGTTCTGGAGGCCACACCTAAAAAAGGACATAGGTTGCTTGGAGGCTGTACAGAGGAGAGCTACTAAAGTGGTACAGGAACTGCACCAGAAGGAATATGAATCTAGATTATAGCAACTGCAAATGTACTCCCTTGAGCAAAGGAGAAACAGGGGGGGATATGATAGAAACCTTCAAATACATTAAGGGCATAAATAAGGTACAAGCAGAAAATCCCTTTCACAGAAATGAGACCACACGAATGAGGGAGCACAGTTTGAGCCTACAGGGGATAAGATTAAAACCAACATTCGTAAGTTCTACTTCACAGATAGGGTGGTGGATCCTTGGAATAGCTTACCACCAGAGACTGTGGAGGCCAAAACAGTCACTGCTTTTAAGCTAGAGCGGGACAAGTACTGTGGTAATCTTGGATGAAGAACAGAATGGGGGTTAGGCAATCTGGGCAGACTAGTTCAATCAATCAATCAAGTCTTTATTTAACCAGGCGTTCATCGTTGAGCAGAAGCTCATTTGCAAGATGGACCTGGGTGGAGCATGAACAATTGTATATGCAGGTCAACACAGGTATTTACAAGGCAATACAGATAATACTCTTTACAGAGAGGAAGAAAAAGAAGTTCATATGTACATAGAATTATACAGATATTGTACAGATTACACGGTATTTACATACATAGAAGTGTCTATAGGAAGATAAAGCAGGTTATCTAAGGTTGCAGGAGGAAGTAACGGAAGAAAAAATAAAATAAAAATATACACCAGGTAGAGGTGAAGGTGGGGGAAGAGGGGAGGGAAGTAGGGAGAAAGGCTAGGAGGGCACGGTGCACAGGAAAGAGTTGGTAAAAGCTGGATGTAGAGAAGGTGGATGGAGAAAAGGAGTATGTGTGGCCCAGAGATTGAATACTATAAAGCACGGGCATGGTAGGATGTCACAACCCAGGGTAGTGAGCTCCTATCCGAGGTTGGGAAAGGAAGAATAAGGGGATGGATGGGCCTAGTGTTGATAAGACAGGGGGATAAGAGAGAGAACAATTAGGCTGGTGAGGAGCAAGCTGGGGGTCAGTACTTAAAATTGGGTCTAGGCGTGGCTATATACCAGTGCAGACACCGGTACTGGATCTGAGTGGGTGAAGCAGTTACATACTTCTCTGATTGTATGGAAATAAAGCATCTTGAAAGCATTTATACTGATTAGAGTGCTTAATTTGAGGGTTTTTTGTAGATCGTTCCATAAGGTTGGTAGCACGAAGCTTATGGCTGCCCTGTTGAAGCGGGATTTTGCTTTGGGTACTTTAAGTGTAATAGCTGAGTAACTTCTTAACGCGTATTTCCCAATTATACTCAGGGGAAGACAGCAGGAGATATAGTAAGGCAGCTTATTAGAGATGGCTCTATAGGTCCAGAGAGCGGCGTTTCTGTGGCGCCTGAACTTTAGTGATGTCCATCCCACTGCCGCATATAGGGTGCAGTGATGTGTGTCGAAGGGGAGTCCCGTTATAAACCTCAGTGCTCGATGGTAGAGTGTGTCCAGTTTAGCCATGTAATAGTCGGGGCATTGGCTGTAGAGGAAGTCAGTGTAATCAACCAATGATAGGAAAATGGATTGGATCAGTTGTTTCTTGGCATCTCTGGTGAGAAATTGGCTGATTCTAAAAAACAGTCCAAGCCTTTGCCGAAGTCGTTTAAGCAAGTCCTCGATATGTTCAATGAAGGAGAGTCTTTGATCTATCCAAACTCCCAGATACTTGAATTTTGTAACAAATTCTAGTTTTCACCTAGAACTGTGGTAATTTGGGAACTGTCCCACTGGACACAGGGTTAGCTGTACGGATAAAAGGGAGAGGACCATCGCTTTAGTTTTTGGCATTAAGGAGTAGCTTTTTTTGGAGGAGTTGGCTTTGCAAAAGGTTGAATTCTGACTGTAGGTCATTGCAGGCAGCTTCAGGTGTTGGGCGACTCACGTAGAGAACTGTGTCATCTGCAAACAGATGGATGTTGGCTTCTTTTATACAGTAGTCGATGTTATTAATGTAGATTGCAAAAAGTAAGGGCCCTAATATAGAACCTTGAGGTACCCCTCTTCGCAGAGTTTTTAAGGGGGACAGGCCTCCTTCGGCTTTAATTTGTTGAAGGCGCCCTGCAAGATAGTCAGTGAACCAACGCAGAGAGGAGGGGTCCACACCTATGGTTTGAAGGAGGAGAGGAGCAGACTATGGTCGACGGTGTCGAAAGCCTTGCTTAGATCAAGGAAAACAGCACAAATAAAGTTTTTGCTCTCAAGATTACGCTGCCAGTCGTTAGTAACTTTGGCGAGGGCTGAGATAGTGCTATGTTTAGCTCTGAATCCGGACTGCATAGGATTTAGCAGTTCCCTAGACTCAAGGTGAGTCCTCAGCTGTGCATTTACAATTTTCTCTAGGAGCTTGGACAGGACCGGAAGGAGGGAAATTGGCCTGTAGTTATTGAGATGGCCACGGTCACCTGATTTGAACAGTGGTATGACATGTGCTGTCTTCCGTATAGGTGGTAAGGTGCCCTGAGACAGGGATAAGTTAAAAAGGTGGGTGACGGGTATTGCTAGTACGTGGTAGGCAATTTTTAGGAAGTAAGGGTCAAGGGAGTCGGCCCCAGCACTTTTTCTAGTATCCAACTGAAGCAAGAGGTTCTCTACCTCTTTCAGTGTGGCAGGTTGAAGTGAGAAGGCGTGAAGCTATCGGGGTTTCAGGCAGTTGGCTGGCAGTCTGGGAGGCAAGTATGTTTGCAGGAGTTATCAAATGCCATGCCTGCAGTAGCAAAGTGGTTATTGAATGTGTCAAGTATATCCATCTTTTCGGTTATAGTCAAGTTGCCAGAGGTAATCTTGGTCGGGAGTGAATTTCCTGGGGAGTGGCCTAGCAGATCACTAATTGTGTTCCAGAGCTTGATTGGGCTCTTTGTGGCAGAGTCGAGTTCGGATTTGAAGAAGGTGGCCTTTGATTCTCTGATTGTTTTGGTACATAAATTTTGTAGTCTCCTGAACTGGTTCCAATCCTCTGCAGTGTTCAGTCTGCGTGCTTTTTCCAGAGCTTATCTCTTTCTAGAAGCAAGGACTTGATCTGAGGGTGAACCATTTACAGGTTTTGGTCCTAGTTCGAACTTTTAATAAGGGAGCATACTTATTAAGGGCCCTTGATAGAATGTTGTGGAAGATATTGTAAGCTGACGTAATAGTTTTGGCCAGGTAGAAATCTTGCCACTCAGGGGAGTACTTAAGCTCGTTTAGGTAGGCATGTTCATTGAAGCTGCGCCTGGATCTCTTCATAGAGAACTTGCTGATGGGTGCTGGGTTGTTGGTGGATCTTACTCCCGCAATAAAACAATGGTTGCTGGCATCTGAGAAGAAGACATCAGTGTGGGAGAAGAGATGAGGTTTGCTCACCATTAGCACATCCAAAAGTGTACTTTTACTGGGGTTCTTCACGTTTGGGCGTGTTGGTTCAGTAATAAGTTGCGTCAGCCCATGTTCATCACAGAAGGATGCAAGGGGGCAGCTGTGTTGAAGAGCCAGTCAAAGTTGAGGTCTCCTAAAATAATAGTTTCTGGCAGCCCTGTCCCAACTTGTCACTTAGATATGACACAAGCTGTAGGCCAGCAGGCGGTGGTCTGTAGCATCCTATTACGCAGAGTGCAGTAGTCTGTGTAATTTCCACTTTGAGAATTAGGCATTCGTCGCTGGCGACAGATGCCGAGGATAAGCAGGAGGCAGAAAATTTGTCATTAACGTGAGATAGCTACCCTCCTCCTCTGGCATGCCTATCAGCTCTGAACAAGGCATAGTTGGGTATGTTTACTTCTCCATCAGTGGTGCTGGGTCTAAGCCAAGTTTGGAAATCACAAGTATGTCAGGAGAGGTATGATTTACCAGGTTTGTATTAAGGTTATCTTTTAAGGAGGCTACATACGTTAATATGCAGAAGCTTATTCCTTTTAAATTTGCTAGTTCTGCTGGCAAAGCAATAGCTTCTGGGGGGCCAGAGTTGAGTTCTACGTTGCCTGAACAAAGCAGGAGGATAAGTAGGATTTTTCTAAGAGCGCTAATTATAAGCTTGTAATTTCTGCCTTTCTCCCGTCTAGTAGATCTGATGTTGTTAGGGACTGGAAAGTAGCCACCATAGAAGAGCTGATCTGTTGTAGCAAGAGCTAGTACCCCTACCACAATAGGCGGGGAGGAGATAGAAGTCTGCATGGTGGGAGGTGGGCCTTGTGTTGGGGGAGTGTTATAAGTACTACTGGTATGTGTGGTCCAAGAGCAGGGTTCGAGGTATTGGTACTTGGAATCGCGGAGGCAATTAAAGGATAAGTTGCCATGTGGTATACAGCACAAGGTGCCGTGTAGACCAAAACATGATGGTAGTTCAGGTGTCCAATGCTGGGCAGCTGGTATCAGCAGAAGAAGGCAGTAAAAGGAGCCATAGGGCCCGACATGATGGTACCTCAAAAAGGAGCCACTCAATTAGCCCAGAGGCCAGTGGGGTTGCTGGATTAATGCAGCTTATCAGTAGCTTTCCGATCCAGGTCGACCCAAATTTGATAGCATTAAAGATATTTAGTGGTGAAGGCACAGCCAAGGAGAGCCTATGCGTTTTAATAAGGCGAGGCCCTGAGAGTTGGATCCCGTAGGCTGGATAGAGAAGAGGGGGATCACGAGCTAAGTCTCCATTGGTGGGGCATTGCGCCAGGGGACGTGGACTAATATTTTGGCAGGAGCTACTGTATTTAATAATCAGCGGAGGTGGGGGAGGGGGCGGTCGAAAAAGTTGCGGCAGTTGCCGTACCTTGTAGGGCCTTAGGTCCGTGTCTGCAGTCTCGAGCATCGGCTAGAGGGGCGCCGACCGCCCGGTAGCCGGGAATCCCACGGCTTAGGAGCTGGACGACAGTTTCTCGGCTGAGGGAGAGAGGGAGAGTGAGGGTTAATAAAGTGGATTCACATAAAGGGTTAGACAGAACAGCAGGGAGTCCAAAATTTGCAGAACAAAAGGACGTGTATGGTACCAGCAATGCCAAAAGAGGTAGTGACGAGTAGTAGTAGGTGGTTGCACCCCAAGGTAGTTTGTTTGGTGTTGCTGGCCTGCTTAACTGCAAGCTGGTTTATAGTTGAAAGGGTATATAGTCGAATTAGGGTGAGGTCCCTGGTTAGTTGGATCATACGGTCCCCTTCTGCCGACACGTTCTTTTGTTCTTATGTACATTTATCCATATTAAATCTCATCTCCCATTTGGTGGCCCATATTGTTAGTTTATCAAGGTCATCCTGAATTAGTTTGTGATCAACCACTGTAAGGCATTTACCCTCCAATTTTGTATTGTCTGGGTATTTAATTGTCCATTATGTCACGTTCTTAGATCTGAAATGAAGATATTGCAAAGTAGGGGCCTCAGTACTGATCCCTGCAAGACTCCATTAGACATGTTATTACTGCATGAAATACTGTATGTCCCCTAATTATCACATGCTGTTGTCTGTTGATAACCCAGTTAGTGGTCCAGTTTATGTCTTTTGTTTATGTTTACTTCCCCCAACTTCTGTATTATAGCCCATTGTGGTACAAAATCCAAAGCCTTAGAAAAATCAAGATATATGATATCTCACAGAGTATATCATATATCTTGGTTCTCGGTCCCCTTTAGTTATGACTCCATTCATACAGCTTGATTTTGTTTTCAGTCAGTTATACCAGCCATTTGCAAACTTCGTTTAGTTCCACAGCCCTCACTAAATTCATCAGTTCCTCTGTGTTACTCAGTCTACTACACAGCCTGCCTCTGGCTCTGCATGACTTAAAGAGACAGTTCTCCATATCCTTGCATACTTTCATTCTACTGCTGTGCATTCTGACTCCAGCACCACCAAGCCTAAGGATCTCATAGTTTCTGCAGATCTCAACAATCACAAACCATCTGCAGTGTCATTCTAACTCTAGCACCACCATGTCTAAGGATCCTAGAGTTTTTCAGTCCATAACCATCCATAATATATCTGCATAGTATTCCTACTACCTGTGTTGCAAAGCAAGAACAGCAATACGTTTTTAACAGATGAACATAAAATTGGAACAACTTCAATGTTCAGACAAAATGCATGAGTGGATTACAGTTCACCTCTGTGCTGCATCTTTATTGAGTCTAAGGCTATGAGCTTATAATTTATTAGTTAATTAATATCTAACTCAGCAACCAGAGAAAGTCTCTTCTGCTATAAAAATAAAGAAGAAGACCATTTCCTGGCTCATAATCACAGCACATTGCCATGGTCTGATTGGGCATGTGTCAGTCTGTCCTTTCACAGCCAGGCAGCTGTTCCCACTCTTACTCAGATATTTCAGTCAACCTAACATAGTCTGTCATTCTTATGTAGTCATTCAGTATGCTTCAGCAGTTAGTGCCTCTGTCATCATAGTTCCATGCAGCACTCAGCTTTTCCTCCTTGTGACTGAGTTTTTACCTATGATTTGGTTTTCGCTATGCATTCATATTTTCAGTACCTATTCAGTCATACTCACCATGGATATCAGTCCTTCCCTTCTGCAGTCACAGTTATTTTGATCCATTACCACCTCTATGCCATTAAGTTCTATGAATGCAGGCATACAAGCCCACTTGCCTATATCTTCTCAGCCAGTATTATGAACATTTTTACCATATACAGTCTGGCTTTTGCAGGAAACACAATAGTATAAAACACTGTTGCAACCCTTCAAGCTCTTTTGACTCCCTCTGATTTTTTCTCTGCCTTTATGCATGGCACAGGACTCTGCAGACCCCTGGCTCAGTGTCTTAAAGTAACATTGCTCCCCTCAGAACCGAGCTGTTCCAGCAGATGTTGAATCTGGGATTTTCTACATCTTGTCTTCCTTCAGCCATACCATCCAACCCCAGGGTCAATCTAGCTCCTTTCAGATCTGTGCAGTGTGAAGCAATTGCTGACAGAAGGGGTTCCTTCTCCATGCTGATCTTTGATGTCCATCTCCATCCACTCAGCCCCTGGGATATGGTGTCATAATGGTAGGCAACAGCTGTATAGAACAGTACTCTGTTGCTGTGTTCCTAACCTTAGCTTTGTTGCTTTGTTCAGGAACCAGGTCCTCATCCTGGGGCTCATGCCCCAGACCTGGGAGACATCTGGCCATTGGTTTCCTCCTGAAGTGAAGTTTTCCTCTGAGCCCACTCATCAGATCCCTCAACTGTCCTTCCATATTTTGTTCCAGCCAATGACCTCCCAACCTTTATCCATCTACCATACTTCTCCAGAACCAGAATATCCAGCATTTAGCTGTTCAAGACTCATCTCCTTTGAGGTCAGAAAAATTGTCCAGACTTAAGATATTCAACAAGGAATGGACTGTTCCAAAGCAGATGGCAAATTTCAAGGCATTCCACATGCAGTTTCAACATTTGCAATGAAACATGACCTACTCAACCCACTGGTCTCTCACTCATCTGATGAATTTCTACATATCCTGTGTGCCTATTTGGCTGAACCTCACCCATTCTCCATTCCAGTATTCAGACAGACAAGTTTTCATCTTTTGTTTGCTGGTCCTGCTGCCTGGGAGAGCAGTGGGACTGGCAAACATCTGATCTGAGCTAATAAAATCTCTACCATGCACTGCAGGCTATTGAATCTCCCACTGCTGCAACCCTACTCTGGTGTCAGTTGCAGGGGATTCTATAATTTAGTAGTACAGTCCCCACAGCTTATAATGGGCACATTGGTGCAAGCAGATTCTGCCCATTATATGGGGTGGGCGCTGTAACCAATTTCTTTGTTTTTTCTATTTTTTTTACACCAAGACTCACTGATTACAGATAAACTGATATGGAGCAATAGTGTAAACTCCGGTCCTAAGTCACAAGCAAGATGTGTTAAAACACAAGCCGTGATTCTGCATCAGACATGTGATTCAGCTTAAATCAGCTTAAATATATGCTCCTTTCCAGTCCTCTACACAGTCATGTTCCCTACCTCCATTGTTTGCTTCTGCCATTAGGTCCACTTGTTTCTGGAACAGACTTCGTTCTAAGCTCAGTGGGAACTGGAGGAAATTCTGGGGCTTATTTTTTTTCCACCCCCTTTCCTGCTTTTCTGAAGCTGACAAGGATCAGGACTGAGGAACTGACCCCCACCAAAACTGCAACCAGTAGACACACGAGGCTGCTAGGTGCCAGATGTTTAATCTATTTAAAAGGCACAGCTGACTACTAAAGTGTGAAACTGGCACAACTATACAGTAACACTTGAGCGGTCTCTCTGTGACTGACTGGGGACCAGGTGAATGGCATTAAATAACTGCTAATCTTCTGGCTAATCTGCCCAAAATAGAAGGCAGGCATAGAATGCTAAAACCAGCATTTTTCACATTATCGCCTATGGAAAAGTGGAAAATGTAATTTGCCCTCAATAATCCAATTACCCATTAAAATCACAGGTGCTATAAGTGGGTAGGGACTGTAGTAGTCATAGTCATAGTAAAATGTTATTCATATCAAATAATATGAACAGGAATAAAACTCACTTGAACCACAGGTTCATTTTTAATGAGGTCCCATAACCATTTCAAGTTACAAAGAAAATACTTCAAACAAGGAATGCATAATTTCATAACATAATATTTACAATAAGGGATACACAATACTATATATATATATATATATATATATAATATACTGTATATATATATATATATATATATATCATACAGTGATTAATTTAGCTTTACCCTTGAAGTAGTTTATATTTGTAGTTATAGAAAATTCCGGCTTGGAAATCAGCAAACTCAGTCTGATACATTCTAATATACTGCAGTAAACAGTAAGTAAAAAAAAAAACGCACAAAAACAAAAAACGTTTTTTTCACACAAAGTGCAAATTGAGACTAGTCTCACACTTCGGTGTGGTGCTCTTAGTGCTGACTGTTCTCCATTAAAATCTTCCACCTGTCTTGATAAGGTGGGGGCATAAAAAGACAATGTTTAAAATATTTTGTCAAACTAAAAAAAAAAACCAACCAGACCAAAAAAACCACATAGCCTGTTTATTACCTCACCTCAAGAACATGACAGGCATCATTTTCCAAATCCTCTGGGAAACATGTTTTCACAGTTGCTCCATGAAATCACTTTTCAGTCAAGATTAAAAAAAATCCCCACTGTTTTGATCGTAAGGTAGGGTCATGAAAAGACTATGTTGAAAATGTGGGGTCAAAATGTCTAAAAAACAACAAAATTATGAAGAAATGCTGATTTTTTCCAATGCGTACTCATAACTTGGCTAGTTTTGCAGATTTTGGTCCCAGTTTTCCAACATAGCCCTTTAGTTACCCCACCTCAATAAGACACTGGGTGGCATTTTTCAAATCCCACCCAAAACATTTTTCATGCTCGTGCCACAAAATGATATTTTGACCAGGATTTCATAAAAAGCACCTGTTATGTTCGTAAGGTGGAGTCATAAAAGTCTATGTTGAAAATTTGTTTTCAAAATCTCAAAAAAAACAACAACCAACAAATATGAAGAAACATTGAAATAAATTCTTCAACATAGGAATCATAGGAATCAAACAAGCCAAAAGACAATTTGCCTATATTGGCTCGCCATTTCTCAGTGGAAATAGTAATTTATTGGTTTTACTCATAACTTTGCTGTTTTGCCAGATTTTGACACAAAATTTTCAGCATAGACATTTTGTATCCACCTTATGAACATGAACATGATAGGTGTCATTTTTCAAATCCTACCCAAACATCTTTTCATGCTGGTGCTGCAGAATGCTGCTTTGGTTAGGACTGCATAAATGACATCTGTCATGTTCATAAGGTGCTGTCATAACCCCCACTAGGACATTGGGTCAGTGAGGTGACATGAGGTAATTTTAGTAAGGGCAGACTAAATGGACCTTTGGTTTCCTTCTACTGTTTTCTGTATATGTATCTATAAAAAGGCTGTGTTGAACATTTGGGGTCAAAATCTCAAAAAACAACAAGGTTATGAGCATGATTGAAATGTTTTTTCAGCGTTTCAATGTTTACTCACAATGCTGCAATTTTGCTAACATTTTGAACCCACATTTTCAGTGTAGTCATGTTTTTACCCAATTGAATGAACATGGCAAGTGTCATTTCCAAATACCCCTCTAAAACCTGTTTTTATGTTCATTCCATAAAATCATGTTTTGAATGGCATTTGATAAATGACACCTGGCATGTTCATATACATAGATACATAGATACATAGACAGTGTCGGCAGATAAGGGCCTATGGCCCACCCAGTCTGCCCATTTGAGCTTGTAAGTTCAGTTTGTTTTCCTAGAAGTCTGTTGCACCTTACCCCTGATCTCCAGAATTCCTTTATGTCTATCCCATGCATTCTTAAATCCCGTGATTGTTTCAGCCCCCACCACCTCCTCTGCTTTTATATGCTGGGGTAATAAAAATTACTATGTTGAAAATTCAGTGTCACAGTCTAAGAAAACAACAATGTTATGTGTGAGCCACTTCATTTTCCATCAAGACAATTTCACTATTATAACTCAGGTTATTAATTTGTTAATTTTCACTGCTGCACTGTCTATGCTCAACAATTACACAGTAAATACAAGCAAGGTAACATTTGGCATGACCACCGTTTGTTTTTACTAAAAGCTATAGACGTAGCCTGGCTCAGTGGCACCAGTGGAATGCATTGTGTTCCCATGCAGGCAAGGGACCAGGGTCCTTATTTCAGACATGACCTCTGTGCCTTATGATTTCATGGGGAGCATTGACAGTGCAGGTGACCACCCATCATTGGCTCCCCCAGCTGCAAGATGACATAAGTAGACAGTTTGAACAAGTTTTGCTGTGGTGGAGGGTGGAGCCAAAAAGGGGTTGAATAGAACCTCTGATATCCCAGGTAAAAGCACCCCTAATGCCCATGTCACTTGACATAGCACCACCCAAAACTGACATTTGGAACTGGCCTTAAACTGGCTCCTCTACAAAAGCTCAAGGCTATCCTCTGACCTTAATACTTACAGGGCCCTACGCAATTCCTGCAAAAAGGACATCAAAAAGGCCAAGAGCTCATATTACAAAGATCTATTAACAAACTCCTATGGTGACTCAAACAAATTCTGGTCACATATTAAATTCTTTCTTGGTCAGAATCCGGCACCAACCCCGAATGACATGTCAATGAATGGCGTACACTGCAATAATACCAGAACCATTGCCAATTTTTTCAATAGCAAATTCTCTGACCTAACTAATTACACTTCCTCTTTCCTTACCCAATCAACCTCACCCACCCCATTAGCTATCAACTGCCCTCATTTCTTTTTCAAGGCAGTCTCAAGATTTGACATACTCAGATTGCTAAAAAATATCTCTGACCACACTGCAACTGGTTCTGACAATCTAGAACCCAGGCTACTAAAGATAGTTGCTCCACACATTGCTGCTTCCCTAGCCAAGATTTTCACTCTCCCTGTGCCAGAGTTATGTCCCTAATGTATGGAAGGAAACTAGGATAACCACTGTTTTCCAAAAAGAAGAGCGTAAGAATTCCTCAAATTACAGGCCCAAATCCATCCTGTCAGTCCTCAACAAATTTCTTGAGAAGCTGGTAGCCACCCAAACAATTGATTTCCTCCAGAAATATGATTTACTTACCATGGCCCAACATGGCTATCGCAAGGGCCATAGCACCACTACTGCCCTTCTCAAATTCACGTTGGATACCCTAGTGGCTATGGATTCTGGTCTTCTCACTGGGGCAATTTTCATTGATATGACTAAGGCATTTGACCTAGTTGATCACTACCTCCTCCTAGCCTCCCTTAGATCACTAGGCTTCTCATCAAACATTGTCAGGTGGTTTGGTAGCTACCTATCTGACAGGACCCAAACTGTGAAATACAACTCTACTTTCTTGGACAAAGCCACTATAAATGTTGGGGTACTGCAAGGATCCATCCTTGGGGCTCTGCTTTTCTCTATCTTCATAAATAACATCACCACCAACCTCCATAGGACAGTGTCCCTACTATACGTAGATGACATTGTTCTATATACCAGTGCAAATAACATTGATGACATAAATCATAAACTCTCTTTTGACTTTCAGCTCACTCAACAGTGGTTATCTAATCACAAACTTGTCCTAAATGAGTCCAAAACACAAGCCACACTCTTCGGTTCAAATGCCAAACTCAAGCATGCCCATTCAATTGTTAAAGTCTCCTTCTCAAATGGCTTAACTATTGGGGTGGTGGATTCATTTAAATACCTGGGAATTACACTTGACACATCACTAAATTTTGACCTACACATCAAACAGACTTGCAAGTTGGTCAACGCCAAACTGGGCATAGCATACCGTACCAGTAATGTGCTTACTCACTTGGCAAGGCTTGCCATTGCATGTGGCGTCCTCCTGCCCTCACATACTTATGGGGCTACTACATACACCTCTGCATGCAGAACAAGTCTTCGGAGGTGGGATGTGACATACAACAACATTTGTCGCTATACTTCCTCCTCTCATAGGCTGATACACCACTGTCTCCTTTATTCAGATCTGGGATGGCTTCCTCAGCTTGAATAGCTTGAATTAAGGATTTATGTCTATGGCTCTGTCATAGACAATATTGTCCTGCTACAAATATCCAAACCCCTTGCGGGCCACTTCCGAATCATGGTACCTTCTTACGGGTTGCGATCCACTGACAAAGCCTCCATCTTTATACCCAGACATAATACCTCCAAAGGCAGAAATGCTTTCGCCTGTCATGCCCCTCAATACTGAAATTCTCTCCCCGTAGCCTTGCGCCAAGCACCATCTCATGCAATATTTAAGAAATGATTGCGTACCCATCTCGAGTCCTCCTGCAAGTGCTCCTGTTTCAAACCCCCTTAGATCTCACTTTCTTCCTGCCTCATCTCTCCCCACCTTTTCTGTTTTTACTCCTACTAAATAAATAGCACTTCCCTCCACCTGTCTGTCCCACCTCCCACTTAGTCTCACTCCCAAACATCTTCCTGTCTCTTCTTCTATCTCCCTCACTCCTATCCCTAGTTTTTCCCCTACTTTCTACCCCAAATGAATACCGTAGCATTTACAATCTTTCTTGTTTTTCCTCAAAACATAAATGTTATGTAACCTTGCATTTTGAACTGTTTCTGTATACTATTCCTCTCACACTATTATTGCATCTACCATGTCTGTTGCTACCTCTTTTGTATATTACTTTCTCACACTGTTACTGTATCTGCTTTGTCCATAGCCACCTTTTTTCTCTACTTACTCTGTATACTACTGTCAACTATGTTCAAACTTGTATTGAAATGTTCCGTCTGCATTGTTGTACTGTACCCTCCTGGGTCGTGCCTGAAAATAGTCATTGCTATGGCTAGTGCACTTACCTGGTAAACAATAACTACATAAATAAATAAATAATAAACTACTTTGTTTGCCATTCCAATACCATCACTGGGGAAGAATTTAAAAAAATGTGTATACTTTATGTAGTATTGTTAGGCCACAGGGAAATGTTATACCTCAGTTTTGTGTGACCAAATGCTTGGCATACTTAAACAGATAAATAATCAGGGTAAAGAAAGGAGGGAGGGAGGGAGGAAAGTAACGTGTCTTTTATTGTGTATGTCATACACATGGTTTCCCAAAACACTCTACCAGCCATTAAGAGTAGAATCATTCATCAGGTAACCACAAAGATGTTAAGTATAACTGAGTAACTGAGGTAGATTACAGCAGCTCAGACAATCTAAGCAAAGAATGAGAAAGAGAAAGAGAGGAAGAACAGTGAGGATGAGTGCAATGGTGTACTGTAGCTAGGAAAATAAGATTTGTAAACCTGTGCTGCATCTATGCTGGCCCCACTGTAAACCCATATATTTCAATCAGACAACTCTTAATCCAATACTTTACTTCAGGAACTGAATAAAACCCAAGCAATAGATACTGCAGTACTGTTATGCATGTCATGATATTTAACTTAAACTGATCACAACATTCCTATGATAACACCTGTAGGGGGCACATCAGACAACAGAAGTAAACAAAATCAATGGTCAGGGCCCAGATGCCACTCACATTCACAATCAACTTGCATACTGTGGCTTACTGGGCAGATGTGTTCCTACACCACTGGATCAGTAATTTGCTTATGGTCACACGGTGAGTAAATGGTGGTGCTGGGATTCAAAGCTGGGTCTCCAGGTTTACAAACTGGTGCTCTAAAGCTTCAATGTTGGTTGATTTTATATTTTGAAAAAGTAAGACTGGCAAAATTAAAACCGTACAAAGTATGTTAAGTCCAGAAGTAAGGTCAGTTGTAGGTTACAAGGGGTATAGAATTGACAGTAGTCCTTCTGAGATCCCACAGATCTTTTACTCCTGATGCGTGTGTAGACCTTCAAAAGTATTATAGCCTCTGGTAATGACAGTGTGGTACTTCCTGCTCAGAGTGTTTGCAGTGGAAGCAGCAGCATACCATATTACTTCTAACTTATACGCTGATTGATGACAGTTACCTTAGGTAGTATAATTGGTATTTCTGAAGGTCAAGTAGTTGTATCAAACCATGTTAGAAGAAAGAATGGAGGAAGCAATATGAAGGGTGACTCTTGCTTTCTCCCAGATCATCTCTACTGGTTCTTAGTTTTACATTCTTACATTTTAGTGGTACCTGGAATCTTTACTCTACTAACATGAATTCTGACCTTTTTTTTGCAAATCAGAACTTTGTATCACCAACATTGTAATCCCACTTTGCATTACATTTACAGCTGAATGGGATATAAACTACTATTGAGCTCTGTTTCCTACAAACACACACTATGCAATATACTGTATTAGCAAAGCATCATGATAATTAAACAGTTTTATTATTTAACATGATTATAAAAGGCTTGTACTAACAGCAGGCTAACCCTCACCTATAATCTCACAAGAAAACAAAAAATAAATTTAAAAAAATGTTCAATGTGCCCATTTCAGTGATACCATCTGGTCACTCCAGGGGTTGGTTTAATGTGAGTAAATCTCCCGCTGGGGAAAAAAAACGCTGATAGTGGATTTACTTATGTTAAACCAACCCCATCCATGCACTAGTGCTTAAGTAGAATACTAGCCAGCCTAAATCTCTTCATGGGAATTTGCATATATTACTCAAGTTCTCATGCATTAGGGGTGTATGTATAATCTTATGTTTATTTAGTACTTGACTTTGTTGCTAATATGCTTTTAGGGTAACTCTTCAGTGCTTTTACATTAAAGTGTTTGTGATTTGAATTATGATACAGTGAGACACTGGGCCATATCCCATATTAATTAAATTAATATTGATTCTAATTGTAAATATTGAGGCTGGTCCATCAACAGGGTGGTAGCCATACCGCTTGCGATGCCAGCAACATGGATTCAGAATTGAGCCCAGGACATCAGAGACTGGCAGAAACATACATAGAAACATAGAAGTTAATGGCAGATAAGGACTGCAAGGCCAATCCAGTCTGCCCATTTCTTTTTCTACCTTATGAATGTGCCATCGGCCTTTACTCTGTCAATGGTCTATCTATTCATACTCACCTGTATTGCTTCCTTATGCCTATCCCATGCCTGTTTGAAGCCCTGCACTGTATTCATATCCACCACTTCCTGAGGTAGGCTGTTCCATGCATCCACCACCCTTTCTGTGAAAAAGAACTTCCTCACATTACCCCTTAATAGGCCTCCCTCTAAGCTCATGCTGTGTCCTCATGTCCTGCTCTTTTTCTTATATTGAAACATGTTAGACTCTTTCATCTTGTTAATGCCCTTAAGGTGTTTGAATGTTTCAATCATATCACCTCTCTCTCCCTCCTTTGCTCTAGGGTATACATACTGAACTCTGTTAATCTGTCCTCATATGTTTTCTGATGTAGTCCCTGCACCATTTTGGTTGCCCTTCTCTGGACTGCCTCAATTTGGTTAATGTCCTTGTGAAGATGTGGCCTCCAGTACTGCATGCAGTACTCCAGATGGGGCCTAACCAGTGTCTTGTAAAGAGGGATTATTACCTCCCTCCCTCTTCCGACTTGTGATACCCCTACTAATACACCCCAACATCCCCCTAGCCTTACCTACTGCTTTAGTGGTCTGCGTGGATGATTTCAGGTCATCGGTGATGATGATGCCCAAGTCTCTTTCTCCCCTTGTGACTGCCAGCAACTCCCCTCCCAGCCTACAGGTGGCTTCAGGGTTTCTTTTCCCTATGTGCATGATCTTGCACTTCTTTGCGTTAAACCCCAGTTGCCACTCTTATGACCAGTTTGCTAGTTTATCCAGATCTCATCTCATTCTGCCCACCCCATCTGGATCATCTACTCTGTTGCAGATCTTGGTGTCATCTGCAAACAGACAAATCTTACCCTCCAGTACATCTGCAATGTCACTGATGAAGATATTGAAGAGGGCCGGCCCCAGGACTGATCCCTGAGGTACCCCACTTGTGATTTGCATCTCTTATGACTGTAAACTGTTTACCACCACTCTCTGATTTCTGCCTGTCAACCAGTTTGCCACCCAGCTGACCAACTTCTGACCCACCCCAAGCCTAACCAGCTTCTTAATCAATCTTCTGTGTGGAACAATATCGAAAGCTTTGCTGAAGTCAAGGTAGGTGACATCAACTGCTCCCCCTTGGTCCACCACTCTGATTACCCAGTCAAAGAAATTTATGAGATTAGTTTGACACGACCTTCCTTTTGTAAACCCATGCTGTCTTGGATCCTGTGTTCCTGTGGATTCCAGGTGTTGCACTATCCTTTCCTTAAGGAGTGTCTCCATAATCTTGTCCACTACTGAGGTAAGACTGACTGGTCTGTAGTTCCCTGCCTCCTCCCTGCTACCACTCTTGTGGAGCAGGATCACATGAGCCCTTCTCCAGTCTTCTGGGACCTCTCCTGTGCTCAGAGACTCACTAAACAGTTCTGATAATGGCAATGGCTCTGCTAGTTCCACCTTTAGCACCCTGGGATGTATGCTATCAAGTCCCATTACCTTGTCCACCCTGAGCTTATCGAGCTCTTGTCAGACCCTTTCTTGTGTGAAGGGACTAGTGCACACCTCCCTCTCCCTTGTGTCCATGGTGCTGAGTTGTGGGCCCTGCCCTACCTTCTCTTCAGTAAATACTGAGCAGAAGTATCTATTTAGGATAGAAGCTTTAACATGGTCCTCCTTCTCACGTGCCCCCTTATCCCATTTGATCTTAGCAATACCCCCTCTGGACTTTCTCCTTTCATTAATGTATCTATAGAAAGTCTTGTCACCTTCTTTTACTGTTTGTGCTAGTGTTTCCTCGGTTTGGGCCTTTGCCCGCCTTACTGCCTTCCCTGCTTCCCTTAGGGAAGTTTGGTATGTCTCCCTATCTTCATCCTGCTGCATTCCCTTATATTTCCTGAAGGCCAGTTTTTTGGCTCTGACCTTTTCTGCTACTGTTTTTGAGAACCAAAGGGACGTCACCTTTGCTGCAATACTGCCACCTGAGTGACCACAAGTGGCAGTGCAGCAAGGTCTTGAATGGGAGGGGGAGGACTCCAGCTGCAGACCCGCACTGTCTCGCATTCCATGAGCATGTGCATTGTTCCCCATTGCATGCAAGCATCCTCCAGGGGATTAAGGAGAAAACAGAAAGCTACATTGGTGCTGGCTTTCCAGGGACTCTGGTATATCTGATGTGGTCCCTCCCTTCTCTCAATGACTTCTAATGACATGTGCATTTGGGTGTATATCCCTTCCATCCCAGATCATGCCCAGTGGTAAGCCAAGGCCCCATGGAATATGACAAGTGAAGGTAGGTGTGGGCTGCTAGGAGGGTCCCCCTGATGAAATCATTACTGTCTATACATAGGGGTGTTCCAACCATGCTGCCCAGGATGTAGTCCTGCACTTCTAATAAATCTTTAAGCTACTGCTCAGTTCATTTGTGTGTGCTGTCTCTTTTATTATTTTTTGGCTGCTAGGAGGGTGCCAGAGGGTTCCAGGGGAAGCCAAGCACCAGTGTAAGGGGGCACACATTAAAAAAAAATAATGAGTATTGCAGATGGCAGGAAGGAAACATGATGGTCACTTGCTCTTTGTGCTTTCTGACATGTTATGTTCCTTTTTTCAAAAGCTGTGCTCAGTGAGCATATTCCCTGATATTGCAGCACCGTTCCCCTAAAAGTGAATTAGTCCACAATATTTTTAAGTGGCTGTGTGAGATGTGCTGCCCAGTTACAGTAGTTGACTGCCTGCTGTTAGAGGTACTCTTGGAAAATATAGTGTTTGCAACATTAATCCTGATAGCATGTAATGTTTGCAAAGGCAGAAATACATTATTACTAAAACACATGATGATTTTGTTTTTTCGCTAAACAACAAATGCTGCTGCTTTAAGAAAAAAAGAATACGCAAGGGATGCTGGGGCAGCCTTCTGACACATTTCTTGAAAGATGAAAACAGGAAGCATTCAATCAAGCCAGAAGGCATGAAGGCCCCCTCTTCAGCTCCAGAATGTTTGTAAAAATTCCTACTTGTGTGTTACTACGTAGAGTTTTAGCTGTATACTTTATTAAACCCAGCTGCCACAGATTATTTGACTGTTAACACTCCGTCAAACTCCATTTTACAATTTGCCCAGCTCCACAGAGCCTTACTAATGTCTTCCTGATGCAGCCAACTACTTAATCCACACCAGCCATGAGACGAAAAGACATCACTCTTCTAACACTATTCTGTCACTGATACTTTACATATTTATCTAATAATGCAGTGACTGAAAGAGCATGTCATTTCAAACAGAATGTTTGGAAGCACACTGGGCAAAATGCATCATGAACTTGGCAAATACTTCATCTGCATACAATGCAAAATGACTTGCAATAATCAGGAATTGTTTCCTGGCAGTTTTTATATGGAATACCTACCATTCCATCATGATGCAAGGCTCTGACACCATGTCAAACAGTTAGCTACTAATGTAACATGATGAAAAGCACATGTTGTCAGCTCTGGTAAATCTGTTACTATTCACTTTTTTTACACAGTTCTGTTTATTTTTAAAAATGGGATATATACTGACAGTATGTTTGATGTACATGTTTTAGAAGGTCTTAACCATGTGATAATTAAGTTTTTAACATACAGTCGACTGAATATGATAGGGATGGGGTATTTTATTTTTATATTTTATTTTAGCTGCTTTACCATAGAGTGGACTGGTTCATAGCATACCATTTTCAGCCATGTCTGAATAAACATACAGAAGACAAAACACATTCAAATTACAGTAACAAACATGAGACATAATTAGAAACAGTTACAATTAGAAACTGAAGTCAAAGTAATTTATCACTCAGGCTAACATTACAATTAGAAACTGGTGTCAAGTAATTTATCACTCTCTAACTCGTGCACTAAATGCTCTGCTTCGAGCTATAGAAGTGGAGTTGTACTTGTGGTACATGCTTTATTTGGTTTGTGTGTCTCTCTCCCAGTTGCACCTGTGCATTCTAGAGCCCTAACTATTGTTCAGAGCATTGTGGGTAACAGTATTCCAGTCCATATATAGGACAAGTTGACAAGGCTTCAGAATGAAAAGGGGCCCAAAAAGAGTTACATTTGTTCCAGTGTACACTGAGTGCAGCAAACTACAGACATGTGTTTAGGGAACTGTCAAACAAACCAGCTAACTCTCGCCCCATAATCAGCCCAGCAGAGTTACAACACTGATTATAAAAAAGCCTGGCACAGAAACAAAACCATTCATGAAAAAGACCAACATTTAGTCTTCAGCTCAAAGTGCATACTGTAAATTATATATTAGCAAAAAGCACACAGAGCAAGGCCTCAGTAACCACCCAACATGTCATGCATATAGTCTGCATGTTGTCAAGAGTAGTCTGTCTTAATATGATCAGAGAATATATGGCAACATTAACCATGTACAAAAAATACATACAGTTTACAACCTTAAGTATCAGTAATGCAAGATAGCAAGGAGAGACAGTTACAAACCAGTAGCAAATTTATAAGAACAATACTAAAAAATATGCCAAAGCCCTACTGGGTCAGTTGGCCATATGTAGAGTGACGCACGTCAAAACTGCACAACAGAGACAATGTGGGCAGGAATAGTGACAGGGTGCAAAACCGCTAAATGGTCCATGCGTGATTGTGCACCCTGTCTCTTTTTCCCTCACAGAGGATAAGTCCTCTGCTGGGAGGAGGGTCCACCGAGCAGCTGTTGTGGCTTGATAGGATGAGCCACAGGCAGCAATGGATGTGGTGAGTCTGCGGACCTGGTATCGAATCCTGGTCCTATATGAATTGACTTTTTCTTTATTTGACACTTTGTGTGATTTAGGTGTACAACCCCCCCCACCTCTGGAGTTGTTTATTTTAGTTGGGGTGGTTCAGGGGGCACAGTCCCCCATAAGGGGGGGTACGGGGGAGGCAGAGCTCCTGCAAAACAAAGAGAAATGCTGCTGGCAATATATTGCGTTGTATTGGCAGCGTGGTATGTCGCTGCGGCATTGTGTCATGCGACATTATGACCCCATGCTAAGAGGGGTCTGAGTAAACAATCTGCCCACTAACAGAATTCATTGGTGCTTTGCTTTATTACAACTTCATCAGGGGGCCAGAGAATATACCAACACATCTAAAGTGAGCATGTACAAACAAAACATACAATTTTCAACCTTAGGTACCAATAATGCAAGCTGGCAAGGTCAGACAGGTGCAAACCAGCAGCAAATTCATAAGAAAGCCACTAAAAAACTCTGAATAGCTGTGGTGGCTCCAGCCTCTGTTGGCTACCAGGGCACAGAGGGGAATAGCCGCTGGCTGCCAAGGTATTATTGTTATGGGGGTAGGTGTGCACCAAAAGGGGCACCAAAATGAGGTGCAGCATTTTTTTCATCAGGGCACATGCCCTGGTGTAGAGCCACCACTGCACAATGGCACTCAATGCCAGTATGTCTGGAGAGTATGATAAAAGTCATACCAATACTGTAACTTTACCATCAGCATACACAGTAAAAAAGAAAATCCAAATGCTATTAATATCACAATTACACACTATTTTATTCCATCTACATATGTAGGTTGCACAGAAAGATTCATTTAATAAAAAAAAAACAGGTCTCAATAATTAATCAATGAGCTGTTCCATGATACAGAAAGATAAACTAGCATTTGTATATCCCGGACATGGTTGATTGCATCTATTACAGGTTAGAACAACAGTATGTTGAGGTTGTACAGTAGGCAGGTCTTCCTTCCCCGAGTAGCTGTAGTTTCATGTAGTTTCAGTTTCACTGGGCTAAGGGGCATAGAGCTGAAAAAATAGTAAACAGAATTAAAAGAAACAACTTTATAAGTTCACCATCTCTTTATCATTTTTTTTTTACATTTGACCCCACATTTTCAGCATACTTTTTATGGTTTCACGATATGATCAAGACAGGTGAACTTTTTTAAAATTGTGTCTAAAATGTGATTTTGTGAGTAAATGCAGAAATATGTTTTGGAGGGGATTTGAAAAATGGCACCTACCATGCTCATGAGGTGGGGTAACACAAGGGCTATATTGAAAATTTGGGCCAAATTCTGCAAAAATAATGTTATGAATAAACATTGGAAAAATGTAATGTTTCTTCATACAGTAACTTAGTTGTTTTTTCCATATTTTGACCTCAACTTTACAACATAGTGTTTTTATGACCCATCTTATGAACAAGACAGATGGAACTTTTAAAATCCTGTCCAAAAGGTGATTTTCCGGAGCAACTGTGAAAATATGTTTCAGAGGGGATTTGAAAAACGACACCTATCATGTTCATGAGAAGGAGTAACACAAGGGCTATGTTGAAAATCTCGGTCCTAAAAATGCAAAAATAAAGTTTTGAGTAAACGTTGGAAAAATTAAATATTTCTTTATGACTTGGCTTTTTTTTCACATTTGGACCCTAAATCTCCAACATAACCTTTTTATAACTTCACATTATGATCAAGACTGGTGAATTTTTTTTTAATTCCATCTAAAAAGTGTTTTTTTTTGTGTGGAGTGACTGTAAAAACATGTTTTGGAGAGGATTAGAAACATGACACCCATCATGTTCATGAGTTGGGGTAACACAAGGGTTATTGTTGAAAACGTGGGGCAAAATATGAGAAATTAACAAAGTTATGAGTAAACATTGGATCAATGTTTCTTCATAACTTGGTATTTTCTTTTTGACGTTTTGACCCCAACTTTTAAACATAGTCCTTTTATGATCAGGCACAGGTGGAATTTTTAAATCTCCTGCAAAAGGTATTTTCACAGAGCGACTGCAAAAACATGTTTTGGAGGGGATTTGAAATATGACACCTATCATGTTCATGAGGTGGGGTAACAGGAGAGCTATCTTGACATTTTGTGGCCAAGATCTGCAAATATCACAAAGTTATGCATAAACCTTGAAAAAAATTCAACATTTCTTCATCATAACTTTGTTGTATTTTTACATTTTGCCCCCAAATGTTCAACATAATCATTTTATAACCCCACCTTATCATCAAGACAGGTAGAATTTTTTTATATCCCACCCAAAAGGTGATTTTGTGGAGTGATTGCAGAAACATGTTTTGGGGAAGGGGTGGGGGGGTTGAAATATTTCACCTACTTTGTTCATAAGGTGGGTCCCAAAAAGGCTTTGTTGAAAATCTGGGGGCGAAAATGTTAAAAAATGACAAAGTTAGAAGTTCAAAATGAATTAAGAAGTTATTAAGTGAACATACAGCTGAGCCAGCCATGATGCAACACAGTAACTTGCAGTGCATGACATGTCACAAAATACTGCAGTAAAAAAGGGCTTAGTTACCACTGAATTACACTGCTCCCTGCAGCATACTGCAACATTCTGTGATTCTCCCCTCCGGAGTCACTGATGCTGCCTCGTTATCGTACTTCAAAACTAGTCTTAGAAATCACCTGCTCTCAACACGCAGCTGTACCTGCCTCTAAGCCTCCTCCTATCCTCCCAGACAAGGCTCACTGAGCTGCTCTCTGACCTTCTGTCCAGCTCTACCTTTACTTGCTACTATCGTCCCCACACTCCTCTTCTGATACCTCCCACCCAGCCTTACCTTTATTCTGCCCACTGAATCAATCTCCATGTAACTACTGTATATTGTCTACTCTGTAAAGTGCACATGTAAGCCTGTTTGTATACTGTGTTTGACAAATGCCTGTATTTTTTGGCTGCTTCCTAAATGTTCTCAGATTTTTTGCCTGCCTTGATGTTTGTTTCCTGCACTGTTTTGTCCTCACTGTGACGAGGTACCTCTGTAAATGAGCCTCTGGCTCAAAGGTTGTTAAACTGATGTTGTAATAAATAAATAAATAAAATATACTGCAGTATTACTGCATTGTATCCTGGCTGCTGCTACTGTACTTTGTTTTCAGTCTGTTCACAGTCGGGCTCCAGAGCAGCACAACATTCAGTGGAGGAGAGAGGAGTTCAGTGGTGGACTGGACAGGTAAGTGAGGGGTTTGAGGATTTGGGGTGGTGGGTGCTGAGAGAGAGCTGGTGTGGGAGATGGGAGGGTCAGAGGGAGCAGAACACACTGAGGAACCATTTTGTCTTTTTCAGTTTTAAAAAAAAAAAGGGATGATGAGCAACTTTGTTTGTGTGCAGGTATCAGCACTGGGGACTGGGCACTCCAATGTCAGTGTTTTGGCTGGCAGTAACAGTCATGGGAACCCTGGTATTGCAAACTGGGGTGGCTAGCTGGCAGCAGGGGTAGCAACTCTGGTGTCAGACTGAGTGTGTGAGGGTGGGATTAAAGCTCAGTTAGGCACAGGGATACCAGTGGTGGGGTTGAGCACTGCTGCCGGCCATATAAGAAAAGGTGACTCAGCAGGAAGGGTGATAATGGCAACAGGGATGAGCACATGCCACTATACAGATAAAAAATTTGGGTCGGGTGGGAAGGGAGATACTGGCAGCGGGGTTGAGCACCTGCCACTATACAGATAACAAGTTTGGGTCGGGTGGGAAGGGAGATTCTGGCAACAGGGATGAGCACATGCCACTATACAGATAACAAATTTGGGTCGGGTGGGAGGGAGATACTGGCAGCGGGGTTGAGCACCTGCCACTATACAGATAACAAATTTGGGTAGGGTGGGAAGGGAGATACTGGCAGCGGGGTTGAGCACCTGCCACTATACAGAGATAACAAATTTGGGTCGGGTGGGAAGGGAGATACTGGCAGCGGGGTTGAGCACCTGCCACTATACAGATAACAAATTTGGGTCGGGTGGGAAGGGAGATACTGGCGGCGGGGTTGAGCCCCCATTTATGCTCACGTTCTAAAAATTGGGTTGGGTGAGGGGGGATGCCAGGGGCGAGGTTAAAGCACCCACTGTTGATAAAATCTGAGTCAGGTGGCAGGGGAAATACTGTTTCACTGCCTGATGGTGGCATTTTGACAGGGAGAGAGAAATGGGATTCAAGTTCCATCATCCCACAGTATTTACAGTTGCCAGTGTGGCATGCTGTAACTTAAAAAAATATATAATCTGCCATTTTCCTGCAGCAAGCCTCTACATGTTGATTAAGGGCTCCTCCTCAGCTCCGTCTCCACAACATAAAAGTAGACAATCTCCTGGCTCAAGCCATTACTTTTCCGTGACCCTGAGGACAGTTTGAGAGTGCAGGTGGAATACAGCAGCCTGAGTCTGGGACCTGAGAGAGAGAGATGACAGAAAGAGAGAACAGCACATCCTGCACTGGAAGCAGGTGCTGGAGTGTGACCTGTCTGCTCTGAGCTCACCTCGACTCAATCTGCAGAGCACTCTCCAGCCAGAGCAGACTTAGAGCCAGCAGCAGCAGTCACAAAAATAGCTTTATAACACTGACTGCTGTGCTTTTGTCATAAATAATTTCTTGGAGTTCACTTTGTTCCTGGTTGGCCCTGCAAAAACAAATCAAAACAACAACAACAAAAAAACAACACAGCAGCAGACAGCTTACAAATGACAGTCTGCTGGAAGACAGACAGACCACCTTTTCTCCAGCTCCCTGTGTGGCAGTGGCAAGCTAAGTAAGAAGTGAGTGGTGCTATTAATCATGTAGGGCATATGATCATTTTTTTTTTTAAATTGGTTATCCTTGCTCTCTCCTGAAAATCTGGCTGCTAGGATAGGATACTCCAGTCCCCCTTCCCCCCACTTGAAAATTGATTTGAAACTAGTTTGTTCATTTTTGTTTTTATTTTTGGTAACTGGGTAAGGCCCACTAAGCAGAAGTATCCGTTTTCAGGGGCAGCCTGGGAGCACTGGGGTGGTTATGTAACTTATTCAGAGTCACACAGTATGCAAATGAAGGTAATGTAAATAAAACCCAGGTGGTCTGAAAATTTTTGTTTATTTGAAACTTAGTTTGTTCATTTACTCTGGTGTGATATTTGATACTTGGTAGGCCACAGAGAAAGGGCTCCTAGGAATGTTGCTGTGTCAAAGCCCTCCCCAGTGGGCACTGTATATAAAAAAAAAGACAAATTAATTTTGTTCTTTCCCTGGAACACTACCTCATGTTTTAGTTGTCTGGGGGGCAGCTGTAGCATGCCAGAGACAGCTTGCTGCATAATGTGACATAGAGCAACATTTTTACTTTGTAAGTCATAGGCATTTTTCCAAAGAACTGTGATAAAATGTGTGATTCAACCAACATTTGCAGCTTCTTAATTCACCTAGCATAAGTTGGTGGACAAATAAAGACAACTCCTGACTCATTAGCATTCATTCTATGCACCTGGTAGAAGTTGTAGAACTGGAGAAAATTTCAGACAACTCATACAGCTCAGTGATTCATTGGCAGCTGTTTACGTGCACCTAGTAGAAGAAGCTGTAGGACAAATGGAGAAAATCCAGGCAGCATTTGACTAATAACAGCTGCTTGAGAATCAACCTGGGTAATGTTGCATCACAGCTGGTGGAAATTAAAGGTGGAGAGCTGATTCAGCCTGCAGCTGCCAACAGGAGATTTGTCTCCCACTTAAGGGATGTCATGAACTTGAAATTAATATTATATACCGGATTTTTTCTCGGTTGCAATTTTATTAGGAAATGGAATATGACAACACATTGTCTAAAGCTGATGTCTGCTGTGGAGGTACAGTATCAATGTGACTCCAAACAAGAAGACAAAGAGGAATGTTGTGTTCCAGAGTACATGGAAGACTTTGTTTGAATGGGTAGCAGTCCGAAAAAAGTGTGTGCATCTGACAACAGCATGAGCCATGGTGGATGAAATGATGTACTGCACCACTAGCCATTGCGAAAGCATCAGCAGAATGTGAAACATGTCTCTGGAAAGAAAGTGAGCTAGTTTTTTCAAGCACAAAGTTTATGGAAAGTTGTGGAGGCTGAGGTGGCCCTTGTGAACCTGGCAGAGCACAACCTTTCCTTTTCATGTGCAGGCCACATCATGAAATTAATTAGGAGGCACTGCACAGACAAAGAAGTGGTTAAAAAATGTTACCTGTGGATCAACCAAGCCTGTGTGCACTGTACAAGAAGTCCTTGGCCCAAGGTATCAGGAGGATGCAGCTGCCTAGTGTCGCCAGCTTCCATTTTGCTTACATATTGATCAAAGCACAGACATGAGGGACAGAAAGTTACTGTTGGAAATGATACTGGTTGGAATTTACAAAGTGAAATTGGAAGTAAACATAATTCTCTTCCTGTATACACCAGTTTGTGTGTCTGGAACTGGACAGGCAATGTTTGACATTGTAATGAAAACCATGCAGTAGGTTCATATCCTACTAACACATTTGGCTGCATTCTCATCTGATAAGGCTTCTGTTGTGATTAAAAAGCATAATTCTCTTCTTTCTAGGCAGAAGCAGGTATGTCCAAACATCATAAATATGGGATGCCATTGCCATCTGGCAGACATTTGCATCAAATAAGCAGTAAAAGCAATGTCATCACCTGTGGATGAGTTAATTTTGGACATTTACTGCCACATTTCTTCAAGTTCCCAGATGCAACAGCAGTTGAAGGAGTTAGCTTATTTGTGGACATTGAGCCCTTGAAAATTATTAAACATGTGCCTACAAGATGGCTCAGCTTAAACAAAATGGTTCAACAAATGGTGGACATGTGGCCACCTCTGCTGTCTGATTTCATGTCTTATGAGCCCCAAGGTACAAAAGTCCAACTGACAGGAGATCAGTTGAGCAGTCAAGAAATGAAGATGACTATTCTTTTCCTAAAATATACATTGCAGCCCCTCTGTCAATTTAAGAAAAAGCTGCAGAGCAGGGAGAGTCAGCCGATGACCCTTCATGGGGAAATAAACAAAATCATTCAACTGTAAGCTAGCAGAGGGCATACCATTAAGACGGTATGGGAACAAGGGCATGGGAACACAGGGTGTCGTAATGTAGGTGCATCTCAAGTGGGTGAATGGGACCTGTGGGCATTGTGCACTGGGGGAACCTCTCTGCCTCCTGCTCCCTAATGTGCCCCACTGCTGAGTTTGTTATAATAATTCCAGGGGGTGAGGAGGGCAGAGCCCCAAGCAACATTACGGCACCAACTTGTGTGCATTGCCGTACTTTACGGGGTTAGCTTTCTGGTGACATTGGGTCATGTTGTCCTTTTAGCCACTCGCCTTCTTGATGGTCACTCTTGTTCCTGCACCCTTTTTACCCACACCTTCTTAATTTTCACCCACTTTATACAAAACCCTATCAGAGTTCTTCTTCCCGAGGCAGCAGTCAGTTTATTTAATGAATGCAAAACTAAATTTCTGGATAAGTCTGAGAATTTCTTCCCCCTTCAGGAAACTTGACAAGTGCAAGATTTCATAAAAGAAAATGATGAGAATATTGTTGGAACAACAGCTGAAATAAACATATACAGGGAGGCAAAGGCTTTCTACATAGCAGTTCTGAAAACAATGCTCAAAAAATTTCCATTAAACAGCAAAGTCTTGAAAAACACATCCAATTTGCTCAATCCATCCTTAAAGCTGAGGATGTCAGGGATTTCATTTAATTTATTTTTATTTTTCGCCAGGTAGTGGTCTAGGCACAGCCCTTTTTCAGCCACGCCTGACATAAAAATTAACATACAATACAAAACTTACCACAGACAATGATAGCAATTACGTACATTGACACTTGTTATTGCGGTTCAAATATTTAAATAATTAACACTTAGAATGTGTTACATTGTTTGCTCCAATTACAAAATCTGCAAACTCATTTAAAATTGATGGTGCATACCATGAAAAAGCCTTCTTACTCATGTCTAATTTAATTGGAAGAATGCAGTATAAGGTCCTAACACTACTTTTAGTCATTTGGCCCTTTGTTAATGGTTTCAATGCATTTGAAAGTGATTTAAGTTCTAAATTCTTTCCCACTCTATTAACAAAGGAAGCTGCATAAAATTTTATCCTAAACTCAGGGGGTAAAACCTTCAGTTCTGTAGACAACACACAATGGTGGGGAGCTTTAAGAGCAAATCGACAAATGTTATTAAATACCATTTTATATTTAATTCCAAATACATTATGATGGCTGTAGTGAATTTAGGAAGGCAGCTGGGCATTACCCTACATCAGCTGAATGTTATCAACTTCTACATGAGTTTGGCATATATCAGTTTGCAGAAGCATTTCAGGAAGGACAGCAACCAACATTTGCCACCAATGCCTCTGCCCTAAAATACTGAGGGAAGGTCTTTTATCAACTCATTGAAATGTGTGAACAAAACATACCAATGTTCAGACAACTAAAGCAGACAGTCCTATGCTTATCACATTCTAATGCTGAACCAGATCATGCCTCCAGCATGGTAAGAATGGTCAAACCAGAACTCTCTAAATTCCTTACCTTCTATTAAGCTGAACAATGATAGATAATGCTTTGAGGTGCAGCACTCCAAGGATGTCATTGAAGCAGCTAAGAAGGCAACACTTTCTTATAACGGAGATCATCTGGTTCCCAAATGAGATTAAACAAAAATGTATGGGATAAGCAATATGTGGGTAAAGGGAGTGCAATAACTTTGTTGGGACTTTGGAGTTGAAGTAATGCAATGCGAAATGTTAAAACAAACCAGCAATTCATTTATTAGGCTATGTGGGCTGGGTGGATAAAAAAGTGCAATAGTTAACATGGATCTAACAGTTTATGTGCAATAATGCTATAGAGATATGATTCTATTTTTGAATTTGTTCAGAATTCTGTTTGTGATATTTTAAATTTAAAAAATGGGGATGGGACATGGGTATACTGTAGGTGTTTAAATACAAATTGGGATATCTGGGGTGGGTGGATAAAAGTTCAATAGTATTTAACAGTTTAATATGCAATAGTGAAATATAGATGTGTTATATCTTGGATTTTGATCACCAAAATTCACAGAATGCATATTTGATATTTAAAAGATGGATATACTAGTACTGGTGTTCAGTAAAGTTTTCCAGATACATGCACCTTCAGAGTTCTTCCTCAATATTTGGATTAACATGTAGTATGCATTTCATACATCATGGCTGGTGCCAGATGCCACGCTAAGACAAAAATGGTGTCCCTGACTTTGGTCATTTGTCCCTGATTTTCTGGGGAGGTGTCCCTGATTTTTTTATCCTGACAGGTTGAGAGGTATGGCAGAGAGTCTTACTTTTCTAAAACTGAACTTGCCAAAATTCAAAACCATATACTGTCCAAAAAGTAGGCAGGCTGACAGCACCCAGACAGCACATTGCACAGATGATGACTATGATGGCGATGGATTCTGTTGTCACTAGTCACTAACCTTCCCACCTGTCTTTCCTCAACTAGTAGGTTCTCCTGTTTCCTCCTCTTCCTTAAATTGCATTTCTAAAACAACCATCTGCTGCAGGTTCTCTCATGTGCCACTGTGGCCAGATCCAGCACCAGCAGTTGAAGGGACACTGCAAACTATCCAGCTGAAACAACCATAAAATGACTACACATTAATATCACACAGTTTTTCAGTCTTTTAGTTTTATTGGAATTTCTATTCACTGCAGATTCAAAATTAAATAGACCAATAATAAATAAATAAAATAAATAAATAAAACAAATATATATTTAGCAGTCTTCCGTGAGTTTTTCTGAAGGGCTGTGTACGCCTTTGTGTTTGCTGAAATTAAATAATTTAGAGCAGCACCACAGTCCCAGTGCCGGTTTTCATTTTTTCCTAAACCAAATAAATAGTCTTAATTCAATCCAGATGGGGTTTAATTTTTTATGTTTGCTTGCACACGCACAAGAAATATATTGAGATAGTACAGCATTGCAGAGGTGTGTCCATGTTGTGGCCAATGCAGTGGATGCTCTAATGGGCGTGTCCCTTGGCCACCAATCAACTGGGAAGCTGCCGATGATGGCAGTTTCAGAGCAAGAGCCTCACTTGAAAGAAATCTGCCGCTGCAATCAGGGACAGTTTCATCATTGCAGTGGCAGCTCCCCCCTCCCTCCCAACCAGGCACACAGATATCCAGCTGACAAGAATCTGGCCATGCGCATCACAGTGCACAGTAATGCACATGGACAGAGTTTTGGTTCTTGTCAGCTCCTGTCCCCAGTTTGTTCAGTGTGCCTTTCCTGGTGAAACAGTAAAATAAATAAACTGTGGTGCGGCTTACCACATTGGTGGCTCCTGCCACCCCCCCCATCCACACACTCTCCAGAAAGCTGACATCAGGGTGCCCAATCCCTATGTCAGCATGTTTCCCCCTCCCACCATTAATGTGGTGCACTGGGAGCCCACCCCAGTGTGCCAAAATACTTCTTTATGTTTCTGACACTGGAACGCCCACTCCCAGTGTTGGATGCGCTGGACCCCCCATGCCCTTATTTTCTCAGCTGACCTCAGGCTGCCCAATACCTGGGTCAGCATTGATCCCCCTATCCACTAGTCTGGCACACTAGGAGCCCACCCCAGTTTGCCGAAATATTTCTTAATAATATTTCACCTGTAAAAAAGAAAACCATCCCCCAAGGGCTTTTTTTTAAACCTGAAAAAAAAGAAAATGGTCCCTCATCGCCCCCACTGCCCCTCACACATTATTATCCTCCTTCTGCGGACTCTCCTCCCCGCACCCCCCTCACTCCATTCTTACCTGTGGAGGTCAGGAGCAGTGATTTTTGGTGGACTAGGAACATGTATGTCTGCACTTTTCAAAGCCAAAGCGGGAACTGAAGAAATCATGGTAAGCCCTATAATGGCAGTCAATGGGGGGGTGGAGGTTCAGCTTAGGTTGGTATCTCAGCCAAGTTTTGGAGTTTTGGTCCCAAATCTCAACATGGGGTTCTTGGGACCCCATCTCATGAACACTGGCACTTTGATTTAGTTTCTCCATCCTGAAAGGTGATTTCATGGTTGCTGCATGGAATCACCTTTCGGAACTGATTAACGAAATTACAGTGCCACTGTTGATGAGGTGGGGGTCCCAAAAAGTTCACGTTGCAAATTTGGTGAAAAAAATCAAAAAAATGACCGTGTTATGAGTGTGCATTGCTCATTTTCTATGCATGCTCCTAACTTCATCACTTTTTAATACGTTCACTCTAAATTTCCAACACTGCCATTTTTTCATACCCCCTTATGAACAATACAGCTATCATTGTTTGCATCCTGCCCAAAATGTGTTTTTGCACCTGTGGTGCAGAATGGAGTAGTTGCTGTGTGAAATCAACTTTCAAGACAGATTAATGAAATCACAGTGCCATTGTTCATGAGGGGAGGTCTCAAAAAGACCATGTTGAACATATGGTGAAAACATTCAAAAAAATGACTGCGTTGTGAGCATGCATTGTGCAGTTTCTCATAACTTTGCCAATTTTTCATATTTTCACTCTAGATTTTCAACTTTGCCATTTTTTCACACCTCTTCATGAACAGTACAGCTGTCATTTTGTACATCCTGCCCGAAATGTGTTTTCACACCTGTGGCACCGAACGGCACAATCGCTTGGCGAAATCACCTCTCAGGATTGAGTAATGAAATTATAGTGCCACTGTTCATGAGGTGGGGTCTCAAAAAGCCAATGTTGAAAACTTGGACTGAAAATACCAACAAATGCCCAGGGCATTAGGGTTCCAACCATAATGCCCACCCGGTACAGACTGACTGGTGTTGGGGGTGTGACCTGGAGTTGTTGGCTGTAATGCTCATGCCATTCCATTCCCACCCTCATCCTGCAGCCTGTGACAGGCATCGATGCATCGGGGTCTTTGGCCCTAACATTCACCCCATTCTCCTATAGTGCACTCATCTCAGCTTATTTCCTTATGGAATGGGGTGAGCATAAGGGCCGAAAATACCAAGGCACACCTCGACACCTGTCGGTGTCTGCAAGGTGGGGTGAGATGGAATGGCATGAGCATTATGGCCAGTGACCCAAAGGCACACCCCCAACGTCTGTCAGTCTCTGCAGGGTGGGAGTGGAGGTTGGCGTTACTTCAATACTTTACTGCCATTCCAATTATGCATCTCTCTAACTCCTGCACTACCAATGCCAATACCAGCAAGCAAACATTCGGCACTGACAAAAGCTTGTTTATTTTTGTTGTAATGCCCACTTCCTTTCTCTTTTTCAGTGCTAGACCCAAGAACACATCTAAGCATTTGATCTTGACTGAGCCATCCTCCAGATATATATTGTTTTCATCCTGACCTGGAAAATGAAAATATATGATGAGAATTAAAGAAAAAATGACATTCCCATGAAGTGACTGACCGTCATGAGAATAAAAATAATTCAATGGGCCTACACAACCACAGTAGTGTTATGCTTGTGCAACTGTGATAATTGGCTATTCACACTCTCTATTCCATGGGGAATTACCACCCTGTAGGGGCATTGAAGGCAAGGAACCCTCAAAGAAGTTTCCACCCCTAGAGGTGCCGTGGGAAGATTCCCTTGACGAAAGGTACCTAAGGAAGAAAGCCCCTCCCCCCGAGAAGCGAGGCATGCCACTGGAGGTGGCGGGGAGGATGGTGGGGCAAGGAAAAAATGCTTCAGAAGGAGGTTGGGAGGAATTGCTTATATAGCTCAGAAAGGGGGCATGGCTGGTTGCTCACCCCATTGAACTACAGGCATAGCCTTTCATTCAAAGGGTCTACTCAGCCAGAGTAGTGTTATGCTTGTGCAACTGTGACAACTGTTTGGCTGTTTGCTTTTCTCTATTCCACAGGGAATTACCACCCTATAGGGGTACCGAAGGCAAAGAACCCTCGAAGAGGGTTCCACCCCTAGAGGTGACATGGGAAGATTCCCTTGGCTAAAGGTACCTTAGAAAGGAGCCCTAAAAAGAACATTAAGCAGTAAACATTGACTACAAGGTAGAGAAGCAGATTGACAGCAACGAGATGCTTGACAAAACACAAATGGATGCAAGGGTTGTCAGGATAACGCTGATAAAATGTATTACACTGATGGCATCAGGGGGCTTCCTAAGGAGAGACGGAACGGCAAGTAGGACCACCATCTATCTCCATCCAATGGAGGAAACCTAGCTAAGAAAAGTAGGGAATATACTTCAAGCAACTAACTACATATTATGACCTTTGGCATGGAGGAGAGAAAAAAACCCTTTTAAAGCAGCAGTGCAATGGAATTGGGCAAAAATGTGACCCTACTTTTTTTCATTATAAAAGATTTCAGGCATCTTGCAGTTTAATTTGGTGGTACAATTTTCTAATTCCATCAAAATCTGAGTATTTTATAAATGTTTTAATTGAGTTTTTTTCTCAAGAAAAAAAGAGGGCCGCCATGTTTTCCATAGAAATAACATTGTAGACCTGTCAAGGGTAAGGACAGAAAAAATAAAACAGTTTAATAGTGCACAGCATAGCAGTTACCAAGGCAAGTACATTTGATAGGTATGCTAATATTTTTTTTAACTGTAGCTGAAACTAGCTTTTTGGGAAAATCAGTTTTCGTTGCACTGCTGCTTTAAGAGGAGGAAGCCTCTGGGGATCCAAGACCTAGGTCGCCTTCCCTCCAGGCTGGGGGTTGTTTAGTAATTGACTCTGCTACACACAGATGCACCGTATCCTGGTACGGCTACACACGTACATGCCGTATTCCGCTAGGGCTACACACAAACTCACCACAGCCCACTACGGCGACACACAAAAGTGCTGTAACCCACTACGGATACACACATACAAGCCGTAACCCACTACAGCTACACACATATGTACTGTATTCCACTACTGCTACATACAAATACACTGCAACCCGCTACAGAGACACACAAATGCACCGTAACCCACTATGGCCACACACATATGCATCGTATCCCGCTATGGGTATGCACACATATGAGCTGTAACCCACTATGGCTACACACATATGCACTGAATCCTGCTATGGCCACACACATACATGCTGTAACCTGCTACAGCAACATGCGTATGCGCAATATCTTGCCACAGCAACACACATATCTGCTGTAATCTTCTATGGCAACAAACATAAGCATCATATCCCGCTATGGTGACAACACATATGAGCTGTAACTCACTATAGCTACACACAAACATGATGTAACTGCTACAGCAACATTCTTACACACTGTATCCCGCTATGGCGACACACATACGTGCTGTAACCCTCTACAGCTACACATAGATCGATACATAGACACTGTCAGCAGATAGGGGCCTATGGCTCACCCAGTCTGCCCATTTGAGCTTGTATATTCCCTTTATGTTTTTCTAGAAGTCTGTTGGCCCTTACCCCTGACCTCCAGAATTCTCTTATATCTATCCTATGCATTCTTAAATTCTGTGATTGTTTCAGCCCCACCACTTCCTCTGGCAGGGTGTTCCACCTGTCCACCACCCTTTCTGTGAAGAAATTCTTCCTCTCATTTCTTCTGAATCACCCTTCCTCCAACTTCATCCCATGCCCTCTAGTCCTGGAGCTTCTTTTTCACTGGAAAATAATGTGTTCCTGCACCCTGTTCCTCCCTGTAAGGTACTCGTATGTATCTATCATATCACCTCTCTCCCTCCTCTCCTCCAAGGAGTACATATTCAAGTCCTTCAGCCTCTCCTTATAGGACTTGTAATGCAATCCCTGTACCATCTTTGTTGCCCTCCTCTGAACCTTCTCTACCCTGTCTATATCCTTACATAGGTAAGGTCTCCAGAACTGTACACTGTACTCCAGGTGGGGCCTCACTAGTGTCATGTATAGTGGAATTATGACCTCCCTTTTCCTGATGGTGATGCCCCTGCCAATGCATCCCAGAATCCTATTTGCTTTATCTACTGCCTTGTCGCACTGTTTCCCTACCTTGAGGTCATCAGAGATAATAACCCCAAGGTCCCTTTTCTGCTTGGTGCATACTATATCCTCACCCCCCAACTGATATGTTATTCCAGGGTTTTTGTACCCCATATGCATTATCTTGCACTTCTTTGCATTAAATTTCAACAGCCAAACCTATCATCATTCTTCAAGCTTTTGCAGGTCCCTTCTCATTCTGTCTACACCCTCTGGCATGTCCACTCTGTTACAGAGCTTCATGTCATCAGCAAACAGGGAAATTCTGCCTTTTAGGTACTGCGCAATGTCACTGATGAAAATGTTGAATAGGACCGGTCCCAGCACTGATCCCTGTGGTACCCCACTGGTCACTCTTCCCTCTGTGGAGTGACAGCCATTTACCACCACCCTCTGTGTCCCGCCACCCAGCCAATTACCCACCCACCACACTACTGTCCTGATCACTCCCATATTCCCCAGTTTGTTTAATAGCCTTCTATATGGCACAGTGTCAAAGGTCTTGCTGAAGTCCAGATAGGCCACGTCCACTACCCTCCCCTGATCCATCCCCCTTGTCACCCTGTCAAAAAATTAAATGAGGCTGGTCTGCATGACTTCCCCCCCAGTGAAACCTTGCTGCCTTGGGTCCTGTAGTCCGTTGGCAACCAGTTGTTCCACCAATCTCTCCTTCAGTAGTGCTTCCATGATCTTCCCCACTACCAAGGTCAGGCTGACTGGTCTGTAGTTCCCTGCTTCCTCTTTGTTCCTGCTTTTATATAAGGGGACTACATCTGCTGTCCTCTAGTCTTTAGGTACCTCCCCTGTTTCCAGTGATCAGCTAAACAGGATTGCCAGAGGTTCAGCCATCACCTCTTAGTTCCTTTAGGACCCTGGGGTTCACCCCATCTAGCCCCATTGCTTTATCAACTCTTATTCCTTCCAGTTCCTTTAGGACCCTTTCCCATGTAAAGGGACTTGTGTCCATTTCTGCGCTGTTCCCGCCCCTTGTATTCCCTTCAGGCCCATTACCCTCCTCTTCCTCGGTAAAGACTGAGCAGAAATATCTGTTCAGTATGTCAGCTTTACTGTTGGCATCCTCCATGCAGCCCCCGTCCTCCCCCTACAGCCTCACTATCCCTCTTTTTGCCCTTCTTTTTTCTCTTATGTACCTGTAAAAGTTTTTGTCCTCTGTACCCACTGATTTTGCAATGCACTTTTCTGTCTCAGCTTTGGCTTCCCTTACTGAACTCCCTGCCTCTCTTTGCTTCTCCTGGTACTTCTCACTATCCCCTTCTGCCTGCGTCTTTTTGTATTGCCTGAATGTGATCTTTTTGGCTTTCACTTTCTCTGCTACCTCCTTGGAAAACCATAATGGCCTCCTCTTCCTTTTCCCCTTGCTAACCTGCTTAATGCATAATTCTGTTGCTCTTGTAATCCCTGTTTTAAATATTGCCCACTTTTCCTCTATCCCTGATTCCCTCCCCATTCCCATTAGTACCTCTTTCATGCACCTACCCATTTTCCCAAAGTCTGCCCTCCTAAAATCCAGGATATGTATTTTTGTGCGGTTTGGTTCAGCTTCTTCTGTGATTTCAAACCACAGTGACCGGTGGTCACTGTTCCCCAGGAGCTCCCCCACTGTTACCCCTATCACACTGTCCCCATTTGTGAGCATGAGGTCCAGCATTGTCTTCTGTCAAGTTGGTTCCATGACCAATTGCTTAAGGAAGACACCTTGAAGGAAGTCCAGGGTAAATCTGCTCCTAGTTGATGCTGCTGCTGGGAGGCTCCAGTCCACATCTGGCATATTGACATTTCCAGCCAGCACCACCTCCCCTTGTCTGCCATCCTTTGGTTGGCTAGCATCAACTCCCTATCTCTTTCTTCCTCCTGGGCTGGTGGTCTGTAGACCACCCCTGTGCAGATGGCTGACCCCATTTTCCTTTCCAGCTTAACTCACAGTATCTCTCCTCCATTTTGTTCCTCCTGGATCTCTGTGGCCTTTATGTCATCTTTCACATAAGTGCCACTCCTCCTCCCTTCCTGCCTACCCGATCTCTTCTGAATATATTGTAGCCAGGTATGGCCATCTCCCAGTCTTTGTGATGGCCATAATGTCCAGGTCTGACTACATCATGGCAACCTCCAGATCCTCCATCTTGTTGCTAAGGCTCCTGGCATTGGCACACATGGCTTTCCATGATGTGAACTCCCTGGACTGTTTAGCTGTTCAACTCCAGCCCCCTCCCTGGTTTTCCTTTATCTCTGGTTCTCCCTGCTGTGTGCCCTTCTATTGAATTTTGCCCCCTTCCTTCCTATCCACCCCTTGGATGCTTACCTTCATCTTTTGAACACTGCTTTGTAGACTTATCCCCTCCTCCTGTTCACTTGTTCCACTGCAAGCTGTGGGGGGATGGGCAATTAGGTACCATCATTGCTGGCCTGCCACCCCTCTTGGCTAGTTTAAATGCTTGTCCATGTAGCATTTAAACTTATCATTGAGTACTTGGATTCCCCTCCAGGATGGATGCAGGTCATCAGGCTTGAACAAGCCCTCATCCCTCCAGGTGGGACCCCAGTCACCAATGAATCCAAACCCTTCCTCACAGCACCAGTTCTTCACCCATGAGTCAAAGTTCCTGGTGCATGTGCCCCTATGCTCTCCCATGCCTCTCACAGTTAGTACTTCCAAGAAGGTGACAGAAGTAGCTCCTTGCTTGAGACCCCTCCCCAATTTCCTAAACTCTTCCTGAACTTCCTTAGGCTATCCATTTGCCAGGTCAATAGTAACTAGGTGGATAATGACATCCAGATCACCCTCCTGTCTTGCCTTCCCAGTGATCCCCAGGATCTTCCTCCCATCCCTCCATGCTGTGGCACCTGGTAGGCACCTCACCTCCCCTCCCTGTCCTCTCCCTCTTGTGTTCCTAGCTGGATCCCTCTTATGATAGAGTCCCCCACCATGATTTGCTTCTTCCTCCTCTGGGGTCCACTGCTCTCCCCACTGAAGTCACCTCCTCAGTTGACCTCTACATCCTTCCCTTCCACTTCTCTGAGTACCTCTGTTTGATTGTCCTCATTTGCTGTTGTGGCATATGAGTTCTGGAGTGGAATAGGATTTGGGATGTGCCTGTGCCTGACCACCCTAACCCTCCTCGAGCCCACCATCATCCAAGTGCTCCCATTCTTGGCATCCTTTGAGGCAGCAGTGTTGGACTGAGTGGTCTCTGGATAGGGGCGAAGGTACTCCTGACCCAGTTTACTTCCACTCTGAGTCTGGCTACCTCATCCTGCAGTCCTTAGAAATGCCTGCAGATAGGGCAGCACCTCAGCATCCAGAAGGTCTGCCTGAATATGGCTGCCCTGCATCCACTGCATTGCACCACTCCCCACATTATACTGTACTTATACTGCTATTCCAGTAATTGCCTGTTACTGAAGCTCTCCTTGTAGTTCCCTCTTTATTAATTTACTGTCCTGAAAATCCTGCCACTGATCCTCAGATACCTTTTGGAAAGAAGGAAAACAACAACAAAAAAAAATTAGTGTTGTGCCAAGAGTGGGCTTCCTCCCCTTATGCCCCTCCTACTCCACAACCCCTGCTATTCCCTCAGTTTGCCCTGTCAATCAGATTTAACAGGGCATATAATTAAGAGTGGGGGTCAGGAGGAGGGTGGGTGAAAGACAACAAAGGAAAACAGCACCACTGAAAGTTATTGTTGATGGGGGACCTGAACATGCCAGGCATTAGCTGGAGCACCCTGGCTGCAGCCACATCAAAAAGCAGGTTTATTCTGGATGCCCTGCAGGGGGCATGCCTCAGACAGCTAGTGGTGGAACCCACTAAGGAGGGAGCAATCTTAGACCTGGTACTGTCAAATGGGGAAGGAGAAAGGATCTCAGATCTATAAGTGAGTAGCCATTGGGGAACAAGTGACCACAAAACAGTGTGGTTCACAATAAACTCAGCCATAGAGTCGAGCCATACAAAAGCAAGAGTGTTGGACTTTAGGAGGGCTGACTCTGGGAAAATGGGAGAGTGCCTCAGAAAAGTGCTGGCAAACTGTCAAGAAGAAGGGGTGGAGGAACAATGGGGAAAAATTAAAATAGCCATCACAGAGGCAACAAGCCTTTGTGTGAAGCAAACCAAAAAGCAAAATGAAGGAAAAAAACACTATGGTTCTCAAAAGAGGTGGCAGGGAAAGTTAAGGAGAAAAAGGTAGCATTCAGGAAGTATAAGGAAACCCAGAAGGAGCAGGACAGAGAACTGTACCAATTAAAGCAGAAGGAAGTGGGGAAGGCAGTCAGACTAGCAAAAGCCCAGACTGAGGAAAAGAAAGCCAACTCAGTTAAAAAAGGGGATAAAACATTTTATAGGTACATTAGGGAGTGAAGAAAGATGAAGGAAGGGATAGTGAGGCTTACTAAAGGGAAGGGAGGGTGGGCAGAGGATGACCGTGAAAAAGCAGGGATACTGAATGAATACTTCTGCTCAGCATTCATAAAAGAGGAGGGGGAGGAACCTAAACCAAAGAATAGAAGCACTCTGGATAGGGAGGTCAATGTCAGTTCATTCACAGAAGAAGGGATCCTGAAAGAACTCTTAAAACTGAAGGTGGACAAAGCAATGGGGCCTGACGGGATTCACCCAAGAATTCTAAAAGAACTAAGGGTAGAATTAGTGACACCACTGACCTCTCTTTTTAACAAATCATGGGAGGATGGTGTAGTACCAGAGGACTGGAGGAGGGCAGACATGATTCCCCTTCACAAAAGTGGGAGCAAGACAGAGGCAGGAAACTACAGACCTGTCAGTTTGACCTCAGTGGTAGGGAAAATGATGGAATCACTTCTAAAGGAAAGAATTGTTGAGTTCCTAGAGGTCAGTGGGGCACAGGACCCAAGGCAGCATGAATTCACAGCAGGAAGGTCATGTCAGAGGAATTCTTTGACTGTGTGACCAATGTGGTAGACCAGGGAGGGGCATTGGACATGGCCTACCTAGACTTTAGCAAGGCATTTGACACAGTCCCACACAAAAGATTAATATACAAATTAGCCAGCCTTAGGGTGGGTCCCAAGGTGGTAGCCTGGGTTAAATATTGGCTGGACAACAGGATACAGAGGGTAATAGTAAACGGAGTTTACTCTGAAGAAAGGGAGGTTACTAGTGGGGTACCACAGGGTTTAGTACTGAGACCGGTCCTTTTTAATGTCTTTATAAGTGACATTGCAGAGGGACTGGAAGGAAAAGTATGTCTCTTTGCAGATGACACAATGATCTTCAACAGGGTTAATACAGAAGGTGGGGTGGAGAGGATGCAAAGGAACTTGGCAAGGTTGGAGGAATGATCAAATATATGGCAGCTTAGAGTCAATGCAAAGAAGTGCAAAGTAATGCAACTGGGAACCAAAAATTCAGGGGAAGAGTGCACAATGGGGGGTGGGATAATAACAACAACAGAAATGGAAAGGGACCAGGAGGTAGTCATATCAGATGACCTTAAGGTGGGCAAGCAATGTGAGAAGACAGTAAGAAGAGCTGTGGGATACTGGGATGCATAAGGAGAGGCATCACCAGTAGAAAACAGGAAGTTGTTATCCCTTTGTACAGACAGTTGGTGAGACTCCAAATGGAGTTCTGCGTCCAGTTCTGGAGACCCCATCTCCACAAGGACATAGACAGGATGGAGGATGTCCAGAGGAGGGCAACTAAAATGGTGCAGGGTCTGCACCAGAAAACATATGAAGAGTGATTAAAGAAGCTTAACATGTATACCCTTGGGGGGGGGGACATGATAAAAACTTTCAAGTACATCAAGAGAATCAGCAGACTCCAAGATGGTAGCATCTTTCAGAAAAAGAGATGTGCAAGGACAAGGGGGCACAATTTGAAGATAGAGGGGGACAGCTCAAAGGTAATGTGAGGAAGTATTTTTTCACGGAGAGGGTTGTGGATACATGGAACAGCCTTCCTGAGGAGGTAGTGGACTCAAAAACAGTGGAGGAATTCAAGAATGCATGGGACAGACATAAGGCAATTCTAGTGGGGGATAGGAGGAAGTAGGCTGTTGGTTAACTAGGATCTGCAGCCTATGCATTAGGTAGGGAAATGGGCAGACTAGGTGGGCCAAGCAGTCCTTATCTGCCGTCAAATTCTATGTTTCTATGTTTCACACCAATCTAGGTTTCAAGTTTTCAACAGCCCCAAACAATTCTAAGTGAAGACAGCAAAGGAAAACAGCACCACTGAAAGAACACCAAACTAGGTTTCAATTTTTCAACAGCCCCAAGCAATTCTAAGTAAAGACAGCAAAGAAATAACAGTGCCACTGTACACATCGTATCCCATTACAATTATGTACATATGTGTCGTAATCTGTTACGGTGACACACATAAGCACTGTATCCCACTATGGTGACACACATACGTGCTGTAATCAGCTACAGCTACACACATACATACCGTATCTTACTACTGCTACACATATATGCACCATAATATGCTATGGCGGCACACCTATGTGCCTAATTGTAAATGTATTGAAGCATGTTAACTGAAAGCCATGAAGGCAAAGGAGCAGGGCAGTATATAGCTTACATAATGGCATGCTCCCGCTACTTGGAACCATGATGCCCATCTGTGACATTACAGTCCCCTGCCATGGGAATAACAGGGAAGCCACAAGTTGAGCACCGTGAGACCAAAAGCAACTATAATGTTGGTAGAGTTGGAACCCCCAAAAATAGAGGTGGCAATGAACACGCAGGCTGAATCGGAAAAGCTGCTTGAACTGAGTAACTGCCTGGCTGAGCAATGTTGATAAACTGAGCAGAGCACCCTGAACACTAATACTGAATGAACTGAGCACAGTTCACTGAAGGAATTGAACAAATAGCTGAGGAGGAGTAAGCCTGGACCAGGTGCAAATAATTATGGTGGAAAGCACGGGAGACAGCAGGCAGGGAAACAGCAGTGTGAGAAGAAGCATACAATAACATGCAGTTGACTGAGGGCTTGCAAAATCTGGTGAGGGAAATGGGACTTGAGTGCACAGGCACAGGACAGCTTAAGGTAAGGAAGCATCAATATGTAACCTGAAGCCCAAATAAGCAATGTATACACAGGGCACTAGAAAAGTCCAAAAGAAGCAAACAAAAGCAAACACGAGTACAGGAGCAGGAAGGAAACAAGCACACAAGGAAGCACAAAGCAGCCTGAGCCAAAGCAAAACCAACCAAAAGAAGGAGAAACACAATGAACAGACGTCCAGTACAAACCAAGCAGAGCCCAAAGCACAAACAATGCTGGGGGGAGGGGGCAATATGCCCCAAGGGAAAGACAGAAGGACAGAGCCTCTGGCTGCAAAGAAAAAATGCTTCAGAAGGAGGCTGGAAGGAGCTGCTTATACAGCTCAGGAAGGGGGCAATGCTGGTGCTCGCCCCATTGGACTACAGGCATAGCCTTTCAATAAATCCCTGATCTTACTCCAACCCCCCAAATCCAAGTCCAGAACCTTGGGCCACTCCCTCTCATAAATATAATCCACTCTCCATTGTTAGATCCTCAACCCCACACCTGGTACCATAAAGAAAAATTGCTGACAGTAGACTATTTTTTTTTATTATTATTTTGAGAAAAGATTAATATAGCTGGGATCCCCCTTTTCCCCTTTCCAGCAAGTACACTCTACCAACTCCCATCCTTCTTCAATCAGGCACTCAAGTATGCCAATACCTCACCCTTTACCTACCCTTTCACACATCCCTCTCACACCCTTCTATTAGCGATATCAGATAGATCATTTTCCCCAAACTCTTCGACTTTTAACAAACTTCTACCACTCTTCTTCATTCAATGAATGTTACTAAACAAAGTGACAAATCAGTTAGCTACCTTCCTCCTCCATTGGACACTATCCCCTTGGTTCCTACTTCCCTACTTCCTTGGTTGTACTTGTACTTGACCAGTCAGCCAGAACCAGCTTCTTTTGGCTCTTATATATGGAAGTAGTACTTACTGGCTGGCACTACCATTTGACGAGAGAGAGAGAGAGAGAGAGAGAGAGAGATATGATGGAGAGAGACAGAGAGAGAGATGAGGGAGAGAGAGAGAGAGAGAGAGAGAGAGAGATGAGGGAGGGTGAGACAAATGGAGTAATACTGACACGGTTTTTGAGGGTGTCAGGAGTAAGGTGGGAGAGTGTACCAGAGGGACAGGAGAACAGGGGGTAATATTGATTTCCACTCAAAATAGCAAGGAGCCTAAAAACTGTTAATGGATGCCAGGGATCCATAAGTTTCTTTGTGGTCCATGGCCACAGCCATGGGGGAGCTATCTGTGCCTGGGTCAAACAATGACGGGAGAACTGAAATTATTTTAACAGGGAGTAGCTCAGGTGGTTAACCCTTTGGCCTGTAACCAGATTTAGAAAGCGCTAAATGTCAGGGATGATATACTACACAATGTTACAGCATCTACTGTATATGCACGAAAACTTTATAAAACATACCCTTCTTCATACTACATGTACTTTCCCAAACACACATAATACTTGTGTGGATTTTTTAATCAAGTAGAACAAGGCAGAACTTGGTTATATATTGTTCAATGTGTGGGAATAACTTGTGTTTGTGTGCACTGTATGATATGAGCTTGTTTTGGCCTTTCTCATTCCCACCCTTGGTAGAGAAGCTGGGCAGCAGAGTGGGAATAAGGGCCCAGCACCAAGGGTGAGAAGAGTGCCAGAGGAGAAGGAAGTGGGGAGGATGGAAGGTTTGAAAACAAACTAAGCGCTGAGTAGTGAGGGGGGCCAGATTAAGTAGTCCTAGTGGGTGGAGTTGTCATTCCCCCACACTGAACCACGAGCAAAGCCCTCCCATTCAATGTGTAGGAATAACTTGTGCTTTTGTGAACTGTATGGTACAAGCTTATTTTGGCCTTTCTCATTCCCACTCTCAGTAGAGAAGCAGGGTGGAGGAGTGGGAATGAGGGACCAAAAAGAGTATCATGAAGAACCTCCTCCAACTCATGGAGAGTGTGAACAGTAGCATGCAGAAAAGGAAAATCCCCCTGTAGAGGAAACCTCTGAGGAACCATGGCTACTGAAATGGCCTTCCTCTGGACATAGTAAGAGGAGATAATCCTAAAAGCTTTGTAATCGAGATGATGGATTTGCGTATATGAACTTAAACAAGGTTGAGATAATGTAGTCAAACTGGATTTAGTTGGAGGAACATAATTGTCGATCTTCTGGATCTTCTTCGAAGGTCTATATTTATACAGATGTAGCCCTGGTGCCATATGGCAATGGACTACTCCCTACTTGCCTGCTGTCCCTGATACCAGGCAAGAGGCCTGGGTCCTGCTACGGTGACAATTGGAGGTTCCATCCCAGTAATATTGATAATAGTGTGGTGCCTCCACCCAGAGTAAGATATTAGTGGGCCAGGTATCCACCTGGTACAGCCCTCTGGGACACTGTAGCTTCCCACCTCCCCAACCAACCACTCAGCACACCGTCTCCCCAATAAACTTGTTCTGCCATAAATTATATATCTTTGCAATAGGCCAATGCAATGAATTTCACTAACACAGCAGTTTCAACAAACAAATTCACAGCTTTATTCAGGGGGTGAGAACTAGGGAAAGAATACCAGGACAAAGGGATTGCCATGAAAGGAATGAAAAAGTTAGTGACGTAAGCAACACTAATAAGTATTTGGAGCCACAGGCTGAACTCACCCCCACTTGTAACAGTGTCCCCAATCAGTCCCTCTGGGTACCATCTAGGTGCAGGCCTGATCGGAGCCATTGGTTGGCCGGCTGTTGGGGCCCCGAAACATGTTAAAGAAATGCGTTTAAGAAAACTCTCCAATTCCCCCTTTTCTCTTCCAGAAGTCTGTTACGGTGTGGGAATAACAGACACTTAGGCAGGAGGTATGATGCATAAAATAAACGCATGAATGCGTTTATGATTTTTTATTCAGAACCAAATAAAATTAATATTTACAGAAATGAAAAAAAAAAACACGGTGTTAGTCAACACACCAAAATAAACAAACCTCTGAAGATGACTCTTCCCTAGTCACTTCTCTTAATTTTACCACTTTTTTAAACCAATTCACTGGTGTGAAAACAAGCACACCTTCCTCCTGCAAGACCAGCAGCTCACTGGCCTACCTCTCTCTAAACATCTTTCTAGTGGTGAGTTTTTATAGCCTTATGGCTGATGACATCATGGCCAGGTGACCAACATCAAGGAAACAATTAGGCTTTTATTCTTTTATTTTACAGAATAAATGCATTTTATTTCATGCTTTTTAAAGTCCTTATACTCCTTTACCTGATAATAGACTTTAGTTTAAAAATACCTGCAGGTAGGGATCAATAATAGTTCTTTTAGGCTTAATTGGGACTCATTTGGAAGCAAGCCCCTCCCTTGTTCTGATGTCACTGAAGCCTGCATCTTTAAAACCAGCCATTTTGTGGGCAGCCAGCCCTATAGCAAGAACTGCAGGGAAACCCACAGGTAATTACAGCATCATTACTCTTTCTGGTTTCCAGGTGTCTCTGTTTTGGCAAAGAGAATGGGAGCTAGAGTGTGTGCTCTTCATATCCCTTCTTCTGCCAGCTTAGGAGACCTGTATCCTTATTTCAGTAATTACCACTCTTTTTTTCTTTCTTTTCTTGTAGTAACTTTAGAAATGCTGCCATTTTACTTAAACCTTGCAAGGGCTCTTACTAGGCTCCTTTAGCAGCCCCTGCCACTACGCAGCAATATCCTTTATTGCTCTAATGGCTAAAATGTGCAGCCATCAGCAAAACATTTCATTTGGGCCTTTCCTAAACCCATTGCCAACCTTTGGCTAGTTCTTTAATTTATCAGCCCGGTTACAACATCTCTGGGCTGTTTTCTTTGTACATGAATGTTTTATTCTTTATCTAGACACTTCTGTTTTGCTCTGGGCACTACTGCTAAATTGGGAACACTCCAGGAAACTCAGGAGTGTTTTTTACTATTTAAAAGTAAAGCCCTACTCATGTTTGGACATATCTTCCACTAGAGAGAGTGCTTTACACTGCACTCAGCCCTATCTGGTGCACTGTAAGGGGGGTTTGAGAAAAGGGATAGTAAAGTAAGCAATGAGATATGTCAGGTTGGCCACCCTGACATGAAAAAAAAAGAAAAGGACAGAAGAAAAGATAAGGAGGGCAGAACAGTGTGAGAGAAAAAAGGGGGGAATCAGTTTTTTATTTTAGTAGGGGAGTAAACCTTACAGGGAACAGGAACCCCGTTACAGAGTCAATAAATTCTCTTGTGTAGCTGGCCCAGTGGTGTGGAGGGCTGAGGCATCATGCCTTACCTCCTGCCATGCTGTTGACCCATGTTTGTGGTGTGAGTGGGTCACTGGGGGTTGGCCTGGGAGGGAGAGGATCGAGCATCCAGGGGATAGCTCTCTTCTCCTGTGGGATGGTGGGGAACATGGACTGGCACTTGCTTGAGACCTAGCAGAGGCAAGGTGCTGGCATGCTGAGTCCCATACATTGGGGTGCAGAGGAGGAGCAGCCTACAGTGTGCAGCATATGGACGTGTATGCTGCATGTCACTGTCAGCATTGTACGCTCCCACTTGGCAAAACATAAATGGAAAAAGGTCTCAACCAAGCGGCATTAATCTGTTTCTCGCAGGTGCCACCCCCAAGATGGCACCTCTCTGGTGCAGGATTCAGTCTCGGTGGGTTGAGTCACTCCCCACCACCCTGCCATGAAGGGTAAGTCATTGGGGCATGAAGGGAGGGGGTCTGATCCTTGGGGGATGGTGCTGGGGGGACAGAAGAGGAAAGAGGAAGGAGAGGGCCATCCGGGACCACAGGGAGAAAAATACAAATAAAAAAAAAAAAATAAATAAAAAAAATTCCCTTGTGTCTAGTGGTCCCCCCACCGATCAAGACCCGATGTACAATTATATTTATATTTCCTAATCCCTGGTGTCCATTGGTTCTGCCCCCATAGCTGATCACTGGCCAAATATATAATTAAATTCCCTGGTGTCTAGTGGTCCCCCCCATCAATTGTGGCCCGATATACAATTATATTAATATTTCCTAATCCCTGGTGTCTAGTGGTTCTCCCCACCATAGCTGATAACTGGCCCAATATATCATCATATATATTGGTGTCTAGTGATCGCCCCCACCAATCCCCAGCCCGCTGCTTAATTAAATTCTCTGGTGTCTAGTGGTTCCCCCCACACACCTACCTTGGCAGTTAATGCCCATCCATCCCTCCCCAACCCAGACCCTGGTGGGCGTACACACCTCGCTCTCCTGCCATGTCTTACCCGACTGAGGCTGTAAATGAATGAGTGCGTATTTGTACAAGTACATGCTCATTCATTTACAGCTCAGTTGGGCAGCCGCATGATAGAAAGAGGAGGTCTATGCCCAGTTACCCACTCGTGGTCGGGTTGGGGGGGAGCAGGGTGGAGGGTTGGGGGAGCATTAAACACCAGGAAATTTAATTGAACAGCAGGCCAGTGATGGGTGGGGAAGGGGACCACTAGACATCAGGGAATATAAATATAATTGTACATAGGGCTGCGGTAAGTGGGAGGGAGAACCACTAGACACCAGGGAATGTAATTATACATTGGGCCAGTGATTGGCTATTGGCAGGGGGAGGGGCAGTAGAAAGCAGGCAATTTAATTGGGGAATTTGCCATTTGTGTAACTTGGCCTTGCTTTTAGGTTTTTTGCAGTGCAATTTAAAAAAGAAAAAAAAAACAAAAGCAAGGTGAAGTTACAAATGGTAGATTGTTAATTAAAGTGGACAACTTTGCGAAATGATCCGCAAAGGCGGATTTGGCAACTTCATTAGAAATTTGCTGGCGAATAAAAATGTCGCTGCATCTCTATTCAAAAATAATTAAGTTATGACGACAAGTTCAACACCTATTTATATACTGTACATTGAACCACATACCTGATTTCCTCAGTTCGTGGTCTGGCCTTGAAGAGTGAAGATGTGTCTCTAGTCCAGAGAGGATTACGGCATTGAACCTGTGGTAGTTAAGTAAGGGGTTGGGTGGTGTGGGGTGTTGGGTGCTGACTGGGAAGGTTGGATAAGGAAAGAGTAACAGTGGTGGTGACAACAGACATTAATAGACGTTTTTCCTTTTTGCAGGGTATATTAAAAAAAAAAAAAATCTATGAGGGATGGTTTTCTTAATTTCAGGTACCAGCACTGAGGATTGGGCACCCCAGTGTTGGTGTTATGTTTGGCGGCACCATAGGTGTGCTTCCTGGTGTTGTACAATTCAAATGGGTGGGGTGGGGCCTACTAGCTGACATTTGAAAATTACTAAAGCAAAAAGGGACGAGTCAGCACTAATCTCTTTAGGAAAGAAACAGATGGCAAAACACTATTCTGCGCTACAAGCTGTCATCCAAAACACACTGTGGAAAATATTCCGAAGGGAAATTCCTTAGGATTAAATGTAACTGCAGCAAAACAGATGATTATGAGAAAGGGGCAATAGATTTAAAAAATCAGTTGGCACACACAGGTTATAGCCAGAGATCTATAGAATCAGGATATGAAGCAGTAGCTATTTTGGGAAGTAAGGAATGAACTATTATTAGGTGGAAAAAATAAAAATAGTAGCTGTGAAAGGTTTCATTACGTGACCACTTTTAGTGTACATACTAAGGAGGTGGAGAGAGTGATACAAAAACATTGGAAGGTATTGTCCTGTGAACGTGGGTTACAACAATACACTTCATCTTATCCTATTATGTCATGTAGACATGCACCTACGTTGAAAGACACATTATTGAGAAGCCATTTTCCTACACAGATGGGACACACCAGTATTTGGCTGACTAACAGTAAAGGATGTGTGCAGTGTAAAAAGTGCACAGCTTGTAAACACATATTACAGGGTAAATAATTTTCTGTTGTTAACCATAAGGAAAGAAATTTTGATGTTAGACAGTTGACTACATGCAACACACAAGGAGTCATTTATTTGGCTAAATGCAGTTGTGAAGCATTTTACGTAGGAAAGACAGAGAGAGCATTCAAAGTAAGAGTACTGGAATATGTTTGAGCAATAGAAACGCAGGACATTAATTATGCCACTGCTGCACATATAGTGGAAAACAAAAATGAAATACACAATTTTAAATTCATGGGAATAGAAAGAGTTTATGTTGGACAGAGGAGTGGTAATTTTTGCAATAAAATACTGAAAAATGAGAATGAGTGGATTTTGAGATTAAAAGCACATAAAATACCAGGAATGAATGCTAGTTTGGAACTGAAGCTATATTTGGAATGTAGATAGAAATATCCTGGATATATAAATCTAAATCTGGGGAAGAATATGTATATCTATTAATGTATTAGTTCAGCACTTTATTAGAAAGGGAAACAAAATAAATACATTTTTCCTTGTTAAAGATGGATCTTGCACTTTAACTGTAATGGTCTAATTGATTTTATTATGGTGATGGTGTTTTAGCTAGTAAGTAACTGTGATGAACCAGTGAATTATTGATGTATCATTGTGACATCACAAACGTAAAGATATTTAACTGATGTTTTCTGCATAATGTTTTAACCTTTGATAAAGGACCTATAGTCTGAAATGCATTAGGTGGTCTGGTTGGTGTAATAAAATATTATTTTAGTAGCTCCATGTTCGATTTTATTTATTGAGATATAATGTGTGCTTCAGCATTTTGTTGAACCTAGCTGGGGCTAACCGCATTATTAGGATTCATCCCTTACCCTGAAATGGGGACAGTCAGTTTCATTATGCCTGTAAATGATGCCCATCCACTTGAGAAGGAACACTGTTGTACAACAACTACCCTCCCTGTAGCATGTCGATTAATTATGACTTCCAAGATGGCAATCCCATTGAATTCTGCCGTGAGAGTTTGGCTTTTCTTTGGTTAGCATCCTCTGGTTAGTCCCAAGTGTCGTATGTGTTGGTTGTTTCTAGATTTAAATAAATGTAGAGTGATTACAGATTTAGCAAGCATAATTTGACAGAGGTTTGGTTTCAGTTGCAGGGCAGTTTTAAATCTTTTCATTGACAATTATCTTTTACCTGCTGAAGAAAACGTCTATAATGTAAGAGATAATGATTGCATCCAGTATGTATTGGGGCATTGCTCTTTGCATAGACATATGATCAAGTTGTTGTTTCTTTGCGTTTCTATTAGATAATTTAAGTTTGTTCTGGAAGAAGTGGACTACCTTGGGGCTGAGTCAGTAGTGACCACAAGTCCTGAATTCTTTCTGTGCAGCACCATGAAATTCAGGACACACATGCACAGTGACATGCTATCAATGCCCCCTCCACTTGCAGTCATGTATTACTAATGCCCCCACTAACAGTCACATGTTACCAAAGCCCCCCTTCTCAATGAAATTGCACTACGTCAGCATAGCTCTCACTATGCAACCATAAAAGTAGTATCAAAATAAAGGCATAATGCCTGACAGGGTGGGTGTTATGCTGAGATAACATCCCATCTCGGGTGGTTGGGCCTGAGGCAACAGGCCGAGTGCGTCCAACACCCAAGACCAGATGTTATCCTAGCATAACACGCGCCTTGGAGGGCATTATTCCTATTATACAATGGCTCATTGTTTTATACAGAAAAAAATAATTTTAAAGAATTTTGTTTAGTATTTAAAAATATTTTTTTTAAGAGAAGATGCAAACAATCATCAAGTGGGAAAAGGAAATAGGAAGCATCATCTAGTTGATCAGCAAGGATGTTATGGCAGGATAACATCCCTGCTGTGATGGCCAACTGACCAATCAGGAGCCAGGATTCTTTCTTGCCATTGTATAATATGAATTAATTCTGTTTTCTCTTTTTGTTTTCTTTTAGCCACTTTGTGAGGTATGCTGCTGTTCCTGTATGACACCTACTGTTCAGAGTGCAGCAAAAGGATGTGTAATCTGAGTAATATTAGGTATTAATCATTTATGATTTTACAATACCCTTAAAAGTACTTCTGCAATCAAGAGCTAGAATTACAGTATTTACCTGCTTTTTTCTTCTTCGTTTTCTATGACAGATCTATAAATTAGTGATTTTACTGAGCACTTTTACACTTTTTAGTGATAACTGTATTTTGTAGAAAAGCACATTGTCACTTTAAACACAATCACTACTTAAACAGAGTATGTTGATTCTTCCGGATCCTTCTGATGATGCTACACTAGTGAAACCAGTCTAGGTTGTTGTGGGGAGCACCATAGTTATACTCTCTTATGGCACTTTTTTTATTTTGCACTTTATAGTAATGTTTCCACTATAAATCTTTTTTGTGCAGTATTCCTATGTCTGGTACTGTTTTTTCCTGTTTTTGCTGTTGTTACCAACTACTGGCACAGACCTGTGAGTATGGAGCTGGTATTTTTGCTGATTTTATATATAGTAGAACCTGGTTCTACATGATTCTACCTGGTAGAACTTTTTTGGTTCTACTGAGAAGTTCACGAGGCACAACTTTTGGAGGTTCACACAGCCTTACTGAATTACCCTTACATTTGAAAACTATAATTTTAAAAAGGGGAGGAAGGGTAGGGTGGGTTGTACTAGCTGTTCTAATTATTTAGAAGAAAGGCAGATACTATGGTGAGTATCCTTTCATTCTACCTAGGACTTCAGGGGTCAAGAGTGCAAGACTTTTCCAACTGACTTTGCCTCCCCCCCACTTACCCCTCACACGACCCTTGTGATCAGTGGAAGGTCCCTCAGCTGAGCCTGCTTTCCTCAATGACCCCCCCCCCACTGGGAAGGATCAGATCTCCAGTGGGGGTGAAACTTGGATACTGTTCTTTCCAGGACAAAGGAGTGGCGGTCTCCTCATTGTGCACCACTTTCCTGCAGGACTTCAGGGGTTGAGAGGGAAAGCCTTTCCCACCTCATCTTGTCCCCCTTCCCCCACTGCCCACCATGCATGATTCTCAGGACTAGCAGAGGGTCTCTCAGCTAAGCCCCCTTGCTCAGCAGCCATCTGCCAGTCGGGCAGCAGATTTGCAATGGGGGCAGGACTCAAACAGTGTTCCTTTTAGGACAAAGGAATGATGTTCTTCTCGTGGCATCACTTCCCTTCAGGACTTCAGGGGTCAAGAGGGCATGTCTTTCCCATCTCACTTGTCCTCCCCCATCACCAACCATTTCACATGATCCTCGGGACCAGTGGAGGGTCCTTCAGCTAAGCCATCCTTCCTCAGTGGCCATCTGACAACTGGGCAACAGATCTCTGGTAGGGGCAGAACTCCCTCTTTTCCTAAAGTGACAGAGACTATTAGTGGTCCTCAGCCCTGTGGTTTGCAGTGCAGAGTGCCCCAATGCAAAGTGTCAGGAGTCTGTTGAGGGAGTCTGCCATGCAGGCAGCTGGCAGCTGGCCATACTGCCTGTACCTCACTAGATCATCAGGTACTGATCACAGGGTATTTTCTGCTAGTGGCAATAGACCTAGACATTGCTTAATATCTTTAAGCTGTAATATTATCTGTATGCTACTCTATGGCCTGTGCGCTGTATTACTGCTTAACTAATGTCTGCACCACATACTACTGCTTAGCCACACTGCTAATTTTCTGCAGCATGTTTTTGCCAGTGTTGCCTCACTGCATGGAGTAGCCCTCCCTATATGGGTGGCCCTACATTATCTGTAGGTGGTTCTTGTTATCTGGGTGACCACTATATTCTGCATAGATGGTCCTCCCTATTCTGGGTGTCCCCTATTTTGTGCATAGGTCATCCTCACTACCTTATCTTATCTATGCCTGGTTAAATAAAGTGATTGATTGATTGATCTTTGTGGCCCCTATATTGTGTGTGGGTGGTCCTCCCTATTTGGGTGACTCCTATCTTTGCTTACCCTACCTGGGTTGTTCATAGTCTGTGTGTGGGTAGCCTCTCTATCTGGGTGCCCAGATAGAGAGGTTGTCCATAGTCTGTGCATGGGCGGTCTCTCTATTTGGATGCCCCTTATTTTGTGTGTAGTTGGTCCTCCCTATCTGGGTGTCCCCTATATTTTGAATACGTGGTCCTCATTACCTAGGCATCTCCTGTCTCTGCTTATCCCTTCTGGGTAGTCTATCTGGGTGACCCCCATGTGGTGCACGGGTAGGCATCCCTATCTGGATGTCCTCTATATTGTGCACAGGCAATACTCCATAACTGGGTGTCCCTTACATTATTTGTAGGTGGTCCTCCCTATCTGTGAATCCCCTATCTCTGCTTATGCCACCTATGTAGTCTAGCTTGGTGACCCCATATTGTTTGTGGGTGATCTTCCTTATCTTGATGTCCTCTATCTATGCCTACCCCTTTTGGGGTAGGCTTTCCCTTTCTCTCTCTACACTTCAGGGTGCTCCACATGCTGTGGAACTGCCAGCTACCTTTAATTTGAGAGTGCACTACACTAACAACAACAATTAATGAAAAGTGAGCTCTGAGGACAACTGTTATCTGGTGTTTTCTCAGACATGGCATTCAATGGTTTTTGTCATGCTATAATCTGCTGCGCTTTATTCCTACTGCTTGACAGTCACTTATGTTAGGCGCTGGACACAAAACATACCTGCACATCCAGCTATGAGACTGTAATTTATTTATTTATTTTATTTATTATTATTATTTCGGCGTATACCTTTGAGCTACAAGCTCATTTGCTAAGGTTCCACATCCAGATATATTGTACAGTCATCAAAGCATAGCAGGGGAAACCAGAAATGTTACAAACTATCAAACAGGAGAAACAGGGAAATATGTACAGAGTTTACAATGATTGCAAGTCATTGCCTCACGATAGTGCTTTGTCAGTGCCATACAAGGATCAGAACAGAGCTATACACAGTATTTACACTATTAACAAGTCATTTCAGTCCAGTCTTGTATCGCTCAAGGCCACTGTTGTAACTGTTACACAGAAGGCTGCATATTGGTAGGGTAAACTCAGTAGTCAGTGCTATTACTAATTGTGATAAAACAAGTAGGGGAGACAGAAAGGTGGATAGCAGCAAAAGAGCCTTGTCAAGGAAGGGGAGCATGGATGGGGGGGAGTGCAGGGGGGTGATGATTGCGGGAATCACCCTGACTGTCACCCTGGGGAGTTGCAGTGTCTTTCCAGGTTAAGGAGTCTAAGAAGCTCCCTCTAATTGCCCCATATTAAATCAATTGTCTTTTACCAGGCCTGATAGCAAAAAAGTGCCTATACCTACTCGGTCATAAAGTCCAGTCTGGACTTGCTTCCTACGATGGTCTCCACATATTCAAAGTTTTTTGCTTTCTGTTCATAAACTCAGGTGATGTAGAGAGCAGTCTTGGCCCATTTAATGTGACTGATCCATCCTTGCAGGTAAAAAACTTTGGGCTGGTCCAAAAGGTCTCAGAATAATGCATCTCAATATCCATAGTCTAGTTTCTAAGTTGGATCACATCTTGGCTGTTGTTGAGAGCTGGTTAAAACCATACATCAGCAATGCTGAAACTGAGCTATCAAATTATACAGTCCATCATAAAGACAGACTTAATAACAAAGGTGAGGGTATACTGCTCTACATCAGATCTGATCTGGATGCTGAGAGCTGCTCCCCTAATTATACAGCCACCACTGATTGTGAATAACTGCTAATTCAATTGAACTTAGCATTAAACAAATGAACTTCTTTTGTGTGTACAATACAATCCACCTAAGGTCAGGAAGGAGGGTCTCAAGAAAGTGGTGCAACTAGTAGCTACTCTTGGCAGTACCAAAGTAATAAAAATGTGAAATTTTTAACCTACATTGGCTAAGTAACACCACAGCATACAGGGACATTCTGGATGATCACGGCCTTAAAGAGCTAGTGTACTGCCTAAAGTAAATACCAGATTTTTAAAAGCAATCATCCATTACCTTTTATATCACATGTACTTTTCCTTTTCTCCTTGAGTAATTAGAAGATCATTTACTTGCTATCAGTAGGTGTGATGTGTGGGACGGCACTCTGCCTGGCAGTTGGCATAGCTATGTCTATTCCTGTACCTGTACAAGGAGCATCTGGAAGCATTGAGCATGTTCTCACTAAAGACAAGGAGGGAGAGGGGAGATATGATTGAAACATACAAGTTACTGAGAGGAATAAATAAGATGCTATCCCTGGACCTGTTCAACAGTCTCTGACTCTAACACTAGAGGGCACAAGTGGAAGTTGAGGAGAAGGAGCTTGGGAAACACTATTTTACAGAAAGAGTCATGGAGCATGGAATAAACTGCCAGCTGAGGTAGTGGAAGCAAAGTCCATGACATTATTCAAGCTGGGGTGGGACAAACCTAAAGCATGATCAAAAGCAACAGGAGCAGTAGGAGGCATTAGGTGGGGGGGGGGGGTTAGGTCCTGGGATCTGAGAAGGTCCAAGGAACACATGGGCAGACTAGATGAACTCTTGGTTTCCTTCTGCCATCTTTTTTTCTATGTTTCTATGTTCCCCCCAATACAACATCTGCATTGTGGCCTCACTGACTGTGACATCACTGTTGCTTAGGCACAGCAGCTCAATGGCTGCCAGATCAGTCACCTGTGATGTCACAGTCTGTGAGATCACAATGCTGATGATGTAGTAGGGGGGTAGAGATACATACATCAGCTGTTTCACGTATTCTGCACAGTATTATCACATAGAAGACTTTCTAATGAACAAAAGGAAAAAGAAAAATACTTTAGAAATAAAAAGTTACAACTGACAACTTCTTAAAATTTGTATTGTTTTCTTGTCTGCCTTTTTTTGGCTCCACTAGCTCTTTAAGCAAATCCTTACTGCACTTACTGGACTAAATGTCAAATCAGTGAATCACACCCTCACTAACTGGTTAATAGTCAGCAATATGGACAGAATCAGGCTGCATGGGCATCTATCTGACTCAGTCAGTGACCACTCTACTATTCATAGTTGCTGGCACAATGGAACAGCTAGCAACCCAGTCCCAAAAAATGTCACGTATTGCAAATGTAAAGTTGTAAGTTCCCAGGCATTCTTACATCTTATGAATCGATTGGTCCTTTATGGACCCAGTACCTGAGAACCTGACATTAATTGTGCTCTGGACCTTTTCATTACAGAGTTCATGAAGTACTTGATCATCATGTCCTATCACCAGATGCAGAGTTACAAATCTGAACTCTATATGGCTATCTAAAAGCCTCTTCAAACTAATGAAGGAAAGAGACACTGCACTGGGTGTCTTTAAGAACTCTGACTTGCACTTTGATTGGGTTGCTTACAGGTGTATAGAACAAGTGCAAACACAAGCCTCATATGGCCAAAATGGCATTCCTCAAGACTAGAAGCAGGCGAAGTGGCCAAAATATGGAGCAATTTGCATATTATGGCGAAATCCATGGAGTAATCCACAACGCGAAGCAGAGTACTTCGCCTTCTAATTATGATTCAATATGTATACCCTAGAGCAGAGGAGGGAGAGAGGTGATATGATCGAAACATTCAAACACCTTGAGGGCATTAACAAGGTGAAAGAGTCTAACATGTTTCAATATAAGAAAAATAGCAGGACAAGAGGATACAGCATGAGATAAGAGGGAGGCCGATTAAGGGGTAATGTGAGGAAGTTCTTTTTCACAGAAAGGGTGGTGGATGCATGGAATGGCCTATCTCAGGAAGTAGTGGATATCAATACACTGCTGGGCTTCAAACAGGCATGGGATAGGCATAAGGGAGCAATACAGATGAGTATGAATAGATAGGCCATTGACAGAGCTAAGGCCGATGGCACATTTATAAGGTAGAAAAAGAAATGGGCAGACTAGATGGACCTTGCGGTCCTTATCTGCCATCAACTTCTATGTTTCTATGTTTCTATGATTGTGAAGTCCATTGGAAGCACTGACTTCGCATTACTCCACCTTTTCCCAACCACTTCTACACCAATTTTACTGCAAAGTACATTGATTTCAATGTACTTCACATTACTTTGCCCTGGTGAGCTCTAAGGTGAACTGTGCAGTGACTCATGGGATTGCAGGTCACATGGGCTCTAGACTGTACTGCACAGTCTCAGTTCTGTGTAGTGTGTGTGTAGTGGTAGCTGGATACAGTTTGCTCTCAGATCTCTGAGATTCAAACTCTAAAAACTGCTCAAACAGCCTTTTTGAGCCATTTTTCTGCTCAAAATTTAGTACAACGATTGTAGGAAACCCTTCTGTGCTCATATCATCGAGTGTTTATTGTTTTTGTGTGGATTTTGAATGTTAATTTAGAACATTCAGTCTGTGTACTGACAGACACTGTTGAAGTGTGCTTGTGGGAGGGGTGTATCTGTGGTGGAGGTAGATTAACTTGGAGAAAGGCGATCTTTCTAACTGTTTTGGTTATATTTTTGTTGTATAACTGTGTTCATGTACACACACAGTAATATTTTCAGTAATTGTTGACATTTTTTTGCTGATTGTTGTGGTGCAGTACATAATTTCAGTTTGTTTAAAAGATTTGGTTATATTACTGAATTTTTAAATTTGCTGCGCACTATCATACGGATTGTACTGCTACATATTGTTTTCTCAACATTTTTTCCCCCCTTTAATATCATTGTATAATACTTCAGACAACATGTTTTTTCTTTCTCTCATTAAGAATTTATGTAAGTGCATATTGAAGAATGTAATGTATTTGTAGGTATGATCACTGCGCATTACCTGTAGTGTGTGTGATGCGTGCCATCAAGTCAGACACATTTTTATTGCACCACACAATAATTGCAGCACTGTGAACCTGTTATCCATCTGCATTATTTTGTACTGCTTTGTGGTATCTTGGTAGTGGACTGTTACTGTAGTTCACTCCACCCCCCCAGCTGGCAAAATGTATTCTTTTTCAGTAGCACTGGTTAAGGTGTTGTTGTTCCTTTGCGTTTGCATCTCTTGAGAGCACAGTGCAATCTTAATCAGTTTGTGCTTTGCATCTGTTTAGTGCCCAATCTCCATCTGCAAGCCACAGTTGTTGTTTTTTGGCTTCCCATCCACCCCAAACTGAAAGTTCATACATCTAAATTTGTTTAGAATTTTCTTGGTGATTCCCAAAAATGCCTGCAAAGAGATGTGCAAGCAAAGCTGTTTCTGGCCATGGCACTGCTGCCAGTGGCAAGATTGGCCATAGGTGTGGTAGAATGCAGAAGTGCATAGCTGATATCAGTAAAGGGATTTCTCCATCAAAATATTTTTTACAGCGCAATCTGTTGCTTCACTGATAGTTGGAGGAGATGATGTTGTCCCCACTGGTGGTGTTAGTGTAGTTGCTGTTGGCATGAGTATTGCTGCCCCAAGTTCCACTTCTGACCAGTTAACCATTTTAGAAAATATAGTTGACTCTAAAGCTATGACTGACAGTGTAGATGATGTCGTACTCCCTAACATCCCCATGGTAGTTGAACATGATTCTGATCCTGACTACGATAACTCACAATGTCACATTTCTAGTGCGGTTGAGGTCATGCCTTTGCTATCCAATGATTCAAAGTGTGGTGCAAAAATGTCAGGTGATGAAAATGATGCTGTGGTTGGAACATGTTCTCCACAGGACAGCATCCAAGCTGAAATTGTGGATGTGGATGATGAATATGATGATGACGTCAGTGACCCCTGTTGGAAACCAGAGAAAAAGAAAGTCAAGGTGGCTGTGTCTGTGTCTGTTGGTGTTAAAACCCCCCCTCAAAAAAGTTGTTATGTAGCGGTTCCTGTTGATGATGATGATGATGACCCAGTAATAATCATAGGTAGTCATGGTGGTCAGTCAGAGTCCAAGTGTGTCCAGCAAGAAAAATCACGTAGTACACCCTCATTTCAGTGGTTAAAAAATCGGAGTCCAATGCGTAGCATCAGGGACATGTTAGAAGAAGGGGATCACAATCCCTTGTTTGGGATTTTTTTGTCCAAGATGCAACTGGTGAGTCAGTTGCAATCTGCCAGGTTTGCCATGAGGGTGTGAGTTGAGGTAAAAAGGGGAGTCATCTGGACACAGGGGGCCAGCATTCACATCTTAAGAAAAGGCACATGGCACTGTGGACTCAGCTCCAGAGGGCAGCGAATGTCATTGTGGGGCGTTCACCCTCATCATCAACCTTATTGAGCATGTTATCCCCTTCCCGGAGTGTAAGACCAAGTAGCAATGTCTGTAGTAGCATTGAAGTAACACCTGAGGATTACTACAGGCATGATGAGGAGGAAGATTATGATTTAGAAATCTTGTCAAGTGGTGGTCAGAGTAGCAGCAGTGGTCTATGTAGTATGTCTAGTGCAAGTGGTACATCAACCCCTGTGCTTAAAACAGGGAAAATAACTTCATTTGTGGACTTGTCACCTGTGCACCCCTCTTCATCACACATCCGCACCCCACCCCCGGCCATTCGCAGAGCAGAGCCATTTGGTACACCCCATTCAAAACGTGTAACAAGAAGTCAGCCCACGTTGCAGAGTGTTTTTGCTCGTAACCTGAAGTACCCACCCAATCATGCAGTGTCACGTGAACTTAATTTGCTGTAGCTGAAATGCTAGCAGTTGATCTTTTGCCCTTCTCTTTTGTGGAGAATTCAGAATTCTGGCAATTTGCTGCACGTGCCTCTCCAAAATGTAAAGTCCCATCCAGGACATACTTTTCTACCTGTGCTGTCCCCAAGTTATACCGGACTATGGCCGACTCTGTAAGACATGCCATTCAACATTCCTCCTCACCATTAATCCATTTAAGTATATGAATATGTGGACAAGTGGCAAAATGGCAGGGAGTTCATATCTGTGTATTACTGCACCTTGGGTGCAGGTGCTGGGGGTTGTTTGTGCTGGTGGTGGTAGTGGGAATAATCAGTGTAGTAAGGCAGACTGTCATAGTAGCAGCCTTCTTGGAATTTGACAGCATGCAACATTTGCAATGCACACTGTGGCCTGTTCCCACACTGATGAAAACATGCTGGACTTGCTACTGACCAAAATTAATGAGTGGCTGAACCCCCTGTCACTGAGAGCTGGATTTATAGCAAGTGACAATGGCTCAAATGTGGTTAAATGCATCATAAATGGTGGCTTTGTTTGGGTTCCATGCATGGCCCACTGTTTAAATCTGGTGGTCCAGGAGTTTCTGCAGCACCCTGATATAAAGGAAATGTTGACAGTTGCACGCTGTATCTGTTCGCACTTTTCACGCTCTGCAAAGGCCCATGACCAACTTTGGCAGCTGTAGATCCAAAACAGCCTCCCACAGTAACTCCTCAAGATGGAAGTTGTCACATGGTGGAACTCAACTTTATACATGGTAGAGAGGTTGTATGAACGATACAAAGCAATCTCCGAATATCTCATCATATACTAACTGTGACACTTCCGGGGCCTCCATGTCTCTCATGACCGAACAGTGGTGCCTCATGGACTCTGTTATAATAATTTTCAGACCTTTTGAACACACCACACAGGCAGTGAGTGGTGAGTCTGCCTCCTTCAGCCAATCAATTCCACTGCTGTGGGTGCTGAGGCAGACATTGCTAAATCTACAGCATAGCCTTGATTGTTCCAGAGACTGTGCTAACAGTGTGTTACTAAAACACATGCTGACAGTATTCAACCACAATCGGCACATCTTGAGCATTCAACAATGCTGGACCTACAATACAAATGTGGAATTGCATCACTACTGGAGACAGGGCCTGAACAGGTTAAAAATGCCAGTGGGCAACTGGTGCGCTTGGTTCATAGGGCACAGAAGTCATGTGCCAAGGTCAGCAAACCTCAGCAGCATAACAAGGCTGAAGGTCAGTTTGGAGTAGTACAAAGCATATCCTGTAAGGTGGCTGTGGTTCAGTGTGGTCTGTCATTAAAACCAGTTGCCATTGACCCACTTTGGGGTGCTTTGTGCCAAGTCAGGATTTCTGACATCAATGAATCCAGAGAACAGGATGATGAGTCAACCACTGGAATTTGTGTAGCACAGTGAATGGTTGACTCATATTTGGCTGAAACAGGCATCTGTCAGTAATTGACGATTCTCTTTTATACTGGAGTAGAAAGGTCAGTGAATGGCCAGAGCTGACCTCAGTGGCACTGAAGTTCCTGACCTGCCCACCCTCCAGTGTAAATGTTGAGAAGGTATTCAGTTCTGCGGGGGCAATAGTTCGGGACCATCGTACAAACCTCTCTCCTTCAAATGTCAGCATGCTGACATTCATAAAAACAAGCATTGGTCAATGCTAAATGTTAGCTTGGTGGCATTCGCATTGAAAGTGAAGGAGTTAGACAAATGCAGAATAGGAATGCAGTGAAGTATTGAACTGATGCCAACCCCACCCCAACCCGGCAGAGATGGATAGGCTTTGGGGTGTGCCTTTGGGTCATCGCCCATAAGGCTCACACCATTTCACCTCACCCTACCCTGCAGACACCAAGTGTCGAGGTGTGCCTTGGGGTGTTCGGGCTTTACACTCACCCCATTCCATAAGGAAATACACTGAAATGGATGTAGTATAGGAGAATGGGGTGAACTTTGGGGCCGAAGAGTCCAAGGCACACCTAAGTGCTTGTCACTGGCTGCAGGGTGGGGGTGGGGGTGAAATGGCATGAGCATTACTGTCAACAGTCCCAAGCCACACCCCTGACACCTGTCAGTCCCTACAGGATAGGGCATTATGGTCAGAAACCCTAATGCTCTTGGTGTTTCTTGGTATTTTCACTCCAAGTTTTCAACATGGGCTTTTTGTGATTGCACCAGATGAACAGTGACACTATCAATTTGTGAGCGGAAAGGTGATTTTGCACAATGACTGCGCCATTTGGCGCCACAGGTGTGAAAACACATTTCGAACAGGATGTGAAAAATGACAATTGTACTGTTCATGAGGAGGTGTAAAAAATGGTAATGTTGAAAATCTGGATTGAAAATATAACAAAAAATTGGTGAAGTTACGAGTGTGCATAGAAACTGTGCAATGCACACCTGTAATTAAATTATTTGGGAGATTTTTTACACCAAATTTTCAACATAGGCATTTTGGGACCTCCACTCATGAACAATGGTACTGTAATTTTCTTAATCTGTCCCGAATGTTGATTTCCCACAGCGACCGCGCTATTCTGCCCTGGAAGTGCGAAAACACATTTTGGCCAGGATGTGAAAAATGACAGCTGTACTGTTGATAAGGAGATGTGGAAAAATGGCAATGTTGAAAATCTGAAGTGAAAATATTACAAATTCGTGAAGTTATGAGGGTGCATGGAAACTGTGCAATACACGCTCGTAACACAAGTCATTTTATGGACATTTGTCACCAGATTTTCAACAGAGGCATTTTAGGACCTCTGCTCATGAACAGTGTCACTGTGATTTTCTTACTCTGTCCTGAACACTGATTTCCTACAGTGACCACGCTATTCTGCGCTGGAAGCGTGAAAACACATTTTGGCCAGGATGTGAAAAATGACAGCTGTACTGTTTATAAGGAGGTGTGAAAAAATGCCAATGTTGAAAATCTGGAGTGAAAAATAATACAAATTCGTGAAGTTACGAGAGTGTGTGGAAACTGCGCAATGCACACTTGTAACACAGTCATTTCATGGACATTTGTCACCAGATTTTCAACATCGGCATTTTAGGACCTCTGCTCATGAACAGTGTCACTGTCATTTTCTTAATTTGTCCTGAACACTGATTTCCCACAGCGACTGCGCTATTCTGCGCCGGAAGTGCAAAAACACATTTCGGGCAGGATGTGAAAAATGACAGTTGTACTGTTCATAAGGAGGTGTGAAAAAATGGCAATGTTAAAAATATAGAGTGAAAATATTACAAATTTGCAAACTTACGAGTGTGTGTCGAAACTGCACAACACATGCTCGTAACACGGACATTTTTTGGAATTTTTTTACCAGATTTGCAACATAGGCTTTTTGTGGGCCTACCTCATGAGCAGTAACACTGTCATTTCATTAATCGGTCCCAAAATGTGATTCCGCACCTTGACCGCAACATCACTTTTCGGGACCGAATAACCAGATGACAGTCACTGAATTCGTGAGATGGGGTCCCAAAAACCCAATGTTGAAACTTTAGTTCACAAATTCAGAACAAGCACTTGTCAATGCCGAATGTTGCTTGCTTCTATGTGCTGTTTAGGTATTTGGAAGTCATTGGAGTGCAAATATTGAAAATTTGCGAACTTACGAGCTTGCGTAGGAACTGCGCAACGCATGCTCGTAAAACAGTCATTGTTAGGAAATTTTTCATGAAATGTTCAACATAGCCATTTTAAGACCTCTGCTCATGAACAGTGTCAGTGTGATTTTGTTAATGTATCCCATACATTGAGTTTGCACACTGACTGCGCCATTGTGTGCTACATGGGCGGAAACACGTTTTGGGCAGGATGTGAAAAATGACAGCTGTACTGCTCATAAGGAGGTGTGGTAAAATGGCAATGTTGAAAATCTGGAGTGAAAATATTGAAAATTTGTGAACTTACGAGCCTGCATAGGAACTGCGCAACGCACACTCGTAAAACAGTCATTTTTAGGAATTTTTTCACCAAATTTTCAACATAGCCATTTTAAGACCTCTGCTCATGAACAGTATCACTGTGGTTTTCTTAATTTGTTCCGTACATTGATTTCGCACACCGACTGCACCATTCTGCGCTACAAGGGCGGAAACACATTTTGGATGAGATGTGAAAAATGACAGCTATACTACTCATAAGAAGGTGTGGTAAAATGGCAATGTTGAAAATCTGGAGTGAAAATATTGAAATTTTGTGAACTTACGAGCCTGCGTAGGAACTGCGCAACGCACGCTCGTAAAACAGTAATTTTTTGGAATTTTTGGACTAAATTTTCAACATGGGGTTTTTGGGACCCCTTCTCATGAATGATGTCACTGTCGTGGTGGTATTCAGGCCTGAAGGGTGATTTCGCAGTCACTGCGCCAAAATCACCCGCCAGGCCTGAATCTTGCTCATGACAATGACATCATTCATGAAAAGAGTCAAAAACCCATGTTGAATTTGTGCAAAATTCCCAAAAATGCCTGAGATATGCAATAAAGTTGAACCCCCATCTAGCCCATTATACAGCTTACCAGCATTTCCTCAGTTCGCGTCGGCTTTGAAGAGTGCAGATGTGTTCCGGTCCACAAGATCGTCGGCGCGGTCAGAGGTAAGTATGGGGTGAGGGAGGGTGTGGGGAGGCTGGAGTGCGCAGTGGGTGGGTGCGGGTTGTGGGAGGGAGTAAGGAGGCGTGCCACGGGACCGTTTTTGTTTTACAGGTTTAAAAAAAAAAGATGTCGTGGGACTGTTTGCCACGCTGGGGTGGGCTCCCAGCGTGGCACAAGGACAGGGGGGCATTCAGTCGATGGGGGATTGGGCACCCCATTGGCCAAAGGACTGATTGCCACGCTGGGGTGGGCTCCCAGCGTGGCACCAACTACGGGGGGACGACGCAGCTCAGCCGGTGGGGATTGGGCACCCCATTGGCTACACAGTACGTGGGGGTGCGCATGACTGCGTGTGGGGGGGAGCTACGTTTCTTATCGGTGCTCACTGAAGCGTAGCTCCTCCTTTCAACTGTATGCCACTGCATTTTGGAGCGTGTCATAGACAGCTCCAAAATGCGTAGGCTTACAGGGGCCGTGCCTGCCAGCTCACTGACTGAATTGGAGGAGGAGGTGACACACCTCCGAAATCTCTGGTGATGGCACTATGTTTCTTGCACATGCGTGCAAGCAACATAAAAATGACTGAGATATCCACATAAGTTAAAAAAAAACAACATTTATGCCATTATATAGCTTACCAGGATTTCTTCGGTTCATGGTTGGCTTTGAAGAGTACAGACGTGTTCCCGGTCCACTGAAAATCATCGCGTCGGGCTCCAGAGGTATGTATGGGGTGAGGGTGTGTGTGGGGAGGTGGGGTGCACTGAGGGTGGCTACAGGTTGGGAGAGGGGCACTGGACTCAATGAGGAACCATTTTTCTTTTACAGGAAACAAAAAAAAATACGAAAAACAATGCGAGGAGGTTTTCTGCTTTTGCAGGTACTTCGGCACTCTGGTGTGGGCCCCCAGCATGCCACCTGAGTGTTTATTTGGTGGGGGTCTGTAGCCGATGGAGACTGGGCACCCCTTTCGGTAGAATGTTGGGGGGGTGAGCGCATGAGCCGAGAGGGATTGGGCACCCCCTCGGCACACAACAGATGGGGAGGGGTATCATGCTGACAGGGATTGGGCTACCCCATCAACAAATGAACTGGGGCAGAGGCATGCCGACAGGGGGATTAGGCAGCCCCGTTGGCTGTAATGGGGACTGTGAGAGGCGGCAGCTGTCCATCGGCTTCTGTGGGGACTGTGATAGGCCAACAGAGAAGCCGCCACCATGTTTGTTTGAAATGGGGCACCAGACAACGTAGCTCTAATTCGCTGCCGCAGTCAGGGACCACCCTGCAAGCAAACACAGATGATTGTTTCATGACAGAGCGCTCCCTGATTGCAGCGGTGAATTTCTTTGTGCATAGTGGTAAGCTACATTAGTGCTGTCATGAACAGTGTGATCCTCTATTCGTGCCACACAGACCAGCCCCAAAATGGGCATCCTGCATTGGCAACAACACTGCCACACCTCCACAACCCACTAGTGAAGGAAGCTGATGCAATGTGTTTCTTGCATGCACATGCAAGCAAACACAGTGAATCAGGGGCACACACAAGCTCAAACTGCAACCTCTGTATTTGTACCCCATCATGGTCATGGTTGTGGTGATGTGGGAGAAGCAGACCAGTCTAGTGGCAGCGTGAAACAGCCTACCATTGAGGTTGATGATAAAATCATGGAGAAAGAATTCCCTAATGGGCACAATTCAGACACTGATGACTGTGAGGACAGCTTCCTGTATGATGATAATGATGAGGTTGATGCTGGTGGGTTTTAAATTAACTGGTTGAAAGGCTGTCATATTTTTTCAATGGTACATGTTTTGTTTTTCATAACGTAAAATCAGTGTCCCACCTTGAGTGAGTCTTACTCCATAATTTCATATTGGCAATTTGGCACAAGTAAATTCATGATCCTTGTATTTCACCTTCCCCACCTTGGTAATATTTCTGATTAGACTTAACAGAATGTGTGCTGCTAGCTATCGTTAGCAAACACAGTCAGCATCTTAAACACAACTGTCCATTTGTAGTACTAGGTGTTAGCCACTTAAAATCTGCTGATTAAAGATATCTGCCTCCTGACTGAGAGTGAAATACTGTAATATAATACACACCATATCCAGCCACCCACCTGTGTGTGTCTGACAATGAGAGGGAATGTGTTGCAGCTGTTCCCATGACCACCACCAGTAACCCGCAGTCAGCCCAAGCCACCAGATAGTGAGATGGAATGTCATCATGTGCCCATGACCACCACTAGTAAACCGCAGTCAGCCAAAGCCACCAGATAGTGAGAAGGAATGTCATCATGTGCCCATGACTACCACCAGTAAACCGCAGTCAGCCAAAGCCACCAGATAGTGAGAGGGAATGTCATCATGTGCCCATGACCACCACCAGTAAACCGCAATCAGCCCAAGCCACCAGATAGTGAGAGGGAATGTCATCATGTGCCCATGACCACCACCAGTAAACCACAGTCAGCCAAAGCCACCAGATAGTGAGATGGAATGACATCTGCCCATGACTATCACCAGTAAACCGCAGTCAGCCAAAGCCACCAGATAGTGAGAGGAAATGTCATCATGTTCCCATGACCACCACCAGTAAACCGCAATCAGTCCAAGCCACCAGATAGTGAGAGGGAAAGTCACCATATGCCCATGACCAACAGTAAACTGCAGTCAGCCAAAGCCACCAGATAGTGAGAGGGAAAGTCATCATATGCCCATGACCACCAGTAAACCGCAGTCAGCCAAAGCCACCAGATAGTGAGAGGAAATGTCATCATGTTCCCATGACCACCACCAGTAAACCGCAGTCAGTAAAAGTCACCAGATAGTGAGAGGGAATGCCATATTTTACCCATGATCACCACCAGTAAACCGCAGTCAGCCAAATATACCATATACTATCTCAGTGAGAAGGAATGTGATTGTTTTCCATCCTGTGCCCTGCCCATGCCATGGCAGACGGACACCACATCCAGCAGTCACAGCCGCAAGGCTTCTTACTATCAATACTTTACAGTGAGTGCTTGTACTAATTTTTCATACTATGGAAGTTCCTTGAGCTGTGTTATGCTTCCTGTTGCGTTTCTGAGATGCACTTGAGAAACACATACGGTCAACTTATTTCCTTTTTTTACAGGTTAACAGTTTCAAGCACTCTCCTGGACCAGATGACTGTAGTACTGCAGTACTGTCTGCAGCCACCTATAGGATATCCGTTTCAGGTAAGTATATCAATTTTATTTCATCAGGCCTGTTTTGTAGTTCATTTTTTCAAGAGAGCGTGAATCATAGAAAGTAGGTGACATGTACGTCACATAATATATTTTTCATGCACATCAGACACTGTATTGCTACAGCAGGCCATGGCAGTGTTGAACAAAGTTTTATCCAGGTTGTGACAAGACATCTTTTAAAATGTAACTTAAGTTAAGACATTGGGACAGTACATGGGTTACACGTATTAAATTTGTGATTTGGTCCTGGTGTGGCTAACTAAAAGCTTGGTATCTGTTAAGCTGGATATATAACAGGCAGTAACAGCCACACTTTGAACAGAATGTGTTACTGCAGTGACGTACTAATAATTTCTTGTTCACCTATTTTTGCAGGAAACATTTCGGTGCTGTGTGCTGCCATCAGTGCTTTCTCCAGATAAGAAGTTCAACATCATACCTGCAACTGGTATGAATCCCGACCGTCAGGACTAGACAGGAGGATACACAGAAAACCTGTGAAGAATTCACAAAATAAGAAACCATTAATAAAACTTGCTTCCAAATGATAACCCCCCCCCCAAAAAAAAATACTTACCTTAACTGGCTTGACAGTATTCCAACGCCCAAATTCCTCATCAAGCCAAAAAATTCACACCCCATGTTCGACTATATGACAATCTGTGACACAAAAAAAAGAAATGATTACTTGTATATATATGTGTGTGTGTGTGTATATATATATATATATATATATTTATAAAATGGGTAGGGAAATTGCTGCTCTATTATTTGAGCATGAGCATCACATGACCATGCGTATATCAGAGCACGACCGCACACCTGCAAATTTTACCCCCCCAAAAAAACTATTTTACCATTTTATAAGATAGATAACCCACTCTAGGATGTGTGGTCATGCTCTGATATCATTGCGCCTTGGGTGGTTGGCCTTGCCTCGGCCTGTGGCCTCGTGCGTCTAGCGCACTCAAAGGTGTGCGTATATCAGAGCGCGACCGCACACCTAAGAGTGGGTTATCTATTACATAAATATATATATATATATATGATTAATATGTGTGTATATAAACATTTATCATCAGGTTATGTGGAAAACCCTGATGGTGCCAGGTGCATTAACTTATCAAGGGTAGTATGAGTGTATACACACATAGGGCATCCTTCCTGTTTGGGTCAGTGATGCAGATTCTGGGTAACCAACAGCATCATCACATCATCATGGTTAACTCAATGGTCATCTTTTGCTTTCACATAATTTGGCAAGACACTGTGCATCAGTCCAGCCAGGGCAAGAAGCATTACATAAAATTCCAAGAGCAGCAGCAGGTGACAAAGTTCTTGTAGGAGTGTGTGCATGCATGAATGAATGCAGCACAAATTCATGGAGACTTTTCATCACATTTAACGGTCTCATCATTTTTTCAATATGTGGAGTCTGGAATATTCATCACATTTATACAGCACCATTTCTTTGGTCCACAATTATGGGGACTGTGTGCACGCATAATTTAGTACGTCAAGAAAGACTGCAGACTTTTCAGCACATTATGCTCTCATCATTTCTAAATATGTATAGTCTGGAATTTTCTGGACATAAGAAGGCAGCAGCATTTTGGGGGTGCACAATAAAGGGGACTGGATGCATGCATGAATTAAGTGCAGCATGAATTAATGGAGACTTTTCATTCCATTTTATGCTCTCATTTCAATTCATCTGGAGTCAGAAATTTTCTGGACATAAGACAGCAGCATTTTGGGGGTGCACAATTATGGGGACTGGGTGCACACATGAATGGGTGTGGCATGAATTAATGGAGACTTTTCATTCCATTTTATGCTCTCATTTCAATTCATCTGGAGTCAGAAATTTTCTGGACATAAGACAGCAGCATTTTGGGGGGGCACAATTATGGGGACTGGGTGCACGCATGAATGAGTGCGACATGAATTAATGGAGACTTTTCATTCCATTTTATACTCTCATTTCTATTCAACTGGAATCAGGAATTTTTGGGACATAAGACAGTATCCCAAGATTTGTACGAACACTGGCCAAAAACATTCTAAAGAAAATAAGCTAAAACAAGTTTTTGTCATTGCCGAATGTTGTCTTGCTGGCATTGGCATTGGTAGTGCAGGGGTTAGAGAGATGCATAATAGGAATGGCAGGGAAGTATGAAACTGATTCCAACCCCACCCCATCCTGCAGAGACTGACAGGCATTGAGGTGTGCCTTTGGGTCATCTGCCATAACGCTTATGCCATTTCACCTCACCCTACCCTGCAGACTCTGACAAGTGTCGCGTTGTACCTTGGGTTTGTTGGGTCTTACGCTCACCTCATTCCATAAGGAAATGTGTTGCGATAGGTGCAGTATAGGAAAATGGGGTGAACTTTGGGGCTGAAGAGTCCAAGGCACACCTTGATGCCTGTCACTGGCTGCAGGGTGGAGGTGGAATGGCGTGTTCATTACTCCCGTCAATCCAAAGTCACACCCCTGATGCCTATCAGTCTCTACAGGGTGGGACGTTATGGTTAGAAATCCTAACACCACGGGAGTTTGTTGGTATTTGCACTCCAAATTTTCAACATGGGCTTTTTGTGACCCCACCTCATAAAAGCATTTGGGACCTCTACTCATGAACCGTGGCACTGTGATTATGTTATTCTTTCCTGAACATTGATTTCCCACAGTGACTGCGCCATTCTGAGCCAGATGTGCAAAAACACATTTCGGGCAGGATGTGAAAAATGACAGCTGTACCATTCATAAGGAGGTGTGAAGAAATGGCAATGTTGAAAATCTGGAGTGAAAATATTAAAAATTCTCAAAGTAATGAGCGTGCATGGAAACTGCTCAATGCACGCTTGTAACACAATCATTTTGTGGATTTTTTTCGCCAAATTTTCAACATAGGCATTGTGGGACCTCCACTCATGAACAGTGACACTGTGATTTTGTTAATCTGTCTCGAATGTTGATTTCCCACAGCAACCGTGCCATTGTGTGAAAACACATTTCAGGCAGGATGTGAAAAATGGCAGCTGTACTGTTCATTAGGAGGTATGAAAAAATGGCAATGTTGAAAATATGGAGTGAAAATATTAAAAATTCTCAAACTTACAAGCATGCATGGGAACTGTGCAATGCATGCTCATAGCACAGTCATTTTTTGAAATCTTTTCACCAACTTTGCAAAATAGTTTTTTTGAGAGGCCACCTCATGAAGAGTGGCACTGTCATTTCATTAATCGGTCCCAAAAGATGATTCCATGCAGTGACCAGAAAATCACCTTTTGGGACTGAATAATGAAATGACAGTGACTGAGTTCATGAGGTGGGGTCTCAATAACCCCATGTTGAAAATTTGGAACCAAAAGTCACAAAAATGGCTGAGATATCCACCGAAGTTGAAACCCCCTAATGATGCCATTATATAGCTTACCGTGATTTTCTTCAGTTCACAGTCAGCTTTTGAAGAGTTCAGATGTCTCCTGCTCCACCGAAGATCATCGTGCCAGGCTCTGGAGGTAAGTATGGGGTGAGGGGGTGAAGGGAGGTGGGGTACTCAGAGGGTGGGTGTGGGTTGGGGAAGGGCAGGGGCGTCATGACCATGAAGAACCATTTTCTGTGTTACAGGGGGGAAAAAGGATGTAACAGGAAGTTTTTGTTTTACAGGTTTGCTTTGGGCACACTGGGGTGGGCTACCAGTGTGCCACCTGTGTTTTTTGGGGACATGGGATTGAAGCCAATGGGAATTGGGACCCCCATCAACAAAGAAAGCATGTCTGTGTTTGGGGGGGCATGATGCCAAGGGGGATTGGGCACCCCCCTCGGCAGACAAAACAAGGGGGAACATTATGCCAATGGGGATTAGGCTCCCCTGTTGGAAAATGAACTGGGGAGGAGGCATGCTGACAGGGGGATTGGGGACCCCCGATGTTGGCTTTCTAGGGACTGTGAGAGGCAGATGGCAGCAGCCACCACCATGTTTATTGAAATGTTTCAGCAGGCAAGGCATGCCCTGCAATGATGGGGTGCTCCCTCATTGTGGCAGTGAAATTCTTTCAAGTTGGTGGCATGCTTCTCAACTGATGTCATAGACAGTGTGCTCATTCATTGGTGCCACAGAGACCAGCCCAAAAAGCAGTGGTGCCATTGGCCACAACACTGCTGTACCTCCACAACCTGCTACTCCAGCAAGCTGCCACAAAATGTTGCTTGCGCTACACATGCAAGACAATATAAAAATGGTGTCCTTCCCTTCCTTGTTATATTCTGACTTAATAATCTCTGTTTCCAAAAAGAAAAGATTTTAGTGGTCTCAGTAATGTTTTCTTTCTGTCTTGGTGTGTGCGCGTGTGGAAATGCAGGAGTGAGCAGTGCAATAATCTGCTAAATAGCATGTGTGCACTGTCAGGTGCACACTGCCCAGCCCCCTGAAAACATATATGATAGCTGACTTGTTCCTCTGTTGATGGTATAAAGAATAAAGAATATATAACATATATTTTATTTTTACCATCATTAACAGTGGACCAAGTCATATAATATGTTTTCAGGGGACTCGTTGGGCAGTGGCAACCTGACAGTGCACACATGCTGTTTAGCAGATTATTGCACTGCTCACTGCTGCTTTTCAACAAACAAACCAAGAAAGGAAATGTTACTGAGGCCCAAAAAATATTTCATGGTAAACAGACATTATTAAGTAGGACTATAACAGGTCCAGAAGCACACTGCAGTAACACTGGGGACGGGTGCTGGTAGAGAGCAGCTAGCTCCAAAAGTACAAGACAAAACCAGAAAGCCAGCACTCCAGATGAATAAATAGCAAGAAAAAATGTTCACTGCTAGTGGAAATTTATTGATGGCAAAATAAGCCACAAATGACCCCTTCGCTTACTACCAAAGTGCAGAGATCATTTGTGTGTCTTGTTTTGCCATCAATAAATTTGTACCTAGTAGTGAACATTTTTTCTTGGCATTTATTTGTCTGTAGTGCTGGCTTTCTGGTTTTGTTAAGTAGGAATATAATGAGGACAAGGACACCACGTTTGTACTTTATTTTATTTCAGCTGTTTCGGGGCATGGTTATTACCATTTTTGGGAGGTAAAGAAGGTTATGTGAAAAAAAGGCAGAACACACACTTAACATTATACACATAACAGTGCACAATGGGGGGGGATACTAACAACAACAAAAATGGACAGTGACCTGTGTCAGATGACCTAAAGGTATGCAAGAAATGCGAGAAGGCAGTAAGGAGGGCTGGGGGATGGGGTATACTGGAATGCATTGGGAGCCATCACATTAGAATGAAGTCCAAAAATCAAAGTTCTTATCCCTATGTATATATATTTGGTAAGACCTCATCTTAGGTACAGCGTGCAGTGTCGAGAGCATATCTCTGCAAGAATATACAAGGGATGGAGGCTGTACAAAGGAGGGGAACAAAAATGTTGAAGGGTATGCACCAGAATGAACTCAGATGAAGAGACACTAAAGGACATTACATATAAATGCAAGGAAAGGGGGGGGATGATAGAAACTATCAAATGCCAAAAGGGCATCAACAACATACAAGCGGGTACCATCATCCAGAAAAAGCGATGTGCACAAAGAAGGGCACAAATTTGAAGATAGCAGGGGGACGGATCTGGGGCAACATCAGGAACTATTTTTTCACACAGAAGGTGGAGGGTACAAGGACAAACTAAAACTAATGATCAGTGTTGTGATGAGACAGCAGCAGTTGCAGCATCCCCAGAATTTGTAGCTGGTGCCCCTCAATTTGCTCCAACTGCTGCTCAACGTTGTCATGGCAGTGGTTAGCAGCCTTCAACTCACTCCACATCAGGCCCAAATTGGCATGTGCGGCAGGTAGTTGGACAAGGTTGCCACCGTGACCTGCTGCAGGCTGTGGTGGTGGAGCAGCTGGTTGATCCCGTGGCCCTCCCACGCTTCACACCATCATGCACAGGTGGATGCTGTGCTGCCCCTCTTCCCCAGCAGGTGCATTACTACCCTTTTCTGCAACCTTGGCCTGCCGCTGTACATGGTGGTGGTTGTACAGGTGGGTGCGCTGACCTCCTGTGCCAGGATGAGTTCCACTGGGGTCAAGGCACACCTCCACACCACACAGATTACATTTCACTACACTGCTGTCCCCAGGCAGTGTAGTAAAGAACTCCTACACTAATGAGGTGCAGGGAGGACCAGGCACAGGTGGGGGGGCCCAGGTGTTGTTGGAGCCAGGGGCTGCTGCTGCACAATTGGGCTGAGGGTGCAGAAACCTGCTGCTGTGACTTCTCCTCCCCTGACTTCCTGCTGCTGAGCCGCTGGTGCAGGGGCCATAGCAGGTGGTGGCACTGGGGAGGCACTGGCAAGTGCCACAGGAGGTGGTGCTTCCATGGCACCAAGTCCACTATCTCCTGCTTCGCGGGGGGGAGCACTACTCAGGATGGTGCTCCAGTCCAAATGCAGCCTGCCACCATGTGTTCATTCACTGATGCAATCTGCCCCACTATGTCTGCGAAAACCACCTCTCTCCCTCTCCATTCTGGTCTCTCTCTCTCTCTCTCTCTCTCTCTCTCACACACACACACAAACAATTAACAAATACTAAACTGAAATACTGTGCAAACACAAATTCAGATGTAACCCCTAGATGGCGCTATCCAAGGGGCTACTACCCCTGCCTGATTTGCCACTAACAGGTTGAGGGGCCTGGATCCAATGGCGGTGCCTCCACCCAGAGGTCAGGGTTTGCAATAGTTAAACTAACTTGGTCACAGCCCTCTGGACACTGCAACCCCTTTCTTCCCACTAGTGGCCCACACAATATATCAGAATTACCTTCACAGTATACACTTACCCCAGGTCTGGTTCCGGCACTGGGACCTCCTGTGAAATGAGATACAGTGCAACAATCACAGTACAGTACTTTAACATAGACAAATACCTCCAGGCAGTATAACTTTGCTGAAACAAGCAGCTCTGATTTATTGGGGGATATAACAAGGACAGGGAAATCAGGTTAATTAGCTTATCACTCTAATAATCTACCTATGGCTCTGTGCACAGGCTATCCCTATCAGTTACTGTCCTGGGTACCCAAGCCCTAGTGGCTAGTCCAAACCGTGGCAGCTGGTAGGGGCCCTTTCACACAGAGAAAAGGAGAATTAAACAGTCAGCAGTACAGTAATTCCATTTGGATTTAATGTGGCAATTCAACGAGGAGCAACCCTGAATTAGTACTCACGACCTCCAAATAAGATAGGGTCCTTCAATGTCAGCAGGGCTCACTTGAGGTACACAAACCTCTTCACACATCCATATAAAAGAAGTACTATACCAGGCAGGCTGCATCTGTATCCGATACATAATTACTGCACAATACCGGGAGAACACACAGCAGATTCAGTTCCTGACAGACCGAGTGCAATTTTCAGCAATTCTTCCAGTCTTCTACAGGGTGAGCCTGGTTCTCTCTTCCAGAGATCCTTTGATTCTTTTCACAGGGCCAGTTCAGTCTAACAAGCTGTTACACAAGCTGCAGACCGAACTCTGGGCCTTACACGTTTTGACTAAAACTGCACACTGAAAAGCACAGGGCTCCTTCCTTCTTCACTGCCAAAGCTCAACTGAACTCCAACTGACAAACCGGGCACTTCCTTTGAGTTCCTCCCAGTTCTTGACTGGATTGGCTGTCACTCACAATAGACTGCTGCTGTTGGTCAAAAGGCACTGAAGTCTAAACTACATCTCCAAGTCACTGCCCATACAATCCTCTTGTGGCTGGCTCAGATTATGAGTCCAAGTTCTGATTCGTCCAAGGCATCATTTTAGAGCTAGCTTACCCACACTGATTGGTCCAGTTCAGCAGTTCAAAACTAGAATGGGGAACTAGCAGACACAGTTCTGACTGCAAAGAAAGCAGGTTAGACAAACTGTAATTTCATTATTACTCTAAATAATTTCTGGCAAACAGTTACATCTTTCGAATAGGTTCCTTTGCACTCTAGTGACTGCAAAAATGAAGTGAATTGGCAGCAGCTCGAGTGGTACTCAGAAGCACACAGTCCCCCATACAAACTAATTATGTCTGCAAGCAGACAGCTCTTAAAGAGACAGTACCAGAGGCTCTAAAACACTCACTGATAAATGGCTTAAATGCCAAACACCATTCAGGCTTGGAGCATTCAAGCAAGCTCCTGGAAGTCTTTTGAGACCCCCCATTTGCAGGGGTTACACCCTTCCTAGCCTGGGAAAGCTTGGCGTCCGCGTCAAGCAAGTACCATAGTTTCAACTGCAACCATATACATTTGCATTAGGCCGCACATGTAATCATCAGTCAATATATCATTTACCAAGAACACATTTCTGAAACATTGCAGTACGTCCTCTTTACACAGTATTACATACACATTGTACCATAACTCAAGTTATTACCTCTTGTACATGAAACCTGAAGAGGGCCCTTCCTATCAGTTACCTTGGGGCTGGATGGGGCAAGGGCACCATACTAGAGGGCAACACAAGTAACTTGGAGTTAGCACTGATGCTCAGTTTGGGCAATGAGCTCGGGGACACATACACTCCTTTATGGACAACATTGAGAGGCAAGTCCACAGGCCTCCCAAGTGAATCATAACTGAGGTGCACCACAGGCTTTACAGCTCGACCAGTCTTTCTGGGGAACTGTTATAGTCTCTGCACTCTGAGCCTCATTTTCAGCATTGTCCTCACTTGTCAGGAGTCTCCATGGGGGTGAGAGGCTAGAGACCTGGGGCACTTTCAGCTCCAGGGTTACAGTTTCTGAGTCCACAACATTTGGCTCGCATGGAGAGCTTTGGGACACTGGCAGTGGACTGTCAGGGCACTCAAAATACTCTTTCTTGTTGAGATTGTATCACCAGTCTGCCCCAATCTATCATTTCCTCCTGAAAGCTCAAACAGTTCAACCATGCACAATGATTCCATTTCATCTGATCTGATGCTTTGCACTTCACTTTCTGGGAGCATTGGCTCCAGGGATGAAGCTGGGGGCTTAGACAGTCCAGAAGGCCCAGCTTTGTCTCCAGTATTGACTGGGGATTGCCCGAAACAATTGACTCAGTTAGTGAGAAGGATAGTATTCAAGTCACTCTCACTTTCTTCCGATATGGACTGACAGTCATGCTCAACTGGGATTTGTGGAGGAACACTTTAACTTTGCTTCTGTAGGTGCAGACTTTCTTGATCTTTTCAGCAGCAGCTCTAGTCACTGGTCCAGAGGGGCATCTTCTAGGGCTCAGACTCAATTAAGATTTGTCCAATGGGCAGTAAATGATTTCTATGCATTGTTTTACATCTTTTGAATTATTCTCAGGCCTTACTTTGTACACTGGCAGATCATCTAGTTTGCCCACTACAATGTGAGGAGATGGTGCCATCTGTCAGCAATCTTGTGCTTGCCATGCAGTCCCAGATTTCTTAGCAATACCCGATCTCCCTCCTGGAGTTCTGTGCTTTCACCTTTTATCATACCTTTCTTTGTTGGCCAGATTTCTTTTGGCAGCCATGGTTTGAGCCAGTTAGTACGCATGAGTTAGCTGGGCCTTTAACTTTTGCACATACTGTAAATAGTTGTCAGCTTGAACCCCATCAGGAGAGACCCCAAAACACACATCTACTGGTAGTCGAGCTTCTCTTCCAAACATCAAGCGGTGGGGAGAATCCAGTGGCATCACTTTGGTGCAGTTATAAGCATGTACCAGGGTGCTAATTTGTTGGCTCCATCTAGGCTTGTCCTTTGGGTGCAGGGTGCCTAGCATATCTAGCAAAGTGCGGTTGAAACGTTCAGGCTGTGGGTCCCCTGGGGGTGGTAAGGAGTGGTTCTGGTTTCGCACTCCCCACAGAGAAAGCATCTCTTTGATCAGGCGACTCTCAAAGTCTCTCCCTTGATCAGAATGTGATTCTTTGTGGAGCCCCATAGTGAACAAAAAGTTTTCTACAAGTACTTTGGCTACAGTGGATGCTTTCTGGTCTTTGGTGGGGAAAGCTTGGGCATATCTCGTGAAATGGTCAGTGACCACCAGCACATTACTGATATTTCTTTGATCTGACTCCAAACTAGAAAATCAATACAGACCAGCTCCATGGGTGCACTGGTGGTTATGTTAACAAGGGCAGCCCTCTGGGGCAAAACTTTCCTCTGTAAGCTTAGCGACTACAAGTTCGAATGTGTTGCTCCCATCAGCCCCATCTTAGGCCAATAGAATCTGGATCTCACCAAGTCAAGTGTTCTGTCTATACCAAGGTGCCCCATGTGGTTGTGCAGGACCTCAATACTGAGTCTCGAGGCAGTGGGCAGCACTAGTTGTTGTTTGTCTACTTGTCCCCCTCTGTCTACTGTTTCTCTGTATAACAGTTTATTGATCAGTTTCAACTTAGGACCTTCTTTGTATAACAGTGCCAGTTCTCAAATCAGTGAGGCGTAATTTGGACACATCTTTTCCTGCATAGAGGGCTTCTAAAGCTGCTTTGATCATGGGATGTCGGGATTGAGCCGCCGAATACTGTCATTGTCCAGCTGAGGCAGTGCACCAATGTCTATTGCAGAAAAGTGGCAATAAAGCAGCAGGTATGCAATTCTCAGAGGCTCCCAAGCAATCCACATGCAATCCACTCAGTCCGTGGACATTTGTTCCTCCCTGTCAAACTTCCGCAGAGTGCCCGAATGTCAGGTTCTGCCAGTGGACCCAATCATTCTGGGAACAGGCCTCCGGGAGAGAACATCAGCATCTATGTGGTTCAGACCTGCTCGGTATTCGAGCATAGTCATATGTAGATAATGCAGAAAGCCACCTATGGCCAGTGGCATCCAACTTAGCTGGAGTCTGCACATAGGTCAAGGATTATTGTCAGTTTTACTAGTATTTTAGCCCCATACAAGTACTCATGGAATTGGTCAACAATAGCCCACTTCAAAGCTAGGAACTCTAACTTATGTACAGGATAGTTCTTTCGGATGGGGTCAGGGCTTCTACTGGCAAAGGCCACTGGTCTCAGGCCATTCTCGTGCTCTTGGTACAACACAGCCCCCAACCCTTGCAAGCTAGCATCAGTGTGCAGGACGTAAGGTTTTCTTGGATCGGCATAGGCCAGCACTGGAGCATGGGTAAGTTGATATATGATCTCATGAAAAGCAGTCTCACAATCAGGAGTCCAGCGGGCCCCAAATACTTCACTCGGATGAAAATACACTCTTTCAGTCTTGAGGGATGCTGACTTTTGGTATTTTTTGTGGGTTGGGGGATACCCTTGAGTAAGGTTAAGTAAAGGGCGGATCACTCTTGAATAGTCCTTGATGAGCGCCGATAATAACCACAGAATCCAGGAATCTTTGCAGTTCTTTTAGATTTTTGGGCTGTGGCCAGGTGGTCAAGGCCTCAACTTTACTTGGGTGGTCTCTATTCCCTCGGTGGATACTATGTCCCACATACTTTACTGATGTTTGAAAAAATTGACACTTATCAATGGACAGTTTAAGGCCAAAAGTCCTCCAGTCGGTCCAATACCTTAAATAATCTGCTCTCATGTTCCTCCAGTGAGCTGCCAAACACTATAACATCATCTAGGTATACCAGGCACTCTAGTAAGTTCATGTCCCCACTGCACGCTCCATCAATCGTTGAAAAGTGGCTGGGGCACCTGAAATCGCCAAGGCATCCTCAGATTCATAAATAGCGGACAGATAAAGGCTGTCTTTTCACGGTCCTCTGGGGCCACGGGATCTGATAGTACCCACTCGGAGATCCAGCACAGAACCACTTGCTCCCGTTTAGGCAGTCAAAGCATCCTGAATGCGGGGCATTGTGTACTGATCAGGGATAGTCCGCGGTTTAAGGTGCGATAATCCACACACATCCTTACTGTTCCATTCTTTTCCTCACTACCACAATGGGGGAAGCATAAGGGCTTCTAGTTCTTGTATTACACCAGCAGCTAACATCTCTTGCAGATGCCGTCTCACATCATCTATGTCAGCAGGTGCCAGGCGTCGAGACCTCTCACAAATGGTCTTTCGTCATGCAGCGGATATTGTGCTCAGCTCCTTGCACATCCTACATCCCATTCCTTTAAAGAAAACACCTGGTCTCTCTGGGCAAGCTTCTCACTGATCTTCACTTTCCATTCAGCTGGCAGCGGGGTCGCGAAATCAAACAAGTCAGGCGTTACTCTGTCATTCTTCCTTGAACTCTTGCTGCTGGGTAGCACTGCAGTGTCTGCACAATGCATTAGCCAGGATGCAACCTCTGTTTACTCGAATGTCTCTTTTCAGACACATTATGAACTTGGACCATTACCCTTCTGGCATAAGCATGGGCTCTAGCAGGCAAAATACTAGGCTTGACCAGCAGTCCCTCTGGCAATTTTCCATCGCCTGGTGCATCCAACATTAATATTTTATTCTTAACATCCTTTCTGATACGGACCTCTCCTGTAAGGTACACTGGGCATTTGGCGCCAGGATCAGAGACTCAGGATCCTTCTTCCATACAATTCCGACCGGTTCCTCTGGTTCTGTTTTTCCAGCATCTCTCTGTGCCTCATAGGCCTTCTTAATTAAAGCCGGAACTCTTAAAGCTCTACTAGTCTTTGACCCCTGTTTTCATAACACAACTGTACCAGCCTTCCGAACATATGAGCATTTGTTCCAATCAACAAGGACACCATCATACAGTCCAGTGGGGACACACTAAGGCTAGGGTCTCTACTTGTTCGACCCCTCCAGCCACGGAGGTGGGAAAGACAGCCAAATTCGGATATACCGGAATAGGGTAGGCCTTCTCACTTAACCCCCATACATGCAGTCCTTCTAATGGTTGTAAGGTATGTCTGACAAATGCTTCTGATACCAATCTTGGAACATAATTGTCACTTAGGAGCCACTGTCTAATATAGCTCTTGTAGACACTCCGTTCACCTTTACAGTGGTCTCCATGGAGGACCCACTATTCTGGACCAGTCTGGAGAGGCGGTGAGTGGGGGCCTGGGCAGCTGACCTTGCCACAAAAGGGCGTGAATTAGCATTTTGGTGCCCTCACTGGGATCATGTCGTGCACCTCTTAACCACTGATTTCTTCTCGAAGCTCTCCTTGTAGCCTATATGCAACTTTGTCAGTGTCTTTTGGGGACTGGCATTCCCTTTCATGTGCCCATCTTTCCCACAATTATAGCAAAACATACTTTCTGGAGTTTGAGTGGCGAGCGCCACTGGGAGCCAAGGCGGGGGTATTACTAACTGGAAACCTGGTGCCATCTCTGTCTGCGGCTGATAAGCATTTGGAGACATCTCGTCAGTTTCTCCACTTCCATGGTCAAGGAATCAGGTTCGGACTGTTATCAGCAGGAGATACATGGTGGGTACCCCCACCATAGCCAGATGCAGTCGGATATAGGTCAGGGCCTGTACTTGCAGGCGTGGCCTTCATAAAGGACTGTTTTGAATTCCCGGATCTCTCTCAACAGTTCGCCCCATTGTGACATATCTTTTCCTTGTCAGAGCACTCATTGACTGCCAACCTCTGCCCCTGAACTTCACTTGATGGGTCACCCTCAGTCACTCGGTCCGTAGCCGCAGCTATTGGTGCAGGTCCTCCCGAGGTCGTCTTTTCTCAACTCCTCAATTTCTCTCATTAACTCATCATAGGAGGGTGGGGATTCCAGTCGATCTGCCAGGTGTAACTGAAGCAACAGCAGTTCTGAGAAGGGGCAGACTTAAGGATCCTGTCCAGCCTGGTTCGGTCCAGTTCAATCGCTGGCAAACTACCTTTTCTGAGCATTCTTGCAACAATTTTTCCAGCCGAGATACATACACAGACAACAACTCCCTTGGTACTGTTGTGCATCTCTTACTCTCACCATAGGTCCTCATCAGAATCTGGGCTCCCATACACATTCTCCAAGGCCTCAAGATAGGCCTGTGCAGTCGCTTCAGAGTTACTGGCCCGTTTAGCACGGATGGTAGCCAGGGCAGGACCTCGGAGGCTCTCACTAACCCTCTTTAAGCTTTCACCTTCCGGAGCATTGCCATTCTAGCACTTGGGGCAACATAGTCTATCCAGGTCTCCCAGTCATCCTCCCTTGGGGGTGGGGAGGGTGCCAGAGAAGATCCTCAACCTTGGTAAGAGTGGTGACTAATGGCAGGTGCAGAAATAGGAGTCTGCATTGGTTCAGCCACCATTACGGGCACTGGAGCAGGAGAGGGTGTTGGGGAGGAACACCCCAGGTGGAAAGAATAGTTTCTTCAAGTCCTCCACAGTTTCCCCTCCCAGCAACCATTCAGCAAATTTCTCCTCAAAGTTTCAGATAGTGGTGGGGCTGATTCCCCAGGTCTTTACTGTCCTTAGTTATCACTCTCCAAGCAGTGAGGGCTCCCTCTGGGGTAATGGTCTGTGGCACTTTGGAGCTATCTATGGGATCCTTAAACTCTACTAGGGCCAGGAAAGTGTGGGTGAGCAGATTAGCATGACCCACCACCACAGGGTTTGTAAACCTTCCACCTTGGAAAGTACTCCCTGCACAGTGTCCGTATTGATACCCAGGGGATGTCCAGGATAAGCATAGCATTTTGGGGTCGATCTCCTCCCAGTACACCACTCCACCAGCGGTGCACAGCCACTTCTGTCGGTACCCATTTTTTCTTAACAGTGGTTCGTAAATATGGCCACTAGAGACACACAATCCCAGCGGTGAGCCTCCAAGATGTAACCCCTAGATGGCGCTATCCAGGGCTACTACCCCTGCCTGATTTGCCACTAACAGGTTGAGGGGCCTGGATCCAATAGCGGTGCCTCCACCCAGAGGTCAGGGTTGCAATAGTTAAACTAACTTGGTCACAGCCCTCTGGGACACTGCAACCCCCTTTCTTCCCACTAGTGGCCCACACAATATATCAGAATTACCTTCACAGTATACACTTACCCCCAGGTCTGGTTCCGGCACTGGGACCTCCTGTGAAATGAGATACAGTGCAACAATCACAGTACAGTACCTTAACATAGACAAATACCTCAGGCAGTATAACTTTGCTGAAACAAGCAGCTCTGATTTATTTAGGGGATATAACAAGGACAGGGAAATCAGGTTAATTAGCTTATCACTCTAATAATCTACCTATGGCTCTGTGCACAGGCTCATCCCTATCAGTTACTGTCCCTGGGTACCCAAGCCCTAGTGGCTAGTCCAAACTGTGGCAGCTGGTAGGGGCCCTTTCAACAGAGAAAGGAGAATTAAACAGTCAGCAGTACAGTAATTCCATTTGGATTTAATGTGGCAATTCAACAGGAGCAACCCTGAATTAGTACTCACGACCTCCAAATAAGATAGGGTCCTTCAATGTCAGCAGGGCTCACTTGAGGTACACAAACCTCTTCACACATCCATATAAAAGAAAGTACTATACCAGGCAGGCTGCATCTGTATCCCGATCGCAATTACTGCACAATACCCGGAGAACACACAGCAGATTCAGTTCCTGACAGACCGAGTGCAATTTTCAGCAATTCTTCCAGTCTTCTACAGGGTGAGCCTGGTTTCTACTCTTCAGAGATCCTTTGATTCTTTTCTACAGGACGGATTCAGTCCTAACAAGCTGTTACACAAGCTGCAGACGAACTCTGGGCCTTACACACGTTTTTGACTAAAACTGCACACTGAAAAGCACAGGGCTCCTTCCTTCTTCACTGCCAAAGCTCAACTGAACTCCAACTGACGAAACCGGGCACTTCCTTTGAGTTCCTCCCAGTTCTTGACTGGATTGGCTGTCACTCACAATAGACTGCTGCTGTTGGTCCAAAAGGCACTGAAGTCTAACTACATCTCCCAGAGTCACTGCCCATACAATCCTCTTGTGGCTGGCTCAGATTATGAGTCCAAGTTCTGATTCGATCAAGGCATCATTTTAGAGCTAGCTTACCCCACACTGATTGGTCCAGTTCAGCAGTTCAAAACTAGAATGGGGAACTAGCAGACACAGTTCTGACTGCAAAGAAAGCAGGTTAGACAAACTGTAATTTCATTATTACTCTAAATAATTTCTGGCAAACAGTTACATCTTTCAGATAGGTTCCTTTGCACTCCTAGTGACTGCAAAATGAAGTGAATTGGCAGCAGCTCGAGTGGTACTCAGAGAAGCACACAGTCCCCCCATACAAACTAATTATGTCTGCAAGCAGACAGCTCTTAAAGAGACAGTACCAGAGGCTCTAAAAACACTCACTGATAAATGGCTTAAATGCCAAACACCATTCAGGCTTGGAGCATTCAAGCAAGCTCCTGGAAGTCTTTTGGGAACCCCCATTTGCAGGGGGGTTACACAGACAACAAATAGGCAAAAATAATCAGCTAATTAGCAAAAAAATTAAAAGGTTTATGGTAGTTTTAGACTAGTTTCTAGATTTTCCTCTCTAACTCTATTCAACAAGCTCTTTCTCCTCCTACATGGTGAAAGTGAAACTCTCTTTCAAGCATGATTCACTTCCTGGCTGCCTGCCTGAAGCATGTGACCTAGACTGTGTAAGCCATGTGATGTGCGTGGGCTGCCTGTAAGTTCTCACTCTGCCTTTAAAGCGAAGTAAGGTGGAGTGAGCAAAGCAAAGTCATTATCACCATCATTACAAGGCAAAGTGGTGGTTTTCAATGGGCACTTTTCGTAGCCTGAGAATAATATGAAGTGGGCTACTTTGCGTCTACTTTACAGGTGGAATTTAACCTCACTGCATCTCTACTCAAGAAACAGCAAACAGCCAGCCTGAGTAACTAAAAATTCTGGAACTGCATTAACTTCTTACTCAGTCCCAGAACTACTGCTGATCCTCTGACCCTCGATGACAATGGCTTCAAGCATAGAGATCCAAAACGAGTTGCTGAGTTGTTTAATAACCAGTTTTGCAACTTAGAGAAATTCAGATACTCCACAAGTGATGAGGTATGATCCCCTGTTTAAGTATGCCTAACACAGTGTCAGGTCCTTAGGCACAACTTCTACTCCCTGCAAAGATGGTTTGTAAATAAAAACATCCCAAAAACTAAAGTCATGTTACTTGGTTCTGTCCTGAAGGGTAAAATATTTAATCAAGAGTTTAGTATCTCAGCCTTAGATGGTATTCAATTAAAAGTAGTAAGGAATTCAAATACCTAGGTGTTACCATTGGCCTTGTCATACCCTTGACAACTGTATGATAAACATTGTCAGATCTGTAGACCAAAAACTGGGATTACTTTACTGCATTTTAAAGCATGTGGCATCTGACACAGGAATCAAAATTCTCCAAAGCAATATTCTCTCCCTGATTGAATATGGTCCTATTGTAATAGATACTGCTCCCCCCCCCCTTACTGCAGGGGCATGAAAATGGTTAAATGTGATAAAAACAAAGATAAAATAGTGCACATGAAAACAGCTAGTCCAAAATAACGCATCTACTAGCAGCGACCGCAAATAACAGTGATCACTTAAACTGGGAAAACAGTGCCACAGTGACTTTCTGCAGGGGGCTCCAGCCCCCACACCCTCTTTGCAGAGGGCTTTGCCTCCCCGCACACACCTTGACATAAATAACCATCACCAGGGGGGATGCAACTCAGGAACAGGGAGAAACTCTGAAGGGGGGACATAGAAACATAGAAATAGAATTTGACGGCAGATAAGGACAGCTTGGCCCACCCAGTCTACCCATTTCCCTACCTACCTAATGGATAAGCTGCAGATCCTAGTTAATCAGCAGCCTACTTCTTTTAACCCCCACCCCCTAGAATTGTCTTATGACTGTCCCATGCGTGCTTGAATTCAATCATTGTTTTTGACTCCACAACCTCCTCTGGAAGGCCGTTCCATGCATCCACAACCCTCTCTGGGAAAACATACTTCCTTACATTACCTCTGAGCCACCACCCCTCTATCTTCAAATTGTGCCCCCTTGTTCTTGCACACCTCTTTTTTTGAAAGATGCTACCCTCTTGGACTTTGTTGATTCCCTTGAGGTACTTGAAAGTTTCTATCATGTCCCCCCTCTCCCTCCTTTCCTCGAGGCTATACATATTAAGCTCCTTTCTTCAGAGGGCTGCAACTTGGGGATAGGGGCAATGGCTGGGGGATCAGATTAAATATTATCACTGCAGGGGGCATGCAAGTTGGGGAGGGGAGCAAAGTCATGAGGGGGACATTTCTGCATGAAGCCCAGAGCAAGGGTAAAAAAAAATACACTCACATGAAGTATCAAACCCAGGTCTTCTGCACCTACAAACTACACACATTCGATGACTATAACCCTTATGCTACACTGGCAGCACAGCTCATACCTCACAGCAGCTGATTTACATAGCTTAACAATAGCTAACGTTAACACTGCCTGCCTCATTAAACTACCCATGCACTGTAAAGACAATGTAGCTCACTTTGCAGACTTTAATGCACACCAGACAGGGTTACCACCTGTCCCTGTTTTCACAGTACAGTCCTTATTTGGGCTGCTGTATCCTGTGAAAAAACATGGAAAATACCAAATGTCCTGACATTACAGCAGAAAAAAATATTTTCATACTTTCCTCTAAATGTTGCAAAAACTATTGTACCTTAACTAAAATATCTTAAAATGATACGAAACACTACGAACACCTACAAAACTGCAACCCTTAGTCTTAATTCTGATTATTTAGAGAAAAAAGTTTGTTGCATTGGTTGAGATTACATATTGTCTTGGGAAAAATCATGTTTCAGTACGAAATGTCCCACTTTGGGCTTCTTAAAAGGTGGTAACCCTAACACCAGAAGTGTGGGATACTACATAAACCACAAGAGCAAAGCTTAATAATTATAATGGAAATCATAACCGAGTTTCCCTATGTGCAAACGGAACTTGGTTATTATTGCAGTATTATATAATCAGTGGGGACAAATAACAGATATAAACTGGCATGGAGGCAGCTGAACTAAATTTGTTGGCCCCAATGTAAAACTGAATCGAAGTTGCCACTGGCCCACCCTTAGAGGGAAGACAGGTAAACAATACACAATTAATGTCGTGTGTATTCTTAATGTAGGTTACCTTTATACCAGTCTTTTAGAAGAAGGTTTCCATTTGCACAAATAGTAAAGTTTCTCTTCAAAAGGGTGCCTTCCACTGTATATAGATATATACATTTTGTAAGTCCAAAATACATGGTACATACTGTATGTACATCTTTGTGTGCACTCTGTATACATCTATTTATGGATTCAATTTTTTTCTGGTCTCAGCTTGCTTTTGTTGAGCCTGGAAGAAACAACTTAACAAATAAACTGTGTTAAGAAAAAATGCTGGTCTGTTTTTTTTTTTTCTTACAAAAATATTACCTTTGCTAGTTACTTATTTACTCCTTGGTGGAGCATTTTATTTCGAGAGTGGAGCCTTCGTACATGTTACACAAGCCACTAACACATCTGGTTGGGATCATTAGACAGTATGCCTTTGGCATCAGTGCTCAGGAACACAGGCTGCTCTTATTATGCTCCATGAATTTAAGCTAGAAGAGAAAACAAAATGGAGTTTCCCTTTTTGTTCCATACTAGACGCCTGACTCACTGAACTCAGGGCCAGATTAAGGTTATTAGGGGCCCAGCCTAGGCCCAAGAAAAATGTACCCTCCCCAAATGGGTTCATAGCCCTTAGTCTGGAGTAATCTGTTATTTCCTTTTCACATCACCCGTGAACTGAGATTGTTTTATAATAACTAGTCAGCAATTTCTCTCAATGTACTGACCAGGTTGATATTTTCCATAACAACCGGCTGGTTGTTATGACATTCATGAGCCATGCCAGTCAAACTATGCTGATGCCTCATTGGCCAACATTCTGTATGTGGGCGGGGCCAAACAATCTCATCAACTGCTGGAGAAAAATTGCTGGCCTGTTATTATAAAAAATAAAAGATGGGGAAGGTGCTTCATATGAGAATTTAATGCACACCCTCGTTGTGGGATGCTTTGATAAACCCCTCGGGCTTCGCCCTCAGGGTTTATGTAGCATCCCACAACTCGGGAGTGCATTAAATTCTCATATCAGCCCCTTCCCCATCCATTATTCTCTATTTAATGAACATACACACACACTGCTTGCAATTGCAAAGAAATCTGTCAGCTTCAGAACCTTTGTACGGTAAGTCTTTCTCATGATGATTTACTTGTTGACTCGTTGCACATGTATGTTTGTGAAATTCGAGATCAGAGATTTTGTCAATTTAAACTTTGCCAGTGAAGTAACCACAAGGTGGCTGAAATTCACCTCTGCAAAGCTTTACAAAGTTTCTGTGGTGCCTAGGAACTTCGACTTCACCACAATTGTGATGTCCTTACTGTAAGTTGGCTGTTTTTTGGGAAGCGGCCACTTCACGAGTGAATTTTGGCAAATTCTCCAAAAAAACAGGAGCTTTGCCTTTCGCACTTTGCAGATTCTCAGAATTTGCAAATTTTGGCCACTTCTCCTATTCCTAATTTAAATACAGTACTTGCATACTGCTGTAGACTCCATAATTCTACTATCTTAATTATGTACAGTACAAAAACTAAGAACCCATGAGTGCCACTGAAAAAACAAATCTCACTTACCATCTGCAGCAATCAGGCCACCAAACAAGATAACTACATCACATTAAAAGCCAGCCGAGTAGCATGGAGGGATAAGGAGTTGAACATCTTACCTCCTGCTATGCCAGTGATCCATGTTTGGGGACAAGCATGGGTTGCCGGGGGGTTGCTGGTCGGAGGGCTGGGAGTGTATTGAGTGGCCACCTAACAGGTCTTCTCTCCCAGATTGGGGTGGTGTGCCATCTTTGCTCTTGGCTACCACCAGGTGGAGGCCTGGTGGTAGAACATGGGAGCATGAGAGGCAGACATAAGTCAGGGGTAGGGGAGGGAGTCTCGGTACCGGGACGCATGAGCGCCTCCACGAGCATGTGCTCACTCAAGTACGCCATGACGGGGGGGTGGGGAGAAAACATGGAGGAAAATACAGCGCGGCAGGCATTAATGATGCCCTCACACTGAGCACAAGGGGAACCTGCTGGTGTACTAGATTCAGGCATGGGGGAGGACAGCCTTCCCCCTCCTGACCTTACCATGGGGGAGGGCAATCTGTGGGAGTACTAGCTAAGCAGGTAAACCTAGGGAGATGGTTGATGGTGGGGGATGGTGGGACAGGGCAGAGAAAAGCAAAACCTGCCACAGCTATGGAGAATAAATAGAATAATAAAAAAGAAACTACATCACACTAATAATTCAAAATCAGCAACATAGGAATTACAGTCACCAAAAACAAACTGTTCCAAGGTTGAATTTTATTAATTTAATTCTCATATGTATCCCTCAGTTTCAGCTACATGCTAGGGCCATGGTTGCTACATGGAGAGACTATATGGAGCTGTAGCCAAGCGACAAATATGCAAATGAAAGAAAATGTAATATTAAAAAATTACATTACAGCAATAAACCACAATCAGAAGCTTAGGAATGACTGTCGCCAACAACCAATAGTTCCAGGCTGGATTTTTAAAGTCTTATGTCAGTCCCCTGGTTTCAGCCACATAAAAGTGCTATGGTTTATGTGTGAGAGACTGAAAGGAGCCGAAGCCAGGGGCTTAATACAAGAATCTTGAAGTGCAGTCTTTTATTCAGTAGTCAAATGTGGAAACTTTCAGTGTAACCAGTGGCATGCAGATTATCAAAATACCTCTTAAATTTGCACAATCTTTGTTCTGTGAGTTCTGCTGTAGGGATCAAATGTTACTTAGTTTGCAGTATCATTTATAATGGATTGTATGCTGGGTGAGAGCTAAGAATAGCCACAGTATCTCTGCTGCTGCACCGACAGGGCAGCCCTGTCCCACTGAGATTCTGACCTTTGCCCTACTCAGCTCCTATCCAGTTCCAGTCTGCACCTCTCATCCCATTACTTAGTTCTTACCACCATTCCCCATAGCCCTGCTCAGATCCTGGTATAAGAGTCAGTCAAGTATTTTTTATTGTTTGAAAATTGCCATTACAATGTGCTATTAAAATATAAAGCTATTCCATACAAATATACAATATAAGAATAAGAGACATTCAACAACATACAGAAGTAAATCATAAAATCATTGTCACAAGTAACATGTTTAACATACTTCGGGGCTAATGTCATCCTGTTTAAAAACTACCAGGATATTGACTTAAACCTTTGTTCCATAAGTCATCATTTTTCTCTATATATGTTTCTGCTGGTAAGAATCTTTAAAATGTGCAGTGACATTTCTACCATCAGTAGCTTGATTTTAAGTATAATAAAACACTATTATTAATAAATGACCTTCTAATAAACAGACATCATAGTTAAAAGGGGACTTGATGGTGTCCATTACTAAGGACCCACTTTGGCTAAGAATGCCACAAATCAGAAGGAGCCCACTGGACTCTTCTGAGATGCATTCAGGAGCATTATCCACCAGCATCCCTCATACAACAAGCCATCCCTAAGTCTCATCTGAGAATGAAATCAAGCCACTCTATTTGTGCCCTATTTTGGGTACTGGGTGAACTCGCAAAGGTACTATGTCACAAACAAAGACAGGAAAAACTCAGTCACTAAGCCTACTTTAGGTCATCTTGTATTGCCAGTGATACCGGCCCCTTTTTGTGAATACCAAGGAGCACCCTGCAACACATGCTACTCCATGCCCCTATTGTCACCAGGCATGTCAGGAAATATATGCCTACTACAGTTTATAAACCACATACGAGTCTCTATGGACCATGCCTGCTTTCATAAGTCCACACATTTCACTACACTTTCAGACCCATTAACCCCTTGTTGAGCCCACCTGTGGCTATCTATTCAAGCCTCAGAAGAAGCTGATAAACAGCTTCCTGTAGGGTTGTAATGTCAAACACACCAACTGAGCTCCCATATTATCTTTCTGGACCCAATTGTTTCACCGCACTTCAGTGTTCGTGTGAATACCCTTTTAAATTTCCCCCAATCTGTCTCCTTAGCTTATCTCTCTCTATATCACAAATGATCCAATAACAGTATAATAAAGTATATGAGATAAGACAAGGGCCCCATATAGGGATACATTGAATAATAAATACGTAACCTATAAATTTCACTTTGTACAATGTAGTATAGTGGATTCTTACAATATTATAATCTGAAACTAGTACAAAGTGAAATAAATAATGGCAACACAAATCAAACTGCTGGGAGTTAAAAATGTTGTGTTCTTTGTAAACGTTTTAAGCCACTCCCAGGCTTATAAATTGAAAGCGTCTGTATTCTCGCGTCATTCCCTTTAGGGAGAAAACAAACATTCTCTTCATCCTTCAATATGTGAGGAATATGTGAGGAATGCTGCTCCTCCTCTACCACTCTCTACCCTCCCCCTGTTCTTGCTACCAACCTGGCTAATCCCTTACTCCATGGTACTAGAGTCATCCTAGTTCACGTTTATAACTGCATAGTCCAATTTTTTGCTCGACTCAATGAATCAAAGGATTACACTCATGCTCACTTTGCTTAGTTAAAATTCTTTTGGGGCATTTTCTATCCGCATCACATGTATTACAATTGAAACGTGTTTACTGGACCTGTACCTTGCTTATACCTTGTTATTAATTGTTTGTACCTTGCTTTGCCTATACACTGTTTTTTGTAACCTGTCTATCCATTCTGTATTCTAGAACTATATATATACCAGGTATGTTGACTTGTACTTTTTGCTCTTACCCAGGCTACATTCTTACCTGCCTGACACTATGTAAGTCTGTATTTTGCCTCCTTGGTCCCCCTTCCCCTGATCACAACTGGAAACGAGCCTTGGCTCAGTGTGCCTCTCCCAGTTACCAAACATTTAAATAACTAAATAAATAAACAAATAACAATTAAAATCAGGGTGTGAAGCTATGAAATATTAAGAAATCACAGAGCATTGTCCTACAATCTCTCCCTTGAACAGCTGCTAAGTAAGCAATAAGGCACTTCAGGGTGTGTATTAGACACTTTAACACATGCCTAGGAGGCATTGTGAGGCATGAGGCCACAGGCTGAGTGCTTCAAGCCTCCCAGCCATGTGTTAAAGTGTCTAACACACACCCTGGAGTGCCGTATTGCACTTATGAAATGGCTGGCAATGTTTTCTGCACACAAAAAATTGTACAATTTTTATTTTGTTTGTAATTTCTATTTATTTATAAGAAAATTACTACGCAGGAAAAAGTAGTTCATTGAATGGATCATTTAAAACTCTTTAAGATCACATTTTAAATGTAAAATAATCATATTAAATGTTAAACAGTACTTTTAGTACATGAACGTTTTAAACACTATGTTTTTAGCATTAAACTGTATTGTTAATGTAAAACAAAATTGAGAATTAATTTTTAAATCGGGTCATGAAATACTGACATGAAAACGAATGCATATTAACTGCTTTTTATAACATCTTTATAACATCTTTAAACAATGTTTTTTAATTGTTAAAATGGATTTCATTTAGTGTATTTCATTGCTTTTACTTTGATTTATTTACCAAAGTATACGGTGCAATGGAATGTTAGGCCGCAGTGCTACATTGTAACTCAGTCGAAGTGCAGGTTGGTATTTCAGTTTGCTGCTCCGTGGTCGGTCAGTACTTCAGATGTGGCATTGCTACCTTGGAGATTCTTCTGTGGTGCAAGCTCCATATTTTTTCTGGATGTTTCATGGTGGTTTTGTACGTATCTCATGTGAGCTTGCAGGGCAATACATGGCAGTCCGAGGTTGTTTCCTCCAAGGCTGTTTCCCTTTAAATCTTGTGTTGCTCTGTTGATGTGCTGGCTCGTCTTGGAGGTGCTGGGATACAGGATGTGACCTAAGCTGGCATTTTTTCCATCGGTGGTCATTTTTTCATTTTTAGGAGCTATAATGCCCATTTTCTTTATCGGAGGAGTGTGAGGTATGCGACTTTTGCCTGTATTTGGGGCTAGTATGTCGGACCATTTTTATGTTGATTGCGCGCATGCACAAGAAACATGCTGCAGCAGCTTTCTCCACAGGCAGGTTGTGGAGGCATGGCACTGTTGTGCCCAATGCCCCCACAGACTGCAAAGGTTTGTCCCCCATCCTCTGATGCCATGGCACGGTGCTGCTGACAGTAGTTCAGCCAGCGTGCCACAACCTTCTAAAAAATCAGCCACTGCAATCAGGGGCCACCTCATCACTGCAGCGTCAGCCATCCTCTGCAATGAGGGAGCCACCCGTCATTGCAGGGCGGGATTTAGGATCCCTGATATTGTTTGTGAACATGGTGGTGGCTTGCTGCCGTATTCACAAACAATATTCCCCCAACCATGTTTATTTGCCGATGGAGGAGCTCACTCCCCGTTGGTGCAATGTAACCCCCTCGTTTTATTGTTCGCTGATGGGATGCCCAATCCCCATCAGCAGAAAGGAATTCCCACTCCTTTGTTGTTTGCCGGCTGGGGTGCCCAATCCCCATCATCTACAGCAGCCCCCAAAGCAAGATCCCGGGCATGCTGGGAGCCCACCCCAGCATGCCACATGCTCCTGTAAAGTTAAAAACGGTCCCGTGACTTTTTTTGTTTTTTTGTACCTGAAAAAAAGGAAACGGTCCCTCGTAGTGTCCCTGCCCTCTCCCACAACCCGCACCCACCCACTGCGCACCCTGCCTCCCCACACTCCCCCACCCCATACTTACCTCCAGAGTCCAGTGCGATGATCTTTGGTGGACAGGGAACACATCTGCACTCTTCAAAGCCGACTGTGAACTGAGGAAATGACAGTAAGCTGTATAATGTAATAAATAGGGTTTTTTTCAACTTTAATGCATATCTCAGGCATTTTTGGGAATTTTTTCACCAAATTTTCAACATGGGGTTTTTGGGACCCCTCCTCATGGATCCTTGAACAGTCATGTGGTTAATTGGCCCCAAAAGGTGGTTTCACGGTCACTGCGTGGAATCACCCTTCGGGCCGATTAATGAAACAACAGTGCCAGTGTTCATGAGGTGGTCTCTCAAAAAGCCTATGATCCAAATTTGGTGGAAAAAATCCAAAAAATGACTGTTTTACGAGCGTGCGTTGCGCAGTTGCTACGCTCATAACTTCGTGAATTTGCAATATTTTCACGTTGGATTTTCAACATTGGCATTTTGTCACACCTCCTTGTGAGCAGTACAGCTTCATTGTTCACATCCTGGCCAAAATGTGTTTTCACACTTCCGGCACAAAATAGCGCGGTCACTGTGGGAAATCAGTGTTCGGGACAGATTAAGAAAATGACAGTGATACTGTTCATGAGTAGAGGTCCTAAAATGCCTATATTGAAAATTTGGTAACAATACTCCATAAAATGACTATTAAGAGTGTGCGTTTCGCAGTTGGCATGCACGCTCATAACTTTGCGGATTTATAACATTTTCACTCCAGATTTTCCACATTGCCATTTTCCCAGACGTACTTATGAACAGTACAGCTGTCATTTTTCCCATCCTGGCTGAAATGTGTTTTTGCACTTCCAGCACAGAATAGAGTGATCACTGTGTGAAATCACTGTCTGGGACAGATTAAGAAAATGACAATGATACTGTTCATGAGCAGATGTCCTAAAATGCCTATGTTGAAAATTTGGTGATGATAGCCCATCAATTGACAGTGTTACAAGTGTGCGTTGCGCACTTTCCACGTACCCTTGTAACTTCGCAGATTTGTAATACTGTCACACCAGATTTTCAACAGTGGCATTTTTTCACACCTCTTCATAAGCAGTACAGCTGTCATTTTTCACATCCTGCCCGAAATGTGTTTTCACAGTTCTGGCGCAGAATAACGTGGTCACTGTGGGAAATCAGTGTTCGGGACAGATTAAGACAATAACAGTGGCACTGTTCATGAGCAGAGGTCTTAAATTCCCTATGTTGAAAATTTGGTGATGAAACTCCATAACGTGACTGTGTTACAAGCATGCATTGAACTGTTTCCACGCACCCTTGTAACTTCGCAAATTTGTAATATTGTCATGCCACATTTTCAGCAGTGGCATTTTTTCACACCTCCTAATGAACACTACAGCTGTCATTTTTCACACCCTGGTTAAAATATGTTTTTGCACTCCTGCTGAAGAATAGCACAGTCACTTTGGGAAATCAGTGTTTGGGACAGATTAAGATCGACTGAATGAGAGGGGGGAGTGACCGAGCTTAACTGAGCTCTGTTGGGACTGCTGCAGATTTGTTTGTGGACAGACAAAGGCCCCAACACAAGAGCCCAGTACAAAAGGGCAGCCTGCAGCACTGGGAGAAACAGAACGAGAGAGCGACTGAGGGAGGGGGAGTGAGCGAACTCACCGAAGCGCTGTCAGGACTGCTGCAGATTTCTTTGTGGGCAGAAAAAGTCATCAATGCAGGCAGGGGCCCAGTAAAAAAGGCCAGTCTGCAGCAGTGGGAGAAACAGTACGAGCGAGTGAGGCAGGGGGACTTAGTGAGCTCAATAGAGCTCTATCAGGACTGCTGCCTATTTCTTTGTGGGCAGACAAAGGCGCCAATGCAGGCAGGAGCCCCATACAAAAGGGCAGCTTGCCGCGCCAGGACAAACAGATTGAGCGCATGAGAGAGGGAGACTGAGCAACCTCAACGGAGCGCTGTTGGGACAGCTGCAGATTTCTTTGTGGACAGACAAAGGTGCCAAAGCAGCCAGGAGCCCCATACAAAAGCGCAGTCTGCAGCGCCAAGAGAAACAGAACGAGCAAGTGACAGGGCGGTAGTGAGTGAGCTCAATGGAGCTCTATTGTGACTGCTGTGGATTTCTTTGTGGGCAGAAAATGCAGCAGCACAGGCAGGAGCCCAGTACAAAAGGTCATCTAGCAGCGCCGGCAGAAACGGAATGCATGAGTGACAGAGGGGGAGTAAGCGAGCTCAATGGAGCTGTGTCAGGACTCCTTCAGATTTCTTTCTGGCCAGAAAAAGCTGCCAATGCAGGCAGGAGCCCAGTACAAAAGGGTAGCCTGCAGTGCCAGGAGACACAGAACGAGTGAATGAGGAAGGGGGAGTCAGTGAGCTCAACGGAGCTCTGTTGGGACTGCTGCAGATTTGTTTGTGGGCAGAAAAAGACAGCAATGCACGCAGGGGCCCAGTACAAAAGGGCAGCCTGCAGTGGCAGGAAAACCAGAATGAGCGAGTGAGTGAGCTCAATGGAGCTGTATTGTAACTGCTGCAAATTTCTTTGTGGGCATAAGAAGGCAGCAACGCAGGCAGGAGCCCAGTCGAAAAGGGAAGCCTGCAGCACCAACAGAAACGGAATGAGTGAGTGACAGAAGAGAAGTGAGCGAGCTCAGCGGAGCTTTGTCGGGACTGCTACAGATTTCTTTGTGGGCAGAAAAAGCCACCAACACAGGCAGGAGCCCAGTACAAAAGGGCAGCCTGCAGCGCCAGGAAAAACAGAATGAGCAAGTGAGAGAGGGGGGAGTGAGCCACCTCAGTGGAGCTCTGTCGGGACAGCTGCGGATTTCTTCCTCGGCAGAACAAGGTGCCAATGTAGGCAGCAGCCCAGTACAAAAGATCAGCCTGCAGCACCGGGACAAACAGACTGAGCCAGTGACAACGGTCCACTGAGCGAACTCAACAGACCAACGCAATCAACATTCGGCATTGACAAATGCTTGTTTTCTGCTGTCTTTTGTTGGTCTCCAATAGCTTTGGAGGCTTGATTCATTTCTATGACCTGTTATAGTCATAATTTCATGACTTTCTAAACCTGCATTAGAAAGCAGTTGAACTGCCGTTGCCCTTAGGCAATGATTAGTGTACCTCTGACTTAGGTGGCATTCTTCACTTAAGCACAACATCATAGTTGCAAGGTAATTTAGACCCATCGGCTCACTGGAGTACCATATAGGTAGTCCATCTAGTTTTGCTTGTGGTAATCAGTGTGGGTGTAAGTATAGAGCTTTGGGGTTTTCAGGCAGTTTGCTGACATATTTTGTGAAGCTTTCAACAAGGTACAAAGGATTACCGGATTGGGAATACATGTATCCCCTATGTCCTTGCTTGTCTGCTTCTAGAGGATTCGAAGAGTTTTTGGTATGTTCATTGAAATTGAGCATTATGCACTCCAGCCTGTTCTCATCTAGTTTTAGAGAGAAGTGTTCTGGTTTAAGCTGACAGAGGTCTTCCCTGCCGTGCCTGGCCATGTGGATTTGGATATCAGTCCAAACTTTTCTTACTAAGCCAGGCACGGGCAGGGGTGAGAGTGCTTCACAATGTCTCAGCTTTTGTAAATTGCTGTCAGTAAGTGCCTCGTGGTGCTGGGAAGTGTCCTTCTGTTGCCTCCTATACTGCTTCATTTAAGCTGTGAACACTGCATTGCTGCTCTTGAATATTGTCGGTGATTATATTCATTGAGCAGCCCACTGCCGCCGAGCCAAGATGCCTGTTTAAAGCTGCGCATAGACCGCAGAAGCTGGAGATTGCGTACTCCTGCCCCATGGTTGTGCATGCTTCAGCATAGAACTTTCAGAAAATCATGTTTAGCTCCTGTTTTGAAGCATTCCTCCTGTCAATTACCGTGCCGGTCACTGCTGCCCATTCCCCGATCACTTTAAGTTCCCAGGATGTTGCTCTAACTGTGTTTTTTCATTTTTTTCTGCCTCAAGACTGTCAAGTTGCTGTTCCATTAGTATGTTTGCCATTTACTCACGGTTTCTTTTTTTTTTGAAATTTAAAAGCTTTATTTAATTTTCACATGCGATCACAAGATGGCCCTTTTTCATACTCATATGATAACAAAATACAAATTACAAAACAAACAGTGATACATAAACAGTCCCTGCCCACTCCCACTCCCCGCCAAGGTATCAGCACATTTTCCTATGGACGGTACACCAGACTGAAATGAATGTACACGATTATATAGAGAATAATGTATAGGCAGGTGGTTAGTATGAAATTTTACACACGAGGTGTGGGATGCCCCATAAACCCGAGGGCGAGCCGAGGTTATAAGCATCCACACCGGTGTCTAAATTCTCATAAACTCTTTCAAATGCTTATTACTTTATTTTTTATAATTGCTGGTCACAATTTTTTTAGCAATAATCTATTGAATTTGCAAATAAATGAATAAGGCAGTTGTGGTATAATGAAGAATTTATTTGTGGTGGTTGTACAACATTGCAGTTTTTAATTATTTTAAAAAACGTGTTTCTTCAACTGCCTTATTCATTTATTTGCAAATTCAATAGATTATTGCTAAAAAAATTGAGACGGAGGTCACTGTCTGTTTTTCTTTTGGTATTTAGATTATGCTGCTCTACTGTAAATTGTTCTGTTATGGGAGTCTACGATTTAAAATCTTGTCTCCATTTCTTAAGAATCTTGTGCTGTTAGCTGTCGCTATTTTACATCCGTTTTTTTTTAAAAGTGGTCCGTATTTGTTTTGTTTCAGAACGGTAGATCTGACAAGACGCAGCCGAGCGCTGCGGACTGCAAAATCGTTTACTTCCTTATGTCTCGGCGCTGTGCTCTAGAGCAGAGTAGCGCGTGTTTGCCGTTATAACTAGCCGAGGTAGTTATAACGGCAAATTATAACTCGCTGTGCCCGTTTTAAAAAAATTGTGGCCAGTAATTATATTGAATATACAGTCTGGAATTTACTCTAGATTTTATCAAACCTTGGTAGTCTGTTATGAGTACTGGCAAAAATCTTTTCTATAGAAAGATTATGAAGAAGTTCCTGCAACCATTCAGAGTAAGGAATGATTTCACTGTCTAACCAGTGTTGGAGCACTAATTTCTTAGCTGACATAGCCATCAGAGCCAAATCGTACTTCCGTTCAGTAACGCACACCTGGGAGTAGTTCCCAGCTAGGCAGGTAGCAGGCTCAATGTGATCTGCTACCCCCAGTAGAGGGTCAGCCTTTTGCTTTATAAGAGCCCAGAGTGGGGCTATTTTGGGGCAGTCCCAAAAATATGGTAGAGGGAGCCCTCCTCTTCATTACACCATTTGCAGATCAAGGAAGGTGATTTACCCATTTTGGCCAATCTAATGGGGGTAAAGTACATGTTATTAATGATTTGGAACTGCATAATCCTCAGTCTATCCTGGGATATAAACCTATGGACATCTCCTCATATCTTGCAGTTAAAGCTGTTGAGAGGAAATTGAACGTTCCAATAGGCTGAGGAGCCATCCAATTGTGGATATGCCCTCTCAAAGAGTTTTTAATAAATATTAGATACTGCATGGGGTTCAGTTGCTATTAATGTGAGTTGCTGCAGAAACCTGCTATCTTCACCTGTCCCCTGTATTACCTGGGAGCTGGCCAACATATGTCTAAGTTGATATACTTTATACCCTGAATGAGCCCCCAAGCCAAAACATCGAATTATTTCTCCTGAGGGCAAGATTTGCCCATCCCCTAGCAGTTCTGATGCTGAGACTCCCACCATCTGCGGGATCCAGGATGGTTTAATGTACTGACTCCCAATTCTAAAATTAGAATTACCCACTAAGGGCTGGTTAGGGTCATAAGTATGTCTATAAGACAGGAATGTACACAGTTGGGTGTGAATCTTTACTGAGGTTACAATCAACATGTTGCACAGTCCTCCTGGGGGCAGCTTAAAGGGGATGTGCAATAGGGCCCGGGGTGGCAGGCCATGTGCTTCCAACATTGCCTTTGCAATGGTAAGTCACAAAGGTTTATATTGTCCACTGTTTCCAAGATCCCTATCATCCAACCATCTCAGGTATTTCGCAGATTGACTAGCCCAATAATATTACTTAAAATGAGGTAGCCGTAGTCCCCCTACTCACAGTTTCTTTAGCGTTAGCTACTTCAGTTACTGGGCCAGTGGGATGAACTACTGCTGTTTCTCTCTCCACAGGTTCATTCTTTGGATTCACGAAGAGCAAGGGATCATCTTCAGAAAGGCTTATTTCAAAGCTGTTTTCTGCCATTATTCTCAGGTTAGTAGATTTACTGATATTTGTCACTTTTGATTACTGTGGATGGGGGAGAACAAGATGGCTGCTTTTATTTTTTATTTTATTTATTTTATTTCATTTTTGTTTACCGGGTAAGTACACTAGCCAACACAATGACTATTTTCAGGTACGACCCGGGAGAGTACAACATAAAATAAAACAGGTACAAGAAACATTTACATTTTTAACATGGGGAGAAAGCAAACAGAATTTTAAGCAAAGGTACATAATGTAAAAACCTTAAAAGACAGAACGTATTTAACATAACAGAGATAATAGGTAGCATTACAGGTTTTCACGTAGTGAGAAGCAGATAACATGGCTTAAATAGGTGGGAAACAAACATCTGTAGGCCACGTTGGGCAAGGCAAGTAGCAATTGTAGGGGGTAAACAAGGATAAGGTCAAGCAAATACAGTTTACAGAGATTTCGTGTAAAAGGTCTAACTCTAAAAAAATGTCTTTTGGAATTAGAGTAGAGGAGGAGGGCAGGGACACTAGAAGAATGGGCAAGATCAGTGCCCGCCTGGCATAGCTTGGCACAGCCTGATCTTTTTGCTTTGCTGTTAGACATATTAGCACATTCCTAGGAACCAATCAGAATACTTGATTGCTGCCAGCCATTTCATAAGTACCAAACAAGGAGAGCAGTACATTCAGGAGAGGCAAAACAAATCTATAGCTATCCATAAAATGTATAGTGTGGTGAGGGAGAAAGAAGGCACTTAACTGGGCCACATTTTTCAAATTGTCTGCATCACAAGATAAAAATCTAACAATCACTTCTAGAGTGCCTCCATTCCTCAAAATGGGAGTTATTTCAGACCTCTCACCACAGGGTACCCTTAGTTATAGCATCTGTGTTTGATTTTGCTGATAGTAACATCACTTATCAACTCTTCTGGGGAGTTACACAAATCTCCCCACTCTGGGAGTCATAAATCATTTCCAACAACTCCCCACGTTACTGGGGCGTTACCTCCACCAGTTTTCCTTCTCGGACTCTGAAAGCAGACACACCCGAGTAAATCTCTTTTTATGTTCTGCACAGTTATATGGTCTCACTCCAGAAAACAGGAAGTTGTTATCCCTCTGTGCAGACAGTTGGAGAGGCCCCATCTGGAGTACTGCATGCAGTTCTGGAGACCCCACCTCTGCAAAGACATAGACAGGGTGGAGGCTGTCCAGAGGAGGGCAACTAAAATGGTGCAGGGTCTGCACCAGAAGATGTATGAAGAGAGACTTAAGGAGCTTAATATGTATACCCTTGAGGAAAAGAAGGAGAAGTTGGACTTGATAGAAACTTTCAAGTACCTCATGGGAATCAATAAGTCCAAGAGGGTAGCATCTTTCAGCAAAAGAGATGTGCAAGAACAGGGGCACAATTTGAAGATAGAGGGGGGGATGGCTCAGAGGTAATGTGAGGAAGTATTTTTTCACAGAGAGGGTTGTGGATGCAAGGAACAGCCTTCCTGAGGAGGTCGTGGAGTCAAAAACAGTGGGAGGATTCAAGAATGCATGGGACAGTCATAAGGCAATTCTAGTGGGGGGGGTAGGAGGAAGTAGACTGTTGAATAACTAGGATCTGCAGCTTATCCATTAGGTAGGGAAATGGGCAGACTAGGTGGGCCAAGCGGTCCTTATCCGCCATCAAATTCTATGTTTCTATATTTCTATGAATCCAATGGTGTTTGCGTAGGTCACTTAGATGAGCAAAAGTGCTTTTACAGTCTGTACATTTACTGTATATGATTGCTCTCCACAGTGAATGTGCTGGTGAGCTTTACAGTAAGTCAACTAAGATGATGAAAATGTTTTTCAAATTCAGTGCACTTATATGGCTTCTCTCCAGTGTGAATCCTGCAATGTATTTTGTAATGATCTAGGTGATGGAAACTCTTCTCACATTGAGGACAGTGACGTATTTTTTCCATGGTGTTGCTGAGTGAAGATTCCACATTCATACTCCTCTTGTACTTAGAATGTTTACAGTCCATTGAGGACACAGATTCATAATTCTCCCTCATCACATCCATGTACAAATCTTTCTTGGCTTCTTTTAAAATCCTCCATTTTTTTTTAGAAAACAGCGACATCTTCGAATGCTAGAGGTGCTCTCCCAGCTTTGACCAGCTTACAGTTCTGTGTTGCTCTCGCCATATCTCAGTTCTGGTGTAAGGGTCTGGAGCAAACTGACAAGAACCAACACTATTTCTGAAACAAAAACATGGCATTTAGTTAAAAAAAAAATCAAAGTATTTTCCTCCAAATAAACCCACTTTGTGGTAGACTCCCATCCTTTATTCCAGTCAATCTATTCTAGTCCTGCCTCATTCATTCTACAGCACGGTTATTTAAGCAATATACCATGACAGGGTGTGGGCTATGCTAGGATTTACCCATGCTTGGTGTGGTTTGGTCACAAAGCCACAGGCTGAGTGAGTAACCACACCAAAAGTGGATAAATCCTAGCATAACCCACATCATACAGTGGTCTATTGCGATTATACAATGTTCCCATTTTTTTTTTACATAGAAAAAAATAAATACAATTTTTTTTCCCATTTTTATTGATTTTTTTATTGTATTTATTGCTGCACCAGAAGAATAGTCCTTGGTTGCTAGGACTGCAGTGATAGTGCACATGCACAGTACTGCTTGGTCATTCCCAGTTCCGATGCTTTCTTTGGGCCAGGAAATAGTTAACTCTGTGACAGTGTTGCCATTTAACTGTGTCTCAGCTATGTTTTTGTTCTTAGAGCATTAATAGTCTTTAGCTGTGGTTTGCTTTGAAGCGTGGAATGCTGCTGCATTTTTATTAAGTGTTCTGCACATGCACGGCACTGTAGCACCTCATAACACTGGTTTCCAGCCCCCTTCAATCTTGGGTCAAGTAAAGAAAGTACTTTGTGAGTTTGTGCTTTCTCTGAATTGCCCTCCAGAAATACAATACAAGGTCCTAAGTTAGAGGCTTTTGAGTGGCAATAAGTTTGAACTGTAGAGCCATGGATTTCATGAAGGGCTCCTGTACCACTGTACCTGCAGTAACAATTGCCCTCTTTGGAATTCCTGGGATGGGGTGGTGAATACATTGTGGCGCATGGGATGAGGAGGTACAGACAGGGTGTTTTTTTAAAGCAAAATACAAATGAGTGATGTTAATTTTATTTAAAAATTGTCTATTCAGCATAATTTATGTTGCATTTATCTCTTTAAATTGAAATCACTGTTGCTGTGATATACTGCGAATCAGTCTCACTAATGCTCCTGTTTCACAGGTTACCTGCGAAAAACCAAAACCCTTACCAATGAGTCAAGCTTAATAAAGGAATAATGCATGACAGGGTGTGTGTCATGCTCGGATTACATCACGCCTGGGATGACTAGGCACGAGGCCACAGGCTGAGTGCAACTAATCACCCCAGAAGTGAAGTTATCCCGGTACGACAGACAACCTGGAGTGCATTATTCCTATTGTACAATGGCTAATCTTTAAATGCAAGGGGAAAAAATAAAAATAAATAAAAAATAAGTTTTTAAACATTTTGTTTTATTTGATTTTTGTGGGTGGAAGTATATTTATATAAAAAGAGAAGTTCCTTTCCTGTGTTTATCCTCTAGGTGGAGCTGTGTGAATGGCAGGTGGAATTTTCAGATGTTTTGTATGTTCTTGCTGGTCCTATGTGTCCTATGTGTAATTTCCTTTCCTTTGATGCCCCCCACCCCCTGTCCTGTTCTCCTGGTACAGTTTTCTGTTGTACTGAGATTGGGATATTATTGTACTGTGGTGATATTTTTAGGCAACGACCACTGTTTGTAGTTCCTGTCGTTGTTGCTGCCTGCTCCCACTGCTGCTGTTAGAATCATCTGGCAAGAAGAGAACAAGGTACAGAAGTAGCAGGAGAGAATGGTTTGGGGGCTATTTTAAGTGGTATTAAAAAAGAAATACAAAAACAAGAAAGTGATCCGAAGGGCGAGTGAGTATTTCCACAGCAGCCGCGTGTTGTCAGTTAAAAGATGATCTTACTTGCTCACTTGCTTGTTTGTCTGGTTTTGGTGAGAGGGAACACGGGCAGGCAGTTTTACTGTTTGGGGGTTTTGTTTTCAAATGCAGAAACTGGAAGCAGAGTTTTTCCTTTTTTTTTTTACACAGAAACTTGGAAATGTCCAGAAATGTTCAGCGAGCATGGAACGGACTGTCACTATAGCAGGGAATTGCTGTGAAGCTATGATACATGGCTTTCACATTGGTCCTGTTCATGTGACTTTTTTTTCCTTTTTTGGGGTAAAGTAAAATGGAAACAGGATTTTCAGGGAATGAGTGAGGAAATAATGGATGGATTTTCTGTGTGGGGGTTGGGGGGAGCACTAATTCAGAGCAGGCGGGGAGAACTGATTCTGATCAGAGCGGGGACCATTGAAGCTGCTCGTAGGGTGGCTGTGGAGTGATTTTTTCTTAACATTTATTGCAGTCCTTAGCGTGTTGGGACTAGAGCCATGATGTTATGCTGGGATAACATCATGGGTCCAGCCCCAGACGGACCAATCAGAGGCCAACATTCTTTCTTGCCATTGTATAATTGTTTATATCAAAGGACAAGGGGTACTGGGGGCTTTCAAATTCAGGCAGACCTTGTGTGGTCTGTATTTTTAGTAATAGTCCAACAAGAGAGTTTTTAAGCAACCAGGGCTAGTGCTCCCTAAACAAAAACTTAAGTACAAACTATACAGTATAGTAAAATAAACACATACAAATATAACAGTATGCTTCTTAGTTATTTTTACAACAAAAGCAGCAGCAGGTACTTGCTTATCCATCAAATCTATTCAGTTTTGGAAGTCCATGATTTGATCCATATCAGTCTTAGAAAACTATTTCCTGCCATAGGTGAGTGTGAGCCATGTATATTCCTCAAATAAACCTAAATATTAATAGTATATAACATTTTGCAACTTGTGTAAGGATAAAGGATGCTTAGAGGAAGTTGGAACAAGAGGATAACTGAAGGCACAGTGGAGATTAAATGCAAGCGATCTGGCACAAAGTTGGCCTTATGTTTTTGGTGGCAGCACCAAGGTTAGCCATGAGGGCCTCTACCCCTCTGCTGTGGTAGGCATCTCCATATCGTTGTGATGCCATTTTGAAAGCTTCAGCCCAGCTCACTGGCTCCTTTGTGGGTTGTTTCAACAGGGCACAGTAAGACATCTAAATAATAAAAAAAAAATCTTGACTGATGGCATGCACTGCATCAGACTAAGAACCCTTAGAGATGGGGGCCTTCAGCAGCTGTTGGGACTGAGGGTGCCTAATGCCAGCTCTGCAGGAAACAGCAAGCAGAAAGAAACTAATAAAGCAGTTGCAGAAGTGTTAATATTTGCTCATATTGGCTACTGTAGTTAGGAAATAGGGCTAATCTTATCAGAGTGTTTAAAAACTCCCTGTGTTGAACCTGGCTTCACAGCAACTGTAGGCAAAATCAAATTTATTTTCCAGGTGAGGCAGATGGTCAAGTATGAAACTCAAAGGTGTTAACTGGTTAACGAGATGTTACTAGGTGCTGGAACAGCAGTGCTTTGTTACAGAGACAAGGCTGAAATGATCCAGGCAGGAAATATTGCAAATTAGACTGGCTGAGTCTGCCTTCTATAGCCAGGATGATCCACTCCATGCTGGAAGCCTCCTGGCAAGCAGGGACTCTAGGCCTGGGCCTTGTTGGCCTATGCTTTAATCCAGCCCTAACTGAACTCAGTCAGCATTGGTGGTTGCAGCAGGGAAACTAATGCAAAAGCCACACCAAGGAGTGGAACTTCTTCCCCTACTGTCTGCCCAATGTGCCTTTGCAATGGCGACATCGGGGGAGGCGGTAGTAGCAATTTATTTGTATTGTTGTCCTTCCCCAGAGCCCATGGGTACTATACATAAACTGCATGAACAACATACAGAAGGATAGTAATAAAATATCAACATAAATAAACATATCACAGACATCAATACCCATTTCACCGACCTCTCCGCTATCTTGGCTCCCCTCTTCGTCTAACATGAGCTGGCCCCCCTCACTTCTCCCCTCGGCTTGGAGTGAGGGTCACCCCCCCGGGCACTGTTCAACCTCAGGGAAGTGACTGTGCTGGACACCCAGAGGCACCTGGCCGGCCTCTCCCAGCACTCCAGTCCAGGCCCAGATAACCTTGAATCAAAGCTCCTCAAGCTTGGAGCCACTCACCTTGCCCACCCTGTAGCCCACATCTTCAATCTATCCCTTGGAAGGGGTACCTTCCCCGATATCTGGAAAGAGGCCAGGATTGTCCCGATTCTGAAACAAGGCAATCCCAAACTTCCGGACAACTATCGCCCAATTGCCATCCTCTCATCCCTCAGTAAGCTCCTGGAAAAGGTGGTGGCCGAACAGATCTCGGAGCACATCCAGTCCAAGGAGCTGCTGTCCCCGGCTCAGCATGGGTTTCGCAAGGGTCACAGTACCACCACTGCCCTAATCTCGGTCACATCTAAAAATAAGATCAGCCTTGGATCGGGGCAACCTCTCCGGAGCCATATTCATCGACCTGTCCAAGGCCTTTGACCTTGTCGACCACACTTTGCTCTGCTCACAACTATGGTCACTCGGATTTTCCCCTCTCACCATGAACTGGATCACGAGCTACCTGCATGGCAGAACCCAGCGGACCAGTTTCAACAAAGTCCTCTCTGAGTCACGTCCAGTGTCCTCCGGTGTCCCTCAGGGCTCGGTATTGGGCTCTCTCCTCTTTTCCCTCTTTATCAACCAGCTTCCCATGGTGACCTCCTCCTGCAGTGCCACCCTCTATGCTGATGACCTGGTGATCCTGGCTCACGCCCGAGATGTTGCAACTCTAAATAGAGCTCTGTCCGAAGGCTTCTGCAACGTTCAAACCTGGATCACCAAGAACAAACTGGTCCTGAATCTGAAAAAAACTCAGGCCATGCTCTTTGGCTCCTCAGCCAGGCTCAAAACCTCGTCGGCCTTGTTAAAGATTTCCTGTCCTGATGGATCCCTCCTCCCTGTAGTCAACTCTGCCAAATACATCGGGTTCACCCTTGACTCCCAACTCGACATGGGTAGTCACCTCCTTAATATCTGTAGGGCAGTTAACTGTAAGCTGGGCCTGGCCTACAGGGCCAAGTTCAACCTCACACCCTGGCCAGACTAGCCCTTGCCCAAAGGCGTGCTTCTCTCCCTCCTGAGCTATGGACTGCACCTATTCGCTGCTCCCCAGACTTCACCTTGCACGGTGGCACACACATACAACAACATCTGTCGCTTTGCACTTGCTGTCCCCTGCCTCACCCATCGCTGTGAGCCATAATGATAAACTAGGATGGCTCTCCCCATGAGGTACCTGGACTTCAGGGTGGGCTGCCTTACCGACAAAGTGGTCAGAACCGGCACCCCGAGGAGCTGGCCTACTCCTACCGCCATCAGACACCTCTACCTTGGGTCCAATGCCCCGGGGGTTGCTCAAGGTCCCTCCCTCCCGCACCCTCATGGGTAGCAGGACATTACTGTGTATGTGCCCAGGCTCTGGAACTCCTTCCAGAGCAGACCAGGTTGTCGCCCTCCCACCTGTAGCTTCCGTAACTCCCTCCGGGGCTTCCTGAAATGTGCATCTGCGTGTGACTGTCCCAAGCCCCCCTAGAGTATTCCTCTATACGGATGCTCTTCCGGCTTCAAAGCTTGCCTCCCTCTGACACTACCCGATATCTTACGCTGCACTCCCTGTCTCTGCCCATACACCAGGGCACCTGACCCCGGATATATTGTCCATGTCACGGTTCCCTGGTCACTGCCTCTCTCAATTTGTCTCTTACGTGAAATGTGCAAATGCTTTCTGTTGTAAATTTGTGTGTGACCCACTCATCCTGGGGGTTTGTTACCTCAGCAGATATAAGTTGTATTATGTTCGTACATATCCCCTGGACTATGTTACTCTCTCAATTATGTTGTTAAGCTGTACTTACTAGCTACTGCATACAATTGTCTGTATCCTTATGTTGTACTCTCCCGGGTCGTTCCTGAAAATAGGCATAATACTTGTCTAGTATACTTACCCGGTTAACAAAAGCTAAAATAAAAAAAATAAAATAAAATAAAAAAAATAAATAAAATTAAAAAAAAAATAAATAAATAAAATCTCAGCACAAAATAGTTAAAAACAAATAAATAACATTAACTAGAGAGGAAGCATAATGAGGAAGATGTTACTTTCAAAAGGCTTGACTTAATAGAAATATCCTCAGACTGCTGTTGAAGGCTTCAGCTGAGAGGGCCTCCCTGAGTTCCACAGGACTGTGCCAGCAACCTCAAAATCCCAGTAACCCGAGGTTTTTAACCTGGCATTTGGCAAAGCAAGGAAGCCCCAATCAGAGGAGGGAAGAGAGTGCAAAGATACGTAAGGGTGCAGGAGAGTTTCCAGATGGCCAGGACCCAACCAATGTAGGGCCTTGTAAGTTAGCAAGCCAACTTCAAAAGAGGTATGCCACTTTACCAGCAGTCAGTGCAGTTCACAAAGCATCGGGGATGCATGACTCATCCTCAAAAGGTCAGCATAGACTGGCAGCTGTGTTCTGCACCAGCTGCAGGTGCTGAAGCGTGCCTCTGCTGACCCAAGGTACAAAACATTACAGTAATCAAGCCTCAGTGTCACAAATGTGCGTACTAATGTCACCAGGTTTCAAGGGGGATAAGAGATCTAATCTGGCTAATGCTCCTCAGATGATAAAAATCACTATGGACCACTGCTCACACCGTAACCTCAAGTGTCAGCCCCTCAAACAGAACAACTCCCAAATTTCTCATGTGGTGACCAAAAACCTTGAGGAACTGAGCAGAAGCCACATCTATCTATTGGTAACTGCCACTTTCCCATTTCGACCTGTATAGACAACCAGCAGGTCAGTCTTGTCAGAGTTAAGTCTCAACCAGCTTGATGATATCCAGTGCTGGATCTTGGTCAGGGATTTATTTAGAACATCTACCTCACTAGGCATCCCAGGTTCAAACAACAGCTAGAGCTGGAGTTATCTGCAAAGCAGTGACACCCCAGTCCATACTGTCTAATGATCCCTCAGTAGGGCAGCATATACACTGTGAACAACATGAGTAAGAAGACCGATCCCTGGGGTGTGCCACAGGGCAGTAACACTGGGAGTGAGGAGAAACCCTCCCACACCACGTCTGCATCCTGTCCCTGAGATAGGACTTAAATCAGCCGATGACTTTACCAGAAAGTTCCACATACTCCCTTAGTAGATCCAATAACAGCCAATACTCCACGGTGTCAAACCCTGAGGAGAGATCGAGGAATGATGAGAATCGATTGCTTCACTCTACCTCTCCCTGCGGAGGTCATTATGTATCCTGACCAGCATGATCGCCACGCTATGCTTAGACCTAAATCCACACAAGAGAGGAATTATAGATGTCAAAGACGATGAGGTGTGCCTTGAGTCTCAACGCAACCACCTTTTCAATAACCTTGCTCAAAAAGGCAGGTTAGAAACTGGTCGGTAATTCACCAGGATGTCTGGGTCCAAAGATGGCTTTTTCAGAAAGAGCCTAACTAGTGCATTTTTCAGTGCTACCAGGAAGTCCCCCTCAGACAAGGAGCACCAAACAATCCCAGTGAACCCTGTGCTCGGCTGCCCGACGCAGCTCACCAGTAGCCTTGCAGGGCCTGAATCACAACACTGACCTCTTCTATTGTCACTTGTCTAAATTGTTCCCACAACAGCTGAATGCAACTGTGACAGGAAGGCTTGACCCTGCTGGGTTGCCACAGCCCACTCAAGGAGATCCTGGACTGAACAGAAGACACCCTGTTTGAGAAGAATCAAGCAAACTCCTCACATTTAGCAGGTGAAAAGACTCTCAACTCCAGACACTTAGAACAGAGTAACCTGTCAACAGGCCAAAAGAGATGAGCTGGTCAATTCTTACCATCTGCAATCTCCCTGGACAGAAAACTTGCCTTCTTCTGGGTAACTGCCCTTTAGTATTTACTGTAGTGACTACTCAAAGCCAGTCTGTCCTCCTGGGCCCTGGATCTCCTCCAACAGTACTCCGACCTTCATCCCCTTACCTTCATCTCCCCTAGCTCATCATCGTACCATGCTGAGCCATTGTGTGAGACAAGGGGGAGTATATGGGTAGATCCCACACAATTGAAGGCCACCTTGACAGCCCTGTTATTGGCTGCCTCATTCTCTTTGGTCCCATGTCACATAGCACCACCTCACCTGAGATGCCCAGCACCATCAGAAGTCCTTCAGACTAAATCCCTCTTAAAGACAGTACTGGACCATCTCCACAGGGGGTGGACCACAAGGGGTTGAGGGGTTCCTGAAAAATATCCTGATAGTACAATGATCCATGATCTGACCAACTGACTGGATTAATCTCAAGACACTCAACTTTGAGCATCATGGGAAATACCATGTTTAAGGCATGATCATGTTGATGGGTTGCAGAAGTAACCACTTGTCATTGTATAGTTTATCAAGAACTTGGATGGTTATACCCATCAGCTCGAAGAGAATTTGTGTGGCTTACGATATGTCATAGTTTGATACATTTAAATATGCATTCTTTGAGATATTTGATTTGTTTGAATTCAGACTCCAAATATTTAGATATGTTTAGGAGATTAATAAGAAAATTGCTTACAATTCAAAATTTAAATCGTATGGGGGACATGGTTTTACAGAATAGTGTAGCTAGGTCATGGAATGACTTGTCTTGTCAAATTATTGAAATTTCCGATTTGCACATTTTTAAGCTTGAATTGTTTATTTAAATGTTGGTTATAATTGTTTTTAAGTTTTGTTTTTTGGTATTGTGTGTATTTTGTTATGTTTGATGTTTTGTAATGATACCATAGGTATTTGTTGAAAATGGGATTCATTTCCCAACAGATAAACCTGTATAAAAATAAATTTTAAACAAACAAACTTGTGCAAGGCCCATGGACTTATCATCAGAAGTAAATCTTCTCCAAAATGTAAGAGTTTGTTGCTGACAGAGGCATTGAAATTACCCAAGACAGGCCATCTAGGCAATTCTAACACCCTGTCGGTGATGAAGTATGTGATTTCTTGTAGGAAACCTCCTTTGAACCCCAGAGGACAGTATACAATACCTTTTTTTGGATCCCAACGCATGACCACAGAGAATCTAGCTCAGATGGCTGACTCTAATATTGGGGCAGCATTGTCACCAATTCAGGTCTCCTTGATGCAAACCAGATTGACCAAGGAATCTGAAATAAAATCTGCTGTAGTGGAGGGCTTATTCCTCCTTGCTGTGGAATTGCATAGCACTGCCCAAAGAGACCGAGTAGGGTTGGCAGGCCTCTCAGCTACCTGTTCATTTGGTCCAGTAGGAGCTCTGGGTATGGGCATTAAACACGTCTGGCATCTCTTTACATCATAGAAAACAACAAACTGGTCATCAAAGGCATGTCTGCGTGTATAAAGTCACTTGCTGACAACTGAAGAAATAGTGCAACATAGTTCACTTGAATAGTGCAAAAAGCCAACATAACAGACACCATTTTGACATTCACATGATAAACAGATCCTGAGTATGCAGATGCTTTATAGGCTATCCCTCTTGGTTGTGTATCTAATAATTGTTCCAGAACCTTTTGAGTCCAACAGCTCCAAACTGTTCATAAAGCTTGTTTTCTTCTAACCATTTTGAAATTGTATGTTACACTTTCTGGCTTCTTTACACAATGTATTGAATGTTTTTGAGCACTAATGGAATGCTGTGAATTGTTAAAACAACTCAGTCTCACCCGACTCCTTACTACTCCCACCTGCTTAAACAAGTGGTCCTTGAACCACTGCCACCAGGACTGGATACTGACCAACGGAGAGAACAGGGTCTTGCATGCCGAAGTACTTTCTGACTCCATCAGTGACCACTCCCCTACTTTTTGCATCTGGTCCTCCAAACTGCCCCACTCTCCCCCCCAAAGTCTTGATCTTTAGAGGCTTCTCTAAATATGACTCCCCTAGATTGTTCTTGGATATTAGGGCAGTCAACTGGCCAGTCCTGCACATGATGCCAGATGTCAGCTTGGCTTTGGGTTTCCTCACTGCAGCCCTGTCTGTAATCCAGGACTGGCACCTACACCTTACTACACAGAGAGTACAGGGTAGTAACAAAAGATTGCTCTTCAAAGACTTCCTTAAGAAGATGAAGGAGAAAGACACAGTAGCGTAGCAAATTCCCAGAGGACCTGGGTGCAAGCCGATGTTACAGGACCCCTCCCCAGTTTTGAATAAACATAGAAATTATGATTTTGGCCCCTCAAACCTCATGGGCCTGGGTGCCACTGCACCCCCTGCACCCTTGTAGCTATGCCCCTGGAAAGACACCAAATGGTCTGCACACTCTCTCCCTCTCCCTCTCCCTCTCCCCCTTCTTCTTGAATGAGTACAGATGCCTGTGTAACCTCTGCAAACAAATGCTCAAATCATGCAAGGCTGAGTACCTCAGACACCTCCAATCCCATAACCTGGGAAACCTCAAAAACTTCTGGTCAGTGGTAAACTCCCTTATCTTATCTGGAACTAAATGGACTGCCATTAAGCTTGTAACAGGGCAGGATCTTTAACCAACCCATCCAAGGTTGCCAAAGCCCTCAATGCCAAATTTGTGGACCTCTCTGACTACTTGGCTAAAGTTCCCCATACAACTCCATTCAGTGTCCTTCTGGTCAAGTCATGGACAACTCTAGTGTTCCACCCTTTTACTTTAAGGACATCTCCCTCCAGGAAACCCACAAGCTCCTTATGACCCTCCCCAACCAAGTTAGCACTGGTAGTGATGGCATCTGCCCAAGATTCCTAAAACTTGTAGCCCACGTCATTGCCCAGTCTCTGACTACAGTTTTTAACCTTTTTCTTACCGCCTGATCCATACTCCTTATCTGGAAACAAGCCAGGGTCATCCCCATTTTTATGTCCGGGTGATCTTTTACTACTTTCAATTACCACTCCATCTCTATTCTCTCCTAACTAAGTAAAATCCTTGAAAAAGTCATGCAACAGCAAATCTCAGACTATGTGTCTAAGTTCAACCTCCTCTGTCCCCAGTAACATGGCTTTAGGAAGGGCCACAACACCACCACAGCCCTGGATTGCTTCAACAACCACGTTTACAGAAGCATGGATGAAGGCAAACTCACTGGTGCCATCTTTGTGGAGCTCACCAAGGCCTTTGATCTGGTGAACCACAATATCCTGCTAAGTAAACTAAGCAGTACTGAGTGCTCCACCACATCCAGGTCACGGTTTCGTGACTACCTCTCTGGACAAACCCAGGCTGTCTGCATGGGGGGGTACAATCTGCTATACCCAGGAAGTCCTTACTGTAGCCCCCCCCCCCCCCAAGGATCTATTCTTGGACCCATCCTGTATTCCTTATTCATCAAGTCCCTTCCCATGGATAGCATCACATGCAACTACTGTAGTGCTAAGACCCTGGATGAACTTTCATCCACACTCATGGGAAACTTTGGCATGACCCAGAAATGGTTCCTTGCAAACAGACTCCTAGTAAATTCCCAGAAGACTAAGACTATGCTGTTCAGATTGAAACCCAGGCTAGCTAGTTGGGCTAGTGACACCACCTCTTTTTGCATCTAATCTCCTGATGGTTCACCCCTTGAGTTAGTGACTTCTTTCAAATACCTGGGAGTCACCCTCAACCCTGCACTGACTTTCTCTGATCACATAAGACTCACCATCTGGCACATTAACCAGAAACTAGGAGCTGGATACAGGCTAAAGGACTATATGACCCCAGAAGTCAGACTCCCCCTCACCCAAGAGACCTTACTACCTCTGCTGGACTACTGGTCTCCCATCTAGACACAGACCTCATGCTCAAGCCTGTACAGACTAAACACAACCTACAACAGCATCTGTAGGTTTGCCTTGATGGCACCTGGTATCCAGAAAATATCGTGCAACCAAAATAGCGAGAGTAATTACTGCACTACCTTTTCAGCACTGACTTTAAAAGCGTTTTTACCAAAAAAGCACTTCTACAAAGCCACATAATGAGAGGGGTACATAAAAACGATTACTGTTCTAACTACCTCAACAGTGCTGGCCAGAATGGAAAATCAGGCATGAGTGCAATGTTTGCTGCAAAACTTTTGTCTGGAGCAAGGTCAAATGGTATCTCAGTGATCTGCCCGAGCTTATGATTCAGCTTAAAGCAGCAATGCTCGTTGGTCACTAAGTATACTGATCTGGTGTGCCTATAGCATTGTGATGGCAATCGGACATTCTGTTTCCTTACTATTGTGTCTCGAAATTGATCCAATGCTTTTTTGTTCATTATTTTATATTTTTGTAAATACTGACTCGAGTCAGGAATTTCTATCATTCGCCGATGTTGCCGATGGTGTTAAACTGTAACATTATGAGGTAAGCAAGAACCAACCAAGTTGGGGGGGGGGGTCTGTACAGTCAGACAAGCTGACAATTAAGTTCTATGGCAAAATCTGTGCCCTGCTGGATCCTTAGCCGTAGAATGCTTCCACAAGACATTACTATGATAAATAACAAAATATTAGCCTGCATGTGATCTGCTGATTGTAAGGAATGTGAGTCCAAACCACTCCAAGTTTTTTCTTTTGTCTGCAAGTTGGTCAATGCATGAGAGAGTTGTTAAAATGGTACCTGGCCTTCTTGACTGCATCTAGAGATACATGTAGCAAGAAGGAGCTAGGCAGGAAACTCTGTCATGAACATCTGATCTTGTGAACATTGAAGCTGCAATAGTAACCTTGACTACAGGAGCTATACGATTTTTCAACCATGCTCCCTGGTGCTGTTAAGTTTACTTTGGGGGGACACGAACTAATGGGACCTGGTGACTGGGCAATGTTACTTGTTGAAGGCTGTTTGTAATGTGATATTGAATGCTCACTGTTTTGAGCACTCGATATGGGTGCTCGTGGTTATGATTCAGCGCTTAAATATATATTTTGACAGTGAACCATGACACCCTACCCCCTCTATCAGGACCTTGGCTGGCTCCCCCTTCAGGCCCACCGAGACTACCTCCTAGGCTGCCTAGTTGACAAATCCATCAGAGAAAGGGAGGTGTCCCTCCTCTCCCCCTACTCAGGCCTAAGCCCTCCCATTGAGGCCTCTGTGCCTCCTCTAGACTAATGTTAGCATGCCCTCAAGTCAACACGTGTATGAGCTGAAGCTTTCACTTAAGCTGCCCTGATCTTTGGAACAGCCTACCTGCTCCTCCACAGACTCTGGGCTAACACCCCCTATTCAAATCCAGTACAAGGCTTCACATACTACTATCACCACCTGTAAATGCCTCCCTGCATGATTGCAGACACTGCCTAAGGGAAACCACAGAACCACAATTGACTCTGGAAATTGACTGTCTAAAACTGATTGCTATTAATGTAATGAAATATGTTGGGCACTGTGCTACCACTTAAACTCTCTGTACTTTAATTTCTTGTGCTTTGGTCACTTTATACCCAGTTTTGCACAATCCTGTACAATTTGTTTAGTATCACTTAATGCTTCACCTCAGTACTGTAACTACTCACTGTCCCCTGTACCTGTTTTTCTTTTACCATGTTTGTGCCATCTTTATGGCCCAGGTCCTGCCTAAAAATGGTCCATGGACTCAGTGCACAAACCCAGTTAACAAATAAATAAATACATACATGTATAGCTAGCTAACTAACTAACTAAATGTCTTTAAATGCTGTTTATAAATAAGCTCTGACAGAGGGTGGTGACATCCCATGATTAAGCTTACAGGCAGTATAGCACAGTGGAGGCAGTATATTACAGTGGTTTAAGGCTCTGAGCTGCAAACCTGGAGACCTGGGGTTGAATCCCACAGCCCCTACTTGCATACTGTGTGACCCTGAGCAAGTCACTTAACTTCCTTGTGCACCCAGGTCACAGCTGTAAACAAGCTTTGGCTTAGTGTGCCTCTACTGGTAAAAAAAAAAAAAAGCTTACAAATATGAGTGAAACGCTTGGTGTCTACACCCTTGGTGATTCTGTAAGCTTTTTTGCACTATTAATTTGAATAAAATGAACTATTTTGCACCATTTCTTCACTGCTTAGCAAGTGACTTTATACCCCATGGACAATCAGTTGATATCTCAAGTTTGTTGTTTCCTACGGTACTTGTGTTTAATGAGAGAACCATCACTCCAGGAGTGGTCCTTGTGTGTTTGGAGCTCTCTCTACATCCCATTTCACTCCAGGACATCTCCTGGTCTTTACTGTCCTAATAGCACTTTCCTCATCAACTCTCCAAAACCCACCAATCCACCTGCATGCCTCTTCACAATCCCCTGAATCCAGAATAAGTCAAAGATTCATATGCTGCAGTGTTCCTACAGTTAAGTGAGCAGAGTGAGGAAGTATGGAGTCCATGTTCTTGAGAGTTTGCTATAGAGTTTTACTGGGAGGGCCTTGGAGTACTGTATAAATAGTGCTTGTTTAATCACCTTTACCAGCTAATATTGTAAATCTACCCACTGGATCAATAAGTTTCTCCTCAGTTTCTAATGGCAATGATTTTTTAACAATTATTGACCCACCTCTTGCTGAAGTAGAGTAAGGGGCATGCACATCTATTCCCTGAAACAAACTGGCCATTTACTTGAAGTCTGTATCCAAGAAATGTGTCTTCTGTAGCATAAAACAATTTACACTATTGGTTTTTGCATTTTGTGTTATTTTTATCTATTTTGTTCTATCACACGCTCCTTTAATGTTCTACAGCATACAACTAAGTTTAGCCAATTAATTTAAAACCAAAAAACAAAACCAAAAAATAGAAAGGGTGAAAAGAAAGAAAAAGAAATAAGAAGCAGAAGGTGTTAACCATAGACCTTGGCTAGCCTCCCATGACCACCCACCAAGCTGAGCTCAAGTAAGAGCAGCTTTTCATGCCCCTCATATTTAACCAGACATCACTACCATTAATACACCAGTATTCGCCGTTGCCCGAATTTTACTTTTTCCAGAACTAACCATATTACTTTCAGAGCCTCTTGTCCTACCTCTAAACTCAATTACCTGAAAAGAAAAAAACAAAAGCAGTAAGAAACCCCATTCTGTAACTACTACTAACCTAATCTCCCACCTTACTAAACCCAGCTCCAACCCCTTCATTCTACCCACATCTATTAAAAATAATATCCCTGCCCCTTCCACCCAAGTCCATGGCACCTGTCACTGGAGTGCCAATGAAACTTGTTGTGGTACCACAACAAGTGCCACCCTCCCAGTAAGTCTGCAAAGATGACTAAGCACCCTTGGGTGCCCCCAGGATACATATGGTGATGCTCTATGGCTCTTAGGGGACTGAGAACTAGATAAATGAAAAAAACTAACAAATGCATAGGCATTTAAACAGTGAATTTATTGGCCCTCCCCTCGTACCCATTAATCAAAATGTGCCCCTTAATTTAATTCTTTATTACTGTATTGGCTAAAGCGTCTCTTCCTCCCTTACTATTTATATATTTGTATATATCATTTTTTTCACTCCCCCAAAATTGGATCATTCTCAGTATTTCTGCACAATATCGTATTTGCTCTTTTCACATTTAGATTCAATGTGTCTCTGCATCCTTGTCACCATACTATTTTGTTTACCTTCCTTGGTTTGTACTGTAAAAAAAATGTTGTATGTACTACCACTATATTCTGTTTCTGACATGGAACCTCTGCAAAAGAACCTCTGGTGTAAAGGTATTATAATCCTAGCAATAAATAAATAAGAAAGAAGTAAAAAAAATAAATGTGCCTGTGCTTCATCTACAGAATATTTGGGGGCACCAAGTCAGAGTCTCCTGGTTCTCCTAGTTTGCTGGTTGATGCACCTGTGTGTACTGCTGATCCTTTGGTACCATCCAATGGATACTGTGCAGAAATACTGAGAATTATCCTCATTGTAAGCTCTACATCTCTTGAAGTGATGAAGAAGTAAGTTTAACCCTGGATATGGGCCCTCAACTTTCAGGCTGTTTCAGTCAAAGACACCTTGAAATACATCAGTAGGGTACTTGTCAATACTAGGTGTGGGAGTGAGTCAGCTGATATGAAACCTCTTACTCTGGCAGTAGAGAAACTTTCCCATGCCATCTCTAGAATTTTCAACTTTTTCCTGTGCTACTGACAGTTCCCCAAGAAGTGGAAATCCACACTGGTTATACCACTTTTCAAAAATGGAGACTGTACTTGCGTTACCAATTACACACCCATTTCTATTTACTACCCCATCCAAGGCCCTCAACAGAACAGTCTCTGACCAATTTGTCACATATCTTGAGAAATACAGTGTCCAATGTGTAAAGCAGCATGGCTTCCAGAAGCTCCACAGTATCAATACGGTGTTTTTGGACTACAACAGCTATGTTCATGAGGCCCTTGACAATGCTGACCTTGTTGGAGCTATATATATATATATATATATATATATATTGACCCTGCTAAGGCCTTCGACCTGGTCACCGATAAGTTAATACTTGACAAACTCTGTGGCCTAGGAGAAATGCTTTTAAACCTTTTTTCCGACGTACTCAGCTGAGCAAGCAGTCATTTTCTGTCATGGCCATTAACTGGTTAAATGAAATGCCTGATACACTGCTGAATCTCCCCAAGATTAACAAGTTTAAGAGATCTTTGCATTCTGCATTTGCAGGCCAATGCAATTGTTATCATTAAACAGTTCTCTATCTGGTTTCTCTCTTTTTGTACAATGATCTGCATGGATTTTTTTCAGGATTGTATGTCATTGTTCTTTCTTATATGTTTTGAGCCTGACTCAACTGCGTTTCCTCTGGAACTGCTTATTGTACTTGTAATGTCTTTTGTGACTATGTATTTGATGTGGAACCTTTGTATATTTTATTTATTTATTTATTTAAATCTCAGATTGCAAATACCTTTGAGCTAGGGGCAGCTCATTTACAAAGGTTCCATGTCAAAGGAAAGGGTTATATGAGCACTTGTACTCAAAGGTAATCCCCTAAGTTTTCAATAAAATAAAAATTCCTCAAAGATGAATGCCCTGTCCTATTCAGGTTTATTTGGAATCCTTTTCCTGTTCTGGAAATGGTGAGGTTTGATATATATACAAATACTGATTGCCTGTCCTGATAATTTGATTTAGCACAGCCCCATAGGCTCTATCCAATTCAACCTGATTAGAGTTTTGACCATGCCCAACATCCTTCAATATCAGTTTCCAAAGAATTTTAATGCTTTAGACCATTTTATTCCTTCTGGAATACCCCCAATTTTTAATCCCCCCTTCTGTTACAGGTTTTGAGATCTTTGATCTTGGCTTTAAGCTCCTTCGTTCCTTAGTTTACTTCTTTATAATGGCCAACAGAGACTTGAGCTTATCTTCTTGGGTGCTTACTCTGCCTTCCACACCCTCTGAATGTAGAGTCATTGGATTTAATTTTCTTAAGTTAGCTAGATTGGTGCAAGGTGTGCTGATTCACAGCTGCAGTAAACTCCATGTGTGTCAGGGACCCTGTTCCCTATTCTAGAAAAATAGGGGTCCTGGGGCCAAAGTCCCAAGAGTTGCTGCCACTGCAGGATTGCATCAAACCTTTGGCACACCTGAAGGGTTTGACAGAAGGTCCCATCAAGCCCCTCAGCCCAGTGCAACCCTAGTGGAGCCATGAAAGTTCAGGGGGGTAGAATATGCCTGCAGAGTTGGGGCCAGTGGCAGGGGGACCAGAGGCGGTGCCATAGGGGGTGATAGGGGAATGGCAGCAGTGGGAGAATTCAGAGGTGGCACCCAACAGAGGTGCCATGCCCACAGGGAATTAGCCAATTGGCCTGGGTAAACGTAGGTTGGCACGGGAGCACCCTGTCCAAGAGTCCTGGTGGCAACAGCCCTGGCACTTGCCCCAGAGGTGCAACAGTGCTCTACTTGTGGCAGGTGGCATTGTCTGCAGGTTACGGGGATGCATTCTGTGGTTGGAGATGTTCCCTGGGCACCGCGGCATTCCCCTGGTGCACAGCCCACCACATGAAGGCATGGTGATGCATAACTACACTATCAGGGACTGTGTCACCTCTGGGGCAGGTGCCAGGGCTGTTGCCATTTGGGTCCAGGATAGGGTCTGTCTATGTCAACCCCCATGTACTGGGCCCTATTGTCTCTGTCCCAGTGGGCATGGCACCCCTGCTAAGTGCCACCTCTGAATTCTTCCACCGCCACCATTCCCCAGTTGCCTCATATGGTACCCCCACTGGTCCCATTACCCCTTGTCCTGATCTTGCAGCCCCCCTAACTTGCCTTACTCTGAGGCAGTGGTGCAGGGCCCTTAGACCATGGCAGGGCTTCTAAAATCCCACATAAGGGGATGCTGCAGCCCTCCCATTGCACAAGTCCCCTTGTGGCCTGGCACACCAGCACCTCTGCCAAAGTGTGTTGTAGGGTTGCTTTGGTGCATAGCATTCTGATTTTGATACAGCCTGCATTCGAAAACTGGTATTGCCACAAACTCTGGTGCAAGGTGCCACTTGTGTCAAATTCTTTTGGCACAGGTACCTTTTTGCTAAATTCCAGGCTTTTAGAATCTAGCCCATTGTGTGTAATTTCCCTGTAAGCATGTTAAATGCTTCATTAAATGTGCCCAAAGACTGATTAATTCTACAGAAGCCTATTTTCATTTCAGCCATTAGTTTGCATTCAGCAGCTATTTGGGGGAGGAAGGGAGAGGCTTGTTCATGCGGACCTACTTGGATTTTAGCCTGTGAATTTCCCTCTTTAGATTTCTGCTCTTGTGTACTTTTGTATTTAACACCAGCCATACTATCAGCCTCTTGATCACACAAGAACTATCCCTAAAATCTGTATTAATTTTGGGTTCTTCCTTAGTTTCTATAGATGAATTCAGAGAGCTGTTGTCAGTAGAAGAGGATGGTCTCTTTTCTACCCCAAAGAAGGCCCTAGAATGAGCCCTAAATGTGCTGCACTATTACACTCCCAAGTGCTAGGTCCTTGATTGATAGTCTCCAGGGGATTACTTGAGAGAGCAGCGGAGGTTGAAAGTGGAGAGTTTGGCAGAAATAGCTAGATGGGAGCCACCTGTGGCTGTAATGCTGTGTCTACAGTTAGGGAAGTTACTGAGGCTAAGCTATGAAAAACTGGCATTGGTTAAGAAAAGTGCCATCTGTGAGATGGGGTGGCTTTAGTGGGAGCTGGAGGCACAGAGGGGGGTTACAACTGTTTTCTTGATATCGACTTGACTCAGAGGTCTTTCCCGTTGAAGCACAAGCTCTGCTGCTGTAACCAACTTTGAATCCAGTGACCCTCATAATCATGTTTTCAGACAAAAATCTGTAATTTCAATTTCCTTTACCTGCTTTGACTTAAGAGGTGTTCATGTGTGAGCTCTGAGTTCCCTCATCTCTGCTATACAGTGAAAGCTTTAGGCATCTATGTGTAAGCTGCCCCTCTTGGGGCTGGCTTACTATCCCGTATGCTCCTCTCTTTTGGTATGGTCTCTTTAAAGGGCATTTCCATGTTCCACCCCTGGGTGTATTACTGTTCTGACTGGGTTTTAAAAAGGGGTTTCTGGGAGGAATGAGGGAACTGGCAAGCTGGGCATAGGGCAAGCTGGGCTGGGGCTTCAACCCTGCCCCCGGCCTGGAAGGTACCGACTGTTTTTTCTTAGCTTTGTTGGCTGCATGGTTTCAACTCTGATAGGGCGGGTGGTAGGAGTATGGTAACTGTTGGGAACTGGGGTCCTGGTAAGATCATCAGCTGAGTGGACAGCAGCCTGGAGGTAAGCCCATCATTTTCTGGGTTTGGGAGTCCTGGTGCCCTTGAGAAAGGTATGGCAGTGTAGCTGTCACATTTGCGGCAGGGCTGTAGCAGGACCCTTTGGAGGTGAGACCTCCAAGGTGGCCAATGTCCTGGTGTGGCATGCTGCCGGAAAAAGTTTGGGTGAATTGCATCTTGGGATCTCATTTTATCGGTCCTGTCACCATGCCCATGTCTGGAGCAGGTCCCATGTTAGGCTCACTAAAGAAATGCAAGGAAAGAGTAATTGCAAAGAAGGAGCCAAGTTGCACATGCTATGGTTCTCCCAGCATCCTGTCCCTGTTGGAAGAGGGTTACAATTTCATTGGTTTTCGAGCAGGGTGTTCAGGGCAGTCACAGTTTGTTAAAGGCAGCTTCCCTGGTTTGGGTTACTCCGGGGAGGGGAGTAAGGCATTCCCCAAGTACTGGATTTAGGTCATGCTTTATGCTCTCTAAGGTTTTGAGCTTTTCTTCGGCTCAGAGTTATCTGCATGAGTCTGTGCCTGATCTCAGGAGTTCTTCCAGACTCAATAAGTGACCACTGTCCTGTGTTTTGCATATGGGGGACATCTAGGGCTGCAGCTCTATCACTGCGCTATATCACTTTCAGGGATTTTGCTAATTTTGATCAGGCAAGCTTTCTAGACACGGTCTCTTCTGTAAATTAGGCTCCTATCCTTCAATCACAAAATGTTGAGACTGTCCTAAATAATTTTATACCTATATTCCAATCCCTTCAGGACATACACACGCCAAAATGTACACGGCATGTTAGAACCACACAGACTAGATGGTTGCATAAAGAACTCCTTGTCTCCCTCTGGGCTCGTGATGAAAGCTGGAACGGCTTTAAAATTTCTACCAGTCAAATAGACTATGACATCTACAGAGGAGAGAGGAATATGTGTGAAAAGCAAATCAGGCTTGCCAAAAGCTCATACTGCAAGGGTCTCCTACTTGAAGCTGCCAGGGACCCTAGGAAATTCTGGGCACTTGTAAAATCCTTTCTGGGATCACACCAGTCACAGCACACAAATGATATGATCTTAAATGGTGTGCACTGCAACGACTGTCTTAACCATTGTGAATTCCTTCAATAAATACTTTACTGACCTCTCTAAGTACACAGCCCCTCTCCCTGTAAACAACATCCCTCTGTCTTCTGCTGAAACTAGTGCGCATAAACATCCACCTTTCTATTTTAAGTCTACCATGAATGCTGATGTCCTAAAACTACTCAAAAAAATCTCGGGCAACAATAGTGTGGGCTCTGACTGCCTGGAGCCTAAACTTCTGAAGCTAGCAGCTCCCTTGGCTAAAATCTTCACCTTGTCACTCTACCATGGCCATGTACCAGACATTTGGAAGGTAGCAAAAGTTACCGAGGTCTTTAAAAAAGGTAACAAAAAGGACATTTCCAATTATGGACCCATTATCATTCTTTCATTACTTAACAAAATCCTAGAGAAATTAGTGGCCATGCAGGTCTCTGACTCCCTTTCCAAATACAGCATCCTATTGCCTACTCATCATGGATTCCTCAAAGGGCACAGCACTTCTACGGTGCTACCGCAATTCACTGATTATGCCCTAATTGCAATGGATCAAGGTCAAATTGACAGGTGGAGTGTTCATCGATCTCTCTAATGTGTTTGATCTCGTTGATCATCCCCTCCTAATTACCCATCTTGGCTCCCTTGGTTTCTCTGCAAATGCTGTAAAATGGTTCCACAGCTACTTAAGCACTAAAAGCCAAGTTAAATTCAACTCTGCGGTGTCTGACTCTGCACCTGTAAGTGTTGGTGTTCCTTAAGGCTCTATTTTGGGGCATCTTCTCTTCTCAATTTTTATAAACAGCATACATCCAATCACCCCTGGATGCTCAACTATTTTATTTGCAGATGATTTTGTACTTTACACTTCCTTGGCTCATACAGTGTAAAGGAAATAAATAGTCGACTAACCTCTGTGTTTTTAAAAATCCAAGACTGGATCCACAAAAATAGACTTGTCCTAAACATAAGTAAAATGCAGCACATGCTCTTTGGATCCCCTGCCAAACTTAATGCCAATCGCAGCCTCTTTAATATTTCCTGTGCAAATGGCTCCTCTATTACAGCGGTAACCTCATGTAAGTATTTAGGCATCCTGCTTGATGAATCACTCAGTTTCAAACAACACATCATGACCATATGCAAATCAGTCAACATTAAACTAGGCATTGCCTACAGAACTAGTCGGATGCTCACTCCTTCTGATAGACTGGCCATTGCCAGGGGGATTCTACTCCCGTCCCTCGCTTATGGTGCCATCACATATACAAATGCCTCTAAACTCACACTCAGTAAATGGGACACAACATATAGTAGTATCTGCCGCTATGCCTCAGCTTCACCACGCTTGAAACAACATTGCCTGCTATACTCAGACCTAAGCTGGCCCTCTCCATCTGGTCATCGTCTTCTTGTCCTTAGTACGCTACTAGATAATATCATTAGAACTGGCCTTCTACCTCTCTTGCAACCATGCTAGTGCCCCAAACCCCTGCCTATGGCATCCACTCCTCTGAGCTCTCTCTACTAAGTACTCCCAGGCGTAAGACTCTGAAAGGTACCTCAGCTTTCTCATGCTTGGCCCCAAAGTACTGGAACTCACTCCCACTTGTTGTTCGCTCTGCTCCTAGTCATGCTGCTTTAAAAAAAATGCATTACACTCTCCTGGTCAAGTGCACCCAATGCACCTGTTTTAACCCTCCATAGGCTGCTCTTATTTTCTGCCTCCTATCACTGTAAGATCATCTCTCTCTGAATCCTGACTACTATAACATGTAGCACTTATCATGGATGGTATGCAGAATTTCTTGTACCTGTGATTGTATTATCTATGTATGTATTTTTTCCTACCTGTTTTTTAGTATCATATTTTTACTAATTACAAATGCATCTCATAGATTCTCTCCTTCATGTTGTTGCTTATCTTCTGTACGAATGTCTGTAATTTGTTTGACTTTCTAAAATGTCTGTAACCTCCTGGGTTGAGTGTGAAAATAGCCATAATTATGGCTATGGCACCATACCTGGTTAACAAAAACTAAATAAATAAATCTATTGTTTAGGCCTGTTCTAAACATCGTTTATCAGCCTGGTACTGCTTGTACCTCCCATATAAACCCTATGACCTGTCCTGTCTTTCAGCTCCATGGAGCTGCACACTCTATTTATCCATTTTGAATAGAAACAGAATTAAATGTCTTTATTGTTCTTTTACTTCAGTGTGCTGGGATTATTTAAATGAACTAATCATATTCCTCCTCTGAAGAAAAGTTCAGCCTCCGACCATCCTGGCCCGGCCGTAAGGTGCAGCTGCTAGGAAGCTACAACCTATTTGGTGAGAAAACAATCTGCACTACACTAAATGAGAACTGCAGTTCAGGTAAGACCTTATTTTCTTTCTTGAGCCACAGCCTTATGCCTGGAAAGTTTCCAGTTTGTACCTCTCCCATAGTACCATCAGGACCCCTAGACATAAAAGGGACGTGAAGGGAGTTACAGATGGACCTGAAATAATAGTATGCCAGGAGAATTTGTAGCAGAACTCACAGCTGAAAAGGTGTCGGACAAGAACTCGGTGAAGCAACATCAAAAAATCAGGCACATAATCTCTGGGTTGCAGAAATGGAGAGTTATATGCAAAAAGGCAAATATACCAACTTAATCATGTAGCATGGAAGCTGTTTAGCTTGCTCAGCCTGCAGGCAGGGTATGACATTTGTAAAAAAAAAGTACATGCCCATTTGGGCATGTAAGCAGTAAAAATACATGCCCAAGAAATTATTTACATGCCGCCCCTTGTGTTTTTACATAATCTCAATTTTGTCTTCACTGGGCCAAGCACTGTCATCATCACTAGTGCTGGTAGCATCCACATGCAGGATTTTTTTTAATTGATTTTAGGTTTTTCTTTTTTTAATTTTTTTCCTGCCTGCAAGTCCTCACACTGGTTACTGCCTAGTGCCCTCATCAGTACTTAAAAGGACAATTAGTAGCCTCCCCAATCCCTGAGAAGGGCTTTTTGAATGATTTTTAGTTCTTTTCCTTTTTTTATTTACTCTGGCCACCCTAAAGACCAGGGCAGGCGTCACTCACTAGCCCCAAAAATGGCTTTAATGCCTGCCTGGCCTGCATACCCTTAGTACCCAAGCTCTGAAAAAGGCTAATTAAATGTGTTTTGTTTTTTTATTCATTCTGGGCTGCTTACATCCCTTAAAGTGATAATCAGTAGTGCCCTAAGACCTGAAAAGTTTTTTTTATTTATTGATTTAGATTTTTTTTATTTCCTTCTGCCTGCAAGCCCTCCTCAGTCCTTAAAAGGACAATCAATAGCCCCTCAACCAATGAAAATGTCTTTATACTAATTTAATTTCCTCTCCCTCTAGAAGCAGAGTCCCCCCCTCTAGAAGCAGAGTCCCCCTCCTCTCCCTCTGCTGCAACCAAGCTACTTGTTTTTGTACTATACCAGTCCCTAAGAAGTTTTTTCTGCCTGCAGTTTTTTAGCACCTGCCTCTAATTAGCTCTTAAACGAGCTTTGACTGTACTTAGTTGTTATGCTCCCTTGAGTCTCTTGTCATCCTCCTCTCACACACAGTATGTTTTATTGTTTGTTTTTTTCTGAACCTGCTGGCTGCCTCTTCCCGTCACCTTTCCCTCTTATCCACCGTATTTTCTTTTCAAAATTTTAATGGCTTAGTTGTTCCAGTGAGTGAGCGTTTCATCTTCCTTTGTTATTGGCACCTATAGCGCTACCACTGCATGGTACACACACGAGTTCCTCACACAACAGCTCTTAAAACAGCTTTTTATTTTAAATTGAAATTTTAAGTCTTCTTAACTTGATAATCAGTCCAATCAGTAGGAACATAGGAAAACACCAGCAGAAGCAGGCCTTATGGTCTATCGAGTCTGGTACTGGCGCAGCTAGCCCCTTAACCCTGCAGCTGCCCCACCTTCCCAATTCTCTTCATCACAACCCCCACCCAATCCCAACCCCTCTTAAACTCCACCCACCATTCTACAGGACACCATCCACTTGGGCAGAGCATTCCACCTGTCCACCAATCTCTAAAATGTCTCCTGATTTCTCTCCTGAATCTTCCTTCCCCTCCAGCCTCAACTGATACCTCATATCTCTCTCTTCTAAGCTGGAAAACCCTTCAGTATTAACCTTATTTATCCCCTTGAGGTATTTAAATGTTTCGATCATATCCCTCTTATCCCTCCTTTCCTCCAGGGAGTACATGTTCAGCTCTGCTAATCTCTCCTCATAGGACTTCCCCTCAAATCCCTGGATCATTTTGTCACCCTATGCTGCACCCCCTCCAGCAACTTGATGTCCTTCTTCAGGAGTGGGCGCCAGTACTGCAGGCAGTACTCCAAGTGAGGCCTGACCAGAGATCTGTACAGGGGAAGGATCAACTCCCTATTCCTGGAGGAGATTCCCCTCACTCTACACCCTAGCATCCTATTGGCCTTTGCTGCCGCCTTCCTGCACTGAGCCAAGTTGTTCATTCTGCCCATTATAATCACCCTCAGATCCTTTTGTTCCTCGCTACTTTCCAGTTGTACCCCTCCCAGCTGATAGCTCCTTCCCTGGTTCCTCGCTCCGAAGTGCAGTACCTTGTACTTCTTGGCTTTGAACCCCAGCTGCTAAGTTACTGACCACTCCTGTAGTTTGTTCAGGTGCTCCAGCAGCCCCCTCCAGCCTTCGATGTCATCTACCACAGCTCCCATCTTTGTATTGTCTGTGAACAGACTGATCCTATTCTGGACCCCGAGTGAGATATCAGCTATGAATATCCCAAACAACACTGGTCCCATCATCAATCCCTGTGGCACCCTGCTCGTCACTTCCCTTGGTGATGGGAGCCCTCCCTACCGTCTGCTGCCTTCCATTCAGCCAGCTGATGATCCAATTTACCATCTTTCTTCTCACCCCTATGTATTCCAGCTCCCCCCCCAGCATACCATGCGGCACAGAATCAGAGGCCTGGCTGAAGTCCAAATACAGGACATCCACCAAGTGGCCCTTGTCCAGTTCCCTGGTCACCCAGTCATAATACTCAATTAGATTTGTCTGTCAGGATCTGCCAGAGATAAGCCCATGTTGATGACCATCCTGGAGACCATTGTTCTCCTAGAAGGTCACCAGCTGCTCCTTTAGGATTGTCTCCATGAGCTTTCCCACAATCGATGTGAGGCTGACTGGTCTGTCGTTGTCTGGCTCATCCCTGAGGCCACTTTTGTGAATAAGCACCACATGGTCCACCCTTCAGTCCTGTGGTATGCTTCCTGTGTCCAGGGTGGTATTGAACAGGTCAGTCAGTGGCCCTGCCAGGCTCTCCACCTGCTCCCTGAGTACCCTAGGGTGGATACCATCTGGTCCTGGTGCGTTGTCCACCCTCAATGCCCTCAATCCTTCCAGAACCCTGTCCTCTGTAATCCCTACATCAGTCACCCCCTCCCTTCCACTACCCCCCATTGGGATACCTGCCCCCCCTTGCTCCTTTGTAAACACAGAACAGAAGTATTCATTTAATACTCTGCTTGTTCCTTCCCCTTCTCCATCCACCATCCATCCTTCCTAATCCTCACAATCTGGCCTTTGTTCTTCCTTCTTTCTCTAATGTATCTGAAAAAGTCTTCTTCTTTTCATTAATAACCTGTGCCAGTCTCAGTTCTCTTGATGCTTTGGCTGCTCTGACTAGCCTGGTAACCTCACTGGATGTCTTTGATTACTTTTCCTTCTCAACCTCCTCCTCCCCGATTTGTTGAGTTTCTGAAATACCTTCCTTTTGGCCCTTACCCCCTCCACAACCTTCTGAGTCAACCAACTGGGCTTCTTTGCCCTTTCCTTCTTACTCCATGCCTTTGGACATGCCCTAGTGGCCTTTGTCAGACCTCTTTTAATAATCTCCCACTTTTGACCAGCATCCATGTTCTGACGAATGCCTGCCAGATGCTTACTCAAAATCTCCCCCATCCTACTATTGTCTGCCCCTTTAAAATCAATCACCCTGGTTTCTGTACCCCCTGTTTCCCTATGCATATTAAGCGTGACCCACACTAAGTGGTGGTCACGCCCAACCAGAGGGTCCTCCACCGCCAGATCCCTTACAGCCTCCACATTTGAAAGTACCAGGTCCAGAGTCCTATCTAGCCTAGTAGGCTCATGTACCAATTGCTCCAGGAAGCTTTCCTCAAATGCCCCTAGTAAGACCTGCTCCCTCACACTCATGGTGGCCGGAGTGCTCCACTCCATCCCAGGTAGGTTGAAGTCTGCCACCACCACAGCACTCCCCTTCCTACAGACCCTTCTGATTTGCTCAGCTAGCTCTCTGTTCAAGTCCTCCCCTTGCACTGGAGGTCTGTATACTATCCCCATCCTCAGTGTCCTAGCTCTCAAGTCCAGAAACTGCATCCATAGGGCCTCTGTTCTACCTTCCTCCCCCTCCTCCCTTGAACACCTTATCCCTTCCCATACATAGATTACCATGCTCCCCCCTTCCCTTTAGCCCTATCCTTCATGAATATTTTGTACCCTGGGATCATCATATCCCAGTCCTGGTACTGGGTAGCCCATGTTTCTGTGATGGCCACAATGTCCACCCTCTCCATTGCCAAGAGAGACTGCAACTCAGATAATTTATTACCTAGGCTACTTGCATTCAAAGTGACCACCCTCCAGCCCGTATTCTTTCATGCCTTACCCTGGGTTTCCCCCATCCCCCCACTCTGTGTCTCTACCCTGACTCCTCCCCTGTTGTCTTGGGGAGGGGGGTAAGGTCATCGGGCTCCCTTGTCTGGGTACTGTGACTACCAGCTGTCCACTCACCAAACCCCTCACCTTGTTTAAACTCACCTTTGCTGCTATGTACCCCTCTAACCCCTGTTTTAATAATCCCCTCCCACTCAAGTTCAGCCTATCTCCTGCATATAGATCACTGTTGTCCCAGGTTCATCCCCAGCCCCCACTAACCCATACCCTTGGGTCGACACCATTCCCCCAGCCACGTGTTGAACTCTCTGATCCTCCCTTTCCTCACCGTACTCACTCAAGGCACTGGGAGTACCTCAGAGAAGGCCACCAATTCCCCCAGATCCTGACACACCCTACCCAGTTCCTCAAACCTCTCCCTCACCACTTCCACCGTTTCCCCCACCAGGTCATTTGTACCTACATGCACCACAAGATGCAGTTTTCTCCTACCTCTTCTTGCACATTTCAGAATTGTCTGCCCCACCCAGGTATGCACTCTACCCATATATGACTGTGCCTTTCCCCCTTACTGCCCCATCTTATCCCTTTTAGTATAGAATCCCCCAGCACTGGTATCCTCCCTCATCCATCCTCGTTCCTTCCCCCACCTTACTGCCACGGTGCCTATTTCTGGAGTCTGCCACCTTTGTTTCTCTGCCCTTCCCCTCTATTGCTCCCTCCCCCACCCCTGATTTGTCCCCCTTCTCCCTCTCTGCCCCATCCCTATCCTCCAATACCCTGCCAACCTCCCTGGACCACCCCGCCTATCCCATCCCCCTCCCTTCTCTGTTCCTTTCTCCTTCCTCTCTACTCCCATCGTCCATCCTTCCAGCTGTTCCCCTCATGCCAGTATCATTGGCTCCCTCCTCCGACCTACTTCTGTCCCTTGTTCCTTCCCCCCCGTTCCCTCTCCTGCCCCCTCGTGGTGATCATCCCCCCCCCACCAGTGTCACCAGGACCACAAAACTATTACCTGCCCCCACTGCCTTGCTGTGTATCAGCTCTTTCCTCCCAACCACAGCCCTCCCTCCCTCCAGAGCCTGGACTCCTGTTCGGTTTGCTCCCGTACCACCTCCCCATCTCCTACCTTGACCTGAAGCTCCTCCCCTGTGGTGCCCTCATGTTACCTTCTGGGGGTAGACCACTTGCTCCAGTGGCCCCCCCCTCCCATCCTCTCTAACTCCCTCCCAAGCCACCTCACCTCCTTCTCGGGCCTTCTCAGCCTGTGACAGATGGACACCCTCCAAGCTTCCACAAAATATTCATCCAAACTGCTGCCCCACATCCTTTACAGCCCACTATTCTACCCATGCTAAGCAGAATTAATTAACAGGAAAGGGCAATGTGAACAAATACAGTATTATCAATAAAAATAAAATTAGCAGTACTAGTTGAGCAATCTTACTAACCATGCCCCACAAAAAATAAACTTACAGGAGAGTGACAAAGCTAAGAATGCAGTCCTACTTTTTTTTTTGCTCCTATAGACCCTGCCTAAGATGCCTTTCCACTACGGTGACTTACCCTATAAATAAACTTACCCTACAAATAAAAATACTATGTCTATGTCAAGATACAGCTCAAGATGCCACAGTCTCCCCCTCACCCCCCCCGTAAACAAAACAGTAACAGTCTGACTCACCATCTGCATTCAGCCAGCGTCCCCAAGTCCAGGTAGTGTTTAGCTCTGTCCCCTAGAAGGTGGCACCTTCTGTTACTCTCCAGCCCTTGGCTCCTTGCTGTTCTGTGACTCTGGCTCCTCCCACCTTGACCATTTAATAGAGGTCGGGGCCGGGGAGGGTGGGCCGACAAAAATCACCTCTTCTCCTCGGGACAAATATCCCTCTGCTCCCTGACTCTCGCTGGCTTCTGTGCTGCCTTTGCTCCTCTGTTAAGCAGTGCTGTCCCCTGACTCTACTCGAGCAGCTACTGATGCAGTCTGCTCCTGACTGCCCTGCCTCAAGTGACTCCTGTTGCACTCTGTTCCGTGCTGCCCCCGACTCTACTCAAGCAGCTCCTGTCACACTCTCAGGCCGCAGCTGCTGCTCCTTCCCGGTCCCCGACCCCCACAGCGGTGCACATCGCTTGAACATTCACTCCCCAACCCCAGTGATTGGTAACTGCACTTAACTGCACATAGTGTGTCCACTCTGACACATCCTGTATGAAGCAGTGATCAGGAAGAGTGGCATGCTTCACAGGGACCAAGAGTTAGCAATAGAGGATTGCGGCTGGAGAAGTAATGAGAGACACTTATCACTGGTGTCTCTGTCTGCTGTAAACCAACTCCTCCCATCATTTACATGCTGGTAAGGCTGTCCATCAGAGAAGGGGACAGTCAGCCAGCCTGCCTGTCTCATCTGCCCAACTGCCTGTCAGCTGATTGCTCCACTCGCTGAACAGTTGCATCCCATGACTGCAGGAGTCAGCAGCCTTCTGGCTCACCTCCACCCCCGCACAAATGACGTCTGCACAAAAAACAAATGGACAGAAAGAAAAAAAAAAGGGGGGCAACTGTGTACAAATACCTTAAATGCCCCAGTAGGAAGGCACCAAAAAGCAGTAGGTGTCCAGAAACAAAAGTACCTGCTCTGGGGCACCCAAGGTACAGGAATTCCACACCTTGCCTGCTGAGCCCTTGCACACATGTCTATCCTGCGGCCCTCTTGGCTTTTTTCTCTTTTAGCTGCTAATGTGTTACCTAACATTTACCAGACCCATAATATTTTCTATACATTCAAAATGTACAATATAAAGATTAAATATATTGTGGCACAAATAATCTCTTTCAATTAATATTAAGCACAATCAACCAGCCCAGCATCATGCTTTTGGCATGCATATAATTTGTTGAGAAGGTAGGTATGATTTTCCACCCTTCACATGCTTTTTTATTTAAAACTGAAGATGATCCAGATCCCAGATCAAGTCTCAGCTCCTCCAGAATAATGGCTGTGCTCTGAGAGATTCACATGTATGAAATCTGACAGGGTATATAACCTCATGTGACTGGCCTTACTCTTTCAGAAATGTTGCAGATCTATGGTGCAAACGTTGACCTAGTGTAATGACTTAAGTACTCAAGGCAAATTGTTGGGGACTATCTTGCAAACGTTTCCTAATTTGCAATTGTACTGGCCTTATTATACATCTATTTTAAAATGTAATTTACAAATATAAATGATAAATATACAAATATAAATTCCTTTTAATATCTACATCAGTGATATAAGCGGATGAAAGTGGAGAAGGAAAGGGTGTACCTATTTGCAGAGGATATGAAAATCTGCAATAGGGTAGACACCGGGGCTGGAGGCCATGAGGCAGGACTTGAAGATTCTGTAGAGGTGGTCGGAAACTTGGCAACTGAAATTCAGTGCCAAAAGGTGTGCTGTGATGAACTTGGGGTGTAAAGACCCATGAGCAGCTTACACTTTGGGGGGGGGGAAATCAAAAAAATAGAGCAGGAGAGGGCTCTGGGGATTATAATATCAATTATACCATACACATAAATAATCAGCCAATCATATAAGCAGACTGGCACCTTAGCCCTGTTGTAAATCCTATGATAATCTCTGGCAAAGGTGCCAGCCTGCCACATCCTCGTGCCACCCTGTAAAAAAAATCACTCCGACCCCCCCCTCCAATGATTCAAAGCCGCCATCTTTCCTCTCTCTAACATTCACCGGTAGGCCTAATATTTAAAAAAACGAAAACAATAAAATGGATGCCTCCTTTGACCTTATCAACAAAAGTGAACTCAATGAAATTTTCAAAACCCTCCAAATGAAATCACAGATTTAGACACTTACGGAAAATGTACCTCAAAACCAGAGACATCCATTACGCCGCTCCTCTCCACCGGCCAAAACCCCAATACTGCAGTGCACATACAGCCGAGCACATCACCTCGACCCTCCGCAGTTACCAGCTTGAACTACGGCGCCTCGCTACACTAAATGCGCGGCAGCCAATCCTGGCAAAGGGAACAAATTGGCTGCTGCATTGCATGTGAAAAGCGCCAGTTCAGCAACACGGAGGGCGAAATCAACTGGCTGTTACATATCGAAAATTTTAGCTATTAAGAAGAAAGAAGATACTAGAACTATCTCTGGCTTCTTAGTACATTATCTTGATCTAAATAATCTCGTTGGAGGATTTACTACTACCTCACAAAACTTAAATAAAGAATACCATTAATTACCATACACTATTTTCTTTCATGGAAGGATATTTCTTACAAAATCATTTTTTAGACATAAATAAATAAAATAAAACCATTTAAAACTTATATCCATCACAGAATGCAATGGCATAATCGCAATAAACCACTTGGGAGTGTAAGGGTTATCGGGGATTAACCACGGCTGGAGAGGATTTGCCCTGCGGCTACGCTTGTGGGAAACCATGCCAGCCATGGTAAATCTCGTTGGAATTCCACACTTCTCATGGCTTATTGTTTAAGCAACCTTATGCAGCAAAGCTGTGAGGAAGGCAAATGGAATGTTGGCATGCATTGGGAGGGGTATAACTAGCAGAAGGAGAGAAGTACTGATGCCTCTTTACAAAGCCATGGTGAGGCCGCACCTGGAGTATGGAGTCCAGTTCTGGAGACTGCAACTACACAGGGACATTGATGGGATAGAGATGGTTCAGAGAAAGGCAACCAAGATGGTACACAGTATGCAGGGGAAGTCATATGAGCAGAGGTGTAGGGAATTGGATCTGTACCCTTTGGAGACCAGAAGGGAGAGGGGGGGTCATGACTGAAACTTTTAAGTACATGATGAGGATCAATAAGGTGAAGGAGGGGAGCTAATTTAAAAGGAAGGAGGGGGGCTAAAACTAGAGGGCATAGCCTAAGATTAGAGGCCGGAAGATACAGAGGCAATGTAAGGGGGCGATTCTTCATGGAGAGGGTGGTGGAGGCTAGGAACAAACTACCAGAGGAGGTGGTGGGGGCTGAAACAGTGGAGGGATTCAAGAGGGCATGAGATAAACATATGGGGTTGGTAAGTGAGGAAATGGGAAGGCCCATGGAAAAGGAGATGAGTGGGGGGAGGGGCAGACTCGATGGGCTATTGGAGTCCTTTTCTACTGCTGGATTTCTGTGATTCTGTGAAATCTTAACATCACATTTTGGGAGGCTAAGCATAGGTTTCAGAGAGGCAGGGGCGACACTCACCATGCCCCCAATGAGCGCTTCCTTAAGCACACATCCTTACTGTTCTTCAGAAGTTTGTTTTGTTGCTGCAGTCATATGGCTGATGGCTCTCTCACCTGCCCTCCCTGTCTTCTTCCTACCTGTGTTCACCCCGCGGCTGCAGCTTGCAGCATACTTGTCACTGGCCTGGGCTTACTGTTTCTCCTTTGGGCATTCCATCTACCTCATTGCTGCTGTGCTGGTTCATTCTGGTTTCCTGCTTTTGGGCATTGGAATTACGCTGCTGTGCTTCCAGCTACTGCCTATACTCCATGCTCTATTGTGCCACAGTCTTGGACATAATTGTTGCTGCTGCTTGTTCTCCAACTCTTCTGGTCCCAATGGCTAGGTATTCAATGCTGTTTTCCCATGCCCCCTCTGTCCTAGGTTTTATCTACTCTCTGGTTTCTCTTTGTGGTTTTTCCACCTGCATTGCCTGTCCAATCATTCCCTGGCTTCTCTCCTTCTGGGTTTCTTCCTTAAGGAACCTTTAGTCAAGGGACGCAATGTTTTGTGGTACCTCTAGGGATGGAGCTCTCTTTAAGAGGACTCCTGATCTTACTTCGAGATAGAGCTCTTGCAGCAGGCTGTCACAATTAGAACTATGCCACAGGCAATAGGACCACCCGGAAATATTTCTGCCAACAATACCAGCTGGGGACTGCCCCCGACACCGGCCCTGCCCCGACATCGGTCAGGGTACAAGAGGAGGCAGACCCAGCTCCACCTCAGTTCTTTCCCGCTGCGTACCACGCACGTGAATAGCTGCTGCCTGTGATTCACCAGCTAGAATAGAGCTTCAATCAAGCTAATTTTAGACGGTTTTCCGTTTTTCATTGTTACCACAACCGATGCCCGCACGGTCACCGTTAGGGGCTCGGTTTTTTCGGTATCTGTTGTCCTTCCCTTGGTGTTTTTAGCCGCCGTTGGGACCGACGTCAGTACTGCAGTTGGTCCACGCGGGTCCGATGTCTTCCCGGGCGTCCCTCTCACCAGAACACGTCAACAAGTGCGAATGCAGCCGGCAAATTCCCGCCAAAGACGGTTATTGGCGGTGTGTTTTCTGCTTGGGCCCGGACCACGATATCGCTAACTGCGCCGACTGCCAAGCGTTCACGAGCCGGACTCGCATCCGACGCCTGAAGGCTCTGAAGGCCTATCTACTAGAAAAGAAGATGGACCTGCACTCGTCCGAGGGGAAGAAGAAGGAAAAAAAGCGCCATAGTAAGGAGCGCAGTCAGTCCTAGCACGGTCCGGTCTCGGTCCGCTTCGTGGTCACGACCTTCTCGAAGGCCTGTCCTTGGGCTCGGGTGAGTTGCCGCGCTCATCCCAGGCTAAGGCCGGCCTGTCAGGGGAGCAGCCGGCCAAGCCTAAGGTGACTCCAATTAAGGTAATTGCTAAGTCCGTGGCAGTTTCTGCTTCGGCCCTACCATCCATGGCACCGGCGCTGCCTGCTAAAGGTGCGCTTCCGGAGCATAAGGACTCTCCGGCGCCCCCTGTCATCACCCCATCGTCGGTTGCAACACCGACGCCGGTCGAAGGGGCCAAGGACCTGGGGTCGGTCGTTGTCCTGCCGACGTCCCCATCGCCCAAGTCCTCCTCCCCCCAGGCCTCCAGGAAAGCTCGCCATCGCGTCCCGCCACACCTGAAGCTTCTTTCCCATAGCGGGCAGCAGAGATTTTCTCCCCGGACGAGCTGAAACAACCTTTTTCGTTTTGGTGGGGGCAGGTTCACAAACGTACCACCCCGTCGCCGGCCCAGACACCGGTACCAGATCCTGCGGGTGAACCACAGCCGGAGGGTGAGACCTCCCCATTGAGGTCCCTGGAGCGCCATTTTTCGCCCCCTTCTAGGGCTTGTTCCTGCGCCCAATCTGAAGACCGCCGACGTCGCTCCTTAGGTTCCACTGACCGACGTCAGACCTGGTCTCGTTCTCAGAGCCCTTCCCGCGCTCGGCGGGGTGGTTCCCAACATCGGTCCCCTGACCGACGTCGGTCATCGCTCTGTCGTCGGTCCAGGGACCGAAGTCGGTCTTCGGACCGTCGTCGGTCCCCTGCATACCAACGTCAGCGAGGGCATGGACATGAGGCAGAACCAGACCACTCTGAATCAGATAGTCGGTCCTCCTCTTCATCCTCATGCTCTTCCTCTTCCCTCAGCCTCAAGCGCTCCCCTGAGGAGAAGGACATGCCTCGCTCGCCTCCAGATGATCCCACATTCATGGACGTCATGAGGCATATCCAGGCGTCTAATGAGTGGGACACAGAAGACCTGGATCCGGAATGCCGGAGATTGGCCAAGTACCTGAGGCAGAAGGAGCCAAAGTCTTTGGTCATTCCTCCTCTGGTGGATACCTTTCAGGACCTGACTAGATCCACCTGACTGCGCCCAGCCTCCATCCCGGCGGTTCCCAAGAAGTCGGACAGTCTTTACAAGGCTCCGAGGGCTGAACTCTTTTTGGCTGAACATCCTCAGGCAGACTCCACTGTGATCACGGCTGCTCATGACAAGTCTCGACAGCCGCGGCACCTCAGCTCACAGCCTCCCGACCTGGAGTCCTGTTACTTGGATCAGGTGGGCAAGAAAGTCTACACTGCCTCCACCTGTTCTATTAGGTCCCTCAACTTCCTCACGCATATGGTGCAGTTCCAGAATGCGTTGTGGGAATGGGGTCTTGAGCTGGCACAGGCCATGCCAGACTCCGATAAAAAGCGGAGCTCCTGGCCCTCTTGCAGTCGGGCTCGGGACGTAGGCACTCATGTTTTGAGGGCCCATGCGATGTACGAATCTGGCTGCCAGAGCAGCTGCCTCTGGGTTGTCTCCGGCGCCATGCCTGGTTACGGCTTTTGGGCTTCCCAGGATCTGCAGTCGGTATCCGGGACCTGCCATTTCAGGGTACCGTCTTATTTGGGCAGGAGATGGAGAATCTGATCTCACGTCTCCAGGAATCGGGCAAGTCCATCTGGTCGGTCCGCCAGCTGTACCGTGGTGACCAGTGATGCCCCCATCACCGTCGGCTTTTTCAGAAGTCCTCAGGCAACCAGACTTCAGTCTGTGATTCCCAGCAGAGGCAGAGAGGTGGCTTTCGCCGGCACTCTGGAAACCAGCAGCCTGGTGGATCATCTGGCCGTGGGCCCAAGTCCTCCCAGGCCTCTCTCCCCACCCCCAGTTCTGCCCAATGACTCCCTTCTGCCCCCCCATGGTCAGATGTCCAGGGGGAGCCGGTCAGGGGCCGCTTCTCCCTTCATCTCGAAGGGTGGAGCTCTATTACCACAGATCAATGGGTCTTGGACGTCATTCGGAGAGGACATACGTTGGAGTTCACAGAGTTCCCTCTTCGTACTCCACCAAAGCTCTTCCGTTATCCTCCTTCTCACAATCCACTCTTGGAAGGAGAAATTCAGGCCCTCCTGCAGAAGAGAGCAATAGAACGAGTTCCCCTGGAGCAGTGGGGTCAAGGGTTTTATTCCCACTTCTTTCTGATCCCAAAAAAGACGGGGGACCTTCGCCCCATTCTGGACCTCCGTCCTTTAAATCTCTTTATAGCGTACAAAAAGTTCAGGATGGTGACTCTTCAAAGTCTCCTCCCTCTGCTGCACCAAGGGGATTGGCTCTGTTCTCTCGACATGCAGGATGCGTATATGCATATCAGGGTTTTTCCTCCCCACAGGAAGTTTCTGAGGTTCCACTTCCTAGGAGAGCATTATCAGTTCCGGGTGCTCCTGTTCGGCCTTTCTTCTGCTCCGTGAGTTTTAACCAAATGCCTAGCAGTGGTGGCTGTGGCTCTCAGGTGCTCAGGCCATTATGTTTTCCCTTACCTGGACGACTGGCTTATCACGGCCCCATCAAGGGATGGCCTCCTGCGCTCTCTCGGAGATGCCTATACTCTGTTGCGAGAGCTGGGGATCACCCTGAACTTACAGAAATCATCCCCAGAGCCCAGCCAAAACCTTGCCTTCATTGGAGCAACTCTGGACTCTGTCCAGGGCAGGGCTTTTCTTCCTCAGGACAGGGGCACTCGCCTGCGAAGTTTGGCAGAATGGATTTCAATAGCACCTCGAGTTCCGGCTCGGAACTTCCTCAGTCTACTGGGGCACATGGCTGCGGCCATCCCTGTAGTACCCTTGGCCTGCCTCCACATGAGAATCCCACAATGGATGCTCAGGGTGCAGTGGGAGCAATAATCTGACGACCTGGATGCCTTAGTCAGGATCTCGGAGCCAGTCAGGAGAACGTTGCTTTGGTGGATGGACCCCAGCAATCTGGAAAAAGGGGTCAGCTTTCGTCCAGAGCCTCCAGGTCAGACTCTGACAACAGGTGCCTCAGACCTGGGTAGGGGGCTCATCTCGGAGGTCACCGCATGCAAGGGGTTTGGTCCGTCGAGGAACAGTCCCTCCATATCAATGTCCTGGAAATGCGAGCGGTCGTCTACGCTCTTGAGGTGTTTCAGGAGGACCTGATACCAGGCTCTCTTCTCATTCAGATGGATAACATGGCGGTCATCTTTTACATCAACAAGCAAGGAGGCACTCATTCCTATCCTCTTTGCCAGGAGACGATGGAGTCTGGTATGAGGCTGGAGCAGAGGCATTCGCCTGTCAGCGATGCACGTTCAAGGGGTCCTAAACAGTCTGTCCGACGATCTCAGCAGGACGTGGGCCAGTGCGCACGAGTGGGAATTGCTTCAGTCAGTGGCAGATCAGCTCTTTGGTCGGTGGGGCCTTCCGGAGCTAGATCTCTTTGTGTCACCACGCAATGCCAAGCTGTCATGCTTTTGCTCGCGAGAGCACGCGCCTGACGTTTTCTGGCCAGATGCGTTATCCCTTTGTTGGGCCAGGAGGTTTCTTTATGCCTTTCCGCCCTTCCCTCTCATCCAGATAGTACTGCTCAAGTTACAGGCAAAGGGGGCATGCATGATCCTGGTGGCCCCCAACTGGCCCCTACAGATTTGGTTCCCACTTCTGCAGCCGTTGTCCCAGGAACCTCCAATCCCACTGCCACTATGCTCGCATCTGCTGTCCCAGGACCAGGGTTCTCTGGTCCTCCCAGATCTCCGATCCCTGCCTTTCATGCTTGGCTCCTCCAGGCGTAGCTGTGAATCGCTATGGGGTTTCCCCGGAAGTGGCTGAGGTCTTGGCGTCCGCACGTAAGCCCTCTACTCGCTCTGCTTATGCCATGAAGTGGAAGCAGCTCTGTCTTTGGGCCTTGTCTCAGCATTTGGACCCAGTCACATGCTCTGTGAACTCCGCTTTGCAGTATCTCCTCTCCATGTATGAGAAAGGCCTGAGACATTCCCCCATCAAGATGCACATGTGGGCGATCTCTGCCTACCATGCTCTGGTGGGCGACAAAGCATTAGCCCAGCTAGAAGTGGCCCGCACCTTCCTTAGGGGGGTTCTTCACATGAGACCTCCCATCAGGGACCCTGTCCCACCCTGGGACCTCCTTTTTGTGTTGGAGAAACTCACCCTTCCCCCTTTTGAACCCACAGTGACGTTCGAGCTGCGATACTTATCTTGGAAAGTTTGTTTTTTGGTTACTGTTACTTCCGCTCGAAGAGTTTCCGAGCTGCAGGCTCTGATCTGTAAAGAGCCCTATTTGGTTTTTCATAGGGAAAGGGTTTCCCTCCGAACTAATCCTAAGTTTCTTCCGAAAGTGGTCTCAGAATTGACCCTCAACCAGTCGGTTGATCTTCCTGTTTATTTTCCTTCTCCCTCCAATAGAGGGGAGGTTCTTCTCCACACATTGGATGTCCACAGGTCCCTGAGGTATTACCTCAGTAGAACAGTTCGACACCGTAAATCGGAGCAACTCTTTGTGGCCTTTGAGCCACAATGCTTGGGTCAGCCGGTGTCCAAGCAGACTATCTCCAAATGGATAGTCCATTGCATTTCATTCTGTTACGAGCATCACCACAAACCCCTACCGGGTCTGGTAAGGGGTCACTCCACCAGGGGTGTTTCAGCTTCTTTTGCCATGACGCGGAATGTCGCCATTCAAGACATCTGTGCAGGTGCGACCTGGAATTCGGTGCATACCTTTGTCAAGCATTACAGCTTGGATATCATCTCCAGATGCTGTGCTGGCTTAGGCCTGGCGGTTCTACAAGGACTCTTGTCCTGACGGTCTCTGGAGTCAGCATATTCCTCCTCCCGGGGGCGACTGTCTCTTCGCTAGGGAACTGCTTGGGACTCAGTCCTAATTGTGATAGCCTGCTGCAAGAGCTCTATCTCGAAGTAAGATGGTACAGTTATGTAAGAACTTACCATAACAGTAGATCTTCGAGAGGAGCTCTTGCAGCAGCATTTTCCCTCCCACCTTCCCCCTCAGAGTGTGCAGGTTTCTTCTCTTCTCTTCTCTTCTCTTCTCTTCTCTTCTCTTCTCTTCTCTTCTCTTCTCTTCTCTTCTCTTCGATGGGCTTCATCTCCTTCTCTTGTCAGGCCATCTGCTGGGTACTGGCAGGAGAACTGAGGTGGAGCTGGGTCCGCCCCCTCTTGTACCCTGACCGACGTCGGGGCGGGGCCGGCGTCGGGGGCGGTCCCCAGCTGGTATTGCTGGCAGAAGTTTTTCCGTGTGGTCCTAGTGCCTGTGGTATAGTTCTAATTGTGACAGCCTGCTGCAAGAGCTCCTCTCGAAGATCTACTGTTACGGTAAGTTCTTACGTAACTGTACTTTCCATTGCTACCCAGACAGGGTTGTAGTTCCCTTTGTGGGCAGAAAGGGTAAAAAGCGACATGTACACAACCCATACTACTGAGTATTACTGTCCTCCTGCTCCAGTCAACAATCACTTTGCCAACAGATTTGAGCTACTGGAAGTAGTCAGCAACCTCAGCGAATCCACATTGCACAAACACTATACTATGTTGCACAAGTATCCACAATGGTAATTAATCAAGCAAACAACTGCAGTAGTCAATCCCTACATACTGTAGCTACCTGCTGAACCAGTGAAACAAGAATTATTGTACATGCAGTACAGACATTATTGGTTTAACACTGCAGATGGTTTAAGGGATAATCCTTTTTATGTTGGCTGCTCTTGCACACCCAACGTTTTGTGGCAAGGATAGGGGATTTCAGGAGGGGGGGGGTCACTGCTGAGCCCATTGCAGTTCACAAAAGCAAGGGCTTGGCAGTGTACACCAATGACCATGGGCTGTGGTACTGACATCACTCTCTGCTTAGTGGGCTGAAACTTTGTGTATTTCAAAGGGCCGAAGCTGCTCCAATCAGAGAGGGCTTCAGTCCTTTGATTTGCATGAAGCTGTCAGCAAACAGCTGAGTGGCTTTCAAAGGAGCCTGTCAGTCTTGCTAGAGTTAATTAGTAATGAACTGAAGATCTGTTTGGGTAAATGATTAGTAACTGAGAAACGATCATCTGACCAATAATCTCATCTCTTTTTCTCTCTAGACCACAATTAAATCTATTCAGTGATGTTTAAACAGACTCCGGGTGAACTAATAAAAAGAAACCATTTGAACTCTCTAGATTGATTAGCTCAGGCTAAGTAATTATCTCTAATCAACATTTTCCCCAGGGAAAAAAAATAACACCTGCTTGACCTGTAGCCACTGTTGGGGAAAATACATTCATATACGCTTTAGGAAATCAACGGCTTTGTGTAAGTACAAAAATCAATATCTACAAGCAATCGCCTTTCCTGCACTATAAGTACAAAAACTGATATCCACAAGCGATTGACTTTCCTGCACTATCAGATAGTACAGATGAAAAAGGCAGCATCCTAGCTGAACAAAGCTAACATAAATAGTTGCCATTTCTGCAACATTAACAGTTCTTACTACACAGCGGGGCTGCTTACTTGCAGATTTGTAAATGGTTACTATGGCACCCCAAATACTGAAGAGTAACTACTAAAATGCAACTATTTTCCCTGTGAGTAGCAGAAGCTGATGCACAGACACGTCACACTGCTAGAAATGGTTGCAATGAGAAAAAGAAATACACACTAATTCAGCATCATCTGCAGATGAGCAACACTGCTGAAATTGGAACTCAGCCTATGAGTATATAGAGATTTGCTCAGGTGGTTGTAAAATGAGGCCATTATCACAAAAGTGAACACTTTTTTTTCCTACCATACCAGCGTTTTTTGTGAATTCCCCCATGCGTTCGGATGCTTTCTCTTTTAACTATGAGCAGGATCTGATGGATCTGTAGTGGATTGTTGGCTGCAGAGTGTCACAGAATGACATTTCTATTGGGCCCCTTCCACAGAGAGCTGATCTCGAGTAAGGTGGGTGAAGGGGCTGAAGTATATTTTCCTTCCTAGGGCTTTTTTCTTGCTTACTGTCTCTCCCTATCTCAACTGTATCCTTTCCCAACAGCAGCTGGCTTTGGGGACAATGGCTAGAGATTGCCAAATGTCCTTCAATTGAGGGGGCTGTTGCTTACCAACCTTGCATTTATATTGTCTGTGACAAAGAAAACCATCTCTTGATGTCTGTTGCAGGTGTTTGGTAACTCCCCCCAACCCGCCCTCCCTCTCAGCATCCACCACCCCACCCACCTCCACAAATGTAACACTGACACTGGGGTGCCCAATTCCCTAGTGTCATAAGCTGAAATATGAAAACCATCTCTCATCATTTCATTGTTGTTTTATACCCTGTAAAACAGAAAACCATCCATCGTTATCTATTGTGCCATTAGTCCCCCCACCCAATGCTCACTCAGCACCCCCCCCAAGCCCTTACATACCCAGTGGGGATCCAACACTGTGATCTTCTCCTGACTGTAAAGACGTCTTCACTCTTCAATGCCAGAAAGTGAACTGAGGAAATCAGGTATGCGGTTCAATGTATTTCAGTGAGGTTTTGAGCTTAGTGGCATTACCTGAGCATTTTTCAATATTTTTGCCCCAAATTTTCAACATACCTTTTTTGGGACACCATCTCATGAACATTGCAAGTGATATTAGGTAAATATGTCCCAAAAGGTGATTTTGTGGTAGCTGTGTGAAATTACCTTTTGGGCAGGATTTAAACATTTCCTCCACCATTGTTCATGAGGTGGGGTCATAAGAATGCTATGTTGAAAATTTGGTGTAAAAATATTAAAAAACAACAAAGTTATGCACTTACATTGAAGTTTGCAAACACAGGCTAGTAACTTTCATAATTTTCAATATTCTGACCCCAAATTTTCAACATTGATATTTCTTCACAGTACCCCATGGATATAACAGCTGCCATTTTTTAAATCCTGGCCAAAATGTGTTTTTGCATCTCGAAAGGTGATTCACAGTCACTGCATGAAATCACTTTTCGGTCAGGAGTTGACAATTGTCTCCACTATTGTTCATGAGGTGGGGTCACGAGAAAGCTATGTTGAAAATGTGGCATAAAAATATTAAAGAACAACGTTATGAGCCTACATTGAAGTTTGCAAACACAGGCTCATAACTTTGGTAATTTTCAATATTCTGACCCCAAATTTTCAACATAGCCATTTCTTCACAGCACCTCATGACTATGACAGCTGTCATTTTTCAAATCCTGGTCAAAATGTGTTTTTGCATCGCGAAAGGTGATTTTGCAGCTGCTGCAAGAAATCACCTTTCAGGCAGGAGTTGACAATTTTCTCCACTATTGTTCACGAGGTGGGGTCATAAGAAGGCTTTGTTGAAAATTTGGGCACAAATGTTAAAAACAATAAAATCATGACTCTATGTTGGAATTTATGAATGCAGGCTCATAGCTTTGGTAATTTTCAATATTTTGACCCCAAACTTTCAACATCATCATTTCGTCACAGCACCTCATGAATGTGACAGCTGTCATTTTTCAAATCCTGCCCAAAATATGTTTTTACAACCTGAAAGGTGATTTCACAGTCGCTGAGCGAAATCACCTTTTGGGCTGGAGTTGAAAATGTTCCCCACTATTGTTCATGAAGTGGGGCATAAGAAGGCTATCTTGAAAATTTGGTGTAAAAATATTAAAAAACAGCAAAGTTATGAGCCTACACTGAAGTTTACAAATGCAGCCTTGTAACTTTGGTAATTTCCAATATTTTGACCCCCCAATTTTCAGCATAGCCATTTCTTCACAGAACCTCATGAAAGTGATAGCTATATCTATTCAAATCCTGGCCAAAATGTGTTTTCATACCTGTGGCACAAAGTGAAGTTTTGTTAGGGATTTGAAAATTTCCACCTACTGCGTTCATTAGGTGGGCTAATAAGAAGGCTATGCTGAACATTTGATGTTCAAATACAATAAAATGTCCAGGTTATGACTGAACATTACACTATTTCAGCATTCACTCATAACATCACTAATTTTCAATATTTTGACTCCAACCTTTCAATATAGCAGTTTCTCCATACCACCTCATAAATGTGACATGTATCATTTTTAAAATCCTGGACAAGATGTGTTTTTGCTCCTCTGGTGCGAAATTACATTTAACCCAATATATTATAAATGGCACATGTCATGTTTAGAAGGTGAATCCCAAAACAAGTATCTTCCAAATTTGGAGTCAAATTGTTTAACAAGCAGTCAACGTTCAGCATTGACAATTGCTTGTTTTTTGCAGTTATGGTACATCTCATTCTGTCTAAAGGGCATAAATAAATTCTGTTTTTACTCAGTATGCCAACAATTAAAGAGATTTCTTCTCATGTATACGAATTTAATAGGTGAGATGTAAAATGCCACACTGCAAGAATGAAGGGGTAGGATCCCTCCAGTCCTAAAAAACAATATATTAAGTCACCCATTAATTCTATTTTAGACGTGCAACCCCCCGAAAGGATTATATAATATTTGAAAATGATGACTCACGCTTAATTTCTACAGCATTTATCTCTTACATGGTGTTGAAACATACAGTAATCTCTTCAAATAACATTTGTCTTGCATTTCTCTCAGGATTTCAGTAGAAAAAGGGCATACTGTATCTCAGAGAAGATGTTGGCTAGCGTTCTGCACTGTTTTCATGACAAGTGCCCCAAGCAGATAATGTTAAATACCACACTGACTGAAAACCATTTATCTAAGTCTGGCACAGCAGAGGCTTAATTGGACAGAATGCTGCTACAATTCCAATTGTCAATTAAAATGTTGGATATGTTTTCACTTCACAGTAAAACGCTGATTGTTAAACCTAAACATGTGCTTTGGTGCCTGTGTCACTTTGAGCTATATCCTGGTTTTGAAAAGGATCCAAAAGTCGTTACTTGCTGGATTTGACAAGCTGTGCTGGCTGTCAGAATGTAGGCTAGCAGACCTGCTTGCCAGCCCTGACAGCTGCAGCTCCTAGGCTGTCATTTCAAAAACCCTAAGAAACAGATCATATCTGTATGGGCTCCATTCTTCCCATGTAACAAAAATGTAAACACCATTTGGCCCCTGCAGTTCTAATATCAAGCAGTTATTACTTCTTGGGCCAAGAATTGCCACAAGGCGCTTGAGGGCTACTGACAGGCTAAAAGACTGCACAGTGCTCTTGTCAGCTCACCACAAAGTGACTTATCAGAAGGAGGGAAATTACTGTACAAACAGTGAGCTGAGATTAATTGCTTTTCATCTTTCAAGCAGGAGTTAGCCTTTCAAGTGCACAACAATGGGGCTCTGTTTTGATCATATATCTGTACAGGCTATGTATTTACAGAGTTCTACTGAGGGGTACACAGAAATCTTTGAGAGAAATAATTCAAACAGTGAGGCAATTATTTGGAAGCGAGAGCAAGCGAACTCCTACATATAGTTTCATTACTTTGGAAGCGTAAAATTCTTTCTTTCAAGCCAAAAGGCTACGGTGTATGACACATTCTTTTTTAAGGTTTCTCAAGAGGAAAAATAAATATCTTACATGGATTAGAAATAGTTATTATATACAAAGGATAGATTGGTATATGTAAGATTTTACCATCATTCTCATTTACTCATTAATAATAGCAGAAGTGCAGTTGGCAGTGTAGCTTGTTTGCATTTGCAGAAGTAAGATACCATATCAATCTAAAACAAATATAGTTTTTCATTGCCCAAATCTTAATTAATTAAATACCCATTTTCCCATGTAAACAAGGAGAGTTCAGGAAGCTTGTCTCCACTTGTGACGGGGGGCAAAGAGCAGATTTAACAGGTAATTAATCAGGGGTGAGCTATCCCATAGGTTTCTCATTTGTCCATTTTCTGGGACACTTTCACTCTACAGTTTTGCAATGTAAGTTCTTTTGAGGATGGCAAAAGCCCAGTAAAAGATCATTTTGAGATCTACTGTTATTTACATAGATGCACAGATGGTGCAGGACAGAAAAAGACTAGGGGAAGGATTTTTCAAAGGAGGAGAAGGCTTGTGTCCAGCACTGCACCATGTGACTTTAAATATTGTGGTGCGCCATCCGCATTTACAGCAACTGCATCTGAATTTCCATTCTCAGGTGCAGTTGCGACAGTTTCCGTGATTCTGACGGCTTGCTGCACAATGTTCTGGCGCAAGCACTGTACTTTGTTCTGGAGGACAGGGCAAGCAAGATCACAGTATTGTGATCTAAGGACCTTGCCGAGTGCAAGGGATGGAATTCCCGATTGTTGCCTAGTGAATGCCACAAGTCCAATGCGCTGCTGCACCAGGGGCTAGGCATTCCAGTCCACAGATAGAAAATCTGGCCCCGTCCAGAAAGTCTGCCCTGTTGTTTTCACCATTTGTTCTGATTGTTAGGCAGATCAGAGCACTTGAGTAGCTGAGTAACCCTGTGCACCCTTCCTCCACCAAAAATGTGCACCTGAAGTGCAGCTAAAGAGGAGGGGCCTTTTTTCAACCTGTGAAAGCAGTGTGTTTGCAGCTTCCAGCACCAATTTGTTCTGACTTCAGGGCAGATGGGAAGGTTAGTCTGCTTAATATCCATAGGTATGAGACTGATAGAAGCATGTGATCTCCAGGAGCATGAGGACCACAGTAGCAGTAGGAAGACATCTGCAGGGACACGCACAGGGATTCTACAGGTTGCAGGGAAGTCTGCAAGAGTGCACAGGAAGGGCCCTAGTGGCTGCATACACAAAAAGAACTTGTCAGTCTGGTTTAAACATAGAATTTGATGACAGATCTGTCATGATGACAGATAAGGACAGATCTATCCTGATGACAGATAAGGACCACCTGGCCCATCCAGTCTGCCCATTTCTCCCTACCTACATTATTACCACATACCCTACCCAATCTACATCCCTTTCTTCCTCCCCCTTTCTTTCCATTATGACTCCCTTGTGCTTATCCCATGCATTATTGTACCCCACCATTGTTTTCTCTGCACCACCTCCACTGGAAGGCTGTTACAGAAATCCACCACTCTTTCTGTGAATAAGTACTTCCTCACATCTCTCCTGAATCTACCCTTCTCCAGCTTCATAATATGTCCTCTTGTTCTTGAGCACCTTTCCTTCTGAAAAATACTAGCCTCCTGTACCTTATTTGCCCCAGTGAGGTATTTAAAGGTCTCTATCATACCCTCCCTCTACCTCCTCTGTTACAGGCTATACTTTTTGAAGTCCTTTAGTCTCTACTCATAGGGCATTTGATGCAGACCTTGCACCATTTTAGTTGCCCTCATCAGGATTACCTCCACTCTATGTCCTTCTGGAGATGTGGTCTCCAGAACTTGACACAGTACACTTGTCTTATCAACAACCTATAGAGAAGCAACAGATGTTTGGGAGATGTAGGAGGCAAGGTCATCTAACATACTTTCTAGGACAAGGCTAAACATACATTTCTGCCAGGGGGTTTAAATACCCTTGTAGGAAGGAGGACTGGAAGTGCCCTAAAACCCTATTGAGGAAGTCACTAAGGGTTAAATAAAAAGTAAGTGCAACCCCCATGACCCACTGGGGATACCAGAACCCTGTTTTGTCTTTTAGGGTGTTGTATTCAGCTAGCCTGGGCAGCAAAGAGTTAACTTCCAGGGCCGCTCTTGATTCAGTCAGTCTTCTGGCCTGAGGTTCCAAGTGGAAGGAGCCTTGTAGCAGCGAAAACCCATGATAAAATGTGTCATAGAGGCATGGGTTAGGAAACATGGGCAAACCAGAAGAAGGTATAAAATTTGCAAGTTGCAGCCCCTATGGGGCTTTTGTCTGTTAAGGCCATGGGTAAACAAAATAAAACCTACTTCTTGACTATACTTAAATAGAACACATTTGTAATTGATTAAAATGTGTGTTTCTGGTGCTCCTTCAGGTTTGCAGCTCCCCCATAGCTCCATTGCCCAGGTTCATGGTGTAAATATAAATGGTCTTGTAGTCCAACCCCCAAGAAACACAAGAAGGCAGCCCTTAGTGGAGAATGGGTCTTAGGTAGGAAAGGGGAATGGAGAGTAATGGTTAGTTAGAAATTAGCAAAGTTCCCCATCACCATACCTATAGTAAAGTTAAATAACAAGTAGGGAGGGAGATTTGAGAGTACAGTGGATTCCACTTAAGTGCACATCAGATAAGTGCACATTTCAGTTTAATACATACTTTTCTCACTTTCCATTTTTTTTTTTATTTCCCCATGTTAATAGTTTTGGTTAAATGCACATTGGATAAGTGCGCGTTCCGCTTTAATACACAGTTTCTTGTTTCACTAACTGACCCCTCCCTATCTAGGTAATTTTGGTTAATTGCACAGGTGCTGTTAATAATGTGTGTATTTAACACCTTGCCCCGCACTAGTCATACACTGGCTCACAGAAGCAAACAAGCATTATGGAGAAAAAGAAAGTAACACTAACTTAGCCCAGAAAATCTGGGACTGTATCTTTAATTGTGATGAGACTGGGCCCTATTTCAGAGTCACACCTGAAGGAACTTTAACATTCAAATCAAACATTGCTTCATTTTATTTCTATTTCTTCTGGGGTGTGCTTTATTTAATACTTTTGTTGAGTACTGTAGCTGAGAAAGTGCTCATAAGTGCTAACTCAAATGTGCAAATCAACTGATTTATGAAATAAAAGAGGTTTTACACTACTGCAACTGCAATCTTTAAAAAATACAGTGTTTTCTATGGAATTACAGCTAAGTGGACATTCCGCTTAAATGCACATTTTTCTTTTGCAAAACAGGGCCCAGATATTAAAAAGGATTGCGCCATGCGTAACAGGGATGCACCAGAGCAAGTCGGAAAATGCACCATTCTGTGATATTCAGCGAGAGGCAGATGTGCCCCCAAATCACAATGCACAAGAGCACAATGATAATGAATGCATGCGCAACTGAAGGGGGAGGAACCATGCACAAATGGCGCAGTGCAATATTCAACAACATGCACCATGTGCAATAGGGGAGCAAGCAGAAGTTGTGCGATAGCGGAAATTAGCCAAAATAAAAAGGAACAAGAGAGAGGTGCAAGAACGCTACAGGGAAGGCACATGTTGCTGAACCACAGGCAGCCACACAGGCACACAAACACTGGGAGCAGGACAGGGCAGGAGAGAGAGAGAGACAGAGCACCTGGAACCCCCAGGAACAAGGAAGGTGTGGAGGAGTCTCTGTCACAGTGCAGGTCAAAAGGGGGAAGTGCCACACAGCACTGAGACCACTACAGGGAGGTGTTCCCGGTGCAGGAGGAGTAGCAGCAAGGACAGCGGGGGGGACACAGAAACAGCTGCGGGGGGTAACACAAGCCAGGGACATGGCCAGTGCCACCATCTAGATGGAGGCAGTTATGAGGGGGGCTGAGAAGGCAGGCAGCAGGGGGGCCCATCGGCGGTATGCCCCCAACAGGCAGTACCGAGCCCGTACCAGCTACAAGCTGTACACTGATACTGAGATCATGGGCCGGTACTGCCTGAACCTGGTGATTCTGAGGCGGCTCTGTGAGCAGTGCAGTGATGTGATGCAGGCACCCACACAACGGAGCCATGCTCTGTCAGTGGAGACCAAAGTGACAGCTGTCATGTGCTTGCTTGCCATGGGTACCTTCCAGAGACCAACAGGGGACATGACAGGCATAACCCAGTCGGCTGCATCATGCCTCCTCACCCAATTCCTCAGCGCACTGCTGACACATGCTGAGGAGTACATCCATTTCCCTAGCACACTGGCAGAGCTCACAGAAAACATACAGGATTTCCACAGGGTAGCACGTATGCCTGGCATGCTCGGGCACTAGACTGCACCCATGTGGCCATCCGCACACCATCTGGCCCTGAAGGGGCCGCATACATGAATCAGAAGGGGTATGCAAGCATCAACTGCCAGGTGGTGTGCGATGCCAGGGGGAACATAATCAATGTCTGTGCCATGCACCCTGGGGGAGCACATGATGCCTTCATCTGGCACCAGTCTGCACTGTGCCACAGGTTCAAGAGTGGGGACATCCCCACTGGCCACCTAGTGGGTGAATATGCAAAGCACACAGAAAGACATGGAGCTTGGGAGGGGCATAGTCAGAGGTGACATGGGTATTGGCCTAGATGGCTCAAGGCAGCTGATCACCAAACTAACGGCCACCCTCTACACACTGGTGACAGTGGATACCCACTCCGTCCCTGGCTGCTCACACCATACCAGTGGCCCACAACCCCATTGCAGCAACGCTATGATGAGGCACATGCCACCACACGCAATGTCATTGAGCGGGTGTTCAGGATGCTGAAGGCATATTTCCATTGCCTGGACACGTCTGGCGGTGCCCTACAGTACAGCCCCTCAAAGGCCTGTGGGCTATTCCTGGCCTGTTGCATCCTACACAACATGGCCAATGACTGTGGGATAGACATACAGGTCGAAGAGGGGGAAAGTGATGAGGACGATGAGGACACTGGTGAAGATGGTGATGGGCAGCCTCCCCTTGGTCGAAGGGACCCTTGACTGATCCGGATGGCACAGCTGCACCGGGACACCATCACAGAGGAGCACTTCAACCAACCCAGGTAAGTCATGGGGCCATGTGCAACCACCAGTGGTAAAGGCACAACCCACAAACATGCATGGACAAACCCCAGGGGTGCATGTCATAAAGGGAATTGGCCGAGCATGGAACCGCACACGCCGTCAGGAATGGGCAAGGTCTAACACGGCATGCGGTCACACACACACACACACCTCACAAGACATGCACAAAGGGTAGGAGGCACGCTGACCCCAACCACCACCCCTAGCCACACACACGTCCACAGACCACCATGCCCAGTGCCTGTCATTGTGCGTGTGTCAGATGCTGGGCACCATTGCACAGTGGTGGACAACGCAACGCAGGCATCATCATGCACACGCCACAACAGACAGCAGCTGGGAGGGTGTGCAGATGGAACGTGTGTGTGCATGCAGGGCTGGGTACCCCACCCATGCATTGCATGTTGAACAACATAATGCACACAGGGCAGCATCAGACAGTAGCCATGGTGGGAGACAGATCAGTCATGCACCAAAGTGCCACGGCCACCACGGATGCATGGACAGCCCTGCCGAGACCCGCCAGCAGTGACAGGCTGACCAATGGCCTCATGGGGTGGCACCGATGGTCCCCCGGGGGTTCCACTGTGTGAACGCGACCGTGCTCGAGCAGGGGTCTACAGCACACCGAACATGCCTGCACCAGGTGTGCTCAGGATGCCCACAGCTGAACCCGGTGTCGACAAGGAGGGTGTTGCACAACACCGGGAAAGGGGGGTGGACATTGCACTGCACTGTGTCTGCTACACATAGGCAAATAACTGTGTGCCCATTGTGGCCATGACAGCTGTGATTGCCTATGTCTGCCTGTCAATGGCAGTGGTCACATCCTCCCGCATCTGGTCCATCCCTGCCAGGAGCAGAGCAGAGTCTCTGCTGTGCCGCTCCTCTGCCTGGTGCAGAGCCGCACTGAGTGCTTCCACCACCGTCACAAGCTGCACCTGCTGATCAACTGATTCTTGGAGTATGTGGGTGTGCTCTTCTAAGAGGTCATCTGCCTGATCAGCATGCTGTCCCTCACGGTGTTCGTGGCCCCAATGGGCAGCATCCCTTGAGGGTGGGCACTGCACACCAGGGCCAGGCCTGGGCATGTCCACAGGCGGTGCACTGATGCCACCCCCTGACACTGTACCCCATGGCCATTGGCCGACTGCTGACACTGCCCCTCTGGCTGCCGCTCTCCAGGGCTCAATGGTGCCACTGCAGTGGCCTTAACAGCCCCACTGTCCTGGACACACACCAGTGCTGCCCCACTGGTGCAAACAGGCACAGGCTGGGACTGTGATGTCACGCAGGCCTCCACAGCGGCACCACCCATGGCCATGCCCGTGATGTCACCTGCTGTGTGGCCATCCTGCGGCCAACACGTATCACTGTCCATGAAGTGAGTTCCATCATCATCAGTGATGGATCCGGCACCAGCCTGAGTCTCAGCATGCTGGCATCCATCGACGTTGGCAGGCGGGCAGGGCCTCCTCCGCACCTGCTCCACCAACATCAGTCCAGATGTCCAGGTGGGCCCACTGTTGCCCTGACCCTCGTATACCTGTGGAGGTGGATGGGCCCTCCTCTATGTCCATGGTACCACCCTCAGTGGACAAGCCCACCACCGCTGACTCATGTAGACACTCAGGAGCTGTAAGGGAACACAGTAGCATTAAAGTATCTGCCCTACCCTGTCCCCCCAATTGAAAGACCAGGACCTACCATGCAGTGACGGGCTACCACCTGTCTGGAATCCACCACCCAGAACACCCTCGATGGCACAACGCTGCATGCTGCCAGCAACCTGCTCTTCTTGTGGGGTCAGGTGTTGCACATCCAGCTGTCCCCCACTGGTAGCAGACCGTGCTGTCCTGATGGCAGCCACCTTGTCCTTAATCCTCCACCTGTCCATGCTCATCTTCTTTTTGCACTCCTGCATGGACTGCTGGTGGCTGCCATGCAGGCTGACAGCACGCGCCACCTCTTCCCATGCAGCAGCACTGGCCTGTGGTGTTCCCAGCCGTCCACTGAGCAGTGGCTCTTGGCCGAGGTAGGCCTCAAACAGGGCATCTGTTTCTGCCTTGGTGAAGTTAGGCCTCCTCTTCCTCCCACATCTCTGTTCCTCTTCCTCCACCTCACGATCGCTCATTATTCATCCTGTGAGAATGACAGGTGTTACCTGTGACTGTGCAGTACCATGCATGCCCCACACACCACAATTCATACTCCCAAACAGCATGCAACTCACCACAATAGACTGCAGTAATCGACTATGGCCAGTGCAGCCCAATGTCGAATTTTAATAGCACAACGCATGCAAATGAGGTGAGGTGCAATTTTAAGTGGATGCAAATGCAGTATCTGCGCCATTGAATGGCTGATTAGCTGATTTGCATACGCTGGCTGAATATCGCGCTGTTGCGCGTTGCACAATTGTGTTGAATGTGCTCAGGCAAGTGCACATTTCTGTGACATGTGCAGTACACACCAAGCTGTGATGACGCAGATGCTTGATGCACTGCTGATGTGCTGTGCGCGGGAGGCAATGCAGGGCATGGCCACCATTGTGCCAGTGGCGTTACTGTACTGTTCACATATATGGCGCTGTGGCACTGGGGCACTGTAGGTGCACTGGGGCCAGAGCGTGGTAGGCCGCTACAGAAGGTGGCACACCGGCACCCAATCATGCTACACGCATTGAGTTCCAATAACGCTGTGGCTGTCCGTGCGCGAGAGACCCTTGACCCTGTGCCTGACCTTTGCCCCCTAGGTGCCATGTGTCCGCATGGGTGCACCACTATCGCGCTGTTCGGTGACAGCATGATAGGGAATGGCAGTGCTGTACCACGCAGCATCTGCACATGGCGGACCGTGCTACCGAGCGCCATTTTGACTCCAACTAGCTGTAGTGATGGCACGGAGGAGGGCTGCTGTGTGGAGCCAGGTTAAGCTGGCCAATTTGGTGGCCATTGCAGAGCCCCATGCTGGGACACTTTATAGTGATGCACCCCTGGACAGGGCCAGGAGTGCAGTATAGGAGGAGGTGGCGGTGGCACTGGAGGAGTCCATGGGGATCGGGCGCACGGCCGAGCAGTGTCGCCACCGCTATGGGGACCTCCAGCGCAGGGACCCGGAAAAGCTTGCCCGCCTGTGGGGACATGCCAGGAGGGGCACGGTGCCACGGCCAGGTAGGTGCCCCATCCACACACTGTCAACGTCCATATGGGTATCACGGTTGCATGTGTCCATCACATTGGGGGGGCCATCAAGTGTTGGCCATGATGGTGGTATCGGGGTGGGAGGTGGATGGGTATGGCTGTGTGGGATTGCACACACATGGGAGTGGGGGGACTTTGCTACTGGATTGTACTGATGTTCCTCTCTCCATGTTTACACCTTAGGCCCAGAGGACCGCCGGAGGGCAAGAGACAAGAGGCATCGCCAGGAGGACCAGCAGGCCGGGAGGGATGCAGGACCACAGAGGCACAGGGACCAGCCTGATGATGGTGAGTGCCTTACATCCATGATTACTATTGCATGCTGTGTAACAGGGTGGGCAGTGGGGCATGGCCACCATCCATTGACACCACTGCCATGCACGCAACTTGTTATAGTCAGCACTGTCCAGTGGCACTGCATGTCTGGGAGTGCATCAGTGGTGGTCCATGCATGTACCGGGTACATGGCTGTGCCACTGCCTTCACACCACATAGCCATGTCACTGTACGGCCACGGTGGTGCTGTGCGGGACATGGGCGGTGGGTGTGTGCAGTGGTCCACATGGCTGTGGGTGCCTGGGTAGGCAGGTCTTGTGGATGCAGTCACTGTGGGTGGTCGCACACCATCCCAGGGGTGTGGCACATGGCTGTATTCCATGCACAATGGGTGGGCTGCAGGGGGCTGGACAGTCACACATATTGACTCTGCTCCCTTGTCCTAGGTGGACAATGCTGGATGGCCCTGGAATGGGGCATACAGGAGCTTCTGCAGCAGGCACGGGTGTCCCTGGCACTGTTGGAGTGCATGGAGTGGCACGGGGTCTGGAGGAGAAGCACCCAGAGGCACCACAGGAGTGGAGAGCGGGGCAGAGAATAGGCACTCCATGACCCCCTGACACACATAACCCCCCCAGGCACACCTTCACACCCCTTCTTCCCTCTCCCATTTGTACACCCCTGCCCCATGCCCACCCCCACCTGGTTTGTGGCCCTTTCCCCTCACCCTTGTATATATTTGTACATATGTTTGAGAGTTGTTATTTTTTAATACATACATTTTGTTATGACAACTGTGGTGGTCTCTGATTTACAGTGGGCTACAGATGCTCAGCTGCAGTGGTGTGCATGGCGTCAGGGGTGGTGCAAGCATGGGCGTGTGTGTGTGTGTGTTTCTGGAAGGGAACCGCCTATGGTGTGGGTGGGGGGATCGGTCACTGTCTGTGGTTTGTGTGTTGTTCTCTGTGCACTGGATGCCTGTGTGCAGTGGTCCACAGTACATGCACTGTGTGCACGGCACCCCTGTTAGACCATCCATGGCCTGTGCAGCTAACACCCTTGCATGTCTGTGATATGCATGGTCTGCTGGCATGTCAGTGGTGGCTGTCCATGCTGGACAACCACTATACCCGGCACAATGCCAGGTTGACGCCCCTCACCAGTATGGTGCACGTCTGCCTCTGGTGGCACTGCGGCCTCCGCTGTTGTTGTCCCCCCTCCATGCTGTCACTTGTGTCTGTTGCAGTGGTTAAATTTGATAGAAATGACTAACAGATTTGAAATTTTAAAAGACATGGATGACTGACAAACAAATGAACACAGGGAAGGCCAGATAAATCCTTCTAACGTAATATTATGGAACGTGGTAGGATTAATAAATAGTATGGCAGATCCAACATTCCTGGAGTATGTAACACAATTTAACTATATAGACATACAAGAAACCTGGACAGGTGTAGAGGTAAACATAAATGGCTACAGAGCTTTTTGAAAATCTGCTAAAAAAAACAAGAAATATGGCAGGATGTTAGGAGGTCTAATAATGTGGTGTAGACTATTTCAAGATATAGATTATAGGGAATAGAAATTGATTCAGAACATATTTTATCTGTTCAAATTAATGCGAGGAAGGGATCTTTTATTATAATAAATATATATTTCACCCCAGGGGCTCAAACTATACAGATAACAGTGATATGAATAAAATGATTGGACTCATTGATGCTCTTATTGATAAGGACCCAGGGTGTGGAATTGTTATAATAGAAGACTTCAGTGCCAGGGTGGGGAACCGTCTGATGCTCATGGATGAACTTATGAATGCATGTGAGGCTCTGGGTCTTCCAACCCTTAAAGGAAAAAGAACTTCCAAGGATGAAAAGGGTTGTGATAGAGGGACAAAGCTTACCAGAGCTTTGGAAGGCAGAAAGTTCATACTGTTAAATGGAAGTTTCAAAGGAGATCTATATGGGGATCTCACTTATATGGGATCTAGGGGTGCTTCCATTATTGACCTTTGCTGGACTAATGTGAATTTAATATCGAGGGTAGGAAATTTTAGGATAGGAACTAGAACTGATAAAGAACACAAACCTTTAGGAGTTAAAATAGACATATGGCCCACTAAGGTTAATAACCCTAAGAGTAGGGAAGGTATTATGAGGGTAAAAAAAAAGGGGTTAAGTGGGATATAATAGATAATTTCAATTCAATTGAATTATTAGAACAATATGGTATTAGGGATGCTATAATAGAGTTTGGAAAGCAAAAGGCACCAGAATTATGTGTAAACTATTTGAACAAGTTATGAGAAATCTTTCTTCGATTCTCTTAAAAGTGACTATAAGTAAAGATAGAAAGGAAAGTAAATGGTTTGATACGGAATGTAAAAATAAAAAAAAGAGAAATAAATAGATATGCCAGAATAGCATTAAATTGGCCATCAAAGGATAACAAGCAAAGACTAAATAAAAACAAGCATTTGTCAATGCCGAATGTTTGCTTGCTGGCATTGGCAGTGGTAGTGTAGAAGTCACAGAGCTGCGTAATAGGAATGGCAGTGAAGTACTGAACTGAAGCCAACCCCACCACCACCCTGCAGAGAGTGACAGGCATTGGGGTGTGCCTTTGGGTCATCAGGCATAACGGCCATGCCATTTCACCACACCCCACCCTGCAGACACTGACAAGTGTCATGGTGTGCCTTGGGGTCTTTGGCCCTTATGTGCACCCCATTCCATCAGGAAGTACGGTGAGATGGGTGTGGTATAGGAGAATGGGGTGAACTTTGGGGCCGAAGAGTCCAAGGCATACCTTGATGCCTCTCACTGGCTGCAGGGTGTGGAATGGTATGAGCATTACAGGCAAGAATCCCAAGTCATATCCCTGATGCCTGTCATTCTCTACAGGCTTGGGCATTATGGTTGGAAACCCTAATACCTCAGGCATTCATTGGTATTTTCACTCCAAATTTTCAACATTTTTTTTTGTGACACCACCTCATGAACAGTGGCAATACCAGTTTGTTAGCCGAAAGCTGCTTATGCACAGCGACTACGGCATTTAGCACCACAGGTGCAAAAACATTCCAAACAGGATGTAAAAATGACAGCTGTACTGTTCATGGGGAGGTGTAAAAATGGCAATGTTGCAAATCTGCAGTAAAAATATAAAAAAACTGGTGAAGCCACGAAGCGCAGTATAGAAACTGTAACGACACCCGTAATGTAATTAGTCTGGGATTTTTACAGCAGATTGTCAACACAGGCATTTTGGGACCTCCGATCATGATCAGTGTCACTGTGATTTTCTTTATCTGTTCCGAACAATGATTTCCCACAGCGACCACGCATCTCTGCACTGAAAGTGTGAAAACACATTTTGGCCATGTTGTGAAAAGTGACAGTTGTACTGTTCATAAGGAAGTGTGGAAAAATGGCACTAGTGAAAATCTAGACTGAAAATATTACAAAGTCATGAACTTACGAGGGTGCGTGGAAACTGCATAATGCTCACTCATAACGCAGTCATTTTATGGACTTTTGTCACCAACTTTTCAACATAGCCATTTTAAGACCTCTGCTCATGAACAGTGTAACTGTGATTTTCTTAATCTGTCCCAAACATTGCTTTCGCACACCGACTGCACCATTGTGCACTACATGTGCGAAAACACATTTGGGGCAACGTGTGAAAAACGGCAGCTATACTGTTCATAAGGAAGTGTAATAAAATGGCAATGTTGAAAATCTGGAGTGAAAATATTGAAAATTCGCAAACTTACGAGCATACGTAGGAACTGCGCAACACACGCTCATAAAACAGTCATTTCTAGAAATTTTTTCACCAAATTGTCAACATAGCCATTTTAAGACCTCTGCTCATGAACAGTGGCACTGTGATTTTCTTAATGTGTCCCATACATTGATTTCGCACACCGACTGTGCCATTTAGCTAGCACATGGGGGAAACACATTTTGGGCAAGATGTGAAAATGACAGCTGAACTGCTCTTAAAGAAGTTTAGTAAAATGGCAATGTTGAAAATCTGGAGTGAAAATATTGAAAATTCGCTGAACTTACTGCAGCGTGTGCAGGAACTGCGCTCGCACACTCGTGAACAATCATTTTGAGAATATTTTCACCAAATTTTCAACATAGCTATTTTAAGACCTCTGCTCATGAACAGTGTCACTGTGATTTTCTTAATTTGTCCCGTACATTGATTTGCACACCGACTGTGCCATTATGCGCTACATGGGGTGGAAACACGTTTTGGGCAGGATGTGAAAAATGACAGCTGTACTGTTCATAAGAAGGTGGTAAAATTGCAAATGTTGAAAATCTGGAGGAAAATATTGAAAATTTGCGAACTTCATTTAGCCTGCGTAGGGAACCGCGCAACGCACGCGCTGAAAACAGTCATTTTGGAATTATTCCACCAAATTTTCAAAATAGGCTTTTGAGAGCCTACCTTATGAACCATATGGCAGTGTTGTTTCGTTAATCATTCTGGAAGGTGATTTCACGTGGTGGCTTAGAAATCACCCACCCGAATAGATCGCATGATAGTGACAGCTTTCATGAGAAGGGTCCCAAAACCCCATGTTGAAATTTGGTGCAAAATTCCCAAAATGCCTGAGATATGCAATAAAGTTGAAAAACCCTATCTATCCCATTATACAGCTTACCGGCATTTCTCAGTTTGTGGTCGGCTTTGAAGAGTGCAGACGTGTTCCCGTCCACCTGAGATCGCGCACTGAGGTCCAGAGGTAAGTATGGGGTGGGGGTGGGGAGGCAGGGTGCGCAGTGGGTGGGTGCAGGTTGTGGGGGGCAGGGAAAGCGCAGAGGGACAGTTTTATTTACAGTTTTTTTTTTTTAATACGACGACACGGGATGTTTGCCACACTGGGGTGAGCTCCCAGCATGGCACAAGGACAGCTGGGGGGGCATGGAGCAGATGGGGGATTGGGCACCCCCGTCAGCCATAGCATCAGTTGCCACACTGGGGTGGGCTCTCAGCGTGGCACCCAGTACTCAGGGGGGAGGACAGTGGAGCCGACGGGGGATTGGGCACCCCCGTCAGTAATATGGTGATTTGCCATGCTGGGTGGGCACCAGCATGGCATGTGAAAGGCTTTTGGGGAGCGTGAAGACAGCTGACGGGGGATTGGGCACCTACCGCCATACAAAGTGTGTGTGTGGAAGCACGAGTATGCGGCGGTGTGTGTGTAGTGTAGGGGAGCTGCATGAGCAGGCGGATATCTTATCACTGCTCACTAGCGTAGCTCCCCTTTCAACTGTACACCACTGCATTTTGGAGCTGTCATAGACAGCTCCAGCATGCATTGGCGGACTGGGGCCATGCCTGCCAACACACTGACTGAATTGGAAGAGGGGGTGATACACCACCGAAAACTCGGATGATGGCACTATGTTTCTTGCACATGCGTGCAAGCAAACATAATTATAAAAAACTATTAGACTCTAAAAAAGATAAATATAGAAAACAAATGTGGGATGAATTTGAATAGGCAGCAAGGATAAAGATAGCAAAAAATTCTGGCAACTGGTCTCTAATGGTTGGTATAATGTCCCTGGAAATATAGAAAGTTATGTTAATCCCTCAACTTGGGAGTCCTATTTTAAAGAGTTATTTTTAAATCAACCCCTCAAGAAGTAGTTTACAAAAAGGATCATATAGTTTGGGTATCCTTTGAGAGACTAATCACAGCCGATGAAGGAAATATAGCAATTACGGATGCTAAAAAACATAAAGCACCAGGCCCAGATGGAGTCCCAATGGATATCTTAGTAGACGACCCTGATCTATAGACCCTGGCTCTTACAGCATTATTTAACTATATAATAGAATCAGGAGTAATGCCTAAAACCTGGAAAGAAAACATAATTATTTCTATTTACAAGAAAGGAGAGAAAAGATTACCAAATAATTATAGACCAATTAGCCTCCTCAATAACTCCTTAAAGATCTTTACAAAGATCATTCCTAACAGATTAATTGTTCGGCTAGACAATCACAAAATATTGGATGAGGCCCAAGCTAGCTTTGTCCTGGCCCATTCGACAATAGACTAGTGTTTTGTGTTATCACATACAGTACTGTACATAAATATATAAATATTAAAAAACAAAAAATATTCAGTGTTTTCATAGATTTGAAGGTGGCTTTTGATAGGGTTGAGAGAATAAAATTATGGGAAGTATTGGAGGGATACGGTTTTGAGGAAAAAATATGTAATATCTTGAAAATTCTATATGAAGACAATTATACCTCAGTTAGGTATAATGACAAGTTAAAGTTGCTAAAAGAAAATACTGCAAGGACCTTCTACAAAGCTCAGCCTGCGACTCGAGGAAATTCTGGGGCCATGTCAAAACATTTCTCGGTACCTCGTAGTCGGTCACTCCTGATGAAATGATCATAAATGGGGCACATTGTAATGACCCTAGGACCATCTCAAACAGTTTTAACAATCTTTTCTCTGATCTTTCATACTATACCTTGGCTTTACAACCTAGTGGATCGCACTCCAATCTACCTACCACACTATCATCAGACAACCATACTGCCCTATCATATGATGCTCCTCCAGCGCCACCATTCTATTTCAAGGCTATATCAAGAGCGGAAGTTCTGAAATTACTGAGATCCATATCTGCTGATACTAGCTCTGGTTCTGACTCACTGGATCCTTGTCTTTTTAAGCTGGCTACTCCACTCATTGCCTCTCTGATTGCCAGAATATACACTTTATCCCTTATCCATAGCACTGTGCCAGACCTATGGAAATCTGCAAGAGTAACGCCTGTCTTTAAAAAAGGTGACCCAAAGGACATGGCCAATTACAGACCTATAGCGATTCTCTCTGTCCTTAACAAGATCCTAGAGAAAATAGTTGCATCACAGACCATTGACTACCTTACATGCTACAATCTGCTCTCAGACACTCAGCATAGTTTCAGAAAAGGTCATAACACCACCACGGCTTTCTTCAACTAACTACTGATATTCTGTCCAACATGGACTCTGGAAAACTCACAGGTGCCATCTTCATTGACCTCACTAAGGCTTTTGACCTTGTAGACCATCCCCTGCTTCTCTCCACTCTCCATAAATTCAATTTCTCTACCCATGTTGTGGACTGGTTCTGTAGCTACCTGTCAAACAGGTCACAAGCTGTCAAATTTAACTCCTCCCCTGTCCAACATGTCTACTATCAACCTTGGGGTCCCCCAGGGCTCTATCCTTGGGCCCCTTCTGTTCTCAATTTTTATCAACAATGCAGCTGAGGTCCTGGAATCCTGCTCAGCTATTCTCTATGCTGATGACCTGATCATCTACACTAGTTCTTCTAGTATTGCCTGCATAAACACATCACTTACTTCAGACTTCAATAAGGTCTTAGACTGGCTACTAGACTGTAAGCTTGTACTAAATGAAAAGAAAATGAAAGACATGCTCCTAGGTTCTGCACCGAAGATTAAGACCTGTTCTAGTTTGCTGGAGGTTCTTCACCCAGGAGGATTTCCACTTGAAAATGTTACTTCCTTCAAGTACCTTGGGATCCTCCTGGACCAGTCCCTGGATTTCAATCTTCACATTCAGTCCTCATGCAAAGCTGTAAGCTCGAAACTAGGAATAGCTTACAAAATGAGCTACATGCTTACACCCTCATCCAAATTAGCAATTGACTGAGGCATTCTGCTCCCAAGCCTTACTTAAGGTGCCTCTATTCTTACCTCTGCCCATAAAACCTCCCTACTAAAATGGGACGAAACTTATAACACTATATGTCAATTTGCCTCTTCGTCTCCTCGACTCAAACATCACTGCCTTCTTTATAAGGCTCTGAATTGGCTCTCACCCTCTGCCAGTAGACAATACTACCTTGGATCACTAATGGACTCGATCATCCGGGAAAAAAAAACATCCCAGCTGGCAGCGTTGCTGGTCCCTCAACCATCCTCCCATGGCCTGCGATCAGCTGACAAATCCTTGCTCTATGTTCCGAGATGTCGGATGACTAAAGGCACAGGGGCCTTCCAATTCTCTGCTTCCAGGCTATGGAATGCTCTTCCACTCAACTTCCAGCTATGTCAGTCTCACTTTGGATTTAAAAGTGAATATCGTCGTTATCTATCCTTAGCTGATGCTTGTACATGCTTTGACCCAACCTGAAGCTCCTGAGACTCACCAGTAATCTCACCCCTGCTCTAATCCAGCTCCAAGACTGTCTCCTCTTCCCCTCCCCATATTTTTCCTTCTCTTTGTAAATAACTTCTTGACTACTAGCTCTCTTCCTTGTTGCTGACCATCCACTGTTGTTTTGCCAATTACCACCCCTGACCTTCCTTCCGTCAGTCTTTCTTGTTATGATTGAACATTCCTCACATTTCTCTCTATATAACCTTACTATCTTATTAACCCTTTCACTCCACAGGTCAGGTCCATGGTTTCTGCACTTATTATATATCTTACTGCCATTATCTGTATAATGCTTGCCATTATTTTTTATTGTTTCTACCCATTGTATTTTTGTAGCATTGCAGTACTGTTCCTCTATTTGTATTATTGTACCCGCATTGCTGTTGTTCAGTTGTTCTCCTTTTGTTGTACTCTTCCGGGTTATGCCTGAAAATAGTCATTTTATGGCTAGTGCACCTACCCGGTTAACAAAAACTAAATAAATAAATAAATAAAAATAATAAAGAATGTGATAATACACCTACATTTCAAATGAATATAGGGCTGAGACAGAGCAGTGTCCTTTCTCCAATGCTCTTTAATATCTTCCTGAATAAAGCTCTGGAGAGATTGGATGACCCAGAGCTTCATATGCCAAAATTGGGGTACAGGTGGTGCCCCTACCTGGCATATGCTGATGATGTAGCATTGATTGCAATGAGTTATCTGGGAATAAGTAGGAGTATCAACAGGTTCAACGCAGAATTTAGTAAATTAGGCTTGGAGATAAATTTCAAGAAAACAAAGGATATGATATTTAGCAAGAATCAAGAAAGAAACAATAAAATATGCTCCATTAAATGTAATAATCAGAAAATAGAACAGGTATATAAATGTTATTATTTAAGGATAACTTTTAACTATAATTTAAAATGGAAGGAACATATAGTCTACATAATTCAAAAGGTCAAAAGAGTGATCCCTTCAATAACCAGATTTACATATAAATATGGTGGCCACCCGGTTAGAGGTCCAATTAGGGTGTTTAGGGCAAAAATAAGAAGCAAGATACTAAACAGTGAGGAAATTTGGGGACAATAAAAAGTAGTAGGGCTGGAAATGGTGATGAACAAATTTTATAGACACATTTTGGGTGTTCCAAACAGTGCTTCATCAAGTATAACTAGGTTAGAATTAGGACAATTTCCACAAAAGAGTAATATTGAACAGAGACTCTGCCTTTATTGGATAAACGCATTTACTATGCATGAAAACAGACTACCTTGTATATGCCTAGAGGAAGTGTTGATTAACAGACACAAGGGAATATTATACCCATGCACACATATTTGAGGGAATTATTAAGCCATATGATTTACTCCATTGCATTATTAAGAGTATTTACACTCCATATAGCGATATTAAAGCTATAGTTAAGGCCAGAATTGAATACAGTTTTATTCAGCAAGAAAGAGAATTAGCCAAAAATTGCTATCTAAAAACACTAATTTAATTTTTGAAATTTGATTACCTTTTAAAAATAAAAAATCCTAAGATTAGAAAGGCTTATACCAAATTTAGATTTGGTTATGTGGATAGCCAAAAGCTGAGGAAAATAAATTTTATTTATTTGTTGAAAAGTTTCACCAGATAAGGCACACTGAACAACAAATTGCTCATCTCTCGGTGCGACCTGGGGGAGAGGAGTTACATAATAAAATATTTTACAATAAGGCACATACAGTAGTAGAGTGACAGATTAGGTACATAGTAGACAGTTACAGATTTTAGCTGTAAACACCTGATTTACATAAAGTGTATGGCACTTCAAGTAGCACTGATTACATATAGGTAGATAACTAACAAAAAGCGGGCAGTAGCCACATGCGCAACAACAAAAGTGGGACTTTATGGAGTACAAACAATAGGTAGGAGTCGCAGCAAGTTTGCTTTATGTGTAGGAGGGCAGAGACCGTGAGAATAGTGAGCTCAAACATCATATGATGCAAAGGCTAACAAGTGTATTAGACATAAGGAGATTTAGTGGCTAGAACTTGCAGGATGTTTGCAGTATAATGGAGTTAGACAGTAGGAGCTCCAGAAGGAGCACAGGCATATCTCCAGATTACAAATGCAACAGTAAATAAGCAGAACAATCTTTAAGTGCATAGGTATAATACAGGCTTGCATGTAGGTAATGCCTAATCTAATGGTGGCAGTAAAGTATAAGTATAATGCCTGAATGGGGGGGGGGAATGTTAGGTGCAGGCACAATTAACAGAAAATAAGTTGTGGAGTGCCATAGTAAGTGAGCTGGCTGAGGAGGAAAGACGGATTTGAGATGGAAGCGAGTTCCACAGTTTTGGGATATGGTAGGAGAAAGCAGACTGGACCATAGAGGTGGACCTCAGGGGTACTCTCAAGGTTCTGTGGTCATGGGATCTGAGAAGGCAGGAGGAAGTAAGATAGGGAGGAGAGTACCCAGCCAGTAGGAGGAGACGCATTTTTCACTGTGATGCAGATGCCTGTTAGCTAGAGATGGGAAAGCCAAGGCTTGTTAAAGATGACAATAATGGGTTAACAGAGGTGCATCCAGTGCAAAACGGCAGAATGAGTTGAAAAGGGTATCCAGTCTGGCTAAGGAGGAGGTGGGAGCAGAGCAATAGACAACGTCACAGTAGTCGATGATCGGGAGAATCATCTTTTGGACCAGTTCTCGCCTAGCCAGGTGTGGGAGGTAGGCATGATTTCGATATAGGACACTGAGTTTAGGGTGAAGTTTTTTCATTAAGGCTTCAATATGTTCCAAAAAGGTGAGATGCTGATCCAGCCAGATGCCCAGATATTTGAAAGATGTAGAGGTATCAATAGTTGCCCCATCTAGGGTAGTATAACAGGGCCAGGATGGGAGTTTAGCCAGATGCTGTCTAGTGCCGAAAGTCATGGACACTGTCTTTTTAGCATTTAGAAGTAGTTTATGAGATTGAAACCAGCCCTGGACATTATTAAAATCCAGCTGGAGCCGGGAGGCAACAACTGAGGGGGATGGCCCCATGGACTAAAGGACCATATCGTGAGCATACGTGTGTATTGAAGACAAGGTGCAGACAGATGGTAGATCATTTAGAAAAATGGAGAAAAGGATAGGACCTAGTACGGACCCCGGTGGGACCCCCGTACAGATAGGGAACAGAGGGGAGATAGTATGAGAGATTTTTACCGATTGGGTGCGACCACTTAAATACGCACTAAACCATTTTATTACGTGGTCAGCCAGACCGGCAGATGACAGGGAGCAGAATAGGAGGTCATGGGAAACCATGGCAAATGCTTTGGCAAGATCAATAAAGATGGCAGATATAATATGACTGCAATCCATGCCGGACAGGATCAAATCCGTGACCTGAAGCAGCGAGGTCATAGTAGAGTGGTGTTTGCAGAAACCCGATTGATATTGGGTGAAGAAGTTTGTATCGGAGAGGTATGAAGACAGTTGGGCTAGGACTAGGTGTTCTTGAAGTATGGCTAACTTTGGGAGGAGGGAGATGGGGCGGTAATTCCCAGGGGAGGAGGTATTGCCACACTTTGGAAGTGGGAGGACGACTGCAAGTTTCCATTTTTGGGGGATTTCAGCCATATGAAAAGAGAGATTGAGAAGGGTGGTTAGAGGGGGAGCAATGGCTGAAGCAGACAGGTAAAGCAGCTTAGGATTGAGACCATCAGGAAAGCTTCCTTTGATTGGATTTAAGGCCTCTAGGGCAGTCAGTATATCTTGTGTCTGGATATTGGAGAAAGATAAGGAATACGGTGGAGTGGGTAGGCTGCTGGTAGAGTCAGGTGGCAGCTGACTATTGCTTGGGGTATAGTCTAATATGGCAGTTGCTCAGGAGGTGAAGAATGAGTTGAATGCTGTGGCTACATTAGGGTGGTCGGAGATGACAGTATTATTTATTTTGAGGATTTGGGGGGCAGGAAGCCTGGGGAGAGAAAAGAGAGTGAATTACTTTCCAGAATTTGGAGGTGTTATTAATGTTGGAATTAAAAGTAGAGCTGAAGTATTTGGCCTTAGCCAAACGAGTGGCTTTTGTACATTTATTTCTCATGGCCCTGTAAGCTTCATAGCCTTTGGGAAGCTTTGTACCTTTGTGGAGCTTCCAGGCTAAGTCCCGGCCTTTTTGGCAGGATATGAGCTCTGGAGAGATCCGGGGGTAGTGGTTCCCATGGACTCAGACACGTTGTATAGGGGCATGGTGATTCCAGGCTTTGAGGAATTTGTCACTGAAGTAGTCTGCTGCCTCATCCTGGGTGCTAGCTTCAGCTATGGGAGCCCATTTAATGTGTGCCAAGTCAAGCAGGAGGGGGGCAATATTTAGGGATTTGTATGACCAGATTTGTAATGTTTTATGGGGTGCTTTGATTTTATGTACTCTGTTTGCCAAGAAAGTCATGTAGTGGTCACTGAGAGTGTCTGCTAGAGTTCTAGATTTAATGACCCTGTGAGGATGGGAAGTGAGGGCCCAGTTGATGAGGGAGTGGTTACCCGACTTGTAGTCATGCCGAGTTGGGTCATGGATGAGTTGAGTTAAGTTGAAAGTGTGAATTACGTTATGCACTTTATTGGGTGAGGATAGCAGCCAGTTTAAGTTGAAATCTCCCATGATATATAATTCACCAGCTGAAGAGTGGGAAGCTAGAATGGCTAGGAGGTCAGAAGTTGTTTTAGGCTCTACACCAGGGCAGCAGTAGACACCAGCTACAAATATAGGTTTGGAGAAGGGGAGAGAGATTTGCAGCAGCAGGGCCTCGTAAGTTTTTGGTTATGAGCTGGAGAAGACAGGTGAAATGGATGGACGATGAGATATAAATTGCTACCCCACCACCTCTACTTCGACGGTCCTGTCACGATATTGTAAAGCCAGGGATTGTGAGAGAGTAGTCACAAATCTTGTTATTTAGCCAAGATTCTGATAGTATAATTATGTCTGGAGTGTAAGTGACCACGATGGGATATATGGCTTGGCATCCCATAGTAAATGAGGTCCCAGAAGACTGGAGAAGGGCTCACATGATCCCGCTCCACAAGAGTGGTAGCAGGGGGTGGCAGGGAACTACAGACCAGTCAGTCTTACCTCAGTAGTGGGTAAGATTATGGAGGCACTCCTTAAGGAAAGGATAGTGCTACACCTGGAATCCATAGGGGCACAGGATCCAAGACAGCATGGGTTTACAAAAGGAAAGTCCTGTCAAACTAATCTCATAGATTTCTTTGACTGGGTAACCAGAGTGGTGGACCAAGGGGGAGCAGTTGATGTCACCTACCTTGACTTCAACAAAGCTTTCGACACTGTTCCACATAGAAGATTGATAAATAAGCTGGGTAGGCTCGAGGTGGGTCAGAAGTTGGTCAACTGGGTGGCAAACTGGTTGACGGGCAGAAAACAGAGAGTGGTGGTAAATGGTATACAGTCAGAAGAGATGCAAGTCACAAGTGGGGTGCCTCAGTGATCAGTCCTGGGGCCAGTCCTCTTCAATATCTTCATTAGTGACATTGCAGATAGACTAGAGGGTAAGGCTTGTCTGTTTGCAGATGACACCAAGATCTGCAACAGAGTAGATGATCCAGATGGGGTGAGCAGAATGAGAAGAGATCTGGATAAACTAGCAAAATCGTCAGAAGAGTGGCAACTGGGATTTAATGCAAAGAAGTGCAAGATCATGCACATAGGGAAGAGAAACCCTGAAGCCACCTATAGGCTGGGAGGGGAGTTGCTGCAGTCACAAAGGAAGAAAGAGACTTAGGCATCATCATCACGGATGACCTGAAATCATCCAAGCAGACCTCAAAAGCAGTAGGTAAGGCTAGGGGGATGTTAAGGTGTATTAGTAGGGGTATCACAAGTCATAAGAGGGAGGTAATAATCCCTCTTTACAAGACACTGGTTAGGCCCAATCTGGAGTACTGTGTGCAGTACTGGAGGCCACGCCTTCACAAGGACATTCACCAAATTGAGGCAGTCCAGAGAAGGGCAACCAAAATGGTGCAGGGACTGCATCAGAAGACATATGAAGACAGATTAACGGAGCTCAATATGTATACCCTTGAGCAAAGGAGAGAGAGAGAGAGGTGATATGATCGAAGCATTCAAACACCATAAGGGCATTAACAAGGCGAAACAGTCTAACATGTTTAAATATAAGAAAAATAGCAGGACAAGAGGACACAGCATGAAATTAGAGGGAGGCCGATTAAGGGGGAATGTGAGAAAATTCTTTTTCACAGAAAGAGTGGTGGATGCATGGAACGGCCTACCTCAGGAAGTGGTGGCTATGAATACAGTGCAGGGCTTCAAACAGGCATGGGATAGGCACAAGGGAGCAATACAAATAAATATGAATAGATAGGCCACTGACAGAGCAAAGGCAGATGGCACATTTATAAGGTAGAAAAAGAAATGGGCAGACTGGATGGGCCTTGTGGTCCTTATCTGCCATCAACCTCTATGTTTCTATGTTTCTATGACTGTGGCCTGGATGAAGATACTCCCTTACATTTACTATTACTCTGTCCCCTATGTACAGCTGAAAGAAAGTTATTTTTTAGTAATATTCTACAGAATTTGGATATGGAATCTAAACAGTAGTTTAATTACTTGATGAAAACTAAGCATTTTCAACAATTAATAAACATAGCTAGTATGTGTAGAATAATAGAAAATAAAAAAAATACATATTATTTAGATACTATATATGGGAAGAGTAATTGTAAGTAATGGATAATTTATTTAATTGTCTAATTCTAACAGTATTTGATGACAGTAAGAGGAAAATAATCTTACTGATGGAAATCTGAACATATAGGGGATAAGTTTTAAAGTAGATTTTATATTTTAGCCTGCATAAGAGGTATTAATTTATGGGTAGCACAAGATGTCCTAAACTATTGTATTTATTCAACTTAAATATTGTTGTATATATGGATATATAATTGTGATGACAATGTGATTTTGTTAACAACAATTTTTTTTGTACTATTTATTACAGAGGAAATTTGCATGGACCCATGATCTTTATCTGTTAGAGTTCATCTACTTCTATAGCTTACTCCCTACTTCAAGTCATAATCCTCTATTGTGACATCACAGTTTGTGGTAATGGCAGTAAATGTGATGTAACAAGCAGTGCATTATGATCTCAGGTGAGGAGAAGGCAACAGGAATGGATGAACTTTTCAAGAGCAGCGATCCTGTATTCATGCAACTGTCCTTAGTAATAAATAATGGGGAGAAAAAATACAGAGCTAATGTGAAATATAAACTGAACTCGACAAATATTGTGTTTTGTTTAAATTATCCTGATGGTGTCAGCTGCTCATTAAAGACAAATGCCCAAGTATGCTCCTATAGGAACTTCAGTGAAAATACATTGGCTTCCTTCTGAATCCACTCTTTGTGCCTGAACTCCACTGTGTATCACAGCTAGACAGGAAGATAGGGGAGAATTCTTTCCCATACCTCTTCGCTACCCCCCCCCCAGGCAACCTACTGGTTCCCTTGGCATAGCTTCTGTAGGATACCTCTGCCCCATCACAGGGGCCATCAGCCCTCTATGTCTGTATCATTGTCTGGTGACACTGTTTCTACTTCTTTGATACTCCCCACAATAATGAACCTCATGCTATGAATGAAAGATGGGATCTTGTTTTCTGCTATGTTGAGGGGTTCATAAGGTGGTAGTAGAGATGGAGAGCAATCCCCCCATAAGGAATAACTTGGTGGGTGATAATCAGATTGAGCTTCATCATAGCTGCCCGCCACTGGTCATGGCCATCCCCTGAGGTGGATCACACAGTCACATGGTTCCAGCTACTGCAGCTGGCATAGGAAGAGGCATCAGATCACTGTGGCCTAGCCAGGCTAGATTGGTCAGTCTGTTCCTCAGGGAAAGCCCATCAAGTGACAAAGCACAGGTCATCCTGCTCAAGTACCAGTGGGTTATCCCACTTCTCTGTTTCCGTGGACATAAGTGAGGATGCTTGGAGAGAGCCCAGAAAGATGGTATCATCATTCACACTCACATCAGAATGTTTGTCATAACTCTCCACATCCTGCAGATTGACTGAAGTGTTGATAGTTCCTTCTACCCCCAGTAGCCCTGTTCCTCACATTGCATCTCTTGCAGCTCTGTGCCAGTTGGTACACTGCTGGCAACCTCAGTGCTGGCACAAGGGTATCTCAGTACCAGGCAGTCTGTCTCCCCAGCTTAGATCACAGAGCATGACTTTGCTGACAGAAGTGCCACTAACCCCCTAGTCCTCACACTTTCAGATTCATACAAATGCCAGGCACCTTTTCCTTGATGGTATGATCTGCATTGTTTGCAGGTGCAGGAAGTAGTGGGACAGACGGTGACTATGCCATGGGGTCAACATCAATATAATCAATTGGGAGTAATCACAGAAAGGCTCAACACTGTTTAGCTCTCAGCATGGCAATGGGGGACCAACCTACCTCCATGTATGCCTGGCCTCTCCTGTGCATGATTGTTCAGTTTCCTAACAGCAGTAGTGGCTGCACTGCCAACCCCGTGACAACTGTTTCAAACTCACTACAGCAATGGCCATGTAGGTTTCTGCACACCAAGCCTTAAAGAGCAAGTGCTTAGTAAGGATATATATCTTAAAAAGAATGAAAATGTGAGGCCTTTAGATGCCTTTGTAATCACTTTGTTTGCTTTTATGTGTTTCTTTAATTAAAAGATTCCAATGGAATTCCTGTATTATGATGTCAGAAAAGTTTTACTGGCAAGGTTGGTAGCATATTTCAATGGGAAACAGAAAATGTGTCTTCAGATTTTTATAGAGAAAAAACACTTTGTACCACCAAGGTATTATATACTTAATAGGAATATGTGATTTTTTTAATAACCTGTGAGCTTTTGTTATAATTTAGCAGGTGACATTTCCTTTATAACTTGGGAAGAAGAAAAGAAGTAAAACACTGTTTTAAAAATGTTAACATCATATTGGTGTACAACAATAGTGCAAACATGCAAAAGATAAAGTTTGTTGCTAAAAAGTGTATATTTCTTTTGAAAAAGATAGCAAAATGCATTTTGTTTCTCATTGAAATACATTGGACTCATAAGTCATCAGCAGTTTCTGATGTTACAATACCAGCATACTACTGAATTCTTTTTTTACTAGCAGTCTAAAACACAAAGGTGAAAACTCACTTGTTGCACTGCACTACCAAATATTTAGTAGAAAGTGATTACTAGCATACCAAAATACAATAAATAATATAGTCAGTTGTCTATTTATTAGAAGCGAACACCTTCTCTTTAAATGTGCATCCCTTATGAATAAACATACCTATAGCATGTTTTCTTTGGGGTGATCCTACCCAGATGAAATCCATGACCAAAACAGGCCTTCATGCAAGTCTTAGGATGCCTCCTTATCATGCATGCATCTTCTCAGTCCATCAACAAGCCTTCTAATCTCAATTAATAGCTTCACTTTCACTGGGATCCATTTTCTCCAGAGCCACAATAGTCATATCACTATAACACGAATCAAGCTACTCTCAGTCCTTTTGACTTCCTGCAAGCCAACAACATCATCTATGACATCACCTGTGACAGACACTCTCCCATGCAGTGGTCACCATTGTCAATGTACAGGGCTATCTTCACCCATGTCAGGGGCACTCTATTACCCTGGATGATGTCCAAGGCTCTCCTTATCTAAGAGTGGTGCTTAATAGGAGGGGACCCTAACAACAAAATATTAATTTCACCAGGTTATGGCACATGAGTGTTCCCACTGAATGTGGACCTGCAGCACCTCTGTCAGTAACCACACAAGACAGAACTGAAGCACAATTTGGTATTTACTTCAAGGAACTGACTGAATTCAGTACACAGTTGCATTCGATCCAGGGATCTCCGTTCCTTAGTGCAACACAACCCCTCCCCCCACACACACACATCATTGCGTTCTCTCCCCTCGGTCTGCTGTATTGTAACATGTTTTGGGCTACAGCACTGGTCCATTGTCATCCAGTTCACTCTGCACCTGCCTCCCAACTCAGCCTGTGCCTGTCACCTTCCTCCACACTCAACTTGCCCAGTGCTGCTGGTATTGTTTAATGTTCTTTGGGTCTACATCTCACCTTTTCCCATTCCTTCACTGTGACTGTCAGCTAGAAAGTGCTGGAACCAAACTGTGCATGTCTTCTCCTTCCATCCAGACCTTGGGGGAGTGTTGCTGATATATATGTTGTGTTGGTGGGGAGCTGAATGGGACCAGTACTTTATCCCTCAAAATTCTATAATGTGCAGGAGATGGAGCGGAGAGAATGCTGCTGACTGACATCTATGTGTGTGTTGGGGGGCAGGCTGGCTGGGATCAGCACATTATTGCTAAATGAGCTATGGTCTGGGAAATGGAGTGGACAGAAAGCTGCTGAGAAATGTGAGTGTATGTGCATGCATGCATGTATTCATGCCTCTGTCAAAAGCTTGCAACAGCTGATTCTGCATTACTGTGTAGTTTATGTGTAAAGTTTTTTTTTGTTTTGTTCTATCACTGTGATCTACTGTAAGTGTAGGATTATTACATCCTAACAGTACAACAAATACATTGCAAAGCCAACACTAATTCTATATCTCTTATCAGGTTAATGTATTATCAGTTGCTTTTGGCTGTGACCAGAACTTGTTGTTTTCAAAACTGGAGTGAGAGTATTCAGCATTTATGGAAATGTACGTATAAACAAGGAGCTGGCTGCATTAGTTGAGTAGCACAAGAGGAACAAGTTAGCACCAGAGGTTTAGAAGCCTATTACTTGTAGAGATGTGTGGAATTTTTTTCCCGCATGTGTAATTCAGTGACTTGGCCATTTCTTCACATTCACGGAATTCTGTGAAACTCACATGAAAATAAGTGAAACTGTCCCCTTGCAGAAAACTATTTGTCATAGGAAAAAAATGCTTTATTGCATTACTTTTAACAAATCTCATGGAGAAAAAGTAGTTTGGTGGGGAAACATCATGTCACGTGTAAAAATAATGCATCTTGTAGGAGATTGCTCCTGCAAGACTGCTGGATACTTTTCCCACAAGCTTTGTGAGGCATTTTTATTTCCCCTCATATGGTTGTGAGAGAGGAGATGGGCTGCAGGTAGTACACCAGAGCTTTTCAGCAACCATGACATATGATCTTTGGAGCGAGAAAGAGATCGTAAAAGTGATACAAAATCCTCCATACCTCCATAATGCAAAGCATCATGGGGTAAATATGCAAATCACCATGAAAATTAAATAAACATTCATGTTGATTTCCACATACATCCCAGGATGCTTTGCATTATGAGAGTTTGTGTGGATTTGTATTTCTCTGAAACCTGACTTTGTTGCCAATACCCTTTTTGGGTAACCCTTGCCTCAATGCTTTTGTGCTGAGGTTCTTTGCCTTGCTTTCATATTTTGGGACCATAAAAGTGGTGCACAGAAAAGAGGAGAATTTTTTTGTATGTCTCAAATATGTGTGACTTGCAAAATGAACGCATATTTGGCAAAGAATTTCTTGAAAATTGGAGAAAGGCAGTGGAATGAAGTGGTCAGCAGCCCAAATTAAGCAGCTGTGGGATAACCTAAAATGACACTATCATGATGACCTTGAAGAGATGCTGAATTTTAAGAAACAGGTCCAATGAGAACAGGAGGAGACACGAAAGAACTGGGGGAACAAGCCCAACTTGATCCATAAAATATTGGGAAGACATTTAAACTTAAAATAGCAGTATTTACTATCTTGTAAAAATTTTTGACTAATGATGTATTTATTTAGTTTTTACAAGTTTCTGCTCTAGTCTGCTTTTGCCATGCCCACTAAGAGAAAATAAGCAACTTTGTGTGGTTTTGTATTGCTTAATATCTAGAATGTGTGGCAACACCATTATTAAAAAATATTCCCTTCACAGTATGACATCAGTAATCTAAGGGAAAAAAGTAAACGCTACACAAGAGATTTTTAAAAACTGGCCATAGCAATTATTAAATAATGCACCGTACTTGTTTAAATGCCACATTTAGGTCTCCCACATTTTCCTCACTGAACTCCACAATGCAGGTACAGGTGAGTAGCCCTGTTGTGCTTACTGCTTAGATTGGTTTGGTTGCCATCTTTATAGACTTGAGACATTTAATTGCAAAACTGCAGAGAAAGACATTTTTTAAAATATTTTAGGAAATAATAAACTGCTGCTTTAACAGAGTTTAACTGGTCTGAAAAATAGCAATTAAAGCTAACCTTCTGCTGCATGTGCTGCTGAAAGGTTACCTATCCTATACTTTTTCATTTATTGCAGATAACAATCCACCCCTTATGGCACATGCCCCTGGCCCCAGGAGTGATAATAACTGGAGCAAGAGTACTGCTGCTGAACCTGATCCAAGTAATTGCCCATTAAGTATGGACTAGTACTTGCTCTTACTTGTAGATATTAGGTGCCAGATTTGCAAAGGCCCAAGAATGCTGCAAGCCTGTGGTGCATGAAAAATATGATGCAGTGGGCTTGCAGGCAAGAAATGAGATTTTCAGTCCCATGTGGCAAACTGATGCTCGCTAGACCAAGGCTCCACTGTCCACTGGTAATTCAATATTTAAAACCGATAATCACCCCCCCCACATTACACTGCTGCACAAACCTCCCAACTCTCCCTTCACCCCAAAGCCAAAGTACCTAATTATTAACGAGCACCTTTCCCAGTCCTTTTGACTTTCATGTATAAATTACTCTTTTTGTACCGATTCTGGAATTGTATTTCGTTATTGTCCTCTGCAGTTAGTTTTTGCATTCTGAGCTGCTAAAAACTGCAGGGTATATTAGCACTTCTGTAGCAAGCCTGGTGTTGCTGTGGACCCAAAGCTGTACTGCTGACATCACTATATGTCAGAGAAGTGACTCACACTGTAGTAAAGTGAAGTTGCAGCAGTTTTGCAAGCAAAAACTACATTACTAGGTGTACATACTGTGGTCCCTCATCACCGACACCCTATTAGCAATGCATTATGCCAAAATCCAAATGCTTTGTCAGTATGTCTTTTTGTAAAATTGTCTGACTCTGCCTCTGTAACAAAGCATGGGGCTTGAGAGAAGGTCGAGCTGTTATCAGCACTTTTCCTAGTCTTTTTGACTTTCATGCATAAATTACCCCACCAAAAAATGTAAAACTGTAAAAAAGAAAAAAAGTCCACCAGTGTCTGTTGCAGCCCTCACTGTAACTGCACCCCCAGCCCAACCCACATTATTATTATGGCACGGGTGCCCAATCCCCTATGCCAGCTACTACTCCCCACCCTGCCCCTTTTAGTAATGAAGCACCAGGGAACTCACCCCCTGTGTTGCCAAATATAACAGTGACAATGGGGGTGCCCAATCTCCCAGTGTCTCTACCTGAAATAGAGAAAACCGTCACTCGCCATTTTTTTTTATTTTGTAAACCTGTAAAAAAGAAAACCATCCATCGATGTCCATTGCACCGTTATTCCCCCCATCCGACCATCCCACTCAGCACCCACCACCCCAAGCCCTTACTTACGCACCTGAGGTCTAATGCTGTAATCCTCTCTGGACTACAGACACATCTTCATTCTTCAACGCTGGACTGCAAACTGAGGAAATCAGATATGCGGTTCAATGTATTTCAATGGGATTTTGAACTTAGTGGCATAACTTGGCCATTTTTTAATATATTGGCACCAAATTTTCAACATGCTTTTTTTGGGACCCTACCTCATGAACAATTCAAGTCAAGGTAGGCAAATATGTCCCAAAAGGTGATTCCACAATCACTGCAAGAAATCACCTTTCAGGCAGGAGTTGAAAACTTTCTCCACCATTGTCCATGAGGTGGGGTCATAAGAAGGCTATGTTGAAAATTTGGTGTAAAAATATAAAAAAAAACAATGAAGTTATGAATCTATGTTGAAGTTTGCAAACGCAGGCTTGTAACTTTTATAATTTTCAATATTTAGCTCCCAAAGTTTGAACATAGCCATTTCTTGACAACATTTCATGAATGTGACAGCTGTAATTTTTCAAAGCCTGACCAAAATGTGTTCTCACATCTCAAAAGGTGATTTCACTGTCACTGCATGAAATCACCTTTTGGGCAGGAGCTGAACATTTTCTCTGCCCCTGTTTATGAGATGGAATCATAAAAAGACTATGTTAAAAATTTTGGCCCAAAAATGTTAAAAAATGACAAAGTTACGAGCCTATGTTGAAATTTACAAATGTAGGCTCATAACTTTGGTAATTTTCAATATTTTGACCCCAAACTTTCAACACAGCCATTTCTTCATAGCACCTCATGAGTGTGATAGCTGTTATTTTTCAAATCATGGCCAAAATATGATTTTGTACCTGTCGCACTGAAGCATGTTTCAGTGGGATGGAATGATGTTTTGGAAGGGATTTGAAAATCTTCACCTACTTATTTATTTTATTTATTTATTTAAGAGATGTACCAGGAAGGCATACTGAGCAGAGTACCGCTCGATTCCAGATGCACCCTGGGGTAAGGGGTTACAGGAGTGCAGTACAAAAAATACAAAAATCAGTACATACAAATCAGCAGGTAACAACAGTGGCCCATAATTCAGCACATGAGTAATTAGTAGATAACAACAAGTGGTCCAGAAGGATGGATGCAGAAGCTGAGATGCATATGGTAGGTACAACGAAAAAAGGATGAGGAGTATGCCAGGTAGTGTTGTACTAGCATGGAAAATTTCTCAATTACATCGTGTGGTTAGAGATACAATACTATTTGGGTAGGCAAGCATATCTACAGCAGCAGTAGAGAGGAGTCAGCGGCAAAAAGGTGCTGAGTAGAGAATGGGCCAGAAGCTGATAAGAGACATGCAGGGAATTTAGCGATGGGGAAAGCATGTGCAGTTGGTAGCAAAATGCTCTTTGAGGAGGGCATTACGTTGGGGAGTACTTATAGTGAGTCTGATGTCGGCTGCCAGTGAGTTCCATAATTTGGGCAGTCTGAAACTAAAAGCTACCTGACCTGATCGGATGGATCTGTGGGGAATGTGAAGGAGCCTGGCATCAGTGTTCCTGAGATCGTAGGTAGGTGGGGGGGGTGGCGGTTAGAGATGTTGATAGATAGGAGGGCAGCGTGTGAGACCAGAATTTAGCAGTAATTCTAGCATGGTGCAGCAAACGCCGATTTTGGAGTGACAGGAGGTCGAGGGACTGGTAGAGGTCGCAGTGATGGGTATTGGGAGGGAGGTCCAAGGCGAACCGGCAGAAGGAGTTGAAAATGGGATTTAACCTGGCTAAGGATGTAAGGGGGGCGGTGCTGTAAATGATGTCACCATAGTCAAAAATTGGGAGGATAATTTTTTGCACCATTGCTTGCCTGGTTGGTAGGGGGATGCAAAGTTTGTTGCGGTGGAGAGCTCCCAGCATGGTATGTAGTTTTTTTTGCAGTGTGTCTACATGTGCTGAGAAGTCCAGATGCTGATCTAGCCAGACGCCGAGGTAGCGATATGTGGAGCATGCCTCAAGTGGAGACCTATCCAAGTTATAGAATGTGGGCACATCGGTAAGCCGGGATAGTTTGGCTCGGGAGCCGAAGGTGAGGGAGACAGTTTTTTTTGAGTTGAGGAATAGTTGATTCTCCAGAAACCAGCGTTGGATGGAGTCAAAATCCTTCTGAAGGTAAGCTGATACGGTGGCACCAGATGGGCCAGAGGCGAAGAGCACCGTGTCGTCCGCGTGCATATGGATGCCAGATTTTGTGCAGACAGTAGGCAGATCATTTAGGAAAATTGAGAAGAGCAGTGGGCCAAGTACAGACCCTTGAGGTACACCACTGATGACAGGGAGGGTGGAGGATAGAGCCGAACCGATGCGGATTGCTTGGAATCAGCCTGTTAGGTATGAGTGGAACCAACTGAGTGCAGATGATGACAGGCCAGTTTGGGCAAGTTTGGATAATAGTAGGGGGTGTGAAACCGTGTCGAAAGCTTTTGCCAGGTCAATAAAAATAGCTGCGGTTATGTCTCCATTGTCAATGCCTGTGAGGATGGAGTTGGTGAGGTGAAGGAGGGATGTGGTGGTGGAGTGATTTTTTCTGAACCCGGCCTGAAAAGGGGTGAAAAAGGAGATTGTATCTAGATAGGTGTGCAACTGGGATAGGACAAGGCGCTCTTGAATTTTGGCTAGGATTGGGAGCAGAGATATAGGCTGGTAGTTCATTGGGGAGGAGAGGTCCCCTCCCTTGGGGAGAGGGAAGATAGTGGCCTGCTTCCAATTTGTGGGGACGGTGCGTAACTTAAAAGACAGGTTATAGAGCATAGCTAGGGGGCAGGCTATGGCCAGGGCGGAGAGCTGTAGCATTTTAGAATCTAGCCCCGATGGGCATTTTCCTTTGGATGCATTTAGTGAGTGAAGAATTTTCAACACCTGGTCAGGGGTGACTGGGCGGAGCGCGAAGGAGGCCAGGGGAGTGGGGAGGTCAGTGGGGACTTTGGGGAGAGCGAGGGGTGGAGGGTGGGGTGGGGTGGGAGGAGAGTAGGGAGGCAGTAGCGGCGGAGAAAAGGGCATTAAATTCGGTGGCAACCAGAGAGGGTCGTTTATTTATTTTTTTTTAAATTTAGCTTTTTCCTCCTCCTTCCGAACCCTCACCCACCGCCTAGGCATCCACCCGGTCACGGGCCACCGGCTTCTATCCTCACATCAGCCACCGCGATACCCGTAGCTTACCCCCCCCACTGATGGGGCCTAACTTCCGTCCCGAAATGTGGCACCGTCAATAAGTCAGAGTTCAGCGCAAGGACAAATCGAAACATGACGAGGAGCTTCAGTCGTGGCGTGACTGGCTCCATCTTTTACCTGTTTTCTAGGAGGCGAGTGCGTACAACGACACCCGTCTGCCCGCCTCAAGTAAGTGAGCTCGGAGTGTGGTTGTTCCTGGCCTCCGCCAGAGTCCCCATCACCCGAGCTGGCCCGACCCTCCCGGAGAAGGAGAGCAGTCCAACGGACGCCATCCATCTCCTCAAGCGGCCTCCGACTTTACCCGGTCCGCTCAACCCCGGTCGCCCGCCGCAAGTGAAATTCTAACCGCTGCGCCGACGGGCCGGCTGAGAGGGTCGTTTATGATTTTGCCTGCGAGGTTGAGGGTGGGGGTGGGAGGTTTGGTTGGAGGGGTGAGGAGGGATTTTATGGATTTCCAGAATTGCGAAGGGTGGGTGTGGTTTTTGTTAAAAGCTGTTTTGAAGTAGTTTGATTTGGACTGCCGGATGAGTCTTGTGCAGGCATTTCGAAGAGCCCAGTAATGCTCTTTGGCTGGTTGAGAACCGGTGGCCTTGAAAGATTTCCATGCTCAGTCCCTGGCACGGAGTTGTTCCATGAGTTCAGAGGTTACCCAGGGCAAGTGTGAGCCTCTTACTCTGGATCTCCTTAACGGGGCATATAGGTCCCAGATAGCAAGGAAGTTTGAAGAGAAGTAGCTCAGGGCCTCGTCCATGGTAGTGGCATTAGGGATGGGAGACCAGTCAGTGGTGGTGAGGGCGAAAAGGAGCTCCAGGGAGATCAAGGATGGTATGTATGTGCTCTATGTGCAGCAGACGGGGTGGGGGAGCCAGGGGATGGAAGATTTTACGCACTATATAGATCATATGGTGGTCGCTAAGAGAGTCCGGTAGGAGGCCTGCATTGAATATCCTATGTGGGTGGGTAGTGAGTGCCCAGTCCAGTAGTGTGTGATTGTTTGATTTGTGGTTTAGGTGGGTGGGTTCGCCTATTTGCTGGTGCAAGTTTAGAGCGTTTACTTGACTGCGTGTTTTTGATGCTGCACTTCCCAGCCAGTTCAGATTGAAATCACCAAGGATGTGGAGTTCACCGCCCTCTGTGAGGGCCCTCAGGTTGCCAAGGTGTTCGAGGATGCTGGTTAGCGGTGTGTTTGGTGGGCAATATGATCCAGATATGTAAACAGGGATAGAATGGGGTAGGGGGATTTTGATCAGGAGAGAGTCAATGTTTGTTAAGGGTATTAGTGAGGTAATTACAGAATACTGGAGGTTTGAGGCAACATACATAGCAGTACCGCCATTCTTCTTCTTCCCCTGCCTGTCTTGGCGGATTAGTGAAAAGCTAGGTATTGAGAATTCCTCGTCCCGGTGATGGGGCTTCAGCCAAGACTCTGTGATGATTACAATGTCTGGGCGAAGGGCGAGGACAGATGTTTGGAGTTCGGCTATTTTATTTAGGATGCTACAGATATTAATATGCATGATTTTGAGACCTTTAGGGAGGTGTGTGGGAGGTGCCGTTGATTGGGCAGCTGTGGGTGCCTGTGGACCAGGGTTCTGTTCAACGTCCCCTGCTATGAGCAATAGGAAAACCAGGGCGTGTCTTAACAGGCGTATGAGCTTAATTGGTGCACCCCTCCGGGTGGAGCGATATGCTGGAGTGGAGTTTGCCTTAGGGGCTGAGTAGAGTTGGAGGAATAGGGCGGGTGTTGTGGGGAAAGAGGGGAGGATAGTTCCCCAGGGGACAGTTAAGGCCCCTGGTGGAGGAGGTGATTTACTGGAGCTGAGGAGGAATGGGGTGTGGTCTTGGGAGTAGGGGTGTGAGGTGACAGGGGGTCAGGTAGGGTAGGGTTTACTGAGGGGGGAGGGAGGATGAGGCTATGCAAAGCATAATGAAAATTGCAGTAAGGAACTGCATTTTTTTTTTCTTGGGTGTAGAGGAGGGAGATGACAGGATGCTCAATGGTGGCCACTAGTGGTTTTGAAATATAAGGGACTAGTGGGAAAGTGGGCTGATTGGTTCACGAGCTATGAGGTATGACACCACCACAACTATATAAAGAAGAGCCGACCAAGGGTGGTGGTGGGGGCGGTGGGGAGCCTGCGCATAGTGCAGGCGGGGCTAGAGCTCTTCTTCAGAACTGGGAAGAAGCTGCAGAGCAGAAAACACTGGCTACCTGCGCATTGAATCCTCGGCTTGCTCCCGGGGGAGGGTCCTTCAGTCTTGTGTGTGGGCTGTGGGAAGGGCTTGGGACTCCTGCCCTCGCGACCCGACCTCCGGATTCTGCAGAAAAAGAAGAGGCTTATAAGTAAGGTAAGCAGCTAGTGGGCGGAGCGTCCTAATTTGTAAAACAATCAATGCTTGGGGATAAAATAACAAATCAGCCTCCCGTTTGCAAGGAGAGTAGGTGCGGTGGAAAACGCAAGTCAGGGATCGGGTTAACAAAAATTAAATGAGGGAAAAGCCCCTTGCTAACAGCAGGCTGTAGATACTGAGCAATTCTGCAGTTCCCCTAGGTACAGCACCAGCTACACCACCCGCCAGCAGTTACTTCCCCTGGGCAAGCTGTGTGTTTTACTGTTTTAACAATTCCCCCTGTCTACAGAACTCTCCCCTGAATTAACACAATATTACAGAAATATAGGATTGGAGGCAGAACACTCCCTTAAATACAATATGACTATACTGTAGGCATAGGTTGCACTCCAGCAGTTAGGGTCTATGGCAGTGCAGTGAATAAAAAAGGCGCCAATTTCAAAACTGTGGCGTGGTAGAGTTCTTCTTCAGAACTGGGAAGCAGCTGCAGAGCAGAAAACACCGGCTACCTGCACGTGAATCCTCGGCTTGTCTCGGGGGTCCTTCAGTCTTGTGTGTGGGCTGTGGGGAGGGCTTGAACTCCTGCCCTCACGACCCAACCTTTGGATTCTGCGCTGCTGAATCCTCAGCTTGTCTCGGGGGTCCTTCAGTCTTGTGTGTGGGCTGTGGGAGGCTTGGGACTCCTGCCCTCGTGACCCAACCTCTGGATTCTGCACGTTGAATCCTCGGCTTGCTCCTGGGGGGGGTCCTTCAGTCTTGTGTGTGGGCTGTGGGGAGGGCTTGGGACTCCTGCCCTCGCGACCCGACCTCCTGGTTCATTAGGTGGGGTAATAAGAAGGCAATGCTGAAAATCTGATGTACACATGTGATGAAATGCCCAGGTTATGATTGACTGTTACACTATTTTAGTGTTCATGTATAACTTCACTAATTTTCAATCTTTTGACTCCAAACTTTCAAGATAGCAATTTTTCCACATCATCTTATAAATGTGATGTGTCATTTTTACATTCGCTTGTGCGCATGTGCAAGGAACGTTTTGGGAGAGTAGCACACTTTAGAGGTGTGCCTCTCCCTTTCAATCCACTGCTCCATTGAGCAGGTGTGGCAGTCCTGCACCAATGGGTGGAAGCTGTGTGTAATAGCGGTGATGCTCGCTTCAAAGACCACGCTGTCATCCACAGAGCACGGCAATCACCCAGGCCACTCCGCCTGCCCAGATCTTTGCTGCCACGCTGGAGCCCACCCCAGCATGGCAAACATCCCGCCAGCTCATCCTGCCGACGGGGTGCCCAACCCCTGTCGGCTCCACGGCCCCCAAGCCATCCTTCTGCCACGCTGGAGCCCACCCCAGTGTAGCAAATGTCCCATGTAGTCTTGTTTTTTTTTTTACCTGTAAAGCAAAAACGGTCCCACGGCGCTTCTCCCAGTCCCCCCTCCCACAACCCGCATCCACCCACTGCACACTCAGCCTCCCCACACCCCCTCCTCACCCCATACTTACCCTCGGAGCTCGGCGCGACGATCTTCGGTGGACCGGGAACACGTCTGCACTCTTCAAAGCCGACCGCGAACTGAGGAAATGCCGGTAAGCTGTATAATGGGCCAGATAGGGGGTTTTCAACTTTATTGCATATCTCAGGCATTTTTGGGAATTTTGGCACCAAATTTTCAACATGGGGTCTTTGGGACCCCTTCTCATGAATGAAGTCACTGTCATGGCATAATTCGGGCCCAAAGGGTGATTTCACAGTCACTGTGTGAAATCACCCTTGGGCCTGAATAACGCCATGACAGTGACATCATTCATGAGAAGGGGCCCCAAAAACCCCATGTTGAAAATTTGGTGCAAAAATTCCAAAAAATGACTGTTTTACGAGTGTGCGTTGTGCAGTTCCTACACAGGCTCGTAAGTTCGCGAATTTTCAATATTTTCACTCCAGATTTTCAACATTGCCATTTTACCACACCTCCTTATGAGCAGTACAGATGTCATTTTTCACATCCTGCCCAAAACATGTTTCCCTTCATGTAGCGCACAATGGCGCAGTCCGTAGTCTTGAAATCAATGTATGGGATGCATTAAGAAAATCACAGTGTCACTGTTCATGAGCAGAGATCTTAAAATGGCTATGTTGAAAATTTGGTGAACAAATTCCTAAAAATAACTGTTTTACATGAAAAGCGCAGTTCACCACTGTAGCTGTATAGTTTGCTTTTCAATATTTTCACTCCAGATTTTCAACATTGACATTTTACCGCACCTCCTTATGAGCAGTACAGCTGTCATTTTTCACATCCTGCCCAAAACGTGTTTCTGCCCATGTAGTGCACAATGGCGCAGTCGGTGTACAAAATCAATGTATGGGACACAGTAAGAAAATCACAGTGACACTGTTCTTTAGCAGAGGTTTTAAAATGCCAGTGTTGAAAATTTGGTGAAAAAATTCCTAACAATGACTGTTTTACGACCGTGCATTGCACAGTTCCCACGCACGCTCGTAGGTTTGCGAATTTTCAATATTTCCACTCAGATTTTCAACATTGCCATTTTACCACACTTCCTTATGAGCAGTACAGCTGTCATTTTTCACATCCTGCCCAAAACGTGTTTCTGCCTATGTAGCGCACAATGGGGGTAACAAAAAGGTCATGCTGAAAATTTATTGTGCAAATACCAGCAATCGCACAGGGCATTAGGGTAATGCACCATACGTGCCAAACACCACTGCAAATACCTGCAAGTGAACGTTCGGCATTGACAAATGCTTGTTAAATCCTGGACAAGATGTGTTTTTACACGTCTGGTGAAAAATGACATTTTGGTCAATACACTATAAATGGCACATGTCATGTATATAAAGCAAATCCCAAAACAAGTCTCTTCAAAAGTTGGGGGTCATAGAAACATAGAAGATGATGACAGTAGGGGACCGCAAGGTCCACCTAGTTTGCCCAAGTAAATACTTTCTACCTCTCCCCTCCTTTGCACCCCTGGTTTAATGATACCTTTGTGCTTATCCCTAGCTCTCTGGAACCCTTTGACTGTTTTTGTGCTCACGGCCTCAGGAGGTAGGCTGTTCCAGGCATCCACCACCCTCTCAGTGAAAAAGAACTTCTTAGTGTTGTCCTGAATTTTCCCCTTTCAGTTTCAGATCATGTCCCCTTGTTCTACTACCTTCCTTAAAGTGGAATAGTTCCTGCATCTGCATCTTATTTATACCCTTTGTAAACACCTTGATGTACTTCAAGGTCTGTATCATGTCTCCCCTCTCCCTCCTCTGTTTCAGGAAGCACATGTTTAATTCCCTCAACCTATTCTCATATGTCATCTGGTATAACCCTAGAGGCAGTATAGCACAGTGGTTTAAGGCTCTGAGCTGCAAATCTGGTGATATCCAGCAGACTAGACCTGGGTTTAAATCCCACAGCTTCCACTTGCATACTGTGTGACGCTGAGCAAGTCACTTAATTTCCTTGTGCTCCCAGGTTGCACCTGTAAAAAAAGCTTTCAGCTTAGTGTGCTACTCCTGGTTAAACAATTAACATATCATTTTTGTTGCCCTTCTCTGCACTGTCTCTATCCTATCAATGTCTTTTCTAAGGTGTGGTCTTCAAAACTGGATGCAGTATTCCATGTGGGGGTGGACAAGTGCCTTGTAAAGTGGCAATATCTCTTCCCTCCTTCTGCTTGTGATTCCTCTACCCACTTTCATGTCATCTGATATTATGATCCCCAGGTCTCATTCCTGGATGGTTGCAGCTAGTCCCCCCCATGCAAGTAATACTCCCTCTTTGGCTTGCTTCTTCCTAGGTGCATGATTTTGCACTTTTTGGTGTTGAATTTCAGCTGCTGTGCTGTGGACCACTGCTCCAGTTTCTGTATGTCTAATTCCATTTTCTTTACTCCCTCTGGGGAATCAACCCTGTTGCAAATCTTTGTGTCATCTGTGAACAGACACACCTTCCCATCCAGCCCATTTGCAATATCGGCTATGAATACACTGAATAGCAGGGGCCCCAACACCGAGCCCAGGTGCACCCCACTGGTTACCTCGCTCACTTTTGATAATGTGCTGTTTAACTGCACTCTTTGTGTTCTACCGTGTAGCCAATATTTCACCCAGTTTACAACCTCATGTCCCACCCCCATACAGTCCAGCTTCTTTACCATCCTTCTGTGTGATACAGAGTTGAAGGCCTTACTAAAGTCAGGGTAGGCCACATCAACTGCTCCACCATTTTCAATTGCCTTAGTAACCCAGTCAAAGAACTCAACAAGGTTTGGCAAGACCTACCTATGGTGAACCCATGTTGTTTGTGATCCTGCTGACTGCTGGATTCCAGGAATGTTAGTATTCTCTGCCTGAGTAAGGTTTCCATCAATTTCCCCACAACTGATGTGAGACTCACTGGGCGGTAGTTTCCTGCCTCCTCCCTGCTCCCAGATTTTGAAGTGGGACCAGCGATGCCCTCTTCCAGTCCTCTTGAACGTCTCTGCTCCATAGTGATTTAGTAAATAGGGCTGCCAGGGATGCTGCCAGTTCCCTTCCCAGTTCTTTCAGGATTCTGCGGTGTATATCATCCGGTCCCATGGTCTTGTCCACCCTTAATATGTTTAGTGCCTCTAAGACTTGGTCTGCTGTGAAGGGGCTTGGATCGGCTGTTAATCCATTGGTGTAGTTATTAACTGGCTCTGGTACATTGCCCTCTTCCTCCTTTGTAAACAGTGAGCAGAAGTACCAATTTAGGACTTCTGCCTTTTCTCCATCCTCCTCTACTAGATTCCCTTCCTCAACTGCTAGTCTAACTATACCCTCCTCAGTTTTCCCTTTTCCCTCATATACCTAAAGAAGGTTTTGTTGCTTCACTGTGCCCCCACTGCAATTTTCACCTCAGTCTTGGCTTTAGCCTTCTTTTATCACCTTACTTGTCTCCCTGTGTTTCTCTATATATGCTTCCTTATCCTTTCTTCCTTTGATGCTTTGTATTTCCTCTAGGCAGCCTTTTTGTCTTTCACTATAGTTGATACTTCTTTCGAGAACAAGAGATGTTTTTTTTTTCTTTTTTGCTTTACTTACCTATCTGGTGCTTTGGTCTGTGACTGTTTGAATAGCTTCCTTAAGGCTTTTCCACATCTCTTCCACCCTTTTCCCTTCTGTGAATTTTAAGACTCCCGTCAGGCTTTCCCTCATTTTCTGGAAGTCAGCTTTCCTAAAATCTAGGACCCTCATTTTGGAGCGGCTTGTGTCTTCAGTCGTGTTTACTTGGAAGCTGACCATGCGGTGGTCGCTATTCCCCAGATGGCACCCAGCTTCAGTCCCCCTTACCCTTTCGTTGTTGGTGAGAACCAGGTCCAGGACTGCTTCTCCCCTTGTTAGTGTATCTACAAGCTGCCTTAGACCTGTTCCTGTTAAGGCCATTAGAAAGTCTCTGCTTCTTCTTGTTGCTGCTGCATGTGTTTGCCTGTTTATGTCAGGTAGGTTTAAATCTCCCAGCACTATTACTTCACCTTTGTCACTTTGTGCATTTTTTTTGTGTAGATCCTTGTCCCCTTTTTCCCCTATGTTGGGGGCCTGTATACCACACTGATTCTGATGTTAGCTATATTCCCTGTATCCGCTGTTAACCACAGGGCTTCAGTCTGGCTAGGAGACCCCTGTATCTCTGTGGTTGTTATTCCCTCCCTGACGTATATTGCCACCCCGTCTTTTCTCTTTCCTGTCCTTCCTGTATAGGTTGTACCCTAGGATCACTGTGTCCCAGCTGTGGTTATCCATATACCAGGTTTCTGTCACAGCTTTCCAGTCTAGGTCCTCCTCAGCCATTGTAGCCATGAGATCCGAAAGCTTGTTTGTTAGATTCCTAGAATCAAAACATTAAAACCAAAAAAAAATTGTTTAACAAGCATCAAATGTTCAGCATTGACAAATGCTTGTTACAGGAAACATTCAAGTGTTATCTGAGGGGCAGAAGAGGAGGCTATAGCTCAAATTTGAAGAAAATGAAAGCAGAAGCAATAAAGAAGTTCTCCTGAAAGAACACAAGAGAAAAGAAAATCTTAATACAAAAATTCTGTATGAAATAATGAACTTAAATATGAGATTGGTAGGAAACAAAGAGACAGGGTTGAATTTGCACTTTAAAGAATAAAACAAAATTCTGGGAATAAAGGATACAGCCAGGTAAACTATTAGCATATAGACTTTTAAAATGATGCAGAACAGGACACTAATAGTAGCATGTAAAGATGCAAATAGAAAATTGGAGAGGTCTACAAAAGGAATAAATAAAATCTTTCAAAATTACAATAAAAAAACTCTATGAAACTCAAATAAGCATAACAAATAATGACATGTATACAATGTATGTAGGGATTCCACTACTTACATAAATGCATTACTTCCCCAAGACTCTGACCAAAGTAAAAGATACACGATGTTATTCACTCAATGGGTAAATAACACTGTTTATTTTTTCACTTGCCTACATCACAATCACCATGACTGACAGTCCATTCTGCCAAACCCACAATGAATCTGCTCTTAACTGACCCTAACCCAAGCCCACCCCCAGGCCTTCCTCTAATAATTACTTTGCTACCCCACTATACCGCACCTCCCTCAGCCAGTGCTCTCTCTCTCACTTACAGGGGCACCAGAACTCTTCATTGCACTGCCTCAGTCCCTCATCCGGTGCCCTTTCACTGCTGTCTTCAAAAGCACTTTAACAAACCTGCTCCTGAAAAACCTGACTTCTGCCCCTAGTCTTACTTCTTCCTGTTCCCTTATCTGCCCTCCTATCTCCCTGCCCACTTCTCACTAATGTCCCCAGCAAAACTTTGTATATTATGCTGGCCCTAATCCCTGTAAATGTTGATGTTACCACTGCAATTGCCTTATACATTTCTCCTGTTGTCAACATCACCCACATGCATTCGTTTATACCCTGCCTTCCTAGTTTTTGGTATATTGTTTATTTTGTGTATTGTAATATAGCTCTGTTTTATTTTGCTTTATTATAATTTGTTGCTGTACGTATTGTTTCACCTTTTTCCTTAATTTTTTATCACTCTTCTCATTCTTTTGTATGCCTGTTCTTACTCTGTTGTTTACAATGGACGCTTATGAAAATGGGCATTTTTTTGCTCTTATGCCGTTCCAGTATAAAATAAAAATGAATGAATGAATTGTCACACAGAACACAGACACTGTATAAACAGATCATACAATGGTCTGCATTCAAATATGCCATTAATTTCCATACATGTGGTGGTGGGGCTTTCATAACTCACTCATGGCTTTCCACTCATGAGGTATGGTCCCACTCCCTTACTCATGGAAATAAATGGCATATTTGAACACAGGCCATTGTATATCCTTTATCTATAAGTTCCTTACAGAAAATTAAATAAAACCACTAAAACAAGACAAACTTCAAGCAGCAATTAAATTACTAACTGCTGGGAAAACACCAATAACAGATGGATTGGCTAGTGAGCTATATAAGTATAGGGTCCCTCTGATAGTTACACATATGCTGAATATGCTTAATGAATCACACAACAATGGTTACCTTCCTAAAACTCCAAGAGAAGCCCTCTTAGTACTAATATGAAAGAAAGATAAGGACACAGAAGAGTGTTCAAACTGCAGACTAATATCCTTGTTGAACACAGATTATAAATTTCTACCAACCCCCCGAATAACAGGATTTTTAATATAATCCCAAACATTATCCATAAAGAGCAAGCAGGCTTCATCAGAGGAAGGCAAGGATCGGATAACATTAGGAGATTGACGCTAGTGTTATGGACATCTAAATAAATCAGAGAAATCAGCAGCATTGCTCTCATTGGCCTTGGAGAAGGCCTGCCATTCAACAGAATGTCCATATCTTAAAGCTGTCCTAAAAATATTTGGCTTCTTCAAGTCCTATGTAGACTGGATCACAGCCTTAAACACAAATGCATCAGCAGCAGTCCTAAAATATGAACTCAAATCAAATAATTTTAAACTAAATAGAGGCACATATCAAGGCCTTTTATTATCCAAGCTTGTCTTTATTCACCCTGGAACTATTGTTTGTGCAAATTAAAATAGATCAGAGAGCAGAAGAGATTAAAATTAATGGGAAGACTTGTAAATTGCTAGTACATGCAGATGCCATGCGGGTCACAGTGCAACCTCCAAACGCTTCCCTTCCAAGTTTAATTTACCTGATGGATAAGAAGTAAGATTGCAGTTCTATGGGTAAATTGGACCAAATCTGACATTATGCCACTCAAAAAAAAAAAAGTACAGCCAAAATGCAATTAGATTCAGCTGCTGGACGTCTAAAATAGAAAGACTCCTTTGCAACTTATTTAGGCATCAAGAAAAAGAATCAGATGGACAGATGAAGGTTTGTCTGACATACATCATATATCATGTGTATTCTTAGATTCATGCTTACAATCTGATTGTGACTATCTTTCCTCTACAGAAATATATAGATCCTTGAAATGTTTTTTCCAATTTATGTGCTTTCTTTTATACTGTTGGTAAGGGCAATGGGTGCTATGCACAAAGTGGGTGGGGCTACATGGAAAAGTCATGTACCTCACCCATGACCTTGCGCCCCTCGAACAGGTGCACCCATACCAGCATTCACCAATGCTGGCCACCTGTCCATGGCTCCTCCCAACCTGGCATGCAGGACTCCACAGGGCAGCCAGGGGCAGAGTCATGGACCCAGGCAGGAATCCAATGGGATGCCCATTCTGAGTCCAATAGTGGAGCCGTTACACTGTGATGCAAGGGTCCAGGGTAGTACATGCCTACTGCAGGCACCCAGACCCATGCAGCATGGCCCCTATGGCTGGTCGATGCACCAGCCCAGCCCCAGGTGCACAGTGTCTTCCCGGCACACTTCAGAACCCCTGTGTCAGGACTCTGATCCACACACCCTCAATGGCAGCGTTGCCCCGACCAAAATGTGGCCATACCTCTGAGCCCCCATTGGCTGGCGTGTGCTACAGTCCCCCCTGAAACATCAGAAGTGTTGGGCACTTGCCAATCCCACTGTCCCTGCTCTAACTGGCTGCCTAGTGGGCAGGAGCAGCACCGCAAAGAGCACTGGCATGGTCCCTTGGTGTCCAGCAGATGGAGACCCTTGGGGCACACAGAAAGTTATGGCAGGGTCTACCCTGCCATACCCTGTGCCACCCTCTGCACCCATATGGCCAGCACTATGTGGTTTAGTGCATACTGCATAGTGCTGGCATGCCCCTGGAATGCCCCCAGCATGGTGCTGTCCATGGACGTGGGGGATCGGGTGCAGTGGATCTGCATGCCCCCTGTTTGTGCATCCTGTGCAGGGGCATAATGAGTGTGGAGTGGCTACACACCAGAGATATGTGTGCATAGCCACTCCACCCCTTTCTTGCATAGGGCCCAATATTAGAGCTAATAAAGGGTGGTTTGATCAGGCCTGTAGGTGCAAAAAGCTAAGTTCTTAGCACTGATTAAAGCTACCAAGTTACAACCTTCTAGATCTAATTGTAAACTCTTAAACAGAGAAAGGAAATTATATAAAAAATTATTTCAAGGAAAAAAGCATGAGTATTGCAAACAATGTGAGTCTATGTTTAATATAATAATAATAATTTTATTTAATATAGCGCCTTTCAAAGTATCAAAGCACTTCACAAATACAAACACACTCAATTAAACAACAAATAAGCATAAAATCATAGAAAATCAGGAAATGCATTTTCCCAGAGAAAGGTCATCATTGCCTGCTTAAAACTCCCCACAGTCCTGCACTCTCATAGCTGACGAGGTAGAGAATTCCAAAGGGATGGGGCAACAAGCATAAAAGCCTGTGCCCCAGATGACTTCAATCTAACCCTCGGAATCTCCAGCAACCCCTCATCAGCCGAGTGGAGTTGTCGCATAGGGGTGTAAGGAATCAGAAGTTCTTTCAAGTAGTCAGGACCCAGTCCGTGTAAGGCCTTGTAGGTTAACAAACCTACCTTAAAGGTGATCCGCCACTGAACTGACAGCCAGTGCAGATCATGCAGCACTGGGGTTATATGAGATCTGCTTGATACCCCAGTCAATAAACATGCCGCCGCATTCTGCACTAGCTTCCAGTGGCGGTTATCAACCCCAGGAAGCCCTAGGTACAGGGAGTTAAAGTAGTCAAGGTGCGAGGTCACAAAGGCGTGGACCAGAGCAGGCAAGTCACTGGACGGAACAAGGTGCTTGATCCTGGCAATGTTCCTAAGGTGATAAAAGGCTAACTTGATGACTGCAGACACCTGATGATGAAGGGTCAGACCATCGCCAAGTATCACTCCCAGGTCACGCACCCGTTCAGAGGTAAGGATCTGCTCGCCACCCAGAAATAAACCAAATGGCAAATCAGTCCCCAACCCCTCTATCCTGTGACCAGGGTCCACTACCAAAACCTCAGTCTTTCCCGTGTTCAACTTTAACCCGCTGGAACTCATCCAGTCTTGGATTTCCATGAGGCAGCTGTTAAATACTGAGAGAGCACACACCTGGTCGGGGGCAAAAGACAGGTAAGCTGGGTATCATCAGCATAGCAGTGAAACCTCAGCCCATACCATCTTACAATGTCTCCGAGGAGCAGCATATACACTGCAAACAACCCAGGGGACAGCACCGAGCCCTGGGGGACCCCATAATGCAGAGAGAAAGACTCGGAAGAGAATATTATTAGTAAAAATTATGCAACAGCCTTCTGGGTTTTGGTTGCTAAGGGAACCTCTAATTTTGTGAATACTGTAGATACATATATTTTGGCAGACTCTTGGGTAGTGTACTTTACCTCATTGTTCTATGACCCGCAATTATGATGTGATTCTTTCATTCTCATATACTGTCCAACTGATTCTTTTTCTATACATGAAATGATTTGTGCAATCACATCTTTGAAGTGTAAAAAAGCTCCTGGGCCAGATTTGATTCCAGCTGAGGTTTATATTCATGTGCTTTAATTTGGGCTAATTTTTTTCTTCCTTTTTTTAAAGTAAATGCTTAAAAGAAGGTTTCTTCCCTGATTGTTGGCAGGTTGCAGAAATTGTTCCAATCTTCAGAAAGATAATCAGTCAGATCCTAAAATGTATCTTCCAATTAGTTTGCTGGACATATCTGAGAAAATATTTTCCAGTATCACTCTTACTGGCTTACATGAGCAACTCACTGCCCTTGGGGGACTCTCATCCTTACAGTTTGGTTTCAGGCAGAATTGTTCCACTATCGATAGTTGCTTTATTTCCACCTCTGGGAAAATATTATTTAATTTGAGGTCCGAAGTTATATGTTGCTTTTATCAACTTTTCCTCTGCTTTTAATTCAATTATAAGAAGCTAACTGTGGAAGATAATGCTGGATAAAGGAATTGAGTATGCCCTCACGTCTGTTATTTCTAAACTATATAGTGAAACTTGGGCTTGGGCTTCTGACAATGTTTCCAGTGAATTCCCCATTAATAAAGGGGTTCCAAACTAAAAATTGAGGTGAGCACTGGGACTGTGGTGCTTCATTTATTCAATTTCATGCAGTCCAAAAAAGCTTCAAAGAGAGCACTCACCCCTTGCAGCACGGAACTTCAAAGACAAACTATATAGTTCAAAGAACTTTCAGTTTATTGCATAGCCATTTGGTGCAGCTCACATACAAGAAAAGACAGTGGCTCTAAATGGCTACACAATAAATTGAAAGTTCTTTGAACTATATACAGTAGTTTGCCTTTGAAGTTCTTTGCTGCAATGGGTGAGTGCACTCTTTGAAGCTTTTTAGACTGTATAATAAAGGGGTATGTCAGGGGTGTCTGTTGGCACCCACACTTTTCAATATTTATATGGGTAATCTCCTTGAATCTATTGTGCATACTTCATCAGATTTACCTAAAATTGGATCATTGGCTGTACCTGCATTGGTGTACACTAACGACTTACTTCTTGTTTCTCTTTCACAATCTGGTTTTCAAATGAAATTAGACTGCCTGGTCAGTGAACTGCAAAAATGATCACTGACCATTAACAGTAGTAAGAGCCATGTGATGATTTTTGGTAAGGGTAATTCATCCTCAAAACAGAAATAAAAACTTAGGGATTTATTTATATACAGTATATGGTGAATATACATGTTTACCTAGGGTTAACTGTCTCCTCCAATGGTTCATGGTTTTCTCATGTTGCTAGTGCTAGGACCAACTTAAGAAAAAATACTTTGGGTCTAAAAAAATCAGTTATAATTAGGGTGGCAACAGTGTTAGATTATTGATCCAAGTCATTTCTTCAAAATTAAATCCACAAGCCCTTTTTCTGTGGAAATTTGGGTCCATATATGGTTTCGGATTTGGAGAGGATTTCAATCCAGCTTCTTAAATTTATTTATTTATTGAAAATGTTTCACCAGGAAGGGTACACTGAACAACAAGTTACTCATCTCATGGTGCATCCTGGGGGAGAGGGAACATGGTTTACAATTTACAGAAACATACAGAGACAAGCCAAGCCATACAGAAATTGCAGTGACCATGTGACATACCATAAACACAATTAGACAGCATGACAATAGTGACAGTAATGTACAACAAACATCCAGTAATACCTTCTCTGGGTATGAATAAGTTTATCCCTATGTCCTACATTAGGACTGAACTTGGTTTAGACAGTTACAGTATAAAACTTTGGCTGATTCCCTAGTCCTGGGCTATGGGACTAAATGTACAAGAGCCCCTTCTGGAAGTTTTTTACATGCTAGTTTGGAGGAGAAAGAACATTGGTGGTTATTAGACTGTAGAAGCCCACCTTGGTTATTATATATGCATTCCTTATTGGAAGAATATCAACTTACTTATCTTCATAATTATTTTAAAAAGGGAATTTGTATTAGCTTGAAATACAAGAAATATATAAATAATTAAAATCAGAATCCATATGCAAAGTATGGATTTGGATGCTATTTCACGGTCCAGGTTCTCACCTTGGTATGCTTCAAATGAGGTTTGGTTTGGTTATAGATTGTATCTGGACAACATCTTGGATCCTAGAAGGAGAAATACTTACATGTGCTATAAGTTTGAGATTTTCCCTAGTAATGTACTCTTTGCTGGATTTGTCCATATTCCCAATGCTTCTGAGGCTTCTTGTTCATGCACTGTAGGAGGGGTAGAACACTTATATCATGTTCTTTTTAAATCCTCATGGTATGAAAAGTTACATATCACATGGATAAACAGTATATTGTCTGATTTAAGCTATATTCCAGATGATCCTCTTAGCTTTTTTTTATGGTGAATGATACTGTACTACTATTATCAATAAACTTGCAAATTATTTTTAGATCATTAAAAAGGTTAGGAAGGGCAAACCTTTTAGTTATCAAGGAAATGCTTTGACTGGTTGAAATTTGTTCTTGTTGGGATCAGGGCTAGGTCTGAGCCTTAAGGGACTTCTTTCTATATTTGAGATTTCCAAACTAAAGGGGGGGTCTTCTTTTTCCTTTCCTGTTTGTATTACATGCAGTTGCTGCATTTTCTAATGGTTTGTCCCTATGGGGCTTCAAATATGAATTGTGCTTGGATCCCACAGAGTCACATGCCTTTTCCGTGCCAATTGGTTCTTCTTTCATTAGGATTTTGGATTATCAGAATGACTCTGATTTATATGCTTTTAAGAGGTATCATGTTTGAACAGCGACACGAAAAAAGTGAAGACCATCACAGTAACAAAATCGACAGTTCGCTGTGATGGTCCACTGCTTTCCCAAAGCTGCAGTCATTGGGGAGTATGCCCTTCCCTGAACCAAATCCAACTCAGAATTGGTAATCTATAGAGCAGGGGGTGCAGGGGGCACAGCCCCCCACATGGGGAGTGTGCAGGGACACTTTTTTTACAGTGACAGCACAATGCCAATTGTTGGCATTGTGCCGTTGCTGTACTGATGGTCAGCAAATTTTCTGTCACTGGATTTAAATTGTTATGCTATGTGGATTACTGTTTTTTACTTGTATGTGTATTATTTAATGTATGGAGTATGTATTTTATTCTTGTCAGGATTCTTTGTTATAGATGGTTGCTGTATTTATGTATTTTTTTACAAAGCTGTGATGGCATGTTGCCGATCGATAACGTTTTTATGACTATTTAGGCATCAGAATACCTAAAGACTATATTCAAATTGTTAATGTAAACCGCAGCCCTGTAATAGAGCATATAACCTCGTAATCTGAGAAATGGAACAACTTAAAATTATCCTTATGGGGAAATTAATTATATCACAATGATAACTGCTCTGAAAATAGTATACCCACTCAGTAATCTCCAAATCAAAATTGATACAGAGTGGTTTAATAAAATTAGTAATACAATATTATGTTTCATTTGGGAAGGAAAAAAAAACAGATTAAGCTTTAGCAAACTAACACAAAGCAATGAAAATGGAGACATGGGCTTGCTCAATTTTCAAGTATATCACATGTCCATTGGGGCTAGACAACTGTCAAAATACATTAACTCATCAAAACAAACAAACACACCCATATGGGCATCTTACTAACTCTAAATTATGAAACCATACAGATGGCCTGACTTTATGCACATTAAGACCACCACCTAAATCAAAACTTACCCAACCATTGAATACGGAAACATTTCCAAGGAAATGAATTTCCATATAGAATAATTCTAAAATTAAATGGGAAGACAAACTACTGTACTCTACAATTTGGGATGGGAGAAAAATGGAATATATAAACCTGAGCATAGTATAAACCCTACAGCAAATTCCTTACATTTCTTCAACAGCTCAAAGATATTTACCAGATAGGTAGATTGGACGGTTGGAAATACTTGCAGGTTCAACAGGCAACAAGAGAGCTAATAAGTAGTGAAAACACAAATTATGCATATCTCAATAATGCAAAGCATCATGGGAAGCATATGCAAATGCTCATGAATGAATTTGGACTGGCTCAATTTTAAGCAGAAACAGAATTGCATGGTGTCAGAAGGCCTCACAATACAATCAGCAAAGGCTGAGAACAGCAATATAATAAGTAGTAAGATTAATACATTAGGTAAAACAGACTGGGAGAAAATATAGAATGTGCAGTAATGAAAGGAGCGGCCAAGCATGCTTATAAATTAATGGTTGAAAGCAATACTGATTTTACACTGAAATCTGGGATAAAATGGGAAGGGAATTGAAAACCAAAATATCAAAAGAAAGGTGGGGATCGTTGGAAAAGCGCCTGAAAAAGTGAAAGGCAAGGAAATACAATTTAAGATACTTGCAATATTTATTACACTCCAGAGAAATTGTCTAAAATATTCAAAGAGGAATTAGATTGTTGTTGGAGGTGCAATCGTAGAGAAACTAACTAACACCACATACTATGGAAATGCCCTAAACTGGAAACAATATGGCAAGAAATAATCTCATTTTGTGAAGTTACTTTTAACACAAAACTTCTTCGAGATCCAATATTTTGGATTCTTGGTGGTATTACGCTAATAGAAAACACCTTGGCAAACATGAAAATATGGGTATTAGGTGCCTCTTTATGCCTCAAGAGATTAATACAGTACTAACAAAATGGAAATTGATTTAGTCCCAAGTTTCCATGAATGGATACAGTCAGTGGGTAACATAGTAAATAATGAGAGGCTAACCTATCTATCTAGCTGTAGATAAACTACATATATACAACCAAATATGGACTCCCTTCATAGAAATTAAGGAAAACAACTATAACTAAAAAGAGTCCCATGTGATAATGGTGACCGCGTAATAGTGATCACTATTTGGGTGAGTCTACATTGTCAAAAATGAATTTCGACAATGTGGACTCACGGCAAACAGCAAGATGGCACCCAAGATGTAGCTTTTCTGTTTTTTATGTGGGGGGCTGCACCCTCCACACCTCCCCGGGGGGCTTTGCTCCCTGCAGCCCCCTACTAAAGGATTTTCAGCTCCAGGGGGGTGCGTGTCAGGGGGATTCAAAAGTTAAAAAAAAAAATTACCTGGCCCAAAAACGAGTATGCCCAGAACCAAACCCAGCACCCTCCCAGCCCCAGCCTGCCACCAATCCACCATGCCACATGACCAGTTCGGTAGCCCACCACCACACTACACCTCACAAACCCTCCCTCCCTTTCCGCTTGACGTATGGGGCGGTCCCTCCCCACCCCCCGTAAGCATGTACACATAGTGACATCCTGTCACTATATTCACTGAACCCCCTATAAGGTCACCCTCCCTGCCAGGTAGCCCTGTGCAAAAGTGCCATGATTGAGTCGTCATTTTTGAAAGTGCTCAATCACGGTCACCTTGTACATGGGATACCCTAAAAAAGGATCTAATGATAAACATGTCCATTTTAGTTAACAACATCCCTAGTAATTAAAGTGATATCTACTGCAGACAGCTTGCAAACTGAGAATGATTTGTAAAAGGTTAATAGACAAATGTGTACAATACACAGAAGGAACAAAAAGCAAGAAATGAAATATAGCAATTGTTTGCATCATGCATGCTATTATACACTAGTTAATATATAAGAATTTGGGTAAGACTATTTATATATTTCATGTGTGCTTATATAACCTGTCACCAGCCCACTCCTGTTTTGTGGGATTTCCCTATCTCTGTGTCACAGCAAAATCCCTCTGGTGACGGGGGATGGGGTCAGAGATACCTTTCTCCATCCGAAGGGATATAAATACAGTATCAAGTCTGTGTTCCTGGGGTAGAACTCTTTCAGCCACTGCACCATGAACCAGAAAGTCACAGGCATGTATAGGCTTTGGGGGGTCCTATACACCCTATTACTGTGTCTTTCCCCAGAAATGCAGCACTCAGTTCAAAACCCCACACGCTCCTCTGGAGATCTTTCAATATTTCCTCCCCTCCTTTCATCACAAAGTGCCTTATTAACTTCACTTTTGGTAGTGTTTTGGCCCTTAAAGCAGTCACACAGGCATGGTATTGTTTGGACAACTTTTACCCAGGCAGCCACACACACAAACAACATAGGCAGAATTATTTTAAAATAAGCCAAAGGCTTTACTAATTAATATAATAAGAAAACAGTAATTAAGAAAAAAGACATAATAATCTGGAGGTTGGTTACAGGATATTGAAAATAAAAGGAAAGTATACATAAAAAAGCTACACTTTAAACTCTGAGGTTAAAAGTCTACCTTGAGTCCTTAGCTGGAATTTTGAACTGCAGAAGTGTCCTTAAAGTGTAATAGATGAAGTCTTGGCTCTCAGTGATCCAGGAGAAAATTGTTTCTGCTCAAGACATCAGGGTCCTAACTGCTTCAAGCAAGAAAACAACAGAATGCAGCAAAAAGGCTCAGATGCCACCTCTGCATCCTGGTTTTAAAGGGGTTCAGGAGGGCAGGTCCAGTTGATAGCGGCTGACTTGCAACTGGCTAGCATTTCAGTTTCTATGGTTACCCAACCAATCAAAGTTCAGTATGATATTACAATAACACAGATATGCAGTTTCTGAACATAGAAAAAAACATGAGGTTAGCCAACTCAAACTAGATTTTCTGGGGAACATTCCAGGTCTCCCTGCTGGGAGATAGCTGTCATTACTCATCCCTAAATATAGATATTTGCATAAATGGTAGCCCTATTCAGTTGTAATGAGCTTAGCTCACTGTAATCCTGCAGATAAAATAGGAGCCCAGGCAGGCTGTCTCTTCCTGAGGTCCTGTCCTTTCACAAACACATTGACCTACCTTGCCTCCCAGCTAGGCTTAATCATTCTTTTGTCTCCTTTTAGATAATTTAATTAACTCCAGTTCTTGGCTAGCAACAAACAGCTTTTCTGACCAGTAACAAGAATTCCAACTTAGTCTAGGGCTTATGGCTTTTTTTTTTGTATCCATGATGCTTTGCACTTACACTGGCTACCATGGATGTCTGACATGCATTATATACATAACGTTATACAAAACATGACCCAAAATAATAAAATATGGCCATATCTCACCACATAGCCTATACCTGATATATTGCCTACAGAACATTAAATAATGATATATGGATCCTTGCTGTAAACAATTGAAAACTCCGCATGTAATTTTCAATTTTATTCAATAAAAATTTATAAAGTCAAAAAATAGAGTTTTTATCGTGTCTGATCTTTTGTTTGTTTGTCCCACTGTGCTTCCTGGGCTAAATAAAGATGACTATACATATCCCTGGGAGTTCTGGATTTGTAGTTACAGAAAATGTCAGCTGGCAAATGGCCAAAATCAGCTCTATCCAATCTACTACACTGCAGTAAACAGTAAGTAAGACTAAAAATTTTTTTACACACAATGTGCAAATACAGAAAGGGACCAGCCCCACACATGGGAGTAAGGCTGTTAGTGTTTACTGTTCCCCTTAAAGGAGGAATGTTCATGTGTGTTAAGGAGCCACACTGATGTGGCTGACTGACTATATGCAATGTAGAGATATGTGACTTTAAACATTTTTTAATGACTCCAGTGCAGTTAAACATCTACCTAATGCCCATCTCCTCTACATCTCTCAAATCTTTTTCTATTCTAATTTCCTGATGGTTTCCACGTGGTATAGTTTGGCTCAAATCTCAGGAGGTAGCCAGTATAACAATACAGAGAAATATCTGATCAAAGCTTTCTAAAGCTTGCTTACTTTATCCAGTGTATTGATTCTTCCCTGATTGGAGACCATGCCTGATATCCCCATGGTGGAAATCTGTGATGTGGTTAGAGTGACAAGGAGTGTGAATTGGCAGCACTGTGGTATCCTTTAATCAACCACATAAATGGTGTTTTTATAGGTACAATGTTAAATGCAAAGTTCATTAAACCCATATCTCGCTAATGGGAGTCAGTTCATCTATCACATACTGTAGGTATGGCTTCCAACAGGAACATTTCCATTTAAAGGAAAACTGTATTTGGGGACTTCCAGTTCTGCCTGACACCTATGCACATGTGAATCTGATCGTCTCTCACCCCAGATTCTAATATCTATTTTAATCCATCCTGATTTTGCTATGTTTGAAGCCAAAATGACTAAATAAACACTGCAAACAGGAATGCCTGCTAAGCTGAAGCTGAAGGACACCCTGATCGACTATTTATAAAGAAATACAACCATGGAAGCTCCAGATGTCATGGCCCATAGCAGAAGCTGCTCAGCCTCCATAGTTTTGGGCCAAAACAGTGATCTAAATGAAGAGGAGGTAAACAGAAAATTTATGATCACCTTTAAAAATGCTCTTTGATGAAATGAAAAGCTCAGCTGTAACATGGACAGGGTGGAAAAGGCCATAGGAGATAAAGTAAAGTTGTAGCGGAGGTCTCGCAATGCTCCACAGACCTTGAGGCAGGCCTAACAGAAGTCTCTGAAACAATCAAGCAGCATGAGTCAGCCATCTCAGCACTGCAAAGGTGGGAGTGGGAGCTAACTGACAAAATAGATGATTTAGAGCTCCACTCTTGGAGGAATAACCTCAAGATTTATGGCAATTTTGAAGGCACTGAAAATGGCCCAATGAAGGAATTTCTGGAGTCCTTCTTGAAAGAGATACTTAATCTTCCCCAAGAAGAGCTTCTCAGTATTGTGTGGGCCCACAGATCCTAAGCTAATAAACAGACTGACCCGAAGGTAAGGCTGCTATCAGTGGTGCTTAAATTCCAGGACTTTTGAACAAAAACAAAAATTGTAGCCCTTGCCTGGAGTAGAAAGAAATCTTGTTTGGGGGACCAGTGATGATTACTTCGATCATGACGTCACCTACATGATGCAACAAAATGAAAAACCTTACTGGCCATTTGAAAGTTTCTGTCCTCAAAGAACATTAAAGTGCACCTTCTGGCACCAGCTTAATTTAAGATATTCCTGCTGGAGGGTCTAAAATTCTTCAAAACATTGGCTGAAGCCATGCCAGTCCTGAAAAAGTTGGCGGTACCTGCTAATCTGCTAACGCAGCCAGACTTGATGTAGGACATATTACGTGGCCCAGCTCCTTGGAAGAAAGCTTCCCACTGCCACTGTAAAACTCACAAAACAAACCAGCCTTCAACATCGGCTGAAACAAAGCATCAGGAAAACCCTTGCAGCACAAATGAAATCAGGTCTCCAGCCAAGTCGCCCACGAAGTGACTGTTCTCTGAACTCATCAGCCTAGTCACTCCAAAATGAAAGAGGCTCCTCGAAAAGGTGAGCTGATTCCTGAGACAGTAAAATGTTCGGACTGTATCCTTTTGTGAAATCTGTAGACTTAACAGACTGTGTGAAGCTTCCTTCAGTTGTTGTTCTTGAACATTTAAGCTCATGTTGAAAAAGTACAGGTACTTAAAATAAACAGAGTGGAGTTGGAATTAAACTATTGTGACTCTCAAGTTGGAGGGGATTGGGTTATGGGGTCTAGGTCCAAGTCCTGTTCTAATAATTCAATTATAGGAGGTGCTGCTCTGGGTGGTAGCCTCTTCTTTACCCCTTAGTTGTAGGGCCATCTTTTGTGTATCTTATTTTTGTCCAAGTTTTGAAATATAAATTTATAAGCTCCTTGGTTGTGACTCATTTTTGCTTTTTTAAACTCTCTACACAACTTTCCCCCAAAATATTATTTAATGCCATTCTATTGTTTATGAGAGCATCTCTAATAAAACAGAATTTTTGCCCCTGAGAACTGATTTGCTCCTGATGATTACTCCCTTAGTCGAGGCATATTCCTATTTTGTTCGTGACGATTAACTGTTGCTACAGTTTTTATAATATATTGTTTTTTAATTAAGGTTCGGTGGGTAGCGCTGCCTACCTTGCTGTAACTGAGAGGTCAGAAACACAACTCTCATTTGTGTTGCCCCCGGCATGTGTGTCTCCATCATGCCCTCAGTAGGGCAGAACCACAACACAACATGCCCAGGCCAGCAGAATAACCTGGAGACATGTTCAGGAGTGCAAATACAGGGTCATAGTCCTGGCATTTCTAACCTGCATTTAAGTTCTAAATACATTATATTACAATCTGTTGTTGTGAAAATGGCTCTGATTTCATAAATGAAAACTATAATCTCAACTAGGGAAAAGATTCAGGATAGGCATAACACTAGGAATAAATATCCTGTTTTCATGTAAACGCCTTTCATGTCCTTAATTCGGGTGATTTTTGCATGCTATGTAATTGGTATCTGCTGATGCCAACTGAGATTTGTATTTCAGTGGCAGCTGGACCCTGTCTTTGAAATGCATCTGTTTTATATTTGTAAGTTTCCAAGGTTTTAACTGGCTTGGCATTTGTCTGCCATGTTATTACATTTTCTAGACATGTCCCGCTTGTACTGTAACTCATTGAGGTATCATGCTGTTTTTTTCTCTTTTCAGTTTCTATTTTTAGGGACTCCACTAGCAGCTCCTTTTGATCATTGTTGTCTCTTGGCTCAAGCACATGAAGAAAAATATATTTTCCATACTGTATATAGTCAAACAGGTATTGTTATGATATGCAGCACAGATATAGACTACAGCAGAACCATGTACTGTATGAAGCATGCATGCAACTAAATTCATATTGCAAAAATATTTTTCATATATTGTTTATATACAGTATTTTTATATATACATCTTGCATTGTCCTACTATTGCATATAGTTTAAATATACCACAAATTGGTAATTTTTATGTTTTTAAAATACATTTTGGCTACATATCAGAAGTACACATTTTTCTATATGTAACTTGAAACTCGCTCTGCTCTCACTGTGTGCTGTACAACTAGTAGAATCAAACTCCAGACCACAAATGGGACTAGTTAGATGTAAACCACAGGTATGCCACACTGTGATATGTTAATCTGGATCTGGAACTTTCATGCTCACAGACATTGGCTTGTTATCCATCATCAGAACCATCAAACACATGCAGCAAAATCAGGACTTTCAAACCGAGTTGAAAATGTGATTTTTCCTTGTCAGTTTTGATCAATATACAGCTTATTTATTTAGTTATTTAATTCAAAAGTTTTATCAGAAAATACATTCTGAGCTGTTAGCACCTCATTTCTAGATGTGTCCAGGGAGGAAGGGGAGAAGTGAGAACAGTTCAAAACAGTAGCTACAATAAGGCACATATAAACAAGCATTTGTCAATGCTGAATGTTTGCTAGCTAGTATTAGCATTGGAAGTGCATGAGTTAGACAGATGAAAAACAGGAAGGGCAGTGAAGTACTGAAGTGACACCAACCCCACCCCACCCACCCTGCAGAGATGGACAGGCATTGGGATGTGCCTTTGGGTCGTCGCCTATAAGGCTCATGCCATTTTACCTCACTATATCGTGCAGACACTGACAAGTGTTGAGGTGTGCCTTGGGGAGTTCGACTTTACAGTCACACCATTCCGTAAGGAAATACACTGAAATGGGTGCAGCATAGGAGAATGAGGTGAACTTTGGGGCTGAAGAGTCCAAGGCATACCTCAATGCCTGTCAGTGGCTTCAGGGTGGGGGTGGGGGTGGAATGGTGTAAGTATTACAGCTGGCAATGCAAAGGCACACCCTAACACCTGTCAGTTTGTACAGGGTTGGACATCATGGTTAGAAACCCTAATGCCCCAGGCATTATTGGTATTTGCACTACAAATTTTCAACATGGCCTTTTTTGTGACACAGGCTCATGAAATCATTTGGGACCTCTTGGGCCTAGGAGTCCTTATCTGCCGACAATTTCTATGTTTCTATGTTCCCAAGTCAGGTGTGCCAAAGGACAGGAGTGGCCATAAAGAAGGTCTGATCACAGGAAGATTTAACCTGGGAGGAAAGGGCAATCAGGAGCCCCATGTGTGGTAAATAGGGGGACAGACACAATCCGGGAAACAGCATGTCCATGAGAGAATGATCAGGGCAACTGTGTAAAGCCGATACAAAATGATACATCCTGAGCAGGTCAATTGCAATGAGAAAACCAAAAGAAGAAGTCACAGCCCAGTTGCCATATATGAATACAAGTGATTAAATTATTGATGAGCATGCAAGATACAAGGAATGCTTCAACCCGTCAGCAAAGCGGTAGCACTATTGCTCACGATGGCAGTGACCTGGTTTGGGAACAAGCTGGGGTCATCAGAGGGCCATATGGGGGAGGATGGTAGTGTGTCCTAGTGGAAGCTTGCTTCCTGAAGTGAGAGCTCTTGGTCTCCACTGCAGTACTGCCACAGGGAGCTGGAGCCAGTAATTACGGAAGGGGGACATCATAGCTCCAACGCATGTAGCACGCTCTGCATGCTTCTGTGGACTGGACAGAGCATGCACAATGTCTGCGAACTAGGGAGAAAATGGAAAACAAAACAACTATACAGTATACCATCTGACACCCCCTGCAGATTCCACACCACCAATCAGGTTTCTGCTCCAGCACTGCCACTTAACCTCTGTGAGGGGAGTTGAGGTGGCCTCTGGCAGTCCTTGTGGGGGGGGAGTCATCTATGGGGGAACAGGCAGCAAAAGGCAAGTCTCTGAGTGAGGTGGTGGTGGTTGGGCTGGGTGGAGCTGCAGACCAATGTGGGTCAGTCAGGAGCCCAGGGGCTAAAAGCATAGTAAACTCAAAAAGAAAAGGATACAAGGAATGCTGGCGAAAGCTCCTGCAACTGGACTGTGACTTTTTCTATTGGTTTTGTTGAGTGCGGCTGACCTGCACTGGATAAACAGGGAGACAGGCAACCTGAATGATGTTTTTAAGGAATGGAAATGAGTCCAGAGAAATATAGGCAGTCTGTTTCTTTGTTGACTGAGTCAATATTTTGGGCTATGTACATCCCAACTTACTCTCACAAGTACGACCTGAGACACGTTACTGTATATTTTCAAGGATCACTAATTTACAAATTGACATGACAGTAACTGTGGACTCAGGGGTACCATATCCTCTTAGTATGAGCTAACTGACATCATTACTATCAGAATTTTATTTTCTTCAGCTAAGGAGTCCTTAGCTTAGAGTATCTGTGGCACATGTAATACTTCAGGCCATGGAAATGCAGGTTATCAGTGGAAGGATTCTGACCACCCCCTATTTAAACAAAAATGTAATTGAGACAGACTCCTGTGGTCTCTCTTAGAGTTTCATTATGTAATCACCTGCCCAATATTTATTTCTTTTTATACAGCTTTTTCTCTGGTGTTATCTGTCCCATCCTTGGGCCTGGGGGCTTAGGGTAGTAGTGGCAGCCCCATCTCTGTCCTCCTGTAACCTCACCAATCACTCTGACAGAGGTCCCCAGAGCAGGGCCTGAGAACAGCACTGGCCATTATGACAACACCATAGGTTTCCCCTCATTTATTCCCATCTCTCTTGCCTCTCCCTGGCACCTTGTAGAGCTGACTGAAGAACTGTCACCCACACAGACATCCCCTGTAGTGAAGCAAACTTCCTTGCCCCCTGCAGTGGTGGCTGCAGTGAGGTTGCTCAGGGCCATCCCTCCCTGGCTTGGAGAGCTTTCATGCAGAGGCAGCATGCCTGGCTCCCACTGAGCCATTAGGCATTCCCTTGGACAATGTCGATGGCAGTGTATGCAATTTAATATTTGCTGTGTCACATGTGTATGTAGTATGCAACCTATTGCTCTGGGACCCTACTGACAATGATACTCTGTGTTGATGGGTAATTAGCACACTTAAAGTCATTTGATATTTGCAGGGCTATAGGCTGAGGTTAGGGGGCAGTGAGTGACTGATTGTACCACAGCGACCCCTCTCAGTGCTATTAAAGGGAGCATACTCAAGCATCTTCTGGAGGCTCATTTTTCTTTGCTCTCAGCACCACCCATTCCTCCTCTGTTGACTTGCCTATCTCCTTGAGAGCTACTTCCCCTAGGGCACCTTTAGCCTAGTGGGACTTTATTCCCGTGGCACATCTAGGGCTGAAACTCTCCTCAAGAGGATCCCTGTGCCTTCATGGTACCTCAAAAGGGTGGTAGTCCATGAAGAGGCAGAAAGTGCAAACAGCCACAAGTGCATTGCATAAGCATTTGTAGGTGGCAGAGCCAGGGGGTCAGGAGAGTGAGTAGAACCTTCACCTTTTGAGCTGGGGGTCAGCAAGTGCATTTTGACCCCACACACATTTCAACCAGCAGAGCTGATGTTGTTGGGTGAAATTCTCAGAACAGCAGGAAGATTGGTCTTAAACTTTTATAATTAGCCGGCCTGTCGGCAAAGCGGTAATGCTTCTGCTCGCAATGGTTGTGACTCGGATTCAGGAATGGACGAGGGTTGCTAGAGGGTTGGCTGGAGTGGTAGTGGATTGAATGACTCTTGCATGCTGTCCACCTCTAGGAGGATGGTGGGTTGTGTCTCTGGTGCAGTGCTCCTGGGTGACCACAGGACATCCTGTCCCCGGATGCCAGGTAGTGGATGGCAGGCATGTCAAATGCATAGTGTCCTTGTGCTGCAGCATCATTGAACGTCACATCTCCTACAGTCACTCCATCAAACAATTCCAAATGAGCTGCATGCTGCCCACCTCGAGCCACCGCCACCATGTAGCAGACCCAGGGCTGCCTCCCTGGACAATGAGCTTGTCATCAGATGGGTTTGAAGGGAGTCTCCAGAGGCCTTGCGGGGGTAGGGAGGGCACTGGGCAAGACAAGTTCCAGCGCACTGTTGAGAGGAGGCTGGTTGGAGGCAGGGGCGATGGGGGGCCATCCAGGCAAAAAGTATACTAAGGCAAAAGGCAAAAAGTATACTAAAAGGCAAACAAACAAAAAAAACTGTTGTACTTCATATACAAAGAAAATCCATGCAACATAAAGTATATTTAAAAAACAAAACTGTGCTGGCCCAGTGGAGCAGTACTAGTGGTACCACCCACCACAGTGGGAATCTGAATTTGGGAGTGGACTCAGGTTGTTGGGGGGGGATAAGAAGATAGAGCATCCACAGGACTGCCCCCCTTTCCTGGGGGGGGCGGGGCTTCTCAGCCCCACTGGCAACTGCCACCAGGTGGAGGCATGCTGGTAGTGCAGGCTGGGGTGGCATGTAAGGGAGAGGTTGTTGGTTTTGCATAGTGCACGTATGCCTCTGTTCAGCATGCACTACTGCCTATCCACAGCATGGATGGGTGGGGACCAGAAAAAGTGGAAAAAGGACGTGCAGCCTCATGAAGCCCAACCTGCTCATCCCTGGCCCACCCAATCTCCCAGAAACTGCTGACTGCTATCTGGATTATATACAGGGGGGCTGGCTGTCCCCCTCCTGACTCTGCTATGGAGGGCAACCCAAGGGATGCCCTTTGGGCAGGTGAGTTCTATGAGAGGTGGCAGCCGATCAGAGGTGAATGGATGGGGTGGACTATTAAATCAATAACTAACACATTCTGACCCTGTTCTGCTTGGATACTCATAAATTAATATTACTTATTTATTGATTTAGTAATCAGAATTATAACCTTTGAGCTAAAAGCTCATTTACAAAGGATCATCATTACAAGGGTAGGGGGAGGGTACATAAGTTTGGAGACAGTAGCAGCTTAATATGCATTGTCAAGAACATCTAATAGTAAGAAAAATGTGAACAGGAGAAATCAGTAAACATTGGCAATAGCATAACAATAGGATAACATAGGCAAATAGCAACATAAATAACCAGAACAAGGGTACATAGTCAGTGGGGTTGGGTTCACACGTCATGCCATACAATTAAGTGTTTAAGTCAGAGTTAGGTGCTAGTTTGAGAAAAAAATCAGAGGTGGAAGCTAGGCAAGAGATCTTGTATTTGGAGGAAACAGGAGATGGGGCTGTTCATCAAAACTGATACCTAAAGATTACTAGGCTATAGCCAGAGGAGTCACTTTAGGCATAGTAGTCAGAAAGGGTAGAGGGAACTAATCAGGATTAGGTAGGAGAAGAGGAATCAGAGGAGGGGGATGGCGGTAGGCTCAAAGGTGGGTGGCGTAAGGAGGTCAGCAGGTGAAGGTTTGTCAGAGAGAGTGTGAGAGGAGAAAGGTGAGCAGGCAAGTAGGCAGACATGGGCAGGTGGTGAGCAGGGAGTTTTGCATTAAATTGTAGAGTGAAAGAATAACCTTTGCAAGCCTAGGGTTCTGGTACCAGGTAGGCCAAGAGTGGCTGTGGCACCGTACAGGAGGGGAGATAGTCTTTAGGAGCATGGCTTTGGGGAACAGAGGCATGCTGGCTCATGGGTTAAAAGTAGCAATAGCAACACACAGGAAGGTGGATAGACTTCCTTAGCTCGGACTTGAAAGGCCCAAGTTGGGTAAGGCTTGTGGTGGCAGTTGGTAGCTCATTTATACAAGCAGGGGCCCTGATGGCAAAGGCTCATCTCCCCAAGGCAGTCCTTCTGAATGGAACAGCTAATGCATGGTTTCTAACACTTCGTGTGGCATGTTCAGCTGGAGCAGGACAGAATAAGGCTTGTATAGAGGTAGATGCAAGTCCGGGTATGGCCTTCTGTCCCAAGATGCAGGCATGAAGCTTAATATGGTCTTTAAGTGGGAGCCATTCAGTCCGTATGCATGCAATAGGCGATCTGCACCTAACACAAACCTACAGGCTTTATTTAAGGAGGCCTGCACTTTGATCAGGCTAGTTTCAGTGGCAGCCCCATAGACTACATTCCCATAGTCCAGGATTGGAAGGATTGTACCTCTGACTGCCTGTGTCCTGGCCTCGGAAGTAAGACAGAATCAGTGCCTGTACAGAGCCCCTAGTTTTCTATTGACCACCGTTGTAATATTGCACATATGTTCATTGAGCAATAGGGACTCATCTATGGTGAGACCAAGATACCAGAAGGAAGTTACCTGCTCCAGGGTGGTGTGAGAGCTGCAGGTAATTGAGAGAGGTGCAGTGGACCTCTTCTTTTGTCATCTGGCAAAGAGCATTGCCTTGGTTTTTTAACTATTGAGCACCAGCATATATCTGTATCTGTGAATAAATCATGAAATATTCAGGAATATATGTGGATTATTTAGAATTACAGAATGCCAAAAAGGGTGACTGATATTTATTCAAGAAAGCAATTGTTTTCCCAGCTGCAGTGCTGCATACAGTAGGGTTGCCTCCTGGCCTTGGCAGTTGTAACCGCCCCCCCCCCCACACACACACATACACTTTTTGGAATGCTCTGCCACCACTGTAAGCATTCAGACTAGTCACTGGCAATTGAACAAACTTCAGTTAAAAGTATCCTAACAGAATCACACATCAAGTTGCACAAGGACCATTCTCTCTCTATACTTAGTAGTTTGCTGACCCAGTGAACTAAATAAAATAAAAAAGAGAGTTTGCCAATGTAAGAATGGAAATGTGGAGCACTGGATTCACAACTTTCACTCACTCTTTTTATTTAAAATATAGAAAGCACAGCAGGCCTAGCGGAAGGGCTACCATATGCAACGTCAGTGACACGGATTTGGGAACAAGCCTGGACCATCATGGGCCAGCCAGGGGGAAGAGAATTAGGCACCCTAAAGAATACTCTCCTCCTCTGGAGAGGGAGTGACGCTGTTCATACTGTGATGCTGCCACCTTGGTGACTTCAGGTGGCAGTGCACCATGGGTGCAGAATGGGGGGGGGCGAGACCCTGGCTGTGGACCCACATTGTGCATGCCTTGCATGTTTATTGGTCCCCTCATGTGCCGGCATCTTCTAGGGCTACTTAGAAGGAAAAAAAGGAAAGCAGCCCTGGTGGTGGCTTCCTGTGGATGCCCAGTATATGAGGCCCAGTCATTCAGTATGCTTTTGCCATATTTGCCCATCAGGCTGCTTAATGCCATGAATTGAAAGGGAGACTTGTAATTAAATAGGCCAAGTCTGTCACGGTCACTGAAATTTGCCAATGCAGTGTCCCAAGGAAGGTTTTGAACTAAGTTTTTTGTCTTAAAGTGCAAGTAGCTGGTAACATAAAAGGGTAAAAATATTGATTTCTGCAATCATATTTAACTATAGTGTTTTCAATGTTTTTTCTTTCTCCTGATGGTCTGCTAAATATCACAGATAGTGCAATACATATATCTTTTGGAAAGACTGGACCAGATTTTCAAAGGGTAACACAGAGTTCACATCAAACCCTGTGCTTAAGCCATTTTGTAACAGAGCTGCGCCCAACACCTTTGTTGCAGCTGCACCTGATTTCCTACTGTTGGGCGCAGTTGTGAAAGTTTCCTCAGTTTATGGCAGTTTGAGTGCTGCAAGCTAGACCAGAGAAAAGCTGGTCTAACTTGAGGCACTTGGCACACGGGACTAAAAATCCTAGTCACTGGCTGAAAAAATGCCACAAGCCTTGTGCACCATAAGATTGGTAGGTATGATGACTGAACAATGAAACCTGCATGGCGAAATCCGTCACAGCGACAATCTCGATAGGTTTCAAGATTGTTGCTGTGAGGGACCCAAAGGTGAAATTTTGCCCTTACGCTGTCTTTCAGTCCGCTCACCCTCCTTCTAATGAACTCCGACTCTGAGTTAGATATTTATAGAAGGGGGGTGCGGAAGGCACATCCCCCCAATAGAAAAACACACAATGTTTGACAGGGGAAGTTTTGCCTGACAACATTGGGGATCTCGCCCTGCCAAACTTCGACAACACTGTTGTCGTATTTTGCATGGTAGAACTGGATTGGCGGACTGTGGACTTGCGGCATTCTTTGGGCTTGAAAATCCAGTCCACTGCGTCCTCAACTGAGCTTACAGTTTCTGGTTATTACATCTTGGTGTTATCTGTGCAAGCAGTACAGTATGCAGTACAGGACAGGATATTCAAACAGGTAGCACTGCACTAGCAGGGGTTGTGTCCCACATACGTACTGGAGTTTGTGCACAGGAAAGGTATATAGCACAGCAGACCTCATATTAAAAGTCACAGTCAGTATGGCATGAAGTTGTTACCACACACATGCTAATGGACTGCCTGACACATACTAATGAAAGGCAGTCTTGTGTACAATGCACTCTAGCATATTGGTTAGTGAATGCTTCCAAAAAGCATATTTTAACAACATACAAATATCACAGAGCACCCTCTTCCCTCTCCCTGTCCCCATGTATATTTCCCTGGTGACCACTGGCAACCCTACCCTCTCTCCATTCCCATTTAATATATCCCCGGCACCCAGTGGCAGTAGCTCCCTCTCCCTGTCCTCACATGTTTCCCTGGCATCCAGTAGTCTCCCCTTGCCATCCCTATGTACATTTCCTTGGAATCCAGTAGACCCCCTCCTTCTCCCCATCCCCATGTATAATTCTCTGGCATCAAGTAGCCCCTCCTTCTCCCCATCCCCATTTATGTTTAAGTAGCATTCAGTGGCCCCCCCCCATCCCCATCATCATGAATAATTCTTTGGTGTCCTGCGGCACCATCTCTCTCTCTCCTTGCCACATTTGTTATTTCCATGGTGTCCAGTGGCACCTGCCCTTCCCGTCTCCATGTATATTTCCCTATCATCCAGTAACCCCCCTTCCTGCTCCCCATCCCCACTTATATTTCTGTGGCATCCAGTAGCCATTCCCTCTCCCTATGTCCATGTATGCTTAACTGGAATTCAGTGGCACCCCCACTCCCCATCACCATGCACAATTCTTTGGAGTTCTGTGGCACTGCCTCCATCTCCCTTGCCCATTTAATATTTCCATGGTGTCTGGTGCCACCCCCTCCCCATCCCCATGTATATTTCTCTGGTGTCCCGTGGCACCCTGTCCATCTTCCCATCTACATTTAATATTTTGCTGGTCTCCAGTGGCACCCCCACCCCATGATGACCCCAAACCCCACCCAATCCTATGACACTGGCCTGCACAGACCCACTTCTCTCCTCCTCCTCAGCTGTCCACTTACTGACTCATGGAACCACTCTCTCAATATACAGTACCAGCAGGCCTAGCAATATAGTAGTTGTGAGACAACCCTGCAGAATCAGTGGAGCTTTATGATTTTGCAGAGACGTCTCGACTACTATATCAATAAAGTAACTGGTATATTGATAGAGAGGATGTACGAGTAAGACAGAGGCTAGCTGAGAAGGCAAAAGGAGGGTTTGTGCTGATTGTTTTGGTGGTACCGAGTGGGGGGTGGAGGTTGCCACCAGACATCAAGGAGGGGGGGGCATTTCTCACATGTGTGCTGGATATGTATCCGAAGCCCATAGCATCCATCCATCTCATAAAGCACTGTGCTGTGATAATGACGTACACTGGTAGGTTGAGTAGGTGTTAGGGCCCTGCATGTTGAGTAGTATCATTAACATTTGATACATGAATATTGCAGTTCATTGCTTCCATGCTGTGGGGTTTGTGCCAAGCAAAGTTCTCAGCATGCTTGTGTGTGGAGGGGCACTTAGCTCGTGTGGTCAGTCACATGGTTTGCACTCACAGAAGTGTTAGGGCTAGGTCAGCTCTGTGGCACCAAGCGAGAGCCAAGGTGTTTGCTCATTATGCTGGCAAGGCAGGTTCGCATCCCAAGCCTGGGTGTCAGGAGCAGAGTTCAACGGGGAGGTAGTTTAGAGTGTCATTTGGATGCTTCTCTCCTGGGGGGGCCTTTGGACCACTGTTTGTTGGCCCCTGTAGGTGGCTTGGGGTGGCATTCTTGGTGGCTTGCGTCCTTGACACACCACTGAATGCCCCCACCCCCAAGATACCGCCAACAGATGGCCCATTGTGGAGAGGGTAGGTTGGGGGAAACGTGGAAAATCTGTCCTCAGTTGGCCAGGATGATGGCTGCTGGTCCCCATTACCATGGTAGCCCAGAAGTGTCCATGTTGACCCCATCATACCTGGGAAAACGTATTAGATGTCTGCGGGCATTTCTCCTCCCCCAGTTGTGCCATGAGGGAGGGGCGCAACCGATGAAGGGTTACTTTGGGTTACCTGGGGTCACGAAAATGAAGGAGCGGCAGATGGCAATGGGGTGTGAGTTGGTGGTGGGCTTTGCCAGGGATTGCCAACCTGGGGCTTGGGGAGGAACAAAACAAAAAAATGTCTGGCTCGGTGGTGCCGAGGGCTGAGGCGTGGTCACTTTACCTCGCGTCACACTGGTGACCTGGGTTCAGAAAGAGCCAGGGTGGTTGGGAGCTGGCAGGGGGAAGGAGCAGGATTGAGAAGCCGAACATCTGCTCTCCTGTCCCAGGGAGGGACCCTGTCAGCTATTGTAGTTCCACAGCCCCTGTGTGGAGGTCTGAGGGCAATGCAGGCAGGCGGCAAGCAGAGGAAGGGCATCTCGGCACCATGGCAGGCGCATGCCTCCACATGGGCGCATGGATGAGACTCGAGGAAGAGGAAGAGAATGGGGGGGGTAAAATCAGCATAAAAAAAATGAATAAATAAAAACACACAAGTGTTAGGGCTTTCCACAGCAGTAATAGAGGGAACAGTAGAACCATCTTAAAGGGACACATTCATGCCTAGTGACCATAATGGTTTGCAAACACATGAAACACTCTTTCCAATGAGGCTTAGCTGCCTCTGTAGCTGGAAGACTCAGAGCGCTGCACGTACAATGAAACAAAGCTATTTTTGTGATGTCATTGAGGAAGAAGCTGGCCTACTACACAGGTCAAGCACAGTGTGTTCTCGTCTAATGTTCTGATGGCTGCAATATGTACTATGAAAAGGCTCATCTGTCTCAATGCCAACCGCATCGCAGGGAGCCCAATAGTTTATGAAGAAAACTTCATGGGCTTCACTGTGTCAGCCACTGTACATGAATACTGTATAATACGCCAGGGGCTTAAACACTCAGTTTCCAAACTATCTCCAGTTGTGCAGAGTGCAAAGTGACATGAGCACAAAGCCCTTTGTGTCCCACTTTGTATGTAGTTAAAATAAGGGGCCCGTGATGTCTTAAACAAAGGTCAGCGGGGTGGACAGCATGCAGTGGGAGGGAACGGGAGGGTCTACTTACATGCCAGCAGGGGTGTAGCCAGGAATTTCAGATCTGCACATAAAGTGGACTCACTGCTTAGCCGGCCCGCCGGTGCAGCGGTGGGATTTCCGCTTGTGACGCCGGCGACCCAGGTTCGGGAACGGACTCGGGTTGCTGGAGGGCCGGCCGGGGGGAGAAGGATAGAGCGTCCTACGGACTGCTCTCCTTCTCCGGGGGGAGGGATGGGGAAGTGCTCGGGGTCTGCGCGACTCCTGGTGGATACCAGGTGTGGCGACTGCCGACCTCAACAGTATGTGCTCGGAGGCGGGCAGGGCGCTCCGTGTCATTTCCGTCCCCGCCTCCCGGAAAAAGGAAAAAAAGGGGAGAATGCCGCCGGGCCCTTGATGAAGCCCGTCACAGCTTCAATTAGCCCCCTCAGGCCAGCCCTCCGACCTAGTCCGACGCCTGCGGCATGTGGCTCCAGTGCCGCAGCCCCACCGTGGGGGGTAAGCCACGGGGTATCGGAAGGGCGCGAGGCCGATGTGGGGGATGGAAGTGTGACCGGCTGAAAGTACCGGGCTACCGGCGGCAGGGGTATAAAGAATAAATAGAAAGAAAAAAAAATAAATAAATAAAGTGGACTCACTGCTACCCCCCCATTGTTTGGGCCAGCAACCCCTTTCCTTAGCTGTCCATGCCCTGTTCATGCCCTTTTACCCGACGCAAGCGTCATTTTTTTCTGTGGTGTATACCACCACACAACTAGCCACACTACCACCAACAGTTGTCAGACTAACAGACTGGCTTTTAGTTACAATAGTACATTGTGACAAGCCTCTGTACCACATCAATGCAGCCAGTCCCACAGAGGTTCATTCACATACTACTAGCCATACCACTGCACCACTAGCCACACTATCAGTTATCACACTAAGACCAGCTTGTAGTTACAGCAACACCCCAGAGCCCCCCAGCAGAACAGCAGAACCTTCATATCACATAAGATAGTCATAGCAGGTTTGGCAGCATCCAATAAGCCCAGAACAGCACTTCCTGACCTTAATTGCCTCCATGGTTCATTTCTACACATAGCTGCCTTATTGTCTGCTTTTCCCAGCAGGCATGTCAACTAAAACCTAAATCTGCACACAGAAGCATGGGCAGGATTTTTTTTTGGGGGCTGGATATGATATTTGGGAATTAGGACAAAAAAGTGGGGGCTATACTAGGCACCCAGAAGCTCCTGGTTTCTATATGCTCTGCAGTGAGTCTTAGGGTTTTTTTGGAAGGGGAAACAATCAGTTGTTACATCTGTACCCCTAATTTCAGGGGACATTTTTTGCATGGAATCAGGGGTGTGGGGGACTGAGTGGCATTGGAGTCTGCAGGTCCAGTGGTTGTGGCAACTGGTTGTCGAACACTGCCATCAACCAACTACCCTATATGCAGTTTATGTAATATGTCGTGAAAGATTTCTATAGAAAAGCTGGGAGCTTGGGGGCCAATATGCCCTCATAAGCTCTGGGGTTTGTACATGCTCTATGAACAATTTTAGGTTTTTTCTTGAAGGAAAAAGAAACACACTCGATCCATCTCCCCTACCCCTAATTTCAGGGGAATTTTTTTTTTCCCATGGAATCAAGGGTGTGGGACACTGACTGGCATTGGAGTCTGCAGGTCCAGTGGTTGTGGACAACTGGCTGGAACATTGCCATCAACCACCCACCCTATATGCAGGTTTTGTAATATGTCGTGAAAGATTTCTTCAGAAAAGCTGGGGGTCTGTGGGCCGCTAGGTCCACAGAAGATCTGGGGTTTGTACATTCTCTGTGGTTTGTGTTTTAGTGTTAGACGGTTATGTGAGATGGTGGCCAGCAGTGGAGGTGAACAGAGGGTGAGTGGTGGCCGCCAATCTCTAGTCCAGGTGGGCAATTGAGGATGGCACCAGGAGGGGGTGGGCAACTAAACTACCAGGTAGTTTTTTTTAATGCCAAACCTGGAGCTGGTGTGGGTGAGAGCAAGAGAGGAATTACCACTGGTACCAGGGGATAATCTTTCATTGTAACTTGTTGTACTGGGATCAGGAGTGGGGGGGCCACTTGCAGTTGCACCTTGTTGTCAGAATGCCCAGCTTTGTTTTGTTTTAGATCACTGAAAACAGCAGCGACAATACAGGAAAATAAACAGGTAGCAGTGCTTCCCCTCCTCCTCCTTCACCCCCAGTCCCAACACAACTTAAAATAAAAGATTATGCCTCTAGTTCCAGTGGAGCCCCATCACCACCCCTGGTCCTAGCACAAGTTAAAAAATGTCCTGGAACCAGTATTCACCGTCTCCCGCACCAGATCCTCATTTTGGCATAAAAACCCTCCTTGGTAGTCTAGTGGCCCATTCTCTCCTGGCACCATCCTCTGCTGCCTCACTGCTAGACTTGAACATGCACCTAGAACTCACCCTCTGCTCACCTGTGGCACTGGCTGCCATCTCATTCATGCAAGTACAGTCTATACAAGTCACATTAGCCATATCGGACGTCACTTGTGTGAGATGGTGCCGAGCAGTGGAGGAGAACAGAGGATGAGTAGTGGCCACCATCTCGAGTCTAGGTGGGCAATTGAGGATGAGGCCAGGAGTGGGTGGGCAACTAGACTACCAGGTAGGTTTTTAATGCCAAACCTGGGACTGGTTTGGGTGAGGGAGGAAGTAAAATACCACTGGCACCAAGGGATAATCTTTTATTGTAACTGGTTGCACTGGGACCAGGAGTGAAGGGGAGCATTAAGCATTTGCTGAGGCCTGAGGGGGCAATGGCATTTATGTGCAGCTTAACCCCTCCATTCATATTAGGTAAATGCAATGCATCATATAACGGAAGAAACAGAATTTGTTGACTGTCATAACTCAGAATTAAAATGCTTTATATTACTACACTGAAAAAGGACTGCAGTGCTCTTACATCACCCAGTCTACCCAGGGCTAAGTCAAGTGTAATATTGCTTACCTCCCTTTAAGCTGTGAGTTGCCCAGATTCCCAAAATGAAGTGACTGACCTGAGGGAGGCCGGCTGCTGCCTGCTGGCAATCAAGACAGAATGCTTGGCAGAGGTGGGAGATGACCAAACATCCAAGGCCCAAGAAGACTGACAGGCTGGCGTGAGGAAAAAAAGTTTTACTCTGCCCTCCTCTGACTCACTCCTGCACCACACTCACTCAACCCGGCCGACGGCCACTACTGATACTGACTACTCTGTCTCTCTCTCATGGCTCCTCCGATCTGGCCAGGCTCATCCACGACAAGCAACACATGGCTGCACGGCTCAAGAACGTGGTTAGACAGTGGGGTCTGGTGAAGTCTACACTCCAGACCACCAAAATAGTCTGATGATCCCTTACTGTCTGTGATCTGTCTCACTCTCTAACTCATCATGCGGCCAGGTGTCACGATCTGCGGCAGTGTGTGTGGCAAGTAGGTGCACCAAGCCACTAATTGCAAGCCATGCCACTTAATTGGCTGCTGAGAAAGGAGGAGGAGCAGCAGACTCTCAGACCAGTGGGACTGTCAGGGACCACAGGGACCACAGACATACCAGCCCCTTCAGTTTGGCTTGGGCAAGCTTCCTCCTGCAGCTGCTCCCAACCCCACTCACTTGAATTCCTCTCCATTCCACAGCACAGCTGGCCAGCAGCCAGTACTCAAGACAGCAGTAGAATTTAAAGGACCCACTCTCTGTGTGGGTGGAAACTAAGTATTATAAAAAATGTCAAATGTCATTTCCTCGGATGTTTGAACACTCTAAAGAAAAACCTGCCTACACACCTGTCTGCACACAATCTAAGCAATTAGTGCAAAGCCTGGAGCTTTCTTTCTGTTCAGAGAGGAGACCCACCTGTTTCAATAAACTTTAGTGTACTGCCATAAGTCACCTAGCTACTCTGCTCTCAGTACCTGCAGACACACCCCTCTCCAGCCAAACCCACATTCATGATTCTTTTTCCTTCAGTTAAACCCAGCTGCTCTTCTGTGTATTCTGTCAGTGTCAGCAGACCCACCCTTCCCCAGCCAACCCCCCGTTACACCCACATTCATACCCCACAATTATTAAATCAAGGTGCTCTGTACTCTGTGTTTGCAGCCCCACCCCTCTCCAGCTAAACCTCTGTGGCACCCACATTCAACCCCCCCCAATTCTTAAACCAAGCTGCTCTGTACTATGTGTCCACAGCCCCACCCATCCCCAGCTAAACCCCTGTGGCACACACATTCATAAAATTTCCTGAACAAGTCACTTCACTTCCTTGTGTTCCCAGGTCACATCTGGAAACATGCTTCAGCTTAGTGTGCTTCTCCTGGTTAAACAATGTTCCCTTCCCTACCTCGGCCTATAACCTGTCAACAAAACACCATGGGAAATGACCGAGGGATGCTGACATTTTTAAACACAGAAAATTAGGAGCAGTGGGGAGACAGACAGACAGGCATTAAGACTAGGAGTAGGACCCATCTCAACCTGATAACCTCATTTGACCCCTGCGTAGCAACTCTAGAGTCATGGTGGTGCTATAATTACAATAATTAAATAAAATAAATGTATATGGGTCACAAGGAGTTTGGGGCCTGCACTGCATGATCGTGATGCACATACATCTCTCTCACTGTTATGGTAAGTCAGTCTGGTCTTGCTCTGGCTTGCTGCTGGCCCACCGATCCACTGCATAGTAGTACTGAGCTGGCCAGGTCTTTGGCAGGGCCTTCTCCATCACACTATTCTGCTGCCCCTGCTGGATGGATGACTTAGCTTGCTGAGGGTCTCGATGGACATGGGTGACCGCTGAGACACCGTGGTGGGCCTAGTAGTCTACCCACCTGTTTGTCCGTCTCCTTCTATGCCATCCTGGTGGTGGACATGGACTGCTCTGCGCTGTGGAGCGAGGAAGGCAGGGAGTGAGCACTGTGGCTTCCTTCTGAGAGAGCCACTTCCTCCTCACCTTGCACCTCCGTGACCTGACACTGGGGTCGGGTGGTGGGCCTAGGCCCTAGGATTGGGAGGAATCACCCAGGTAATCATGGCAGCTGCAGCTCAAATTTCCGTGAGGGAAATCAGAATCGGGGGATGATCGGATGGGAGGAGAGGGACTCTCCAGCACCTACTCTACTCCGGCTTACTGGCTAAGCTAATCCAGAGTAGCACCAGAGAACAGAGGAGCCCAAGAGAGCTGAAGACGTGAAGGGGCAACTGTGGCAGTGGCGGGATTCTGAATCAGTTTGCTCACTCTCTGACATTCTGGACTGGCTCAGTGCAGTGGCTGTCTATCTCTGGGACCAACAGAATCTCTCTCTCAGGTCTGGACCATGCAGGGCATGAACTTCTGGGCTGGCTCAGTGGCTCTCTCTCTTGACTGGGACCAATGGAGTCTCTCTCTCTCTCTCTCTCTCTCTCTCTGTCTCTCGCTCCAGACAGCATACGATACGACTCGAACCATACTGTTCTAGCCAGGCTGCGGGCTGTTCTCCCAAGACTGAGGTTCCAGCTGTGCAGGGTTCATACTTGCCCCTTCCCCTCCTCCCACTGAGCCATGGGACCAGGGCTTAGGACCTGCAACATTATAAAATAAAAGCGGAAATTAAAAAAAAAGGGAAGGTGTTTTCTGTACGCAGTGGTGTACAGTAAGCATGCTTGGTTAAATGGCAAACAAAGGAAATAGGAAGACATGCCTGCCAGCTTTTTGCTACCCCCCTGTGCTACTCTGTAACCATGGCATGGGGTGCCTATGCCCTTGTATGCCGGGAATGGAGGGAGCAGGGTGGACAGCGCAGTGGGAGGGAACAGGAGAGTTTCCTTGCACTCCAGTTGCCGGGACAGGGAACCGAGAGAGTGGGGCAGACAGCATGCAGTGGGAGGGAGTGGGAGGCTTTACTTGCACTCCTGGTTCCAGGATGGGGAACAGAGGGAGCAGGGTACACAGAAATGTCTCGGTAGGGAAGGCACACGCTGCAACAATGGGGCACCCTCTCATTGCAGTGGCCAATTTCTTTCAAGTTGGTGGTACACTTGCTGAACTAGTGTCCGCAACAGTGTGCCACCGCACTGGATAAAGAGGGCCAAGTCTGCAAATGCAGTGGCAGCATTGGCCGCCACAGTGATGCACCTCCACAACCCACTTCTCTTCAAAGCTGCCGCAACGTGTTTCTTGCACATGCACACAAGCAAACATAAAAATAAAGTATAAAACAGTAGCTGTACAAAAGGTAGTCCAAAATACAAAATAATGCTAAAAGTACACTTGCACCAAAGAACATGAACATTTCACAGAATCATCACTAGCATACATTAAAAAATGGGCTTGAAACATTCCAGTCATTGATTGACTGATAGCCCTGGCAAGGTGGGCATGTATCAGACAACAGAATACTGCGTTAGCCAGTGGATCCCACACCAGTGTATCCTATCCTTGACTCCCTAGTCTGTTTAGCATTCAATCGTTATCTGCCACACCAGCTTTGACCCTGGATTATGTCACCCTGTGATACTCTATATCAGTTTTGTCTTGCTTGTACAACTAGGGCCCCCCCAGGCCTGCTTTATCACTTTGTATAATTTGTGTATTGCCTGCCACCTATTGTATTTGTAAAATTTGTGTAAATGTCTGACACCTATGTATTTGTGAAAATGTCTTCCTCCTTTGTATCTGTGATGAGGAGAATTTGCAAAACAGCCTTTGACTCAAAGGCTGTATTCTGATGCATCAAAAAAATAAAATAAAAAAACAGAGCCCGGGTATTAAAAGTGCCAGTCCCCACCGACTTGATTACTAAAAGCAAGGTGCCACATAGAATTTTGAAAATAAATCTGCTGCTATTTTTTTCTCTCCCAAAGCACTGGTCACTGAATTATAACAGCCAACATTTATGTCTGTTAGAGAGAGAGCACAGCCCCCCCCCCCCACTCCAGTTCACTGAAACTGTCATCACAGCACAACGTCATTCATGGCAGTCCCCTGATGTAACAAAAAGATGACTAGAACAGTTTCTGTAAAATAAATAAATAAATACACGTTGTGCTACACTGCGCTGATATCTGGCACACCTTCTGATTCTGATAGCTATCAAGTACACTTTGCATACCCTCCTCTGCCAACTGAACATGGTATAAATATAAGTGTTATGTTCATAATAATAAAAAAAGAAAGAAAGAAAGACAGAAAGAAAGAAAGAAAGAAAGAAAGACTCCACTTTTCTTATTTACGATCAGGGAGAGACTAGAGATAATAATGGAGTGTTTCTGTCAGCCGTGTGCGTTTCTAACGACACCATTCTCCTGACTGCGTTCCTTACCACACTTCAAAACTGTATCCCTAGCACCATCAGAACCCTACACCTTTACCTTATTTTTAAGTTAACATTAGTATTCCCTTGTTTACTCATGCAGCAGCAGTAACCAGTTCCAGAGAGAGAGAAAGGCAAAGAGTTGCGCAGGCTGGCTGATGGAAAGAAGGGAACAGAAATGCGGTGAAAATGGTTGACAAGGGATAAGCTGCAAATATCAGCAAGTAATCTAAAACATAGAAAAACAGAAGTTACTGGCAGATAAGGACCGCAAGGCCCATCCAGTCTGCCCATTTCTTCTACCTTATGAATGTGCCATAGGCCTTTTTATACAGTAGGTGATGGATATAAGAAAAAAATGTTTTTTGAAAGTCGGCATTTCCAAAACCAATACACCATCTGACTCCCCATGGCTAGCAGTGCAGAATACATGATGAGGCATTATGGGTGTTGTAGTTCAGTACTTGCTATGTTCATGCTGCAGTAGTAAGATGCAGCTCGAGTACTGAACTACAATCACCAGAGTGATTCACTCTCTCTCTCCCTCAACATACCCACTAGATTTTGCTCCATTCCACAAGTTGAGCCAGTGATATGTATCAATTGTTTGCTTCAACCGACTGCCCCCAGTGTACAACTTACCCAGATCAGTGATACAGTGCTTCACAGAGGGAAAGCAGCACAGCTTTTCTTACACTCACATACACAGTAGCGTTACCGTGGGAATCACTCTCTCTCTCTCTCACACTCTTGCTGAAATAATTTCTCCTGTTCCCATCTAAGCTTTTACATCTCCAAAAGAGCATCCTCTCTGTCTGGGGGGGGGGGTGATGTAACCATGACAACCACCTCACACAGAAGCTCCAAAAGTTCACAGTTTAAAAAATAAAACAGGCATAAGAACTATTTTATTACAAAAGTTACACAAAACTAATTTTTGCATTAACAATTTTCATGAAACATATTTTTTTACAGTGCCATTTTCTAAGCACAGTAATACCCTCCAGGGCTTGGTGGTATTGGGGAATACCAGACCTTCCAGGGGCTATAAGGCTTTCCGCTGCAGCGTCGGGTCTCATTATTCCCCTGGGCAATCTGGTATTCCCCTGTACACCTGTACCTCTGGGCTCAAATTACATAAAATAAGAGAGTAGAGCTGGCCACATGTCTAGCATCTGGTGAACCACTTTGAACTGAGCCACCTTATAGGTGTATGTTTGATTATTTTCAAGGGATCAGTGTCCACAAAAATGGCATACTCCTTCAACTGTTGCTGCCACTCTGAGCTTGATGAAAGTGGCACTAAATGTCTGAAATCAGCTCCTCCAGAGGTGATGACAGTGCTTTGACCCCTGATTTGGAACAGATGTCTGTTAGATGGCAAATGCACCCCATGTTTACAATATTTGGGTTTCCCGGTGTTAGTCATGAAAACACTAAGTTATATATGCCAACCGTAGCAGCAGCATTGTCCAAGGAGAAAGCAGCAAGGTTTTGCAGTGGGGTTGCAAACTGTTCCAGAGTTTTCATTACAGGCCCAAACATTGATTGCACAGTCCCAGACACATATGCATATGCAGAAAGCGAACATTTGTTCCTGCACCTGCACCTGCATGTCATAGAAACCAATCATGATAATCATCAATTTTCCATCACTCATATCAGTGCTCTGATCAATGTACAAGCAAAATGGCAACTGGCAACACTGTACAGCTGCATCCTCTTGATATTTTGGCCCAAGGACATTTTATGCAATACATGCTGATTTTGTCAGCCTACAGGGCATCTTCCTCACCACCTCTTGATCTGTGCAATGCTTTATGATAAATTTTAAAATGTGGACAGTGTCACAAACTCGCTCAGCTGGTCAGCCCTCTACTCCCAAAGTGCCAGCCTCTGAGCATATGATTTGGGGACAGTGAACAGAACAAGGTAACCCTCTTGTCTGTTTTGTAGGTTCAAGTTACCTTAGTCTCAAGTCCTGGAGGGATTCAAACGGATAACCTCTTGTTAGCGTACCCAATTATCAGGCTCAAATAATTCTGTCTTCGGGGGGCCAGATATCTTTGCCTACGGGCACCCAACCAGGTCTTTCAAATGAACCCTTAGAACTCTATTCAAGACTTTAGAGAACTCTATCCATTTCCCAGTTTGGTATACAATAAGCTCAACACAGTGTTAATTATAATCACTCTAAGCTCTGCTTAAATAAAAAGAAATGTCAAGGCACTCCAGGCAGTTTCTGTTTTAAAATATACTATATATATCTTTACTTTAAAATAGGAAAACAGAAAACATTACAGAACAAATTATCCCAACACATACAGCCTTAAAACAAACAGGTTAAAGTGCAGATTCCTACAAATACATACATTCAGACTAATCTAATCTTACTTTCTTTCAGTGTTGTGATGTTTCTTCCTCAGTCAGATAATAAAAAAATGTCTTGAGTCTGTCTCAAGGTTTGCAGTAGGCATAAGAAGAGTCTTGAGCCTGCCTTCTCTCTGAGGTCACCTAACTCCACCTTGGTGTAACAAAATCTATATTTTATCTCACAGGATGTCCAATTAAGATATAATAAAAAAAAACATAATAGGTGACCTCACTGACTTTCCCCTCCACAGGTTAACCAGACAAAACAGGTCTGTACTCTGCTACGCATACATCTCAAAAGTTTCTTTGATCTAAGTCACTGTATTCAAAGCAAAAGTGTATTTGCCTCTTTAATTTCATCTGGGCCTATGAATCTACACATCAAAGGTCTCTCTGATGTAATTCAAGGGTTCCCTGGGAATGTATATTGGGCCTTCCAAATTCATCTGGGTCCTCCCTGGCCCAGACATCGACCTCTCTTCAATGTCCATTCTGGCTTCCCTCTGACATTCCTCCCAACACAGGTTCTTCCTGATAACTATTGCAAGTCAAAGGATTTCCCTGAGGGAATTATGAATGGCTAATCTTATTTCCTGGGATGAAAGCAAATTGACACGGTAACTGCACCCCAGATATCTGCAGTTTAGCTCTGTCCTGTCCGTTGAACTTATCCCTGGGGGGTCTTGATGTGTCAGTTCCAGAAAGGCAGTATTTTTCTCTGACACAGTCATCATACATTAATTTCTTATATTTACAACAAAAATTATACAGGGATCAGAATCAGTGGTCCAAGTGTGACAATTCCTCCCCACCTAGATTGAATTTGGGGGATCTATCTTGTACATGGGATAAGCTTCCCAAATCAGTTCATTCCTCATACACACGGAACAACCCATCTGAGTTCTGATTCTTGGCTCTGGCCCTATGTATGATTTTCAGATCATACCCTTGTAAAGCAAGACTCCATCCGAGCAGTCTGCCATTGTTTTTCCCCATCTGCGTCAACCAAACCAGGGGGTTGTGGTCAATCTGCACCACAAAAGGCTGCCCATACAAGTATGGCTCCAATTTCTTTAGGGCCCACACTAGGGCAAGACACTCCTTTTCCACCATGGAGTATGCTTGCTCCCTGGGGAGCAACTTCTGCCTCAGGTATGCAATAGTGTGTTCAGTCCCTTGGCTGGATACCTGACTCAGGACTGCCCCAATACCCACGTCTGAGGCGTCTGTCTGAAGTATAAAAGGTTTTCTATAGTTGGGACTTGTCAAAACAGGAACACTGCACAGTACCTCCTTTAGTTTGGTAAAGGCTTCCTCACAGGCTGGGCCCCAGGTGATTTTCTTGGGCATCCTTTTCTTTGTCAGGTCGGATGGGGTGCAGCCAGGGCACTGTAATTGGGTAAAAACTTTCTATAGTACCTGGCTGTCCTGAGAAAACTTCTGACTTGCTTCTGAGTTTCTGGTCTGGGCCATGCCTGGATTACCTCTATCTTGATTTGGTTAGGATGGTGCTGTCCCAGGCCTACCACATGCCTAAGGTATGCCACTTCTCCCAAGGCCACCTGGCACTTCTTGGCTTTTACAGTGAGCCTGACCCTCTGTACTCTGCCCAGCACATCCCTAAGGTGTGACAGGTGTTCCTCCCAGCTGGTACTGAAGATGGCAAAGTCATCCAGGTACGCCACGATGTATTCCTCAGCATCATTTAACACCTGGTTCACCAACCTTCGGAAAGTGGCTGGGGCATTCTTCATTCTGAAAGGCATTACTTTGAACTCAAATAAGCCTAATGGAGTGATGAAGGCTGACCTCTCCCTAGCTCTGTCTGTCAACTCTACCTGCCAATACCCCTTTGTCAGGTCAATGGTCGTAAGGTAGGTCACCCCCGCCAACTTGTCCAGGAGTTTGTCTGTCCAGGGCATCGGGTGGGTGTCTGACTTTGTGACTGCATTCAGTCCATGATATTCTACACAGAAACGAGTCGAGCCATCTGGCTTGGGTACAAGGACTATGGGTGAGGCCCAGGGACTGTGGGATCTCTGGATTACCCCTAAATCCAGCATCTCCTCCACTTCCCTCCTAATGTCCTTTTGGGCAGCCTCTGACACCCAATATGCTGTCCGCCATGTGGGTGTCTGTGTCTCTGTCTCCACATCATGTGTTGCTAAAGCGGCTAGTCCAGTCTTGGTGCTAAACAAGGGGGCGTAGTCTGCTAAAACCTCCCTTACTTTCTGGATCTGGCCCAGGGTCAGCTGGGGAGACAATTTTACTGCCTCCACAGTGGAATCCCGTTTACTCTCTTCCAGCAAATCCAGAAGGGGGTCTTCTTCGTCTGTCCCCTCCCATGACAACACACTGCGAACACTACGTCAGCCATATTTGCATATGGTTTCATCATGTTGACATGGTACATCCTTTTTGTCTGTCTACGACCAGGTAACTCTACAATGTAGTTTACATCATTTACCTTCCTAACCACTTTGTATGGTCCTGCCCACTCAGCTTGCAGCTTGTCTTTCCGGACTGGAATTAGGACCATGACTTCCTGACCCACCATGTATGAGTGAGCTCTGGCTCTGTGGTCATACCATACTTTTTGTTTCTGTTGGGCAGCTGCCAGGTTGCTCTGGACTGTCCCCATAAGCTCCTTCAGCCTTTCCCTAAACCTTAGGATGTAATCCACAGTGGGAGTTCCTTGGGTGGTGTGCTTGCCTTCCCAGTCCTCCCAGATCAAGTCTAGGGACTCATGTACCCGGCGTCCATACAAGAGTTCAAAGGGGGAAAATCCTGTTGACTCTTGGGGTACCTCCTTGTATGCGAACAACAGATAGGGAAGGTATTTCTTCCAGTCCCTCCCACACTGTTCAGCAAATGCCCGGAGCATTGACTTTAGGGTACAATTGAAGTGTTTCTCAAGCCCATTGGCTTGTGCGTGATACGGTGTTGTGCATCTCTGCACCACCCCACACTTCTTCCATAAACATTTCATTAGGTCCGACATGAAGGAACCCCCTCGATCGGTGATTACCTCCTGCAGAAACCCAACACAGGAGAAAATCCCAAGTAAGGCATCTGCCACTTTGTCTGTCCTCAGAGAGGATAGGGAGACTGCCTCTGGGTACCAGGTGGCATAATCCACCACAGTCAGGATGAATCTCTTCCTTGAGGAGCAGGGGGTATTTAAAGGCCCCACAATATCCATTCCCACCCTCTGGAATGGCTCCTCCACTACGGACAATGGAATCAGGCCGGCTTGGGTTTTCTTACCCGCCTTCCCTATTTCTTGGCACCGGTGACAAGACCTGCAATACTCCTTCACCTGCTGGGTGAAGTTAGGCCAGTAGAAATTCTGGGCCAACTGCAGCATTGTGCGTGTAACTCCCAGATGACCAGACAAGGGAATATCATGGGCAACCTTGAGCAACTGTTCACAATATCCCTGGGGAATGACAAGCTGCCTGCCTAGCATCCCTCCATCTGTCTGTACTGCCTGTGTATACATAAGTCCATTTTCCCAATAAACCCTATGTCTTCCATCATCTCCCTGTGCTCCATTTGAGTCTGCCCAAGCCCTCAGCTTCTCTAAACTAGGGTCACTTCTCTGAGCAGCTGCGAACCCCTCACACCTTCCCAAGGCATGAGACAGGTCCCCTTCCATCGCTAAACTAGGGTCCCTAGCACTAGCGCCAGGGCCTCCGGATCACTGTCAATCCCTACCCTCTGACAAGGGGTCACCCTTCCCTTTTTGGAGTAACCCTCTGTAGCTGGGTGGTTGCTTGCTACTGGGGAATTTTCTACCCCCTTTTTATCAGTCTTCCCATCTGGAGACACAGACTGGGGAACCAGCCTCCCAGTGGTTTCCACACTGGTTTCTGTGGGGTTCAGGGAACTACTATTTTCCCTTGCCACTTGGTTATGGGCAACTGCACATACCACCCCCTGTTGGAGATTGTTACCCAGGATCACATCCACTGCTAATGTGTTGGCTACAGCCACCTGTTGCACAGTTCCTCCTGTTTCACCCCAGTCAAGGAGAACACTTGTGAGTGGCAATGTTTTCTTTTCACCAGCAAACCCTTGTACAGTTACGTATTTATTGGGTATAAGCTGACCAGGCTGTACCAGATCCCCCTTTACCAGTGTCAGGGATGCCCCTGTGTCCCTTAACCCCTGAATCTGTATGCCATTTACCATGACTGGGTGCATGTGCTCCCTCATGTTCACTGGCATGCTTCCAGGGACACACAAACAACCCACTTCCTTTCTGGTACTACTTTGCGTATTATTGCTTGCCCTTCTTGGACACTGTCTGGCAATGTGCCCAGTTTCTTTACATAACCAACAAACATTTCTTACTTCAGAGAAATCTTTTCTTTGAAACCTGGGGCTAACTGGTTTCAGTGGAGGCAGTGAGGGTTTTAGCTGCCCTGAAGTTGTGCTTTTCCCTTTCTGCACTGCCACACTCACCCCATTCGCTCTCAGAGCAGGTCTGCTCTTGGCATAGCAGTCCGAGAGTTCAGCAGCCTCTTGCGCTGTTTTTTGATCTTGTTCTTCTAGCCAGGTTTTTAACTGTGCTGGGCATGCCCAATAAAACTGTTCTAACAAAATCACATTTTCAATTTTATCTACAGTATTTGCCTCAACTCCTTCCCACCAACGTTTTAAAAACTGACGTTGTTTCATGGCTAGCTCCTCATAGCTCATATCAGAGCTTCTCCTGAGCTTATGGAATTTAGCTCTGTATGATTCAGCAGTTAATTCAAACTTTTTTAACAGTGCAGCTTTTAACTTGCTGTAATCATCACTGTCTTCATTGTTCATTTGACCCAATGCATCCCAAGCTTTTCCGGTAAGTAGTGGGGATAGCTGGAAGCTCCAGGACTCTCTAGGAATTTTAGCCTGAATACAAACTTTTTCAAAAGAATTTAAAAAGGTGCCCGTGTCCTCTCCTTCCTTAAACTCGGCTATTAATTTGGAGTTCAATTTGTAACCCAGTCCTGCAGTCCCAGTTAAACCCAAGCCACTTACCTGCCCTGGCACTGCTGGTTGGAGTCATAGCTTCTCCAGTTCACATTGCCACTGGTGCGCCTCTCTCCTCTCCTCTGCCTCTCTACATTCTCGCTCTGTCTTCTCCTCTGCCTCTCACTGGCGCTCACGTTCCTCATGGTCTGCCTCTCTCTGTTGTCACTCTGCCTCATGGTCTGCCTCCCTTCATTGTCACTCTGCCTCCAGTTCCATCCTGCACAACTCAGTTTGCAGTTTGAGTACCTCTGGATTCAGGATACTGGTGACCTTTCCCTGCTGTGGCCCTGCTGTCCACTTCATTGGCTTGGGACCCCTCACTGGCCGCTAGTCCTGCCACACTTGAGGTCTGGCCCCTTTCAGTCATGGTTTGCGACTCCCTGCTCTGGGTGTCTACTACCATCAGGGCCTCTATGAGTTTCTGCTTTCTGGCTGTCACCTTGAACAGGACTCCTCTGTCCTCGCACAACAGTTTCAAATGATCTACAGTGTGCCTGCTGTAGTCAGAAGCCATCTTCTTCCCTGACTACGCTAATCTGACTGGCACTTTAGAAAAAAAATAAAATGGGTAGGAACGTAACTGTAAGTCAAGGGATATAGTTCTGTTTCCTTTTTAAATAAAACACTGCCTTTCTTTTTTCCAAGTGAGCTAAGCTGTCTCAAGCTGACACACTGAACAATGAAGCTTATACAACCAAAATTTTTATGCCACCACTGCCAACCAATCTGTCACAAACTCATGCAGCCAGTCAGCCTTCTACTCCCAAAGTGCCAGCCTCTGAGCATATGATTTGTGGACAGTGAACAGAACAAGGTAACCCTCTTGTCTGTTTTGTGGGTTCAAGTCACCTTAGTCTCAAGTCCTGGTGGGATTCAAACTGATAACCTCTTGTTAGCGTACCCAATTATCAGGCTAAGATAATTCTGTCTTCAAGGGGCCAGATATCTTTGCCTATGGGTACCCAATCAGGTATTTCAAATGAACCCTTAGAACTCTATGCAAGACTTTAGAGAACTCAATCCATTTCCCAGTTTTGTATACAATAAGCTTAAACACAGTGTTAGCTATAATCACTCTAAGCTCTACTTAAATAAAAAGAAATGTCAAGGCACTCCAGGCAGTTTCTGTTTTAAAATATATATATATCTTTACTTTAAAATAGGAAAACAGAAAACATTACAGAACAAATTATCCCAGCACATACAGCCTTAAAACAAACAGGATAAAGTGCAGATTCCTACAAATACATACATTCAGACTGGTCTAGTCTTACTTTCTTTCAGTGCTGTGATGTTTCTTCCTCAGTCAGATAATAAAAAAATTGTCTTGAGTCTGTCTCAAGGTTTGCAGTAGGCTTAAGAAAAGTCTTGAGCCTACCTTCTCTCTGAGATCACCTAACTCAGCCTTGGTGTAATAAAATCTATATTTTATCTCACAGGATGCCCAATTAAGATATAATAAAAAAAAACATAATAGGTGACCTCACTGACTTTCCACTCCACAGGTTAACCAGACAAAACCGGTTTGTGCTCTACTACACATACATCTCAAAAGTTCCTTTGATCTAAGTCACTGTATTCAAAGCAAAAGTGTATTTGCCTCTTTAATTTCATCTGGGCCTTGGAATCTACACATCAAAGGTCTCTCTGATGTAATTCAAGGGTTCCCTAGGAATGTATATTAGGCATTCCAAATTCGTCTGGGTCCTCCCTGGCCCAGACATCGACCACTCTTCAATGTTCATTCTGGCTTCCCTCTGACACTCCTCCCAACACAGGTTCTTCCTGACAACTATTGCAAGTCAAAGGATTTCTCTGAGGGAATTATGAATAGCTAATCTAATTTCCTGGGATGAAAGCAAATTGATAAGGATAATTGCACCCCAGATATCTGCAGTTTAGCTATGTCCTGTCTGTTGAACTTATCCCTTGGGAGTCTTGATGTGTCAGTTCCAGAAAGACAGCATTTTCCTCTGACACAGCCATCATACATTAATTTCTTATATTTACAATGAAAATTATACAGGAATCAGAATCAGTGGTCCAAGTGTGACAGTCAGCACAAGAAAATAACATGTGCTCTGCTAAAAGGTTCACAAAGGCCACCTCATCTTCAACAACTTTTGGTGTACTCTGTTCTTGGAAATACTGCAGCAGTTTCTTCTCTGTGGCATGCTTCATATTCATTTGGTACTTTTGTGAAGCTTTGTGGCACTGTACATTATGTCTTCCACCATGGTTTGAACTGATGTCAATAATGCATGTTTTACAAAAAGCATAGAGGGATCCTTTCCTGCTGGCTGTTACCCCCTCAAAGGAAGTCTTCCAGGAGCTTTGAAATACTTCATTCCTCTTGGTTTTCTTGCTTGGAGTTGTGTTGATACCACCGCAGACTTTCTATTTGGGAAATACATTTTCACAATCCATTTCCTGTTACATGTGAGTCTAAAGAGCTGGTGTGCTCATCAGGGTGGGTCCCGGTGCTAAGCTGGGTTTGCTAGCCCCTACAAAAAACAGAAAATCTGAAGTGGCAAAGCACTTACCACTTCCCTAGACACCATCAATAACAAACTTAATAATATTAAGCAAGGCTCCTCTCCCAGTCCTGATGGCATTTTAGGGGACATCATTCATATATTGAAATCTCATCTGTGCCTTGCCCCTAAAGATTATCTATGAAAAAAGCTTAAATTCAGGTCTTGTGCCATCCGATTGGAAAAAGGCTAATGCTATATCTCTGTTTAAAAAAGGTGAAAAAAGTTCCCCTGATAATTATTGTCCTATCAGTCTCACCCCAATTTTCTGTAAAGTATTAGAGAGAATAATTAAGGATGAACTTGCCTCATCCTTAGGAATCATTGATTCTAGCCAACATGGGTTTGTTAAAGGCCATTCATGTTCAACCAACTTAGTGGGCTTCTATAATTTCATTAGTGACAACCTTGACAAAAGAATTCTGTGTGATGTGGTTCTGTTAGACTTCAAAAAAACCTTTGACTCTGCACCGCACTGGGCACTAATTCAAAAATTGCAAATTCACAATATTAATCCCCTGTTTATACATTGGATAGCCAATTGGCTGAAAGATAGAAAACCGAGAGTTGTTGTTGATGGCCATAAGTCAATTTGGCTACCAGTTAAAAGCGGGGTCCCTCAAGGATCTGTTTTAGCATCAGCTATTTTTCAAATCTTCATTTCTGATTTATCATACAACCTTCGAAGCAAATTTACAAAATATGCAGATGACTACAAAATTTCCAACATTTGCAGTACGTCTGGAGATATTGAGGCTCTCCAAAGGGATTTAAATACCTTAGAGACCTGGTCCGCTAAATGGAACTTGAGGTTTAACATTTCTAAATATAGTATTTTACACTTCAGAAAACATAATCCCAATAATCAGTACTATTTGTGTAATGAAGTGTTAGCTAATAAGGACAATGAAATAGATCTTGGCATTATTGTTGATTCAAATCTAAATTTTGACCTTCATATTACAAATATTATTAGTAAAGCTAACAGAATTTGATGGGCAATTAGACATAATATAATCTCTAAAGATCCAAACATTCTATTACCACTTTATTGGGCTTATGTTAGACTGCATTTTGATTATGTCTCTCAATTATGGAGCCAATTTAAGCAGAAAGACATACTCAGAATTGTAAGACTACAAAGAAGAGTTACAAACCAGTTGTTTCAGATAAAACTCTGACCTATGGAGAAAGACTTTTAAAATGTAATCTAACATCTCTGAAGCAGCAGCAACTTAGAGAGGACCTTTTATTTACATGGGACATTATCCAGGATACACATTTAACTTTAGAATGTGGATTGGACTTTAAACAAGTATCTGTCAACACTAGAGGCCATCCGCTTCAACTGATGAGAAACAAATTTAAATTAAACAAAAGGGCTTACTTTTTCTCTCAAAGAATTGTTGAACCTTGGAACAGTTTGCCATTATCAGTTATTACCAGTAAAAATAAAAATACATTTAAAAACACGTTTGATGGTTTTTTGAGTTCAAACAAAAATGTAACTTATTATATGTAGTTTAAGGAGCTAGATGGGCTACTCAGCCTTTTGCTCCTTTTCTGACCTTAGTATGATCCTTAGTATGAACAGAATTAGGTTACTGCATTCAGCTCAGCAATCCAAATGTAGGACACAGACATGTGTAAATCCAAGAGGTTTATTCCAATACGATGAAGCAGATACAAAATAAAGCATGTAGCAGCCTAGCCACACAACCCTTATGCTTTGACCAAAGGTCTTCCTGAGATGGTACTGTTGAAGTGGCTGTTAAATCCCCTTTCATACCCAAAATGTATGCCACACTGCCATCTAGTGACAAAAACGATGATATGCACATACAGTACAGTAAGTACAAATAGTAAATCAGTGATTCCAATCTAGGGGGATTTAAACCAGAATAACATAAAAAATAAATTATTAATACAAATATAGAAGAAAATGAAAACTTAGGATTATCTAAGCAACAAACATAGGTGAAATTGTATTGGATTTAAATTTTATAGGCTGAGTTTGCCTAAAATAGACTAATGATATTTCATTTTTTTAAGCACATACAGTATATCATGTTGCAGTTAAGTTGGTCCACCAGGTAGAGAATATCAAAAGGTAAGACTGACTAAAGTAAAGGAAGAATCTGTGGTGCGAATAGTCTGGTTACGTGATCATGCATGTGGTATACTAGGTTCGGATTTCCTAGGGAATCCACAGATACCAAATCTTCATTGATCCACTTAAGAGAGGCCTGAATAGATAGGAAAAAGAGAGGAAATAAAGAGTCAAGGATAATTCAAAGAAATTTTATACATTACTTTTTCAAAAAGGTTTAAGATCCCATTCTACATTTAGGCCTCTGGGTTGTAGACATTTCAGATGGAAGATCCAGGAACGTTCTCTCTGCAACAATTTGTTGCCCTGTCTCCACCCCTAGGGTCTCTGGTTACAGATTCTAGGGCCATAAATTGTGTGCCTTACTCGTGGTTTCTGAAATGAACCTGCCCTAATGTTCCAAATATGTTCCTGAACCCTTTGTTTTAATGGTCTAATGGTCTTGCCCACATATAAAAGCTTACAGGGATACCAGATGACATAAACCATGTAGGCACTGTTGCAGTTAAGGAAGCGCCTGATTTCAACCAATCTGTCATAGTTTTTCAGCTCAGGTTTATTTCCCTGAGAACACAGGTGGCAGACATTGTGCCTTCTGCATTTAAGCATCCCTTTTGGGGGTGGGGGCAACCATTGTATGAAAGGGGCTTCATCTTGAGCTAGAGTAAACCTGCTGTGTACCAATTTGTTCTTCAGGTTTTCTGCCCTTGAAAATGTAATCATAGGGTTGTTCTTAAGTTATTTTGCTAAGATTGGATCATTTATGAGAACTGGTCAATATTTTCTCACAATGTTCCCAACCTGACCAGCAGCCCTATTGTACTGAGTTATAAAATAAACAGTTTGCAAGTGCCTGATTTCTATTTTGACTTCAATAGATTTGCCATATCAGTGTTTGCTGCCCTTTCTAAAGCTGTATTCAAAACAGTTTTATTCATAATCCCTGTTGCGAAATCTTTTGGTATGTCTCTTCAGACTGTATAGCAAAATCTTCATTTCTAGAACAATTTTTTCTGATCCTAAGGAACTGACTGTACGGTTTAGAGTTGACTAAATGCCTTGGATGGGACCTGCCTGCTCTTAATAAGGTATTTGACACTGTTAATTTCCTAAAGTTTTAGTCTGAACTTTGTTAATTTCATCTATGTGGAATGTCACATCTAAAAAGTCTACCTGCTTCCTATCCATTTTGTAAGTGAAGCGCAAGTTCAAGTAGTTCGTGTTGACCCATTCCATGAACTCTATTATTTTCTCTTCTGGACATCCCATATACAGATAGCATCATCAATAAAGCAGTGCCACTGAAGTATATGTTTGAAAAATGGGTTAACCACCTCATTCTATATGTGTGTCTCCTCCCACATCGCCAAAAACAAGTTAGCACAACTGGGGCCATAGACACTCACATTGCTGTCCCTTGTACAGTAGTTGTAAATAAAATTTGCTATCAGATTCGAAGTAGCTATGTGTAAGGACGAATTGAATAGTTTCCAAAATAAATGGCATTAGAGTGTGTTCTTCCTGCTGCTTTCAAGAAAATACGTGCATGCTCTGATGCCTAGTTCATGTGGAATACTTGTGTAAAGTGATTCAATGTCAGTACTCAGTCACATGTATCTAGAATTCCAACAAAATTCCCTGAGTCTATCTTGGAGAGCCATAGTGTCCCTTAGATTAGAGTCAAGATTTTCCAAACAGTTTTTAAAAAAATTATCTACAAACTTTTGTAAGTTATTGGTTAGAGACCCTATTCAGGATACTATTGGTCTCCCAGGTGGTTTTTCAAGCCCTTTGCGAATCTTTGGGAGTGCGTAGAATGTTGGAATAATTGGACAATCTGTCCAAAGATAATCAAATTCATCTGAAATGTAACCATTTGCTCTACACCACTCCAAGATCCTACATAATTCTTTTTTGAAGGCACATGTAGGGTTCCTGTCAGTTTCTTGTAATTAATTCCATTGAACAACAAAGGACTGAACACATTTGACATAGTCATTCACACTCATAACCAGTATATCTCCCCCTTTGTCTACAGGTTTTACTATAATATCTTTAATTCTGGATAATTCTCTTAATGCCTGTTTTTCATTGTGGTTTAAATTACTATAATTAAAGGGTGGCAAGTTTTTCAGGAATGTATTACCCTCATTAAGTATTACATTCTCATAGGTTTTAATGAATTGATTTGAGGTATTGGGACAAAATAGAGACTTTTTAAAAAAAAATTCTCCCACCTTCTACTGTGACTTCAGTATATTCATTGGTGGTCCCCTCCTCTGTAGGCAATTCTTCTTGGGCAACCATGTGACCTTCATTCTCAAAAAACAAAGCCTCTAATGCTGATAAATGTCTAACATGCAACTCTACAAGTGCGTCACTGTGCAATGTAGCAATACTAGGGTCTTCTAGAGAGGTGATTGGAAGAGAATGGGCAAGTATTTCTGTACTCCATCTAACCAAGGAGTAAAAAAAGGTTGCATACTTGCACCATTGTTATTCAATTTGTACATCAATAACTTACCCACTACTCTTATTCCAGCTTCCACCTACACACCATATGTAGATGGAACACTGGTACCAGTAATCAGTTATGCTGATGACTTAGCTGTGATCTCCATATCACCAATAGGGTTAGGAAAGCAACTTAAAATGTTACAAGAATACTGTCTAGAAAATAAATGACCAATTATAATGAATAAAACACAAGTAATGGTAGTAGGTAAACAAATTCATAAGAACAAATACTCATGGCGTATACATAATGTTACCTTAAAACCACTGCCTTATTATAAATATCTTGGAATATATATACATATTTCATCTGATGGAAAATATACTAAACATAGAACATACATACAAGGTAAACTTAATCAGAGCAAACTGACCATATTATGATTTGCAGTAACACTAAATTTGGAGGTAATACAGTCATAGCAGCTTTACATGCAGCAGAGATGAAAATGAATCTGGTAGTACTATATGCAGTGAAAATATGGTATAATAATTTTTTTTGACAAATTAGAAAAAAACTTTTCAGATTTTTATAAAGCGATCTTATATTTGCCAAGATCCATACCTAAATGGGGCAGATTCCAAATCAAATACCTAGCAATACTAACTAAAATCAGGTATTGGATAAGGGTGTCCAATATGGACATGAACAGATTAGCATTCAAATGTTTAAGTGAGAAAGCAAGATGACTGAAAAGGGGATATCATTCTCCTTGGTTTGCTCAAGTCGTCGATCTCTTAAAAAAATATAGGTCTTACCCATCTCTGAAATGACCAACAAAGAGACATAAATATATCCATAAAATATAATCAGATCATTAAAAATAAACTAACTGTGGTCTTGTTTGATGATGATATAGCTAAAGTCAAACAATTAAAATTACAACTCTGGTATTCGCAGAATAAAATAAATCATGTACTTGAACCATATTTAAACTTTCTAACTAATAAGAATAATGGAATATTATTCACTAAGTTTAGGTGAGAATTATATCCATCCAAAACATTGCAATATATTTATACAAAAGATGGGACTCATATTGGAACTATAAATTGTGACTCTGGCCAAAATGAACCAGAAACTTTATTATGTGTTATATCACTGTCCAAAATACAATAAAATTAGCTATAAAATGTTGCCACATTTTCAAATTAATACACTTTCCAAAAATGAAGTACTAAGAATTCTGATGAACCCTCAAATTGAATTCATAGCTCATGACATGATGGATTTTTTATAATGGACATATAAAAAATAATTAACTCTCTGGTCCAGTAAACCATCTTATACAACCTAAAGATTATAAAAGTATATGTATCTGCCAAGGGAAAACATATGTTAATTGAATGTAAGACTAAATGCACTTTATGTAAATATCCCTTTTTTTCTAAGTATAGTATTTCCTGTGCATGTACTAAAAATGCATACTGTAATGTCAAAATTGCTGAAATTGTATTTTTTATCTTTCCACTTTTTCCTTTTTTTCTCATTGTATGTACATTTTAATGTTTGTAAAGACTGGAAAGTCGAATGAATAAAGATTACTTGACTTGACTTGAGTATTTCAGTGGGGGTGGATTCACTAAGTTCCACCATCATGTTAGCTAAGCTTGTAGTATATAATTCCCAACCCCTTCATATTAAACATTGTGGTCTAGACCCATTGTTGAACTCTTTATCTTACCAAATATTCCTGCGAGCAAATTTTCCTAAATAATTTAAAGAGGTCAACATTAATGTCAAATCTGTTAAAGCCACTTCTTAGAGCAAAGTTAAGTCCCCTTTCCAATAGTTTGATTTGTGCACTAGAGAGTCCTACCTGTGACATATTCATGACTTTGAACTCATCTTCTGGGAGCTCCTCAGGTTTATGTCTCTTTTTCCTTTTCTGCCCCTCCTTGTTTTCCGTTTTTTGCTTTGTGCTTTTTGTTGCCCTTGTTTCCTTTGTCCTTCTCTGAAAAAGGTTATTTGTTTGATGTACTCACAGTCACATCTTCAGTGCTAGTAGTTTGGGCGTGACTTGAAGCAGGTGTTTAAATTGTGACTTTTTTTGTTTGTTTTCTCAATCATGAATGTCCTCTACTGAAAGACCACTCTCTTTTGGGCCAGCTGAAAATGTTACCCAAATGGTAATCCTCCTTGTCTCTCTCCAACTTAATTTGTTTTCTCTTAATTATTTTGACTTCATGACACTGCAGTTTCATTTTAAGTTGACTAGACAGTTCCTTGTTCAGTGGTAGGGCTTTGTAGTTCTTTAATTCTATCTGCACCTCTGCAATTTCCTTTCTTAATTTATTGTGTTTATCATAATCTTCTCCAATCAACAGCTCAATATATGTCTTTGTACACAATGCAAAGGCTTTTTCCCATTTAGCCCTCCTGAAGAAATTCTCTACACCACATGAGTTTTTTTTGAATTCGTAACCCCCAAGGTGCCTGCCCTTTCTCAAGATACTTTTCAAGTGTAATAATATTATAAGTAGCGTTAATTTCAATAAAGCTTAATCTCAAGGGTGGTGAAAAGTTTCTTTAGGTTTTCAGCCTCTGATTTATTGTCATTTGATTGAGCAGAATTGAAAAAGTTAATTTTACCTTTTGCTTGCTCTTTCTGGTTTTGAAACCAGTTGAGTTCCTGAGAGAGAGAGTGGAGTTTTGCTATGCATGTTTGTGTTTGAGAAGTAAACATAGATAGCAGGGTTGCACAGCATATTTTATTTTTAATACAGGTATGCCACGAGTGCCTAAGAAGTGCAACCTTTTCCAGTGGATCTTATTGCTTACCCCATTTGGTGCAGTCAGATTTTTATCTCATCTTTCTTTGTTTACCCCAGGAGGAAAGCTGCTATCAGGTAGAACTTGGTGGAAAGTGAGCTGGAACTGTGTGTAGGCCAGGAGGCTGTTTGGATGGCTGTGGATGGGAGTTGTGGAACTGAAAAGGTTTCTCCGATGTGACTATGCTGATGTGATTACTCTGACCAGCACAATTTCAAAGAAGTTTTACAAGGAACTGGACCAGACTTAAGAGGACCTATAAGGAATGCTTTCTCTCATATTTTGCCTTCATTCACTGCCAGTTTACTGCCAGTACTTTAGTAATTTTATTAGTATTTTTTTTCTGTATTATGGTGCAACAAGTGATTTGTGTATTGTGTGTTGTCTGCTCTGTTCAACTCTATGAACAATTCTTTAAGCATATTTTATGATTTAGACATGTTGGTAACTCTTACGCCACTACATAATGTAAATATAGTAAATAAAGTATATGAGGAAATACTTAAATGTTTTAAAATTTTACATCACACCACTAGCTTTGGTCACATGATCACCAAATACTTAAACTGTACATGATCTGACTCAGCATTCTGACTACTCTGGCAGCCATTCCCTCAAGTATGACTATGCCTGAAGAGATGGACGAACTGTGCCATAATTTAAAAAAAAAATAAAATCTGCTAGTAGTAGCACAGTCTACAATTCTGTGGAAAGCTTGCTGGGGAAAATTCCCCTTATTTTTTACCTATGGCAGCACATGCTCTGTATTTCTGTAGACTGTATATTGCCAAGATTCTGAACAGCAGCCATAGCAACCGCAGCTGAGGTTTATGCTGATTTAAGCCTATGTTTATGCGTACCTCTTGTTCACCCATATTACCCATATTATGAGCAAAAAGTAAGTCTACCCAATATATAGAGTATATAGCTTGCTTGGACAACTATAAGGAATTTATAGTACATACTAAAAACTACTAGATTTCTCAAAGTGAACGTTTTCTAATGTTTAAATTATTTATTTTCTTTTTCACTATTATAGTCTCTTGCAATTGTGTGACTGGCTGTTTATTTAGGTTTTATAATACATTTTTCATATCCTATAGCCTGTAAAGGAGCTGAAACATCACTATATTGCTCAATATTGAAAAATATGTTTTATTGTACTAGTGAATACTGGAAAGAGTCATGGATTTCTGGACCCTCTGATGAAAACATAAGACCTCTGAAAATGGACCCAACAAAACCTTGTGCTGCTACTGAGCCCACAGACACTATTGAAGCTAGTTTCTACAGCGTTCCCTTGCACAGATATATAATGAACTGGTTCTGTTTGGAGAAGGAGGGGTGCTTCTTTTCCAATGGGATCTGCTATTTTGCTCTACCAAAAGGCTTGGAAGGCTTGGAGATCAGGAATATGGAATGTTTTCCACATTGAGAGTGACAGAAGGAGCTAGAAATTAATAGAATCCCACAGATATTGCTGGAAGTTTGCTGAAAGACTCATGCAGCCAGTACATTTCCGATTTGTGTGACTTGGTAAAACCAGTCTTTTTTAGCTTTCTTCAAACTGCTGCTTCTGAATATGACAGCTGCTATTATCTGTTAGATAGATTTTTATACTGTTTTATATTTTTACTTTTAATTATGGTATAGACCTTTGTGCCTATATAGTCCATAGTCCAGTTTTTTGTTACAATATATTTCTGTAGTCAATATATATAGTAATTTGTGTCTAATATGGTGCTTACAAGAAAACAAGTGCTAGAGGCAGAAATTGATCTGCTAACCCCTATTGACTGTTTGATATTAAGTCAGTCATTACCCATTGAAGGGCTAGATATAAATGAGAAAAAAATAACTCATGAAATGTCTGATTTACAATCCACACCAATTTTGCAAAAAAAATGGTAGGAAAAAAGGTAAGGAAAAATTTACCACTTCAAAAAGATGACAAGTTAAAAAGTAACTCACAGGGTCTACAGGGAATAATAACGAAAAATGCAAAAAATAAATAAAAAAACCCCAGATGATTGGTAAAATAAAGCAAACAAAAACGTTAGACCATTTTGAGCTGCTACCAACACAGGATAACCACACTGAGGCTATTACTACAGGAGATACACACGCTGACATCATTTATTTACAAGATGAGAACAACATGACTGAGGTTCTATTGAGATTGTCTAACTCCCCAAAAATTTTTTATGAAAGTAATTCTTATTCTGTATCTATGGACAATAACGTTGGCCCAACATTTCATATCGAAACAGATATAAGAAATAAGATGGACCCCAATCAGAGTAAAACTGATAATTCACCAGAAAATGAAGACTCTAATAATTCATCATATAATTCCTTGTCTGAACCTTCTCAGTCACTTGGTTTCTCACCTGAGTACTTCAGCAAATCTAATCAAAAACTTAATTGGCACTCAGATTTAAAAATTATTGCCAAAGATCTACAAAATACAATAAAAGGTCTAAAACAGTATAACACCTCTAATAAGGACTTTGATTTAAGCAAACCACAACAGGACCAAATGTGTTCGAACAATTTATTAACCGACTCTGTTATTGACTACCCATTTGGTCTTAGCGAAGACAAGAAAAAATGTACGTGCAATCCATATGCAGCCCACTTAATGATCCTGGATCAACTAATCAGTTTTAAATATGAACTGGATACCTTAAAGGAAAACAGCAATCAATGACTGCAGATTAGATGACATATTGGTCAAAATGGGAATGTTACTTCCACCAGAGGGTTCCCCCTTCAGTAATTATGTAGGACTCTAGACAGATTTGACCTGATTTCCCCTCAATTTATATTCCAGAAACACCTATAAAACACCTTGTTACAAAAAGCAGAACAAAAAAAAAAGGAAAAAGTAAGGTTTTAAAGGATGGAGCTAGGAAACAACAGTATCAGAAAATAAAAGACAATTCCTCTGCGAATCAAGAGCTAGAAAATCATAAGGAAAAAGAGCATATAACAAATGTAAGTATCAATAAGAAGCAGATAATTTTTTGGGCAGTCAAATAGCATTACATCTCAGATAGCAGATTTTCAGTTAGACATAAATAAACTACAAGATCCTACAGTACGTCTCAGAAAGAAACTTCAAGGTTAGAGGCAATAGTGGTACAACTCATTAAGTTCAATTCAGACCTAAAAACATTTAGGGAGGAATGGCACACGTGGAGTAAAAACATCATTTTGTTGATTAAGGGTCAAATTGCTTGCATACAATACTACCCATCAGGGATGAAAAAAGCTCAATTAAATCAAACTCTAGACAACAAATTGTTTGATATAAATGATTGTGCCATTTTGTGTCTCATGGTCATAATAGCATGGAAAATATAACCTTGACTTCTACAAAGGATAAGATTGTGCACCTGTTGAGGGCAGCAACCAAGTCTGAAATTACTTTAGGCAATGTCACGCAAATTTGGAGTGACAATGATGTGAATGGTGTAGATTGTGTATTCATCTTCTGCTTCTCTCCAAGAGTAGCAAACCAGATATGGATTAATTATGGGGCTCTAAAAAGGTATGGTTGTTCAATAGACTTTGTTAACAGGAACTTGGTAAATGGTAAATTACATGGGACTAATAAAACAACTAAACAAATAAGCATCTCTGGTCTTAAGGCAATGCCTAAGGAGAATTCTGATAAAATTAAAAAAGCACTATTACATTTATTTATGCAGGCCCTAACAATTCCAGCATCTGAATTAGTAACAATAGATGCCTATTGCTGAAATAGTTTATCGAAAACTGGACAAGTAGATGCAATAATCCAGGATGTTGGAGTAGCTGATTTAATATTAAATTAGGCATCAATCTTGGATAGAGCAGGTGTGCACATCCTAGATAGAGCTTTGCTTCATGAAACTAGAAATGATAAAAAATGTTAGAAAAACTGAAGAGTATGTGGATAGAATGACAAAATCACTATCCATTTATGGCTTTAGCAGAATTAAAAATGAAAATAATAAGTAATTGAAGGCAATTCTCGTGGATCTGCTAGAGCAACTAGTTAATATTTCAATAGAAAATCAGGAAGCCATCTCTGTTGCCAGAATGGGCATGGAGCCAGAGTGTGATCAAATACAAATTGCAATAGAATATTTAAGTTTATACAATAGAATAATGGATAATGTAGGATTTTTGGATGCTCTAGGTTTATATGTGGTACCTTTACACATTGAGAAGCTCAGCCCTGACCCAACAGAGCCTCCATTAAAGGTTAATGAAATGTATGAACCAGAAAAAGTCAGGCACCAGTCCAAAAGCCTTAAAGGGAATATACTTTATGATATACCAATCACAAACAATTTTGAAGTCTTGGAAACACAAGAAAATTGACTCCTGAATAGACAGTCTTTTGAGACTAAGAAAAACACAAATTATTCTTATTTTTTTCTAATCTGGAATGTTTCAGGGCTTTTGGCTAAATTTGCAGATAGTGACTGACTGGATTTTGTAAAAAGACATTTTATAATTTGCCTGAAACCTGACATCCTGTTGACTCTGATATATGTCTGCATGGTTATAGCTCTTTCCAAGTTCCTGGTAAGAGAATTGCAAAAACAGGGAAACTTATTGGTGGCTTAGTCACATGGGTCAAGATTGATAGAAACATTAAGGTAAAAACAATAATGTATAGTGATTACTTTCAAGTTCTCTTTGTGCAATTCAAAGACATTTCTGTATAATAAATTCCAGTGTGCCCCCTTCTAGCTCCAAATATTATCATGATAGACTTTGGAATAAACTGGATGATATAATGAACACATGCTGGATTAGCACAGTTTGTGAAAATATCCTCCTGTGTGGGGATTTTCGTGCAAGAATTAGTGCATATGATGGCTATTAAGGAAATAATTTATGTAACTGGTGTCATGACAAAGCCCATGAATATACAAGAAATACAGGAGATGCTAAAGTAAACAAAGGTGGGCAAATACTAATTGAGCTTCTTAATATGTATCAACTAGCACCATTAAATGGTAGAGTAGATGGAGATAGACTAGGGAATTATACTCATTATGGACCGATTGGTCTATCAATTTTAGATTACATATTTTGGAATGGTGATATGAATTTTTGGAATACTTGTCAAGTCATTCCTAAAGGAGATAGTGATAATTTCCCTGTGATAATCCAACTGAAATCTCTAATAAAAACTGCTAATAATTATCAACCTCTACCACATCTAGAGATATGGAATCAAAGTAGAATTGAATGGCAAAATTCATGTAAAACACTAATTTCATAAACAATATTATCATTTACATCTATGTTTGATGGGGCTGCTAGTGGAGCCGAGGTATATACAATAATTCAGACATGCTTTAAAGAAATACGATCTATCTTGTTAGCCTCAGGTCCCAAAAATAAAAATAATAAAAATTTCTCATCTGCTTTTATTTATTTATTTATTTATTTATATTTTTATTTATTTATTAAACATCAGTTTACAACCTTTGAGCCAGAGGCTCGTTTACAAAGGTACCCCGTCACAGAAAGGACAAAACAGTGATAACAAACAGTTACAGGAAAACAATGTACAAGATTTGAAGGAACATGAGTACATAAGATAGTTACAATTTGCAAGGTTACAGGATTGGCAAAGTTAACATTGGTGGAGGATAACTAGTACATCAAGCAAAAACAGAGGAGGGTCAGTACAGTGAAGTTTGGCAGAGTCAGCAGAGAGGTATCAGGAACCAAGGGTAGAAGAGGTAAAAGATTAGAGCAGCCACTCGGGGAGCTTTGTCAGATGAATGAGCAAGAGAGCTTAGAAACAGCAGCAGCTGCGTGTAGTGAAAAGGTGATTCCGGAGGGAGGTTTTAAAATGAGAGATCATGGGAGCATCAGAGATACTGGCAGGAAGGGTATTGTACCAGGATGGGGCATGGTAGTGGTAGGCCCTTTGTCCTTGAGAGGTCCTTGCCCTAGGTACTTTCAGTGTGGTTTTGCAGGAGGACCACGTTGGTACTAGTGAATTTGCTTGGTGGATAAGGGCAGACAAACCAGGTGGAGATAGCCCAAGGAGAGTTTTTTTTTGTTAGGAGGCAGGTTTGGTACCTAAGACGTTCGTCAAAATCGAGCAGATTTGCCTGGGCATATAGATGGCAGGCATGCATAAGTCTGGGAGCCCTGGTGATTAGCCTACAGGCCTTATTTAAGGTGAGGTGGATTTTGTTTAGCAAGTCTGGTCAGCAGCCCCATAGACTGGTAAACCATAATCTACTAGTGACAGAATAGAGGACATAACTGCGAGTCGGAGGCCATCGGGGGGAGACAGTTTTTGTGGTGGTAAAGGATACCCAACTGAATATTGGTGGCTGAGGCTAGGGTGGTGATGTGGGCATGGAATGAGAGGGCAGGGTCAAAAGCTATCCCAAGGTACCTGTATGTGTAGACTTGCTTGAGTAGGAACTTGGAGCTGGTGAGGACCTGAAGTGGAAAATTACTAGCTTTGTTTTGGGGGTGGGTAAAGTGCATAGTTTTAGTCTTTTTAAGATTGATTACAAGTCTATGCTCTTTAAACCAGGTGTCTGTGTCATTATAAGATAATTTCAGGGATTCATGGAGGGTGGTAGGGTTATGGTCGGAGGTGAAGATAACAGCGTCATCTGCATAAAGTAGGAGTTTATCAGCACAGGCATCTAGCAGGGTGTTGAGATAAAGGGAAAAGAGTAAGGGCCCAAGAATGGAGCCCTGGGGAACCCCAGAGTGAATAGGGCAGGAGTTAGAGAGTGTTCCATTAATTTTAGCACACTGGGAACCAAGCAAACAGATAGCTGGAGCACCAGGAGATAGGCCCTGCAGCAAAGCCAGCATGGCTGAGTAAATCCAACAGGAAAGGATGGGAAACAGTGTCAAAGGCTTTCAATGGGTCAATGAACACTGCGCCAGCTAGAGAGCCCAAATCCAGGGAGGAATGAAGAAAATTAGAAAACTCAATGAGGGCGGTGTTGGTACTGTGTCCAGCACCGAAGCCGTGTTGTTCAGGGCAGAGGATACTGCATTTGGTTAGATACTCTGAGATTTGGGAGGATATTACTTTTTCTAAGGCTTTTGAGAGTAGTGGGAGGATGGAGATAGGATGATAATTGCCAGAAAGAGACCTATTCCCACCCTTATGTATAGGTGTAACAGTGGCGATTTTCCAGGCAGATGGAAATTGCCTTAGACAGAGTGATTTATTGAAGCTGCTGGTGATTGGAGCGATAACCAGGTCCAGTACCCAGCAAAGGAGTCTGGGGTCCAAGGAGTAACTGCCAGTGGTATTGCTCCATAAGGCCTTGGTCAGATACGGTCTGACTTCGTTGACAGTGACCCAGTGAAAGTGGAAACAGGGGTGTGAGAGAACAGGGTCAGGAATGTGGGGGGGTCAAAGAAGTTGTAGGGAGTACAGGGCTAAGGTCAGTAAAGGATTTATTGAGATAGTTGGTGATGAGGGTAGGATCAGTAGAGATGGAGCCCTCAACATTGATTTGGGATGGCGGTGGAGTATGTGTACCTCCATTTAGTTGTTTGATGTTATTCCAGAAGGTTCTGGCATTCCCCCAGGATGAGGTGAGTGAGGCCCGATAGTGATTGGCCTTAGCCTTGTGTATGGCCCAGGTACATTTGTTACGGGCAGCTGCATACGCCTGCCTGTCTGCAGGATGGCCAGATTCCATGGCTAGGTGCCACAGGTTATCCCTGTGCTTAAGAAGTTGGAGCAGGGAAGGAGCAACCCAGGCAGCATGCCGTACTTTGGAACGAAGTTTGGTTAGGGGTGTGAAGATATCACAGGCTTTGTTAAACATTAAGGTGAAGAAGGCCAGGGCCGTATCAAGGTTGGAGGTGGTCTCGATGGGGGACCAGTCAATTTGGGCTAGCAATTGCTTCAGGCCTTTCAGCCCACCTGGTCATAACTGCCGCCATAGGGTGGGCTGTGCAGTGGGTTTGGGTAGGGAGGTTATCCAACGGAAAAGAATAGGGGAGTGGTCACTAATTCCATCAGGAAGGACTTGTAGATTGCAAATTTGGCTAGGTCGGTTAATGAGGACCACATCAAGAAGAGTGCTAGACCCCATTCTGGGATTCACTCTTGTAGGTTGGGCAACAAGTTGTGTTAGGTCAATAGAAGCAAAGGAGTCACAGGTAGAGGAGTATGATGTAGATTGCCAGAGAGCCAAAAAAGAATTAAATAGGTTAATCAGATCTACTAAGTACTTAAATCTCAAAGAAAAATGTAAAGCATTAAATAAAGCTAGGAAAATTATAAGATACTTTTGAACACAAAACAAAAAGAATACCAACTTAAACAATGGAACAAAATGTTAACCATAATAGAAAATAATGATAGCCACTCTTATTGGCTTTTAGTTGCAAAGGGAACAAACAATCTTAAATATGAGATAGACACACACACATACCTTTGGATGTGTGGGTAGCACACTACACAAATATTTTCTACTATTCAACCATCACAATAACTTCTAGTACAAGGAAAGATGAGATGACACACTTTAGAACTGTCACAAATTCAGAAGTATGCTTTTCAATAAGCACTTTAAAAACAACTAAGGCCTCCGGTCCTGATCTAATACTGGCAGAAGTTTATTTAACTGCTCCCTCACAATGGGCTGGTGTTCTTACTAGATATTTAAATTATTGTTGTGCTACTCTTGATTTTCCATCCTCATGGAAAGGAGCAATAATTATTTCTATCAATAAAAAGGGTGACAAAAATAATCCACTTATGTATAGGCTAATACCACTTTTGGATAATTTGGGGAAATGTCTCCAAAATAATATTAGGAAGACTTACAGAGCAAATTAAGCAATTTAGGAGTTTATCATAATACCAAGCTGGATTTAGGACTGGATACTGCACAACCGATAATTGCTTCATTATTAGACATCTATTTGAGAAATATGTCAAACTACGAAAACAAAAAGTGTATGCCGCATTTATTGATTTCAGTTCGGCATTTGACATCATATCACATGGACTACTCTGGAACCTTATGAGAGAATGGGGAATCTCAAAAGAACTTGTAGCAATTGTGAGTGGATTATATTCAGATACATGGGCTCAGGTTAGGCTAGGTGTCAAAGGACAACTTTCTACTAGTTTTCCAACTAACTTGCATGTCAGACAAGGGGTGCATTCTTGCATCCTTGTTTTTTTTTTTCATTTACATTGATAAATTACTGACACAACTTGAACATTCTACTGCTGATTCACCCAAAATTATTTCCAGGAACTGTGTTGCACTTGCGTATGTGGATGATTTTGTGTTAGTTTTGCTGACGCAGTCTGGTTTATCAGCAAAATTAAAACTCTTACATACTTATGCAACAGAATACAAACTTAAAATAAATGAATAAAAAAGTAAGATTATGGTTTTTGGAGCAAATCACACAAACAAAGTATGGCAGATTGGGGATAAAAAACTTGAAAACAGTGAATCAATACACCTACAGTATCTAGGCTTGCACCTTGCATCGGATGGTAGATGGCTTAAACACATTAATTACTTACAAATCAAACTTAAACAAACTGCTATTATATTAAATTTATTTAATAGAAAATATGGGGGGGCAACACCATCAAGTCACTTCTTACTGCTGCTAAAGCTAAATATTATGCTCAAATACTATACAATGCTGAGATATGGGGCACGGAAAACCCCGATATTTTAGAGATGTCTCTAAACAAACTTTTAAAAACTAATATGGGCTTAAGCTATTCTGTCCCAGCATCAGTAATTAGGGTAGAATTAGGAATTCCTAGATTAATGGCATTTCTCTACGCAAGAAAAGTTAATTATTGGATTAAAATATCTCACATGAATGCACATAGACTCCATTTTGCTACTTGGAAGAAAAATATAACTGGAATAGACTAGGAATTTTACAATCCAGCTGGCTAAGGAAAGTGTATTATGTTCTTAAAGAAATAGATCTTGATTTTCTGAAAAAAATATGTATCTAGAGGCATTGCAATAAATTTAAAATACCAGACATTTGCCACCCACAGAATAGTTGAATACTTTAAAATACAAGACTTAGCTGTTATTAGTAGGTTTCATATTATGCCATGACTGGTACAACATGACATAACATATCTATATAGATATTATCTTGATGTGTTAAATGAATATAAACAAAGGAAACTGTATACCAAATATCGGTTGGAACAGTTCCCTAGTACGGTCTTGAATGCAAGATGTAATAAGATAACAATGCACCAGTCATGATACTGTTATTGTAATTACCAGCAAATAGAAAATCTATACCATGTAATTTTTATTTGCCCCTGGTATAATAAACCTAGAGATCATTGGCTAATTCCAATTTGGTCCACCATTCAAACTGAGGATCAGGATTTATTACTGAAAATACTTTTTACAACAAGTGATGAATACATAAATGAAGCTGTGGCAGGATACTTGGAAGCTAGTACTAGAATACGACTTAAACATAATAAGCATTCAACAGAGTGAATGATCTTGAGGCAAGTAAAGCAAATGTATATACAGTGATTTTGCACATTTAATAAGCACGTAGCTTTTTAGTATTTGTGTTTGTTATTTATTTATATATTTATAATAATTATATGTATAACATGTATAGAGTGTATTTGTATTTTTATGATATTGTGATGAATTTTATAACTACAGAAATGTATGTATGCTATTTTTATCTGCTGAAATGGTCAAATGACCAATCAATAAAATTTGTACTGCTACTTGTTCTTTCCTGGTGGTCAAATTCGTGATGCCTTCCAAGCAGCTGTTGTCACTCTCTTTCAATGACTCACTTGATTCAGTGCTCATTTTCCACTTTAATAAATCAAAAAGTAAACAGAGAGTGATCACAGAACTCCATAGCAGCTACACACTTTAAATTAATTCCTCTTGCCATCTGTTCCATTCTTGAAGTAAGTCAGTTGGAAATTATCCCAATAGCAGATAACTGCCATCCACAGTTACACCAAAGTAGCAAACCAAACAGTCCAAAGAGCTGGTGTGCTCATCGGGGTGGATCCCTGTGTGAAGCTGGGGTTGCTAGTCCCTACAACAAACAGAAAATCTGAAGTGGCAAAGCACTCACCAACAGAGTTAGGTTACTGTATTCGACTCAGCAATCCAAACATAGGACACAGACATGTGTGAATTCAAGAGGTTTATTCCAATACGCTGAAGCAAATTAAATTTTTTTTTGTTTGTTTATTGTAAGGGTAAGACCACAGAGCAACACTCATTTACAATGGTGACCTTTGCATACACAGAATATACAAATACAAAATAAAGCATGTTGCAACCTAGCCACACAAGTCCAATGCTTTGACGAGAGGTCTTCCTGAGGGGTTACTGTTAAATGACTGTTAAATCCTCTTTTATACCCAAAACATATGCCACACTGTCATCTAGTGGCAAAATTAATGATATGCACATAAGTACACATAGTAAATCACTGGTTCTAATGGGATTCAAAACAGAGAAACATAAAAAAGATTAAAAAATATGTATAAAAAAATCAAAATTTAGGATTATCTGAGCAACAAACATTCTTTTTCCTCTCTATTTAGGCAACCTCTCTTATGTGGATCAATGAAGATTTGTTATCTGTGGATACCCCATGAAATCCAAACCTAGTATACCAACATGGGTGATCACATAACCAGACTATTTGCACCACAGATTCTTACTTTACTTCAGTTAGTTTTACCTGTTGATTTTCTTTACCTACAACATGATATATGTGATTTAAACAGATGGAATATTATTAGTCTGTTTTAGGCAAAACCAGCCTATGAAAGTAAAACCCAATATAATTTCACACATGTTTGTTGCTCAGGTAATCCTAAATTTAGATTTTTTTTTGATTGATGGTAGCATCTCTCATGGCAAGCTTTCTCAGTTTAACACTGCTAGGAATTGGGGACAGATTAGTCAGGGAACATCAGTCTGAGCAGACTGGGTGCGCCAAGTGGTCCTACTCTGCTGTCAAATTCTGTGTTTCTATGACTTCCTGAGAAGTCCTTTCCTGCTGACAAATTCTATGAATCCTTGAGTAGTCCTTTTCTGCTGATACATTCTTTTTATTATTAAATATACTTTATATTTTTTTAAACAAATAGGAAACTGCAATGATATTAGCAATACAGAGAAAATTTAAACAGGACAGAATATTAACAAACAAACAATGCATAAGAAGAACAAACCACAAAGCTCAGAAAAAAAACAGAAAGAAAAAATGCATTAAAACCCCTGTCCTCCCCCTCCTTAGGACCTGCACTCACAAGGGGCACAAATAATCTAAAAAGATACAATGTATATGGACTCAAGGGCTCCTTAGAAGCAAAAATATTTAATTTAATAATCAAGTCATCCAAAGATGGAACAATAGAGTTTGCCCTTTAAGGGGCAGACCAAGTTGTCCTGGTGCACCCCTTCCCCTTATCTGAAGATGGTGTGCTCAGAGGGAAGGGGGAAGGGAAGGGGAGGAGCAAGGGGACAGAACAATAGGCAGGCAACAGGAAGAGGAGGGGCTAAAGGAGGTACATAATGGACAGCACAGGAGTGGTTTAGCCACTTTTTACTGAAGTTTTGATCATCCTAAACTGCAGCACATCAGATTACCATCGATTGGGACAAAGGTTTGAAAATATCCAGGTAAGAAACAAACAATTGAGGGAGCCAATGGAAAATGCAGCATGTATATGGAAAAAGAAACAACGATAGCAACCTGTGTGTTTATTCAGTGAAACTGTATTAGGGCCAGACGAATTAGGAACCAGACAGAGTGGAAAACTCAATTAAAAAAAAAAGAATGGGGCTTGGATTGTCGAGGACAAGCAGCAATGTATGATGGTGCCTTATTTTGGACAATGCCAGGAGACAGTATGTTGAGATCTAGCTAGTGAGATTTAGATACAGACTGAGGAAAGGTCAAGTTTGGAAGGGTGAGAGCACAACATGGTTGGCAACTGGTTTTGATCGGCTGGGCATGGACCCAGATTGTTTGAAAGGTTTGGTAGAAATAAAAAAGTAGAATTAGAATTGTTATCTCAAATGGTGTGTTCTCTGCTCCGGGGAGAGCGAGGAAAGATCATCTACACACATGTTATCAGTCGGTTAAAATGGCAGGGCTAGCGTTGTGGTGGACAAGGGCCTTGTAGCAGCTTGGAAGCAAGCAATGTGTGGTTAGCATGTAGTTTTCACTCACAGTCAGTGAAGCCTGGGGTTTTTTCATTCTATAAGAATGTGAAATGAATCAGAATGTGGTAACGACTGGGCTGCATTCTAGCTTTAGCATTGATTGGGGGGAAAAATTTGGAGGGCAATGGGGCTGGACAAAGCTCTGCAGGAAGGCGCTGGATCAGCATTGATCAGAACAGTAGCAGCGAGAAGGAGTAGGCCGCTATCAGACCTTAGCAGTGAATGAGGAGCAAGCTTTGGAGCATATGGGGGCTGGACAAGCTCTTTTGGGTGGTGTTCTGGTGACGAAGAGACAGGAGAGTCGAATTGGACCCAGAATGTTTTTTGGGAGGAAAAGAGAGAGAACTGGGAGGGACAGACAGAAGAGACAGCACAAGCACTGGCTCACGGTATGTGAAGGGGGGGTTTCAGATGCAGAGCCAACACACTAGGCCACATGGCATGACATCACATGCCATTGGGGGAGGCCCGTGAGATGGGCGGTCTGCAGGGGAAGGTGGGGGACAGATAGTAGCCCTTGGAAGCCAGCGGGTTGAATTTAAGCCACAAAGAGCATCGGGCTCATAGTGACAGCGGGGGGGAGAAGGACAGTGCAGCCATCACAATCAGCCACACGGCATGACGTCACACGCTAGGGGGTGAGGCCCTTCAAGAAGACCAGGGTACAAGAAGGGGTCCGGGGGCCAGGTGGAGTCACTCAGATGACAGGGGACTGTTTCTATGCAAAAAAGGTGTATGGGCTTTTTTTTCAAGGAGAAGAGGGAGGGGAAGCGTGGAGCCAGATTGTGTGGCCATGTGGCATGACATCACTCACATGGAGCAAAGCCAAAAAAGAAAAATGGGGGGACAAGAGGGGAGTAGAGGGACTCAGGAGGAAGCCTTCAGGTGGAGGTACAGGAGGGGTGATGCCAAGCCTACAGTTAGAGAATAGGTGCACGGCCTAAAACGGGTAGGCCACGCAGCAGGGGGGCAGCCGTCACAGCTGGGCAGGCTCAAGAAAAGAGTGTGAAAGGAAGGTGTCAGAAGGGGGAAGAACAAAGAAGGGCCCGGGTGTGGCCCAAGTGCTACCACAGCAAGGAGGACTAGGAGGCCATGCAGGGAGGCCAGCACCCCCCAGAAAAAGTGGGGATAACAAGCCAGGATGGCCACAGGAGCCATGGGCGGAAGCCCGTAATGGGCGGCAAGACACACCGCTTTCAATAAACAGAGCAACAAGGCCCATGAGGGGCCTACAGAGATTGGGGGGCTTCTGGGGTGTAAGAGGGAGAACGGGAGGCCCAGAAGGCCACAATGGGGATGGGAGGCCTAGGAGGCCATGCGGAACGACACCTCCAGACATGGGTTCAAAAAAAAAAATGCAAAGTTAATCTGGGTAAAAGATTTAATATGACCTTTAATTTTCTTGTTTTTTTGGGCAGTATCTCAACAGCTTCCACGGACCAACACAAGGAGATGGCACCAAGGAAGAGCAAGCCATCTAAAGAGGATGCCTACAGAGCCATAGTGGAGCTCGCAGAGAAGACCAACAAAGTGTGGCAAATGGTGGAAGGAGAGGAGCCAGGGAGATCCAGGGAAAAACGGAAAGTGGTAAAGGGAAATGGGGGCAATGGGAAGAGGCCGGCAGGAAGGCCACACAGCCCTACCAGGGTGCGGTCCTAGCCAGGGGTACCTTCCAGAGTGGCCAGCCCAGTACCACCGCAGCCCCAAGTCCCTGTCCTGTCAGTACCTCCCCAAGACCAGGTGGAGGTTCCCTCAGTGGAACCTAGACCGGATCCCCCATGCATACCAGCCATCCCACAGCCCATAGTACAACTGGCTAACCCAGGGTATCCCAAGTACAGCAGGCCACAGGAAACTGATAAGGCCACAGGTAAAGTAGCTGATGCAGTAGGAGAAAGCATAAAAAAGTACATAGGACAAATTATTGCAGCACTTGGGACAGGAGGGTTGGGTCAAATGGAGTCTGCTCTGGCAGAGATTAGATCAGATTCAATGGCAATGGAAGGGGAGGAGAAAGGGTTAGAAAAGGCTGGAAAAGGAACAAGAGAGATAGGAAGCCCGGGAATGCGAATGGGGGAACACGTACCATTGGCCGTGAAGGAGAAGATCTGGAAGGGCGAGTACGTGGGCATATTTGCTTTAGTGAACTGTGAGGCAGCAGCAAAATATGAAGAAACTGAGAACATAGGGAAGAGTGAGATGGTGGCAGCAGTGGTTTTGTTGGGCAAAAAAGAGGAGAATAAATTTACCAAAGGAAAGACGTGGAATGGATGGTTTGTAGGTTTTGCTATGTACTCAGCCATAGTGCTGGAAAAGAAACCTGAAATGAGCATACCATTGATCACGTATTCCCTGATAATAAGACGAGCAAAGGCAAAAGGAGGGGTAAGCTGGATACATTATGACGAATTCTTCCGGCAAAGGATGGCAACTTACGGGGACGTAAGATAGGATACAAACAGTTAGCTCTGTGAACGGATTATGCAACTGACCAGTCCACACCAGAAGGGGAGATGGGAAAAAGGGGAGAGGCACCTCAGAGGTGTTGTTGGGCTTATAATAGGGCATTCTGCTCTTGGCCTCAATGCCATTTTCGGCATGCCTGCTCAAAATATGTGGGGGGTCACACCTGGGAAGTAGATGTAGAACGACATGGGCACAAGGGGCACAACATGCAAGGGGGCAAGGCATAGGCTAACAGTTTTTTCAGGAGAGACAGGGATATAGGGGACAGACTTGGAGTAAAGGGGGGGTAGAGGGCATGCAGGCAGAGGGAGCCAGAATTACTAGATACAGGGAACCAGAAAGGGACAAAAAAGGGGGGTATACTAAATATGAAGGGGAAAGGATGAGGGATCAGTTCCAAGCAGCAAGAACGCCCATCAAGACGGAAGTGTGGAAAAGGTGGTTAATGAAAAATCCCGATAGGGAGGTGGCGGAGTCACTTAGGGCAGATTTTGAGTCGGGCTTTCCGTTAAAATGCGAAGGCCCAAGGCAAGCAAGAGAGTTGAATAATCTGGGTTCATTAAAGGGAAAAGAGGACATCTTAAGAACAAAAATAGAAAAAGAAAAGGTGACAGGTAGGGTAGAAGGACCGTACACAAAACCGCTGCTGCAGAACATGAGAATATCTCCATTGGGGTTAGTTCCCAAAAAACAACAGAGGGAATACAGAGTGATTCACCACCTGTCATTTCCAGAGGGGGAATCAGTGGATGATTTCATAAGCGAGGAACATAGTAAAGTGAGCTACACCACATTAGAAGAGGCAGTGCAGATCATCCGGGCAACCAAGGATGCCTGGATGGCAAAAACAGACATAGAATCCGCATTCAGATTGCTTCCGGTCAGGAGGGAAGATTGGGACCTACTGGGCTTTAAGATTGGGGAACAATACTATTTTGACAAAGCAGTGCCCATGGGGTGCTCCATAGCATGTGCAACATTTGAGGCATTTAGCACCTGTTTACAGTGGATATTTCAGGAGCAGAGTGGGTATAAAGTGATAATACATTACTTGGATGATTTCCTGTTAATAGGTAGCGGGAAGAGTGAGACAGAGAAAATGTTAGCCAGGTTTCAAGAGTTGTGCAGGGAGTTAGGGGTCTCACAGGCTCTGGATAAAACAGAAGGGCCCAGTAAGGCCTTAGAGTTCTTGGGCATAGAAATAGATGCCCGGAATGAACTCTTTAGGTTGCCAGATAACAAAGTAGTGAAACTGAAGGAGCTGATTAGTGGGGTCATGGGGAGAAGAAGGGTGCAGTTAAAGCAGGTGCAACAGGTCATGGGACATTTGAAATTTGCATGCAGAGCAATAGGGCCGGGTAGGTCCTTCACAAAATGACTAGCGAGGGCAATAGTGGGAGTAGCAAAACCGCACCACTGGGTAGAAATAACAAAGGGAGTTAAAGAAGATTTCACGGTCTGGGAGACATTACTCAATACTTACAATGGCTGTTCCTTTTGGCAAGATGAGTGGGTATATAACACGGATCTGGAGCTCTACATGGATGCAGTAAAGGGGTTGGGTATGGGAGGCTATTTGAAAGGAAAATGGTTTGCGGAACCATGGCCGGCAAACTGGGTGAAAGATGGGAAAGTGAGGGATATCACACTGCTGGAAATCATGCCCATATGGACCTGTACCCTGGTGTGGGAAGAGGAACTGTGTAACCAGAAGGTCACATTTTGGTGTGACAACAATGCAGTGGTGGACATTTTAAATAACAGGGGAGCCAGATCAAACACGGTCATTGGGGTGTTGAGACAGTTAGTTGTAAGGGCCCTGCAATTGAACATGTCATTCAGGGCCAAACATACAGAAGGGGTACAAAACATCTTAGCTGACAGCTTTTCCCATCTGCAGCTGGACCGTTTCCAGATGCTGGCATCAACAGCAGAGGATCGGAAAACACCAGTACCAACGAACATTTGGGACATTGACGAGAGGGAGCAGAACTGCTGTTTTGCAGCTCATGGGCACCACGGACTTTGAGGGCCTATGAAGGAGCATGGCGGGTGTTCCAAATATTCAGAGCAATGCACCACATGGAGGTAAGTGGGCCAATCACAGAGGAACAGTTAGAGAAGTTTACAGTAGATCAGTGGGAGAGAGGTACAGCTCACAGCACAATGGGGGTGTACCTAGTAGGAATTAGCTTAATCTGCAGCCTTAAGAAATGGGGAGACCCAACAAAGTCCATGCTGATCAGGAGAATGATGCAAGGATGGGGAAGACTGAAGCAAAGACCAGCGGATAGTAGACGACCCATAGGAGAACATTGGCTGGCAAAATTAAAAAGGACATTGCCGGCGGTCTGCAGATTAAAAGACAAGGCATGGTTGTTTCACACAATTTACCTGGTAATGTTTGCAGGGGCCCCGAGAGTGAGCGAAGCAGTGGGGCATGGCAAAAAAGAGGGAGAGGGGGGCTGGAATGTGAAGATATAAACTGGGGGACGAAGGAGATTCACATACTAATAAAGAAATCAAAGACAGATCAAAGGGGGACAGGTTGCACAGTGACCCTGAAGTCTCAAGAGGAAGACTCAGTGTGCCCAGTAAAAGCTTTGTGGGCTTACGCTGCAGAGCAGGGATATAGAACAGGGAGTTTATTTATTCATGAGGATGGAGAAAGAGTCACCAGTTACCAGGTTACAGCCATGCTCAAGAAAGGCATGCAACTTATAGGGGAGGAATCAGGCAATTATTCCTCTCACTTCTTTCGGATAGGAGCTGCATCACAGTGGGCAGCTGCAGGGGAAACAGTGACCAAGATTTTAGAAAAAGGCCGCTGGTGGTCTGCCAGTTACAAAAGGTATATTCGGGCATTACAGTATGGAGACTAACATGTCATCTGATTTTGTTTCAGGTACAAGGCCAAAAAGGGGGGGGGGCAAGAAAAAGGGGACTGCGGATGTGAAAAAAAAGCATGCTTTTAAGTATTATATTCTACTTAATTCCTATATGCAAAGGGAGGATCAAGGAAGTATGGATCTGTGGTCACTCATAGGTTTATTGGGCGGAAAAAAGAGCGGAGAAAAAGCGGAGGGAAAACAGTTATACCAGGATGTGAGACAATGTAGGTTGGTTTGGTGTGGCATCCGAGGGATGAGATGGGCGCAGCTACTTCCTACGCTAAGAGAGATGAAAGAGTGGCGGCCAGTTCTGGACCTAATTATCTTACATCTAGGGGGCAATGACATTGGGGGAAAACCATGGGTAGACACATACATGCAGGTAAAAAGGGATTTAGAGAAATTCCAACAATGGTGGCCAGGGGTATGCCTTGTCTGGTCGGACATAATCCCGAGAAGGGTCTGGAGACATGAGCACAGCCATAGAGCTTTAGACAGGGCCAGGAAAAAAAATGAATAGGAGAGTAGAAACATTGATAAAGAAAATGGGAGGGGAGGTAATATGGCGGGGAGGTGGAGGAGTGAGTAGATTTCTACAGGTCAGATGGAGTGCACCTGTCAGATCTAGCCATAAATATATTTAATACATAAATGATGGGCTTTGTAGAGGCATGGAGAAGACATGCAGATGGTACAATATAAAAAAAAGGGAGAAAAGGGGAAGTTCCCTAGCCAGATTGGGGGGGAAAGCCAGTCATCCAATGCAAGCTGGGGTCTGGCTAATGAAAAAAGGGGGGGAAGGAGGGTAGGGGGAAAAGAAAAAGGAAGAGGATGGAAAGAAGGAGAAGCTGAAGGAGAAAAAGTGGTCTTGGTTCTCACTGTTACTTAATAGGAAAAGAGGAGAAAAAGGCACGCAGGTTTTCACCTGGGGGAGCGAGGATCAGAAATGGATATATGGATGCAATAAAATGCAATGGTGAAAAATATAATAATAAAGAAATAAGATGGAAAATGGAATCATGGTATATATAATAAATTAGTTGCCAATCTGAGCACAACAACATACAGTGGTCTGTATCTTTTGTGGGGGAAAAGGGGGGAATCCAGGACAATAGAATTCTAATATAGATCAAGGGGGCCACTGAAAAAACAAGTGAATGAGTTTGAAATCCAAAAATATTGGTACATCCATTATAATGTAAGTAAGGTTAGCAACACCTCCCATTGATATATGTGGTGAATAGTTGTGATCGTGTGCTCAGCATTAAGAGTAAATAGCAATTACCAATGCCACTCTACATATGCTGGGATGTCATCATCCAGCCAATGCCAGAGAATCATTAATTTGGCGAATGATGATATAAGCACTATATGTCGTCACTGGGACCCAGCACGTTATCATTGTAGATACCTAGGAGGCAGATCTTAGGGTAAATGCATCATGTAGACTGAGTAATGGGACTACTTTATTCTGGATCTCCCACCAGAGTGGCTGAGCTTTAGTACATGTCCACAGAATGTGATACAATGCGCCAACCTCACTTTTACATTTCAGACAGGAATCTACTTTTAATTTGTGCATCTGATATAACCTCCATGGTGTATAATACAAATTATGTAAGATTCTGAAACGATCCTGCATAGTATATTTATAAAGATTTTTCCAGAGTTGCTGCTACTTATCCCCATCATCCATAGTTAAGTCCAACTCCCTAGACTATAAATTGCAACTGACAGAAGGCTGGGAGGGATCATCACCCTGGTGGGAGTTATATGGTCTAGAAATAGAATGTGGTTGGTTACAATCACTTGCCAAATGTTGAAGTATTGAACCCCCAGCAACTGACCTTGGGGGTGGCACAAAAATTGTAAAAGACAATATTTTAACAGCAAAAATGTAAATGCAAAGGGGACCAAAATCCCAGAGCATTCTAAAATGGCTTGATAAGTGGCGAAAGAGCCACTAGTTATAAAGTAATCCACTGCAGGGATATCAATATTATTCCAGTGTTTCAGCTTCAAGATCGTACCCCTGATCCTGAAATTATGATTAAGGAAAAATGGTTGGGTACTATCTTTTAAAACTTGGAGTCCCATTCATTTCCACAACTGGACATGGGCTCTGACAGATCACATAATGGAGTATGATGGAGTGATGGAGGAACTTGGGACATGGCGGTATGGAAAAATGAGTGAGGCTGCATACCACAATTCTGTGTTAGCTCTTCTTCAATGGATAGCCAATGTGGTTTATAAAATGTAGTAGAGTCCGGGTTTTGGGGGGCCTGCCAATGAAAATATTTGCACCCATGACAGGCAAAATAATAAAACATAAAATTAGGTAAACATAGGCCACCATGTGCTTAGGACCCTCCAACAATTTATAGGAGCATCTGGACCCTTTATCCTGTACAAAATGCTGGGCTGTTCTACTGTGAAGCTTGGTAAACCACTACAGTGGAAGGACCGGATTAACGATACTAAGGGGATATAGCAGTTTGGGTAAAACACTAATTTTAATTACATTACAGTGGCCTAAAAGTGACAGGGGAAGAGATGACCAATGGGAAAGATCTTGGTCAACTTGTTTAATCTAGATGTCGAAGTTTAAAGAGTGAAAGTCAGAGACATACCTGGGAATTTTTGTGCCTAGATAATTTAAATATTTGGCTTCCCATTTAAGCCCAAGCTGAAGCACAGCTTGCTTATCCACTTGGTTGTTTAAGGGAAACATGGCAGTTTTGTGGACATTTATTTTATAAGATGAGAGTCCACTAAAATCTCCAATAATAGAGAGGACCTTGGGGATGGTCACTTGGGGGTCTGTGAGATGGAATAAAATATAATCTGCATATGTGGAAATGGAATAGCTATAGGACCCTATGGTTATATCCCTAACCACTTCTGTGCTTTTAAGTTTAAGAATAAGGGGCTCTAAATCAAAATTAAAAAGGTATGGGGATGGGGGCAGCCTTATTGTGTACCCCTCAACAGTTGAAATGAAGGTGAAAGTACACCATAACAACTAATGCATGCTGATGGCAACTGGTATAACACCTGGACCCTCTTGACGAAAGCCCTTGGTATACCATATCTACCTAGGACTGCAAACAAGTAGCCACAGGCCACCAGATCAAAAGCCTTCTCCATATCCAGGAAGACCAAGGCTGCTGCTGGTCCAGTCTCCCCAGGTGTAGAGACAAGGTGGAGTACCTTTTGAAGGTGGTCACTCGAAAGACACCCGACCATAAAGCCCATTTGCTCAGGATTACTAAGATATTGGCAGACTCCCTCAAGCTGATGAGCCAGGACCTTCGCTAGTATTTGAAGAGAATCATTTATAAGAGAGACGGGTTGGTAATTCTCTGGAAGGGTATAATCTCGGCTGGGCTTAGGGAGACGCAACATTCTTGCCTCGGTGATAGTGGGGTCTGTAATCCCTTCTTCAAAGCTTTTAATGTCTAACTCCACCTCATCTAATCATACTAATCTGCCTAATTGATTACTTTGTACCTGGTTAAGACATGGTAACTCGACAGAACCTAGAAAGGCACTGAGGGCCTGTTCTACATCCATGATAATGGGGTCCTATGTATATAGGTTCTGGTAAAATCCCTAAAGACCTTAGCTATTTCTCTTGCATTAGTTTTCTTTTATTGGACCAACAGAGATTTACAGAAAATACTTAAGCTTTTGAACCTACATGGTTTTTCCACAGAAGGAATGGCAGGTTTCTGAAATGAGCTCACTTTAAAATACCCAGAGTGCCCTGGGTATTTGATAGTGAGCTGTTTTCAGAAACCTGCCATTCCTTCTGAGGAAGAACCATGTAGATTTGAAAGCTTAAGGATTTTCTGTAAATCTTTGTTGGTCCAATAAAAGGTATCAAATCACCTACTTGGTGCATCGTGTTGTACAAGGAACAATACGGCAACAAACAATTTTTTTTCTCACATTAGTTGTAAGGGTTTAGTTGGCACCCCTCCGTATACCTTTAATTAGCTTTTTAGCCTCATGATGTCAGAGTCTCAGGACCCTAAATTTCCTAGCCTTTTTCCCCTGTTCAATATAAGTTACTCGGGACCTAAAGATGGCTTGTTCAGCTTTTTCATGCAACAAAGTGGCATATTCAAATGTGATTGTTCTGTTTGATGTAAAATATGTTGTTAAGTTTTGCACTCTGTTCTGTTCATGTTTTACTGTGAGTCACACCAGTAAACTGAACTCTTGTTCTAGTGTGCTAACTCATTAAGGAAATAAACTAACATATTGTGATCTTAAGGAGTTTCAATGTCACAAAGTCACCTTGGGAGTATGTCTAGATAAAGAAGATTCTATCTGCCTGATGTCTAATAAAAAAGACTGCGCTGCCACCTCCTTTTACAGATCAGTTCTCCATGCCAGACACTCTTGGCTGCAAACCACAAAGTGTGTGGCCTGGATACTGTGCTTTTATTAGAATAACAAATTGTGGTATCAATGCTTTAAGCTTCTTTTCTATAAATGGATCATTTAGGAGGATAGAATTAAGTTTCCAAGTTTTATCTGTACTGGCCCATTACTTAAGTCAAGCTGTAAGGATATGGTTTGGTGGTCTGAAAGGACTAGCTCTTTAATTTCGTAAACCTGAGTCTTTGTCAAATGTTCTTGGGAAATTAAGAAATAATCAATTCTCTAGAAGGTTTGGTGTGGGCGGGAGTAGAAAGAGAAGGCTCTTTTATTCAGATAAAGGGTTCTCCATGGGTCCAAGGGTCCCAATGTATCCATAAAGTCTCATAGAGCTCCTTGGCACAGGGACAACCCCCACCTACCATTCGCAGCTTTATCTAGGTCTGGTGACTAAACCAAATTCCAATCACCCCTATAACAACAGGAAGGGATGCAAATGAGGCTAGGGCTGTGGCTAAAGACATAAAAAAGTCTGCAGAGTCTAGATTGGGGCTATAGACTGGACCCAGTACTACTTCTGTCTGGTGTAATAGTCCCTGAAGGAAGACATATCTACCCTCTGAGTCAGTTATTTCTTGGAGTATACTAAAAGCCACAGAACGGGCAATAAGAATTGTGACCCTCCCATCTAAAGCTGTTACCCGCCCCAAACATGTGTCCCACCCATTACCTTCTGAACCTATGAATCTGTTCCTTTGGCAAGTGTGTCTTGTAGATAAGCTATCGAGCTTCCTAGTCTATATAAGTGTTTCAGAATACAGCATTTTTTTTCTCTAGTCTGGCCACCCTTAATATTCCAAGAAACAAACTTAATTTGAGTAGGCATCACAATCCATAAACAGCAGAATCAGCATGATAGGGTCCATAAAACAACCAAAAACACAAAATTGCTTCAACAATAAAAATAAGATAATGAGATTTATAACTACCAACTGCAGAAACTCCAAAAAAGCAGCAAACAACTTAGTTGCCAATGTACACACTGATCTGGGCAACCATTCTACATACCAGTCAGTCCATGATGGTATGTGGCAGGGTACAATCCCCTGTTCACTCAATCAATTCCAGAGGCAGCAAGCTCAGTAACTAAATGGGTTAGGCAGTTCTGTCATTCAGTTCTGAAAGAGGGGAAGGGGCGAAATCACAGGCCTCAATCCCCTACAAACACAATGATAATCTGGGGCTGGTAGGAGGGGAAAGGAAAGGTAGTTTAATTAATAATTCTGGAGCAGCCGAGGAGCTAAGTAGATAGGCCCAGTGGTGTCAACCTGGCCACATGATGTCAGGTTCACCTTCAGAGCCCCCCCCCCATGTCCATACCCCTCTGGAAGTGGTACAGTTCTGTCCTTTAAAGAGGTTACAACCAGAGGGATTGTTGGCGGAGCTGGACATTTCATCTGTGTGGGAGGTATGCATGGAGGAACCAGAGGAGGCCATGGTGGCCTATAATAGGGCTGTTGTGGCAGCCTTGGACCTTCTGGTGCCAGTCCGTGTATACCCACTGGTGTCATGTCTTAACTTGCCTTAGTTTGATGATGAGCTGAGAGAGAGAGAGAGAGAGAGAGAGAGTTGAAAACCAAGGGGTGGCAGTTGGAGCAGTGTTGGAGAAAGACCAGGACCCAGGAGGACAAACTGGTTCTGATGGCTCATTATGATGAGTTTCAGAATGTAATCACCCACAAAAAGGCAGCTTTTATGTCTAGGTCAATTGCAGCTGGGAAGAACTGACCCGTTCAGCTCTTTGGGGCTATGGACAGGCTTTTACATCCATCCTATTTGGAACCCATTAGAACATTTTCAGAGCAAAAGTGAGAAGAGTTTGGTTGGTTCTTCTCAGAGAGGGTGTCCTATATTAGTGTGGGTATATCTCCAGGTGGAATGTTACAACCCAGTAGGGTTGGGCCTTGGGACAACATCTGTGGTCAGCCTTTCTGGGGAGAGTTCTGGCCTTTGACATGGAGGAGATCCGTGGGGTGATCTCAGGCTTGAGACCAACATGCTGCAGCCTGTACCTGGGCCTGATGCAATTACTTGTTGATTGTGTTGGAGCTCTGTGCCCAGTTTTGGCCGGGATTGTTAGGTGTTCTTTAACAATGGGGGTTTTCCTGGAGTCTCTTAAAACAGCTCTGGTAAGGTGCCTGTTGAAAAAAACATCTTTAGACCCAGACATCTGGCAAATTACCGACCTGTTTTGAACCTTCCTTTTTTGGGGAAAATAATCGAGAAGGTGGTTGTGGTACAGCTTGAGATGTACCTCACAGACTTCCAGATTTATGAACCTCTCCAGTCCATATTTAGGACTATGCACAGCACAGAGACCAACTAATATGGGTGATGAATGATTTGCTCAGAGTGAGGGATAGGTGAGAATGATCTATTCTCCTTCTCCTCGACCTCTTGTTAGCATTCGACACTGTGGATCATGGGTTGTTGTAGAACAGATGGAGGGAGTACGTTGGACTCACCGGCATACGAACATATGAACGTACAAAATTGCAGGCAGAAAAAGGCCCACAGGTCTATCAAGTCTGCCCAATTGTGCAGCTCTTTGTTTCATATCACTAGAGCTGCCCCACCCCCACCCAAACACCTCCCTTCCTTCTCTTTTCCAGACCTTCCCCCCTTTGTGTTCTTGTCTGTACTAACCCTGCCCTTGACTCTATCCCAACCCCACGGTAACTTCCCCTTGTTCTTCTCCTCCTCCCTCTCTGGGGGGGTGAGGCCTTCTGGTCTCCCCTGGTAGGTGCCTCCTTCCTGCTATCTGACTCAGCCCCTCCCCCCAGTTTAAATCTATGTTGTTTTTAATGTACTTATCCAGCCCCTGTCTCAATGCCCTTGTACCCTTGATGTTGGGATGCAGCCTATTCTTTGCATAAAGCCCCTTATTGTTCCATGTCTTGCCCCACTCCCTTATTACCCCATACCCCATTTCTGCACATCAACCCTTCAGCTACCCATTAAACTCCTGTATTAATGGCTTTCTCGCTGTGCTTGCCCTAGGTACTGAGAGTACCTTGGAGAATGTCACTGAGCTTCCCACTCAATTGCAAATACCCCCCCACTTCCCTGAACCTCTCCTGCACTTCTTCCACTGTACTGCCCTCTAGGGCATTTGTTCCTAGGTGCACAATGATATGAGGCTTCCCTCCCACCTTCTCCACACATTTCTGAATGCACTGTCCTACTCTCCCCACTGTCATACCTGGCATACACTCCACCCAGGTTTGGCTCTTTCTTGCTCCCTTACCTCCCCATCTCACCCCCCTGAGCACAGAATCCCCTAATACAAGTACTCACTTCCCCATTCCTTGCACTTCCCCCATGGTTTGCCCTCCTACGAGCCTCTTTTCCTCAGTGTCATCTCCTTTCATACCCTGCCCTTTCCCCCTTCCTTCTCCTCCAATTGAACCTCCACCTGCTCTCCTCTGTTCTTTCTGTGCTCGTTCCCTTCCAAAACCACTCCCCCTACACTACTTTTATGTCCTCCCACTGCCCGCTGCATTGTGCCTCCCCTTCCCCCCCCAACATGTTTTGGCCTTCCTTCCCCTTTGTTTAGTGTGTTTGTGCCAACCTGACCTACTTCCCTGCCCCAACCTGCTTTTACAGTACCCCACTGTCTTCCCTCTCTCCTTATACCCCATTTTCCTGTCACCTGACTCTTGTTCTATGGTGGCTTCTCCAACCTCCTGCTCTGTTTCATCAACCTGTACTGCGTACATGTTTGTTGTCTCCAACCTCCTGCCTCTGCCTTCCCCTGAAATCCATTCCTCTCTCTTCTTACCCTGAACATCTTTCCTACTTCCTCTATGTCTGCCAGTGTTCCCTACCACCTACCAACACCCCTTTTGGTGCTCCCAGGACCCTGTGGACTTGCCCCCCCCGGCCAAGTGCCCCCTTCCGGGCCGTGGCAGCCTGGTTTATCTTGTGATGGAGCCCTCCCTTCCCCTCTGCCCTACCTCCTCCTCACCCCCCTTGTACCTGTCCCGTCCCCAATTTCTGTCTCAAGCACTCTATCTCCAGTGTAAGTTGTCTGAACATTCTGCACACTGGACAACCCCCACCTTCCACCAGGTTCCCATAAAAAGTGCTGCCCCACACCCATTGCAACTCACAACCATCCCAGCCTCCCTTTGCCTAAAACCCCAGCCATCCCTAACTCTCCAATCCTCCCCCCCCATTCCCCACCTGCCTTAATGCCCTGGCCCTGACATCCCACTTTGTCTCTTAGTCTCTAAATATTCAACAACTCTTTACAATTGCATCCATATTTTTATAAGGGCTGTAAACCTGTAGCACTGCCCCAAAACTCTTACTGTCTATCCTTCTGTAGGGAGTTACAGCTTCTCTCTACTCCTCTTGTATGTGCCCTTTGGACCTAGTCACTTGGCTACACCCATCGTAATTCTGCCTATAGATCAGCTAGGCCACTGCTTGTGCTGTGCTGGCTAACTGTTCCTGCCTCTTTAAGTAGGTATGGCTTCGGCCTTCCACTATAAAGGCAGAGCACCTGGGCACGTTGGGGAATGGGGGTGAGTGGGTGGGGCAGCTCCTTTGGTACACAGTGTCTACAAAAACAATGAGGTAAAAAAATACATGCTTCTATAAACTACAGGGCAACAATACTGGTCTAGTTCAACATACCAGCAAATGGATTCTTCTAGTCCTGCTCACACAAAATGGGGAATCTAACTGAATGTCAGTTAGGCACACACTTGAATTTCAACCATCACTAATCACCTGCTGAAATGTGATACTTGCAGTTAAGGTACAACCCTCAGCCAATTTCAAACACTCACCAACCTTCCAACAAACAGATTCTCCCAGTCCTGCTCACACAAAATGAGAAATCTAACTGAATGTCAGTTAGGCACACACTTGAATTTCAGCCACTGACTTTTACTTGCTATTACAGGCCCCTGAAGTAAGATTTCAATTCAATGTACTCAGTAAATTACCTCCTTGCTGTAGGGTAGCTGCTCTTCTTCTCTCAGCTTCTGCAGCAAACAGAGTCCACAGACAACTCCTGTCTAGAAAGGTCATTTGGTGGTTTGAGTCCTTCCTCCAGGGCAGGACCCAGGGGGTGGTTTTGGGGAATTATTCCTAAGACCCAGTGGCCCTGTTCTGTGGAGTACCCCAAGGTTCTGTCCTCTCTCCCATGCTGCTCACAGTGTATATGCTGCCCCTGGATGAGGTCATCAGGCAGTATGAGCTTGGGTTTCATTGGTATGCTGATGGCACCCATCTCTACCTTTCTTTCGCACCTGAAAGAAAATATACAGTCAATGTGCTGAACAAGTGCTTGGCTGAGATCCAGTATTGGATGTTGATGAATTGACTGGGACTCAATCAGGGAAAGACAGAAGTATTGGTGGTGGAGCTTGGTCATGGGGGGAGTGGAGGCCTCTGGGGAGGATTTGGAACTGTATATCAGGTTTTCCAAACTGGATTTACTATCTCCAGAATGTTGCCTGTATAAAATCCCTTGTCACTCCTGAAGATCTGTCCACACTGATACACACATTTGTAGCCTTGAGACTCAACTACTGTAACATGTTCTACTTCAGGGTCAAGGGGGGGTATGCTGCATCACCTGCAGCTGCTGCAGAATATGGCAGATCGGCTATTGATGGGTCTTCTGAGATCGTGTCATGTTTCGTTGGTGCTGCATGAACTGCACTGGCTGCCAGCACACTGGTGCATCTCCTTTAATATAGGTCTACTGACCTATAAGGCCCTACATGGACTGGGTTCGGGTTACCTGGCAGAGCTACTGCATCCCTATAGCTCCAGTTGCTCTCTCTGGTCAGCAGGTGAGGGCTTTCTCAGGGTGCCCAGGGTGAGATTCAAATCATTGGGGGATTGGTCTTTTGATGTGGTGGCACTGATCCTCTGTAACCTCAGGGAGGCCCCATCTGTTGAGGTTTGTAAAAGAGGACTGAAAACATTCTTGTTTCAACAAGCCTTTGGGGATTAGTAGAGTAAACAGAGTCCAATTACTGCTTCAGGCTAAGAGTATAGGGAACATAATCATAGATGGGATTAATCATTTATTAGATGTATAATTTTAGCGATGTTTAGATGCATTATCTGATTTTATGATTTTTATTATGTTTTTTCTGCTGTAAGGGTGCCCTGAGCTGTCGGGGAAAGGCATCTTAAATAAATAAAATCTACTTCTACTACTACTACTACTACCTCAGTAAATGCATTAAAAAAATGGGGATAAAGCTTGAAGCTACCAATTTACTTGAGAGCAAATAATATCCTGGGAATACTAGAAGCCCTTTCTAAAATGTATGTGGGGGGGCATGGTCGTGGGCTTCGATCGATCTCTAACTACAATGCTTATCTGGGGCGCAAAATAAGTGAAAATAAAGATAGGTGATTTAAGAATCCCAATTGTGCCCTAAAACAAAACAGATATCCCAAGCCATGCTCCCCTAACAGCATCACTTCAACCAGGGAGGATTGGGGCAGAGAACAAAAGCAGAGCATTAGATTTCTACTCCCTTAATGGCAGAAAAGACACAACCCACACTGATTTCCAGCCTCCCCATCTAGACAAAAGCCCAGTAAAGAGTGGAATGATCATGGGCTCTGAGGAGGTGTAAGCTGTCAGCCAGTGAAGCTGGGAAATATAGGGAAATAGATAGAGAAATATGTGGAAGTAAGGAGAGGTATCACAAAAGATTGCAGGTGTAAGCTGTGCCTGGGTAGAACTTGACCTTGCAAGCGAGAGTTAGGTTGCATACAATGAGATCTCTCACTGAATATGTTTATAGTGGCACAGCACAAAGTACACTAGACAAAATCCAAGGCACATTATGGCAAGCTATGTGGGGCTACGATCTTGAAAAACAAGCCCCTCCCCCAAGGGGCTCAGCCTGTACTCAGTGGGGAATGGCTACATTGGAGACTAAAACCTACTGTTAAACCACAGATTTTATCAGTCCCTCTCCTCCCTTCCCCTATTAGCAGATTCAAGATAACAACAATCGAGACCTCAAAGAAGCAGTACTAATCAATGTAACTAGTCCAAACATACACACTCAATGCAAAACAATAGAGTGGAGTCATAACATAACAGCAAGACTACAAAGGATATATATGTAACAGTTGTTTATGCTAAACATCAGCTATTGAATTGATGAAATTAATTACTAGTCCATGCACTTTCATGGCATCCCAGAAAAGATGTCCATTTTAGAAGTCTGGGCTTGCCCACTACGTCCAGCTAGGAACAAGTTAGGAAGCAAGGACGGGAGCTCCTGCTTAGCTTGCTCGGCTGAATTAAACATCTACTGGCCATTTGGCAAAGACACCAAGAGTCTAGCTGGGTATAATAAGCAGTAGTGGATCTGTGCAGCATGTAGTTTAGGGAATAGTTCTCTGTATTCTCGGTGATTCTGTCAAACTGATGGGCACAAATCCTAGAAGATGGAAATCCAGTGACATCCCATTAGAGCTCCTGGATCGACTGAATTTGTGTCAATATATGTTGTTTCTCCGAGTAGTTCAGAAGATGCAGGATAATGAGCAAGGTTTCTCGCCTTCAGCAGATATTGGCTGCAGAGAATGATGTGCCTGCTATATAATGTAGCTAGGGCCGTGTGGTGAAGGACCGGCTATTTTTTGCAAACGTTTTTGAGTAAAGAGCAGTGTGTTTGCGTACACCAAGGATAACCAAATTATTTTGGTGACTGCTGCCCTCCTGGTCCTCAAGTTGCTGCTCCAACATAGCTGGTTTCCTTGGGAGAGCAATAACCTTATGTTCTGTTCTGGTCTGTGGCTTGCTCGACAGAGTTTATCCAGGCTTCAGCATGACTCATACGCCAGATGAGCTGTTTAAGTGCAGGGCAGAAGTTCCAAACTTTGGCAGCTATTTCAAGAATAGTTTTTAGGCTGCCCACCTCAAGTCAGAACCTATCCTATGTAAGTGGTTCTGGTAGCGGGGAGGCCGGTGGGCTGAAGGTGACCTCCGTAAAAGGACGTGTAGGCTCAGGCTTCTAATCAGCCAGAGTGAGTGGCAGAGATGCGGTTGGGATGTTCTCTGCCTCCTGTTTAAGTTCTGATTCCATTTTACACATCTGCCAGCAAACAGTAGCTGATAAAAGTGATGTGTATTGTTGAATTGAAGTAAAAGGAGCCACAAAACACACCAAAAATAACGATTAATAACAAGGGCTGGTGGATGCTCAAAATTACTGCTACTGCAGTAAAGGCATCACATGACGCTCCCCCCCACTGACAAATTCTATGTTACTATAAATCCCTGAGTGGTCCTTTTCTGCTGACAAAGTCTATGTTTCTAGGAATCACTGAGCTCATCTTAATGTCAAACAGGGCATCCATGATGATGGGGAAAAATGTAGTGTGTGTGATATCAGGAGCAACAAAAATTGACACTTCTATGCACAAGGAAACTAGTGATCTGTCACCTGACTATCCTCACTGGGTGTAACGCTTTTATTTTAAAAAGTGCCCATTGGGGAAGATTTGACATACTGGCATTGTGCTTCGTCAGTGCTCCCCAGTCTGTGCACAGGGCCTTAATGTGGGAGTTCCCTCTCCCAGGCCACAGTGCAACACACATAGCATCTTGAAATGGTGCCATTGTTAAATATATACTGTGGAAATGCAATTCCCCCTCAAAAAAAAGTTTACAGATTAAACTTTCACACAGTTGACGAAGCCACCCATCACAAACAAAGACATCATTTTGCAATTAGCATGATATAGTTGAGCAATGTGTTACCACACACAAAAATAGCCATTTAGTCCATTGTGTGAAACAGAAACTTAGATCTGTAAATCCATGTGACAAGGTGGGTTTTGAGGCATTTACAGCTGTTTTACCATGGGGGGGGTGTCATCAAGGCACAGGTCAGGAAGCATAGGAAAATCAGGTACAGTTTTAAAATTTGCAGAGTGTTTTATTATCAATAACAGTAAAATAAAAAATAAAAATTGTTCAGAATAACTATTTACAAAGGCAGTGCAGAGAAAACAAAATCCTTCTTCTGAGTGTTTCTTCTCAATTTCAAATCTCAGTCTCAGTCTCTCTCTCTCTTGCAAAACATTGCTGCTCTTTTTATAGCAAGTCTTAGCAGGGAGATTGTTAAGAGAACCTGCTTCTCACAGAATGTTCTTGTAAGTTTACAGAATGTTCCTGTAAGTTTCATTCCTTGCAGTTGCAGCAAAACAGTGCAAAGCAACCCAGAACTGACCTCTTGTTGCCAGCATCTCAGCGAATTTGCAAACCAGCTTCTTAGACTAGCCCCTTGAGTTCCAAATAGCTTTTTGCAATCATTTCAACAATATAACTATATACAGTTTTAAACAAAGGGATCCCAGTATCAGTGACATTTCCACATAAATATTCACATATATTTTTATACCTGCAGATATGCAAGGGAGAAGAAAAGACAGAACAGCAAGGGAAGGCTTAGAGATAGCAAGAGGCAGAGAACGCAAAACCGTTGGAGCGATCAGTTCCTAGGTCTCACAAGAAAATTTGGTTGTGCAACCAATCAGAGAAGAGACAGAAAAGGAGAGGATAAAACAGACCCTTGCATTTAAACTTTCTGCATAACAAATGGGGCAGGGCCTGATTCAACACTGTCATGGGGGGGTAGGATATTTTAGTCTAGCAGCAGTGTGTGAAAGTTGGATCTGTAAATTACTTAAATAGCAAATTGACAGATCCAACTTTCATATGTTACCAGTGGACTAACTCCCCCCTAAATGGCAAAATAGCTTTAAATGGCCTCAACTCCACCTGGAGTCTGGACACACACAGATTACATGCCAGATTCAACTTTCACACAATGGACTACCTTCCCCCAAGGGAATACTTTTCAGTTAGCATGATTATAGTTGAGCAATAACTTTAAAAATGTCACTGACAAGAACAGCCATGCAGGCTACAGTACTAGTCTACAACAAGCCCCATGCATATACAGTATATACATATATAAGTTGCAAAATATGTTGTTAATGTTCCAGTTAGGCTGAAAGTGACAAAAGTTGGGAAAGGTGGCATTAGGGTTTCCCTAACACCACACCCTCCCAAACCAGGCAGGACAGCAGGTGTGGGGTGTGTCTTGGGCTTCTTAAGCCTAACGCTCACCCCATTCCATCTGTAAATAAGATCAGACATGTAGAATTTATGAGAATGAGGTGAGTGTTAGGCTTGAGAAGCTCAAGGCACACCCCACACCTGCTCTCCTGTCTGGTTTGGGAGTGTGGGGTGTTAGGGAAACCCTAATGCCTCATTTCCTAACTTTTGTCACTTTGACCCTAACTGGAGCAATAACAAGTTTTTTTGCAACTTATTTCCATACTTTTTTGAGATTGTATAATAGTATCCTTATTTTACTGTGGGATCGCGAGGTCCTTTGGACCCTGCTCTCTCCTATCCCTCTGTAGACGAGTATATGTATGTAGTTGTAGAAACACAGGGCCCTCTGGGCCTTGAGCTTCCATTTATAGGACAACAGTGACCAAATTATCAGAATAGCCATTTTATTGCCACACCTCATGTGCCCATTGCAGAAAATGTATGAATCCCCGCCAAAATGTAATTCTACGCCACTGCAACCCCATTTCATGCCACATGTGTGAAAATGCATTTTGAGTAGGATTTGAAAAATGACAGCTGTGACATACATTAGGTGGGGTAATAAGAAGGCAATGTTGAAAATCTGGGATCAAAATATTTAAAATTTCAAAAGTTACGAGCAGGTGTAGAAAAATTGCAATGGATGTTCATCTTTGTAATTTTTTTCATATTTTGACCCCAAATTTTCAACATAGTCTTCTTATGACCCTACCTCATAAACCCAGTAGGTGAAAATGTTCAAATCCATGCCAAAACTCCTCTCCACACCACAGGTGTACACAGCACTTATCTTGATTTCTCAGTTCACAGTTCAACTTTGAATAGTGCAGACATGTCTTGGTCCACAGAAGGTAACAGCCTATGACCTCCAGTAGTAAGTATAGAGTAAAGGGTATGTGGGCTGGTGGGTGCTCAGTGGGAGGGTAGGGATGGGGGCGGGGGATGTTGGGGATGACAAGGGACCATTTTCTTTTTTCAAGTTAAAAAAAAAGATGTCAGGGGCCTGTTTTTTTTTTTACAGGGTATAAAAGTTAATAAATATTTTGGGACACTGGGGGTGGGCTCCCCAGTGTCCCACACTACTGGGGGGGCATGGAATGCTAACACGGGATTAGGCCCCCCTGATGTCAGCACTATCAAACAATGGGCTGTGGGGTTGGGGGGCATCCAACACTGAGGGTGGGCATCCTGGTGTCAGATTATATAAACTTATTTAAAAGAGGGAGATAAAGGTGATCATAGGGTAGGGGGTGCCACTAGACACTAGGAAATAAATGTTTTATTTAGGGGGACAGTGATCGGGGAGTGAGGGGTGCCACTAGACACCATGCCAAGTGGGCTCACATTGCAGCTGGTAGTAGGAGTTCAGCTGTGGCTGCAGAACTCAAGAAAATCCTTGGTTCTCATATAGAGAACATGGCAGAAGGCTCATTTTGCTAAGCTGGGCAGTGGGCACCCAGGATTTTGAGTGCCCAGAAAAAGTATTTCTGACCGTAATCATGAGAAAGCTCAACTTCTTGAATCTGCCATATGTGACTGTGGCTAACCCTGCCCAATGCTTGTTTTCCCCGTACCCTCCTTCCTCCGACACAGGGTCTCTCTAGATCCCATGAATAAGCATTGCCTTCATGTCTTTTCTATTGCCTTCGTGTCTTTTCTATCCAAGTGACCTACAGACTGCTGCCTACGTCTGTCGCCAGTTTTTATCTAAGTTAATGCCTGGACTGTGTCTCCAGTACTGTATTGTCAATAATGATTGTCTGTATGTTTATTCCTGTACTTGTTTACCCTCCACCCCCTGTATCTGACGTGGAGCCTTTGCAAAAGAATCTGTGACTCAAAGGATTGTAATTCCGATTCTATTCAATAAATAAAATAAAAAAATAAAATAAATAAATGAACAACAGAATCTAGCTAAAAAGGTCCCGTTTACCTAGGTTCTGATGTTTGTTTTTTAAAATGACAACATTTTTATGTATTTTCCATGTGTTATATTTGGTGGAAGGAAAAAAACAAGAAGGTGTCTCACAAAAAAGGAATTTTCCCTCACAAAAAAGGAACTGATCTCATGAGAAAGAATCATTTTTTGTGAGGTCAATCCTTTGTCGAACTTTGTCCCTCTAATTTGGCCAGTGAACAATGGGAACTTACAAACTGAATAACTTTGCAACAGAATACTATTTTTTCGCTAAACAAAGCATGGCAGTTCAGTTATCCAAACTGTATCTACCATAGAAAAATCACACCAAATCACACCAAAATCCCACGCCATCTGGACGCAAGACGATGAGGAAAAAACTAAAAAAAAAAAAAGTGAATTTTAAGGTTTTTGCACTATCCCGATCTCAGAAACCATTCATCTGACCAAAATGAAACTTACCACATCAAGAGATCTACCCCACATGACAGCACATACCAAACTTTGTGCAAATCCATTGATCGGTTACAAAGTCATTAAAGCATAAAATCTGAGGTTTAACATTAAACAGGCTACTCAACCCTAACTATGGGGGCACGACCGTGCCCCTGTAGTGTATATATATTCTTTGCAAAAAAACTTTGTTAACACACTAGTTAGGGTTAAAGTGACAAAAGTAGGGAAATGTGGCATTAGGGTTTCCAACCCTAACACCCCACCCTGCAGGCAACAGCAGGCATGTGGTGTGCCTTGCTATTTTCAGGACTAATGCTCACTCCATTCCATGAGTAAGTAAGCTGAGATGGGTACAGTATATGAGAATGGGGTGAGCATCGGGGCTGACAATGACAAGGTACACCTCACACCTGCTGCTGCCTGCAGGGTGGGGTGTTAGGGTTGGAAACCCTAATGCCACATTTCCATACTTTTGTTGCTTTAACCCTAGCTAGTGCATTAATAAAGTTTTTTTGCAAAGAACGTCCTTACTTTTTGAGAAAGCATAATCGTTATCTTATTTGCCTGTGAGAGAGCAGGGCCCTCTGGGCCCTGCCTCTCCAAGCCTGCTCTCCCATCCATCCATAATTTTTGATATAGTGTAATCCTATCCTTATTTCCCTGTGGGAGTGCAGGGCCCAGACCATCACTCCATAATTGTATCCTTATTTGCATGTAGGAGCACAGGGCCTAGTCCATAATGGTATCCTACATTCCCAACCATGCATAATTTTTCAGATACAGTAGTGGTATTCTTATTTGACTGTGGGAAAGCTGCTCCCATCCCGTAGTGTACAGCATCAAAAATCACCTCATATGGCAATTTTATCCTATAGAAAACACAGCAAAATTTGAAAGCTGTGTAACTTGACACAGAATTACTATAGAAACATAGAATTTGATGGCAGATAAGAACTGCTTGGCCCACCTAGTCTGCCAATTTCCCTACCTAATGGATAAGCTGCAGATCCTAGTTAACTAACAGCCTACTTCCTCCTACCCCCCCACTAGAATTGCCTTATGTCTGTCCCATGCATTCTTGAATTCTCCCACTGTTTTTGACTCCACGACCTCCTTAGGAAGGCCATTCCATGTATCCACAACCCTCTCCATGAAAAAATACTTCCTCACATTACCTCCGAGCCATCCCCCCTCTATCTTCAACTTGTGCCCCCTTGTTCTTGCACATCTCTTTTTCTAAAAGATGCTACCCTCTTGGACTTTGTTGATTAACTTGAGGTACTTGAAAGTTTCTATCATGTCCCCTCTCTCCTTCCTCTCCTTGATGGTATACATATTAAGCTCCTTTAGTCTTTCTTCGTATGTCTTCTGGTGCAGACCCTGCATCATTTTAGTTGCCCTCCTCTGGACAGCCTCCATCCTGCCTATGTCTTTGTGGAGATGAGGTCTCCAGAACTGCACTCAGTACTCCAGATGGTGTCTCACTAGCTGTCTGTACAGAGGAATAACAACTTCCTGTTTTCTACTGGTGATGCCTCTCCCTGTGCATCCCAGTATCCCCCCAGCCCTCCTTACTGCCTTCTCACAATGCTTGCCCACCTTTAGGTCACTTGATATGACTACCCCTAGGTACCTTTCCATTTTGTTGTTATTAGTATCTCACCCCCATTTGTGTACTCTTCCCCTGGGTTTTTGTTTCCCAGGTGCATTACTTTGCACTTCTTTGTGTTGAATCTAAGCTGCCATACATTAGACCATTCCTCCAACTTTGCCAAATCCCTTCTCATCCTTTCCACCCCACCCTGTGTATTAACCCTGTTGCAGATCTTTGTGTCATCTGCAAAGAGGCATACTTTTCCTTCCATTCCCTCTGCAAGGTCACTTATAAAGACATTAAAGAGGACCAGTCCCATTACTGAACCCTGCTGTACCCTGCTAGTAACCCCCCTTTCTTCAGAGTGGACTCTGTTTACTATTACCCTCTGTGTCCTGTTGTCCAGTCAATTTTTTACTGAGGCTACCAAATTGGTACACATTCCAAGGCTGGCTAACTTGTATATTAATCTTTTATGTGGGACTGTGTCAAATGCCTTGCTAAAGTCTACATAGGCCATGTCCACAGCCCCTCTCTGGTCTACTTCTTTGGTCACCCAGTCAAATAAATCTATTAGATTTGTCTGACATGACATTCCTGCTGTGAATCCATGCTGTCTTGGGTCCTGTGCCCCACTGGCCTCTAGGAACTCAATAATTCTTTCCTTTAGAAGTGATTCCATCATTTTCCCTACCACTGAGGTCAAACTAACAGATCTGTAGTTTCCTGCCTCTGTCTTGCTCCCACTTTTGTGAAGGGGAATCACATCTTCCATCCTCTAGTCCTCAGGAACCACACCATAATCCCATGGTTTGTTAAAAAGGGTAGTCAGTGGTGTCACTAGTTCTACTCTTAGTTCTTTCAGAATTCTTGGGTGAATCCCGTCAGGCCCCATTGCTTTGTCCACCTTCAGTTTTAAGAGTTCTTTCAGAACCCTTTCTTCTGTGAATGGACTGGTAGCGACCTCCCTATCCAGAGTGCTTATATTCTTTGATTTAGGTACCTTCCCCTCCTCTTCTTTTGTGAATACTGAGCAAAGGTATTTGTTCAGTATCCCTGTTTTTTCACTCTCACCCTCTGCCCATATTCCCTTCCCTTTATTAAACCTCACTATTCCTCCCTTGGTCTTTCTTCATTCCCTAATGTACCTATAAAAGGTTTTATCCCCCTTCTTAACTGAGTTGGCTATCTTTTCCTCAGTTTGGGCCTTTGCTATTCTGACTGTCTTCCCCGCTTCCTTCTGCTTTAACTGGTACAGTTCTCTGTCCTGCTTCTTCTGTGTTTCCTTATACTTCCTGAATGCTGCCCTTTTCTCCTTAACCTTCCCCACCACCTTTTTTGAGAACCATAGTGTTTTTTTTTCCTTCATTTTGCCAGTGTAACCCCCCTGTTGGGGGCCTACTTATGAGCCCCTGAAAAAGGCTAGTTTCTTTGGGGGTTTTGCTTCCACCCCACCATTTTTTTTGGTTTTCCTGGCTGCTGCCCCTGTGTTTCCTGTCTCTCCTGCCAGCCCCCACATGGTTTTTAAGAGAGAGCGGGGCCAGAGGAGCAAGTACGCAGAGCCACTGGTTTTAAAAATGGCACTTTGGTGCCAGCAAGCTCCAGGCATGTGCAGTTGCACAAATTCAGACAAACATTTCAGTGGCCTTTCAGTCTGCCTTTCTGGTGGTCCTGGGCCAGGGAAAGATGAGAGAGGGACCGGAGATGTTAGCAGGACTGGAGAGGCAGCAGAGAAGTGACTGGAGTTATTTTTGTGAGCACCAATTGAGCTCGAGCTACAGTGATCCGCCTCATGAATATTCATGAGGTGGCATGAGTAAAGATGAGTGGGTCTGTCCAGTGCCTAGGGGCACTAGGAAACGGCACTAGTGACAGGAAGGAAAAAGGAATAATTAAATAATATAAAAAGGTGTGCAAGAAAAAGGAAAGACTGCCAGTCTGTGAGGTTAAATAAATAAAAAGATTAGACAGACTGCAGCCAGTGATTAGAGTTGGGACACAGTTTAAACTGTAACAGGGAATATGTGGGCTGCTTGGGAGCTATGTATAACAGCAGCAGTGACTGCAAGAGGGCTAAGCTGATAAGGTAAAATATGCAGTCGCTATACAGGGCACAGGGGTGGCTACAACTGTGTGGATAAATAAATAAATAAAGGTACAGGGTTTGGCTGCAGGGACAATTAAAACCTGAGACATTGTTGAAATGTGTGGACACTGTTTACTTCTGCCACCATGCTGCAGCAGCCATGTAACACTATCCAACCAACCACCAAGCCAGGATTCTTGCCAAGGACTCTAGGACTGTGCGAACAGACTTTAGGGAGAAAATACTGGGGAAAGTTTAGGTGCCTTTTTCTGCACCAATCAGGCATCGAGGGAGCCTCATACATATTAATTCTTCTGAAGGACTGTGGCTCTAGCCAATGGGGAGCTGCCAGAAAGCTCCCAAGAGGACAGATTTGTTATAGTTTGAGTCAGTTCGGTGGGAGCTCCTCCAGAAGGGGGGGGTTCTTGCCCCTGGAGAGAATGGAGCTGCAGGATAAGCCTGCCTGGAGGCTACCAGCAATTTGTCCCCCAGGGCAGGGAGTACCTGCCCCATCAGGAAAAGGGAAAGTAGAAGTAAGGAAGAAGCAGCTTTGAAGAGAAAAGGGGAAAGCTGCAGGTTGCTGAATGTTCTGCGTTGTTCTGAAGTTGCATCACAGTGGTGAGATAAAGGCAGCTCAAATGGAAAAGGGAAAGCTGCAGAGTGCCAGAATTTGTGTTGAATTGAAGATGCACCTGAGTGGTGGGAGGAGGAGAAAAGAAGTTGCGTCCTAAGCCTGGAAAAAGGGCGAAGGTTGTGTCTAAGCCTGGGAAAAGACAAAGTTTGCATCCTGAACCTGGTAAAAGGACAAAGGTTGCATCTAAGCCTGGGAAAAGACAGACTACAGAGGAATGATGAGGAACAAGAGAATATGAATGTGCTGAGAGAAGAAAAGGAAGAGAGAGCCTCTTCATGTTGAGAATTGTTATGTACCTGCACAGTGAGAACAGGGACTTTGAGTGCAGGAGATGTGTGTAAGCCAGAGTGAGAATGTGGCTGTATTGACTTTGAGAGACTGTGAAAGCAGAAGGATGGACAGATGCCGTTCGGGGTCAGGTTCCTGTTGTCTGCTCCTGAGATATGGCAAGGAAAAGAAACCGATTGCTTTGACTACACACCATGGCAGAAAAGATAGAGAAAGAAAGAGAGAAAAAGCAGAGAATGGCTGAATGTTTCTGCTGACACCCAGGGCCAGGTGGGGAACTCACTAACCCCCATCAAGTAGGGTCTGCCACTGCAGGGGATCATGGGTTTTGTACCTGAGTGCTAGGGCTCTCTGATCAGATGGAGCCAGGCAATGGGGCCACTTTCTGGTCTGGGTCTTCTACAGTCGGCAGGCCTTGTGCATGTGCCCTGCAATGGGCCTGTAATGGGCTGAAGGGGACAAGCTGCAAGATCTGTAAGCAAGAGGAAGAAAGAGCAAGCTGCAAGCTCTATGCCCCCTGTTTCAAGCATTGAGCCTGGTTCAGACTGTCTTCTATAAATTCCTAGGAATTTAGTGAACTGTGCCATCCAAGGACTGATTCTGCAGAACCATGAGTAAACAGCAGGAATTGCCCTTCACCTGGGAATTATACTTAGTTCAGGAATGCCCACCAGGGTAGGAGGTAGAGCAAAGGTCTAAATAAAAGAAAGGAATGTAAAAAGTTAATTTAATTCAGAAAAGTGCACCAACGCCAGCTACCAGTTGCATCTCAGGACTGCAACTAAAATCTGGGTACCCAGTGGTACACAGTGGACTGTGAGGTTTTATTAGACTGGTACCTGTGGATCTGGGCCTGGAGTTTCACCTGCAGCAGTTAGCTAGCTAGATAGACCTGGTGACTGCAATGATTGAGATCTGGGTTTGAATCAAAGGGAAATGTGAATCTGGGGAAATGCCAATCTTTAAAAATGCTTGAACTCTATTCTACTTACCCCATCCTAGCCCCCCCCATAAATAAACCAAGATGTTATTGTTTTGTGGCAGAAATGAATAGAGAGCCTAATTTTAGTGGGCATGCTATCTGAAATGGGGAATGTAAATGGTGTAACGGAATGTGGGGAGGTTCGAATCTTAGTGAGTCCATGCCTGGGGTAACTGTTGGGGAGGTGGGTTGGCATGACATCCCAGGGGCCTGTACTGCAGGTAATCAGATTCACTAATTTGTATTCTGGGTGGAGGCTCCGCCATTTTAATTGTAGGTTTTGGGAAAGGACCCCTGTAGGTCGGCTATGGGAACCCAGACCCCTTATCCTTGGTCTGGCCAGCAAGGCGGGGTGGTGGCCCTCTTCAGAATGGCACCAGAGAGGGGCTACACATTGAGGCACCACTTGGATCTCCTGTGCCAGTCACACCCAGCATGGACCATCCCAGCTCACTAAAATGTGGGACCCTTGCAAGTGGCAGGACATGGTAAAGAGGTTATGAAATATATTGGAGAAGTGATTTTGCTGCCAAAAGCTGTCTTGGGCTGATTTCACCGCTGGTCAATGAATGTTTAGGAAGTGGTCACCCCCTAGTGGTCAGGGATGGAATTTGCACCAAAAATTGTGCTGTTTGGGAAATAATGGTGCCAAGGGTCCCCCTGGGAGAGTTAATAGCATCTAAAGCACTAAGTCAATAGGGCAAGGTGTAAACTGGTGGGAATAGATGATGACTGCTGAAAACTAGGAATGGTTTGATGTTGTTGACTAGAATAGGTAACCCTATGTATATGTCACAGGTTTTGACATTACTGTTAAAGTGAATGGGTTACTGGGATGATTTGAGGGTAAATCCTTGGATTGGTGTGGACGCCAAGCATTTAAGGGGAGGGGGAGTATAACCCCCCTGTCGGGGGCTTACCTGTGAGCCCCTGAAAAAGGCTTGTTTCCCCGGGGTTTTGCTTCCACCCCCCATTCTTTCTGGGGCTTTCATGGCTGCTGCCCCCATGTCCCCTGTCTCTCCTGCTGGCCCCTGCATGTTTTTTTTGTGGTTAATAAGTTTTATTGATTTGACTTATTAAGACGATACAAACATTAAAACAGTCAAAGAACCTCTGCGTAAACACTGAGGCAAGGGTTACCCCAAAGGGCATTTGGCTGGGAAGCCAAGTTTCAAGAAAATACAAAATCACACATGCATTGTGGGGCTGTGTGATTTTGTATTTTCTTCGAAACTTCTTCTGTAGCTAAACCTCGTGTTCCAGAGGTTCTTTGTCTTTAAATAGTTTTTTATTTTAATGGGTTCACCACAATATATCCCAGGCACACTGCCTTAGGGGTAGCTGGTCTATTCCACTGGGGTGTCAAACAGACGAGGCATACTGATGAGTCCTGGTAGGACGAAACACATGTCTATGTCTTCTGTTAGCACCCTTTGCAAACTGTGTGAGAGGCCTTTCGGCACCATGCAATTCTGCTTAAAGTTGGACCAGCATAACATTCTGTGGTGATTTGCATATGCAGCCCGTGATGCTTTGCATTGTGGGGGCATGTGTGATTTTGTATTTTCTTAAAACAGTCAGATACATTGCAAATATCTTACAGACTGTTACATATGTCTGTAGAAGCAGAGAATGGAACATGCTGGCCAAATAGTAACAAACTGAATATACTAGCCAGGTAAGCAGTAGGATAATACTCTGTGCCTGGATGTACAACACCTATCCAGCTGGAGATTAACTTTGAAAGTATTAGCAGTTGGTGCACTGCATTATGGCTAACTCATACAAACATATCTTACCTGGTCCCATCCTGCTAGTTTCTGCAGTATTTGACAAAGCATCAGAAATTATGAGAGGTCCAGGTCTGCTGTCCTCTACTTTACGCCTACAAAATATAAGGGATCACACACACAAAGCAAACAGGTTTTCATTGTCAGAGAAGATACTATCCTTTACTGATATTATACCATATCATCCGAAGAGCAGGGTCCCCTATAACTCAGTAACACTCTCTCCAGCACTTGCCCCTAAATGCAGCATGAGAGGAGACCATTATAGTAGCATGGTTGTGCCTATTCAGCCGATTCCCTCCCTAGGTTTCAAAAACAGAAGGAAGGGAGTCCAGAGGGCAGTTTATTTAAAGAGGGTATTGGTCACAGTATGTGATATTCTGGCCCAGTTGGCAACTTGAGCCATGGAGGTAAGTACCTCCCCCAGGGAGGGGATTATCTGGGGCCACCATTTACACAGCAGGAGTCTTTTAACCTGCATACTGAGTGTCAGAAGTAGTTTCAACTCAGAGAGACGACGGTGAGGGGCTGGGGTCCGGAGTCCTAATAACAGCAACTCGGGACTGAGGCACAGGCTTCCTAAGTATTTTGAGCCCCATTTCATAGGTAGCCTGCCACAGGGGCTGGATCAGCCTGCAGGACCAAAGTATATGGAACAGGTCACCTGGGAGTTCCTGACACCTCCAACACAGGTCAGACTGAGCCAGCTTTGCCTTGGCGAGGACTACAGGAGTCCTATACCAGGAGTGAATTATCTTGTTCTGTATAATTGACTACTGGTGTCAGAATATGCCCCGTGAGCTGGTTTTAGACAAGACTTCCACTCCAGGTTCGTAATAGGGGCATGCAGTGCTTTCTCCCATTTATGCTTGGATTCCTCTGCTTGGGATGGGATGGTGTTCCGAATGGCTGCATATACCCGGCTTGACTGTCCTCTTTCTAGGGCCAGCCATGACTCTACCTGGGAGATGTGTTGCTCTTGGTGCTGCTTATGTCGGTACGTAAGGATGGTGCTTCTTATTTGAAGGAATCACCAGAAGTCTTTGGGAGAGATCCCATAAGAGCTCCGCAGGCCCTCAAAGGAATTAAGGGTATCTGTACCAGGAATGAGCATATCTCGAAGCAATGAGATACCACTATGTTCCCATGAGGGCCATGCAATTGGTTGTTTATTGATAGTAATCTCATTATTACCCCATAGTTGGGTAAGTCTTAGGGGCAATGGGGAGGCGCCCAACTTCTTATGCACCTTGGCCCAATATTCCAGAGAGGGACCTATAGTAGGATGAGAGCAAGTGCCCTTAGGGGGATAGTTAAATAACAATAGCACCAAGTGAGTACACTGACATACCTCTCTTTCCATATCCAGCCACTGGGGAGCGTTGTGTTCAGGGAAAAGGAACCATTTTAACGTTTGAGCCAGCTGAAAGGCCCATTTATACCTCTCTAACCGTGGAAGACCCCAGCCCCCTTCTGACCAATGAGCTCTGAGCTTATTTCTACTGTACCTAGGTTTCTTACCCTCCCACAAAAAGGATGCCAGCAGGGAGTCTAACTTGGTAAAGCAATAGCGAGGTATTTTCAAAGGAATGTGGGAGAGAAGATACATAATTTTTGGTGCTGTGACCATTTTAATTGCGAATATTTTACCTACAAGCGACAGTCGAAGAGATTTCCATCTGTTCAGTTCTGTATGAATGAACACAAAAAGTGGTTCCATATTCAGGTCCCAGATTTTATGCAGATTAGGAGAGATAGTAATGCCCAAGTACTGTAGGTAATCTCCGGGGCCCATCGGAGCCCATGCTGAGTAACCATTTGAGAGGTACACTTAGAGTTTAAAGGTAGGACCTCCATCTTGGCCTGGTTAATCTTGAGCCCTGAAAATGTAGAGAAATCTGACAAGGTGGACAGTAGGGGAGGGAGGGCGGTGATGATATTGGCTATAGGGAGCAACAGGTCATCTGCATACATACAGTAAGAGTAGGATGTGCCCTTGTTTCCACCTGAACTCCAGAAATTAGAGGATTTTGCCTAATAGTGACCTCCAGGGGTTCTACTGCTAATACAAAAAAGTAGTGGGGAAAGTGGGCAGCCCTGACGGGTACCCCTACACAGTATGAATGGGGGAGACAGCATCGTATTGGTGAGTATCCGTGCAGCTGGGGATGAATATATTGCCCTAATCCAGGCCCGAAACCCCTCCCCCAAGCCCATAGTGCAAAGTACTTGTTGGACATAGTCCCACTCCAGGGAATCAAAGGCCTTTTCGAAATCTATTGCAATGCAACAACATGGGAAGATAATGTTTGGGCCTTATGGATTAAATTTACCAACAATCTAATATGGTCCGCGCTAAAGCGGCCCTTAACAAAGCCTACTTGGGATGGGTGGATCAAACTGGGAAGGAGAGGATTAAGTCTATTAGTTAGTATCTTAGCTAGCACCTTGCTATTAGCATTCAATAATGAAATAGGGTGGTAGCTGGACACTTTAAGAGGGTCTTTACCTTTTTTTGGTAGGATAGTAATAATTGCTTCCCTGAGGGATGAAGGGAGAGACCCTGTTTGCAATGACTCAGTAAATACTTGTTGCAATACTGGAGAGGTTATGGGATGCAACAGCTGCCACACTTCAATAGGGAAACCGTCCCCTCCTAGGGCCTTTCCCTTTTTAAGGGAGAGGATGGTGTCTGCCACCTCCTGGGTAGAGATCAGGGCATCTAGGGCATTAGCTTGGGCTTCCGAGATTTTGGGGAGATGTAGGGACTCCAAAAATGGGCGGACCCCCTTGGGGTCTGTGGCTCTGGAGGATTTATATAACGAGGAGTAAAAATCCATCATTTGATTAATACCTTGCGCTGAGGTCTGGGTCCTACCCCCTGCATCCTCTAAAGCCGCTATATGCCTTTCGGCTTTCTGCTTTTTGAGACGGTATGCCGGCAGCTTACCCCCCTTTTCTCCCCCTTCCCAATATTTATGCTTGAGTCTAATGATTGAAATCTCTGCCTTTCTAGAGACCAGCTCGTTCACTTGCATCTTCAGAGAGGTGACACTTGTGACCTGCCTCTGACCCTAAGGAAAAGGGACACGAAGGAGCCTTAAAAAGCAAGCTCCGCTTCTGGAGTTGTCGTTCAAGCCCCTCAAATGTTGTTCCCTCCTCTTTTACGCCAGCTCACATACCCTATTATCGGCCCTCTTAGAGTAGCTTTGAATGCCTCCCATGTGGTACCCACAGAGGTATCTGCTATGAGGTTATGCCAAAAAAATTCCGTTGCTTTCTTTTGAAGCCAAGGGGGAAAGTCTGGGTCACGAAGTAGCAATGGGTCCAGCCTCCATGCTGGAGACTTAGGGAGAAGGGGACCCCATGTGAAGTAGTGTTGTCAGAACTAGTTCGAGAAAGGTTCGAACCCTCCTCGAATCCTGGTGCTCGAGTTCTAATTTAGAATTCGAACACTAGATGGTTCGCCAAAGGGTTCGAATCATTGGTAATGAAGCAGGCGGCAGCTTACTTTTTCTTTTACTTCTCCTTCCCAGCACCAGCTCGGTGGGGGGGTCCTGACTCCTGACTCCCCACGCTCCTCTTGACTCTGCCCTGTGGTCCCTTACAGCTATGGGGGGGGGGCAGCTGTTTACAGTGACGACTCCGTCTCCGAGGTTGCGCTTGCACATTTTGCACTCCAAGCACCTCACCACCTGACCAGTTGATATACAGTCAGGTGGTTGAACTTGAGTCGGGAAAGCCTTGTGGGAACCTGGGAGGTGGAGCAAACTGCGTGGCTAGGAGGAGAAGGAGCTGCAGTCTGCTAGTGTGCAGAGCGCTAAGTCACTTGTCTCTTCTCTTCATTTGTGTGCGAGCTGAGGCTGTGATCTTTGACAACTAAAAAAATGCAAACCGAATGAAGGGTGGGTGGGGGAAAATAAGGAACAGGCGGAGTGGAGGGGCCGCAGAAAGAAAGGAGGAACGGAACGGACTCTAAGATAAGTCTGCAGCACTACTGACTGTATAGACCCCACTGTAGGGGCTGGGGACTTGGGACCGGGAAGGGAAAAAAGACAGAAAGGAACAGATTTAAGTTCCTGTAACTTGATGAGACTGCTTACTGCAGCTCTCTCTCTAAATCCTGAATTTAGGTCAGACTAATTCATCTCTCATCTGGTGGGGCCTGGGAGGGAGACAGCACACTGGCTGGGGGAGGGGCTGAATGCAGCAACTGAAGTTAATTAATTTGATGTTTCAAAGCCAACCAACAATGGGAAAAATTTCTAAGTGACAAAACAAAAATAGAATTTGTCAGAAGTCTGCTGTGCTCATGGGGATCCTCTCCTCTTAAACCTCTTTCACCCTAAAAAAAACTGTCCTGTCCTGTAATACAAGAGCAGCACAAGGCAATTTTTGATGCTTTTCTCCAGTGGCGTGGCCAGCCGATAGCCCTGCTGCTTTGTTCCCTTTGACTGCACTGTACCCCACCCCCACTGTGTGTGACCATGTGCAGCCTAGTGACCAGTTGTGTGGTGGTGGTGGTAATCCTTAAATACGTGACAGAAGCCCTGCTGCTGTACGCCCCTTGACTGCACTGTACCTTACCCAGTGTGTGTTACCGTGTGAAGCCCAGTGGCCAGTGGTGTGGTGGCATTATCCTTAAATACATGACAGAAGCCTAAAAATATATTTCCCTGTTGGGAGGAGAGACAGAAACACCTCTTTCTTTGGTTAGTGTATGTAACTCCATCTCTTGTGGTCAGCCCATCACCCTGCTGCTGTGTGCCCCTTGACTGTACTGTATCTTACCCAGTGCGTGTTACTGTGTGAAATACAGTGGCCAGCTGTGTGGTGGCATTATCCTTAAAAACCTGGTTGCATTATCCTTAAATACATGGTTGGTCCGATCACTACTTATTTGGGTTCAATTTTGAGGCCCCCCTGGGTAGGTCAGCCCGTGTGGAGTTGGTCAGGTACCGCCCATTGTTGGACATGGTCCCTGAAGACCTGATGGCGGTTATTGACCTCTCGCCGTTGGACGAGTTTTGCACTGATCCTGAGCAGCTGGTAGTGGCCTATAATAGGGCCATATCATTAGCACTTGATCAGATTGCGCCAGTTCGTGTTCGGCCCCTTCTGCGTCGTCCCGCTGCCCCATGGTTTGATGGGGCTCTGAGAGGGTTGCGGAGGATGGGGCGTAGGTTGGAGCGTCGTTGGAGGAAGACCACCACTGATGCCGACCACCTTATCTTGCTAGAGCATTATAAACTCTACCAAACAGCAATTTCCCATAAGAAGGCAGAATTCCTGTCCAGGGAAATTTCTGTCGCATGGAATCGACCAGCTCAGCTCTTCAGAACTGTTGACAGACTGTGCAACCCAGCCTGTCAGCATATCCATCAAGTTTTTACTCAAATTGATTGTGAGGAGATCGCTCGATTCTTTGCGAATAAGGTTGAAGACATCAGGAGGGAGTGCCTCCAACCTCATTCTAAGGATGTTGCAGTTGATCGGTGTCCTGTCGCAGAGCCCGGAGTTTGCTGGAGTGCCTTTGACCTGCCAGATCTCGTAGACACTATGAGGATTGTCCATGAGATGTGTCCCACATGTTGTAGTTTAGACCCTGGCCCTACCTCCCTGATTTTTGGTTGTAGCAAGATCATCGGCCCGGTCTTAGCTCGGATTATCCGGTGTTCTTTAGATATGGGAGTTTTTCCTAGCTCTCTGAAGGAGGGGGTGGTGACCCCCCTTCTGAAGAAAGCATCTTTAGACCAGAATGACCAAGCAAACTACAGGCCAATCTCTAACCTCCCTTTTGTTGGGAAGGTTATTGAGAAAGTTCTGGCGGCTCAATTGGATAACCATTTGACCATCCATAGTTTATACAAACCTCTCCAGTCTGGTTTTCTCAAGAGGCATAGCACCGAGACTGCTCTGGTTCGGGTGCTCAATGATCTCCTGATGGCAAGAGATCGGAGACACCGTTCTATCTTGGTTCTCCTTGATCTATCATCAGCTTTTGATACTGTGGATCATGGGGTTCTGCTCGAACTCCTGAGGTCCATTTGTGGGCTGTCAAGTACAGTCCTCAGATGGTTTTCAACGTTCCTCGAAGAGAGAATGCAGAGAGTGGTTTCGGGTTTGTTTTCATCTGGGGCCTTCTCTCTGCCATGTGGGGTGCCTCAGGGCTCGGTGCTTTCCCCCATGTTATTCGCAGTATATTTGCTACCCCTCAGAGACATTGTAAGACGGTATGAGCTGAGGTTTCACTGCTATGCTGATGATACCCAGCTCTACCTGTCTTTCACACCTGACCAGGTTAGTGCTATCTCGGTACTGAACAACTGCCTCGCAGACATCCAAGACTGGATGAATTCCAGTGGTTTAAAGTTGAACCCAGGAAAGACTGAGGTTATGGTTGTAGACCCGAGTCGCAGGGTAGAGGGATTGAGGACTGGTCTCCTCTCTGGATTAATCCTGGGGGTGGACCAGATCCTCACCTCTGAATGGGTGCATAACCTGGGAGTGGAGCTTGATGCTGGTCTGACCCTCCGTCATCAGGTGTCTGCAGTCGTCAAGCTGGCCTTTTTCCATCTTAGGAACATTGCCAGGATTAGACATCTTGTTCCACCCAGTGACCTGCCGGTCTTGGTCCATGCCTTTGTGACATCACGCCTTGATTACTGTAACTCCCTTTACCTAGGACTTCCTGGGGTTGATATCTGCCACTTGCAGCTAGTGCAGAACGCGGCTGCACGTTTGTTGACTGGGGCTTCTAGAAGTTCTCATATAACCCCCATGCTGCGCGCTCGGCACTGGCTGCCAATACAGTGGTGGATCACCTTTAAAGTGGGTCTTTTGCCCTGCATGGTCTGGGTCCCGACTACTTGAAAGAGCTCCTGGTGCCTTACACCCCTCTGCGACAGCTCCGCTCAGCTGACGTGGGGTTGCTGGAGATTCTGAGGGTAAATTTGAAGTCATCTGGTGCCCGTGCATTTGGATTTGCTGCACCTACCCTCTGGAATTCTCTGCCCCATCAGCTCCGGAGTGTAGGACGGTGGGGAATTTTAAGCAGGCACTAAAGACCTTCTTATGGGAAAAGGCGTTTCCTTCTTTGTTCTGATTTTATACTGTTGTATTTGAGTATATGTTTATTTGATTTTATTGAATGTATTTGAATATGCTTTTATGTTTGTTCTTGCTGTACAGGGCCTTGAAATTTTGAAAGGCACTCAATTAAATAAATTTTATTATTATTATTATTACATGACAGAAGCCTAAAAATATATTTCCCTGTTGGGAGGAGAGACAGAAAAATCTCTTTCCTTGGTTAGTGCATGTAACTCTGTCTCTTGTGGTCAGCCCATCACCTGCTGCTGTGTGCCCCTTGACTGCACTGTACCTTACCCAGTGTGCGTTACTGTGTGAAGCCCAGTGGCCAGTTGTGTGGTGGCATTATCCTTAAATACATGACAGAAGCCTAAAGATATATTTCCCTGTTGGGAGGAGAGACAGAAAAATCTCTTTGGTTTGCCTGTGTAACTCCGTCTCTTGTGGTCAGCCCATCACCCTGCTGCTGTGCGCTCCTTGACTGCACTGTATCTTACCCAGTGTGTGTTACCATGTGAAATCCAGTGCCAGTTGTGTGGTGGCATCATCCTTAAATACATGACAGAAGCCTAAAAATATATTTCCTTTTTGGGAGGAGAGACAGAAAAATCTCTTTCTTCAGTTTGTGTGTGTAACTCTGACTCTTGTGGTCAGCCCATCACCCTGCTGCTGTGCGCCTCTTGACTGCACTGTACCTTACCCAGTGTGTGTCACCGTGTGAAGCCCAGTGGCCAGTTGTGTGTTGGCATTATCCTTAAATACATTACAGAAGCCTAAAAATATATTTCCCTGTTGGGAGGAGAGACAAAAAAATCTCTTTCCTTGGTTTGTGTGTGTAACTCCGTCTCTTGTGGTCAGCCCATCACCCTGCTGCTGTGTGCCCCTTGACTGCTGTGTGTATGCCTATGACCAGCAGCCCAATCATTCTGTAAGCCTTGAACCTGGGATCCTTTAGTTGCAAACCGTCATATTCTTCAATTACTTTCAGTCCATTGCATCACAGTGTCACATAGCCAAAATAAAATTTTGGAGTTGTAGCCAGCGATCACAGATCACATTGCTTCTTAGACAGGAATTGTGTGGGTGTGTTCACTGCAGTATACTGGTACTGTTATGGCTGACACCGACATAGGTGAAGCATCTAGTGCTGGTGTTGGAGCAGGTGTTGGTGGTAGTGGTAATCCTGGTAATAGCAGAAATAACTAACATGTTTCACGTGACAAAAATTCAGCAAACAGCAAAAGAGCAACAGTGAAGTGTGGTAAAGGGGGACCTTTTAAGAAAACCTGTGCAGCTGCTGGGGTCACACATAGAGGCACCATAAGGTATGCCATTCATGCTGTTAAAATCCCTGTGACTAGCAGTAATAATGCAAGTGACAGTGAGTCCCTCTCTGACTCAGACTCAGACAGTAGCTCTTTGTCTCAGTCCGACACTGTTGTGTCTTACACGTATCATTACTTCCTCAACAAAGTGAAATGAACAAGTCTGCTGACAATGAATCAGGTAGTGCACTTGCAAATACATCCAGCACTGTTGGCAATGAAAAGGACATATTCATTGAATCCACCACTTCTCTGTCGGCCAGCAATGAATATCCATCAGAGTCTTCTGCCCACTCTTCTAGCACCAAGGAGCATGTCTCGGGTGCTGTTAGGACAGGTGAAAAGACGCAAACAGTCTTTAGCTATCTTCCTAGCACTCGAACAAAATCTGTCACATCTGAGGTGTGGAATTATTTCTCAGTAAAACTGATCCATGCAGAGCAATTTGTTCCCTGTGTAAACAGAGTGTAAGCCGTGGTAAAGTTGTGTCATGCCTTGGCACTACAGCTCTTAAACACCATCTGAAAAAGCATTCAGTTTTGCTTGATCATCCAAAATCCATGTCCTCCATCTTTCAGACCACACGTGAGAAGGGTCAGAAATCTGAAATGGATACTGAATTGTCTGAACTTGATGCGGACAGAACCACTGCCAGCCCTAGGATCACTGTTACCACCAATGCCAGCACCATTAGTACCAGTTGCACATCCAGTGATGGCATGGAATGTATAAGTCCTAGTCCACCATCCCAGCGTCCATCTTCCCATTGAAGCACAGTGTATAATAAACCAGCAGGGACATGTAGTAAACAGCTAACATTGTCTCAGGCATTTGAAAGGAAGAATACCTTTACTAAAAATCATCCAAAGACTCTTCATCTTAGTCACAGAATTGGTGAACTGTTAGCTGGGGCCCTTCTCCCATACTCTTTGGTAGATCATGAGGATTTTAGGGAGCTCTTGAAACTAGCAGAGTCTCGTTACAATGTTCCTCATCGAAGGTACTTTTCCTATGTTGAAATAACAAACATTTATCAGGCTTTAAAAGCGACAGTGATGCTTGCACTTAAAACTGCAGAGGGTGAGGTTATTCATGTCACAACAGATATGTGGACCAGCACTCAAAATATAGATTACATGTCCCTTACCGCTCATTGGGTCACGTTTTCTTGTGGTTCTTCAAAAACAAAGACACCCCAGAAGATGGCGCTGCTGCATATAAAGAAGTTTGGGCAAAGTCATACAGCTGCAAACATTTTGCAGGAACTAAATGACCTCCTTGATGAATGGGTTTATTCTCACGGTCTAAAATGCGGCTTCATAGTAAGTGACAATGGAGCCAACATCTTGAAAGCAGTACAGGATGGAGGATTTATGCATGCTTCTTGCTTTGACATTGCTTACATTTAATTGTCATGGATTTCTCAGCAATGAAACACAAGTGGATGGTATGATTGCTGTTTAAAAAAATTGTGACTCACTTTTCACATTCAACCAAGGCTATGGACATTGTCCAAACTGCAAAAAAACCACAAGCTGCCCCAGAAAAAGCTGATTCAAAATGTTTCCACTCGTTGGAACTCAACGCTTTATATGCTGTAGCGCCTCTTGGAGCAAAAGCAAGCTGTACATGTGTATTGCTCCAGTTACATTATTGGAGATGGCATTATGCTGTCTGTGCTGCAGTGGAAATTAATGGAGACAGTGTGCTGCATCCTAATTCCTTTTGAGACAGCTACAATGGACATGTCTTCTGAAGGTGCATCTGTAAGTCAGGTTATCCCACTCATAATGCTGATTTCACATCATCTTAGTGTTCTAAATCTACAAATAGAAAAAGACAGATCTGAAGCTCAGACAACATGTCGCCTGAATCATGGGAATCTTGTAAACAGAATGAGTGAGCGCTTCAAAACCAATGACACATTAGTTGCAATGATGAAACCAAAACACTACATCCTTGCAACTCTCTTAGATCCCAGGTTCAAGGCAATACATCTTCCAAAAACAGGTGATATAGAGCAGTACAAATGTCTGTTGCTAGAAGAGCTGCAGCACTCACAGGAGTCAAGCACAGACACGCACAGTACCCTAAGGTTGTCATCACCACAACATGCAGGTTCATCTTCACAAAGGGATACAGAACTGGAAAAGTCACCAAACATTAACAGTAGTTGTTCCACAACTGCCACTTCTTTAACCCTTAGTTGCAAGCTAAATCTGTGGCAAAATCTTTCCCAAATTGCTCCCATACCAGCTTATGCTGATTCCTCTTCTGAGCGGTCTCTGTCCATCATGGTAGACAGCTACCTGCAAGAACTGCCTTTTCCTATTGATGTTTGTCCTTTTGAATACTGGAGATCAAAAAAGTCAATTTGGAAAGAGCTGTATGATGAAGTCTATAAATATCTTGGTTGTCCTGCAACAAGTGTCTCTTCAGAACACATGTTTAGTACAGCTGGCAATATTGTGACAGACACCAGAAATAGGTTGCTGCCAGAAAATGTACACACGTTAACTTTTATTAAAGTTAATAAGTCAAGATTTTCGTATCCCTACAAGAGTATACAAACTGATCCTGAAGTGATTGATGTTGTGGATGTTGATGGTGATGACAACTCAGATGGTGGTGGCTGGTAAATACTGTGTGGGACAAGTCTCTCTGCACCATAAAAAACTTTACAGACTGTGATGACTTTGGTTGTCTCTCTCCTTTCTCGATCTACTACCTTGGACTATATACCCCACAAAACTTTCACCATTTCATGGCAAACTGCTTTGTAGCTAGGGTCTAAAGTCAACAAGTTTTATATACAGGGCAATTTTAACATCAGTGGGAACAGGCCCAAATTTGGCATAAAAGGGACACTGTCATGTCAATCATTTCTGTATCATATTATTTATAGTTAAAGTGCAAACATATATTTTTGGATTTACCTTCTGTGACTTTGTGGTGCATCAGTATGGGCTGGGACCGGGGGCAGTCTATTTTTCAATTTTAAAGAGGACAAAACAATGAGTTCCAATTGGTAGCTGTTTATTATTTTTTCAATTACAGAAATGTTAGCCATAAACCAAAATGATCCATATGTAACTTATCTTACTGAATAAAAAATTATGGGAAAAACTGTATTTTGTATTGTTATGTTTCTATGGGCAGCATCCTGTTACAAGTCTCTTCCAGGAAACAGAGTCATCTGGAGTTTTACCTATGTCATGGTTGAGCACATATTCTGTAAGCATAGGTCTCATACCACAGTAGCTCATGTTTAACATTCTGTTGTACACAGACCATGGCATAATAGCAACAACTCTCAAATTACTGGTTCCATGAAGAGGACTGTACAGAATGTTATCCATAAGAAGAAAGCAATTGAAAAGACAGTTTTTCACATAAGTGTTGTTTATTAAGGAACAATTAAGTATGGCTCATTTGGAGGCAAGAGTTTCATTTTTCTTGAGTAAGCATGTGGTAGTTTTAGCATTTGAGAGGGGGAGGAGGGTAGAGTGGGTGCTGGAGGGTGGGAAAGGGCTGGAGGTTGGTTTAACATGGATGCAAGAGGGAGAAAGATGGCATGGATGTTAGTGCATGGGTGAGGGTTGGGGTTGGTCTTAACATGGATGCAGGAGGGAGAAACATGGCATAGCTGTTAGTACATGGGTGATGGTTGGGGGTGGGTTTTAACATGGGTGAGGACGGAGAAAGGGTGACATGAATGGTAGTTCATGACTAAGTGTGAGGTAGTTTAAACATTTGGGTGAGGGAGGGACTATGTGTGAGAGGGTGAGGGTTGTGGGTTGGTTTTAAACACATGGGTGTAAGGGTGGTATAGGTGCTACTGCATAGATGAGGGTGGTGGAAGAAAGTGGAATGGGTGCTGGGGTGAAAGGTGGGTGTTTTTAGTCCTTTAAACACAGATTCGTGAATCGGCTGGGGATGGTGAGGAAAAGATGATGACAGACCAATGGTATGGGAGGGCTGTACTGATTGCCCACTATGGAACCTACTATATATATATATATATATATATATATTATTTTTTATTATTAAATACATTGCAAACAGCTGCCACCTAGCACAAGTGTCCTGTCCCTTTAAAAAAAAGAATAAAGGAATCAGAAATAAAATCTGCATTAGCAGTTTTCACAGAATTTGACCTATCATAAAATGTTTTTGCTTTGCAAGTAGTGATAATTTGATACATAGTGGGGTTGACAGACACCGTCCCTTAAACAACACATGCCAACTGCTGCAGCTACATTAAATGTTCCTTAAGTTAGTATGTGGTGAGGAAACCACTTTTTTTTATTTATGTGACTGAAATACAGATTTTATTGACATATCAGCTGGAAAAATGCATCATCTTAGAAAGTTGCATGTATTACTTCAATTTGCCGACAAGAATGTTGGTATATGTATGCATTATCTTAGAAAATTGCATGCGTTTTTTGCCAGCAACAATGACTGGCATATTTTGTTTTAATTCAAATGTCTTGACTGACTACGTTAAGACATACTATGTTTTGCAACAGTTTCATGTGCTGCGGCTGCAGTACCTTGGCTTGACTTTGTTATAAAAGCTTTCTTTTAAACATAGCAACTTTTGATTTACTCATTTAAAACACAAAGCAGCAAATAGCTGAAATTAAGTAATATCAGTTATTTTTCCTAATAATTCACGACGATGAGTATATATAACTGAATATATAAATGGCTAATGCGCCTCTTTGTTTCACTAATGGACTATGATGCAGCTGCAGCAGGAAAACTTTTAACATATGGGTGGGTGGGTGGGTCTGTTACATATTAAGTTGCTGGCTTTAGCAAACAGAAGAAACCATAGATAAACCTAGTTGTATTCCTATCAATGTCACACATGATCATTTCTCTCCCCCTTATATTAAACAGTTTTTCCTTTACATGTATTTCATTACTATCTTCGTTACTGGCAGCACAATTAAAAAATGGGGTTTGAATTCTAAAATGTTCTAAAAAAGATTAGAACCCTAGAACTTTTCCAAAAGTTCTAGACTAGAACTAGAACCCAGAACTTCAGAGGGTTCTGACAACCCTAATGTGAAGGCAAGATGCACAGGGGCATGATCCGAGATAACTAAGGGATGAATAAGGGTATTAACAGTGTTACTAGTAATAGTAGGAGAGGTGAGCCAGAAGTCTATTCTACTAAGAGAGCTATGTACTAGGGAATGAAAGGTGTAGTCCCGCTGGGAGAGGTGAAATATTCTCCAGATGTCCGTAAGGGCCAAATCTTGTTATAATTGAGCCACTGCCATTACAGCCCTGGAGTGGGGCTCAGTATTGGAAGGGGATCTATCCAGGAAAGGGTCCAGAGTAAGATTAAAATTGCCCCCTAACAAAATGGGGGTGTCTTCCAGAGCTATGGATCCCAGCACCTGGGCCAACTTGTGAAAGAAGGAGGGCGAGTCCTCATTTAGAGCGTATACGTTACCCAGGATCAGAGGGCCCTCCCCAGTATCCATGAGTACCACCACCCATCTACCCTCAGGGTCTCTCACTTGTCTCTACAATTTCCATTGTAGTTGTGTGTGAAGCAGAATCGCCACCCCTCTCCTTCTAGAGGAGACTGAGGCATGAATGACCTGATCTACCCACTCCCTCTTCAGTCTCTCAGGATCCCCCCTGGTAAGTTTGGTCTCCTGCAGGAAGGCGACCCTCGCTCCCAGTCTCTTAAGGTGGCCCAAAACTTGCTTCCTCTTGTTTGGGGTGTTAAGCTCTCTGACGTTCCATGTCAGACAAGTGATATCACCTGTTAGTAATAGGGAGCAAATATTTAATTAAGAGATATATCAAGAACAACCAGCAGATAGAGGGTGAGGACAGCCCAACCAGAAGAGGCAAATTTCTATAGAGCGCCACCACATATGGAGAGAGTGGGTAAAGCCCATATACCCTGCCCCTACCAGATGATCTTATACTAACAAATAACAAAACATCTGTGTGTGTCTCTTGTGAAACAAACATACATAAACACATTAACAAACTACTGTATATACATTGTGAACAGTGTACCATGCAATTTGGGGATATAGAGGAGTCTCTTTGGCCGCAGAGCCCTGCTGTAGGCCAGACCCTATTCCCAAGGCATTATCAAGTGGTATCCATCCTTCCTTAGCACTACAGTGAGTGCAGGGGGGGAGGATCCCCCCTGAGAGAATCGAACAACCAAATAAGAAGGTTGGACCACGTGGCTCATTGCAACCCCAGAGGGTTGAGAGAGCTGCTCCAGTGGTGTAGTTCAGAAGCTGGGGTAGTCAAAGTGGGACTACACAACGCTTCTAATGAGGTGGGGGTTTGCAGGAAAGAAAGTGGGGGGGAACTGCCCACTATTTCAGCAAGCTTAGGGTTATTGTTGATGGGTGCCAATGTGTTCTCACAACAAAAATCTTGGTGAGGTCAGGCTCATCACACCAATGAAGAGTGCACTGTAAGCCATTCAATGCGGGGGCTGGGAGATCTCCCCTTGATAGAAAATAATAATAAAAAAAAAACATACCAGAGGGGCACAGGCGTGTGCCATTCTCCACTTAGGGCCTCACGTAAAACACATCCTGGCTACCCATTCAGCACAATAGTTTATGCATGCAGACAAACACTTTCATGTTATATGTCACAGCTTCCCAGCAGGCCTCACCCCCCACACACAAGTAAGTGAGGTAGAACCCACAAAAGTTCTGCAGTTTAATCAGATGGTACAAAAAAGGCCTTCTTTGCCATCTAGATGTGTCTGGACCTTTGATCAGGACATCCACTGAAAGCTGGTTGGTAGGCCTCGTTGAATCCCTCCCGGTATAGGAGTGAGGCATCTTCTCTGCCACATGGCAGTGCAAGTCGGGGGTCAAGGTTAGGGTGAAAAGGGGCTTGAAAGTTCCCTTACATGGGTAACATGGAGAAAGGGTAGCAGATGGGTCAGCCAAGGAGATTGTCCACTGACGATCAATTTAGACACCCCAAACTGGCCCCATACCTACAACTCCCTGGGGGATTAAAAGAACAGGAATAGAAAGAAAATAGAAGGATGACTACTTATCTGACCACGCCGGTGGGTTTTCTCTGATTAATTGCCCTGAAGATGTAGAGCGCTCAGGACGTCCACACTGAAGATGAGATCTCCACTGGTAGAGGAGGCCTCCCTCATAGCCGTTGGTGGATGCTGCCCTCTGCTATCTGTAGCTCCGTTCTGTGGCTGGTGAGGAGTTGCTGACGGGGACAGGTAGCTGGGCTGAAACATAGGAGTAGGCCTGCCTTCCACAGTTGAATCTACAATGCCTGGGTGATGATCCAGAGAGCAGGGGCGTAAAGCTACGTATCTATTAGTGGTGTGGTAGGCCTGTAATGGATCTGGAGCAACAGTGTCCACGCTTGTGGCCTCCTTTGTGTCGTCTTGCCCTCTCTCTGAAGGATGCTCCCGGCGGGCGTGTTTCTTTGAGGATTGCCTCTTTCAGTGTGCTTTTGGGGGGAGTTCTCAGTGTTGCTCCCTGAGGTCTTGCCAAACTTCAGGCCTGCTCACTGATGGAGAGGAGCGGCAATCCAACCTGTCGGTAGCAGTTTTTGCTGAAGGGGCTCCCGGGGTAGTGGTGGTGAATTCTTGTGGCCAGTTGCACCGTAAAAAATCCATGAGTGCATCAGGAGATTCAAAACTGTTCGGGACCCCATTATGCACAACCAGCATCGTGGCTGGGTAACGCAAGCATAAGGATAGTCCAATGCTGTGCATTTTATGCCTTGCCTCAGAGTATGCTCAGCTTTTGTCCAACAGATCCTTAGAGAAGTCCTGAAAGAAGTGGATCCTATTCGATCTCCACACTACATGCTGTAACTCACAAGCTCTAGTTAGGACCTTCTCTTTGTCCCTAAAATCAATAAATCGGGCTATGATAGGTCGTGGTCTGTCATGGGCCTGAGACATGGGGGCTAACGTACGCTGTGCGCGTTCCACCTGGAGTGGTATCAATGGGTCCAACTGCAGCACTTCAGCGATGGCTATTTGTAGAAATCCCTCGGTATCTTTGCCTTCTACATGCTCAGGGAAGCCCAGGAAATGAAGATTATTATGGCGACCTCGATTCTCGAGGTCATCCATCTTACTGCAAAGCATCTGTAAGGTTCGTTGTTGATCTCTTAATTCTGCCCTTAAGTCCTGAACATGCCCCTCCATCGCCGAGACCCACTGTTCGGTATGCAGCATCCTGGCTTCTAAATTTTGAACCACTTGGGTTTTTTGATTAGTTGCCACAGTGACTTGTGCCATCTGGGCCATAAGTTGGCGAACATCGCCCCTCAACTGACGGTTGCTCTCCCAGGTTTGTGGCAGCGGCCTTCAGCCATATTTTCAGGCCTACCTCGTCTAGGAGGCTCTTCAGTAAAATAGCAATTTCCACACAGCAAATGAAGGCTTTTTGTATCAATGAAGCTAAATTAGTGTAGCTTGAGTATTACCGCACAAGTTACAGTAGAGTGAGGATATAATACCAGCTGGTAGAAAAAGGATTTTAAAGGATATTTCCCTCTGGGTTGTGGAGCTGATCTTTAAGCTCCCATCCTATGTAGCGCCCCTAGTGACCATCCCCCACATGGTTTTTAAGGGAGAACAGGACCAGAAAAGCAAGTTTGCAGAGCTGCCAGTTTTAAAAATGGCACTTCGGTGCCGGTGAGCTCCACGCATGCGCAGTTGTGCAAATTTGAGCTGCCATTTCAGCGGCCTTTCAGTTTGCAGGAGTGATTTTTGTGAGTGCCAATCGCATTCGATCTACAGGGAGACGCTACATGAATATTCATGCGGCGGCATGAAGAAAGATGAGCAGGTCTGTCCAGTGCCTTGGGGCACTAGGAAACGGTGCTAGCAACAGGAAGGAAAAAGGAATAATTAAATAATATAAAGAGGTGTGCAAGAAAAAGGAAAGGCTACCAATCTGTGAGGTTAAATAAATAAAAAGATTAGACAGACTGCAGCCAGTGATTAGACTTGGGACACAGTTTAAACTGTAACAGGGATATGTGTGCTGGCTGGGGGCTATGTATAATGGCAGCAGTGACTGCAAGAGGGCTAAGCTGATAAGGTAAATTGTGCAGTCGCTACACAAGGCACAGGGGCGGCTACAACTGTGTGGATAAATAAATAAATAAAGGTAGAGGGTTTGGCTGCAGGGACAATTAAAACCTGAGACATTGTTGAAATGTGTGGACACTGTTTACTTCTGCCACCATGCTGCAGCAGCCATGTGACACCATCCAACCAACCACCAAGCCAGGATTCTTGCCAAGGACTCTGGGACTGCGTGAACAGACTTTTGGGGGAAAATAGCAGGGAAAGTTTAGGCCTCTTTCTCTGCACCAGTGAGGCATCAAAGGAGCCTCATACATATTAATTTTCCTGAAGGACTGTGGCTCCAGCCAATGGGGAGCTGCCAGAAAGCTCCCAAGAGGACAGAACTGTTGGCGTTTGAGTCACTTCAGTGGGAGCTCATCCAGAAGGAGGTGGGCTCTTGTCCCTGGACAGGATGGGGCTGCAGGACGGGCCTGCCTGGAGGCTGCCAGCAATTTGCCTCCCAGAGCAGGAAGTGCCTGCCCCATCAGGAAAAGGGAAAGCAGAAGCAAGGAAGAAGCAGCTTTGAAGAGAAAAAGGGAAAGCTGCAGGTTGCTGAATGTGCTGCGTTGTTCTGAAATTGCGTCACAGTGGTGAGATAAAGGCAGCTCGAATGGAAAAGGGAAAGCTGCAGAGTGCCAGAATTTGTGTTGAATTGAAGATGCACCTGAGCAGTGGGAAGAGAAGAAAAGAGGTTGTGTCCTAAGCCTGGAAAAGGGCAAAGGTTGTGTCTAAGCCTGGGAAAAGACAAAGTTTGCATCCTGAACCTGGTAAAAGGACAAAGGTTGCACCTAAGCCCGGGTAAAGATGGAATACAGAGGAATGATGAGGAAGAAGAGAATATGAATTTGCTGAGAGAAGAAAAGGAAGAGTGAGCCTCTTCATGCAGAGAACTGTTATGCACCTACACGGTGAGAACAGGGACTATGAGTGCAGGAAATGTGTGTAAGCCAGAGCGAGGATGTGGCTGTGTTGAAGCTGAGAGACTGTGAAAGCGGATAGATGGACAGATACCTTTTGAGGTTGGGTACCTGTTGTCTGTTCCTGAGATAAGGCAAGGAAAAGAAACTGATTGCTTTGGCTACACACTGTGGCAGAAACATAGAAACATAGAAACATAGACTTTGATGGCAGATAAGGACCGCTTGGCCCACCTAGTCTGCCCATTTCCCTACCTAGAGGATAAGTTGCAGATCCTATTTAACCAACAGCCTATTTCCCCCCACAAAAATTGCCTTATGTCTATCCTATGCATTCTTGAATTCTCCCACAGTTTTAGACCCCACAACCTCCTCTGGAAGGCTGTTCCATGCATCCATCACCCTCTCTGTGAAAAAATACTTCCTCACATTGCCCCTGAGCCATCCCCCCTCTATCTTCAAATTGTGTCCCCTTGTTCTTGCACATCTCTTTTTCTGAAAGATGCTACCCTCTTGGACTTTGTTGATTCCACTGAGGTACTTAAATGTTTCGATCATGTCCCCCGTCTCCCTCCTTTCCTCAAGTGTATACATATTAAGCTTCTTTAGTCTCTCCTCATATGGCTTCTCTTGCAGACCCTGCACCCTTTTAGTTGCTCTCCTCTGAACTGCCTCCATCCTGTGTATGTCCTTGCAGAGATGGGGTCTCTAGAACTGGATGCAGTACTCCAGATGGGGTCTCACCAACTGTCTGTACAGGGGGATAACAACTTCCTGTTTTCTACTGGTGATGCCTCTCCCTATACATCCCAGTATCCCCCCAGCCCTCCCTACCACCTTCTTACATTGCTTGCCAACATTAAGGTCATCTGATATGATTACCCCCAGGTCCCTTTCCATTTTTGTTGTTGTTACTACCTCCCCCCATTGTGTAATCTTCTTCTGGGTTTTTGTTTCCCAGGTGCATTCTTTTGCACTTCTGTGCATTGAATCCAAGCTGCCATACTTCTGACCATTCCTCCAACTTTGCCAAGTCCCTTCTCATCCTTTCTATGCCTCTTTGTGTATCAACCCTGTTGCAGATCTTTGTGTCATCTGCAAGGAGGCATACTTTTCCTTCCAGTCCCTCTGCAATGTCACTTATAAAGACATTAAAGAGGACTGCACCCAGTACTGAACCCTGCGGTACCCCACTAGTAACCCCTCTTTCTTCAGAGTGGACTCCATTTACAATTACCTTCTGTGTGCTGTTGTCCAGCCAATGTTTTATCCAGGCTACCACCCAGGGACCCACTCCCAGGCTGGTTAATTTGACTATTAATCATTTGTGTGGGACTGTGTCAAATGCCTTGCTAAAGTCTAGGTAGGCCATGTCCACAGCCCCTCCCTGGTCTACTACTTTGGTCACCCAGTCAAAGAAATCAATTAGATTCATCTGACATGACCTTCCCACTGTGAACCCATGCTGCCATGGGTCTTGTGCCCCACTGGCCTATAGGTACTCAACAATTCTTTCCTTCAGAAGTGATTCCATCACTTTCCCTACCACTGAGGTCAAACTGACAGGTCTGAAGTTTCCTGCCTCTGTCTTGGTCCCACTTTTGTGAAGGGGAATCACATCTGCCTTCCTCCAGTCCTCAGGTATCACAACATCCTCCCATGATTTGTTAAAAAGGGTAGTCAGTGGTGTCACTAGTGCTTTGCTTAATTCTTTTAGAATTCTGGGGTGAATTCCATCTGGCCCCATTGCTTTGTCCACCTTCAGGTTTTAGGAGTTCTTTCAGAACCCTTTCTTCTGTGAAAGGACTGGGATAGACTCCCCTATCCAGAGTGCTTCTGCTAACTGGATTAGGCACCTTCCCCACCTCCTCGTTTGTGAATACTGAACAGAAGTATTTATTCAGTATCCCTGTTTTTTCATTGTCCCTCTCTGCCCACCCACCGTCCATTCTATTCAGCCTCACTATCCCTCCCTTTGTCTTCCTATGCTCCCTGATATACCTATAAAAGGTTTTATTCCCCTTCTTAACTGAGCTGGATATCTCTTCCTCAATTTTGGGCCTTTGCTATTTTAACTACCCTCCCTGCTTCCTTCTGCCTTAACTGGTACAGTTCTCTGCTCTGCTCCTTCTGTGTTTCCTTATACTTCCTAAATGCTATCTTTTTCTCCCTAACCTTTACCGCCACCTCTTTTGAGAACCATAGTGGCTTTTTCTTTCATTTTGATTTGTTTATTTGCTTCACACAAAGGCTTGTTGCCTCTGTGATGGCAGTTCTGATATTTCCCCATTGTTGCTCCACCACTCCTTCTAGCCTGTTTGCTAGTGCTTTTCTAAGGCACTCTCCCATCTTGCCAAAGTCAGCCCTCCTGAAGTCCAGAACCCTCACTTTTTTATGGCTTGACTCTGTAGCTGAGTTTATCATGAACCACACTGTTTGGTGGTCACTTGTTCCCAAATGGCTACTCACTTCTAGATCTGAGATCCTCTCACTGTCCCCATTTGAGAGTATGAGGTCTAAGATTGCTCCCTCATCAGTAGGTTCCAAAACTAGTGAGAAAGAAAGAGAGAAGAAGCAGAGAATGTGCTGAATGTTTCTTCTGACACCCAGGGCCAGGTGGGGAACTCACTAACCCCCATCAAGTGGGGTCTGCTACTGCAGGGGATCATGGGTCTTGTACCTGAGTGCTAGGGCACTCTGATAGAAGGGAGCTGGGCCAGGGCCACTCCAGGGCCTGGATCCTCTGTAGTCAGCAGGCCTTGCACACATGCCCTGCGACGGGCCTGCAACAGGCTGAAGGGGACAAGCTGCAAGATCTGCAAGCAAGAGGAAGAAAGAGCAAGCTGCAGCCTCTGTGCTCCCTGTTTCAAGCATCGAGCCTGGTTCTGCCTGTGTTCCATCAGTCCCCAGGAATTCAGTGAACTATGCCATCCAAGGACTGATTCTGCAGAACCATGAGTAAACAGCAGGAATTACCCTGCACCTGGGCACTGCACATAGTTCAGGAATGCCCACCAGGGCAGGAGGTAGAGCAAAGGTCTAAATAAAAGAAAGAAATGTAAAAAGTTAATTTAGTTCAGGAAAGCACACCAACGCCAGCTACCAGCTGCATCTCAGGCCTGCAACTAAAATCTGGGTACCCAGTGATGGGACTGCAGGGTTTTATTGGACTGGGACCTCTGGGTCTGGGCTTGGGGTTTCACCTGCAGCAGTTAGATAGCTAGATCCCCAGGGTCCCCACTGGACTGAGTTGACAGGCAGCTAGAGGACCAGCTGCATCTTCTAATCCTCTTCAGGCAGTGCTCTGCAATGCCAGATCAATGAGGAACAAGACCGTGATTTTTGCGGACTTGATTTCTTCTGTTGACCTGGCTTGCATCACAGAGACCTGGCTGGGTGGTGATGTGGGCCCAGTTTTTGAGGCCACTGTCCTCACTGGCTATACCATTGTGCACAGTCTGAGGAAGGATCAAAGGGGTGGGGGAATGGCCATTGTTTTTTGATCCACTTTGGGCTTCTCAGTGCACCCAGGTGGTGGCACCAGATCTTTTGAGTGCTTTGCCATGTATGGGGGTACAGTGGTACAGGTGCAGGTTGCAGGATTCTCCTCATTTACTGCCCCCTTGGGTGGGGGGGGAATTCCTGCAGGAGGTGGCAGACTTCATCGTTGACCAGGTTTTGGAGTCCCTGAGGTGTTTGATCCTGGGGGATTTCAATGCATGGGTCAATGATGAATCATCACGTTTTGGTTACAACCTCCTCCAGTTGATGCAATCACTGGGCCTGTCACAAGTGGTTGCTGCTGCTGCCCACCAGCATGGCCACACACTCGATCTGGTGTTTCAGCAGGGTCTTGAGATTAATAACCTCAAGATTGATCAGGTTGTTTGGTCTGATCACTGCACCATGGAGTTCAACTTTGGGGCCCCTCCTGAAAGTCCCTCCCATGTGGAGATGGTCAGCTATCACCCCTTAAGGGGAGTTGACCTAGAGGGACTGTTAGCATTAGCTGACCTATCTAGGGTTAATGTAGCATGTGCAATTGGAACTGGAGAGGTGGTGGCCACCTATAAGAGGGTGGTTGCCAAAGCTCTAGATGCCATCGCATCAGTTTGTATACTACCCAGATCTTCTCACTTGAGATCCCCTTGGTTTGGTGGGGATCTCAAGGTGATGAAGATCAGGGGTCGTAAGTTGATTTATTGGAATCTCGGATAACACCCTTGAGCTAAAAGCTCGTTTACAAAGGTTCCACTCCGTAAGGCAATAGACAAGGTACGTAGACTTTACAAAACAGATAGGGGTATATACAGCAGGCAAGTACATTATGTACATACAGATACAGATTCAAGCAAGTACAGTTAAAATACATCAGGTAGGAGAGGTCAACTTTATTGCAACAGTACTAAGAACATACCTAAGGTGGACAAGCAATTTATAATGGTAGCTGGACTTTAGGGTGTGCAGACAGAGTTATGAAGGGTCAGACGTGGTGGTGACCAAGAGAGGGAGGACAGAATAGATGAGAGCAGGGGAAGGGTGGGGGCAGAGACAAGGGGTGACAGAATAAGGGGTTGAGTAGTCAGAGGGGTGGGATTGGATAGGAATCTACCCAGGATACATAAGTAGGTGATAGGGCAGGGCTGGGTGATGTGGAGGAGAGAGGGATAAGGGAAAGGGTTTTGAAGTGGGGGGTGAGGTGGCGGGAAATGGGGAGGGTGAAAATTGGGGAATTAATATTTGTGAAGAGAAAGCAGGAATAAAGAGGGGATGTGGGGGTAAGTGCTCAGTGGGGTCACACCAGGCAGGGGAGGAAGTGGGGGGATGGGTGCTATGCAGGACAGATAAGCTGGATTATGCACAGGTTGTTGGAGTGTTGCTGGAGGAAGACCCGGCTGGAGGTTGACAGGCTGACCCTACGTTTTTACTATGTTGAGTATCGGGGCAATTTCCCATAAGAAGGCAGAATTTCTGTCCAGGGAAATTGCTGTTGGGAGAAACAGACCATCTCAGCTGTTTTAGACCGTAGACAGGCTTTTACATCCTGCCTGTCTTCAGCCGAAAAAAACTTTTTCAATCACTTTATGTGAAGAGTTTGCACTGTTTTTCTCCAACAGAGTGTCGACCATCCAGTCAGGATTCTGCCTGGGAGGCTTTTGCCTCACAGTGATTGAGTCAGGAGTTTCAGAGGCATTCAGTCTGTCTGGGAGGGGTTTAGGTCAGTGGAGGTGTCTGAAGTGACTAAGGTGACCTTAGAGCTGAAGCACACCTTTTGTGAACTGGACCCAGCACCAATGCATTTCTTAATGGGATGTGTTGATGTCATTGGCCCAGTGTTCACCAGGATTGCCAGGTGCTCGATGGCAGAGGGGATCTTCCCACTTGCTTTGAAAGATGCACTGGTGAAGCCCCACCTAAAGAAATCTTCCCTCGACCCAGACATCCTGGTGAATTACCATCTGATCTCCAACCTGCCTTTTTGAGCAAGGTTGTTGAGAAATTGGTAACACAACAGCTCGAGGATCGTCTGGTGTCCTTGCATATCTATAAGCCTTTCCAGTCAGGTTTTTGGGCCAGAGGTAGCACTGAAACTGCTCTAGTGAGAGTGCATAATGATCTGCTCAGGGCTAGAGATAGAGGAGACAGGTCAGTTCTTGTGCTACTCGATATCTCCTCAGCTTTTGACACTGTGGACCACGTTGTGCTTCTTGATTGGCTCTGTGAATTTTGTGGACTCGTGGTACCATCATCAAATGGTTTCTTTTTTTTTTTTTTTTTAAATTTGCTCTTTATTTCACGCCCCACGTCTGTCCTCAGCCTGGTCACGGACTCCAGGATCCCCGGTCACCGGACATTGCCGACTCCCCAGTCATCCCTGGCTTCCCCCCCAGAGAGTGGGGCCGCGGTTCCGACCCCCGGTATCAGACCGTGGAACTAGTAACTGGTCGGGGAACAGCTCTGGTGACCAATCAGGGCGTCCCAGAGTAAAGCGTCATATAGACGAGGGGCATGGTTTTTATTACCCCCATTAGCCCACTCCCTTGAGGGAGGCGGGGACGTGCAATGATGCTGAGCGTCTGCCCTGCCTCCTCCCTCCCCTGATGTAAGCACGGCCGCGTGGGTGATCCCTGGCCTCGCTGGGTCCCTTCATGCGACTGCTACCCAGCCCCTCCCGGAGAGAGCGGTCGTGGGGCGCCGACCCTTCTCCCGGCCAGCCCTCCGATGACCCGAGTCCGTTTCTGAACCTGGGTCACCGGCGTCGCAAGCGGAAATCCAACCGCTGCGCCGACGGGCCGGCTATCAAATGGTTTCAGTCCTATCTCTTGGACAGGGTGCAGTGGGTGGCCATGGGGAATTTCTCCTCTTCCTCAATGCCTCTGTCCTGTGGAGTGCCTCAGGCTTTAATCTTGTCACCGATGTTGTTCACAGTGTATATGCTGTCCCTGGGTGAGATCATTCGACAATACAGTGTGGAGTTTCACTGCTATGCAGATGACACCCAACTGTATTTGTCCTTTGCATCCGGAACATCAGGAGCTGTCGACATCCTCAACAGCTGTCTGGCTAAAATCAATGACTGGATGGCTTCCAGCTGGCTGAGACTCAACCCGGCTAAGACTGAGGTGCTGATGATTGATCCTGGTCGTGGGCATGATGGGTTGCCACCGGAGTGGACTCTGGACTTGTTCTAGGGTCTGTGCTGCTGGTGGTTTCTCCAAGGATGCAAAATCTGGGTGTGATCCTTGACTGTAGATTGACCTTTGAAGATCAGGTGTCATCTATAGTCAGCAGTGGTTTTTACCACTTGTGGAACATTGCCCGGATTAAGCCTCTCATTCCGCCCAAGGACCTGCCAACACCAGTGCATGCCTTTGTGACTTCCAGGCTTGACTACTGCAATGCTCTGTAATTCAGGGTCATGGGAGGGACACTCTGTAGATTGCAGCTAGTGCAGAACGCAGCTTCCAGGTTGCTGACGGACCTTTCGAGGTCCTGTCATGTGACTCCAGTCTTGTGTGCTCTGCACTGGCTGCCGATCAGGTGGAGGGTCCTTTTCAAGGTGGGTCTTCTCACTTTTAAGACCCTATATAGGCTGGGACCTGGTTACCTGTTTGAGCTCCTGACACCGGAGTCCTCTGCTCGCTCCCTCTGCTTCTCCTTGAGGGGCCTCCTGGACATTCCCAGAGTCCGGCTCAAGACCTCGGGAGATCATGCTTTTAGTGTCTCTGGGCTGACCCTGTGGAACTCACTCCCACCTGCAGTCTGGGAGGCCCCTCAATAGAGATGTTTAAGGGGAGGCTAAAGGCCCACCTCTTCAGTCTGGTCTTTGACTGCTAATGTCATCCTTAGTTTCTGCCAGTCCCTTGAAGTATGACCTCTGGGAACCTTTTATTGTTGCAGAATATTAATTTCATTATGATTTTAATGAGGTTTTATTATATGTTTTAATTTATTGCTGTATATTTTATTCATGTTTGGCACCCACAGCCTCTGGGATTCGGCATCTTATAAATAAAATTGCCTTGCCTTGCCTAGATAGACCTGGTGGCTACAATGATTGAGATCTGGGTTTGAATCAAAGGGAAATGTGAACTTGGGGATATGCCAATCTTTAAAAATGCTTGAACTCTATTCCACTAATGCCATCCTAGCCCTCCCCCCTGCAAATAAACCGAGATGTTATTGTTCTACAGCAGAAATGAATCCAGAGCCTAATTTTAGTGAGCACGCTATCTGAAATGGGGAATGTAAATGGTGTAATGGAATGTGGGGAGGTTTGAATCTTGGTGAGTCCATGCCTGGGGTAACTGTTGGGGCGGTGGGTTGGTACGACATCCCAGGGGGTTGTATTGCAGGTAATCAGACCCTCTAATTTGTACTCTGGGTGGAGACGCTACCATTTTAATTGTAGGTTTTGGGAAAGGACCCCCGCAGGTCAACTATGGGAACCCAGGCCCCTTATCCTTGGTCTGGCCAGCAAAACAGGGGTGGTGGCCCTCTCCAGGCTGGTGCCAGAGAGGTGCTACACCAATAAACACTTTAAGACATGAATGAACACCATAATGCTTAATGTAAAGCATAAATATACATTTATAATACATTTATCTCAATGCAAACATATACAGTACAATATAACAGTACATAACAAACAATTTTATACAATGCAATATGGAAACTATAAATGTACTGCAATAGAAATATTGAATTTGCAAATAAAATGTGATGCAAACACCAGCTATCATGTGTTAATTTATTGCCTTTCTTTCCTGTCTTTGCCATTTTTTCCAATGGGTATATATTTTAACTACGTCCATTTTCCACCACATGATAAAAGCAATTTTACACACATCAGCATATCTAAGTGTATTTCTTCCAGTCAATTTCTTGATTTTGTTTTAATGTTGTTTATGAGGCTGAAGACTCTCTCACAGTCTACACTTGATACACAGACATCTGCAAGCTGAACCACCATGCTGTACTGTATATTTAAAAAAATGTATCATGTCATTAAAGAAATGTATTGATCCACCTCTGATTTTCTCTACTACTACAAATAGCCATTGTACTGGCTAAGAATGGCTGCCTGGTTCACTGATGCAAACAAATAGTATTTGCTATACAGTCTCTCAATATTACATATACCAGATTCAAAGCTGCAGTGCGAAATTGCATCAAAATCAAAGGCAGACCACTCAGAAAGTTCATCTGTGGGAAATCGTCTGTCCAGATGATCACATAATAGGCTCATGAATCTCAGAATTGATTATGTGCTTTCTTCCATTGTCAATTAGTTAGAAGCAATTGTATGACTGACTCCAGTACATTACATAGCATCACACAGGTACTGCTCCCTGATCTTTTTCCTATTTTAGCCTTGGCAATCTGTGCAGATTCAATTGTTGTTGAGCCACTTTTTGAAATAGCTTTGACAAGTCTGCCAACTCATCAAGTACATCATTTAATGCTGCTATGGAAATGTGGTATTCAGGCTTAGACATCTTATTAAAACAGTATTTTGCAACTGTATCATTGCTTTCATTTACTTCTGCCTCAAAATATTGCACCAAGGCATCATAGTTACAGATTAATGTACTAAATGTAAAGTACTTTGAAAGTCAACAAACTTCATTAAGTGGGCAGAAGGCTACTGCATCACAGTCTTGGACCTGAGCAATTTCCTCCAACTTTGACTTTCTCGCAAGGGACCTGGAAAACACAGTATATACTGTTCAAAGTAAAGTCACAATGTCGTTTATCAATAATACCTGTTTCCAGGCATCGTCAGTTCCCAAGTCCTCTCTTTGGGCAACACGGTACCATTCAGATAAATGAGGTACATGGTGCCCGAGTTATGCTTCTACACCATTATTTTTCCCAAGTATTGCAGACGCTCCACCAGATGTAAACATCAGCTTTTTCACTAAGTCCAGTTGACGGGTTCCATAGTAATCCTTCACAGCTGTGTTGTTCAGCAGTCAGCTGAACTGAGGAAACGAGCCAGGGACAGCAGAAGGGAATTGGGGCTGGACTGAGGGAGATATTGGGGGTGGATTGCCACCGGGCAAACAGGGGAGTTTTGTGAAATTACATGCTTTCTTGTGTGTGCGTGCATCCAGGGGTTAGGCTTTGTATAGTAACACTGCTGCTGGTGAGGTGTATTAGCGGAGTCACATGGGCTGCTTCTGGTGGCTGGAGAAGTGCTTGTATTGCTCTGAGATAGATACTTTTTTTTGTCTGTCTGACATTGGGTGTGGTAGAAGTTACCAAGCAGTAACAAAAGGGCTGATTGAAATAACTGATATATTACTTGGGGTGCATTGAATGTATGGTGGCTTGTATATTGGTGGGGATAATTTGTGATTGATTCTTTCATCTGTGTGCTATCAAGAGACTAGCTGGTAGCTGATTTGGCCTCCAGAGTTGATTGATTGTTTTCTGAGACCACAGGCTAGCTGCAGCCCACCCTCCCCCATTCAGGTCAAAGGATTAGGAAAAGCATGCAATGCAGAACGGGTTTGAAACAGCGGCTGGAGAAGTGGAGTTCAGCAGTCAGCTGAATGAATGAAATGATCCAGAGACAGCAAAAGGGAATCGGGGCCAGACTGAGGGAAATATTGGGGGTAGATTGCCACCATGCAAACAGGGGAGTATTGTGAAATTACATGCTTTCTTGTGTGTGTGCATCCAGGGGTTAGGCTTTGTATAGTAACACTGCTGCTGGTGAGGTGTATTAGCGGAGGCACACAGGCTGCTTTTGGTAGCCAGGGAAGTGTTTCTAGTGCTTCTAGTGCTCTGAGATATATACTTTTTTTGTCCATCTAACACTGGGTGTGGTAGAGGTTACCAAGCAGTAACAAAAGGGCTGATTGAAATAACTTATATATATTACTTGGGGTGCATTGAGTGCGCCAAGCGGAATGAGTTTAAAACTGCAGCTGGAGGAGCAGAGTTCAACAGTCTGCTGAACTGAGGAAATGAGCCAGGGACAGCAGAGGGGAATCGGGGTTGGACTGAGGGAGATATTGGGGATGGATTGCCACCAGGCAAATGGGGGAGTATTGTGAAATTACATGCTTTCTTGTATGTGTGAATCCAGGGGTTAGGCTTTGATTCTTTCATCTGTGTGCTATCGGGAGAGGAGTTGGTAGCTGATCTGGCCTCTGGAGTTCACTGATTGTTTTCCACAACTGGAGGCTGGCTCCTGCCCACCCTCTGCATCCCACCTGCCCCGAGCTACTTGACCTTTATAGCCTACCAACTGAGGGCCATTTCCTCATACAAAGTGGATATAGGGCATGCCACCATCATTTAAAGAAGCCTCTCAAATTGGGGTACTTTAACAAGGCATTTTGAAGGTGTGATCCTTCATAGGGCACATAAATATAATATAATATAATAAAGGTGGGAAGAGAGGAAAATAAGGAGGAGGGATAAACACACACACACAAAAAAATAATTTTGTTTTACTCTTTTTGTCCACATTTTATATCTATAGGGAATATGAGCATCATAAATTACCACTGGTGCGGTGAATCCTTTCAAAGGGCATGCATACAGGGACTTGGGCAGTGCCCCACATGCTGGACCATAGGTGATATAAAACCTCAGCTCAGGGAAGCCTGGGCCCACATCCTCCACCTTCAAAACTTACTACTTACCAACAGGCCCTCAGGCTCTCCTCCGCCATATCATCTCCAACAAGGAAATGCCCCACTCCCCAAGAGAAAGCCTAATTCAGGGGAGTGGCAGGTAGTAAGGAAGAGCAGAGGCACATCACACAGGTCCCAACAGCAGTCCTCAACCAAGGAGGCAACCATCCAACAGCTAACAGATTCATGTCCTTAGCCACTGGGATGGTCAAGGATAGCAATACAGGACTAGGAAATCACCGGGTACATCACCCAAAAAGAAAGAGCAAGGGTGGTAAAACCAGAGTGATCATACCAGGGATAAAAGGAAAATATTCATTATAGGGGATTCCATGATCAGAGGAGTGGAATCACAACTAAGTCAGGACATGGGTACAAATGTGATGATCAGGTGCCTACACGGAGCTTCTGCCAAAAGGGATACTGACCGTATCAATAGGATACTACGCAAAGAAGGAGAACGTGCAGGTATTTTAGTCCATCTAGGTGCCAATGATCTTGCGGATCAAATGGTTGAGGAGACCAAAATGTACCTAATATACTTAGGTGACAAACTGGCCCCCTACCCACCCATCATTGCCTTCTATGAGGTCCTCCCAGTATGGGAGAGATGAGGTATGCAAAGAATCCATAAAAATGAAGTAGAGGAGCTAAATGCATGGCTCCAGGGCTGGTGCCTGGAGAGGGGCCATGTTTTTATCAGGAACTGGAGGGACTTCTGGGACAGGGGTCTCTTCAGGCATGATGGACTGCACCTAACTAAGGAAGATGTAAGGGCACGAGGGCAGAAGTTTGACATTTTCACGGGAAGTTTAAACTAGGTACTGGGGAGAGGGCAGCAGTACCACATGGTCCTGTTGCCTCTCCCCCAAAACACAGACTTTTTTGCGATAACATTGCAGAATGAAAGGACCATTTATTAAGTGAGAAACCAAAAGGTGCTGTAAAAAAGGGTTCAAACAAAGGACAAGAAACAAAAAACAGGGTAAATTGGGTTTGGAAAGCCACGTATACCAATGCACAGAGTCTCACATTCAAGGAGGCTGACCTTTACTACAGTCATTACAGAGGCAGATCTAGACTGGGCTGCCATCACTGAAACCTGGTATGACGACAGCCATGACTGGGAAATGACAATCCTGGGTTTCAGCCTCTTCTGGAGGGACAGAAAAGGGAGAAGGGAGAGGAGTGGGGATGTACTGTACGTGAGGGAGGGAATAAATGCCACAATGATCCAAAATGCCCAGACTGAATCTGAAGCACTTTTGGTCACACTTGAGGCTGAAAATGGTGCAATGACTCAGGTAGGAATAATTTACGGACCCGCCCCAGGACAGGGCCTGGAAGGGAACAAAAAAATCATTGAAATCATGCACAGGATGACTGACAAGGGGAAGGTGATAGTTTTGGGTGATTTTAATTTGCCTGATATAAATTGGGGTACCTACAGAGCAGCCTCAACAGGGAGCAAAGACTGCCTAGAAGTTCTGCAAGGATTGGACCTGAGGCAGCTTGTGAGAGACCCAACCAACTAACAATAACAACAAGCATTTGTCAATGCCGAATGTTTGCTTGCTGGCATTAGCAGTGGAAGTACAGGACTTAGACAGATGCCATATAGGAATGGCAGTGAAGTATTGAAAGGACACCAACTTCACCCCCACCCTGCAGAGATGGATAGGCACTGGGGTCATCGCCCATGACGGTCACGGCATTTCACCTCACCCTACCCTGCAGAATCTGACAAGTGTCGAGGTGTGCCTTTGAGTGTTTGGGCTTTATGTTCACCTCATTCCATAAGGAAACACACTGAAATGGGTGTAGTATAGGAAAATGGGGTGAACTGTGGGGCCAGTGGGTCCAACGTGCACCTCGATGCCTGTCACTGGCTGCAGGGTGAGGGTGGGGGTGGAATGGCATGAGCATTACTGACGACAATACCAAGTCACATCCCTGATGCCTGTCAGTCCCTACAGGGTAGGGCATTATGGTCAAAAACCCTAATGCCCTGGGCGTTTCTTGGTATTTGTACTCCAATTTTTCAATATCAGCTTGTTGTGACCCCCTCTGTATGAACAGTGACACTATCAGTTCGTTAGCCGAAAGGTGATTTTGCACAGCGACTGTGCCATTTGGCACCACAGGTGCTAAAACACATTTTGAACAGGATGTGAAAAATGACAGCTGTACTGTTCTTGAGGAGGTGTAAAAAATAGTAATGTTGAAAAGTTGGAGTGAAAATATAAAAAAACTGGTGAAGTCACGAGTTACAGCGAGAAACTGCGCAACGCACACCTGTAATGTAATTAGTTTGGGGATTTTTTACAGCAGATTTTCAACACAAGCATTTTGGAAGCTCCACTCATGAACAGTGTCACTGCGATTTTCTTACTCTGACCCGAACACTGATTTTCCACAGCGACCGTGCTATTCTGTGCCAGAAGTGCGAAACCAACTTTTGGCCAGGGTGAGGAAAATGACAGCTGTACTGTTCATAAGGAGGTGTGAAAAAAGGCCAATGTTGAAAATCTGGACTGAAAATATTACAAATTCGTGAACCTACTAGGGTGCGAGGAAACTGCGCAAGGCATGCTCGTAACACAGTCATTTTATGGACTTTTGGCACCAAATTTTCAACATAGCCATTTTAAGACCTCTGCTCATGAACAGTGTCACAGTAATTTTCTTGATCTATTCCAAACATTGATTTTGCACATCAACCGTGCCATTGTGCGCTACATGTGTGAAAATACATTTTTGGTGAGATGTGAAAAATTACACCTGTACTGTTTATAAGGAGGTGTGCCTTTGGACTATCAACAACATTGCACAAGCATAAGCATAACTCCTCACTAAGTTGTGTATGCCCATTGAACTAACATATTTTTTAGTTTTGTTAAATGTGTATTTTAATAGTTTAAATTAGATTATTAGATTTTTTTCTGTACATAAGGGGTTCCAGACTTAACACAACCATTTAGAATGGGCGGCGGTCACGTGATGCAAGTGCTCTGCTAGCAGCAGTGGTGCCGAGCTCCTGCCTATACTTTACTTTTTTGAGTTAATTGCAGCCTATTTAGGAGTCTCAAACTTCTCCCAAACTAGAATATTGCTCACGCAGTTCTTGAGTATTGGATTAGGGCAGTGAGCGGTCCCTCGGTAGCATGATGGAGTCAGAAATGCATTCAGCTTCCATCCGTCACACTCCACCAACAACGCCGGAAAAGAACCCGAAGAAGCCAAAGGCCCAAGGTGGTAATCAAGATAAAAAGGTTTCACAATCTCCAACTCCGATTACTCTGACAGAGAATCGGTTGTTACAAGAACTACAGCCTTTTAAAGAGACGTTGGTGGAGATCACTAACGACCTAAAATCTCTACCGGGGGATTTCTCAGATCTAGCACGAAGGGTCACCGATTCTGAGGCCCGCATCATGTCCACAGAGAAATGGAAAGAGAAACTGGAGCCAGAAGTGGTGGGGTTAAGGCAGCAAGTGCAGAAGCTGCAACTGAAAACTGAGGATCTGGAAGGAAGGAGCCGCAGGAATAACATCCTGATAATTGGTCTGCCGGAGGCAGAGGAAGGGCAGAATATGCAGACCTTTCTACAAAAGCTCTTTTGCAAAATTGCTGGTCCATCTCCAATGGGAGCCTCATACCAGATAGAAAGAGCACACCGTGCCCTGCGGCCCCGACCTCCAACAGGAACCCCCCTCAGGCCACTGATAATAAGATTTCTCAGCTTTGTAGAGAAACAACATGTACTAAATAAGGCGAGGGAAGCACAAGCCATCTTATGGGAGGGAGTCAAGATTCGTGTTTCGCAAGACCTGTCATATAAGATAAGGTAGAAACGTGCTGCCTACCATCCCATAGTGAATAAGTTAATTGCAGCAGGTATCCGTTTTAAAATGCTTTATCCCTCGCGCCTTCTATTTAAGATATCAGACAACTGGATCGCGTATGAGACCCCTGGTAAAGCATTGGAGGACCTGACCATTAAACTTCCTGATTTATTCCACAAGAGCTGAAGCTGGAGAACCCCTGGTTGCTTTGTGAGGAGGGCAGCAAGCTGACGTTTACTGTTTTTTTGGGCAGAGGTTTTGTCTCATTTAAATAGATCAAGACTGGTACTGACCTGCCGCTTCAGATTATCCAGAAAGATGCTGGACTTTGGGCGGTGGGAGGTGGTGCAGAGCGGCTAGCTCTGAAGGCGGGCCGCAGGAAATGGTGAAGGCCCATGCTGAGGACAGTAGTCAGGCCTATAGGCCTCTGCGCGCACTCACAGTGCATTCCCCCAGCACAAAGCAGGAACTACATAATGAGGTGGCATTTTCTGGAGGAGCGCATTTGAAAAACACGGTGCACCCGACCAGCTCCCCTTGGGAAACAAAAGACTCATGAACATTGGGCTATATTTTAAAATCAGCATTGATGTTACATGCTCTTTTCTGTTACAGGAGGATAGCTTAATAGTTATTTGGTGCAAGTTAGGGTATCGGGGGTGTTAATCTCATTTACCGGTTAAAGAGAAACAGGTATTAGCAGGGGAGAAGGACGGATGTAGGGTAGTTTCTAGCCAGATACATCGGGATGTTCAGGTCTCTTCGAATAAGGCTGTCTGATCTCATGGAAGGCAGGGAGAGGTGGCATCAGGGCACTGATAGGTACGTTGTGTCACAACCTAGATATTATGGGGTAGACCTCTTTGGACTTATTAGCTCAGTAACGCTGGGGTTAATTGGATTGACAGTGAGTAAAGGTGATATACTTAATCGCTTTCAACTAAAGAAGCATGCTCCAAAGTGGTCATTGGGGTTTTAGCTTCCTGTTAAGTGGGGAGCCTTTGTACATAGTTTTGTGGGTAATGGTGGGGGATTCTGGTGGCAGAGGGATACCTGGCTGGAAATAGTTACATGGGGAGAGGGAGGAGGGGAGGGTTGGAGCGATCATGGATTGTTGTGGATGCATGGAACAGCCTTCTGGAGGAGGTTGTGGAGTCAAAAACAGTGGTGGAATTCAAGCATGCATGGGACAGTCATAAGGCAATTCTAGGGCGTGGAGGTAGGAAGAAGTAGGCTGCTGGTTAACTAGGATCTGCAGCTTATCCAGTATGTAGGGAAATGGTCAGACTGGGTGGGCCAAGCAGTCTTTATCTGCCGTCAGATTATATCTTTCTATGTTTCTATGGAGGATAGGTATAGTAGTAGTGGTAATATTCAAATAGTTTTAGAGGATGTTGGACGCTACAGTTAAGATTGTATCATGGAATGTAAGGGGAGCTCGAGATCAAGCTAAGCGTATAGCTATTCTTAAACACATAGCTTTATTGCGAGCTAACATAATTTTTTTGTACAAGAGACACATCTCTTGGCTTACGAAGCAGACGGTTTTAAAAGGAAAGGGGTACAGCAGGTTTTTGCCGCCGGAAACTCCTCTAGTACAGGGTTTTAAATAATTGATTAGCAGTTTTTTTCTTGGGACAATGCTAACTGTACAGAAAGTATTTATATAGGTTTTCTAGAAGTGTTATGTTTGTTAAACACAGTGAGGCAAGTGCTATGCATTTTCACAATGTTTTAGCACTTTTATGAGCAAAACGCTAATTAATTTTTGGAGTTAAATAAATCCCTGTAGTAGAGGAGGAGTGGGGATACTCATTATGAAAGCCATCCCATTCCAACTGGAAACCATCATCTCGGACCCGCAGGGGAAATTTATCTTAGTTAGAGGTTTACTAGCAAGAAAACCGCTAGTTCTAGGGTGTAGTTATGGACCGGGTAGGAGGTGATCCAGACTTCCTTATGGGCTTGGCAGATAAATTGGCCACATTTATCTCAACCCCTATAATATTGGGAGGGGACTGGAATCTGACCCAATCTCACTTATTGGATAAATCCAGTCTGACTCCTAAGGCCATGACCCCATCTCAGAGGGCTCTCAATGAGATGATGGATCTCCTAGGGTTATGTGACCCCTGGAGGATTTTGAATCCGACTACTAGGGCCTATTCGTTTCATTCACAGGTACATCAGACGGCCTCTAGGTTGGACTATTTTCTTATAAGTTCAGCCTTATTATCAGGGACTCTGGGTGGGGGGATTGAACCGATAGTGATATCTGACCATGTGGTCGTATGGCTGCATATCATTCCGACAATCGAGCAACAGAAAGATACCTGATGGAAATTAAACACACAATTACTAAAGGACAAGTTCATAGTCACTAAAATTTGTACCTTTATTGGGCAATTCCTGGAAAATAATGTCGGTTCCATCCCTAGGATGGACCATATTTGGTGCGTACTGAAGTGTTATATAAGAGGGGAATTTATTAGACTAGCAACAAAACAGAAAAGGGTTAGGGAGGCCCAGGCGCAGAAATTATTGGAATAGATCAGAACACTGGAACAAAATGTATTACCCACTTCCTTGCAAAGATCACTCACAGACCTTTTGTCTCTGAGGAATGCATACTCGGAGCTCCTTAAGGAGAAAGTCGAGTTTGCTATTCTTAGAACGAAGGCAACTTACATTGACCAGGGGGAAAAAGCCGGGCGACCTCTGGCTCTTTGTATGAAGCAATTAGAAAGTTCAAGGACTATTCAGGCAATTCAGGATGTAGATGGTACTCTCAAAATCCTTCCCAGAGATATAGCCACAGTGTTTGAGAGATTTTATGCAGATCTCTATGGTCACCGCTTAATCCCCCAAGGAAAGAGGATACAGAGGCATATTTGGCCAGTATCCCACTCCCTAGACTGCTGGAGGCTGACCAGGTTATATTAACAGCCCCTATCACACTACTGGAAATATCCCAGGCCATTACGGCTCTAGCTCTAGATAAAGCCCCAGGACCCGATGGTTTCCCCTCAAACTTTTTTAAGGTTTTTGAAAAAGAGTTATCCCCATATTACTCAAGTTTTATCATTATGTCCTCACCAATGAGGCTATAGACCCCCCATTATGGAAGTGACTATCATTTTGCTTCTAAAGCCTGATAAGCCCCCAGAATGCCCATCTAGTTATCGCCCTATCTCGTTGTTGAATTGTGATCTTAAAATTCTTACCAAAATTCTGGCTAATCGGATTCAAAAAATATGGTTTTCCTTGCTCAGCCCGGAACAGGTAGGATTTGTTCCGGGAAGGTCGGCATCAGATCACTTTCGTAAATTGACCCACATATTTCATGTAGCTCAGTCCACCTTACACCCCATGTCTTTAATATCTCTTGATGCCGAAAAAGCTTTTGATAGGGTGGACTGGAGCTTTTTGTGGCTTACCCTTAAGTACATGAATGTACCCCAAGAATTCATCCAATGGATTCAAAAGATTTACTCTGCCCCTACAGCAAAGATATTCTGTAATAAAGTGTTCTCCTCTAGCTTTTCCCTACACTCTGGTACTCGACAGGGTTGTCCAATCTCCCCATTACTCTTTAACTTGTATTTAGAACCTCTGATAAGGCGAATTAATTCTTCAATCAAAGGACAAGGGGTTTCTGTTGGTACAAATAATTTAAAACTATCCGTTTACGCAGATGATATTCTGCTTCACCTTGCAGATCCTATAGCCTCATTGAATGAAGTGATAGCAATTATAGGAGAGTTCAGTAAGTTTGCTAACTATAGTTTGAATCGTAACAAAACTGAAATTCTCCCTCTCAACCATCACACATTCCTGCAAGATTTTGGCAAATTCGGAATGAAATGGTCCCCACTATTGATGAAATATTTAGGCCTATACTTAACCACGGACCCTCTATGGTATAAAAAACTAAATTTAGAAGATTTGGTTCAGAAACTCCAACATGATCTTTCTAGATGGAAATCCCTGCCAATCTCTCTGTGGGGGAGGATCAACCTCATCAAAATGAACGTGCTCCCTAGATTATTTTTCCTTTAAATATGAGTAATATATGGCTGCCTTTCTCCTTTTTTCCAGAAGATACATACCATTATTTCAGAATTTCTGTGGTTAAATAAGAATCCTAGAAGGGCATATAGTAAGCTTACCTTACCTAAGAATAAGGGAGGGCTCAAGCTGCCCAACCTATTATATTATCACTGGGCTAGCCACCTATATAAAGTGGGAAGGTGGATGTCCTCCTTCCCTAGTGGAGTGGAGCACGCCTATATTCCCATTTGGTTGCAAATTGAGCTGGACATCTTTAATACAGCCAGGATATCCCCACTTGCCTCATTGTTTACACCTTTCCAGATACTTCCAGAAATAATTCAACAGTCAATGATGGGTGTGCCCATCAAAACTTTTGACCAGGTCTGTGCCTCTCTACATGTCTGTCCAAGTAAGGATACAATGCAAGGCATAGTAGATAACCCTAATATAAGAACAGGAGAATCCCCTATTACCCGGAATTGGATTCCTCAATTGCAAGGCATGCGGGTGTGTGGTTTTTATCAGCCTAATGGTCTTATGTCACCCACTGACATATTAACTAAACCTCAAACCCCTTCTAGATCCATTTTCAAGATCTACCAGTTGCGGCACCTCCTCCAGCAGAAATTTGGAGAAGTATATGTGCCCTCAAGGTTAAGTAACATAGTAGAGCAAGTCAAAGACCTAGCGATGCAACCGCATACTATCTCGTTAATATATAATACTCTTGTTGTTACCTTTTTTCCAACCATGATGCCAGGCTCTATAGTGTGGGACTCTCTTATGCCTAATCATGGGATTATCTGAAGGGATATGCATATGTATATCACACAAGATAGGTTAAGGGTTACTCAGTATCAAATATTAAATAATATGTACTATACCCCAAGCAAGTTAGCAAAAATGGGACGGGTGCAATCACCTATACGTGTTAGATGTGGCCAAAGAGAGGGGACGATACTACATGTTTTCTGGTCCTGTGAAAAGGTCTCCCCAATATGGATAAAAATTAAATCCCAAATGGACCCTTTACTAGGTTTAGAGTTGTGTTTTACTCCAAAGGTCTGTATACTGGGGGATTTATCTTCAATTGTGGTCAAAGAAAGACAATTTCACATTTCTCTTATTTCCATGGCGGTGAAAAAATTAGTCCTTAAACACTGGTTGGATCAAACCGTCATATCTTATACAGAATGGCTACATGAGATGTCCTTTTATCTTAGGACTGAAAAAATGATTGCAAGTCTGTGAAATAATCCAGCTGTTTTTGATAAGAAGTGGGGTAAATTATATGCTCTTTACCTGAACTAGGTTACCCCACTTTCTCGAGCTCTCCAGCCTAGTGGATAGCCTTATAGCATGGTGTAAGCAAATATATGTGTTTTGTATTTAAATGTAATCAGATCGCGCCAACGGGGGGTGAGGGGGGTATGGGGGTGAGGGGGGATAGTCCATGCATGGTAATACTCCTATGCTATTGTAACAAGTGATGTTGTTTAAAATTGTATAAAATTTTCTGAATAAAAAAAACCATTTAGAATGAAAGTCAGCTAATAAGAATGCTCCCTTTCTGCTCACTATTTTTTGAAATGAATGTTTACTTGTTCTTCCTGATATGCAACCCATGCCCTTTCTGTATCTACAGGGGGCCTATATATGGTAAAAACTACATCTGAGCTAGTATCTTCTTTTTATGGGATACTGTGGACTGACCTCACTTATCCTCTAATGCACCTTATCCTGTAGGTGGGTCACTGATAAATTAATTACTTCACTAGAGATACAAAATAAAAATTAATCCCACATGAGCAAAACTACAGAGCAGCAAGTAGACTTGTTCACCACCTCATGCATTCTTGCTTCAAACATCCACCCGACTACAGTTGGTGTGTGTATTGCTAAGCTGCATCTGAATATAGAGTGTAGCAGGCATGGGTGCACTCTTACAGTCAAACCACCCAATATAGGTTAAGTAGAGGGTCTTACCTGAGCACTGGGGAGGCAGAGGTAGAAGACTCAAAGGAATGTCATCCACTGTATCTGTTAAAAAAGAATAGAAATGGGGTCACAAATGATCCATAGCTCATAGGGGGTAAAATAGGGTGGAAAGGACAAGTTAGGCGTAGAAGTGTACTTATCTGATTGGGAAATGAGTCTATGTCTTGTCGGACCTGTAAAATAAAATAAAATGAGGTTATCTGGAGAAAAAACAGTAGCGGAGTACAAGCAGAGAAGAAAGGAAGTGTGGTTGTGGGGGGGGGGCTCAAACAAAATCCCCTTTGCTCCTATTGGTGGCTGAGTGGCCAATATATTGCTAGTAGCCCAAGTGGGCTGGTGGAGGCTCTTGGGGAGCTTTTGGTCCTGTGGGCTAGGTATGCCTGGGGGGGGGGCATTCTGCAATGTGATAGCCCTGGTGGACTAGTGGGCTAGTACCCTGGTGGCTGAGGCCAATTTTCTTTTAAATAAATTAGTACACTTCCCTGTGATCTTGAGGGGGTTCTCAGAACCCTAGTATTGTGTGGGTGCTGATGTTGGAGTACTGGCAGGAGGAGGATATGTTGGGGCTGCAGCCAGCCACATAGTGTCATCATGCTAAAGTGAATGTGCCTGCGAGCACTTGTAACTCACAGCCTAGACATAGCTCAGGCTACAGCCTACTCCACATGGGTGGAGCAGAGAGAGAGAGAGAGAGAGAGGGAGAGGAAAAGTTGCTAGCAGGAGGTGGAGGAGGCCACGGTGAAAACCCCTCCCCCACCTTCCTGAACTGCCACTCTGGTGGCAGGATTTGTACATGCTCTGAGGGGCTTGGAAGGCAGAAGAGGCTGGAGCAGCAAAGAGGGGGGGCAAGGAAGCCACTCCCATAGCAATTGTAAAGCCAGGTGGGTCTGTGGAGAGCAGGCAGAGAGGATGGCATTAGCGAGTGCAGCGGGAGCTGCATATCGTAAGCTGGGCAATGGCTCTAGGCAATGCCCAGTGGGCTAAATTTAACTGAAAGAACCTGCTGGATGTAGGCAAGACTATGTGCTCCCTGAAGGGAGTAATGGATTGGCCGCACTTCGGCTGCATGCAAGCTCCGAGTGGCTGTAATTGAGAGTGGGGGGGGGAAGAGCGCATATAGGGGCCAGGAGAGCTCACAGACAGCCACAGAGTGGCCAGAGCAGAAGCCTGAAGGGGCATAAATCATTAAAATAACTAATAATAAAATATTTAAATAAGCGGCTACCTGGGGGAGGCAAGCAGTACTCCAGAGAAACTCCAGACAGACCATGTTGGTAGACTGCTGGCTGGCATTGACATCATCAGAACATCTTGGCATCAGCAGTAGGAGGTGGGATCAGTCAGACAGTAAAAGAAGGTTGTGGGGCTGCTGTTCAGCAGCTGCTGACAGCCAGATGATTAGCTAACTTGAAAAAGTATGAGGTGGGGTATCAAGGGAATCACCAGCCCTATCTACCTACACCATAACTTGGCAGTGTTTACCTCACAAAAGAGGAAAATGAGGGGCTCAAAAAAGGCATGGACAGCAGTTGGGAGGAGCAAGCTCAAGAAGTTCCTGCCTCTAGGGGACACAAGCTCCCTTCTGATTGGTTGCCAAGAGTCTTATTAACTTGATGCACCAATCAGGCATTGAGTAGGGTTGAGGAGGAGTAGCTCTGGGGCTTTTCTCTCCTCTTCCTCCTCAAGCTGACAGAAGTGCTGTAGGAGAGATCTGCCACAGGCAACGCCTACTCTCAGGCAGAAAAAAAAAAACAGGAAAAGTTTAAAGTGACAGGATTGGCTATTAAGGGTTACCACAACGAAGCAGAAAAAAGATAGTCAGGAAAAGTTAGATTATATTTTTTTAAGAGTTAACTGGACCGTGACAGTCCAGCCTAAGAAGTGAGGGGAAGTTCATTCTTTTCACTCAAATCTCAAGAGTTTGTTATTTTGTAGTTAAAAGTTTGTAGGGAGAGGTTCACATGTTCATCGGAAGACAGAAGAGGATCCAAGGTGCTGCAGAGACAGAAGATCAGAAGACCGAAAGTGCAACGTAGCCATTACAGGAACTCAGAAGATGACGCCTCACCATTCCCTGGCCAAGGCAACACATCACCCTCATGGACAGCACCCATTTGGGATGAGGTAGAAGGGACAGTGTGGCCTCTGAAACTTTGAACTGATTCTGGGACATTTTCCTATTTTTGTGGGGGGGTTGGGGTGAAAAGATATGTGTTGCAGCAAATTCTTGTCAGGGAAAGAGAAATGTTATTCAGTTTATGTAAATACTAAATTACTGTTTAGGCTGAACAGTGGTTATCATAGTAACTGATAGAGCCACTGCTGGAGTAAGAAATAGATATTTATAGCTAAATAAATCTGCTCTACTTTGAAAGAGATTTAGGCCTCTGTGGTAATTCCTATAACACTGTTGATTATGGCTAGAATTTCTCAACCCATATAAATATCTGCCAGCCCTTGTAACTAACCTTCCTTGCAGCTAGCCCAATCCATCACCCAGGCAGGTGTAAGCAGGGTGCAGACAAGTGTTTTAAGAGACAGTGATCAGGGTGCCTCCATATCTCCTGTGGCCATGCTTGGCACATATTTGAAGTCCCAATTGTTCCGTTTCTCCATGTCGTGAGTCATGCAGCAGGGGTAAAGGAACAATAGTCAGGTGAATATGTGCATGCACTGTATAGTGCCCCTGTTATGGCTGATGGGTTTCCTCGGCTGGATACACCCCCCATAAAAAAAAAACAACAACAACACAAGCACACAAAACAGCTGACCCCTATGCCTGTATCCTTGTAAGTGTCTAGCAGGCTTCATTGTTGTCTGGCGCCCTTTGTAACCAGGTATAAACTTACTTCCGCATTGTGTAATGAGATAACCGGCAGAGATCTGACAGGTATTACTGACAGAGCAGTGAAATCCAGTTTAGTGAGCCATGAATTAATAGTTTCCTTAAGAGACTAGCAAATGACAATAAGGGGACTGAAGGAAGCATTCCAATGTGTGTGGAAACTGTGTTCCAGACGGTGGGTTCTCAATCTAGTCAAACAGATGAGCCCTCTCATAGGGTTTATACTGCATCCACAGAACCGACTAAGGAATCCTTTTCTCAAAAGTTCCCTCAGCTGTACTATCCCCATCAGACGGTGTCAATCAATGTAGACTATAACACTGCGCATCAAATAATGATAATCTACCCTCCTCTAGATGTAAGCCAATGCTGGAGAGCCGTGATGTGCAGGCATAGTTTGCATCCTACACATCAGAGTGCATCTCTTCCACACGGTACCTATTACAGAAAGGGCACACGGTTGGTCAGCCATCTGCAGGCTCTAATGGTTCCCAGCTTCACATGAATGTGTAATAATGGCTGAAGTCTTAGCGCAGTAGCGCAGCTTGTTCTGCAAATACCTGTCTCCATAGCCGTGATAATCTTGTAATCAGTCTCGAGTCTCTTGCCATTCAAATGAGTGGCTAAAATCCCACAGGGGAATCCAATGTACTTCAAATTAACAGAATAGTTGAAGGGTATGAAAATATTGTGTAAATTTGATAAAATAAGGGTTTCTCTACAGATAACACATACGTACATGTGTGTGTGTGTGTCTTGTGGCTCTTTGTAAGTGGGTGTGGGCATGAAACATGAAAAACTCATAAACCATCTGTGCATATTTTTTTAATGGCAAAACTTTTACACCCACCCCCCTATTAAGCTTTAGTCTGCCCTTTTCTCTGATATTAAAAAAGTCTATAATAAATTAAGCAATGCGCCTTTATGACACGCTCTTGCAAGTGAAGGCACGCAGATTCTTAGGCTTAGGTGAAAGTTCAGCAAAACCTATATAGTGCCCTAGTCTCTTAATTGTGCATGATTTAGGGTAGTTCTGTGTGCCTTGCAAACTTCCTTTCACCTGTTTGTGCTTTCTCTTAGTGGCTGCCATTTATCAAGCAGTAGCGCAAGAGGGTGACTGGGTGGAATATGAGTAAGGTGGTAACCCTTTCTCCCACCCACACCCCTGGCTACATCCCCTCTCCCAGATGATGTTGGATGCAGCTTTTTTGCTTGCACAGCGACGACAGTTCATGACAAAAATGCTCACTCCTACAGGAAAGAAGGCGCTCCGAATCCTGTGAATATGACCATCCCTGCTGTTACCTCCCACTGCTGAGATACCGGGCCTGGCATGCAAGCAATCCCAAGTCAGCCTACTTCACCAAAAACTGCTTCGGCTTTGCTCAGACAGCAGCGGCTGGTGAGGGAAGAAGGCAGAGGTGTGGCAAAATAAGCAGAACACACTGTTCAATCTGCATTCAGTCTGCTGCAGAATTGCTTCCACTCACCAACCCTACTGTTCCCCACAAGCAGCACTATAATTGCAGAGATCAGTGCAGATTGCCTGCCTGTGGACCTGACCAGGGTTGAGGGGATTTGCTGAGCCATTGACTGGCACCTCTTGCTGCCTGCAGACCTGACCAGGGTCAGAGGGGATCCGCTGAGCCATTGACTGGTGCTTCCCATTGCAGAAAGTGGAATTAGAACAACCCCCTTCCTCCACTATCTTTTTGCAGCGCAGTGTGCGAGGCACCGCTTGACAGACAGAAGAGCTGCCATTATTAGCCCGGGACCAAGTGAGAAGGAAAACGAAGAAAAGCTGCAAGCAGCTTGAAGACACAAATTGCCTCAGACAGCTTTTCATCACAATGCACAAACCCAGTTGATCAGCTTCTGTGCTCCTTCTGCCTTGAACCCCTGTCACCTTTATTAAAGTGGTGACCTCTGTTCCTGGGACCCTTTTCTTAATGCCGATGCATATCATGCCCTTCCTGACTCCCCAAAGACTGCAGAAACCGTGGGCTGCATGGGGAGGAATGGTGACCATCCCTGATCACCCGGGACAACTTTGAAGTGATACTGAAGGGCAGACATTGGCTAGGATCCAGACAACGTTGTGTGTTGACAGGTCCTCCTACTGATAGGATCTTCTGTTGTCACTTGGAGGTAGGTGATGTGTGGTGCCGTGCTGTCCTCCATGTCAATAGCTCAGCTGGTGTACCACAGATGTAGGGGCCATGCATGAGTGGTGTGCTCCTGTCCACCATGTGACCAGGGCTCAGTTCAATGGATTTCTTGTGACTCAGAGGAATGTGCAGATGCACAGTTCCTGAGAAGTTAGGTACCAAGTGTGGTTCCATCAGGCGCTAGTGACGTATTCAGCTGCTGTGATTTAGAGGTAGATGAATTGCCATGCCGTGGTGCCCTTCTGTAAAGATCAGTAGTTGCACCTTGGGATCAGAAGTTCAAGTAAAAGATAAGGAGAGCATCAGGTAAATCGGAGGATTTCAAAATCGTGTTTCAGTTAGTCTTATTGTATGAAAGGTTGGGAGGGTGACATGGCCCTCCCCCACCCACCCATGGATGTTGCACCTAAGTGTCTGATGTGTGTGGTAGTGTCCTGGACTTTTGACAGGATGAGTTTGTGACTCCAAACGTGCAATCATGTGCTATGAAAGGAGCTGCCTGAGCATCAGATTGTGTACATACAGTGTGCTTGGGGGGGGAGTGTGCATGAGCCAACGGGGATTGGGCACCTCCTCGGCACACAACAAAGGAGGGGGGGACGTGCGCACATACAACCACCTCTACAATCAGTGGTGGTGATGTGAAGGCAATTTGAATACTGCTGATGGCAGGGCAGTATGCAAATTACCACCGCTGATTGTTGTGGTAGTTTGCTTTCAGCTGTACGCCACTGCAATGTGAACTGCTGTCATAGACAGCTTGGACACTCATTGGTGTGGTACGGCTGTGCCTGCTAAAATGGTGAGGGCATTGGAAGCAGGAGAGCCACACCTACGGAAACTTGTATGGTGGCACTATGTTTCTTGCACATGCGTGCAAGCAAACATAAAAGTGGAAAGGGTCTTGAGGGTAGTCATATCAGATGACCTAAAGGTAGGCAGGCAATGTAAGAAGGCAGTAAGAAGGGCTGGGGGGATACTGGGATGCATAGGGAGAGGCATTACCAGTAGAAAACAGGAAGTTGTCATCCCTCTGTACAGACAGTTGGTGAGACCCCATCTGGAGTACTGCATGCAGTTCTGGAGACCTCATCTCCACAAAGACATAGACAGGATGGAGGCAGTCCAGAAGAGGGCAACTAAAATGGTGTGGGGTCTGCACCAGATCCCATACGAAGAGAGACTAAAGAAGCTTAATATATATACCCTCGAGGAAAGAAGGGAGGGGGGGGCATGATAGAAATTTTCAAGTACCTCAAGGTGATCAACAAAGTCCAAGAGGGTAGCATCTTTCAGAATAAGGGATGTGCAAGAATAAGGGGGCACAATTTGAACATAGAGGGGGGATGGCTGAGGGGCAACATGAGGAAGTATTTTTTTTTCATGGAGAGGGTGGTGGACGCATGGAAGGGCCTTCCTGGGGAGGTCGTGGGGTCAAAAACAGTGGGGGAATTCAAGAATGCATGGGACAAACATAAGGCAATTCTAGTGGGTGTAGGAGGAAGTAGGCCGTTGGTTAACTAGGACCTGCAGCTTATCCAATAGGTAGGGAAATGGGCAGACTGGGTAGGCCAAGTGGTCCTTATCTGCTGTCAAAGTCTATGTTTCTATGTTTCTAAGTGGGGAAGCTGTCCTTGACCTATTGCTCACCAATGGGGTAAAACATCTCAACAGTTGAAGTTGAGAGCCACCTGAGATCCAGCAACCACCGTATGCTGTAGTTCCAGGTAAATACAGCAGTGGAAACTAGTCACTCTAAAACTGAAGTACTAGACTTCAGAAGAGCAGATTTTGCTAAAATGCGGGAATGTTGATATAGTCAAAGCACCACTAGTTCGTTCAATATTTTATTAAATATTTGAAACTACCATCCATGTGTATCATTTTTTTTTGTGTGTCTGATAGTATTTGCCATTTCTTATGGCTGAACCATGGCTCTGCTGTTTTTAGCTCACCGACTCTGTGTTCATGTCTTGAAAACAACCTAGGAAATAAAAGAATGGTGGGGGTTGAGGAGTACTGGGCACAACTAAAGAAGGTGATAACGGAAGTCTCAAATCAGTGTCTAAGAAAGGTGAGTAAAGTAAAGAGGAGAAGAAAACTGCTCTGGTTTTCTAGAGAGGTGACCACCAGGATCAGGGAAAAAAGAATTGCTTTGAGGAGATACAAGGAAACTAGATGTGACAATGACAGAGACACATACAAGGAGAAACTAAAGGAAGTGAGTAAAATAATCAGGGCAGCAAAGGTATCAACAGAAGAGAAGATAGCTAAGGAGGTCAAAAGGGGGGACAAGACCTTCTTTATATATATATATATATATATATATATATATATATATCAGAGAAAAGAGGAAGATGAGGGGGTATAGGCAGAATCACAAGGGATGGGGGGGCATGCAGAGGATGACAAGGACAAAGTGAAGATCCTCAACAAGTACTGTACTTCTGCTCCATTTTCACCAACGTAGAGGACAGTTGCAGGTCCACAGTGGGTGGAAGAAGTTCAGTCAGTGGGGAGGTAGATTCAAGACCATTCACAAGAGAAAGAGTCCTAGAGAAACTAGGGAATCTCAATATAGACAAGGCAATGAGTCCAGATGAAATTCACCCCAGGATTCTTAAAGAACTAAGAGAGGAGCTTGCGGCACCTCTGATTGAACTATTTAACCTAGCAACTTGAATTACGTGAGGTCCCAAGGGACTGGAGACAGGCCAGTGTTGTCCCTCTTGATAAGGAGGTCACAGGCAACTTTGCCGGGTTAGCCTCACCTCAATTGTAGGCAAAATAATGGAAGTCCTATTCAAAGAAAGAATTTTAACATCTCTAGAAGAAAGAAGAAATTTGGACCCCAAACAGCATGGTTTTACCACAGGAAGATCATGCCAGACAAACCTAATAGATTTCTCCAACTGGGTAACCGAAACTGTGGATCAAGGCGGTGCTGTGGACGTGGTATATCTGGACTTCAGTAAAGGCTTCAACTCTGTACCACACAGAAGGCTGCTAAATGAGCTTGCTGGCATGGGAGTTGGGCAGAAAATGGTAAACTGGATAAGGAGCTTGCTGAGCATGAAGACCCAGAGGGTACTGGTAAATGGCACCTCATCAGAAGAAAGGGAGATGACTAGTGGCATGCCACAGGGGTCAGTGTTGGGTCCCATCCTCTTCATTGGGGACATATCTGAAAGATTGGAAGGCAAGGTGAGCCTGTTCGCTGATGACACAAATACATGCAATAGGGTTGACTTTCCTGGTGGGGTAAATAAGATAAAGGTGGATCTCAAAAAGCTGAAATCGTGGTCAAAAACGTGGCAGCTGAAATTCAATGAAAAGAAGTGCAAGGTCATGCACCTAGGGAAGAGCAACCCTGGAGAGGATTACCACATGTAGGGCATTAAACTAGAGTCCACAAAGCAAGAAAGAGATCTGGGGATGATTATAACGGAAGATCTAAAAATGACCAAGCAGTATGAGAAAGCTGCATCAAAGGCAAATGATGTGCTGGGCTGTATAGGAAGGGGAATTACCAGTAGAAAAAGGAAAGTCATAATGATAGTCTATAGATCACTGCTAAGACCACACCTGAAATACTGCATACAGTTCTGGCGACCGCATCTTAGAAAAGACGTAGACAGAGTGGAAACACTGCAAAGGAAAGCCACAAAGATGGTACAAGGACTGCATCAGAAACCATATGATGAAAGGTTGAGGGATCTCAACATATACTTCTTGGAACAAAGGAGAGAAAGGGGAGACATGATTGAAACCATCAAGTAAATGAAGGGAATAAATAGGGTACAGGTTCAGGACCTATTTCAAGTCAAGAGTTATACAAGAACTAGAGGGCATGATATGAAGCTGGGGGTAAGTTCAGGTGCAAAACACCTAAATTATTTTTCACGGAGAGGATGGTCGACGTATGGAACTACCTCACCCAAGGAGTGGTGGAGGCAAAAACAGTTGGAGCTTTCAAGAATGCTTGGGATAAACACAAAGGTATAACACTGAATAGCAGGTAAAGGAGGGGGGTAGGGTCCTGGGCAGACTTGATGGATAATGTGGTCCCCTTCTGCTGTCACTGTGTATCTATGTATGTATCTATGTGATGGCATGGGCATTGCATGCTGTTAATTTAACAAGTCCTCCAAACGTTGTTTTATATAGTGTCTCATCTGATGGCCAAAACTGGAAATATAAGATGAACATCTTGCTTTCAGATATATCTGTACTCTCATCAATAATTAGGGCATGGAAGGAGGTATTCTGAATTTTTTTCAATGTTTCATTTTGAATGACAGCAGGAACTCAAAGGCACAATGTTTGCTTCACCAGTTATCAGTCATGTTAACATGTTTTGCCATATGATCATTTACGTCACTGACAACATAGGATTGTTCATCTTTACTGCCAATAGAACATTGTCTATTAAAATTTTGACATGTTCTGCCTTGGACCATTGACATTCCATCAGGGGAGGGCTGATTGATTTTCTCTGGCTACTGCAGTTTCTGTCAGCATGCTACATATCCCACCAGCATTTCTATTTCTGACAACTGCAACTGCAATTTCATGTATCTTGCTGAGTGTCACATTAGATAGTCCATTTTCTAGCTATCACTCCATTTTTTGCCTTGTATAAATTCTCCCCTAACTTTCCCATCAACACAGATTTTGCATATGAGCCGTGTCCATACCTTACATAAACAGGTCACATAGCTTTACTTTTGTCTTCTTGGATGATGCAGGTGAATAGTCTCCACAATTTCATTAAGCCATGCTTCCTTAAAAGCTTAACAACACTTTTCCTTGGATTCTGAGCCTTTGGGGGACCTCTTCTCCCACCCAGGAACCATCAGGGCCACCGCTGCTGCCTCAGACGTTGCCAAGAAAAGGAGCAGTTGGACCACAGTGAGCTCAGGGAGGGTGAGGGTGGTGGAACAGAGGCACATCCCTCCAGTTGTAACTCTCCTCAATTCATATGCCATTCTGGCAGAGTGTGGTTCCTCTATGGAGGCACCTGCAGTGGAGACCAAGGAGGATGCTGGGAACCTCCACAAAGGAGATCCACAGGAGGGTGGCATGGGACCCCACAGGGGAAGGAAACAACTCTTGGTGGGGGACTTCATTGTTAGGAGGGTAGAACTGGGGGAGGGAAGGGAGAGGGAGGTAAGGTGCCTGCCTGGTGCCATGGCTTGGAGGGACAGGGTGTGAATCCTCAAGATCGTGGGAGCAGCTGCACAGGGGAGGAAGCTGGATGTCATTGTCCACCTAGGAACAAATGACCTGGCTAGTAAAGGGATCAGAACAGTAGAGGAAGTGTTTGTGGAATTGGGAAGGGGCCTTAGACAAGTAGCATGCACAGCAACCTTCTCGGAGGTGCTGCCTGTCTATGGCATGGGTGAGGCTAGGGTGCTCTGCACCATGGGATTCAATAAGTGGTTGAAAAACTGGTGCAGAGCTCAGGGTTTTGGCTTCACTGGGGATGGGGTGTCCACCTAGAGGGATGCAGGCCTATACTGGCACAATGGTCTGCATCTGTCCAGGAGGGGAACCAGGATCCTAGGTGATAGGTTTAAATGCTTCATTGGCAAGCATTTAAACTAGCCAAGGGAGAAGGCACTGAAAAGGAGCAAGGAAATCCTAGCTCCCCCCCAGAAAGTCAGGGTAGTTAGTGAGGTAAACACCAAGATAGAGACGTTGATAGGGAGAAGGGCAGGGGTAAATGGAGAAAAAGACAAAGGCAGTAAGGACAGGGGTGGGGCAAAAAGGGGTAAGGCCATCAAAAAATGGAGGCTAATGAGTACCAATGCCCGCAGTCTACTGTAGGTAACAAGCTCTCTGAACTGGTGGCCTTGATGGAAGAGGGATGCATGGATATCGTGGCAGTCACAGAAACATGGTACATAGAGAACCGTGACTGGGATGTTAACATACCAGGGTACGTAATCTACAGGAGGGACAGGGAGGGTAGAAAAGGAGGAGGGGTAGCTCTCTATGTAAGGGAAGGGATCAAAGCAACGGAACAAATGGGTAAACAGGGAGGAGAAGAGGCACTGTGGGTCACCCTGGAGACTGAAAATGACACCACAATCTGCACAGGGGTTGTATACAGACCCCTGTCTCAGGGGGAGGAAACAGACAAGGAAATGATAGAAAGCATCCTTAGGATAGCAGAGAAAGGGGAGATATTGTTGATGGGTGACCTGAATATGCCAGATGTTATCAGGAGCACCTTTGCTGCAACCACATCAAAGAGCAGGTCCATTCTTAATGCCCTACAGGGGGCATGTCTCAGACAGCTAGTGTTGGAACCCACTCAAGAGGGAGCAATCTTAGACCTGGTACTCTCAAATGGGGATGAAGAGAGGATCTCAGATCTAGAAGTGGGTAGCCATCTGGGGACAAGTGACCACCGGACAGTGTGGTTCACAATAAACTCAGCTGCAGAGTCAAGCCATAAAAAATGAGGGTACTGGACTTCAGGAGGGCTGACATTGTCAAAATGGGAGAGTGCCTCAGAAAAGCACTAGGAAACAGGCAAGAAGGAGGCAGGGTAGAGCAGCAATGGGGAAACATCATAACTGCCATCACAGAGGCAACAAGCCTTTGTGTGAAGCAAATAAATGGTATACCGTCACCGCAGTGACTCTGGCACCACAAAGTCCATCACAGCGACAGGAATCGGACAAAACCAGCACATCGCTGTGAGAGTCTGTGCAGTGACCGGGACAGCCTCGCTGGGTGTTTCGCCCCCCCCCCGGTCCAGCTCTGACTCGGAGTAGGAATCCTAGAGACTGGGGTGTGTGAGGGGCACAGCCTCCCAACTGTATGCACTGACATCCCCGAGGTACAATGCCGACAGTCGGCATGGTAGCTGTCGCTATAGCGGATGTCGGTGCTAGCACTGTCGATGCGCTATTGTAAAACCCAAGTAAATAAATCGAAATGAAAGAAAAAAAGCCAGTATGGTTCTCAAAAGAGGTGGCTGGGAAGGTTAAGGAGAAAAAGATAGCATTTAGGAAGCATAAGAAAACACAGAAGAAGCAGGACAGAGAACTGTACCAGTTAAAGCAGAAGGAAGTGGGGAAGGCAGTCAGAATAGCAAAGGCCCAAACCAAGGAAAAGATAGACAACTCTGTTAAGAAGGGGGATAAAACCTTTTATAGGTAGAGTGAAGCCCATCAGGATGAAGCGCAGCACTGCAGAATTCTGCAGTAGAGTTACTGCAGCAAACAATGCAGTTTCAATGGGAGTTAATCCCTTTTGTCATGCAGTAAACACGTGACACTGTGCTTCATCCTGGTGGGCTTCACTGTACATTAGGGAGTGAAGAAAGACAAAGGGAGGGATAGTGAGGCTGAATAAAGGGGATGGTGGGTGGGCAGAGAGGGACAGTGAAAAAGCAGGGATACTGAATGAATACTTCTGCTCAGTATTCACAAAAGAAGAGGAGGGGAGGGGGAGGTACCTAATCCAATCAATAGAAGCACTCTGGATAGGGGGGTCGATCCCAGTCCTTTCACAGAAGAAAGGGTTCTGAAAGAACTCCTAAAACCTGAAGGTGGACAAAGCAATGGGGCATGATGGGATTCACCCCAGAATTCTAAAAGAACTAAGGGGAGAACTAGTGACACCACTGACTATCCTTTTTAACAAATCATGGGAGGATGATGAGGCACCTGAGGACTGGAGGAGGGCAGATGTGTTTCCCCTTCACAAAAGTGGGAGCAGGAGAGAGGCAGGAAATTACAGACCTGTCAGTTTGACCTCAGTGGTAGGGAAAATGATGGAATCACTTCTGAAGGAAAGAACTGTTGAATACCTAGAGGCCAGTGGGGCAGAGGACCCAAAGCAGCATGGATTCACAACAGGAAGGTCATGTCAGATGAATCTAATCGATTTCTTTGACTGGGTGACCAAAGCAGTAGATGAGGAAGGGGCTGTGGACATGGCCTACCTAGACTTTAGCAAGGCATTTGACACAATCCCACACAAAAGATTAATAAACAAATTAGCTAGCCTGGGAATAGGTCCCAGGGTGATAGCATGGGTAAGCATTGGCTGGACAACACGGCACAGAAAGTAATAGTAAATGGAGTCCACTCTGAAAAAAGGGGGGTTACTAGTGGGGTACCGCAAGGTTCAGTACTGGGTCTGGTTCTTTTTAATGTCTTTATATATGACATTGCAGATGGACTGGAAGGAAAAGTATGTCTCTTTGCAGACGACACAAGATCTGCAAGGGGTTGATACACGGGGCTGGAAAGGATGAGAAGGGACTTGGCATGGTTGGAGGAATGGTCAGAAGAATGGCAGCTTGGATTCAATGCAAAGAAATGCAAAGTAATGCACCTGGGAAACAAAAACGCAGGGGAAGAGTACACAATGGGGGTAGGAGGTAGTAACAACAACAAAAATGGAAAGGGACCTGGGGTTAATCATATCAGATGATCTAAAGGTTAGCAAGCAATGTGAGAAGGCAGTAGGGATGGCTGGGGGATATTGAGATGTATAGGGAGAAGCATCACCAATTGAAAACAGGAAGTTGTTATCCCTCTTTACAGACAGTTGATGAGACCCCATCTGGAGTACTGCATGCAGTTCTGGAGACTCCATCTCCGCAAGGATGTAGACAGGATGGAGGCAGTCCAGAGGAGGGCAACTAAAATGGTGCAGGATCTGCAACAGAAGGCATATGAGGAGAGACTAAAGGAGCTTAATATATATATCCTTGAGGAAAGGAGGGAGGGGGGGACATGACTGAAACTTTTAGGTACCTCAAGAGAATCAACAAGGTCCAAGAGGGTTGCATCTTTCAGAAAAAGAGATGTGCAAGAACAAGGGGACACAATTTGAAGATAGAAGGGGGACGGCTCAGGAACAATGTGAGGAAGTATTTTTTCACAGAGAGGGTGGTGGACACATGGAAAAGCCTTCCTGAGGAGGTCATGGGGTCAAAAACAGTGGGGGAATTCAAGAATGCATGGGACAGACATAAGGCAATTCTTGTGGGGGTAGGAAGAAATAGGCTGTTCGTTAACTAGGATCTGAGGCTTATCCAGTAGGTAGGGAAATGGGCAGACTAGGTGGGCCAAGCGGTCCTTATCTGCTGTCAAAGTCTGTGTTTCCATGTTTCATCTGTGCCTGAAGTGGAAGAATGGGTTAGTCTTCTCTTCAGCGTGTTGAACTGTTAATCTTCTGCAGCACTTTCTAGGTTAACCTGTTTTTAAGCCTTTTTAAAAAAGCACAAAAAATACTGAGAAACACTTGTTTAAGATGGACTGCAACAAGTAAGATATTATTCTAAAGCAGACATAATGCAGAACCTTGCTGTGCACTCACTCCAACAGGTCATATACTGTTCAGCAGACATGGGAAAAGACCTTGCTGTGTGTCCGCTGCTCGCAACCATTCTGTTATGCTAATGCTTTCCCACATTCACATGGCAAGAAATAATGAAGAAAAGACGCACACACACACACTGAACCACTTATCCTTCCAAGGCAACTTCAGCATCTTCTACAGTTCTCCTTTAACTTTGTTTTTTTCTGTGCATCCATTCTAAGTTTCTATCAGTTCTGTCCTCTTCAACATGCCTTCTCACTTCTGCAGCTTTGCATCTTTCTTTTCTCTACCTCTTACTCACTATTGCATTCTTCCCTTCCCTTGATTTTTTGCCCCTGTGATTAATGCCATTCTCTCCCACCCGAGACACACATCAAATAATTTATGCAAGCACACCATTTTTAAAGATACTTGTGCTAGACAGATGTTGGCCCAGGCAGGCACAGTGAAAAAACTAGCAACAGTGCATGTGTTACAGCTAAACATTTTGACGTATTTTTGTTTTATTCTGTTTGACTGCCCTGTTTTCAAGTCTTGTTGATGCCCTCCCACCTTCAAGTCTGCTTTGCCACTTACTGTAGTTCCACATTTTAAAGAGGGAATTTGGTGAGAATCAATCACCAGACTGAACTTCCTGTGAGTCCCAATGTGTCCTGCAGAAGCAAGCAGGAGTGCAACCACGGCTAAAAGATTGGGGGGGCACATGGCTCTACCAAGTTGTTTGTGCCATCACCAATGACACTGGCTATGGAACACAAAGATTGACAGAATACTTCATTATTTTTATAATGAATTCATTACAAGACAAATGATAGAATAAGAAAAGTGCTGTGAGTCAAAGTTATTATTGTCTATTTTACAAAAACGATAATTTAAAATACTAGTGAGTAGTAGCCCTTTGCATAGACTGGGAATTAATTAAATAGTCAGAAGACTAGCCATGTACTGTGCAATACGATCTGTTAAATGCACCATGCCATAATTAAGGTCTATGCCATCACTGGCTTACAATAGAGTAATACAGAGTGCCATAGTTTTTTTGCATCATAAGGCAGTAGGAGCAGGTAGCTGTAGGTAGACATTGGTAGTGTCAAGTGTATTTAAAAAAAACAAAACAATAGTCTGTTTCAATATTTTATCTTTCAAGAACTGATGGTGTTATGCTGTAAAGCGACTATGTTAATTATCCCCAACTGGTTAAATATTTCTAAGGTACCTTATTGCATTACATTATTTAAGAGGAAGTCAGACATTTTTTAAGCTAAAAATGTTAGTTTGTATTTGGCATCACCTAATCAACTGTATAAGCATCCCATGCTGTATAATATAGATAAAGAAGCATTACAGGAGCCACTCTGATCCAATAAAAGGTATCAAATCATCTTTTTTCTGTACCAGCTGTACCAACAAGTGTGATTTCTGTGTTGCTCTGGTAGGAATGACTTACAGGGGTAACAGTACTGGCAAGGCCAGTTTATTTGATTTTGGGGGGGAGTGGCATAGGATGAGCTGTAATAGGAAGGCAGGCTTCCGTCATTGATGTTCAGGGGCAGAAAGGAGAGGCACAGGAGCTACTGTACCAGCAAGGCTAGTTTCATTGATAACGGGGTTGGGGGGTGGGCTGGGGAGAGACAGTGTCAGTGAATAAAACATCATTAGCATAAGACATTGGCACACATAAAATGCCATCATAATGGCAAACACCTGCAGAGTAATGGGTCCAGCAAACACCTTTTCAAAATGTGCTTGCTAAGGAAATCATGTGTAATCAAAAAGGTTCAGCAAAGATTATATGTAGGATCATTTCCAAGGACATCATTGGCTCACAGCCTGACACATTTATGAAAGACTCTTTTTCTTTCTGATGATCCCAATAGTTCTTACTTGCATTCTGCAAACAAACATAAAAAAGGATTTTATAAAAAATCAATGGCACTTTGCTATAGCACACCCTGTGCTGATTTCTACCAGCTGTGCAAGGTTTTGACCTAGAGGTCTGGAACACCAATATATGCCATAGCGGTGTGGTGAGAATCGAGTTTTCTACTGGCATGCATGAGATAACAAGTTGTTTATGTCAATACTTGTTGCCATTAGTTACCAGCTAACATTTATCTATTTATTTGTTTTACCAGGAAAAACTCCGTTAAGCACAGCTCATTTGCAAGGAGGTCCTGGATAGGGACAGTAAACAACAGTAGTACACACAATTCAAAACACAAAGTTGAAAAACTGTAGTCATCAGAATAGTGCATAAATAAATATAATAAACAGAAGGAAAAACTTAAGGCAAAACAACAGTGATATCACGTAGCAGGAGGTGGGATATGGCATGGGAAAGCCAAAACATTTCTCATTACTGAGCCAGTATTCACTTTACAGTGCATATACAGTAGCAGTCAGCTAGGCAAGGACAGGGGAATAAACAAGCACACACACACAGAAACCCAGAGATGCATATACATGTATTCATAGATGCAAACATACATACATGCATTCTTATGCTTTTTTTTTCATCACCTTTATTTTTGTTTCTATAAAACAATGAAGCAGAAATGCAAAATGTCCTGTACTATATAATGCCTACTTTGCCAAACATGATCAGTCTTCTGCAGGCTCAAGAACACCATCTGAAGCTGAAAAATTATCAGCACACACACAAAAAACAAAACAAAAAAAACCCAGAAATGCCCCCAAACTCCTACAAAACCTGATTTGCACTGCAGGTCCCAGCAAGCAACTCTGACAACATTACTGGTTGTAAGTCATTGTTGGATGAAACATACCTGACACAGCAAATAAAGCTACTGTACCTGCACAGAAACCATGGTATTAAGTTCTCTAGAAGCAAGTGCACAGGCAGATTTGGGTCCAGGTCAGCTTTTTCCACACCTACAACACATTGGCAGTGGCAGTAAATGAAACCCAACATCATTGCATGGCCAGACATTGAACTGAGTACATTGAGAAATAAGTACAAGTTGCCCTTTGATGGAGACCAGCTGCACCAAGGACTGACAAACTCACAACTCACTCATTTCTAGCAAAGTCCTTGGGAGCTCTGAGTGATTTACACTTGGGCAAGAAGCCAGGGAAGTAAAACTTATCGCTCCAGTGATTAACAGCTATTTTATACCCATGTCTTATTTCTGCTTTAAAAGGGAAAATGTATCTATCTTTTCTGACTCAGATTTAATTACAGCTACCAAAAAGCTTGTGTGGGACATCAATGGTCAGTTCAAAATTTGAGGGGGATGTGTCCCCCATCCCCCCAATGGATGCGCCCATGAGCAAATTGCAACATTTTCCCTCACTTTGTGGCTGCATTATAAAAAAAAAATGTATTTGCTCCTGCATACCCACGCCATCTCTGAACTATTTGGCATCTTGCTGAACCGGAAGTGACATCAGCTCCAGAACATGCCTATCAGTGTGTGTTCTGGAGTGAGTGGGAATCTCAGTGGGAGAGCACTGTATTGAATGCTGTGGTGCCCACTAATTCTATCACTGTTGAACTTTTTTCCAGCCTATTCTGCTGTTCTTGTGTCTTGTATCTTCATCTCTTGTTTGTGGGTTAGGTCCCAATCAATTCTGCTTTGCATGACAGTACTGCATTTTTGTGCTCTAAATTCTGTCAGTGTCATTGATGTGAGCTTGGGTATCTATGGTTGCTGTCAACCCCTGATGTGTGTGAGGGTTGTATTATTTGATATTTGTTGAGGTCTCCTTATTCTGAATTGTATCATGATGCTTATATAGTAAATTGTTAAATAGAAATACTGCACTTTTGTTGTTTGTGCTCTAGGAATGCAATCGTGCATTGAGTTTCAAGTCACCCTATTTGGCACAGTAATTTCAGAGGGCAACTTGATCGTGTTGCCTATCTTCTGCTGTGGGTTTTGACTGCCAAAGGGGAACATCATCTAACTGATATCTAGTGTGTCCCATGGCCTGAATTTTAGCCTCACATAAATTTGTAAAGGTGCCCATAGCGATACAGACAGGGTTGGAGACCTCAGTAGTGCTGTCACTGCAGTACCTGTCAAACGTTTCATATGGTGTGACACTTGAGTGTTGCTGCAGTAATATGTATTGACCTTTTAGTTCTGTGGTGGTTCCATATTGAAAATTTATTGCTCTACTGTGCAGTCCTGCTTTTCTTGGTACCCGTGGCAGTTCATCAGCACTTGCCTTTGTTTCGAGCACTGTGCATAACTGTTTATGTACAGATGCTGTGTGATTCCATACATTTTATCAGGACATTAAGTTTTTGTAGCATTTGGTATTTGTTGCAATACTCCTTTTGAACAGTTACTATTCATTACTGTCATTTATTTACTGGCTTCACTCAGTACCCCTGTATTGCCATTCTTGTCTATAAAGATGCCTGCTCGTCATGTTGCTGCTAACTGTGGTAACACTACTAAAACAGGCTTTTCATTATTCACCTTCCCAAAAGATCCCCATTATAGATTGTTATGGGATCACTTTGTAAAGACCAAGCATGCGGACTGGTTGGGTGCTAACAACATGAGAGTCCTTTGTTCAGCTCACTTTTTAGGAGTCCTGCTTCGATCTAAAAAATCTGGCAATGTACTGAATAAATCTGATGCATGGTTTGTGGTTGTTGCCTGATGCGGTGCCCACCATTTAGAGCCTGAAGAGTGCTGATACTAACCAGAGCATCACATCTGCAACTGATGAATATGTATATGAGATTCCTGCGAAAAAGAGGAAAAGTGGTAGGGCTTTTTGAAAGAGGGAAGCAGCCGAGGTACTTTCTATTGCAATCCTCTTTTATGTTTCCTTGATTGTATTTGAGTATGTGCCCAATGAGATTTCCCAACCTACACCTAGCTACAGTGATCATTCACTTATGATGACCTGACTTTCATATGTTGTTTTCACAGCTGGAGATAACCACACAACCACACACACACACACACACACACACACACACACACACACACACACACACACACACATCACGTTAAGTTATTGTGAAGTGCACCATAATAAAAATTATATTTAAGTAAAGAAAAAGGTATTGTGAAGTTATACGGAGCACCAGTTCCCCTATGTGTGGCTGACATGCCAGCCCCTTTTAATAGTAGCTAGCTCTACAATGTGATTGCCTGTAATTGTCCATATCAACAGATGTTGGCTCTGTAGTGGCAATGCTCCACATCCTGGGCAACAATGATATACATCTGTCCTGTATTCTTGTATTCCATTCCTTCCCCTCTCCTTATTAGTCTCATACTGTACATGATATTTGCTTCCAAGCTGGCTCACCAGGGAATTCAATGAGTGGTTGAAAAACTGGTGTGGAGCTCAGGGTTTTGGCTTCATTGGGGACTGGGGAGCCACCTGGAGGGAGGCAGACCTATACTGGTGCGATGGTCTGCATCTGTCCGGGGGGGGGGACCAGGATCCTTGGTGAGAGGTTAAATGCTTCATTGGCAAGCATTTAAACTAGCCAAGGGGGGAGGCACTGAAAAGGAGCAGGGAAATCCCAGCCTCCCCCCACAAAACATGGTAATTAGTGAGGTAAACACCAAGGTAGAGAAATTATTAGGGAGCAGGACAGAGGTAAATGTAAAAAAAGGCAAAGACAGTAAAGACAGGAATGGGGCTAAAAGGGATAAGGCTATCAAAAAGTGGAGGGTGATGAGTAACAATGCCCGTAGTCTGTGTAACAAGCTCCCTGAACTAGTGGCCTTGATGGAAGAGGGTTGCCTGGATATTGTGGCAGTCACAGAAACATGGTACACAGAGAACCATGACTGGGATGTCAACATACCAGGATACACAATCTACAGTAGGGACAGGGAGGGTAAAAGAGGAGGAGGAGTAGCTCTCTATGTAAAGGAAGGGATCAAAGCAACAGAACTAAAGAGTAAACAGGGAGCAGATGAGGCACTCTGGGTCACCCTGGAGACAGGAAATGGCACCACAATCCGCATGGGTGTTGCATACAGACCCCCATCTCAGGGGGATGGAATGGACAAGGAAATGATAGAAGGCTTCCTTAGAATGGCAGAAAAAGGGGAGATATTGTTGATGGGGGACCTGAATATGCCAGATATTAACTGGAGCACCTTTGCTGCAGGCACATCCAAGAGCAAGGTCATTCTTGGTGCCCTACAGGGGGCATGCCTTAGACAGCTAGTATTGGAACCCACTCTGGAGGGAGCAATCTTAGACCTGGTACTCTCAAATGTGGACAGAGAAAGAATCTCAGATTTAGAGGTGGGTAGCCATCTGGGAACAAGCGACCACCAAACAGTGTAGTTCATGATAAACACAGCCATACAATCAAGCCATACAAAAGCAAGAGTTTTGGACTTTAGGAGGGCTGACTTTGGGAAAATGAGAGAGTGCCTTAGAAAAGCACTAGCAAACAGGCAAGAAGGATGGGTGGAGGAACAATGGGGAGTAATTAAAACAGCTATCACAGAGGCAACAAGCCTTTGTGTAAAGTAAATCAATAAAACACAATGAAGGAAAAAACTGCTATGGTTCTCAAAAGAGGTGGCAGGGAAAGTTAAGGAGAAAAGGATAGCATTCAGGAAATATAAGGAAACACAGAAGGAGCAGGACAGAGAATTTTATCAGTTAAAAGCAGAAAGAGGCTGGGAAGGCAGTCAGAATAGCAAAGGCCCAAACCGAGGAAAGGATAGCCAATTCTGTTAAGAAGGGGGATAAGACCTTTTATAGGTACATTAGGGAGCGAAGAAAGACCAAAGGAGGGATACTGAGGCTTAATAAAAGGGAGGGAATGTGGGTAGAGGGGACAGTGAAAAAGCAGGGATACTGAATGAATATTTCTGCTCAGTATTCACAAAGGAAGAGGAGGGGGAGGTACCTAAGCCAAACAAGAGAAACACTCTGAAGATGAGGGTCGATACCAGTCTATTTACAGAAGAAAAGGTTCTGAAAGAACTAATAAAATTGAAGGTGGACAAAGCAATGGGGCCTGATGGGATTCACCCAAGAATTCTAAAAGAACTAAGGTAGAACTAGTGACACGCTGACTACTCATTAACAAATCATGGGAGGATGGGGTGGTACCTGAGGACTGGAGGAGGGCAGATGTGATTCCTCTTCACAAAAGTGGGAGCAGGACAGAGGCAGGAAACTACAGACCAGTTAGTTTGACCTCAGTAGTAGGGAAAATGATGGAATCACTTCTGAAGGAAAGAATTGTTGAGTACCTAGAGGCCAGTGGGGCGCAGGACCCAAGGCAGCATGGATCACGATGGGAAGGTCGTGTCAGACGAATCTAATAGATTTCTTTGACTGGGTGACCAAAGTAGTAGACCAGGGAGGGGCTGTGGACATGGCCTACCTAGATTTTAGCAAGGCATTTGATACAGTCCCACACAAAAGATTAATACACACGTTAGCCAGCCTTGGAGTGGGCCCCAAGGTGGTAGCCTGAATAAAAATTGGCTAGACAACAGGACGCAAAGGTAGTAGTAAATGGAGTACGCAGGAAGAAAGGAGGGTTACTAAGCGGGTACCGCAGGGTTCAGTACTGGGACGGTCCTTTTAATGTCTTTATAAGTGACATTGCAGAGTAACTGGAAGGAAAAGTATGTCTCTTTGCAGACAACACAAGATTTGCAACAGGGTTGATACACAAGACGGAGTGGAAAGGATGAGAAGGGACTTGGCAAGGTTGGAGGAATGGTCTAATGTATGGCAGCTCAGATTCAATGCAAAGAAGTGCAAGGTAATGCACATGGGAAACAAAAACCCAGGGGAAGAGTACACAATGGGGGGTGAGATACTGACAACAGTGAAAATGGAAAGGGACCTGGGGGTAATTATATCAGATGACCTAAAAGTGGGCAAGCAATGTGAGAAGGCAGTAAGCAAGGCTGGGGGGATACTGGGATGCATAGGAAGAGGCATCAATAGTAGAAAACAGGAAGTTGTTATCCCTCTGTACAGACAGTTGGTGAGACCCCATCTGGAGTACTGTGTGCAGTTCTGGAGACCCCATCTCCACAAAGACATAGACAGAGTGGAGGCTGTCCAGAGGAGGGCAGCCAAAATGGTGCAGGGTCTGCACCAGAAGACATCTGAAGAAAGACTAAAGGAGCTTAATATGTATACCCTTGAGGAAAGAAGGGAGAGAGGGGACATGATAGAAACTTTCAAGTACCTCAAGGAATCAACAAAGTCCAAGAGGGTAGCATCTTTCAGAAAAAGAGATGTGCAAGAACAAGGGGGCACAATTTGAAGATAGCGGGGGACGGCTCAGAGGTAATGTGAGGAAGTATTTTTTCACGGAGAGGGTTGTGGATGCATGGAATAGCCTCCCTGAGGAGGTCATGGAGTCAAGAACAGTGGGGGAATTCAAGAATGCATGGGACAGACATAAGGCAGTCCTAGTGGGGGGTAGGAGGAAGTAAGCTGTTGGTTAACTAGGATCTGCAGCTTATCTGTTAGGTAGGAAAATGGGCAGACTAGGTGGGCCAAGAGGTCCTTATCTGCCGTCAAATTATATTTTTCTATGTTTCTAATGTCTCTACTCATTACCATGACCAAATGTCCATGCCTGTGGCACTCATGTCATGGATGTGTACTCTTATCCAATGGTTTGACAGCATCCAGTCAGTATACTGAATACTCTCCATGGCTCTCTATGGGTACAACAGTGTGACTATCTAGGAACATGATGTGTGACATTGCTCATGTGTACCACAGCCAGCGAAGGAAACTGTTACATGAACAATGGCAATATTGTATTCTACATCTCATCACCATGTCTGCTACCATTTTTTACATCACATAGAGGTTGGATTGACACCTCATGTCATGTGCTTGCACTTGCTGTGTGATCCTCAGAATGCACATGCCCACCTCTATGCATACTGTATCGTTACAAAGTATATCTCGTGTGGATGGTGCTGTACTTGCAAAGGGTACGTTGCATTACAACCTGTGGAACCATGTGATGTGTGCATCCCTATATCAACATCTGTGGTGATGACGGTGTGTTTACAGTGGTGTATTGTGATCCCTTTCTCCATGAATGATTACGTCATCACATTACATCATTATTTTCCCTTCAACCTTCAGACTGTCCCTCCTCTGGTATGCTGTGATGGTATGTTGTTGATACTTGCTGTGATGTTTTGTGGACATCAGTCAGTACCATTGTCTGTTACACAGTAAGCACTGACAGCCCTGTAACACCCAATGCTGTGTCAATATGACATTTATTTACTTGTACAGTAAGTATAACTTTAGTATCTGTTATTCCTTGTACTATCTAGTGTTTGGTTTAACTCTCCTTATTTTTCTAGCTATACGTGTCCATGGTATGATGTGAATTCCACGTGTGTCACCATTGGTTTTAACCTCTACACCATGCTGATGAGCTCCAACAAGAGTGAAACACATATACATATTTACCATTCAAGTTCAATAGGATGGTAAGTATTTTGACTGGTGTGTACCTCAGCATGTGATTACGTTCATGTAGAGGTCATGCTTGCATGTTTGGTGTTCATGACCTATTTATCTATTGCATGTGGTGGCTTTGGAACACTATTCCTGCATACACGGTTCAGGCTGTTAACATCTTCGTAAACATCATCTGGGTAAATAATATCGCGGACAAAATAAAGCGGACCAAATAGAAAGTGGAATAAAACAAAGGGAGCAAGAAAATCGCAGGACACAACTGTGCTGACATGGAGGAGGCTGCAGATGCAGCAGGTCTAGAAAGGAACACAGGAAACAGCAGTTATGTTACACACCTTTACTCAGGAAACAGTGACCCAGGACCCCAACAACAGTCACACACACACACACACACACACCACACACCCAGCACACCCCTCCACCCAATGCATATGTTGGAGTCACAATCCACAAGCAGTGGGCATGGCGGCACACCGGTCAGAAGCCATGGGAACATCACACCTGCAGTTGGAAGTTATATGCGATGCCCTTTAGGAAATCATAAGCGCTCTGGGCACCGTAGTCCAGCACAATGGGCAGGATATGCTGGGATGAGTCCTTGTATTTCCTCTTCCCCCTAGTGGCATGGCAGGCAGCGATACACTGTTCGATCTTAATCTCATTGAGACGCTGCTCACTCTTGAGGACATCAAAGCTACATAGACGGGACAACAGCTGGAGCCCTTCACCTGCAAGCATGGCAGACACAGAATAAGAAACCAAGCACTTATCTCGATCCAGATTTGAGCAACTGTTTAAAGAAATAAAAGAAATGAGAGTTGAAGCAAAGATGGAATTCCATCAGTTAAACCAAAAATTGACTGGACTGGAGCAATGGGTACAGAAAGTGGAGGCGAGCGTGTCTGTAGCAGAGTATGGAGCACTCCAGGCAAGCCTCATGCTACAGGCCCTAGTAATGCAAACAGAGTGCCTACAAGACAAATGCACAGACATTGAGAGCCGCTCCCGGAGGGAGAATATACGAATCTATGGACTACCAGAAGGATCGGATACTGGCCAGATGGCTGAGTTCATGTTGGGTCTACTAACAGATGTGCTCCAACTCCTCCAAGGATACCACTTAGGCATCGAGAGGGACCATTGGGCACTGCAACCAAAACCAATGGAAATGGGTATGAGGTCTCGATCCATAATAATTAAATTTAACAGTTATAGAGAGAAAGAGGATATTCTGGCGAGAGCATGGAAGCAGAAAGAAGTTACTTATCTTACAACTTGTCTGTTTTTTGACCACGACTTCCCCCCAGAAATCCAGAAGCAATAATATAAATTCTTAAACTTATTTTTTCTTTCTAATGTATGGTAACAACTACAGCAAAAAATAACATTAATGTACAGGACAGCAAGCAATAATGCTAATCATTTTTTATTATTCAAAAATGGTTTTAAATCCCATTTGTCATTAAGTCCTTGCTGTAGTTGTTACCATATATTAGAAAAAAAAATAAGTTTAAGAATTTATATTATATTTCAATTGCTAAATAACTTATTTTTTGTATTCTCCCTAGGTCCACTCTCATTTCATTTCATCTGGCTGCCCTCCGGCTGCTTTGGTCCTCACTTACAAGGAGGTCCTTTGAGTAAAAACAAAAAGTTGCCTTGCAGTTTATCTTCTGCCTGTTGCCTTGCTATGCTGGAGGTTTGGCCTTTTTATGTCATCATCTCATTGTATGTTACATCCATTTATTTGTTTATTGTGATAAATGATTTGCATTTCTAAATCTGTGGTGAAAGAATTTAGGTGGATATATTGCGCTTTAAATTAGCTGCTCCATCTAGTGATCAAAACGTAGAAATGCACCAATTGTTGTAATCACAGTGGGATGTTTTTTTCTTTTATGAATATCATGTGTTTTTCATTAAGATGTAACTATTTGATTGGTTTCTTGATTGAACTGGTCTCTGTATTTAAGGTCATGTATCACCAGTTATGTGTTACCCCTGATGAAGACTCTTGTTTGAGTCAAAGCGCTGGATTTTGTGATCTTTGTGTTTGGTAGCCTGTTGGTCACTATGCATTTGCATTACTATTAAATCAATATTTTGATAGCATCTAACATTTGGTTGGACCTGCATTTTTTCTGATACCAGGCTGGAGTGCTTATTTTTTGGACCTAGAACCAAAGGTATCCGTTACCATATACCATACCCAGCAAAAATAAGAATTTTTCTGGCCGGAGGGAACCAAGGTCTATGACTCACCGGAGGACACCATGAAGATCTTGGTAGAAATGGGCCTACTGGAACCCACAGAAGCTGCAGCAAAAGACTCAATATCCCAGCAGGCACTAGAAGGGAGAGCAGATTGGTCCATAGTGTTCAACAAAAGGAAGAGAGGACGTGGCACCATGATGTCATCAGTAGCTCCCTTACAAGCCATGCGAGTCCTCCTGCAGAAACTACAAGAAACCCAGAACACCCAATAAAAAGACACAAAGGATTAAGCTGGTAACGCAGTTCATTGTTTCTGACAAAATGTCCTTTGAAATCTCGTTCAGGGTCTACCGATTTTGTCTACCTAGAGCATAGATGTGTATTGGCTCTCATGCAAAACTCTTAACACAGCTAAGCTAAATGCAGCACAAAATAAGAGATTTACATGGACTGTAGCATTTAAAGGAATTGTAAAGTTGCTCTTTTGGGTCTAATAAGCCTCTTTCACTATTACAACGACTTGGAGAAACCATGAATTCTCCTGCAATGTGCAACTCTAATTCTGTTTTACAAGCCAAGTATATATATTTTCATACCTGGATAAGGTTAGGGAACTCTTATGTTTGTATTAAAATATTGAGTTTAATAATATCTCAAAGCAGAGTGAAGACAGACTCTGCCAGGGACATGTGAAGTGTGTTTCCCACATTGCTTTAAAGAACCTATGAAGGGACTTATTTTGGTTTGTACAACTTAATGTGCAGTCAGTTACAGGGAGAGACTCTAGCAATATGAACTCTTTTTTTAAGGTGAATATAGTGCTCACTTATACCTGACTGCAGCTGGCTTCCTTTATTATTGTGGCAAACACTATATTTTATATCAACAGACACTTAGCCTGTTTTTTAGTTTAGTCATGCAAAGGAGCATACAAATGCAGCAATTTCAGTATTGTATGGAATTTATAATAGTTGGGCTGGGGGGGTTCACCTTCATGAGAAGAGGCATTATAGTAGTAGCACACATCTGTTAAAGTTACAACTCAGTTACGTCATAATTGCTGCTTTCTGCAGTTTTCTTGAGTCTTGTTACTACACCCAAGGCTCTCAAGGAGATCCACATCCAGTGTGGTGAAGTTTCTTTGCTACTCCTCGTACTGGCACTCCTCCTAGAGTTTGAAGGGGATAGCTGGTCACAGAGACCTCTTCACCTTTGGAAGTTAAAATGTTTTTTCTTATTAAACAGTTCATGTTACTGGTTATAGTTAACAGTTTAAAATATATATTTTTTTGTGTTGAAAGGGGAATTTTGAGAACCATGCAAAGTGAAGTATGTGGGGATGAGAAGGGAACGCATTTGCTAGTATGTACGAAGCAAGGCTATACAGGTCAGGCAAACCATCTGGAGAAAAATGGATAACTCAGAGTTTACAGTTCTATCATGTAATGTTAATGGGCTTACACATCCCATAAAAAGGAGCAGGAAAACGTCTTTCCTACGAAAATCTGATGCAGCTTTTATAATGCTGCAAGAAACACATTTAAGTGGGGGGGGGCATGAAAAGCTACACAAATTTGGCTATCAAGTGGTTCAAGCTTCATCATGTAAAAAGGGTAGAAGGAGGGGCACAGCAATCTTAACCCCTTCAAAATTCCCTTTTGAAGTTCATAATTCCATAACGGATAAGGAGGGAAGGTATGTGGGTTTAAAGGGACTGTATCATGGAACTATGATCACTTTGGTATCAGTTTATGCACCTCCCAATTCTGAGTTCTCTTTCTTTAGAGAACTGCTGCTTAGGGTAATGGAATGGGCACAGGATCGCCTAATAATAGGAAGGGATTTAAACCTAAGACTCAACCCAGCAGTGGACACATCAACGCAGACTGCACGACGGGAGAAGGGGGTAACCAAAAAAGTAGCAAAATTGCTCGAGGAATTGGGGTTAGTGGATGCTTGGCGACAGATGCATAGGGGCTCCAGGCAATATACTTTTTTTTCACAAGCACATCAAACATACTCCAGATTGAATTACTTTTTGGCTCCTAGGGACTCTGTGGGAATATGCTGCTCCACATGGTTCCGAGATATGACCTTATCAGACCACTCTCCAATTTATATGAAGGTATCTTTGGGGCCAATCAAGCGTTCAGCCTTCTGAAGGCTAAATGTCTTACTGATCCACAACAAGGAAATGCAGAAGGCCATACAGGAGACAATAAAGCAAGCAGTCAGTGACAATGATAAACCTGAGACATCCCCTGGAACTCTCTCGGATACCATAAAAGCAATAACTCATGGAAAATGTACTGCAATTTCTTTTAGACTCAAAAAACAGAGGGAAAGTAGGAAAGCTTACTTGCAGGAACAAATAAGGGACCTAAAACAAAAGCAAGAGCAAAAACTAGATAGAGACAGGGTGAAGTTTTGGCAAAACTAAAAAAAGAGCTGTTAAACCTATTAGACTATCAGATAGAGCAAAAATTACTATACTTAAGGCAAAGGTATTATGAAGGAGACCCTCAGGCCCTCGGGATGTTAACTAGTAAACTACATCAACATAAAGCTAGAACTAGTATCCCTAGGATAATGGATACCAGAACCAAGAAATGGCAACACTGTGTGGAGGGGATAGGGGAAACTTTTAGATCTTTTTATGAAAAATTAAACAGTAAGGGAGCTTCCCCCACTCCAGAGGAGATTAATAGCTTTTTGTCTCCCCTAAACCTGCCTAAAATTTCAGACCAATAGAAGAAATTGCTTACCTCCTCATTTAATATTGGAAAAATAAAAACAGAAATTAAATGTTTAAAAACAGGAAAATGTCCTGCGACAGATGGACTGCCCAACAAATCCTTTAAGCAGTTTAAAGATGATATTTCCCCCTTGTTGCTCAGAGCATATAATTATGTCTGGACCGAAAAAGGCTCCATTGCACTGTCCTGGTCTCAGGCTATAATTTCTGTCCTTCCAAAGCTGGCCAGGGACCCAACTATCTGCTTATCTTACTGGCCAATCTCAATCCTTAATACTGACTATAGCATATTAGCCAGGAGACTGGAACAAATATTACCAACAATAATACATGTGGACCAAACAGGCTTTGTACCTGGCAGACAAACCATGGACAATATTAGACACTCAGTAGATATAACAGAACATTTACAAAAAACAGCCCAGCCCAGCCTGCTTATCTAATGAGCTTAGATGCGGAAAAAAGGCTTTTGACCAGGTCTCCTGGGCCTTTTTGCAGGGGGTCCTGGTTGGCTTTGACCCCCCCCCCTTTTATAGGGTATATAACTAAACTCTACACTACCCCTACAGCATACATAAGAGCTAATGGTCTTATTTCTCAATTGCTTTGGCTATCAAGAGGTACAAGACAGGACTGCCCCCATCCCCTCTCCTTTTTGCTCTATATATTGAACCTCTGGCTCAGAGTATAAGGCAGAACCCAAACATAATGGGGATAGCCCTGATGAATACACATCATAAGTTAGCCTTGTATGCAGATGACATTCTGCTATGTCTGACAAATCCAGACGTATCATTGCCAGAGGTTTTTAAACAGATTGAGACCTACTTAACTCTTTCGGGCTGTTCTTTAAACTGGTCAAAAACAGAGGTTTTGGCAATGGCATCACATGTATCCCAGACAATCAAATCAAAATATCTGATGAAGTGGGACTGTGACACTATAAAATATCTTGGGATCAAGCTAGGCAAATGCCCAACAGCATTTCCAGTTCTTGTTGCGATCCAGGAACGGTGATCATGTGCTAATGTGTTATTTCACCTGTGATATCACATGGGTGGAAAGAATGTAAACTTAGGATTCAAAATGCAATTTCTCAGTGAGGCCATTAGCAGTGCAGGTATGCTTGAGCAATGTTAGTAAGTTATTGAAATTTGGTGAATGACCTATACCAGTGGGGTAACATAATATCAGTAAGGCACTGCATAGCCTGCTTTATGGGTGCTTCTGCAGCTGTGCTTATCAACCAGTGAGAAGCAGTGTATGCCTTAACACCAAACATGCTTAACACAATATTATATGCCTGCCAAGCATTTCAAAGCAATTGGCTGCAGTAATACAGTATATCAAACTATTTTCTTGGAGGGAGGAGAAGACCGTGACTTTGAAAGACTGTAACACCTGTACAGAAAGAAAATTTCAGAGTTGCTTTCTGTCTTTATTTGATAGGTGTCCACAATGCAAATAAGTCTCAAAATCCTATGTCTCCACAGTTAAAGGGTCCTTTATAATAGTTGACCAGGGTATCCTGTGAGGAAGTCGCATTGGGAAGGGTGCCGTCTGTAATAGAAACATAGAAACATAGAATTTGACGGCAGATAAGGACCGCTTGGCCCACCCAGTCTGCCCATTGGGGACTCATTCCCTGCTGAATTCCCCACGGAGATGGGAGGGTAGGGAGACTGGATGGGGGGTGGGTGAAATGGATGAAAGGATGTCCTATATCTGCCCGTGTGGGGGGGGAGCCCGTGTGGGGGGGAGCGAACATGGCGGCGTGGGCTGGGAGAGCTGGGCTGGGAGAGGCGGAGGAGCTATGGGGGTGGCGCTGTGGTGGGTTGCCGAGCCGCGGGTGTCAGGGTTGGTCTGTGGTTGGGGTGGGTGAGGTACGGGTTCGGGTTCAGGCACTGGTGCGATTTTATTGTGCTTGTCCTCAACCTTTAATTTTACATATTTTCACCCCCACTGACCTTACACCCCCTGGAGTTGAGAATCCTTTAGTGAGAGGAAGTGGTGAAGCGAAACTCCCTGCATGGGGTGTGGAGGTGAGCAAGCCCCTCCACAGAAAGCATTGAAATCTATGTCCCGTGCTATTGTCCTGTAGGTTGGTGTCAGAGTGCCGAATGTTTCCGGCACTCTGACTGCGCGATAACGGCAATCGTCTTTAGGCTTTCGCAATTATCACATAGAACCATTGACCAGACATGTAGCAAGTGTGATTTCTACAGAATATGTCAGTCCCAACCATATATTTCAGGTTACCCCGCTGACAATGTCATGTTGTCAGCAGCTATTGGATGTAGTGGAACATCACCCCCAAAAATTCTGAGACTCCTAAAGAACATCAGTATTGCAATCATTTCAAACATCACATTCTATGATCACTACCAAAAATGCATGCAACTGTCAATATTCAAAGTGTGGAATACTGAGAAATCCAAGGTCACAGATCAAATAAAGTCAGAAGGCAAGAAAGTGAACCTTCGTGGTGATGAATGCTGTGACACACAAAGGCACAGTGCAAAATATGGGACCTACACTCTGATGGATCTGCAGAAATGTAAAATTCTAACATTCAGCTTGGTTCAGGTACTACATTCATGCTGGTCATACCATTTATCTGACTGAATTACCAATGCAGTTCTGTAATTTTGTGTGGCAGCTTAGGTTCAATGCAAAGAAATGCAAAGTAATGCGCCTGGGATTAAAAACCAAGAGGGGGAGTACACAATGGAAGGGGGGGTTACTAACAACAACAAAAATGGAAAGGGACCTGGGGATAGTCATATCAGATGACCTAAAGGTAGGCAAGCAATGTGAGAAGGCAGTAAGGATGGCTAGGGGGGATACTGGGATGCATAGGGAGGCATCATCAGTAGAAAACAAGAAGCGTTATCCTTCTGTACAGACAGTTGGTGAGACCCCATCTGGAGTACTGCATACAGTTCTGGAGACCCCATCTCTGCAAGGACATAGACAGGATGGAGGCAGTCCAGAGGAGGGCAACTAAAATGGTGCAGGGTCTGCACCAGAAGCCATGCGAAGAGAGACTAAGGGAGCTTAACATGTATACCCTCGAGAAAAGGAGGGAGAGGGGGGACATGATCGAAACTTTCAAGTACCTCAATGTAATCAACAGAGTACAAGAGGGTAGCATCTGTCATAAAAAGAGAGGTGCAAGACCAAGGGGGGGGGTCACAATTTGAAGCTAGAGTGGAGGGAGATGAATCAGGGGCAATGTGAGGGAGTATTTTTTCACAGAGAGGGTGGTGGTCGCATGGAAAGCCCTACCTGAGGAAGTCATGGCATAAAAAAAAATTGGGAAATTCAAGAATGCATGGGACAGAATTAAGGCAATTCCAGTGGGGGGTAGGAGAAAGGCAGTTGAATTAGTAGGATCTGCATCTTATCCAATAGGTAGTGAAATGGGAAGACTGGGTGGGTCAAGCGGTCCTTATCTGCCATCAGAGTCTATGTTTCTATGTTATTTCAGTAACAGAACAATAGCAACTGTTTAGATTCTGAAATAAAGGTATCTTTTGATATGTCAATAAATTTGAAAGGTGATGGTACCATCTACCACCTCTACTGCATGATATCGGACATTAATCATAGTAATGGCACTCTCATCATGTATTCCTTACTTTACTGCAGTGCAATGAGGTACGTTCGGTGTACCATATGGAACTGGAGGGGCTGAAGAGAGGACTTGATGACATTAGGAAGGCAGACCTTGAAATTCAGTGTTTTGTCACTGATCGCCACCCCTAGATTCAAAAGTATCTGCGGGATAATCATCCTGAATTCAGCCACTTCTATTGATGTGTGGCACCGTGTGAAAGGTAAGTCAGTTAATGTGTGCACATGTGTTCCATTGATTCACCTTTTCTCATGTCAAATGCATGGTTTGCTTTGGTAACCATACAACTGCCTAGGCAGCAATGGGGTGTGATGTACGTGTTACCGCTGCAATGCACCTCACAACCTGCGGAAAGGTGTGTACAGGCCACTATGCAGTTACGGTGGCCACTGGTCTGTGGCCACACACCCTCCCTGTGCCAGATCATGAGCAGCACACTGTGGTGCACTGGTACACTGTAGTGGACAACCTATGTGATGGCTGTCTGTGTTCCACATTGGATATACCTGTCCAAGGGACTAATGTGTTGTGGAAATGGCCATGCAGGAATGCATGTATGGTATGCACAGGCACACCAGAAAATGCATCGATGGGGCATGTACAGTATTGCTCCCTTCACCTGTCTAAGATCTGTTTGTTGCCCAGTAAGACAGCATGCCACAAACACACATCCCCGAGCAGTCCACTATACTGTAACACAGCACCCCAACCCCCCACAGCACCATATGTAAGTCTCATCACTGGTCTCCTAAAGACTGCTAACCCCCACCTCCCACAGCGAAGTCCCTTCACCAGTCCCACAAACTTGGTCAAATGGCCACACATCCCCTATTCCCACCACACACAATATCGTCCAAGGACTGGTCCAAAAGTCAGTGACTCCACCCCCCCCACCAGTTACCCACCCTGGAAGACCCAGCCCAGACATGCACAGCTGTACTACCACCCCGACCAATGCATTAACCCACACTATGACCCATCAGTACTATTTACAGGAACTGCCCATGAAGCAAGTACACCACCCCTCCCACCTACCTGCAGGTGGATGGTGCTGCTATGGATGATAAGCGAAACATCCGTGCAAACGACACCTTGGCCATCCATCATCAAGGTGATTCTGTGATCTCAATGCCTATTTGTAAAGTTCCAACTAATGTGCAGCGCTCTGTCATCATTGCATGGATGTGTTGTGTGTAGATATGTCCAGATCTCCCTCCATCGTGGTGGCCTAAACATGCAGTTAAGGGTGACATGTAGTGGTGTGGTGTTTCCTGATGTGGTGGGTGATCACTCAACAACAACTTAGGGTAATGTGGTTACAGATGTGTGGTTGGGGTTGCTACATACTAACATATGAACATACGAATTTGCCAGCAAAATAGGCCACCTGGTCTATCAAGTCTGCTCAAGTGTGCAGCTAGCTCCCTCACCTTGCAGCTGCCCCACCTCCCTTCCCCTTCCCAATCACCCCTCCTCTCACCTTGTTCCATCCCTTTTGAAACTATCCACTGTCTTACAGGCTACCACCTCCTCCGGTAGAGCATTCCATTTGGCCACAACCCTCTCTGTGAAAAAGTGTCTCCTCATTTCCGTTCTAAATCTTCCCCCTCCAATCTAAGGCCATGCCTCCTCACGTCCCTCCCCCTCCTCAGCCTGAGCATCCCTTCAGTGTCTACCTTGTTTATCCCTTTTACGTACTTAAAGGTATCAATCATATCCCCCAGTCCCTTCTCTCCTCCAAAGAGTACATGTTCAGCTCTCTCAGCCTCTCCTCATATGGTCTATCCTCCAATCCCTGGATCATCCTTGTTGCCCTGCACTGTACCCCTTCCAGTAATTTCACATCCTTCTTCAGATATGGCTGCCAGAATTGCACACAGTACTCCAGGTGTGGCCTGATCAGTGCCCTGTAGAGAGGCAGGAGCACCTCCCTGCTCCTGGAGGAGATCCCTCTTGTGATACCATAGGTAAGGGAGAGGCTCAGTGAAGAAGGGTAGGGTTCTCAAAGGAGTACCAAAGGCAAGGCTCTGAGTTGTTTCTGGGTTGTTTTATTTATTTGCTGATTGTTTTTTTTGTTTCAGGATTTTGGTACTCTGTTGAGAACCTTCTTTTTCGTCCACTGTCTTTTTTGGCAAGGCAGGCTAAACTACATATTGGCAAGTGGTGCCCCTCAGATGGTGACATCTGGAGGAACTCAGCCAGTCTGGGAGCTTTCTGAATGGTGAGCTAGATTCAAACAAAGAACCTGGATCCTTAAATACCGAGGGGCCTGAGACAGTGTTAGCTGACCCCTGGGAGCAAACGGTGCTGGGCTGTTAGGCAGCTCATCCTCGCTCATGTCTGTTGGTGCTGCTGATCTTGTGGGTGGCAGGAAGGAGTAGAAGGAACTGCCACTGCTGCTTGGTATCCTCACTTGTGGCTGTTGGACCCGCAGATCTTGTGTGCGGCAATGGACAGGGACCCGCTGCTGCTACTCGGGAACTAGCGCTGTCTGAACACACCGGGACACAGGTCCTGAAGGGTGCTTGACTGCATGGCACACTAGGTAAGAGAGAGGCTCAGTGGAGAGGGATAGCGGTGCTCAAAGGAGTACCAAAGGAAGGCTCTGAGATGTTTTTGGATTGTTTTATTTACATGCTGATTGTTTTTTTTTTGTTTCAGGATTTTGGCGCTCAATTGAGAAACTTCTTTTTCGTCCACTGTCTTTTTTGTCAGGGGAAGGGCCCACCCACCTACCCCTTATTCCCAACCAACCCCTACTACTCATCCTTTATACGGCATGCCCAACATACCATTTTCTGTGGATGCACAGAAAGGGAGGGTCAGCTACATCATCATTGACCTCACAGTAAAGAGGGTGAACAAGAGATAATACTAAAAACCTTTTATTTTTTCCGTCCATTATTTCGAGGCACAAACACAATAAGCATGGATGTTGTTAACTGCTGGCACTGTGGGACAGTGTTCAACAGGGCAGTTATTGAAGGCTTAGGTGACTGTCCTACATGCTGGACACCCAGGGATATGAGACCCCAACTCCAGGCAGCATGGACAGAAATAACCTGCCTCAAATCCCATATACAGGAGGGAAGGCACTATGAGAACCACTCACCATTCCCCCAGCACCAAACTGAAGCACCTCATCCACAGAGGGTAGTTGGTCCTGGAGGCTGGCAAGTGGTGAGAAGGGGTAAACCGTGTGCCCCAAAAAATAACACGCACCAGAGCAGCATCTACAGTAATCCAATAAAAACAACAAACAGATTTTTGCCACTAACTCCAAAAACAAACACAGTGGAAAAAGGCACTAAAGAATGGCAACAACACTCACATAAAATGACACCCAAAAAACTAAACAGACTACAAAAGAATAAAATTACAAAAAACTTTTGATCTTAGATGACTCTGTGATTCGGGGAGTTGATACCCACCTTCAACCAGAAATAATGATCAGATGTCTCCCAGGAACATCCACATGGAGAGGCACTGAACGCATTGCTAAAATCATACAAAACGCCGGAGAAAATGTCAACATCTTAATCCACATAGGAACAAATGATCTCGCCACTCAGACAGTACAGGAGACCAAAGGACACCTGACTAGACTTGGTGAAAGTTTGGCTAACATTTTATCCAGCATCTCATTCTCTGAAATTCTGCCTGTCTGGGAAAGTGATTCAGGCAGGCAGAGGATCAGGGAAGGAGACATAGGGGAGCTGAACACTTGGATCAAGGCATGGTGTCATGAGAAAGGACACAAATTGGTAGGTGATTGGCAACAGTTCTGGGAGAGGAAGTTCTTCACGTTCGATGGCCTGTATCTGATTAGGGAGGGAGTCAGTGCATTAGGGCAGAAGTTTGATGTTTTTGCAGGGCATTTAAACTAGGAAGGGGGAGAGGGATCCTACACCCATACCATCATACGGGGAGGAAGGCACCACTCCCCGCTTAGCTAGCAATCCACCACTGATACAGCATTTGAGTAAGTCATTTACTCCAGCAGAAGGGGAAAAGAGTCTGGCACCCCCTACAATGCACAGGGAAGAAGTCGTACGTCCCCCCTTAGCTAGCAAACCACCATCTAAAACATGGAAAATCATGTACACAAATGCCTGCAGTATGGGAAACAAGGTCCCAGACCTGGAAGCTACAATAGCAGAGGCTAAGATGGACATAGTATCCATTACTGAGACATGGTTCACCAGGAACCACTCATGGGAGGCTAATATACCAGGTTATGTATTGTTCAGAAGAGATAGGGAGGGTAAGAAGGAAGGGGGGGATAGCCCTTTATGTCAAAGAAAACATAAAAGAAAGCAAAATACAGAGCAGGCACTAGGAGGCAGAACAGTTGTGGGTCACCCTGGAACCAGGGAATGGAACAGCCATATGAACAGGGGTGGTCTACAGACCTCCAAACCAAGGGGAGAGGGTGGACAGATTACTAATGGAGAACATACAAAATATGACAGCAAAGGGAGAGGTTCTGCTAATGGGTGATTTTAACATGCCAGATGCAAGACTGGTCAATACCAACTGGTGCATCAGCCAGGACATGGGACATAGTAGATTCTATGCAGGGTGAGGGCATCATACAAGTGGTGCAAAACCCCATCAGAGACAGGGAAATCCGGGATCTGGTGTTGACAAATGGTGAAAGAATCACAGATCGTCAGGTCAAAAGACAGTTGAGGTCCAGCGACCATCACATGGTATGCTTCAATCTGGCCACAGGAACACAAGCGACTCATTCAAAGGCAAAAATCTTAGATTTCAGAGGGGCCGACTTTGGTAAGATGGGTGAGAGGGTTAAGGAAGCCCTGACAAATAGAAATGCAGGAGAGGGCATAGAGGGGAAATGGGCGCTAATCAAAGAGGCGATAGTTGAGGTAACAGGCCAAGGTGTTAGGGAGAGAAGCGAAACCAAAAGAAGGAGAAAAACACTCTGGTTCTCGAAAGCAATAACAGTGAAGTTCAGGGCCAAAAGGTTGGCTTTCAAGAGATATAACAGAATATAAAGTGATGACAGTGATAGACAGGAGTATCTAAACTGTCTAAAGGAAGCTGGGAAAGTAGTGAGGAGTGCAAAAGCACACACCGAGGAAACACTGGCTCAAACAGTGAGGAAAGGAGACAAGACATTCTACAGGTACATTAGCGACAGAAGAAAGTCAAAAGGGGGTATTGCTAAACTCAAGAGGGATGGGGGGGGAGTATGAGGAGGGGAGAAATGGAAAAACTGGAGAGGTGGTCTGAAAAGTGGCAACTGGGGTTTAATGCAAAAAAGTGCAAAATCATGCACGCGGGTAGGAGGAACCTTAAAGCAAGTTATAAGTTGGGAGGTGAGTTGCTAACAGTCATTGGGGAAGAAAGAGACTTGGGAGTCATCATTACAGATGACCTAAAAGCAACCAAGAAGACCACAAAGGCAATAGGGAAGGCTAGAGGGATGTTGGGGTGTATTAGTGGGGGTATAACAAGCCGTAAGAGGGAGGTACTGATTCCTCTTTACAAAACACTGGTTAGACCCCATCTGGAATACTGTGTGCAGTATTGGAGGCTGCATCTGTGCAGACATCAACAAGATGGAGACAGTGCAGAGGAGGACAATGAAGATGGTACAGGGCCTGCAACAGAAGGCATACGAGGAGAGATTATAGGAACTTAATATGTATACCCTAGAGCAAAGGAGGGAGAGGGGGATATGACTGAGACATTCAAATATCTCAAGGGCATAAACAAGGTGTAGGGGGCAGACATTTTTCATTTTAAACCAAATAGTAAAACAAGAGAGCACAACGTGAGATTAGAAGGAGGCTGACTAAGGGGGAATGTGAGGAAGTTCTTTTTCACAGAAAGGGTGGTAGGTGCATGGGACGACCTGCCACAGGAGGTGGTGGTAAAAAGCACAGTGCAGGGCTTTAAACGGGCATGGAAGAGGCACAAAGCAATCAGAGGGAAGGGAAAGATCAGCTAAAGTAAATGACTAAGTAAAGTTAGCAGATACTTTCAAAAGGTAGGGTGTATGTGCAGACTGGATGGGCCTGGCGGTCCTTTCAACTTTCAACTTTATTGGATAACAAACAGATAAAATATCTCTTTTTCAATTGCATGCAACAATTAACATGACATCAGTAATAAATACAGTAAAATACAGACATACAAATACAAACATAAATTGTCACATATAAAACATTGCAATCAGTTATAAAACACTGCATCACTATATAATGAAATAAATTATCCATAACAATTACAGTGCTTGTTATATAAACTGGCAAGAGATGCTCTGAAACGTTCTAACGGCAACAAAGCAGACACCTTAAGCTGTCTAGATATTCTGTCATAGGTTCTAGGTACCAGTACTGATAGGGTTTTATCCCCAAAACTAGTTTTGCATCTTGAAGTATATAATGAAGTCTGTCACAGATTTTCAAAAATGCCATTGCACTGGTTTGATTTTTATTAAATTCAGTAGGAATTCTGGGAGAAATTATATAATGAATTTATAAGCAAATGTATTCCAATGGATATCACGTCGGCCAAATAATGAGGAAAGACCTGATTCTCTGTACAACACACAGCAGTGAGATCTATAAGGCAGGTTTGTTATAAACCTTAAAGTGCTGTTGTACAAAGTATCTAATGAACTCAGCTGTAATTTCCTAGCATTTCTGTAGATTATATCTCCATAATCCAATACTGATAAGAACATAGAAGTAACGAATAATTTCCTAACAGTTGGATTAAATATTGTTTTATTCATAAAAGAAACCTAGTAACCTCGTTAGCTTATTGGAGATAATTATAATATGTAAATCAAAAGGCAAATGTTTATCCAGTGTCAGCCCTAGGTATTTATAGGATTCAACACACTCAAAATAACTCCAGACAATGAATAAATGTTCTTACTTATTATCTCTTTAGTGTTTTCCTTTGGAATAACATTCACTAAGTTTTTCGTTCATTCAAGAGGAGTCCTTATCTGCCGATAATTTCTATGTTTCTAAGCAACCCAGTATCCTGTTGGCTTTCACTGCCACCCTCCTACACTGCTCTGTATTGTTCATCACCCCTAGAGCCTTCTTCTCCTTCTCAGTGGAACCTAGCTACACCCCTCCCAGCTGGTGACCCTTCCCTGGGTTCTTTGCTCCAAAGTGCAGGATTTTGCACTTTTTCACACTAAACCCCAACTGCCACGTTTCTGACCACTTCACCAGTTTGGTAAGGTCATCCTGCAGCCTCTGCCAACCCACTATATCGTCCACCACCGCCCCCAACATGGTATCATCAGCGAATAGACTGATCTTATTCCTGACACCATATGAGATGTCCACTGTGAATATTCCAAACAGCATTGGCCCCAGTACTGATCCCTGTGGCACTCTACTCATCACAGCCCTTGGAGATGAGAGTCCCCCGGCCCACACCACCACTACGCTCTGCTGCCTTCCCTGTAGTCAATTCTCAATCCATTTAACCATCTTAGTCCCCACCCCCATGTATGTCAACTTCCCTCCCAACCTCCCATGCGGCACCGAATCAAAGGCCTTACTGAAGTCCAAGTATATGACATCCACTGCATGACCCTTGTCCAATTCCCTTGTGACCCAGTCATAATACTCAACTAGGTTCACCTGGCAGCATTTTCCAGAGACAAGCCCATGCTGGTGACTGTCCTGGAGCCCATTATCTTCCATAAAGGTCACCAGCCTTTCCTTAAGTGTTGTCTCTATCAGCTTCCCCACGATGGAATTTAAGCTTACCAGCCTGTAATTACCCAGCTCATCCTTTGGTCCACTTTTATGGATGGGTACCATGTGGGCCATCCTCCAGTCATGTGGTATGCACCCTGTGTCCAGGGAGGTATTGAATAGTTCTACCAGTGGTCCAGCCAGGATCTTGGCCATTTCCTTCAACACCCCGGGGGTGTATGTCATCCAGTCCTGGTGTCTTATTCACCCTCAGAGCCCTTAATCCCTCCAATATCCTACCCTTGATGATCACTCCATCTGTTACCCCTCTCCTCACCCACCCTGTCCACCCCCTGGCGATAGCTGCTCATCTTTCTCCCTCATGAATACAGACCAGAAGCACTCAATTCAGTGCTTCTGCCTGATCCACCCCTTTCTCTGCCCACCCCCCGTCCTTTCTGATCCTCACTATCTGGTCCTTGCAGCTCCTTCTCTCCTGTATGTATCTGAAGAAGTCCTTTTCCCCATCCCTGATGCCCTGCGCCAGCCTCAGTTTCCTGGAGGCCTACATGTTAGCAGTACTGCCCATGGTCCAACAACATAGTGCTTTGAGTTGTGATGTGGGTTACTGAGTTGCGGACTCAGTACGGAACACAGATGTGGGTGAGATGTGCTACTGGACAGGGGACTGTTCCCTGCTTTTATGGTGGTTTGGGGGGAAAATGTGGTACATTGTCTCTGTATTTGTGTGACTGTCTGTGAACCTCAGTTGTGGCATAGTCTTCTCAGCTACATTCAGCCCCCCCCCCCCAGCAGTAGTACACACATCACTGAATGGCGTGTAGTGTTGTCATGCAACCCTCTCAATCTCATGCAAGCATCTGGTACTGTTACTGATTGTGCACCATGTCAAATCTGTTACATGCCCTCACTATGCACATTTGATGACAGCCAAGGAGGATCCATTGGAAATTTGATATGCTTTACTTCTGCATAGGTATGCCTATCTGCATTTTACGCAGCACATATCCTGGATGCCTAGGGCCAAAACTATGCTTCTTCATGTCTTGGGAAAGTTATGTTGTCTTCCTGCAGCATTGTATGTCTGCTGCATACGACAGTGTACATAGCAGTGCACATGAGCTGAATGATGCATTGTTTCCTTGCACCTTTCACTGCTCAGAAGGACATGTGAATTTGACACATTTCTTGAGTACCAGTCATGGTCCTAGTGTCATTCAAAGTGATGTAGTCAGTCATAGCGAAGTTCTCACGATCTTTTTAGGTTACTAGAGTAGCATTACTGTAAACTTACATGCCTGTGTTTCCAAACTGCTCATAAATCTGCATGACTAATGAACCTCTTTATTACCTACAAGCAATAACTAAGAAGCTTGAAGCAATGTCATTACAGAGTGGATGTGAAGACATCAAACCTTGGATAGTCAGTATAAGAAATATGATATACTGGATTCTGCGTTCCATGCCTGATTCCAATGGGGATGTTATGCTGGCAAAAATGAAATTAGTCCCAAATCACATATAGAATGTACACATCCACTAAGATGTGTTGTTCACTGAATATGCACATGGTCCTCTGCAGCATGAAAACTGGAAACGGAAGTGGCTGAAACCACATAAATATATACTTTCATATTGCTGCACACCGACATGTTTTCATGGACCTATTGGGCATATGTGTTACCATTGCTGTAGCACTGGGTAGCATCCACACAGCAATCCAATTATACAGAGTTGTACTTACTAACATACTAAAACGCCAGCAGAATAGGCCTAACGGTCTTTCGAGTCTGCTCGACTGGTCAGCCCCCACCCTGGGTGCTGACCTTGCTGCCCCCCTTGCCTCCTCTGGCTTCTCCCTTCCCAGTTCCGGATATTCTTGCTGCATTGGATTTTGCTTCCAGAACCCTTCCCCTGTACCTGTCCCAGCTCCTCTTGAACCCCTCCACTGTCTGTGCCTCCACCAGCCCCCTAGGCAGTGCATTCCATGGCTCCACCACCCTCTCAGTGAAGTAGCACCTCCTCCTTTCTCCCATGAATCTTCCCCCCTCCAGCTTCCACCCATGCCCTCTAGTGGCCCCCTCCTCCTTCCTTTGAAGCATCCTGACTGTTCCTCCCCTATTTACCCTCTTCATGTACTTGAAGACCTCTATCATGTCCCCCCGGTCCCTTCTCTCTTCCAATGTGTACATATTTAGCTCTTCGAGCCTCTCCTCATAGGTCCTGTCCCCCAAGCCCCAAATCATTTTGGTTGCCCTCCTCTGGACCCTCTCCAGGAGTTTAATGTCCCTCTTTAAGTGTGGCCTCCAAAACTGCACGCAGTACTCAAGGTGTGGCCTCACCAAGCAGTTATACAGAGGGAGCATCACTTGCTCCTTCTGGAGGTGATCCCCCTAGCGATGCATTCCAGCATCCTGTTGGCTTTGGCTGCTGCCCTCCTACAAGTCTCCGAGTTGTTCATTTTGACATCCACCACCACCCCCAGGTCCCTCTCAGCCATCGAGACTTGTAGCATTTCCCTCCCCCAGGGTGTACACTTGGCCCGGGTTTCTGGCCCCCAGGTGGAGTACCTGCATTTCCCTGCATTGAACCTCAGCTTCCACTTTCTAGACCATCTTTACAGAGCCTCCAGGTCCCCTGTGGGGCCACCCTCCCTCCACCCCATCCACCACCGCCCCAGTTTTGAGTCATCCACTAAGAGACTCATCTCACTCCTGATTCCTGTCCTTATGTCAGAGACGTAGGCGTTGAACAGGAGGGCCCAGGACTGATCCTGTGGGACCCACTAATGACCCTCTTTGGGGATGAGACTATCCCACCAACTGCGGCCCTCTGGGTCCGGTCCTGGAGCCAATTGCCTATCCATCTGATCATCTGGTTCCCCACCCCCATTTCTCCCAGCTTATCCAACAGGCCCATGTGAGGAACAGAGTCAAATGCCTTGCTGAAGTCTAGGAAGAGGACGTCCACTGGTCTACCAAGGTCCAAGGCACTCGTCACCCAGTTACAGTGGCGTGAAAAAGTATTTGCCCCCTTCCTGATTTTCTCTATTATTGCATATTTGTCACACTGGATGTTTTCAGGTCTTTAGAGAAAATGTAATATTAGATAAAGGGAACCTGAGTGAACAAATAACACTTGTTTTTTTTTTTTTCATTTCACCTATTTAATGAAAAAGTTAACCAACAACAACTGGCTTCTTGAAAAAGTAATTGCCCCTTACACTTAATAACTGGTTCATACATTTAGCTGCAATGACTGCAACCAAACACTTCCTATAATTCAATATCAGTCTTTCACATCACTGTGGAGGAATTTTAACTCACTCTTCCTTGCAGAACTGCTTTAATTCAGTAACATTTGGTAGGTTTTCGAGCATGAACTGCTCGTTTCAGGTTCTGCCACAGCATCTCTATTGGGTTTAAGTCTGGACTTTGACTAGGCCACTCCAAAACTTTAATTTTACTTCTTTTTAGCCATTCTGATGTGGACTTGCTTTTGTGTTTTGGATCATTGTCTTGCTACATGACCCAACTACGCTTCAGCTTCAGCTGACGGAAGGATGACCGGACATTCTCCTTAAGAATTTTCTGGTACAGAGCAGAATTCATGGTTCCTTTAATTTGGCAAGTCATCCAGGTCCTTAGGCAGCAAAACATCTCCACACCATCACACTACCACCACCATGTTTGACTGTTGGTATGGTGTTCTTACTGTGGAATGCTGTGTTTGCTTTACGCGAGACATTATGGGATCCATGTCATCCAAAAAGTTCCACTTTGGACTCATCTGTCCATAGAACATTTTCCCAAAAGGCTTGTGGATCATCCAGGTGCTTTTTGGCAAATGTGAAGACAAGCATTATGTTCTTCTTGGTTAGCAGTGGTTTCCGCCTTACCTCGCAAGCCCATTTTGCCCAGTCTCTTTCTGCTTGTGAGTCATGAACACTGACCTTAGCTGAGGCAAGAGAAGCCTGCAGTTCTTTGGATGTTGTTTTAGGATCCTTTGAGACTTCCTGGATGATTTTCGCTGCGCCCTTGGAGTAATTTTGGCAGGCTGCCCTCCTGGGAAGATTCACTACTGTTCCAAGTGTTCTCCATTTGGAGATTATGGCTCTCACTGTGGTTCGATGGGTCCCAGAGCCTTAGAAATAGCTTTGTAACCCTTTCCAGACTGATAGAGGCAACATTTTTCTGATCTTTTCAGGAACTTCCTTTGATCATGGCATAATGTGCTGGTTGAATCTTTGTGCTGCAACGTGACTCTGATGGTAAGGGTCAAAATAAGTGAGGTTTATATTGAGCAGGGCTGGCTGTAATCAAGCCTGGCTGTGTTCAATCAGCTGACTCTAATTATCCTTTTAATTGGGTTGATTTAACTAGGGGGCAATTACTTTTTCACACAGTGCCAGTTGGTGTTGGTTAACTTTTTTCATTAAATAAATGAAATAAGTAAAAAAAAAAAGTGTTATTTGTTCACTCAGGTTCCCTTTATCTAATATTATATTTTGTCTAAAGACCTGAAAACATCCAGTGTGACAAATATGCAATAATAGAGAAAATCAGGAAGGGGGCAAATACTTTTTCACGCCACTGTATAGAACTCCACAAGGTTTTTCTGACACGATTTCCCCGAGACGAATCCATGCTGTCTATCGTCCAGGCACCCTGACTTTTCCAGGTCCCCCCCAGCCTCTCCTTGACAATGCCCTCCATCACCTTGCCCACCACCGATGTCAGGCTGACAGGCCTGTAGTTCTCTGCCACCTCTCTTGATCCCCCCCCCTTGTGGATAGGCACTATATGCGCCACCTTCCAGTCCTGGGGCACCCACCCTGTCCTCAGAGAGATGGTGAAAAGCTCTGCCAGGGGTTTCGCCGGACATCCACAAGTTCACGCACACTGGGATGTAATTTATCCAGCCCCGGTGCTTTCTCCATCTTAAGGGAGCTGAGGGCTTCCCTCACTCTTTCTGCTGTGATTTCCACTTCCAGTACCTCTTCTGCCTGCTTAGCCCTCCCCCTTCCTGTCAGTGATGCCTCCCCCTCTCCCCAGACCCGCCGATCGGTAAGAGTCCCCCCCCTCCTCAGTATCTCTGTCTCCTCCCATGTATGATGCAGCACCCCCATTTTCCTTGGTGAAAACTGAGGTGAAGTACTCATTTAGTACCTCAGCCTGCTCCCCCGGGTCTTGTGCCCATCTCTCCCCTGATTTAATCCTGCTAATCTGCCCCTTCACCCTTCGTTTTTCCCCAATGTATCTAAAGAACCCCTTATTCCCTCTCCTGATTTCCCTGGCCAGGTTCTGCTCCTTCCTTGTCTTAGCCGCCCTCACCACCCTAGTGGCCCTTCTAGCAATCAACTCATACTCCCCTCGATCCCTTTCACTCCTTGAGCACTTGAATTGCCTATAGGCTGCCTTCTTCCCCTGCACCACCTCCTGGACCTCCCTGGTCCACCAGCAGAGTTTTCGGGCCCTACGCATTTCGTCTTACTCTTGCACAGGTGCTGGTAGCATCTTGCACCCCTCTCTGATTATTTACCACCCACTATCAACGTCCATGTCTGACCCAATCCCATCCAAATGCTCCCAAGGATCCTTCCCATTTCCTTAAAATCAGCTCCCTTGAAGTCAGTTACCTCCATCTTTGTGCAGCTTTCTAGCCCTCTAGGTCCAGAGCAGGAACCAGACCGTGGCATGGTCACTCCGCCAATGGGTCCCTACCTCCAGGCCCCTAATCTGGTCACTGTCTGCCAGGACCACATCCAGTACCAGCGCCTCCTGGTGGTTCCCCACTTGCTGAGTTAGGGAAGCGTCTTGAAAGACATCCAACAACCTCTGTTCCCTGGTCACAGAAGATGTCATAGTCTCCCAGTCTGTTCCTGGCATGTTTAAGTCCCCCAACATCACCACCATTCCTCTGCCCAGTCTGCAGTGCCTCCCAACATCTGCCACCAGACTCTCCTCCAGCTCCTCCGCCAGAGCAGGGGGTCTATACACCACTCCTATTTTTACTCTCTTGCCCCCCCCTTGTTATCAAGGTGACCCAAATTGCTTCCACGGTTCCCTCCGCCTCCTCTACTCCCCCTATGCCAATGCAGTTTTTGACTATCATTGCTACCCCTCCTCCTCTTCCTTCCCCCCTGTCCTTCCTGAACATAGTGTAACCCTCCAGGTTCAGGTCCCAGTCGTGTCCTGCAGTGGTCCAGGTCTCAGTGACCGTTGCCACATCTACTGCTCCCTCAGTTAGCATCGTCTGGAGCTCAGGCATTTTATTTCCCAAGCTCCTGGCATTTAGCAGGACTACCTTCCACCCTTTCCCTATACTTCCATTTCCCCTGCTCGTGTTCCCATGGGGATTCTGTTTTCCCCTGGTCTGCACTTTACCAGTCGGCCTTTTCCCACAATCCTCCAGCTCCCCAGGGGGGTGGAGACAGAGTCCTTCCTTTATTGGCACCCCCTTGACAGCCTTTTCTCCCATCCTTCCCCCCTTCACAAGTTTAAACCCCACTTTTCACCAATGAACCCCTCTATTTTCAACTTAAGGATTCCTCCTCCAAATTGAGATGGAGTCTATCTCTAGCATACAGCTCCTCATCCTCCCAGGTCTCCCCAATCCCCATCAACCCATACCCTCTGGCCTCACACCACTCCCTGAGCCACTGGTTTATCTCCCTAATCTTCCTTTTGTGTTCCCCACTAGCCCTTGGCACCAGCAGGATTTCTGAGAAGGAAACTGTGCATCCTATGTCATGACAGACCCTGGCAAGCTCCCTGAATCTTGCCTGTATTTCTAGCTGCTATTTCCCTCAATGTCATTTGTACCCAGGTGGACCAGTATGTCTGGGGAACCCCCACAATCCTTTGCCAGCTGATATACCTCGTGCTTGGCCCTGTGCACCATTAGTCCAGGGAAGCATTTTGTTCTAACTGGCCAGGCTTTCCCCTCCCTATCCCATTTGATACCCCTGATCATAGAATCCCCCAACAGGAGCACTCTGACCACTCCTTTTCCTCCATTTCCCCCCTTCCATGTCCCTCATCCTTTCTACGGGCCCCTCCACCCAGCGGCTCCTTGTTCCTCCTCATCTGGGTGCCACATGCCACCCCTCCTTAGTTACCCTGACCACCCCTCCTCCAATCCTATGCTCTCCTCCTCCTGAGTATCCTTCTGTACCTTGCTCCCCTTCCACTGCTCGTAACTGGTCCTTCTCCCCATCTGCTAAACTAGCCTGGCTCGTCCTCCCTTCCTTGCTGTCTCCATTTAGTCCCTCCTTGCTTGTTGTGCTCCCTAGCCTAAACCCTCAGCTCCTTTACTAAATCCTCCTTGTACTTCTGGTCCTTCTCCTTTACCTTTCCTCCCAACTGGCCCTTCTCCTTGCCTTTCCTCCCTCTTCCCCTGCCCCTCCTGCTCTGATTCACTGCTCCCCATTTTCCTGCATTCCAGGTCCCCCTGTTCTTCCTGCTGTCTGGCCCCTGCCTCCTGCCCCCACTCCTTTCCATCTCTAACCACCCCTGTCATGGCTACATCACCCCCTCATCCTCGAGCAGAAGAAGAGAATTGAAGCAGTTACTGAGTGTAAGATCTGATCCACCTCCCTTGCTTCCTTCTGTCCAGCCCTGGCCATCTGCCTACTTCCCTGAGAATGTTGTCCCTCTGTCCCTCCTTTGTGAGGGTCTCCAGTTACCTGCCTGCTTCCTTGGTAGTGTCCTTTGGACCCCTCTGCCAGGGTCCCTATGACCCCTGAGTATTCTCCTGCACTCCTCTTTCCCTATCCGCTGCCCCAGTGCTTGGTGCAACCCTGTGGGAGATCCCCTGCCCTCTTCCCAACCATACCTCCCCCCCTTCCCCCAGCTGTCTCCTAATCCCCGCAACCTCCTCCCTAAGCTGTGCCAGCTGGTAGCACACTGGGCAACCACCAAACTTCCAAGCCCAGTCAAGTATCATGGCTGCTCCACACCCTGTGCACCCCACCACCCTCCCAAAGATGCCGGCCCTAATGCCATGTGGTTCCATCCCCTTCCAAGTAGGTTTCCTTGGGTGAGCCACCAGGTTCCCCACTAGTCCAAGATACACCCTACTGCCTAATCAGGTCACCCACTAATCTTAGATACAGTCCCACAGTACACGGTAACCTGTTACTAGGTGCAGTACAACACAGTAAACTTATAAGGAAGCGAACAACTCCTAAGCTCCTCTCCCGGCCTTTAACTCCAACCCCAGTGGCTAGAACTACATGAGCTGCACCTGCAGCCTTTTCCTCAATTGCAGGGCAGGTGTTCCCCTATAAATTAGCAGAACTCTGGGGAGGGAGGGGTGGGGAGGTGGCTTTGGGAAGACACCCGACTCAAGAGAGTGTATCAGCCCTGTGTCTCCCCTCCAAGCCCAGCAGCCAAATACCCAGGCCAAGCAAATCCCACCAAATAGGTTTTAAATCAGAAGAAATAGGCCTCCACCAGCGCAGCCTGTTACACAGTGAAACATCCAACAAATGAGCCCACTTACAGCCACCAAACCAGTTTTCAAACTTCCAACAGCCCCCACAACAATACCCTGCTAGCCCCTTAGAAGTAAGAAAGCAAAGAAATAACCTTCTACCAAGTAAAATCCACAAGAACCCTGTAAAAACAACAAGCAGCAGCTACTGTCCTGGAACACAACTGATACTGTCCCCTTCGAGTTCCTTACATTACCGTAATCTCAATTGACATACATGAACAATGGCAATGGATTCTTACAAGCTGCTAGATGTAAATCCACCAGTTTAAAAAGTATCATGACATGAACTACAGTGACTGTAAAACACAATACTTTTCAAAATGTTCATGAGCTGTGCATTACTGTGTCCTAAGGGACATATCCCAACCCAAGGGGGAAGGTACTAAGTATACAGTTCCATTCAGCATGGCAGGTGCTCTAACGTACCTACCAAGTAACATATGAACATACAAAACTGCCAGCAGATAAAGGCTCTATGCTCAATTTTGCAGCTAGCAGCCCCTATACTATAGCTGCCCCTCACTCCCCTCTCCCTCCCATGATGCACCCCTTACCCTGTCCCATCCCCTTTTGAAGCAGCACACTGTTCTACAGGATTCCATTTTTGTGACAATGTGTTCCACCCAGACACCACCATCTCTGTGAAAAGGTGCCTTCTCATTTCCCTCCTGAGCCTTTCCCCTCCAATCTCAGATCATGGCCTTGACTGTCCATTCCACCCTTAACTTGAAAAGCCCCTCCGTGCCTGTCTTGTTTATTCTTTTTGTGTACTTGAAGTTTCAATAATATGTCCCCTGTCCCACCTTTCCTCCAGTGAGTACATGTTCAACTCCCTTAGCCTGCTCTTATAAGGTAGATCCACTAGCCCCTGGATCATCTTTGTTGACCGGCACTGTACCGCCTCCAGTAACCTAATGTCCACCTCTGTCTTCCTCACCTATCTTTCAAGAAATATTGTGTAATTAATTATTTTGTGGGCCTGTACATAGACCTGAGTATACTGTGTTGTGCTGTTCGCACCTGTATATACAATTGTATCCCTGCCTAAAGTGTTATGCTTGTTTGCTGTAGTAGCTCTATCCTGATGTACTGTTGATTCTACTGCTGTGTTCATAATAGCTATATGAATTTACCTGTATGACTGTTGTATCTACTGTTGCACTTTCAATTGTACCACTCTTCCCGGATCGCCCCTGAAAAAGAGGCTGTCATGTCTCAGTGGGCTTACCTGGTTACCAAAATTCAGATAAATAAATAAACAAATAAATGTCCTTCTTTAGGTACGGCTGCCAGTGCTGCATGCAGTACTGCAGTTGTGGCCTATCGAGTGACTGATATAGTGGCAAGCACACCTCCCTTCTTCAAGAGGAAATAACCCAGGCAATACAACCCAGCATTGTGTTGGTCTTTGCAGGTGCCTTCCGAAATTCTACTGAGTTCTTCATTGAGCCCGTAATGATCACCCCCAGATTCATCTCTTCCTCTGTCGTGGCTAGTGCCACAGTAGTCATAGGATCACCACATGTCCCTATCTAGTCGAGTAACAGAGTAATCAGAATAATTTGCTGAACGCTTCGCATGCTTTGTAGATTGACTGTTACTCGATAACTTCTTTGTGTGAGTGCCGAAACAACTTTCCAGTCCCTGAACACTCCTGTGGGACTGTGCCCATCCCCTCCCCTTCCTACGGTACTGCATGCATCGGCCCACTTGGAGCCAGTGGGCCAGGGATAGATGTCACGCACCCCCCCGGGAGCCCCTGCCTGGTTGCATAGCAGATCATGTCTGTCACAAGGATAGGACACTCGTAATGTCCAGTGATGAAGTTTCACACTCCACTCGCCCTAGGATGTGACCACAACCCATTGTTATGGTAAGAAAATTCATTTTCAATGCGTGGAGTGTCCAGCATGAAATAACCTACACTGTCCCTTTGTATACTGCCCCTTCCCCCACACTCATCATGACCACCTCACTTTTATTGGTGAATGTCACTGCTTGAAAGGTGCATTATGTTATTGGACTCCTCCCCCAGACAGCCAACGGTGGCAGCACTTCAGTGTACGCTTTCTGCATTGCTGGCACAACAGACCAGAGGGAGGACATAGACACATTACTGTTAGAAGATATACAAAACATGACAGCTAAAGGGGAGGTTCTGATAATGGGAGACTTCAACATGCCAGATACAGATTGGTCAATACCAGCAGGAACATCTGCCAGAACTAGACTCATAGTGGATTCCCTGCAGGGGAGGGCCTCAAACAACTGGTACAGCAACCCACAAGAGATAGGGCTATCCTAGATCTAGTACTGACTAACAAAGAAGGGATCACAGATCTCCAGGTAGAAGGTCACCTGGGGCCAGTGACCATCACATGGTATGGTTCAATTTGGCTACTACATCTAAATCATCCCATTCCAAGGCAAAAATATGGGACTTCAGAGGAGCTGACTTTGATAAGATGGCCAACAGAGTTAAGCTAGCCCTGGCAAAAGAAAACACAGGTGAGGGGTACAGGCAAAGTGGGCAAGCATTAAGGATGCAATACTTGAAGCAACATCCCATTGTGTTAGACAGAAAAGAAAGTGCAAAGAAGAAGGAAACCACTTTGGTTCTCAAATACAGTAGCAGAAAAGGTCAGAGCCAAAAGGCTGGCCTTCAGGAAATATAAGGGAACACAGCGGGATGAAGATAGGGAGGCATACCAAACTGCCCTAAGGGAAGCAGGAAAGGCAGTAAGGCAGGCAAAGTCCCAAACTGAGGAAACACTAGCACGAACAGTAAAAGAAGGTGACAAGACTTTATATAGATACATTAGTGAAAGGAGAAAGTCCAGAGGGGTATTGCTAAGCTTAATGGAGAAAGGAGCATGTGAGGAGGAGGACCCTGTAAAGGCATCTATCCTAAATAGATACTTTTGCTCAGTATTTACTGAAGAAAGGTAGGGCAGGGCCCACAGCTCAGCATCATGGACACAGGGGAGGGAGGTGAGCACTACTCCCTTCACAAAGAAAGGGTCCTACAAGAGCTTGCTAAGTTCAGGGTGGATAAGGCAATGGGACCTGATGACATACATCCCAGGGTACTTAAGGAGCTAAAGGAGGAACTAGCAGAGCCATAGCAGAATTGTTTAGTGAGTCTCTGAGCACAGGAGAGGTCCCAGAAGACTGGAGAAGGGTTCATGTGATCCCTCCACAAGAGTGGTAGTAGGGAGGAGGCGGGGAACTACAGACCGGTCAGTCTTACCTCAGTAGTGGGCAAGATTATGGAGGCACTCCTTAAGGAAAGGATAGTGCAACACCTGTAATCCATAGGGCACAGGATCCAAGACAGCATGGGTTTACAAAAGGAAGGTCCTGTCAAACTAATCTCATAGATTTCTTTGACTGGGTAACCAGAGTGGTGGACCAAGGGGGAGCAGTTGATGTCACCTACCTTAACTTCAGCAAAGCTTTTGACACTGTTCCACATAGAAGATTGATAAATAAGCTGGGTAGGCTCGGGGTGGGTCAGAAGTTGGTCAACTGGGTGGCAAACTGGTTGACTGGCAGAAAACAGAGAGTGGTGGTAAATGGTATACAGTCAGAAGAGATGCAAGTCACAAGTGGGGTACCTCAGGGATCAGTCCTGGGGCCAGTCCTATTCAACATCTTCATTAGTGACCTTGCAGATGGACTAGAGGTAAGGCTTGTCTGTTTGCAGATGACACCAAGATCTGCAACAGAGTAGATGAGCCAGATGGGGTGGGCAGAATGAAGAGATCTGGATAAACTAGCGAGAATGGTCAGAAGAGTAGCAACTGGGATTTAATGCAAAGAAGTGCAAAATCATGCACATAGGGAAGAGAAACCCTGAAGCCACTTATAGGCTGGGAGGAGTTGCTAGCAGTCACAAAGGAAGAAAGAGACTTGGGCATCATCATCACTGATGACCTAAAATCATCACAAGCAGACCTCTAAAGCAGTAGGTAAGGCTAGGGGTGTTAGGGTGTATTAGTAGGGTATCACAAGTCGTAAGAGGGAGGTAATAATCCCTCCGTACAAGACATTGCTAGGCCCCATCTGAGTACAAGTGGGTATTGGAGGCCACACCTCACAAGGACATTAACAAATTGAGGCAGTCCAGAGAAGGGCAACCAAAATGGTGCAGGGACTGCATCAGAAGACATATGAGGACAGATTAACGGAGCTCAATATGTATACCCTTGAGCAAAGGAGGAGAGAGGTGATATGATCGAGGCATTCAAACACCTTAAGGGCATAAACAAGGTGAAAGAGTCTAACATGTTTAAATATAAGAAAAATAGCAGGACAAGAGGACACAGCATGAGATTAGAGGAGGCCGATTAAGGGGAATGTGAGGAAATTCTTTTTCACAGAAAGGGTGGTGGATGCATGGAATGGCTTACCACAAGAAGTGGTGGCTATGAATACAGTGCAGGGCTTCAAACAGGCATGGGATAGGCATAAGGGAGCAATACAAATGACTATGAATAGATAGGTCACTGACAGAGCAAAGGCCGATGGCACATTTATAAGGTAGAAAAAGAAATGGGCAGACTGGATGGGCCTTGCGGTCCTTATCTGCCATCAACTTCTATGTTTCTATAATGTTGCAGACATGTTGGTGATCTAAGAACTGTGAACAACATGACATGACCGCAATATAACAAGTGTCATAATTCTTGCAAATGAAAAATCATTCTCAAAAATGGAGTCATATCTAATGGCAAACACAGTGCTACGGGACGTGAAGAAGTTGTCACCACTGTATCAGACATTTTCTCTTGAGGCTATTGATCCAGTATGCCCCTAAAAGTGCAGCTTTAGGATTCAAGGGGATGTTATGCTGGGGAGTCCACATGTTGCAACCTATTCTTGTTGATAACCCTGTATGACTTTGGGAATCCTGGGGAACAAAGACACATTGTGGTAGATCACAGTAGGGAGACCATTGTGACTATTGGATTTACCACACGGTATCATTGGTCAAGAAGTGAGCCAGTGTCATGACACACACCCTGATGTAAAAGCACACAGACCTCAAGTGCTGGTTGGGTCACAAACTGCATGCCCACATGTAGTTTTTCAATTGATTCTTACTTTGTAACGATCGGGATATGATTCCCTTTACATTATTCTGGGCAACGTAGTAACAAGCAAATTCTATATCACATTTTTCATCAACAGTTATACAGTGGATGATACACAATAGGGTGTTTTTGATAATCTCCGCCAACTATAAACATACAGTATGACTTGGGAATTTACATGTAAAAGCAAAATTCTTGTGGTTTATTTTAAACATAGAAATATAGAAACATAGACTTTGATGGCAGCTAAGGACTGCTTGGCCCACTTATTCTGCCCATTTCCCTGCCTACAGGATAAGCTGCAGATCCTATTTAACCAACAGCCTATTTCTTCCTACCCCCTACAAAAATTGCCTTATGTCTGTCCCATGCATTCTTGAATTCTCCCACAGTTTTAGACCCCACAACCTTCTCAGGAAGGCTGTTCCATGTGTTCACCACCCTCTCTGTGAAAAAATACTTCCTCATATTGCCCCTGAGCTGTCCCCCCATTATCTTCAAATTGTGTCCCCTTGTTCTTGCACAACTCTTTTTCTGAAAGATGCTACCCTCTTGGACTTTGTTGATTCCACTGAGGTACTTAAAAGTTTATATCACGTCCCCCCTCTCTCCCTCCTTTCCTCAAGGGTATACATATTAAGCTCCTTTAGTCTCTCCTCATATGGCTTCTCTTGCAGACCCTGCACCATTTTAGTTGTCCTCCTCTGGACTGCCTCCATCCTATTTATGTCCTTGCAGAGATGGGGTCTCCAGAACTGAACGCAGTACTCCAGATGGGGTCTCACCAACTGTCTGTACAGAGGGATAACAACTTCCTGTTTTCTACTGGTGATGCCTCTCCCTATACATCCCAGTATCCCCCAAGCCCTCCCTACTGCCTTCTCATATTGCTTTCTTACCTTAGGGTCATCTAATATGACTACCCCCAGGTCCCTTTCCATTTTTGTTGTTCTTACTACCTCTCTCCCCCATTGTGTAATCTTTCCCTGGGTTTTTGTTTCCCAGGTGCATTACTTTGCACTTCTTTGCATTGAATCCAAGCTGCCATACTTCTGACCATTCCTCCAGCCTTGCCAAGTCCCTTCTCATCCTTTCCACACCTCCTTGTGTATCAACCCTATTGCAGATCTTTATGTCATCTGCAAAGAGGCATACTTTTCCTTCCAGTCCCTCTGCAATGTCACTTATAAATACATTAAAAAGGACTGGACCTAGTACTGAACCCTGCGGTACCCCACTAGTAACCCCTCTTTCTTCAGAGTGGACTCCATTTACAATTACCTTCTGTGTCCTGTTGTCCAGCCAATGTTTTACCCAAGCTTCCACCCTGGAACCCACTCCCAGGCTGGTTAATTTGACTATTAATCTTTTGTGTGGGACCGTGTCAAATGCCTTGCTAAAGTCTAGGTAGGCCATGTCCACAGCCCCTCCCTGGTCTACTACTTTGGTCACCCAGTCAAATAAATCAATTAGATTTGTCTGTCGTGACCTTCCTGCTGTGAACCCATGCTGCCTTGGGTCCTGTGCCCCACTGGCCTCTAGGTGCTCAACAATTCTTTCCTTCAGAACCCAACAGAAATAGCTTGTGAACTGCATATGTGTATGTGGGCTGGTGTGTGGGGTGTGTGTATTTTGGACACATATGCCAGGACACATTCAGCCAATGTCATCGAAGTAATACTCACTGCATCAAACCCAGTGCCCATGTTCTGCACCCTTGCTGTTTGACATGAGGAATACGTAGTCACTTATAAGGAATGGCTCAAGTACAGTGGACATGCAAACTTCTGGTTGATGCTTACCTGTACCGGAACATTTGGGGCTGGGGGGAGCTGCACTCATGGAGACTGCCATGCTAGACTAGAGAGTGATGTGGTGATAGTCACATGGATGGTTGCATAGAGAAGGAACATGATTAATGCAGTGTTTCTTTTATCTGATGTGTCCAGGTGTGAGGGCCATCAATGGTGAAACTGTTACAGCACAGCAACAGGTGGAGAAAGTAATGTCACTTGCATCAGAGGACCGAGAAGTACTTGAGGAAGGTGGCCAGATTTCTGCTAACTTTGCCCATATCATAGCATTGTCAGAAAGCCAACCACCCCTTACAGGATCTTGTAGTCATCATATAGGGCTTGCATTACTAGTAGTAAAGTGGGACCCCATTTGACTCTCTTCCACAAATGTTGGGGATCAGACACAAAACTCTTGGTGTCTGGATTGGGTTTCTAAAACATTATTCTACACTTTTTCCTCAAGGTTATCTGTGAAAAACTTTTAATATACAGGGGCAATGGTGAAGCACTGCTTATACTTCTCTGTTTCTGAATCTCCAAAAATCCCATTAGAGAAGTTATGGAGGGGGTTAATGCAAGCCCTGATCATAAATCCCATGTTGCACACCGGCAAGGTGTGTCCTCTGTGCACCGTGACCGACCCCGTGTGCACTGGGACTTAGTCACGTAACTGTCACCACACCATCATTCGCCATTCACCACAGTCCTGGTTGACACACATCCAGCAATGCAGTGTAAATTGGTGGGGCATGTCACTCACCACACCTCCTTGTCAGTGACTCATGTTGCCAGTCTTGACGATAAGGCTGGTGTTTTAGAGTAAAAATTAATTGTGTCTGTATAGCTGAGCCTAACCTAAACCTACATTTCCATCAGATCCTGTGCTTATCTGAATTTCAGACATATGACAAACTCGTGTGATGGCACTGATTCCATTAGTTTCCTCCCAAAACTGAGGCCAGGCTGACTGTCGGCTAACTAACAGCATCCTCACTGCTCCCACCTTTGTGGAGATGGACTACAGTCGCCATCGTCCAGTCCTTCGGTAACATACCTGTGTTCATCAAACTCTAGAACTGGACTCTCAGTGTGCTGCCAGCACCTACATGATTTTTGTGAATAGTTGTTTCTGCTGCATCTTGGGCCTGCCCATTGACAGGTCCACTTTCACAGTACTGAGTACAAGTCAGACTTTCTGCTCCTTAAATAGACCAGTGCCCAACTCCCCTCCAGTGATGATTCAATCACCTGAGTTACCTCCACTACCACTTATTCGCAGAGTACTGGAAGACATTAGTTATTAAGGATTGCTGCTATCTTTCTCCCATTCACCACACTTGCCGTATTCCATTTTTAGTGGCACAATCCTAGCCAAAGTCTTTCTTCTAGCAGTAACATGCTTTGCAAAAGTTCCTTGCACATCTTGTTATTGCATTTATTTCTTCATTTGTTGGTGCCTTTGCACCTTGACACCATCTAGCAGATATTCACATTGTGTCATAAAAGTTGAGAAAGTACATAAGTAGAACTGAAACATTCAGAATTGGTGTCAAACCATAAAGAGAAAGACACTGCATTTACTTGAAATGTTTCATAGTAGTAATTGCGACAGTGAATCACACAGGAGAATGCTGGCCGTGCTACACTTTAATAAGAATGCTGACAAATGTCAGGCAACCTACTCCAGTGCTGAGCAACGTTTCTGGCTGGACATGCCAAAATACAAGAAAGGGAATGAGGTGGTCTGACCAGCGAAGACTGACATGACATACAGTAAGAGTACAGCAGATGTGAAATCTTGTGATCGGATCCTGCACACGGTTAGTAAAAATAGTTCCGCTCAAGGAAGGTGGTACAGTATTGCTGCATCACACAGACATGTGGGTAGAAGGAGGAGGGTTGGTGCTGGGTCTGGAGGAGGTATGGAAAGGAGTGGGCAGATAGGGATAGTGGGGACAAGGAGACGCCCTGGGGTGAAATGGGCCCAGGAAAGGGGACCTCCCTGTCTGGTGCCCATACCCAAGGGTTCTGACTATAGTCAGCAGGTAACACGGTCATCTCGAGGCTCATCCTACTGGAGGTGTTGTACACGCCAGGTCTATTAAAAACAAAACAGCTATTATAGCTGATTTTGTTGGGTCATCTGACCTGGCATGCATCATTGAGACCTGGCTGGATGAAAATGCTGGACCAGTTTTGAGGCAGCGTTCCAGCCGGTTACTCGTGATACAACTCCTGAGGTTGGATCGTAGGGGCGGGGTGTTGCTATCTGTTTTAGAACAGAACTGGGCCTAGTGGAGGTACCAGTGGGAGTCACCAGGTCCTTTGAATGCATCTTAAGTGAGGGTGTGGGTTGCAGGATACTTCTTGTATACCATCCACCAGGTGACGAGAATGTTTTCCTGCGGGAAGTTGCAGACTTCATCGTCGACCTGACATTGGGTCCCCCAGAAGGTTGGTTCTCGGGGACTTCAATGCCTGGGTCGATGATGAACTCTCACATTTTGGTCAAGACTTCCTCCAGTTGATGATTTCACTGGTCTTTACACAGGTAATTTCCTCCTCGACCCATATTGGTGGGCATTCATTTGACTTGGTGTTCCTTCTGGGGATGGAGATATCCGACTTGGTGGTGGAACCGGTCGGATGGTCGGACCACTCCATTAGGTTCAGTTTTGAGGTCACCCCTAATAGGTCAGCCCCTATGGAAATGGTCCGGTACCGCCCATTAAGGGGTGTTTCCCCGGTTGACCTGATGGTGGTGCTGGACCTATCGGACCTACCGATAGATTGCATGGATCCGGGAGAGCTGGTGCGTGCCTATAATACGGCGGTGGCAGTGGCCCTGGATACCATTGCTCCTGTTCGTGTTTGTCCTCTCACTCTTTGTCCCAGGTCTCCTTGGTTTGATGAGACCTTGAGGGAGTTGAGGAGAGTTGGACGAAGGTCGGAGAGGTGCTGGCGGAGGTCCGGTCTGGATAATGACAAACTTAGTTTGATGAACCACTATGTGGTCTATTAATCTGCAATCTCTCATAAGGAGGCAGAATTCCTGTCCCGGGAGATTGCGGCTGCACAGAATAGACTGGCTCAGCTCTTCCGAACCATGGACAGACTGTGCAATCCAGTCTATCTTCAGCCCGGAAGAGCCTTTTCTCAAGAACGGTGTGAGGAGTTTGCTCTCTTCTTTGCAGATAAGGTTGCCAAAATCAGATCGGATGTCCGCTCGACCCTCTCCAATGGGAGTTGTGATGGTTGGCAGGAGATGTCGGATGCCCAGTTTGCATGGCCTGACTTCAGCCTCCCCACAATCAATGACATTGTGATGATCATCCAATCACTGCGTCCGACCAACTGTGATTTGGACCCAGGCCCCACGCGTCTCTTAGTGGATTGTGTGGATAAAATCGGCCCAGTCCTTGCTGTGATAGTCTGGAGGTTCTTGGAGAGGGGGATATTTCCAGATCCTCTTAAGGAGGCTGTAGTTAAGCCTCTTTTGAAGAAGCCGTCTTTGGACCCAGATTGTCTAGCAAATTACAGGCCTGTCTCTAACTTACCCTTTGTGGGTAACGTTATTGAGAAGGTGGTTGCAGCACAGCTGGATGATCATCTGACCAACAACAATGTCTATGATTCTCTCCAGTCTGGATTTAGGAAAAGGCATAGTACCGAGACAGCACTGGTTCTGGTACTAAATGACCTCCTAATAGCGAGAGATCGAAGGACCTGTTCTATCTTGGTTCTTCTTGACCTCTCTGCAGCGTTTGACACTGTGGACCATGGGGTGCTACTGGAGCATTTGCGGTCTATCTGTGGACTGTCTGGTACAGTCCTCAGGTGGTTTCGATCTTACCTCGAGGGTAGGACTCAGAGGGTGGTGTCTGGAATTTTTTCCTCGGCATCAGTCTCTCTATCCTGCGGGGTACCGCAGGGTTCCATTTTGGCACCCATGTTGTTTGCAGTGTATATGCTGCCATTAGGAGCGATTGTTAGATGATACGGTCTGGGTTTTCATTGCTATGCAGATGATACCCAGCTGTATATGTCTTTTGTGCCCGGCCAGGAGGCTGCCATTTCGGTATTTAACAACTGTCTTGCTGAGATCCAAGACTGGATAAATGGGAGTTGGCTGCAGTTAAACCCTGAAAAAACTGAGGTGCTGGTTGTGGACAAGGGTCGCTGTGAGGTGGGTTTGTTAGCTGAATCACCCTCGGGCTTATGGCTTGGGGTGTCCAGCTGATGACCCTGCAGACCAGGTGCGGAACCTGGGCGTTGCATTTGACGACTGTCTGACTTTTAAATCTTAGGTGTCAGCGGTGGTCAAAACCTCTTTTTATCATCTGAGGAACATCACCTGGTTGAAACACTTGGTTCCTCCAGAGGATCTTCCAACGTTGGTCCACGCCTTCGTTACCTTATGTCTTGACTATTGCAATGCCCTTTACCTGGGGCTATCGGGGGTTGAACTTCGCCGTCTGCAGCTAGTGCAGAATGCGGCAGCCAGGCTGTTGACTGGATCTTCTAGGTCTAGTCATATAATGCCTGTGCTCCGCGGACTGCACTGGTTGCCAGTTTATTGGCGAATCACCTTCAAGGTCGGTTTGCTGACCTATAAAGCCCTACGCGATCAGGGACCTGCTTACCTGAAAGAGCTCCTCTGTCCCTACTGTCCCCGCGCTCTCTCCGATCCACTGACGAGGGATTGCTAGAGATTCCCAGGGTCTGTTTACAAACTTCAGGGGCAAGATTGTTTAGTTTTATGGCCCCGACCCTGTGGAACTCTCTACCTCGTCAGGTGCGAAATTGCCCGACTGTCCAAAGCTTTAAGGGAGCTTTGAAAACACATCTTTTTTTTTTTTACCTACTTAGGGATAAAATCATTCCTGACTTTGATAAAATCTGGGAAATCAATCTCCAACCCTTACTTACAGATATTAAAACAAATCTAAATAAATGGAAAAATTTAAACCTATCTCTTCTCGGTAAAATAGCTGCTATAAAAATGAATACTACACCTAAAATTCTCTATCTATTTTCTTGTATCCCACTTAATATCGCCCCTCTATTACTTCATAAAATCATCAAAATGGTAGGAGATTTCTTATGGGAAGGCCATGTGCCTAGGTTTAACCGTGTTAAATTACGCTCTCATTGGTCTCAAGGCGGTTTTGGACTACCTTGGTTTGCGGCCTACCTCTGGGCATTCAGAGCCTCTCAAACTATTAAATGGTTTTCTAAACCTAACTATAACTCAGCATTATGGCTTGATATGGAAGCTTTCTTATCTCCAGGACGAGTACCCAATAGCTTTATATACTCTACTTCAAATTCTAAAATAAATAAACATCCCACAATTAAAACATCTACTTACTATTGGTTTAGATTGCATAAATGGCTTAAAACAGATCCCACCCCTATATCTTATACACCCATATGGGGAAATCCAAAAATCACCTTAGAGAACAAGCTCATATACTATAATTCCTGGAAACAAAAGAATATATATTTTTGAAGGATATTCTAGACGATAAAGGTAACATATTAGACTATTTTGGTAATTTGAAAGCAAAATGGCATATTTCCAAAAATGAATTCTGGAAATACTTGTAAATTCGTTCTGCTATACTTCATATTACTCAACAAACCACTAAACCTCTAATAACCTCTTTATATATTAACTCATGGATTAATACCTCTTCTGGTCTGGTCAGTAAGATTTATAAACTAATTAGAGATGTATTACTGAACCAATCTATTTCGGCCAGAAACAAATGGAATGCGGCATTAAAAGATAATATATCTGACTCCCAATGGGATGAATGCTGGAAATCTTGCCATAATACCTTTAGAGATGTATGCAGTATGCTTATACAATACAAGATTTTACACTTATGGTATAGAACTCCTTCACATTTGCATAAGATGGGTTTACTATCTAGCAATAACTGCTGGCGTTGCAATTCACTGAATGGAGATCTTTTACACACATTATGGTCATGCAAACCAATATATAGATTATGGCAATCTATCTATAATCTAGCATCTAAAATTATTGGCCGTTATATTCCATTTGAACCTAAATTTTGTTTACTAGGAGTTATAGATAAAAATATAAAGCTAGCACAATATCAGCATAAATGGCTATGTATCCTATTTATGCAGGTTAAGAGATTGATACTAATGCGTTGGAAATCTCAGCTAATACCGACCGTGTCTGACATTTTGAACAGCCTAACTCATACTGCCTCTTTGGAACGGATATCATACTTGATACAAAACCGACTCAATGAGTTTTATTTATGTTGGCAAGACTATTTAAACTTTCTTCAGAAGTAGAGATGATATTTTACCAGACCTTCCTTCTTGGTATTACCTTAACATGAATACCCTTATATATTTATCCTTCCATGCAACTCCTATAGTTGGTTATAAAAACACATGATTAAATTAATCTGAATCTTATAATATTTTTTTATTTTTATATACAGTACAGGTATCTCATTTTACTAATTTAATACCTTATATATCTAATCCTTTTCTGTCAAGGTAGACTGTTTAACACAATATGTTAACTGTTTTATAAGGTGTTAATATGTAGCATTACGTATACCTTATACCATACAATATATGTGCATATACTCTCAATATACCATGTACTGTACTGTACTGTACTTTCTAAATGGAAAATAACTTAATAAACAATTTAACTGTAAAAAAACATATCTTTTTAGCAAAGCTTTTAATGATTTATGACTGCTTTAGTGTTGTTCTAATTATTTATTGTTTTATGTACTTGTACAGGCGCCTTGGTTTTAAGAAAGGCTCCTTATATAAATAAAGAATGAATGAATGAATGAATGAATGAATGTGGAGGGCATTGACGCTCTGCAGTGATTATGCTGTGAATTCTGTGTCGATGTCAGTCAACATGGACACTCAACATTAATTCTTAGTATCATGTTCTGTAGCTGGTGACACAGTACACGGTGCTGTCCATGGCTCCAGATATGCCACATAGGGCTGACCAATGGGATGAGTCCTCCAGCTAATCAGCTAAGTGATCCAGTAACTGCATTTTGCAGAGTCATTGTAAAGACTATGGCATATTAATGTTTAGTGAGAAACAGTAACCCAGTTGGCTGGCAGAAATTTAAGGCAAGGACAATCCAACTAAAAAATTTAGAACCATGTGTCACTGCTACTGAAAAACTCTGCCTTTCACTGTTTCTCAGTGTACCTGCAGATGAAGTTCCTCACTTTCCCTGTTTCAAGCTGCACCCTTCCTACATTTGTTTTCTGCTCTACTTTTTACCATGACAGCCACAGTCCCCTTTCAACAATACATTCACCACATGACGCCTTAGTGCAGTGAAATGTTAAACCAATGTTAAGACAACTACTTGCTTGTCCTGTCACCTGAAGCCTGCAAATGGCATTCTACCTTATAATTACAAGTTTGTGCATGTCTGTGACTACAAGTATGTGCTCATGTGCTGGTAAAAGTTTGTCAGTTGAACTTCAGTAACCTAGATAGACAATGCAGTTATCCCATGACATGTTTCTTTCTTACTTTACTGTTTTTCAACTCATCTAAGAACCAGTAGGTACAGGTACCTGTCTTCAGTGGTGACCAGGGAGAACTGAGGAGGTAATGTGAGTTGCTTGCAGGTACCGGCACCCTGCGCCATCCATGACACAGATGTCCCCTATTTGGGAATAGACTTGGGAAGGCAGAGGGCTGGCTGGGGGTAAAGGATTGAACATCCTAGGGATGGCTCTTCTTCTCCTGATGGGGGGGGGGAGGTCCTTGGCTGTTCAGTGCAAGTTGAACCACTGCTGGAGGCTATGTATCTGGCAGCTAGTGGTGCAGATATCTCTCAGGAGGCATGCGGATGCAGGTGTCATTGCATGCAGTGCCTACTTTTGTGTTAATGGCGTCAGAAAAAAAAAACTGTCCTAGATAAGTGATGCCCTGCACGCCATTGTCCCTGCTGCCAACGTTATTTGGCGGGGTACACAGCGTGTTGAAAGCCAGGGCTTGCCTACAGTGTCCGTTATGGGGGGTGGTGCCCACCAGACAATGCCACCCAGGGCGGTAAGCATGAGTATTATGGGACAGTGAAGGGGCAGGGTCTGAGCTCATTGGTGACTGGACCAAGAAGAATATGGAAATTGAAAAAAGAAACTTTCTCAGAGACATGCAATATGCAAATGGAGGTTGTAGGAATGAAACACAGGTACCTGTATGTCTGCTGGTGATTTCTAGGTCATTCTCAGCTTAGAGACTTTGTGTATGCAATACTTGATGAGGTAGAACTGCAAGTGACTGACAACAAGGCGACTCAAGAATGGTTGACTGTGGCCACACCTCCACCACTCACGGCCAACTTTGAGAAGACAGACAAGCAGCAGGCCATCAAGACATGACAGCAGCACCACCATTTCAGCAATGCTTATCAGTAACACTTGAGGAAGAAACCAGCATACAACCCAGTTTATTTACATAAATGAACACCTACTGTTCCTGGACTATGAAACATTTTGTCCTTTACACTGTAACCATAACTTGTCACATGATTTTCACTGCTACCTGCAGCATCACACCAGACTGGTGTTTTTGAATGGGTTAAATGACTGATGAAATGGACTTACTGTTGTGCATACTGATGATAAAAACCAGATCTGACCTCAGACTATATACCGTGAAATATGAGGACTGTGTGTACAAGGTCGATGCTGAACTCAGTACTTCCATAGTTAAACTGGCAACATGTCAGCAATGGACTTGTCTGCAGGATGCTGGGGAGAAGGAGCATAGATACATAGATGATGATGGAAGAACTTTTTTTTTTTGAAATTTAATAAGCTTTATTGTTAATGAACTTGTACAGTCAAATTATAAGTTACATGGCATGAAAAGACCAAATGTCACTGAGAAATAGCTGCACAAGCAATACATACATTCCCTCCCTCCACCCCCATTAACATTTCCCTCCCCTAAGATACCAAGGCATACAAATAAAGGGGGTTCCTTATCTTGGGTGTACAATGAATGTGAAAAGATGGAAGAAAATTTAATGAGACTCAACTCATGTCCCCTGTCATGCACATAACTGTGATACTTTGAATGGCAACTTCTCTGTAACTAGGTTGTCCTTCACTGTTGAGTAACTGTGCCCCCCTTTACCTATCCCTTCTTTCTGTAGTCTAGTAATTTTTTCTGCAAGTGACACCTCCACTCGCAGGCTGTTGCATTCATCTATCAACATATCTGTGGACAAGTACTTCCTCACATGAACTGTGAATTTCTCTCAGTAAGGTTTCCTCACATGCCCGACAGACCTAGAGTGTGTCTTTCCCTGTGAAAATAGAATTGTCATGTCATCTATCTCCCCACTGTCTCTCATGGAGTACATATTGAAGTCTTTCAGGATGGACTCATGGTTCTTGAAGTATTATCCTTGCATCATCTTGGTTGCCCTCACCCAAACTGTCTCCATCAAGCGTGTGACCTTAATTAGAGAGGGTCAACAGAAGTGGATCCTGTACTTGATGTGTTACGTCACAAAAGTCCTAAGTAGTGGAATTCTGACCTCAGTGGTACAGCTAGTGATACCCATGTGTATGCATCATAGCATCCTGCTTAAGTTTCCTGCTGACATGTCGTAGTGACTCCGTGCCTTGAGGTCATCCCAGATGATAACTCCTAGGTTCGGTTACTTATTGGAACATTTCAAGTCTTCCCCACCCTAGCTGATTGGTTATTCCTGTGTTTTTGTGTCCCATCTGTATGCTAGTGCATTCAGAGCCAGCCTTAGGGGGTTGCAAACTGTGCATTCGCACAGGAGCCCCAACAGCAGAGGAGTCCACAAAAAAACTCAGCTGTCCAGTTGGCTCCTTCTTCCTGGTTCTGTATGTACTAATTTAAGTAAAGTGCAAAAAAGGCTCAAAATTAGCTTAAAAGGAAGCTTAAAAGGAGAGGCCATGATAGGGATGAAGATGTTCCTTGGGAGCTTTGCGACTTCTGATATGGGGCACCAGCGAGGAGGTTCGCACAGGGCCCTGAAATAGCTAGGGCCAGCTCTGGGTGCAGTACTTCTCATTAAATATCAGCTGCCACTCCCATGAGCAGTTCTCTAGGTTGTGTGGATGTCTACTCATTATTAAACCACCCCCTGACATTTTCACCCTGTGGCACAGGTTTGTATCATTTATGAGCTTGAACATTGTGCCTTGCTGAGCCCCGGTGATGTCACTTATACAGATGTTGAAGATGAGTGCAGCAAACACTGATCCATGTGGAACCCCAGCACTTACTTTACCCTTTGTGGGGTGACATTCATGTACCACCATCATCTGAGTCATGCTCTGAAGCCAGTTCCTCACCCACCTCACCACTGTCCCACACATACCCATGCTTCCAAGCTTGTTTAACAGGCGTTTATGCGGCACAGTGCCAAAGTCCTTAGTGAGGTAAAGCAATGCAACATCCACTGCTCCCCCATTCTTGCACCTCCCTTGACACCCAGTTGAAGACATCAAGGATGTTAGTCCAGTATGACCTCCCTCCAGTTAACCCATGTTTCCTGGGGTCCTCAACAACAATGGCAACCATGTGAAGTAGTAATCATTCCTTCAGTGATGATTCCATGATCTTCCCCGATGCAGAGGTCAGAGTGACTGGCCTGTACTTTTGCATCTTATCCCTGTTGCTGCTTTTATATAGGGGGATAACATTAGCTTTCCACCTCTAGTTCCATTGACCTGATGCTTCGGTTACAAATGGTTTCAGCAACCACCACCTGTAACTCCATAAGAACCCTGTGGTGCACCCCATCTGCCCATAGCCTTATCAGGTCTCATTCTTTCCTGTTCCTGTTTGACCGTCTCCCATGTAAAAGAACTTCCATTTCCGTGCCCTTCCTAGTCTTCCTTCTCCCTTCTGGTCCATTCCCAGCCCCTCTTCTGTAAACATAGATACATAGATACATAGATACACAGACAGTGTCAGCAGATAAGGGCCTATGGCCCACCCAGTCTGCCCATTTGAGCTTGTAAGTTCAGTTTATGTTTTCCTAGAAGTCTGTTGCCCCTTACCCCTGACCTCTAGAATTCCTTTATGTCTATCCCATGCATTCTAAATCCATGATTGTTTCAGCCCCACCGCTTCCTCTGGCAGGGTGTTCCACTTGTTCACCACCCATTCTGTGAAGAAATTCTTCCTCGTTTCCTCTGAATTGTCCTCCTCCAACTTCACCCCATGCCCTCTAGTCCTGGAACATATTTTCACTTAAAAATAGTGTATTCCCTGCACCCTGTTCCTCCCTGTAAGATACTTGTATGTCTCTACCATATCCCTCTCCTCCTCTCCTCCAGGAGTACTGTTCAGTTCCTTCAACCTGTCCTCATAGGACTTGTGATGCAATCCATGTACCATCTTTGTTGCCCTCCTCTGAACCTTCTCTACCCTGTCTATGTCCTTACATAGGTAAGGTCTCCAGAACTGTACACTGTACTCCAGGTGGGGCCTCACTAGTGTCTTGTATAGTGGAATTATGACCTCCTTTTCCTGCTGGTGATGCCCCTCCCATGCATCCCAGCATCCTATTTGCTTACCTGCTGCCTTGTCACACTGTTTCCCTACCTTGAGGTCACTCAGAGATGATAACCCCAAGATCCCTTTCCTGCTTGGTGCATGCTATATCCTCACCCCAAATGACATATGTGCCAGGGTTTTGTGCCCCATATGCATTATCTTGCACTTCTTTGCATTGAATTTCAACTGCCAAACCCCTGACCATTCTTCAAGTTTCTGCAGGTCCTTCTCATTCTGTCTACACCCTCTGGTGTGTCTACTCTGTTACAGAGCTTTGTGTCATCAGCGAATAGTGAAATTCTGCCTTCTAGGTTCTGCGCAATGTCACTGATGAAGATGTTGAATAGGACCGGTCCCAGCACTGATCCCTGTGGTACCCCACTAGTCACTCTTCCCTCTGTGGAGTGACAACCATTTAACACCACCCTCTGTGTCCTGCCACCCAGCCAGTTACCTACCCACCACACTACTGTCCTGCCCACACCCATGTTCCCCAGTTTGTGTAATAGTCTTCTATGTGGCACAGTGTCAAAGGCCTTGCTGAATTCCAGATAGGCCATATCCACTGCCCTCCCCTGATCCACCTCCCTAGTTACCCAGTCAAAAATCCAATGAGGTTGGTCTGACGCGGCCTCCTTGGTGAAACCATGCTGCCTTGGGTCCTGTAGTCCACTGACAACCAGATGTTCCACCAATCTCTCCTTCAGTAGTGCTTCCATGATCTTCCCACTACTGAGGTGAGGCTGACTAGTCTGTTTCCCCACTTCCTCTTTGTTCCCACTTTTGTATAAGGGGACTACATCTGCTATCCTCCAGTCTTTGGGTACCTCCCTGTTTCCAGTGATCAGCTAAACAGGATAGCCAGAGGTTCAGCCACCACCTCTCTTAGTTCTTTAAGGACCCTGGGTGCACCCCATCTGGCCCCATTGCTTTATCAACTCTTATTACTTCAGTTCCTTCAGGACCCTTTCTCGTGTAAAGGACTTGTGTCCATTTCTGCACCATTCTTACCCTTGTACTCCCTTCAGACCCATTACCCCCCTCTTCACAGTAAAGACTGCGTAGAAATACCTGTTCAATATGTCAGCTTTACTGTTGTCATTCTTCACGCGGCCCCCATCCTCCCCCTTCAGTCTCGCTATCCCTCCCTTTACCTTTCTTTTTTCACTTATGTACCTGTAAAAGGTTTTGTCCCCTCTACCCACTGATTTTGCAATGTGTTCTTCTGTCTGAGCTTTGGCTACGCTTACTGTCCTCCCTGCCTCCCTTTGCTTCTCCTGGTACTTCTCCCTATCCCATTCTGCCTATGTCTTTTTGTATTGCCTGAATGCAATCTTTTTGGCTTTCACTTTCTTGGCTACCTCTTTGGAAAACCATAATGGTCTCCTCTTCCTTTTCCTCTTGCTAACCTACTTAATGCATACTTCTGTTGCTCTTGTAATCCCCATTTTAAATACTGCCCACTGTTCCTCAACCCCTGATTCCTGCCCCATTCCCCTTAATGCCTCTTTCAAGTACCTCCCCATTTTCCCAAAGTCTGCCCCCCTAAAATCCAGGATACATGTTTTTGTGTGGTTTGGTTTTGCTCTTTCTGTGATTTCAAACCACAATGACTGGTGGTCACTGTTCCCCAGGTGCTCCCCCACTGTTACCCCCATCACACTGTCCCTGTTTGTGAGCACAAGGTCCAGTATTGCCTTCTGCCGAGTTGGTTCCATGACCAGTTGCTTGAGGAAGGCACCCTGAACAGTAAGAAAAAGTATCTGCTGGGAATGGCTGTTTTCTGGCTGTCATCCTCTAACCTACAGTACCCCTGTCCTGATCATTCCACCTCAGTATCCCCACTTCGCATTACTTTTTCAAGTGATGTGTCTAAGAAAGGTATAGTCAACAATCAACACTGATTTATCAATGCACCCCTCCATTCGTGCCTTGTCCTCCATCGCTGCCCTCCCTGCCATCCCATTTTTCACCTGGAACCACTCCCTGTCTCCTTATGCTTGTGTTTCATTGGACTATCAAATGCAAGATTTTTTGTATTCACATTATTAGCTACCTCCCTTGAATACCACTATGGACTCCTTGGCATTTCCCCTTGATAACCTTCTGTCTCCATCAATTTTTCGCCTCTGGTAAGCCTGATTTGTGTCACAGTACCATGTTTTTTGCTTCACCTTAACTATTAAAACTGTTGAAATAATTCTGTGTTCACATTGTTTGTTTTTATGACTTCTGAGGCACATGGACAACACAGTGAGGCCACTGCCTGGGAACTGTGACACAGCACATCTCTATCAGCACGGACAGTTTTTTATATCAACAAGCAACCTCAACTGCTAGGACTGAAATTGTTCCTAGTCATAATACAGCACTTTACTGCAACACATACACTGATCTGTCTGTGGATGCCTATACAGTATGTCCCACAGTGCATAAGCCTTGATGATTGTGTATGTGACAAAACTTCTCTTCAGATAAAAAATACTCTTCAGATAATTGTAGGCTGGGTATGAAGCACTTGATAATAAAACTAGTCATCAGTTGACTGAATGCATGTGTTGCACCTTATCCTGTAAATTCCATTTGAAAAATTACCTCTCACAGGGGAAATGCATGAAGGGAAAAAATGCATACAGGTGACAGTCAGGCACATCTCAGTATTATGATGGAAAAATACAGAGTGAACAGAGCTGGGGCATGTGTTACGCAATTGTAACATGCATGAGGATACTAGCAAGACAGACAGGAACTGTCATTGAAAAGTGCAGCAGGTGTTGCTGCTGTCACTGTATGTGGCAGGCCATTACATGATTTTGTGTCTGGAATGGCGAACCTGTTGCAATTGTCAAGTGCACATTTTCCTTGTATGTTGTTCTTTATGTCACCTTCTCTAACCAGCAGTCACCTTGCATCAGGGAGCACTAGGCTATGTGCATCCATCCTAGCTCCACAGCTGTTAACTCCTCCAGGGTACTGGTGGACCAAACCCCATTGCACCAGCAACTTGACCCACCAGGCAGTGAGGGAAGAGACCACCTTTCGCCAGCCCCCAGTCTATCAGTGTCTTTCTTGGGCAGTCCATCTGAAGGAGTGAGAGGCATGCTTAAGAAGTGTTTGGACAGTGGGGTCCTGTGTACCGATGAGTGGTGTGGTGGTTTTCCAGCTTTTGGTCCTTCCCTTGGGCACCACCATTCAAGGAGATACAAAGAGGCTGGTCATGTTGAAACATGCAGCCACTCCAGATCACAGCCTATGTCCTCGCTCCAGAGTTTCTGCGGACCTGCTGTGCCTCCACCCATGGTCACCCAGGTTGGCGTACAGCAACGGGACTTGCAGCACTACTCCCCAGAGGAGGAAAGCAGCTGTTCGCATGCTGGATCCTCCTACCACCAACTGTCCATCCAGTAACCTGATATCGCTAGTGATCCCTGGTCACTGTCATTGCAAGCTGTTGCACTACCGCTACACCATCTGGATAGCCCTCAAGTACACATTTTCAATAAACTTACCATCAGTTCACATTCTGAAAGCCAGTATACTCTGCAGAGGGCCACCTTCGCCTTATGGCCAGTACAACACAAGTGGGAAGGATCACTCTAACATGGCGCCCCAGCCATCCCCAGCACCATCTTGTGAAGCATCTGTATGCCAGGAAATGGTTCCTCCTGTGAAAGAAACAGAAAAGAAGGCATGCCTTAATTTCATACATGCAAACCATCATAAAATGTTTATCAGTGCATTAGTCCATGCACTAACACCTCCTCACCATTAACCAGATGTGATGAGCACAGTAATTCAGCAACCATGTTTAGAACAAGATAACAGAGTCATAATCCAATCCTTTACTGTGCTGTAATCCAAGGCACAGAGCCCTTAATCAACAGCATTTGGAAGTCCTACAAGACAGAGTTTATATATGATCAGGTTAGCGGACGACAGTATTGAACAATACACAGACAGAGGGACCACAAAGTGGCATAACTTTCCTTGCATGAATGTCTCAGGCATGCAAGCAATCATATAATCATGACATCATCCAAGTGTTGATTACATACACTGTCAAGGACTGTCCTTTCACAGAATGAAAACAGTGTGACAGCTTGTTTTACTGATTTTTTGCAAAGCGTTCTACCTCTATATCACTGTGCTGACAGGTGATTTGAGCAGTCTGTATGCAGGCACCATACCACCTAATAAGTTTTTAGCTGTGGTGTTTCAAAAGCACACTGGTTATCCACTTAAGTGTGGCTACCAGCACCAGTAATGAGAAGACACAGCAATCTGCCTCAGCCTGCAGCCAACTGTACAGCATGTGGTGTCACTGTAGTGGTAGTCTTGGAAGACACAGTGATGAGGCATTATGTAATTTACCATGATTGTGCAGTGGAGGTGCCAATGTGCCATCACATCAGGACTGGAAAAGTGAACACCAGCATCACATGTGTAAACATCTGAAGTAGCATGCCTATTTTACAGTTGGCCCAGTTTGTCACACACAAAGTCCACCACATGTCTTCAATGGGTTGGAAGCACTGAACACGCAAACCACAAATTCTGAGAGGTGTCCACAGAATTGTCATTTGACCTCCCTACAGCCAATCCTGTGAGGCCACATGAAATGTACACAAAAGGGGTCATCATTGATGCGGCCAGTAGCACCACTGCTGTTGTGACACCCATTTATTGAATGCATGTCAGTGTGATGTCAATAGGCAAGCAACCATACGTACTCATTCACTGGGAAATTCTGACATCCGTGATATTGATGGTACTCAGCCAAAGACTGACTTTGATTTGTCTGTTGGAAGCTGAGAACCTTGCTACACTGCAAAGAACAAACTATAACGCCATTTAGGACCTGGAAACCTGGTAAGGCATAATATTATTGGGGACTTGTTAAGAAGGGGAGCTACGCTTTCTACAAAAAGTTTCATTTTTTTTCCTTATTGGCATTAAGCAGAGAATTGCAGGATTCCATTAAAACTGTAGTAATTTTATATCCAGAGGGAGTGAGATACAACTGAATTTGCTTGATTCCTGGGGTTGAGACCTAGGATTTGGAAGGATATTTTTGCAACATTTTAAAAGTGTCCTGCTGGCTGAGGAGTGAGTTCATTTTTATCCCTGGATGCAGTAGAGTGGTTTGTGTAGGAGCAGTGGTCTAGTAAATTGTGGTGTTAGTTGAATTACTATAAAGGGCAGTACTCACCAGGGTGGTGGAGCAGTTGTGTATTTGATTGTTTCTAACAGTCACCAGTGGCTGTGGACTACCCACCCACCCTTCCCACCCCCACCCCCCAGGCATGGCATTTCCTTTATAGCCAAAGTTCTGACATCACTTCACCCAACAGGTCTCGAGGCAGAAATGTCATATTCTTAATAACCCAGCACAATGCATAAAGGGTAGGTACACACCACAAATAATAATAATAATAAAAAAAATACATATATATATATATATTACATATTGTATATTATAAGGGAGAGGGACATGTGGGGAGTGATGCAATGCACTGGCTGTGGGGCAGCAGTTTCCGGGAGACATTCTGGAAACTGTGTTGCTGTCCTATTTACAGGCAACTGTCAGCTCTGAGGGAGGAGGTTGCCCACCTCCAGGCTGAACTAGCAAGGACTAAGGAGGCCTCCCTCACCCAAAGAGCACCACTGCCACAACCACTGCCTCAGAGGTTGCCAAGTATGAAGAGTAGTTGGACCACAGTGGGTTCTGGGAGGGTGGTGGACCAGAGGCGAAGCCCCCAGTTGTACCTCTACACAAATCATATGCCATTCTGACAGAGCAAGGTTCTCTACGATGGCACCCTCAGTGGAGACCCAGAAAAATGCTGAGGACATCCACAAGGGAGACCCACAAAAGGGTGGCAAGGGACACCACATGGGAAGGAAACAGCTTCTGATAGGGGACTCAATTGTTGGGGGGATAAAACTGGGGAAGGGAGAGGAGAAGGAAGTAAGGTGCCTGCCTGGTGCCATGGCTTGGAGGGACAGGAAGAGAATCCTCAGGATTGCAGAAGCAGCATTACAGGAGAGGGAACTAGATATCATTGTCCACCTTGGGACAAATGACATAGCTAGGCATGGGATCAGTACAGTGCAGAATGAATTTGTGGAGTTGGGGAGGGGCCTCAGATGGGTAGCAAGCATGGTAACCTTCTCAGAGGTGCTGTCAGTCCATGGCAGGGGTGAGGCTAGGGTACTGCACACCATGCAGTTTAATGAATGGTTGCAAAACCGGTGCAGAGCACAGGGCTTTGGCTTCATTGGGGACTGGGGGTCCACCTGGAGAGATAAAGGTCTATACTGGCATGATGGTCTGCATCTGTCCATGAAGGGAACCAAGCTCCTAGGTGACAGGTTTAAATGCTTCCTTGGCAAGCTTTTAAACTAGCCAAGGGGGGAGGTGCTGATAAGAGGCAGGAAATTTCAAGCCTCCCCCCACAAAACATGGCAGGTAGTAAGGTAAAGACTGAGGTACAGAGCTCAACACAGGGCAGAACAGGGGTAAATGGAAAAATAGACAAGGGCAATAAGAGCAGGGATGGGGGAAAAAAGGATAAAGCCAACATTAAATTTAGGGCAATGAGTACCAATGCCCGTAGTCTGGGAAACAAGCTTCCTGAGCTAGTAGCCCTGATGGAAGATAAATAATTGGATATTGTGGCAGTCACAGAAACATGGTACACAAGAGAACCATGACTGGGATGTCAACATACCAGGTACAATCTACAGAAGGGACAGGGAAGGTAAAGAGGAGGTGGAGTAGCTCTATACATAGGGAAGAGATCAAAGCTACAGAACTAAAAAGTAAAGGAGGAGGACAAGAGGCACTCTGGGTCACCTTGGAGACAGGGAATGGCATCACAATCCGCACAGGGTTGTATACAGACCCCCATCTCAAGGGAGGAAATGGACAAAGAAAATGATAGAGGACTTTCTTAAATGGCTGAAAAAGGGAGATATTGTTGATGGGGACCTGAATATGCCAGATGTTAACTGGATGACATATACTGCAGCCACATCCAAGAGCAGGGTCATTCTCGATGCCCTGCAGGGGGAAGGCCCTAGACAGCTAGTGTTGGAACCCACTCGGGAGGGAGCAATACTAGACCCGGTACTCTCAAATGGAGAGAGGATCCGAAATTTAGAAGTCAGTAGACATCTGGGAACGAGCAATCACAGCACAGTGTGCTTCACAATGAGCATAACCATGGAGATAAGCCATACAAAAACAAGGATACTGGACTTTAGAAGGGCTGACTTTGGCAAAATGGGTGAATACCTGAAGAATGCACTAGCAAATGGCCAAAAAGAAGGGGTGGAAGAACAATGGAGAAAAATCAAAACTGCCATCATAGAGGCAACAAGCCTTTGTGTGAAGCAAATAAAGAAAACAAAGCAGAGTAAAAAACCACTATGGTTCTCAAAAGAGGTGGCAGGGAAGGTTAAGGAGAAAAAGGCTGCATTCAAAAAGTATAAGGAATCACAGAAGGAGCACAACAGGGTACTGTATCAATTAAAGCAGAAAGAAGTAGGGAAGGCAGTCAGAATAGCAAAGGCCCAAACCGAGGAAAAAATAGCCAACTCAGTTAAGAAGGGGGATAAAACGTTTTATAGGTACATTAGGGAGCATAGAAAGGTTAAGGGAGGAATAGTGAAGATTAATAAAGGAGAGGGGAGGTGGGCAGAGGAAGACAGTGAAAAGGCAGAGATACTGAATGAATACTTTTGCTCAGTATTCTCAAAAGAAGATGACGAGGAGTTACCTAAACCAGACAATAGAAGCACTCTGGGTAGGGGGGTTGACACCAGTCCATTCACAGAAGAAAGAGTCCTGAAAGAACTCCTAAAACTCAAGGTGGACACAGCAATGGGGCCTGATGGGATTCACCCCAGAATCCTAAAAGAACTAAGGGAGGACCTAGTTCAAGTTCAAGTTTCAAGTTCAAGTTTATTGCAGGAAAACTCCATTGAGCAAGCTCATTGACAAGGAGGTCCTGTGACATAAACACTTAAAGTACAAACACAGATAGGTAATAACAGTATATACATGAAATACACGTTACATGATGCAGGCTGGATATACATACAAGGGTACCACACAGGGTGACCGAAGGTGGTAAACATTGATATGAGACAGGGAAGCGACTTATAGGTCGCATACTGATAAATGAAACATGATGACTGGTGTGATTAGATGTAATCAAATCAAATCAAATCAAATATACAGTATTTTGGTGACACCACTGACCACGCTTTTTAACAAATCATGGCAGGATAGGGTGGTACCTGAGGACTGGAGGAGGGCAGATGTGATTCCCCTTCACAAAAGTGGGAGCAAGGCAGAAGCAGGAAACTACAGACCTGTAAGTTTGACCTCAGTGGTAGGAAAATGATGGAATCACTCTGAAAGAAAGAATTGTTGAGTACCTAGAGGCCAGCGGGGCAGGACCCAAAGCAGCATGGATTTACAGCAGGAAGGTCATGTCAGATGAATCTAATTGATTTCTTTGACTGCATTGACCAAAGTAATAGACCAGGAGAGGCTATGGATATGGCCTACCTAGATTTTGCAAGGCATTTGACATAGTCCACACAAAGATTAATAATCAAGTTAGCCAGCCTGGGAGTGGGTCCCAGGGTGGTAGCCTGGTAGCAAACTGGCTGGACAACAGGACACAGAAGGTACAGTGAATGGAACACATTCCAAGAAAGGGGGTTACTAGTGAGTACCTTAGGGCTCAGTACTGGGTCCAGTCCTCTTTAACATCTTTATAGGTGACATTGCAGAGGGTCTAGAGGAAAGGTATGCTCTTTGCAGATGACACAAAGATCTGTAACAGAGTTGATACACAAGAGGGGTAGAAAAGATGAGAAGGGACTTGGCAAGGTTGGAGGAATGGTCAGACATATGGCAACTTAGATTCAGTGCAAAGAAGTGCAAAGTAATGCACCTGGGAAACAAAAACCCAGGAGAAGAGTACACAATAGCAGGGGAGGTACTAACAACAACAAAAATGGAAAGGGACCTGGGGGTAGTCATATCAGATGACCTACAGTAAAGGTTGGTAAGCAATGTGAAAAGTCGGTAAGGAAAGCCAGGGGGATACTAGGATGCATAGGAAGGGGCATCACAAGTAGAAAAAGGGAAGTGGTTATCCCTCTATACAGACAGTTGGTGAGACCCCATCTGGACTACTGTGTGCAGTTTTGGAGACCTCATCTACGCAAGGACATAGACAGGATGGAAGCAGTCCAGAGGAGGGCAACTAAAATGGTGCAGGGTCTGCTGCAGAAACCATATGAAGATAGACTGAGAGTGCTTAATATGTACACTGTTGATGAAAGGAGGGACAGGGGGGACATGATAGAAACTTTCAAGTACCTCAAGGGAATCAACAAAGTCCAGGAGGGTAGCATCTTTCAGAAAACGAGATGCGTAAGAACAAGGGGGCACAATTTAAAGATAGAGGGGGGACGGCTCAGGGGTAATGTGAGGAATTTTTTTCACAGAGAGAGTGGTGGATACATGGAACCACCTTCCTGAGGAGGTCGTTGGGTCTAAAACAGTGGGGGAATTCAAACATGCATGGGACCGACATAAGGCAATTATAGTGGGGGGTTGCAGGAAGTAGGCTGTTGGTTAACTAGAATCTGCAACTTATCCAGTAGGTAGGGAAATGGGCAGACTGGGTGGGCCAAGTGGTCCTTATCTGCTCTATGTTTCTATATTTCTAAAGCAATTTCAAGAACCCACTGACCATAACAAACGTCTGGAAAAACAGGATGCAGTGTTATACACTCTGGCATCAATCCAGGACCAACTGACTGCTCCGCATCATTTATCTTTTCTTCAACTCATGGGACTTCATGGCAAAATACACACTCTCTGTGGGTTTTCATCAGTTGACAAAAACCACAGCGACACCTAGGAAAATGAAAATAAAGGTAATTAGATGGCTCACCAAAGTGAAGTTTCATAACGTATAACTAATACTTCACAGCACAGGATACATGTCAGATGATGGCAGAAGCACCAAAACTTCTCAATGACGTGCAATGATGTAATGTACAATGTACAATGGGAAGCATCAGCAAAAGAAATCACACTGTGGTTGGGGGGTAGTGTTTTACATGTCAAACTACCACAGAAACTTTGAAAACACCAACAGATCAGTTTACAAATCACATGAGGGGGCACGTTTCAGCAGTAAACACTGATTTTTATTCATTTTTAGACAGTTCCCATAATAATACGGATGTGCAATGCATGACACGGCCTGTGTTCCGTGATTTACAGCAAGATTGTCTGGAGTGTCTCTAGGTTGCAGCACAATGTCTTGAAACACACCCCAAGGATGTAAACATCATATTAACACAAAACGTATTACGATTATTACCTTGACGGTAAAAAAGTACATTAAAAGACTGTGAACATACGATTCACAGGATCTTAACCACTTTTCTGTTGCAGGATTGACACTCGGTAATGGGACATTGCTGTGACCAATGAAGTGATAGGTTGTTGAATGCCCCTGCTATAGTACCATTCAGCATTCACAAAGCGGAAAACAACTATTACCTGCAGAGAAAGTAGGTACATCAGGAACAAAACTTGTGCTCTTTCTGGCCATGTGGCAGTAAACAAAAAAGAAAAGACTGCATGTGGAAACTGCGTGACACTTTCTAATTAGTATTGCCAGATATCACCACGGAACAACATTATAGCATGATGCTTGCATGTACTAGGTCATGAACATGATAATACTTTCACAGTGGAGCAGTGGTATGGGAGATGCCAATGGAACACCTTACAAAATGATCCTACAGTACCTACTGTGCCAATTGTGCAAGTTGGAAGGGCAGCCAGGTTCCAACAACCACCACATGGTGTGGTTTTGGAGTAAGACAGGGACTCAAGTAAGCCACATAATGGGAAAAGTATTCGATTTCAGGGGAGTGGATTTCAGTGAAATGTGTAGATGTTTAAGAACAGCCCTGGGGAAGAAAGAGATAATGGAAGGAGTCGAGGAAAAATAGGGGAAACTAAAAGGAGCCATATTGGAGATAACTAACCAATGCATTAGCATACTGGACCAAGGGAAAAGAAGAAGGAAACCAATATGGTTATCTGAAGAGGTGGCAGACAAAGTATGGGCTAAATGAGCAAGTATCAGGAACTAGAAGGAAAGGGAGGAGGACAGGGAGATGTACCTTGAATGTCGAAAGGAAGTAGGAAAAGCTATTAGGATAGCCAAGGCGCAGACAGAGGTGGGTTTAGCATGGACTGTGAACAATGTGGACAAGACATTCTATAGGTACATCAGCGCTAGAAGAACAAAGGGGAGGGGTTGTGATGCTCAAAGGGGAATGGGGAGAGTATAAGGTGGTAGATATAGACAGGGCCGAAATACTGAACAAATAATTATGTTCAGTATTCAGTACGGAGGGAGAGGGCAAGGAGCAAAGTTTCGGAGCAAGCGCAATGGGGGAGAGAAGTGGACACCACTCCATTCACAGTGGAGAGAGTTTTGGAGGACCTCATGAAGCTGAAGGTGGATAAAGCCATGGGGCCAGACTACATACACCCGAGGACATTATGGGAGCTGCAAAGGGAACTAGCAGAGCCTCTGGCCACCCTGTTCTCAGAGTCATGCAACACAGGCGTGATTCCACTGCTGAAAGAAAGGGTAGTGGCACACCTGGAATCCAATGGTGCCCAGGATCTAGGGCAACATGGATTCACAGCAGGAAGTTCTTCTAAAATGAATCTGATAGATTTTTTTGGATTGGGTGACTAGGAAAGTGAATCAGGGAGGGGCAGTAGATGTTGACTAGCTAGATTTCCATAAAGCCTTTGATATCATCACACACAGAAGGCTGGTTAACAATATGAGTACTCTCAGCATGAGTCATAAGGTGATAAATTGAGTTAGAAACTGGCTAACGGACAGAAGGTAGACAGTAGAGGTAAATGGGATCCAATCCGTGGAGAGAAAGGTGAACAGCAGAGTGCCACAGGGATTGGTACTGGGAACACTCCTGTTCATTGTATTCATTAGTGACATTGCTGTGGGCTGGAGGGAAAGGTCTGCCTATTTGTAGATCACACCAAGATCTGCAACAGTGTGGTTAATGAAGAACAGGTGCAGAAAATGGAGAGGGACCTAAAGAAGTTTGAAAGATGGTCAGAAGTGTGGCAACTGAGGTTCAATGAGAAAAAAAGTTGCAAGATAGTGCACCTGGACAGAAGGAACCATGGGGAGAGCTACAGGATGGGGGCATGGTGGAGTTGATGACTGTCAGCACAGAGGAAAGGGACCTTGGGGTTATCATATCTGATGACCTTAAGGTAGCAAAGCAGTGCATAAAGGCTGCAGGGAGGGTAAGTGGGATGCTGGGGTACATAGGCAGAGGTATTAATAGCAGGAGACAGGAGGTAGAGATGACATTGTATAAAACACTGGTAAGGCCTCACCTGGAGTACTGCATGCAATACTGGAGACCACACATGTGCAAGGACATAGATAAGGTGGAGGCTATCCTGAGAAAGGCAACAAAGACAGTGCATGGCTTGCACCAAAAAACATGTGAGGAGAGAGTAAGAGACCTCAATATCTAGTCACTGAAGGAGAGGAGAGGAGAGGAGAGGAGAGGAGAGGAGAGAGAAGGGGGGACATGATAGAAATGTTCAAGTAACCCAAGGGCGTAAACAAGGTGCAGGTGGAAGACTTTTTCCAAGGGAGAAAACGTACGAGAACAAGGGGGCATGATATGAAATCGGAGGGGGTAGATTAAGAGGTAATGTGAGGAAGTTTTTCTACACAGAGAAGATGGTGGGCGCTCGGAACAGTCTGACACAAAAGGTGGTGGGGCAAAACACAGAGAAGGGGTTTAAACATGCCTGGGACAGACACAAGGGAACCTTAGGTGGGGAGAGGGTGATGAAAAGTCATTGATCACTTAGGGTCAGTGGACACATACATGTATAGGGCATACGGGCAGACTGGATGGGCCTAGCAGTCCTTATCTGCACACAATTTCTATGTATTTATGTAATTATTCAGGTACAAGCACTCATCTTGTGGCACGTCACTGCAGGTTTATAACTGGTTGTGCTGACTGCTAAGTGAAAGTATGCAGGCATGATGTACGAACACTTCTTGAACTGTGGGTTGCACAGGACTCCCCAGAAACATTACTGCTTTGCACAGATCATTGATTTGTTGAAGCTCAGCATGCAAGCTTCGTAGCTGGAGAAAGAATGTGGGAAAAATGGTGACATGGAAGGGATGCGTACTCGAAACAGGAACAGGCCACATGAACATTATGTCATTCTGCTGCATGTGAGGGGAATGAATGGTGAGGAATAGTATGTGACTTGCAGGATACTGGTGCCTGACATCCTACACAATACAGGTTGTCGTGTCCCTGCTTACATATGATACACATGCTGTGTCTGGAATTTCCACTACTGCGGCAGGTGTCTCCAATAACAGTATGTCACAGGGCAGCAAACCTCTAGTATGTTGCTTGAGGTTTCATCCATGATAGTCAGCCACTCACTGCTTTGACGCACTATATTTACTGATTATGTGTTACAATGCTTATGCCCACCATGCAAAAGGGGCTGTTTTATGGGGAGAAGTGGCAGACAGAGGTGCAGACTCCAAGAGTGCAGTGTTGCTCAAGCACCCCCAGTGAAGTGTTACAAACACACACACACACACTCTGCTTTGAAGGCAGGTTTCAAAGAAGGAATAGTTGTGAACATGGCAACAAGAAAAATATTATGTACTGTCAATGGACCATATGCACTAAAGGGGTGAAGTGGCTATGAGCCACATATCTGAGGTGCATAACCAATCCACACCCATGTATACCCCGCACAGGATGCACTAACCAAGCACGCACAGCCCCAATGTACCTGATCCCAATAGCCCACGGACTGCAACGCACCGAGGGCCGGCTGGGGGCTTGCCAGCACTATGCTCCATGCACTAAGGTGCATAGTGCTGGCCATGGGGGTGCGGAGAAGGGTGCAGGGTATGCCAGGGAGAGCCCTTCAATATGACCCAAATGCACCCCATGCTCACAACCGGTCACCACCTGGACCAGGTGAATAGCCCACTCCCCCACCAACAAGACCACTGTGGCCATCCCTGATGGCCACCCAGTGCCGAGCGCCCCAGCACACAGTTGTGCCCTGGCCCCTGTAGGCTGCCCCCCCAACACACACCAGAAATGTGGCACTGGCCCCTGGTTGCAGACACACCCCTCGTGGCACTGACAACCCCTCCTGGTGGTCTGGAGTGATGCAACTGCGGTGTCAGGGCACAGCTAGGGGGCTGAGTAAAGGACGGGGGTGGGGTCCCACTTCCAGGGGTCCATCTGTGTGCCAGCAGGGTGCTGTGCAATACAATCTGGGCTGGGGGAGAATGCAGCATGAGGGTGCCATGCTACATGGCTTGGGGTGCCTGCGGTAGGCATTCATGCACCTGGACCCATGCTGTGATGCACAAGGGATCCACTGTGGGACCTATGCCAGGCATCCAATCGGATGCCTGCATGGGTCTGCAACTCTGCCCCTGGCCACCCTGCAGAGTCCTGCATGCTGTGGGGGCAGAACCATGGACAGGTGGCTGCCGGTGGTGAATACCAGCATGTGCACACCTGTCCACAGGTGCTGACCTAAGTGGGAAGGACATGCATCTCTGGCTTGTATTTCCCACACCATTAGTGCATAGGGGCCAATCAGCATACACAAAGGTGCATAACTGTTGACTCCCCTGATGGCAGCTGAGTTGGTGAGAGTGACTCTGTAGACAAGTGAAGGTTAGTGGGATCAAACCAAGCTCTGAGGGGCATAAAGCAGAAGACACATCTGCATTTCCATGCCTCTGAGTGGTGTGCAGCCATAATCTAGCAGAGCACATACCATTGTGTGACACAACCACATAGGAACACTATGACCCTGTGATGTACAATTCCGCATTAAGGATGGGACGTGCACATTGTGGATGCATAAAGCTGCACACACAACACTAAGTCACGGTAATTCCAGGGTTTATTGTACACGATGACACTATATGACATGCTGACATAGGTCAGCTGGTATTCTGATTACCAGTCCATCATACTGATGCACAGAGGATGTGGGGGCCATTACTCTAGTGACATATTACTGTGGTTAACATTCATGGCCAAGTAAGGATCATAGACCAATAAAAAATTGAGGTGTCTCTGTAACAGTCACACTATGCACTATGCAGGGGAACACTGGAGGATTCAATAAAAGGCATGCAGTATATACCTAGCTCATTCGTAGTTCAGCAATCTACACTGTTCTCTATGGTCCTAGCTGAGACACATAGGCCATGATCAGTGACACTATATGGTCAGCAGGGATGCAAACCTTGTTTACTTTAGGCAAACAGCACATATGTACTGGGACAAGAATAACTCACCAGTCAGTGTTAATGATGCATGATGATTGTGCTTCACTGTCATCAGGGGCACTATCTAAATCACCAGGCCTCTCACTTGCAATAGGGTCTAGGCAATACAGATTGTCAACAATTGGTCCGTTTTCCATATGCCGTCATCGAACATATAGTTTTCCTCAACAGTGTCTTCACTGCCATTCACAGTGGCACTTGAGGAACCTGGCATGTTGTTATCGGGCATCGGAGCCCCAGAATAACAGCTCGTATCTTGTTGTATGCCAGCAATCACATATAAGTGCTACCGTCATTCTGGAGATGACGTAGAATGACTCGCGCATGCGCACTGGCATTTTTCAGTGATCAGCATGAAATGACAAGTTCTCTCTGGAAAAACACATATCGTATTTCTTGGGGGGAAACAAATACTAAATAATGCTTAGGACTCATTCAGCTACCAAATTCAGTTATGCACCCAGTATTGCCAGAGTCCCTCTTTAAATAATAAATGGAGCATTCCTTAACATGGCTTGGTCCAGGTTTTCAGTGGTATTCTTTCTGTTGTTTTTTTGAATCCCACTGTTCAAATTGATGCTGCTCCCTAACATTATGGGACAATAAGTGTAGAAAGATGACTTAAAATACTTAATAAAACCAGGTCAGAGAAATATTTAAAGGCATTCCCTTTTTATTATTTCAAATGTAAAAACTTACTAATGCACATACTGAAAATGGGGAAAGAAGGTTACTGTACAAGAAGATAACATGGAATACCATATAAAATTTTTGCATTGTAAAATTTTATTCATATACCAACATATGAACCAGGAATCACTCGATTGAGCTAATGCTCATTTACAACGAGGTCCTGCACAAACAGTATTCTTAATTAGAACAAAAAGAGAACAAAGAACAAAACATATAAATACGCTTTACATACAGCAAATACTACCTTAAACAAAATAACTTATCACAATAACATTTGTCCTAAAACACTCATTAAATTATCATGAAAACAAATATTCATTTTCATTGTCAGGAAGGAAAAAAAGAAAACAATAAGGAACATTTGTTAATTTAAGCAACAACACCTTAGGCCCAGGGCCTGCTGCCTGAAACATAATTTAATCCCCAACCATGAAGGTCTCACCTTAAAATATTGAACTTCATTTGGAATCTTATTGCACTCCAGGGGGCCCCTATACAGTACAGACTGTTGACCTACCATTAAATTACATTTAGGGACAACAAACTCTGGGGCAAAAGCTGCTCTTAATGGATCCAACTGATCTCTAAAAAGTAACCTTTCATTGATATAAGGAGGCAAGGTGCCAATCCAACATTTATACATAAAAGCTAATAAGTGTTCCTATCTATATTCTGATGGTCTCATCCATTGTAGACAATTAAATAAAAAACATTTATGTGTAAACTGTTTGGTATCTAAAATAAATCTAGCTAATCTACCAAAACACACGTCCAACCTATCCAAATCAATGTTCCTTGTGCTAGCATAAATAAAGTCCCCATAATACAATATATATTTTTTGATTTTATTTTATTTAAAATTTGATGACCAGGAAAGGCACACTGAGCCGAGGCTCGTTTCCAGGTGCGACCCGGGTTGAGATTGTACAAGGAGTAACAAAGTTGGTAAGGAACACAGGCAGTACACATAAACATTTTAACAGAGAGTGCAATAGGGAGAATCATGGTATTAACTACCCTCTCCCTTGTCTCAACACTCATAGTATTTCTAACTCGGTACAAAGCACCCAATTTTTATGTTTGCTTGCGCATGCGCAAGAAACATTCTGTGACAGCTTAGGAGAGAAGAGGGTTAGGGAGGCGCGGCAGTGTAGCAGCCAAGGGAGGCACAGTATTTTGGGGCTTGTCTATGGTGCACCAGTGGAGGCACAGTGTGCTGATGACACTGGCTTCCAGAAGCTGCACCAAGTTGAAACGTTTTCGCCGCAGCAATCATGGGCCATCTTGTCATTGCAGCATCAGCGATTTGCTGCAATGAGGGAGCGACCTGTCATTGCTGGGCAGAACGTTGCTGCTGTAATATTGTTTGTGAACATGGCGGTGTGTTCCCGCCTTATTCACAAAAAATATTACTGGCCTCAGTGCCGAGGGGGTGCCCAATCCCCCTCGGCAGCATGTCCCCCCAAACAGTCTTTGTCTGCCGACTCCCCGTCGGCATGCTATCGCCCCCATTTGTTGTCTGCCAATGGGAAGCCCACTCCCCGTCTGCATGATGTCCCCCCATTTTCATGTGTGCGATGGTGGTGCCCAATCCCCATTGACATGATGGCGCCCCCGTTTTGTGTGCCGGCAGAGGCCCTCCCATCGGCATAATGCCCCCATTTGCTTGTGTGCGACGAGGGTGCCAATCCCCTGTCGGCTACAGCTAGCCCCTCCAAAAGACTCCCCTGGCATGCTGGGAGCCCACCCCAGTGTGCCAAATGCCTGTAAATAAAAAAACATCCACCATTGTCTTTTTTTTTTTTCTGTACCTGTAAAGTAGAAAACGGTCCCTCCCAGTCTCCAGGGAACCCTCCCACATCCCGCACCCACCCTCTGTGCACCCTGCTTCCTCACACCCCCACTCACCCCATACTTACCTCCTGAGTCTGGCTCGATAACCTTCGGTGGACTGGGAAAATGTCTGCACTCTTGAAAGCTGACCACAAACTGAGGAAATGCCGGTAAGCTGTATAATGGGATAGATAGAGTTTTTTCAACGTTGGTGCATATCTCGGGCATTTTTTGGAATTTTGGCACCAAATTTTCAACATAGGGTTTTTGGGACCCCTCCTCATGAATTCTGTCACTGTCATGGCATTAATCAGGCCTGAAGGGTGCTTTCATGGTCACTGCGTGGAATCACCTTTTATGAACAGATTAACGAAATGACAGTGCCAGTGTTCATGAGGTGGGCTCTCAAAAAGCCTATGTTGAAAATTTGGTGGAAAATTTCCTAAAAATGAGTGTTTTATGAGCGTGTGTTGCACAGTTCCTATGCACACTCATAAGTTCATGAATTTGTAACATTAGCACTCCAGATTTTCAGTATTGCCATTTTATCATACCTACTTATGAGCAGTACAGCTGTCATTTTTCATATCTCGCCAAAATGTGTTTCCATGCATGTAGCTCACAATGGCACAGTTGGTGTGCATAATCAATGTTTGGGACAGATTAAGAAAATCACAGTGATGCTGTTCATGAGCAGAGGTCTTAAAATGGCTATGTTGAAAATTTGGTGAAAAAATTCTTAAAAATGAGTGTGTTATGAGTGTGCATTGCACAGTTCCTATGCACGCTCGTAGGTTCAAGCATGTGTAACATTTGCACTCCAGATTTTCAACATTGCCATTATATCACACCTACTTATGAGCAGTACAGCTGTCATTTTTCACATCTCACCCAAAATGTGTTTCCACGCATGTAGCGCAGAATGGCGCAGTCGGTGTGCAAAATCAATGTCTGGGACAGATTAAGAAAATCACAGTGACACTGTTCATTAGCAGAGGTCCTAAAATGTCTATGTTAAAAATTTGGTGAGAAAAGTTCATAAAATGAGTGTGTTATGAGCGTGGGTTGCGCAGTTTCTACGCACGCTCATACCTTCGCACATTTGCAATATTCTCACTCCACATTGTCAACATTGCCATTTTTCCACACCTCCTTATGAACAGTACAGCTGTCATTTTTCACATCCTGGCTGAAATGTGTTTTCGCACTTCCAGCACAGAATGGCGCGGTCACTGTGGTAAATCACTGTTTGGGACACATTACAAAAATCACAGTGACACTGTTCATTAGCAGAGGTCCTAAAATGCCTATGCTGAAAATTTTGTGATGAAAGTCCATAAAATGACTGTGCTATGAGCGGATGTTGCACAGTTTCCACGCACGCTTATAACTTTGCACATTTGTAATGTTTCACTCCAGATTTTTAACATTGCCATTTTTCCACACATCCTTATGAACAGTACAGCTGTCATTTTTAACATCCTGGTCGAAATGTGTTTTTGCAGTGCCAGCGTACAATACCATGGTTGCTGTGGGAAATCAGTGTTCAGGACACAGTAACAAAATCAAAGTGACACTGTTCATGACCACAGCTCGTTAGATGCTTATGTTGAAAATCTGGTGATGAAACTCCATAAAATGACTGTGTTATGCGCATGCGTTGCGCAGTTTCCACGTATGCTCAGAAGTGCAAGCATTTTTAATATTCCCACTACACATTTTCAACATTGCCATCTCCTCATACCTCCCTATGGATGTCACAGCTGTCATTCTTCACATCCTGCCCGATCTGTGTTTTCATACATGTGGGGCAGAATGCCACTGTCACTGTTGGAAGTCAGTTTTCAGGACACATTGACAAAATCACACTGCCACTGTTCATGACAAGAGGTCACAAATGTTTCATGAGGTGGGGTCACAAAAATGCCATGTTCAAAATTTGTACTGTGAATACCAACAAACGCCCGAGGCATTACGGTTTCTAACCATAACGTCCTACCCTGTACAGACAGACAGGCATCGGGGTGTGCCTTTGGATTGCCAACTGTACTGCTCATGCCATCTCACCCCCACCCCCTGCCACTGACAGGCTTCGAGGTGTTCCTTGGACTCTTCATCCCAAGACTTCACCCCATTCTTCTATGCTGCACCCATTTCAATGTATGACCTTATGGAATGGGCTGCCTGTAAAACCAAACACCCTAAGGCACAGCTCAACATGTGTTGGTGTCTGCAGAATAGGATGAGGTGACATGGCTTGACTGTCATGGGTCACAACCCAAAAACTTACCCCAAATCTTGTCCATCTCTACAGGATGGAGATAGGGTTCATATGAAGTTCAGTACTTCACTGCCATTCCTATTCTGCATCTGTCTAACTCCTGCATTTCTAATGCTAATACCAGCAAGCAAACATTTGGCATTGACAAATGCTTGTTTCTTTATGGTGTTTAATACTTTATCTATATGGATTTCCCAGTTTAGAAACTCATCAAACCACATGCCTAAAAATTTATAGGTCTGGATCTGTAGGATTGAGGTTCCCTCCAGGGTAAAAATCTCTAAAACTGGATCTTCATGTAATGATAAAGAATGGACAAATAACATCGACAGTGTTTGTTTTTTTTTTTTATTTAATACCAATTTACTTTCCTCAGGGTAATTCTGTAGTTCCCTAAAAGCTCCCTGCAATTTAATTTGAGTTCTGTTTATTGTCACATATGAAGTATAAATAATTGTATCATCTGCATACAAGTGAAAGGAAATTAATGGGTCTGAAAATTTTAATTGATTAACGTAAATGTCAAACAATAAAGGACCCAAAATAGAACCCTGGGGGACACCCGATCCTACTGGAGCAGTACCCGAAGTCCATCCCCCCAGAGCAACCTGTTGTGTTCTTAATGTCAAGTATGAATGAAGCCACAAAAGACTAGAACCCAGCAACCCCAATGAGGCTGCTCTGGACAGGAGGACACCGTGGTTCAAAGAATCAAATGCTTTAGACAAACCAACAAAAATAGCACCCACTGGTGTCCTCCTGTCCAGAGCCACCTGTATGTCCCCAGTGACCTTTACCAAAGCAGTCATAGTACTATGAGATTTTCTAAAACCTGATTGCATTATATTCAGAAGGCCCTCAGATTCCAGATAACTCGTTATCTGTGAGGCCGCAATTCTTTCAAAAATCTTCGAGACCTGCGGTAAAAGAGAAATAGGTCAATAATTGCCAACAATCATTTTATCACCCCCTTTAAAGATGGGTACCACTTTTGACTGTTTCTAGGCCCTTGGGAATATACCTGTTTCAATACAGAAGTTAAATATATATGCTAACGGGAATGTAATCATAGGGGATGCATACTTCATTAAATTAGAGGGAATACCATCCAAACCTAGGGCTTTACATGTATTAAGTTTCAACAACTCCATCAAAACCCTATGGGGTAGTATTTCAGAAAATGAGAATTTATAATGAGGATCTTTGTTAAGCATCAATTGTTCTAGATATATATATATATATATATATATATATATATCTATATGTATATATATATATATATATATATATATATATATATATATATATCTGCTTTACACTTAGATCCAATTTCACAAAGAACTCATTGAATTTGTCAACAACTAATTGAGACACAGGAATAGTCTGGTCTTTAATTAAAAAAAGTGTTGGACATTTCAGTACCTTGTCCTTTTAGTAGGAAATTCACTGTACGCAAAAATCCTTTAGGCTGGTTTAAACATTTGGATAAAAAAAAAATGGAATAAAAAGGTATAAGTCAGAATATTCACTGTAACATGTACTGCTGTTTTAAGTACCCTTTAACACTTGATCTTACTATATTTGTAGTCCATGTCCATTCTGCTTTATTAGACTTAGGCCGTATAGAGCCTAAAGCTAATATTAGTTTTTAAAAGCAGTCAACCATTAACTTTTATATCTGAGGTACTTTTTCTTTTCCCTTTGTTTAATTAGAAGATTGTTTACCTTATGTTAGTAGGTGTGATGTGTGGGACAGTATTCTGCCTGGCAGCTGACATATCTATCTCTATTGCCCCCCACTACATCATCAGTATTGTGACCTCACTGACTGTGACATCACTGCTGCTTAGGAACAGCCACTTGGTGGCTGCCAGGTCAGTCACCTGTGATGTCACTGTCAGTGAGATCACAATGCTGATAATGTAGTGTGTGGGGGGTAGATATGTCAGATGCCAAGCTAAGAGCTGTTCCACACATCCAGCACGCTATTATAAAATAGAAGACTTTCTAATGAGCAAAAGGAAAAAGAAATGTACTTTAGAAATAAAAAAGTTACAACTGACTACTTCTTAAAATTTGTATTATTTTCCTATCTGCCTGTTTTGGCTCCACTAGCTCTTTAAAGTCTCAGGCATTTAAAACCACATGTCAGCCCAGAGAGGTGAAATAACTATTTAAAATCTCACATAATTAAACACAAATGATTTATTAGACCTTTAAAATCTTACATACACACAATTCCGTTGGCTAATCTATTATACTGCACAACAGAAAGGTAGATAGAGAGACAAGCTGACAGGCCTTTTCATGCTATCATTCTCTATATATCTACATAAGGAGGAGGGAGACTTAGGTAAACCTGCACTTTGCAATGTGAAGTGAGGCCCTCCACAAGCAACTAACACAACCCTCCCCCCCAACAAAGTACTAAAAAACCCAATGCAGACTCCTCTCCAGAGATGGAATGTAACAGCAGGAGGCTACAAACTGTAAAATGCTTTATAGTCCAAGAGAGTCCCTAAATATAGACTGTGTGTGTGTGTGTTGTTATTTATATTGTGTCAGACACACACACACACACACACACACACACACACACACACACACACACACATGCACACTCTGTATAGGGAGACTTCTATAGGCAGTATAGCGCAGTGGTCTAAGGCTCTGAGCTGCAAATCTGGTGAAATCCTGCAGACCAGACCTGGGTTTGAATCCCACAGCTTCCACTTGCATACTGTGTGACCCTAAGCAAGTCACTTAACCTCCTTGTGCTCCCAGGTCACTTCTGTAAAAAAGCTTTCAGCTTAGTGTGCTATACCTGGTTAAACAACTAAATAAATAAATAAAAACGACTGAGGTCACTCTTGTAATTACAATTTATAGGCCTCCTGCTGTCATATTCCATGTCTGAAGAAGAGGCATCCCCAGTCTGATTTTACAAACAACTAGTATTTCAAAACCTGTTGTTTTTTTTTTGTGTTCAACCCTGTACTTGGTGCACAAAGTGATAATTTTGGTATGATAGTTGGGTTTTGAGAGGTGTGTCACTGTCAATTTAATGCAGGGAAGTATGCAAGGGGCTCATCAGTGTCAGACCAATCATTAGCCAGGCTGATCATGACAGTGTTCTGGTCTTGCGAGGTGGAAACCTCATGTAGTTCAAAGGAAAGAGCTGGCTCAATTATAGGGTGTCTCTTTCCTTTGATCTGCATAATGCCACCCAGTAAGCAGAGCTGATCAACGACATGATCAATGTGCAGTGGTTCCCCCCAATGTAACTTGAAATTAAGAAAACCATCCCTCAGTCTCTTCCACCACTTCCTTCTTAATTTTCTGACACAAGGGTGCCCAACCCCCGGTGCTGGCATTTACCCCCAACCCCACACATTTTCACTGTGTGACACCGGGGAGCCCACCTCCAGTGCCATCAAATAAGAAAACCATCCCTCAGTCCCTCCCACCCCATCATTGTTAATTTTATGACATTGAGGTGCCCAATCCCCCATGCTGACTACTATCCCCACCCCACTAATTTTCACTGTGTGACACCAAGAAACCCACTCCTGCTGCCACCAAACACAGGAAAACCATCCCTCAATCTCTCCAACCCCTTCCTTGTTAATTTTCTGAACATGGGTGTCCAGTCCCCAGTGCTGGCTACTACCCCTCCACATGCTTTCATTGTGAGACACTGAGGAGCCCACCCCCAGTGCTGCTAAATGTAACACCGACACTGGGGTGCCCATTCCCCAGTGTCGGTACCTGAAATGAAGAAAACCATCCCTTGTAAACTTTTTTATTTATTTTTATACACCCTGTAAAAAGGAAAACCATCCATCAATGTTTGTTGCTGCAGCCGTTGTTACCCTCCCCTATCAGACCCTCTTACTCAGCACCCATTCATTTTCCAACACCAAGGTGCCCAATCCCCAGTGCTTGCTACTACCCCTCACCTCACCCATTTTCATTCTGTGACACTGTGGAGACCACTGCTGGTGCTGGCAAACATATCACTGACACTGGGGTGCACAATCCCCAGTGTTGCTACCCGAAATGAGAAAAACTGTCCCTCGTAGACCATTTTATTTTTACACACCCTGAAAAAAGAAGACCATCCAGTGATGTCTGTTGCCACCACTGCTGTTACCCTCCCACTCAGCATCCACAACACCACCACCCCATCCCTTGCTTACCTATCAGGGACTCAACTGCATAATCCTCTCTGGACTGGAGACACATCTTCACTCTTCAATGCTGGACTGGGAACTGAAGAAATCAGATATGAGGTTCAATGCATTTCAGTGGGTTTTGAACTTGTCCTCAGAACTTGGTTATTGTTGAATATTTTTTCCCCAAATTTTCAGCATGGCCCTTTTTGGACCCCAACTCATGAACAATGGCAGTGACATTATGAAAATCCGGAAAGGTAATTTTGCAGTCGCTATGCAAAATGACCTTTCAAGTAGGATTTGAAACTTTTCTCTGCCCTTGTTCATGAGTTGGAGTCATAAGAAGGCTATTTTGACGATTTGGAGTAAAGATATTTAAAAACAACAAAGTTATGAGAGTATGTTGGAATTGTTTAACCAATTCTCGTAACTTTGGTGATTTTCAATATTTTTACCCAAAAATTTCAACACAGCCATTTTTTCACACCACCTCATCAATGACAACTGTCATGTTTCAAATGCTTGTAGTACAAAATCACCTTTCAGGCAGGATTTGAAAATTGTCTCTACCCTAGTTTATGAGGTGGGGTTGTAAGGTTATGTTGAAAATTTAGGGTAAAAATACTAAAAAAAACAACGTTATGAGTGTACATTGAAATTTCTCAACCCACACTCATAACTCTGGTAATTTTCAATACTTTGACCCCACATTTTCAACATAGCCATTTTTTTTTTCACACCACCTCATGAACGTGACAGCTGTCATTTTTTTATATCTTGGCCAATTGTGTTTTCATACTTGTGGTGCTAATGACATTTCAGACACTATTTTATGAATGACACCTGTTGTGTTCAGAAGGAGTGGTTAAAAAGCTATGTTGAAAATGTGGGGTCAAAATCTGAAAAAACAACTGAGTTATGAAGAAATGTTGAATTATTCCAACGTTTATTCATAACTTTATTTTAGCAGATTTTGGCCCCCAATGTTCAACAGATCCCTAGTGTTGCCCCAGCACCTGAACATGACAAGTGCCATTTTTCAAATCCCCCCCCCCCGAAACTTGTTTATGCAATTACACTGCCAAATTACCTTTCAGATGGCATTTAAATAAATTCCACCTGTCTTGATCATAACCTCAGGTCATGAAAAGGGTGTTGGAAATTTGGGGCCAAAATGTGGGATCCCACTGAAAATTAGATATTACCTCTCAGCTGGCCTATCCTGTGTAAATATAATCTTGAAATGTGTAAAAGCAAGACACCACTGAAAATGAGACATTGCATCTCTTCTGGTCTATTCTGTGCAAATGTATAGTAAAAATGTGTACAAGCAAGACCTGCTACAGCAGCAATGCAAGTGGTGACCTTTGGCATTGAGAAATGCTAGTTTTTTATTTACTCTGAATACTTCCTTATCAACAAAAGATTGGTCCTTAAAACAAAATACTAGATGTATTCCTCTGTCCTCTAATTTTTGCCCACTTAGCCAGATAATATGAGTATGGTCTTAAACAGACAGATCCCATTTCTCACTCTATATCTTTTTTTTTGGAGTGGGGGCACAATATTCTTCCTTCCCAGATGCTGGCCTTGCAGTTAGTCTCTGTTATCTGGAGGGAGTCTCTCACCTTCATCTTCCAGTCAAACAAGTAAAAAATCCAATTCACTCATGGAGTCAGTGACAGACAAAAAGTTTATTGAAACAAAACACATATCCAAGGACCAACAACCCCATGTGCATTTGCCTTCTTAGAGGCTTCATCAGGGGGTGGTGACAATCAAAACCAATACTTTTTTTATAGTGCAATTGATGAATCTTCAAAACCACAAAAGTAGCTGTGTGGAAATTTAAAAAGATCCCATACAAAAGAGCATATATAAAATCATAACCCATGTCATATTAGGCTTTCACCATTAAATATGATAAAAACAGTAATTGATGGGAGTGCCATGGAGCTGAAGGCAGACCCACTGAGAGGGTACACGCCAGGAGATACCCAAGTAGGTGAGTCGTTGGTGGACTGGGGTGACCCAGGTCATAGGCAAGGAAAGATCTCAGTGGGGCAGGATCAGGCACTGGAATCTGCCGAAGGAAGGTCCTGGCCAGCAGCATCAGGGAGATAAAAAGAGCCAGAAAAAAACCCAGCTGTCATACCCTTGCCCACTCCTTGAGTTTTCTCAGGTCTCTGCTCATCCTTTCCACTCTCCCAGAGTGTCTACCCTGTCGTAGAGTTTGGTGTTATCCACAAACAGGCAGACCTTCCTCACCTGCTTCACTGCAAGACAATAAAAGAGGACCTGTCCCAGCACTGAACCCTGAGGCACCCACTGATTACCTTCCCTACCTCGGAGTGAACTCCTTTCCCCACCACTCTCTGTTGCCTATCATCTAACCAGTTTCTTACCCAGTTTACCACCTTTGGACCAACTTCTAAGCTACCAGATTCTGTAATAATCTCCTATGTGGAACAGTGTTGAATGCCTTACTAAAATCTAGGTAGGTCACATCTACAACTCCACCCTGATCTAATTCCTTGGTCACCCAGTCAAAGAAATCTATCAGATTTATTTGGCATAACCTTCCACCCATGAATTCATGCTGTTCTCTTAAACAGGGTCAGAGAATGAAGTCTAAGAAGATGAAAACAGGGGTGGTTGAAGTGGTGGGTGCTGTCCAGGGACCCAATCCTGGCACAGAGCGATGATGAGTAATGCCTCTGAAGAACAAGTAGGAGGCCTATTATGAGGACAAAGCTTAAAGATTAAAAAAGAAGCTCAAAGGAAAGTCCAAGAGCATATGAGTGGTAGTCACTCTTTGTGAGAAGTCTTTTGCTTATTTCTCCAGTATTGCAACTCAAATTTCAAACTGTGGGGAATTAGGTCTCTCTGTTGCCATGGCAAAGACATTTGCTAAAGGAGTGACCTCTATCTATGAGGCAGAGCTGATCTGTCCAGCAATGCATTTAGGTTCCTCCTACATATCATCAGAATCAACCACATCTTGCTGATGCATCAGCACACATGTTGAGTCTTTGATGATCAGGGTGGCTGCTTTACCCAATCCAGATCCAAGAGCATGCTCACTCTACATGGAGCAGCTTGTGGTGATTTCTCTCATGTATCAGCTCAAAGCTCAAACACTGGCAAGTTAGATCTCCATTTCTGTGTCACAGATAGAACTTATGTTGCTGGAGTGACTTCCATCTTCTTGGCATAGCTAGTCTGTTGAGCACAGCATTCAAGTTCCTGCTCCATATCATCAGACTGCATCACCACTTGCTGAGGTGTCTGCACTGGTACCAGGTTTTCACCAGCCAAGGCAGCAGTCTGTCCCCAAGCCAAGTACAGGAGTATGCAGGTAGCTAGTGGTGCTCCAACTCAATCTGCTAAGGCTGCTTGCACTCATTAGTGCAGATCCCTGATTCTGAACATTTGACTGGACAGTCTCACATTTAGTCACTGACACTGCAGACATCTAGTGCTGATCACGCTTCCCCCACTGAGGCCAGTGACACCTTAGGCACATCTGCACAAGGGGTGTGAGGGGCAGAGGAAAAGCCCTTTCCATTGCTCTCTCCTGAGATCCAAACAGATTCAACACTGGAATAGCTCCTTCCACTACTAATAGGTACAAAGTGGGTGGCACCTCCAGCTTAAGGTTTGAACTGTTGGATAGATGATCCTGGGTCATTTCATTTCATAGGATAAAGTCCCCCACATTATAAGCAATACAAGCAGCAAAACCAGGTGAAATTGAGTTGCACTCTACTGCAGTAATTACATGTATCACATCACTTAAGCAGAAACCCTAAAGCATATATTTTTAAAGCCTCTTGTCACAATCTCGTGTTCTGATCAATTGGATTCCTCATGCGAACAAAAGTTTTTGATGTCCAGATTTGCAGCTGCCAAGCAGGATGTTTACATGCCTTGTGAGTACACAGTGTACCATGGCAAAGCAGATTGCACATGTGCTTCCCTCAGGCTGCAGCAGATGACTCAGTCTCTGGGCAAACGTCAGCAAACAGTTCCAAAACAAACTGCACAAAACTTCTAACTTTTGTAAAAGTCCAAAGAGAGCAAACTTTCATGGTTTGCCTCATACATGAAGCAGTGCAAAATTCCTGATCCTTCATATCCTGCCATACAAATCTTCACGTGTTGTCCTTCAAATCCAGGTGAATGGGCCCCTACGTGTATGTAAGCTCATTCCTCGCACTTGGGGATTTTCAACAGGTCACACTTTGCTCTCAAGGAAGGGTGGCACACTAGAAATGTATTCGTATTTTATTAAGAACAAATCCAGAACAAATAGTTTGATACCTTTTATTGGACCAACAAGGATGTTATAAAAAGAACAAAGAGCTTTAGCTTTCAGACTAACAAGTCCTTCTTCAGAAGAAGGACTCTTGTGTCTGGGGGATGGAAACAAGTGAGGGACTGGAAACCATTCATTGCTGTAACAGTTACAGAAGTTAATGTTCCCACCATCTGTAGAGTCTAGATGTTCCTTTAATCACATACAAAGATATCAGCAGGTGCAAGGCACATTGGACATTTGAACCCAAGTTAGGAACTTTAGATGACTAAGTCATATATAGTCACAATTAAATCACCACACATGTTGCTGGCATGCAAGTCACAGACTCAAAAGGGAAAATACCCTTTCTGTAGAAAGGTTTATTAGTAACAATTCAGATCTCTCTCTCTCTCCTTCCCTCATGATATCTGATTACATGGTGTGCACCTTAGCTCTTTGGACACCTGGAGGTTTGTTAAGCAGAAAGCATCAGCCACAACTGGTAACTGAGGTAGTTATGTAATGTGTATATCAAATACAGTAAACAGAGTTAGCAGCTGTGTGACTTCACCAGGCCCATGAGCATGTAAAGCAATGGTTCAGACCGGCATGGATATTAACAGTTAACACCAAAATCCCCTGTCTCATTCCCTGCACATGAGAAACAGAACCTGTGGGCACTGCTCCAACTGGAGAGTGAGCATCAGGCCCTACCTAGAAATGAGGCAACCCTGTTGACACCTTTCATGGCAGTGGCCAAGGATCTCCATGGGGAGTGACCCATACTACATCATGACAACCTATCTAAATGATAGGTTTGTATAGAGGTAAACAGTGAAGCACATGCATTACATTTCTTGGTGAGGATAATGCAATGACAGTCTCAAACAGCAGCAATGTCAAAAAAGAGAACTTGGTTCCCATTCTAGAAGAACACTGTTCTGAAGCAGTACAGGGCAATAAATGTCCCACAGTTCATGCAGCAGAAAGCTTAGAGAGAACTTTGCAGGAAAGATGTTACTCTACATCTCTGATGATAAGTGATGATTGCAGTACAGTAAACAGCAGATAATAGTCACATGTTAACAGACAGTCCATGGTTACAGCGGCATGCCTGACAGCCTACAGCTGGTTTGACTGTGCATGGCAGATTCTTGATAGTTGGACAAAATCTCAGCAGCCTCCATCACTTCACTGAAGTGCACAGAGGATCATTGACAGCATGAGAGGAATGAGGTGGGTGATCTCCCCCACAGTTGTGGCACAGGCGGCTATCCTCTGAACTCCTTACAAACAAAACAAAGTAAAATCTGACTGATTCTCCACTGAGCAGCAGATATGTAACATATCAGGCCATTCTCCTGCACATGCATCAGAGCACATGGCAGTAGGTGCTCTCAGACCTTATCCACTGAGGTGGCAGTTGGCAACCTCATTGAATCTGGGAACCTACAATATTCCTGGGGTTTACACCCATTTTCAACCAATTGCCACAGGTCAAGACATCATCACACCCAAATACCCCCTCCCCAACTACCTTAATGGGAAAACAGTAAGTTAAAGGAATTTAAAAAAACAACACTTTTTTATTTTTAGGGAAGGGCATGCAATGTCTTGAATAGATTTCATTTGGAAGTCTATGTCAGGTATTTTAGGAGTTCAAAAGGGTGTCTATGTTTAAAACCAAATGCCATCTACTGGCTAAATGACCCTTCTGTATATTTCAGTTCCTGAGGTGCCTGTGTCTCTGTAGCGGGATAACAAGAAACTACTGTTTTAGAGTGACTGAGAGAGCAGAAATACATATACAACTTACTGTGCAATGGTAGCCAGAGATACAGTATCTCTTAGCATATCTAGATATTTCACAGGAAATCCCCATTCATTTCAATCAGATTTCCTGTCATATATCTGTATATATCTAAAGATTTACTGAGACGTATCCCTAACTGACACTATCACTGGGGCTTTTTAGCCTGTTACCTTATGTCACACAGTGGTGGCAGAGTTTACACCAAGGAAGGGAGGGTGACCAGCGATGTACCTTAGGGATCAATGCTGGGACTGGTCCTCTTTAACATCTCCATAAGTGACATTGCAGAGGAGCTGGAAGGGAAGGTCTGCCTCTTTGCAGATGACACCAAAATCTGCATTAGGGTGGACACTTTGGGGTGGTGGTGGAATAGAGGAACAGAGAACTGAGAAAACTAGAGGAGTGGTCAAGGGTATAGCAGCTGGGTTTCAGTGCAAAAAAGTGCAAAATAATGCACTTAAGGAATAGAAGCCCGGGGTGGAGTACAAAATGGATGGAGTGGTATTGACCACCAAACAGGAAACAGACCTATGAGTAATCATATCTGATGATTTAAAGGTGGCCAAGCAGTGCAACAAGTCAGTTGGGAGGGCTATTGGGATCCTGGGTGCCTAGGGAGATGTATCGCCAGCAGAAAGAGGGAAGTGGTGTTGCCTCTCTATAGATCACAGGTAAGACCTCGTCTAGAATGCTGTGTCCAGACCACATCTCCAGAAGGACATAGACAGAGTGGAGGTGGTCCAGAGGAGGGCAACTAAAATATTGTAGGGTCTGCATCAAAAGCCCTATGAGAAGAGACTGAAGGACCTTAATGTGTACACCCTGGAAGAGAGGAGGGAGAGGAGGGAGAGTATAGAGACCTTTAAATACCTCACAGGTTTAATAAGGTACAGGAGGAAAGTATTTTTCAGGAAAAAAGGTGCTCAAGAACAAGGGGGCATGAGATGAACCTGGAGGGGGGTAGATTCAGGAGACATGTGAGGAAGTACTTCTTCACAGAAAGAGTGGTGGATTCCTGGAACTGCCTTCCAGCAGATGTGGTGGGGTTCAAGAATGCATAGGATAGACAAAAGGAAATCTTAGTTGAAAGGAAGGGGGAGAAGGGAGAAAGAGACAGAGATCAAGTAGGGTCTGTGGTGATACTGTACATTGGTAAAAATGGTCAGATTGGGTGGGCCAAGCAATCCTTATCTTCTATCTAATTCTGTTTCCATATTTCTATGTAGATGATCTAGTTCTTCCTTTACTTCAAATAATGTGGAAACTCTCATTAGATGTCTTTCCTCTGATCTTCTTGTCATCCATCGCTGGCTGAATCTTAATAAGCTAATATGAATATTAAAAACCTAACAACCAGTTTTGCGCAGCTTGAGGCCTGGATGGCTCACTATTCCCCCAATATACTAGGTCTGTCAGAGACTTGGTTGAAACCCCACACTCCTGAATCTATATGTGCGATCAAAGGCTATAAGCTCCACAGGGGTGACTGACCCAGTGCTAAGAGGGGAGGGGGTTTATGTTCTATACTAGGGAGAATCGGGACTTCTCTGTATGTCCTGTCAACACAAGTTGTTTATATGAAACTATTCATATTGTTGTTACCCTTGGACTTACTAAAAAGTCGAACATTGTGTGCATCTATAACCCCCCCCAAAAAAAATGGTCTATCTGATCTGACAAATGTACTCAGCTATCTTGCCTCATTAAAAGGCAAACAAGAACTTGTTATTATGGGGGACCTAAACCTAGACTGGCTGGGCAAGAGCTCCGGTATATATACTGCTGAGTTGGGTTGGCTCTGCCTGACCCAGTTGGTATATTCTCTAACCAGGCTGTCAAACAGCAACACTCTTCTGTCTCTTCTAGACTGGATGATCTCTAACAGACCTGACAGGATCAGTGCCGTGGGTGTCTTACCAGACTCTATCAGTGATCATTCTCTGATCTACTGTATCTGGCAAGCTAGAGCCCCCAAGCCCCCACCCAGAGAAATACAGTTCCCGGACTTTTCTAAGCTGAGTAAGAGGACTCCTATCGCTGACCTTCGCAATACTGACTGGTCACCTTTGTACCAGACCTTCGACACTGAACATGCTGCACAATACTTCCTCTCCAAGCTCTGTCCCATTAAAAAGGTGCAGAATTTGAGGAGCTGCCACCTGCTGGCAAAATTCTGAGCTCATGGCCTCTATCAAACAAATGGACAAAGTCTGGATAAAAGCAAAGCTGCCTCAGTCCCCTGTTGACTGGGCTGAGTACAAAAGGCTCAGGGACCTTTGTAAAGCATCTATAAGAACTGCCATGAGCACCTACTACCAGAAGCTTCTCCACACCTCTATAAGCAACTCTTGAAGGTTTTGGAGTCACGTTAGTGCAATTTTGGGGAGAGACAAAAGCAAAACCATTACTGAAGTTGTCTTGGATGGAATAAGCTGCAATAATCTTCTCACCATCACTGATGCTCTAAACTCTCACTTCTCGGACCTCTCTGCCTATGCATCGCCCCCTGTACCTTTGTCTGGACCACCTCTTGAAAACAGGGACCTAATTAGTCCTCCTTTAAACCTCCACAGGGTAACAGTATCTGAAGTACTGTACCTTCTTAACTCCACTCTTCCCTATGGGTCAGCTGGGGCTGATTGGCTACTACCCAAATTCTTGAAATCCATTGCCCCCTTCATTGCTTCTCTAACAACACACCTCTTCTTTCTGTCTCTGATTACAGATTATGTTCCTTCTCCCAGAAGACTGCACACGTTGTCCCAATCCACAAAAAGGGTGACACCACAAACATGGATAACTACCACCCTATTGCCATCCTGTCGACTTTATCCAAAATCCTGGAGAAAATCATTACCGCCCAGGTCTCGGACTACCTCCACTTACACAATCTTCTCACTCCGGATCAACATGGTTTTCGAAGAGAGCACAGCACTTCCACTGCTATTATTCAGTTCACCAATGATGTCAGGCTTGCCATGGACAAAGGCTCTCTCACTGGGATGATTTCTGTAGATCTCACGAAGGCTTTTGACATGATGGACCACCTGCTGCTTCTATCCAAGCTGTCCACCCCTAGTTTCTCTACCTCTGCAACCGCATGGTTCTGCAATTATCTCTCTGAGCATCAGTAATTCATGCAGCACAGAAATGCCAAGTCCTCTGTCTGCCACACCTAGATCAGAGTTCCTCATAGATCCATATTGGGCCCTCTACTGTTTTCAATCTTCGTAAATTATCTCCCCCTGCTATCCAGCCCATGTTCTACCCTGTTATATGCTGATGATTTGGTACTCTACTCTAGCTCCTCTGACCTATGTGATATCAACCAGAACCTAAACCCAAACTTCAACACCTTTCAACACTGGTTGACGCAAAATAGAATTGTCCTCAACAACAAAAAGACAGTTGCTGTGCTCCTTGGCTCAGGATCCAAAATCAGGGACTGTCACCAGCCATTATGCATCAGAGTATCTGATGACACCCCCTCAACACTGTCTCCTCTTTTTTTTTTTTTAAGTTTCTTTTTTTTCCCTCCTACGTCCCTACCAGAGCTGCACCTTCAGGAGTCGCCAATGAAACCCATCCCTGCCACCGACTTACCTGCTGCTCGGGGTCCCTCAACCTGCCGTGGATTACCCCCAGGTGGGGTTTGGGGTGGGGTGAACTCCTGTACCTTAATGTCTTCTCCAATCCCCGAGACAGCGGCAGTTGCTGGCACATCAGGATTGGGTTCGGCACTCTGTCTACCCAGCTATGGAGGGTAGATTGTCTCTATTCTGTGAGGACGATGCTAGCCCTTGATGCCAAGGTTCAAGTGCTGATGTCCTCAACGTCCTCCACCCCTCGTTGGTGCAGCCCCTAGAGGTGATTGGTCCACAGGCCTCCACCCATGACAAATCAAATACCTGAGGTGCCGATGAGCTGTTGTGCCCCCAGCCTCCGACAGAGGTTACCATTCCCCAGGATGGATCACCCACCCTCCCCCCAGAGAAGGCGAGCTGTCATCAGACGCTCAGTTTTTTTCCCCTGGCCAACCCCCGGCAACGTGAACTGTCTCCTCTTTTAAATACCTTGGTGTCACCCTGGATCCGGACCTGGACTATGACCTGCACCTAACTACTACTATCAAAACAGTCAACATATAACTTGGTCTGGCACAAAAAGTTAGGCACAGCCTCACATCTGCGGCAAGGCTGGCTATCACTCAGGAGGTACTGAGATGTAAGTTGGCCTATGGGATGATTGCCCTTCCGGAATCCTCAAGAGTGCTCCTCCACAAGTAGGATATCTGCAATAAAAACATCTGCCATTTTGCTCTGTTGGTACCCAAGCTCACTAACCGCTGCTCACTGTACTGTGGCCTGGGTTGACTAGTCTCCACAGCTTTCCGGCAATACACTATTACTTGCTTCATCACAAACATCATCACCTCCCAGAAACCTAACAGGCAAGCCCTACTGTTAAAATCTGCTCACTCTGCCTACCCCCTGAGATTGACTAATATGTCCTACCTTGCTCAATCTAAGTGTAACAAAAAAATAGGTGAAAACACCTTCTCTGTTAGCGATCCAAAAGTGTGGAACTCTCTTCCACTGGCACTCAGGAACTCCCAAACCACCTGAAGTTTTAAGCAGGAACTCTGTAAGGTACTTGCCAGTTCTGAACTCTGCTCCTGTGATGGGTGTACCCATTCATTTGCCTGACCCTCTTAGCTATTGCCCTGGCATTTGTTCCTATCCTAATCTCCCAGAGCTTTACCTGAACCATTTATTTCCCTCACACTTTCCCTCTATTTTGTAGAATGTCGATAATGTCATGTATAGGGGCTCTGATCTGATGAATCTTTGTCTATGCCACTGTACTGTATGACATACGTATTATTCCATGCCTGACTCTGGCTTCATTTTTGTTGTTACCTGACTATATGGTTTTGGCTAATTGTACTACTTGTTGTCACCTGATTTAGTCTTTGTATTCACTGTTGTTTTCCCACCCAATATGTGTAACCTCCCAGGATGTGCCTGAAAATAGGCAGCTTTGCTCTCCAGCGCACCTAACTGGTAAACAAAAACTAAATAAAAATAGATAAAATAATTCTTAATAACTCAAAAACTCAGGCAATGCTTTTTGGCTTGCCCCTTAAGCTAAGGAACTGTCCATTTTCTGTTTCTTGTATTGCTATCTCTGTCCTGCCACTCTACACTCATTCAAATATTTAGACACCACCCTGATCCTTCACTTGATTTCTCCGTGCACATTTCTGGCATCTGCAAGGCAGTTAGTTCCAGACTTGGGTAATGGATAATCTCACTCCTAGAGCCTGCCTCACCATTACCCATGGTATCTTACTCACCAAATCTATATATGATGCACCAATTTTTTCAAACTCGGTCAAATCCACTCTAAGGACATGGGATATGACTTCTAATAGTTCAGTGAACGTATGCAACCACACACTGTCATGTGTAGTTACTTTGGCCGGTCTCATTCTCTGTTCCTGGTGGAACTAACACCCTGCCAAGGTACTGTGAAGACAAAGTAACCCTCTTGAGAAGGGTTGCACCCCTAGAGGTGCCACAGGAATATAATTCCTTAAGACTAAAGGTACCTTAGGAAGCAGTTCAAGAACAGAAGTGAGTGGCTGGAGTAGAAGGGGAGGATGGTGGGAGCAAAGAAGCAGAGATTCTGAATAAGGTTGAAAGAAGCTGGTTTATATAGCCCAATAAGGGGGAGTGGCTGATTGTTCCTGCTCATCGAACCTCAGGCTTCACCTTCCAGTCTTTACAATTCAATAGACATACACAACTACAGTGTGAATTACTGCTTCTGCAACAATGTTGATAGGCAGGCTATTTGTATAATTAGATTGTTAGACTATATGTAGTCACTTTGACCTATCATAGTCTCGGTCTCTGGAGGGACTATCACCTTGTAAGAGTTCCATGAAGGGAAAGGAACCCTCTTGAGGAGGTACTGCAGGAATATAATTCCTTTAGGATAAAGGTACCTTAGGAAGGAGCCCCAAAAAAACTGCAAAGCAGAAGCTGCAAACACAGATGCCTGGGGTGGTAATAGAAAGCACTAATAACTGGTAATGACTGATACAGACAGAGGTATAACTTCCAGGGGTGAATGAAAATTGCAGGACTGTAGGATAAGGCAAGCCTCCCTCCAACCTCAACTCATAGTGAAAATCTTACTAATTGGTAAAAGCTAAAAGAAAATTACTTTATGGACTTTGGCATTCAGGAAAAAAAAAACTGTGCAGGAAATTTCCAGGGATCCATGGCCTTGGTCACCATCCCTCTTGGCATGGGTATTATTATTATGACCGATCTTGCTAACTTGGAAGTCTAATTCAGGGAAAAAGTTTTGGAGGGATAACTCACTTTATCCCCCTAACAGGATAATGCTGTAGGATTGCAGCTAAAGGTGTACCCCAGAAAGGAGACCCACCTCTGAAAAATGTTGAATGAAGATAGTAATGACTGCTGAAAGGCTTGCACCCAGCCTCAAAGCCATGATGAGGCTTAACCTTGACTGAAAATTAATGGAAGGGGATATGCAATGTGACTAGGTGAACCTTAGACAGACACAAGTAGAATAGCTCTCAGAGGTGCTGTTGATGTGGACAACATGGCTAAAGGAACCCATGTGTGCTTAGTGCCCCACACTCTGGCAACTGAACGCTTAGATACTACATTATGAAGTGCTGCTGATCATGGATATGTATGGCTGAAGCTTCCTCTGAGCATTGGACCTTGCCACCACCCAGTGGGACTGCTGTGAGGCACCACTGCAGTCAAGCAGCTGTAGAAGGACCCCCCACCAGATAAGGGACTCACTGTCAAGATGTGGACTTCAAGGGGAGCAGGTGAGCAGGATTCTGGGAGTGATAAAGACCAGCAGGAGTGTGTTCATAAAGCCTGATGGCATGATGCAGAAATGGACTGACTGAATGATGTCTGCAGAAGAAACATTAGAGAAATTAAACTGGATTGAATAAAGATTCCTGAAGAATGACTGATATGATAGAAAATAAACTGAATGTCAAGGTAATGAAACTATGAATGCATGTCAAAGGACAGTACCATGGTGACCACTCAGCCATGAGCAAGAATTACAGGAAATTGTACTACAAATAAGATTGTAGTGAAGATACTGATATAGACGGATTGAGTAATGGCTGAAATGACTGACAAAGGCTGGCTGAATGTGGAGGGGTTGTGGGTTAACAGATGGACCAGACACAGAACTTCAGGTTCAACACACAATCTCTGTGTGATGTTTATTTAAAACATAGGGAATAACCTCAAACAATGGCATATCACTTCTACACTACATCAGTTTGCAGCAACAAACTATGAGTGTCCTTCCTCTAAACTTAGTCAGCACCTACTGACCCACTGATCTGTCTTTTCTGTGGAAATGAACTATCCCCTATGTTGGTCTTGTGTATTTGGGTGATGGTAAGACTAAAAAACAAAACAAAAACAAGCTGAAAACAAAGAACCTCAGTGCAGAAGCACTGAAGCAAGGGTTACCCCAAAGGGCATTTACAATAAAGTCAATTCTCAAAGAAACACAACATCACACATACCCCCATAATGCAAAGCATCATGGGATGGATATGCAAATCACCATGAAATTTTAGGCTGGTTCAGCTCAAAGCTGGAATGCATAGTGCCAAAGGGCCTTTCAAGCAATCTGTAGTTTACATGCATTTAAACAACACAATGGGGTTTTCTGATATATCTACCCCGGTAACTTAATTTTTATAATACAGTCCCCTAGTAACTTTTTACCTTTATCAAAAACACCTAGTGCCATGGTATTTGCAGTATTTACAGATTTCATATACCTAAGGCATATACATCAAGGTATTTTGTGACATAGTGCTATTGCATACTAAATCCAACAACGAGGAACACAGCCTGTTGTTTTACATTAGCTCATAGGTCACCACAATAACCTCTCTGTATGAAGACCTGAGCAGGAAAAGAAAAATTAAAGAGGACACTATAGCATAGCCAAGAAAGGGAAGGGGGCACCCATAGGTGGCCAACCTTATGAACTAGAAATTGTAAGGGATAGATTAGGCTAAGAAATAGAAGAACTATTGCAACAGATTTAAGAAAAGGTCAGTCCTCAAGAGTGGCAGGATCTCCCTCTCACACTGAAATGGCTGCAGTTCAAGTGATTACAGCTGCTAGCTGGTACCAGGTGAAAGTAATATAATACAATGCATGCAGAAGGACTGCAGTTAAAAGGTTGCAAGTGCTGATTATGAACTGCAGGTAAAACAACAGAGAAAACAGAAACAAAATACATGCATGAGAGGCAAGACGTAGAATCAGGTCAGCAAACTGAACACACATTGCGGGTTATTACAGGCATTAAATAAGGACAAGAAAGCAGGAGTGGCTGCCCTAGTGAAAAGCAGGAAGCACAATGCCACAGTCAGAGAAAGCAAATGAATACTAACAAAACAGTAGAAGACTTTCTCCCTTCCAAACAGAAGCCAAAAGCAAAAACCAAACAGAAAAGCCTCAAACAATGTAGAGGAAAGCAACAAATATAGTGGAGGAGGTGCAGCCTCAGCTGCAGCAAAGAAACACAACTTCTGAATGAGGCTGAAGGAAACTGGTTTGTAAAGCCCAGGAAGGGGGTGTGGCTGGTTGCTCCTGCCCATTTAACCACAGGCTTAGCCTTCCAATTGTCATTTGGCCCTGGCCTTGAACCATCACATCCATCACTATGCATTGTATTCTAGACTTGACTGGCTTTCTTCACCATCCATCCATGACTTCACCCTGCATGGCATCATTTACAGTGCATTACAAATCAAAAAGAGGAGCGAATGAGAAGCAGTTACCTGGGCAAAATACTTCTTTTACATCCTTAGGACCATCCATGAAGGCGTAAGCCGAAACGTCAGCTGATCCTGTGAGTCATCACGCACCTGGGCTGCTCTGCTCGGCTGGCCTGGTCAAAACCGTGTTTAGCTTGTAACACCGAGATGGTGAAAACATATTTTTTAAACTAATCGAGTGGTCGCCGCCTATGCACTCTATGTTCTGCTGCATGTTTCAACAGTTTTGTCACCTGAATAAAATGTGATGATACGGTAAGCCGTGCCTTCTAAATCTGTTTTGGGCCTACTGGTGGGTAAAGTGCAGTTGGTTTTGCTTTTGTTTCTTCAAAAGTAATGGTCTGAACTGTTTAACTCTGATACCTTCTTGCACCAGATCAGAAGTATTCACCGTGAGTGAATCGAGCACCTCAATTTGGTTTGTTTCACATACAGTACCTTAAAAGATATCAGTTGGAGTCAGATCCAAGATCATTACTATGTTACTATTTCAAGTTAATATTCTATATTAACTTACAAAGAAAATTAAAATGTTTTTTGATGAAGTGCGTTAAATATGTAAATGTACTTTCTAGATTTTTAAAGTGTTCTGAGTGAAAGAATTAGACAACTTTAACTTGAACTTAACTTAGCATAAATACATAAAAAACAATAATATAGATGTCACTGCTATCTTGCATTCTAGGGCACTTCATATAGAATAAAGCATGGGGTGGTGTGTGTAATGAGAATTTTACACACACCCGAGTTGTTGGACGCTACATAAACCCCAAAAGCGAAGCTCAAGAGGTTTATACAGAACAAACATCCAACATCGAGGGTTGTTGCTGGTTACTGCTAATACTGATCTTATACTTCTAAGTCTGATCATTAGACACTGCAGCATGGGTTTTGACTGTTATGCAGATGATACCAAACTCTATGGGCCATATTTTTAAAGGGTCTTTAGATCCATGCAAGCTGCATCAAATAACCAGCTTGCATCAGATCTAGGTGCACCAAATACTGTGCACCATATTTTGCAAGAAAAGCGTTCTCTGTGGCAAAGTCCCCCGAACTGACACAAGAGGTCCTCTGCATCAAAAAACTGACGCATGGGATGAGAATGACGCAAGCTACACCAAAAAATGGTGCAAGCTGGGTCATAAAATGGTGCAAGTTGAGTCAAAAAATTATGTAAGATGAGTCAAAGAATTATGCAACATGAGTCAAAAAATGGTGCAAGTTGAGTTAAAAAATGACTCAAGGGATGAAAATGATGCAAGTTGAATAAAACAAATGGTGCAAGTTGAGTGAAAAAATTGCTGCAAGTTGAGTCAAAAAAATGGTGCAAGTTGAGTCAAAAATGACACAAAGGATGAGAATGACGCAAGCTAAGTAAAAAAATACAGCAGATGAAATGGCCAAGACTAAGCCCCAAAATGTTCTAAACTAGTCCTGCAGTGGAATATTGTCCCTTAAAAGTAGTATAGTCAGGTCTGATCACCTGCTTTGGGTCTCCTTATATGTTCTAGTGTCCCTTAGACCAGCTCTGGCTGGTCTAACAGCGACATTCATCTTAGGCACAAGGACAGGACTCGCATTACTTGAAAATCCCAAATATGGGTCCAGTACATCATTTTGGTGATGCAGGCATCCCTTCTGACATGGTGCAGGCATTTGTTTGGTGCAGGCATAGTGCAGGCCAGTCTGGTGCATGCAGACCTGTTTTTTGATGCAGGCACCATTTGAAAATCAGAACTGACACAAGATTTGATGCATCCTGCTCCTTGAGACAGTTGTTTCTGATGCAACCACACTGTGTCATTCTCTGGCCTTTGAAAATCCTGCCCAATGTGTCTTTTGCTCCCGACAAGGCATCATTCATACTGAGGTTAGAACAATGCCTGGAGGAGAAATCTGGGTTTTGATGGCCTCCAGTTGGTTGGCTCTATACCCTTCCAAGACTGAATTACTGGTAGTGGGTGGTTAGAGGCAGTTATTTATTTATTTAATTTAAAATGTGGTAACTGGTAAAGGCACACTGAGCCAAGGCTCATTTCCAGGTGTGACCCGGGGGACGGAAAACAGGACTACAGACATGAAGAGCAATTACAGGATATCTAAAGTGCATATACAAAATACATTGGTAGTTGAGGCAATGTGAAAATAAGTGGTAGGCCTCACTTGGCCTATTAATCCAACAGTACATGTGTTCTTTCTTTACACGGCTGCAGTAATCAAGGTATGCAAAAGTACATAAAAATGTGGATTACATATATTACAGAGTAGACTGGGGGCCAGATGTGCAGATGACCCAGTTAAGGGAGAAATAGGCTGGAGATGGGGGGCAGGAGAGGCTGGGAGAGGGGAGGTTCAAGAGAGGGAGTGACAAGTACAGAGGGGAATAGAAGTAAGCCTCAGCAGGCATCTTAATGCAAAGAGAGAGGGGTTGAGCTGAAGAGAAGAGGGGAGTAGATTACCGAGGAAGGGGAGACAATAGGAGAAGGCAGCCTGCCCAGCAGATGAGTGATGATAGGGAATAGCAGAGGTACGGGAATCCCTGGAATGCAGTGAGTAAGAGGAGGAGAGGGCAGGGGAGGGAACGGAGTCAAACCAGTATTTATCAATGAAGGAGGAACAGTGGGACGGGCAACATAAGGGTAAAGGAAGGATGGAAAGGGAGGAATACAGAGAGCAATGATAAGTGGGGAGTGATGAGTTGGAGGTGAAGTAACAGAAGGCATTCCAGAAAGTGTCCAGTCTGGCAAGGGAAGAAGAGGGAGCAGCACCATAGCCCACATCTGCATAGTAAAAATCTGGAAGAACCATTTTGGTTATGAGGTCCTGGTGAACCTGGGGAGGAGGCAGTCCTTATTATGATGTAAAGCAGTGAGCTTGGGATAAAGTTTGGTGTGGATGGCATCAATATGGACAGAAAAGTGAAGCTTACTATCAAGCCAAACCCCCAGGTACTTGAAGGTGGGGACATACCCGAGGAGGGTGCCAACCAAGAAGGAGGAGAAGACGGGGAAAGGTGAAAGCCTTGCCAGTTTCTGGCTGGAGCTGCAGGTCACAGACACAGTCTTCTTGGTATTAACCATGAGCTGGTTGGTTTGGAACCAGTGTAGCACATTATAGAAGTCATGCTGGAGTGGGACCTCAACAGCTGGAATTGTTGGGCCAGAAGTGTAGATGCCTGTGTACATGTGGATGTGTGAAGAGACACAGGCTGAGAGGAGGTCATTTAGGAAAACAGAGAAAAGTACCAGACCCAGGATAAAGTCCTGTGGGATCCCTGCATTGGGGAGACAGAACACAACCCACCTGACGTGACTATTGATGATTCGTAAGATATGAGCAGAACCAGCTAACAGGGGGTGCTGACAGATCAGCAGTGGTCAGTTTATCCAGTAGGAGTGGGTGGGACACCTAGTCAAAAGCTTTAGCTAGATTGATGAAGATGGCTGTAGTGATGTGTCCTTGGTCCATCCCAGAGAGGATAGAATTAGTTACAAGCAGCAGGGAAGACATGGTGGAGGGGTTCTTCCTAAAGCCAGACTGGAACGGTGAAAGCAAAGTTGAGGAGGAAAGGAAGTCTGCAAGACTAGAGCAGAGTATAGATTCTTGAAGGCTGGCAAGAGAGGGGAGGAGTGAAATCGGCCAGTGGTTACCTGGAGAGGAGGGGTCACCCTTTTTGTGCAGGGGCAAAACCTTGGCTACTTTCCAGGCCTGAGGGACAACACTGAGGGAAAAGGAGAGGTTCAGAAGGTGAGAGAGCGAAGGAGTTTGGGGTCCAAACCATCAGAGCTAGATTTGGACAGGTTAAGTGACCACTAGAGCAAGGAAGACTTTCTTGGGGGGAGATAGGAGGAAATTGGAAACCTTCTGAAAATTGGGGTGGGGTGGGACTATAGGATCTGGAGGCGAGTAACAGAGTACAGCACAGGTTGTGGAGAATTTGTTAAAATGAACAGCAACAGTGGAGGGGTCAGAAACCAGTGACCCATCCACTAGGAGGATGGGGGGGTGGACTTAGGCGGATCAAATAGGGAGTGGATATCCTTCCAGAATTTAGAGGGGGAATTTAGATTGGATTGGAGGTTAGCCTTGAAATAGTGGGCCTTTGCAGTGTGGACTGCTTTTGTACAGGTGTTCCTCAGTGGCCTGTAGTGTTTGAGGTCAGACAGGTATTAGCAGGACTTGAAGTGTGACCACGCAAGGTCCTGGGACATGTACAAATCAATAAGGTCAGCTGTAATCCAGCAGTGGTGGGAGCATTTTACCCTGGTCTTTTTAAGGGGGCATGAGTATTCTAGGACTTGTTAAAAATGGCAGTGAAAGCCGGCCTGGTGGTGCTGAGGGTTGAGGCACTGGCAGCCACACTTTGCGCCACACCAGTGGCTGGGATTCAGGAGCGGACTCTGGTTGCTGGGGTTTGACAGTGGGCTGTAAGCATAATAGTGGCCATAAGCCACCAGACCCTGCCAAAATGTGTAAAGAATATCCACCTTAATCTCAAATGCCATAACGGTATATTAAAAGAACTATTCATAAAAACATTGGTTTTTAAGTCTTTAACCAAGCAGACCTGCAAATGCTTTACACAAGTATATGGACCTACCAGCACCCACAAAGCATGAACATTCTACCTTGAACCAAAGTGCTTTATAAGTTTTAAAAGGACATTTTAAAGATGCCTATGGAACAGATTCATTCAGCTCTGACATTGTGCAAAAATTGCTGACAGTTCAAAAATATTTTAAAATCAAAACTCAGCAGTTATTGTGTAACTAAATCATCCCATAAGATGTTGCCACATATCTGAAAAGCTGGACCCTCCAACAAGGAATTGGCCCCTCTTAACAGGGAATCATCTGCTATCAGACTATCATACCATACAGCCACAATGAGATAATTCTTCATTTTGAACATACAGAGGAAGTTCTTGTGGTTAAAAGTCTATTAATCGCCACCTCGTGGATCCCATGTCAAGCGTACAACAGACAGTTTGACTGACCGAATGTCTGATAAATATTAATATCTCCACACGTAGGCTATAGACTTCCGAACCGATAAGCCGTTGTCCAAATATGGTTATACCATCCCAATGCCTCATAATACTCTTGGGGAAGAATGAAATCGCATGACATTTCTAAAGGAAGCATTTGACTTATATGACATCTCTCCAGACCAACAATTCATGATCATCGACTGTCTTCTGAATCTATGTTTCATCACTGGAAGAATCTCACATCTATGCTACTACTACTGACTCTGAAAGAACTATTACTCTACTGAAGCTACAAAGACCTTTGGCGTCTGCCATAACGTAAGAGACATTGAAACTTGTACTGACTGTCATTTTCTATTTTGTAAGCCTCGAGGAGAAAAGAACTCAGAGAGCCAGGAAGAAATCTTCTTCACACAGCCATCAAAGATATTCCAAAATCTCCAAGACGAAAGGGAGACAAGAGACTCTTTTGAAAAGCTGGTAAAGTATATATATAAATATACCTTTACTGCTTTAAATGTGCTTACTGAAATACTGTGTCTTTTGAGAATCCAGGTTCTAGAAATAGATACATAGAATACTGCAGTAAAATATTGTTTGAAATGCTAGAAAAAGGTTATCAGAGTACCAAAGAATTGTGTACTGGATAGTAAAGGTTAATTCTAAATAGAATACTACCTTGCAGTGCCTCTAGAAAAAGAGCACTAAGCCTCATATCTACATAGTGAGAACTATGTAAATGATTTCTTGTGCACAAACCAGACAAAGGTCTGGATAGGATGTCCTGACAAACGTTTTATTGTTTAAGTGTTAAAATATATTAACTGTTAACTGTGTGTGTTGAAATACATAGAAACATAGAAGTTGACAGCAGATAAGGACCGCAAGGCCCATCCAATCTGCCTATTTCTTTTTCTACCTTATAAATGTGCCATCGGCCTTTGCCCTGTCAGAGACCTATCTATTCATACTTATGTGTATTGCTCCCTTATGCCCATCCCATGCCTGTTTGAAGCCCTGCACTGTACTCATAGCCACCACTTCCTGAGGTAGGCCGTTCCATGCATCCACCACCCTTTCTGTGAAAAGAACTTCCTCACATTACCCCTTAATTGGCCTCCCTCTAATCTCATGCTGTGTCCTCTTGTCCTGCTATTTTTCTTTATGGGGTCCACGAGGTGGTGATTAATAGACTTTTAACCACAAGACCTTCTGCTGTATGTTCAAAATGAAGACTTACAGTATCTCATTGTGGTTGTATGGTACGATAGTCTGATAGCAGATGGTTCCCTGTTAAGAGGGGCCAATTCCTTGTTGGAGGGTTCAGCTTTTCAGATGTGTGGCAACATCTTATGGGATGATTTAGTTACACAATAACTGCTGAGTTTTGATTTTAAAATATTTTTAAACTGTCAGCAATTATTGCACAATGTCGGAGTTGAATGAATCTGTTCCATAGGCATCTTTAAAATGTCCTTTTAAAACTTAAAGCACATCGGTTTAAGGTAGAATGTTCATGCTTTGTGGGTGCTGGTAGGTCCATATACTTGAGTCAAGCATTTGCAGGTCTGCTTGGTTAAAGACTTAAAAAAAACAATGTACGATTAGTTTTTGTAATATACCTTTATGACATTTAAGAATAAGGTGGATATTCTTTATATACTTTGGCAGGGTCTGGTGGATTATGGATGCTATTGTGCTTACAATCCCCCCCCTCTTGTGAGGCAGTGCTGCCACATCGTTGGTACGTCGCAAAAGGAAGTGGCACATAAGGACCTGTCAAAGTGCAACAATGTGAACTTATGAGAATCATGGTTCCACAATATCTAACTTTATAAAGCTGTTTCTTTCTAAATCAACATCTTAATCTGAAATCTGAAGGTATCTATTCTCAGCAACTATTTCAGATAAGCTAACACATATTCTCTAAGCAAATGTCTGGAAATAATGAGATATACCGTTATTAATCTATACTCAATCAATATCATCCTTTTAGTATCTGGGAAGACTACTACTAATTAAATCAGTCATTTATGCAAGTAAATGTCACAATTCCTGTGCTATAACATGGCCTGTAGGTGTGCATGCGAGCATTTCCCACCATGTGTACTTTAACTAAGCATACTAAAATAAGCTTTTTAAAGGTTTAAGCCTTGCTTTTGTCATTTCTTAAGCTATGCCATAACAATTCCTTTCATAGGGTATTTCACTATTTACCTGTTGTCTAAAGGTAGATCCTACAGATCATAGGGTTACAGTGTTTCTCTAAGGGGTTCCATATCTTTGCAGAGTTCCTTAACTGCATAGAAACATAGAAACATAGACTTTGACAGCAGATATGGACCACTTGGCCCACCCAGTCTGCCCATTTCCCTACCTACTGGATAAGCTGCAGATTTTAGTTAACCAACAACCTGCTTTCTGCCACCCCCCACTATAATTGCCGTATGTCTGTCCCATGCATGTTTGAATTCCTCCACTGTTTTAGACCCCACAGCCTCTCCAGGAAGGCGGTTCCATGCGTCCACCACTCTCTCCATGAAAAAGAATTTCCTCACATTACCCCCTCTATCTTTAAATTGTGCCTCCTTGTTTTTACACATCTCTTTTTCTGAAAGATGCTACCCTCCTGGACTTTGTTGATTTCCTTGAGGTACTTGAACATTTCTATCATGTCCCCCCTGTCCCTCCTTTCATCAAGGGTATACATATTAAGCTGTCTCAGTCTCTCTTCATATGGTTTCTGATGCAGACCCTGCACCATTTTAGTTGCCCTCCTCTGGACTGCTTCCATCCTGTCTATGTCCTTGCATAGATGAGGTCTCCAAAACTGCACACAATACTCCAGATGGGGTCTCACCAACTGTCTGTACAGAGGGATAACCACTTCCCTTGTTCTACTTGTGATGCCTTTTCCTGTGCATCCCAGTATCCCCCTGGCTCTCCTTACTGACTTCTCACATTGCTTACCCACCTTTAGATCATCTGATATGACTACCCCCAGGTCCCTTTCCATTTTTGTTGCAGTTAGTACCTCCCCTGCTATTGTGTACTATTCTCCTGGGTTTTTGTTTCCCAGGTGCATTACGTTGCACTTCTTTGCATTGAATCTAAGTTGCCATATGTCTGACCATTCCTCCAACCTTACTAAGTCCTTTCTTATCCTTTCTACCCCCCCTTGTGTATCAACTCTGTTATAGATCTTTGTGTCATCTGAAAAGACTTATATTGAAACATGTTAGACTCTTTGACCTTGTTAATGCCCTTAAGGTGTTTGAATGTTTCAATCATATCACCTCTCTCCCTCCATTGCTCTAGGATATACATATTGAGCTCCGTTAATCTGTCCTCATATGTCTTCTGATGCAGTCCCTGCACCATTTTGGTTGCCCTTCTCTGGACTGCCTCAATTTGGTTAACGTCCTTGTGAAGGTGTGGCCTCCAGTACTGCATGCAGTACTCCAGATGGGGCCTAACTAGTGTCTTGTAAAGAGGGATTATTACTCCATCTTATGACTTGTGATTCCTACTGATACACCCTAACATCCCTTAGCCTTACCTACTGCTTTAGAGGTCTGCTTGGATGATTTCAGGTCATTGGTGATGATGATGCCCAAGTCTCTTTCTTCCTTTGTGACTGCCAGCAACTCCCCTCCCAGCCTATAGTTGGCTTCAGGGTTTCTCTTCCCTAAGTGCATGATCTTGCACTTCTTTACATTAAATCCCAGTTGCCACTCTTCCGACCATTTTGCTAGTTTATCCAGATCTCTTCTCATTCTAACCACCCCATCTAGATCATCTACTCTGTTACAGATCATTGTGTCATCTGCAAACAGATAAGCCTTACTCTCCAGTCCATCTGCAATGTCACTGATGAAGATATTGAAGAGGACTGGCTCCAGAACTGATCCGTGAGGTACCCCACTTGTGACTTGCATCTCTTCTGACTGTATACCATTTACCACCATTCTGTTTTCTGCCCGTCAACCAGTTTGCCACCCAGTTGACCAACTTCTGACCCACGCTGAGCCTACCCAGCTTATTTATCAATCTTCTATGTGGAACAGTGTCGAAAGCTTTGCTGAAGTCAAGGTAGGTGACATCAACTACTCCCCCTTGGTCCACCACTCTGGTTACCCAGTCAAAGAAATCTATGAGATTAGTTTGACAGGACCTTCCTTTTGTAAACCCATGCTGTCTTGGATCCTGTGCCCCTATGGATTCCAGGTGTTGCACTATTCTCTCCTTAAGGATTGCCTCCATAATCTTGCCCACTACTGAGGTAAGACTGACTGGTCTGTAGTTCTCTGCCTCCTCCCTGCTACCACTCTTGTGGAGCGGGATCACATGAGCCCTTCTCCAGTCTTCTGGGACCTCTTCTGTGCTCAGAGACTCACTAAACAGTTCTGCTAATGGCTCTGCTAATTCCACCCTTAGCTTCTTTAGTACCCTGGGATGTATGCCATCAGGTCCCATTGCCTTGTCCACCCTGAGCTTAGTGAGTTCTTGTAGGACCGTTTCTTTTGTGAAGGGAGTAGTGCTCCTCTCTCCCCCCTGTGTCCATGATGCTGAGCTGTAGGTCCTGCTCTACCTTCTCTTCAGTAAATGCTGAGCAAAAGTATCTATTTAGGATAGATGCTTTTACAGGGTCCTCCTCCTCACACGCCTCCTTTTCTCCTTTGAGATTAGCAATACCCTCACTGGACTTTCTCCTTTCACTAATGTATCTATAGAAAGTCTTGTCACCTTCTTTTACTGTTTGTGATAGTGTTTTCTCACTTTGGGATTTTGCCTGCCTTACTGCCTTCCCTGCTTCCCTTAGGGCAGTTTGGTATGCCTCCCTATCTTCATCCCGCTGTGTTCCCTTGTATTTCCTGAAGGCTAGCCTTTTGGCTCTGACCTTTTCTGCTACCGCATTTGAGAACCAAAGTGGTTTCCTTCTTCTTTTGCACTTCCTTTTCTGTCTAACACAATGGGATGTTGCTTCAAGTATTGCATCCTTAATGCTTGCCCACTTTGCCTGTACCCCCTCACCTGTGTTTCTTTTTGCCAGGGCTAGCTGCATTTAATGGTACTCCATGTCTAAGTGACATCTGTCGTCTCAGAATTTACCACGAAAACAAGTGGGTACAAGGTACTAGATACCTTTCATTTAAAACAGCCTTAGAGGTAAATTGATTAATAGTAATTGTACCTACAAAATGGTGTCCCTGGGTGGGTCTGAGATTTATGCTAATAATAGCTACGACAGACTACCTTGGTATATGAAGTGTGGTTAAAATATTCTTAAGATTGTGCTGAAAAGATAAATGTTTTTGTTTAACTGAAAGAAAAAAAAATAATTTCTCTGCATTTTAAAATCAGCTGTCAAGCCAAAAAGATCCACTTCCTGTTTTCTTGTATAAGGTTTAGCTATCCTAGAGAAAGGGAGGAAACTGGTGGTTAACCACAGACTTCATTAAGAAATAGCCAGCTCTGTTTGAAAAGATCTTAAGAACCAAGCATTTACATTACCATAAACTTTTTAATTTTTTATTTTTTTTAATAAGTAAAAAATAAAAGAATATTTTCATCACGGCTTTTCCCAGGGGATCAAGAGGATTCCCCTCCCATACTTACTCCTATAGGGAGTCCTCAGAAGGAGGAGGAGATTAGAGATAACCCCTCAGAGCTAGAGATTTCCTTTGAATATCTAGAGGAAACCCTTTCTGAAGTTCAGAGAGAAATAAGTAACTTTTTTCATGAGCCAATCTTTGAACAAAAGATTCCTTTGGATAACATTCCCACTAAAGAATTACAATTTACAGAACTGGATTCTCACCTAAGCTAATCCAATATTTTCAGTTTTTAAAGCTCTTATTTGCTGTTGCAAGTCCCTCACTTCGCTAGGCCCAGCGATAACTTTCTACTCGATCAGTGCAGGAAAGACCAGACTACAAAAATTCAGGCTTTAGAACTAGAATTGCAGTCAGAGAAGGCTAAATATTTGGGCATTCTTAAAATCCATGAAGCAGACAAAAATAATTTAAAAGCCATTAACCAAAGGTTGACAGAAGAAAATGGGGATTTGAAACAGCAACTTATCGCTGGACCTAGTGAAGTGAGGGCCTTGCAACAGCAAATAAGAGCTTTAAAAGCTGAAAATATTGGATTAAGAGCAAAAAATTCTGGGTGTCAGGAGAATTTAGAGGAGGCTGTGATTCAAATGAAACCGGCTCAAGACAGCACCCAAAAAACAGAAGAATAGGTAGACACAGCCCATCAGGAGATAGACTGGCTGCATGAAGCATTTACTGAGTCCCTTGATGCTATTGGTCAACAGCTGGGGTCCCTACAGCCAGCTGAGCCCTTGCCACCTCCTGTCCCAGAAACCCCCCTCAAGCCAGTGGCAGAAGACCTTGTAGTCAAGGTCCAGGATTTAGCCAAAAAAAATCAAGACTTAAAATTGGGGGTGGGGGGGGCACCACCTTCAAATGGCCTTCAGGCCTCTGACAGCCAAAAGGGTATCCCTGCAGGGACAAGCCAAACCCTAAATGGTCCTACTACATTTGGCCCCATTACATCTAGCGCCACAACTCTGTCCCAACCAGACCCAAAACAACTAATCAGGGTTATCAAGGCCATAGGGATAAGCTTTGATCCTAAAAACTCTGTCTTGGAGATTGAGGATTATCTTGCTGATCTAAAATCGCAGTTGGAATTCTTTTAAATCAATAACCCTAAAGATCGGTTATGGATTTTAAGGTTCTCTGTTGCATCAGAAATCTGAGCCTGGATGGCTAGGCAAAAACCTAAAATCAAAACTAATTTTAATAAAATGTGCCCAGCCCTGATTAAAGAGTATACCACTTATCATAGTCCTATAGCAACTTTCAAAGAGACATGCCAAAAGAATCAAGCCCCAAAAGATTTCTATAAAGTGCTGAGTAGGATGTTTTTCTCAGGAGGGGAGGAAAAAGATCCAAACCTGTTTCCTCACCTAGAAGAAACCTTTGTTAAAAGCCTTCTTCCCTCTGTTAGGACATTAGTCCAGCCATGGGTAGAACCTGATACTCCCATGAATTACATCATAGAGAGGGCCCATAGAATGTTTACAACTGTTAACCCAGATGCACGTAAGAAACCTACCATAGAATCTCAAAATAAGCTTTTTGCCATAACTAGTGATCAGATTTCCCTTCAAATGGAAGGAAAATAATTGCCCCAAAACAAACAGGAGACCATGCCTAGCTTTCCTAGGGATAATAAAAAATTCCCAAATCAGAGGAGGAACAGCTGGGACCCTAGATCATGCAGCCCCAAAACCCAAACAAAAAGGGGTCAGAGGCTTCCAGACAACATCCAGATGCCTGGAATAACCAACCCTGGCCTAACCAAGACACAGATACTGACAGCTATGCTATTGAACAGATAAAAAGGCAAATCTGGCAATTAAGAGAGGAAATTCATAAATGCAACCTCAGGGCCCCATACAGGCACCCTGCTCCAAACACTGATGTTACTCCTTACACCCCTTGGAGTGCCCACTCCAATGGCTACCCACCAGAATCAGATACCCACTCCTCTCATACCTTGCATGGGGGGGGGGGGCAACTTTAGGTCAGCCCATACAATGTAATTAAGGCAACTGTTAAAGCATGTAAAAACATTTTTGGTTAACAAAAAAGGAGGCCCAAAGATGGTTTTAAAAGGATATGCTTTACTTTGAAAGAGACATGAAAAATAGTTTTACTCCAGTTAAAAATTGTTATTGTATTCCCTAAAGCTCTAGACATAGCTAATGGAATAGAGAGAGCTGTATCCCTATTCTTTTCTGGCGTAAGAGAGTTAGGAACTGCTTTTGGACTAGACAAGAATACCATGAAATGATGGAATCAATTCTGTAAGAAAGAATTGTTGAGTACCTAGAGGCCAGCGGGGCACAGGACCAAAAGCAGCATGGATTTACAGCAGGAAGGTCATGTCAGACGAATCTAATAGATTTCTTTGACTGGGTGACCAAAGTAATAGACCAGGAAGGGGCTGTGGATATGGCCTACCTAGACTTTAACAAGGCATTTAACACAGTCCCACACACAAGATTGATAATCAAGTTAGCCAGCCTGGGAGTGGGTTCCAGGGTGGTAGCCTGGGTAGCAAACTGGCTGCACAACGGGACACAGAAGGTAATAGTGACTGGAACACATTCTGAAGAGGGGGGGTCACTAGTGGAGTACCTCAGGGCTCAGTACTGGGTCCAGTCCTCTTTAACATCTTTATAGGTGACATTACAGAGCGTCTGGAGGGAAAGGTATGCCTTCAAGGATACAACAGACAGTTTGACCGAATGTCTGATAAATATTAATATCTCTGCACGTAGGCTATAGACTTACGAATGGATAAGCCTTTGTCCAAATATGGTTATACCATCCCAAAAGCTCATAATACATTTGGGGAAGAATGAAATCGCATGACATTTCTGAAGGAAGTATTTGACTTATATAAGATGTCTTTCCAGACCAACAATTCATGATCATCGACTGTCTTCTGAATCTATGTTTCATCACTGGAAGAGATCTCACATCTATGCTACTACTACTGACTCTGAAAGAACTATTACTGTACTGAAGCTACAAAGACTTTTGGCGTCTGCCATAATGTGACAGACTTTGAAACTTGTACTAACTGTCATTTTCTATTTTGCAAGCCTCAAGAAAAACAGAACTTAGCCAGGAAGAAATCTTCTTCACACAGCCATTAAACATACTCCAAAATGAAAAGGAGACAAAAGTCTCTTTCGAAAAGTTGGTAAAGTATATACATATATATATATATATATACAAAGTATGTTTTGGGATAAATAAGAGTATAAAAAATTATCTCTGAGCTGGCCAGTGAAGATAACATTGTTATCTTCATGTTCCTGTACATCATACATTTATCTCCACGTTCCTATACGTCATCACAATGAAAGTGAAAGTTTTTCACTTTCCATCCTGTGGCTTTCTCAAGTTACTAACAGGATCCCCCCGACGTTCTCTTTACAAGTAGGACCCCACTCCCCCATGCATCTCTCAGATCTGCTTCCACATTTACACAAATAAATATTTTAAAATCATATCTGGTTGTTCCTGCCACTTTCTTTTATCCACTTCTTCTTGGAATGTAGCGTGACCAGCAGCTATCCCCAGAAATGTAGCGTGACCGAGTGCTATGAATCTCAAAACCTGAGGCACTGTCTGATATTAAGAATAAGGGAGCCACTACTGCCACACTTAGAAGAGTATATTTTTTTTATTCTAGCACTATTTTGTCAAAAGAAGCTGCTGACAGTACTCAGGACGAGCGGCGATGGTCGGCAGTTGAAGCGACTCACCCAAAGCGCGAGCATGTGTTGTTATGGCAACATATACTCCCACTTCCGTCTGGTGTGCTAAAGCTGCCGATTCCTTCGTTCTTGTCTGAGTACTGTCAGCAGCTGCTTTTGACAAAATAGCGCTAGAATAAAAAAATACACTCTTCTTAGTGTGGCAGTAGTGGCTCCCTTATTCTTAATATCAGACAGTGCCTCACATTTCGATATTCATAGCGCTCGACTATGCTACATTTCCGTGGATAGCTGCTGGACCACACTACATTTCAGGTGAAAGCAGATAAACTGAAGTCACAGGATCAACCAGATATGTTTTTTCACTGTTTATTTCTTTAAAGGTACAGGCAAGATCAACCACATATGGTTTAATAAATAACTTTAAAGTGGCAAAATCAGACATTTTTTACATGTGACATGTAATCAGTGGTGTTGGGGGAGGGGGTTATGCAGTGTTGCATTGGGGTAGCCGCAGTTGGATCAATCACAATCCAGTTTTTTTTTTTTTTGTAATTTTAGAGTTGCAGGATCAACCACATACACTTTTCAAATAACATATGGCAGCTCTTGTGTTAAGAGACATGCAAAGTTGAGCTGGAATAGCCATTACCTCTATGTGAGGGATTTTATCAAGTGGACATTTGGGGGTTGTGTTCAGTGGGGCCCAAAACATACATTGTATAAACAGAACATGACGTGGCCTGACTGAAGATATCATATTTATCTTCACTCGAGGCCAATGACATCATGATATCTCACTCGTGGCTTCGCCACTCATGAGATATCATGATATCATTGGCCTTGAGTGAAGATAAATATGATATCTTCAGTCAGGCCATGTCATGTTCCCTATATATATATATAATTATGAACTATGGATCGAAAATCTAGGAATCTGATTGGCCGAGAGGTCTCTGAAGCCATGATGATATCGGGCTATATCATCACGGCATCAAAAAACCTCCTGCCACCAGCCTCCTCACTCCCAGTGTAATGCTCTCCATGTCCCGAAGCGAGTCAAACCTCCAATCGGCTGCTATTAAAAAAGAAACTGAAATCCTCACAACTGTCCCCCCTTACATGTCACCCACTCTCTAAAGAGAAAAAAAATATCCCTCACCCTGCTTCCTTTCAGCGCACCAACTACTGCAGCACTCCTGACATTGGTGTTTCACTCCATAAAAATGCATTTCCCCACCACAACATGCTGCCTCGCACCAAATGTCAGTTAACAGAAATATGCAACCCGCTCCTCGGGCATCTTCAAGATCACAAATATAAACCACGATGGCTTACCACCTCTCTTGGATTAAATCTTACTAACACAGACATCAGGAGAAAAAAAAACTTCTGTCACTTTGACCAGCCACAGTCCATGTCGGTGGGCAGTCTCCCAATAAAACAATCGCGGTACAGTTCAGTAGCAGTTTAAAAACAAAAAACAGAGAACATAGCATAAACTAATGAGCAGACCCCCAGAAATACACTATTTTGTTTTTCTTTTGGGCTGCATGTAGGAGAGGGAGGCAGCAGAACACCTAGGAAGACATTCCTACACTACCTACTACCAGCTCCTACAATAGCACCACCTGCTGACCACAGCCTTAATAGAACTATTTTGTTAAACACTACTCCTGCACTACCCCTTAGAAAGCTGGGTGGTAGAGGAGCGGCTGAGTGGGCCCCACCAGAGAGATGCCCTGTCGTCAGTAATCAGAGGGGAATAAAGTTAAAAACAAAATGGCAGTGAAGAGGGAGAGGGCTGAATCAGTTCCTGTGGCTGAGTAGACAGGGTACCAATCAAAGACACCAAGGATGCTTAAGAGGGCATCAGTGTCAAGGGACCTGAGAGGCCTATACCAAAGGTATTTGGTAGCAGACTGAAGGAAATGCACTTTCCTAACACCTTATGTTAGGCAATGGTCACAGAAGATTTCCGGGAGAATGCCTGCAGCAATGATGCAGTGTGGGTGGGAGGAGAGCACCCAGTCAAGGAGGGGGTGGTTATGGGAGTGTGGATTGAGTCGGGTGGGTTAGGTAATTAACTGTGTAAGGTTCAGGAACTCAGTGTTGTGGAGAATAAGCTTGAAGGCAGGGGCTAGACAGTTTACGTTGAAGTGTCCAAGGAGGATGAGCTCACTGGAGGCAGCAGGAGAGACAAGAGAAGAGAGGGAGTTGACAAGGGTCAAAGGAGAGATCTTTGGAGAGGTACAGACAGCACTGACAAAGATAGGGAGGATGGAAGGAAGGGATCACTTTGCTAGCAGAAGTTCATGAGAGGAAGTGAGTGACTTACTGAGGAAGATAGAGCATGAGAGGGTTTGATGGATGTAGAACACTACCCCTTGCCCATGCTTGCCTCAGTCCTGATGGTAGAGGTGGTAGTCAGGGACAGTTAAAGTGGAGTCATGTACCCTGCAGGGCAGTCAGGTTTCAGTGATGCACAAGAGGTTGGGAGAGTGCTGGGAAATCCAAACTTTATGGGAGTCGAACTTAGGGAGGGGTCCTCTTGCACTGACGTAGGAAAAAACAGAGGCCTTTAGGTAGAGTAGGAGGAAAGAAAGGAGAGGAGGGGCTGGAGTTAGGTTCTATATCTTCAGCTAGAATGAGATGGAAAAAGAGAAGGACAATTATATCAACCACTGTTAGGGATCTGATTCTACCCATTTTTGGTGGGGTGTGACCTGTGGCAGAGGAATTTCACAGTCAAGGAGTAGTTCTAGGGATCAAGTTGACATTTGTTTCAATTATGTCTACTGTCATTTGGAGCTGGTTTTATCATCTAAAACATATTACTAGAGCGCAGCCTCTGCTTGATATTGCTCATCTTAACAGTCTGGTAAATACCCTCATTTTCTTGCATCTCGACTACTGTTTTGTGTTTTATAAGGGCTTACCTGAAGGTCAATTGCACTGCTTACAACTACTGTAGTCCAAAATTTGGTAGTGAGGCTTCTAACCTCTGTTCGCAGGTCAGATCATATTATCCCCTCGCTGTGGGGTTAGGGCTGGCTGCCAATTGGATTGATTTCTGGTTCCTACTGCTGACATACAAAGCCCTAAATGGACTGGGTCCCCAATATTTCAGTGGTCTCTTGATACGTTAAGCTCCTACAATAGCATCTGAATTTAAGCTTTATATGAATCAAATGAAACAAAAATGTGGTCTTGATGGTCTAGAATATCATCATCTTTCAACAGCACTTTTGCAGGTAAAGCCAACAAAAACAAGGAAGAACTGGTAGGGGAGGGAGACTGAAATGTTTGCAACACAATTACGGTCATAAGATGAATAAAAATGAAGTAAACAAGCATTTGTCAATGCCAAATGTTTTCTTGCTTGTATTTGCTGTGTAGTTGCAGGGCATAGGTAGTTCAGAGAGGCTAAAAGTAACAAATGAATAACATGAGCTATAATAGTAAAATCGCCATTAATTTAGAGGAAAGATACCTTTGTCTCAGTGACTGATTTAAGATGGTAGCAGTGTGATGTTGCTTCTAAACAGAGTCCAATCTATTCAAATGAATACATTGCCAAAATGCTTATATTTAATGGAGACTATTCCACTCCCTCCCTTGGGGCGTGAAATTTCAAAACGGAACAGGATGATTTCCACATATTTATGGCAAGGGAAATGACCAAGGATAGCACTGGGAAAACTGCAATTGCCCAAGGAGAAATGGGGCTTAGCCCTACTAAACTTTTAAAATTATGACCTGGCAGCACTATTAAGCCACATGACACACTGGCTCAGCCCCCTCTCAGACCACAGTATGGGTGCAGATTGAATGCTCACTTTCTTCATTAAAATTGGACTACACCTCAGTTTTTCAGCTTAGATCAATCCCAAGAGAAATCCCCATACACCATAGGATTAATAGGCCAATGGACAACTTTTCTGAAGAAACCAGACAATCTTAATTGGGCTAGCTGGATGGGTCTACCAGCACTGGACCACACATTCATCCCGGCTGACTTACATCATGGTTTTAGGAGTTGGATTAGAAAAGGTCTCGTTCATGCTTTCCATTTTTATGATAATGGTATTTTTAAGAAATGTCAACACTTAAGATGGAGTTTTCACTCCCACAGAGTGATTTTTTATCGCTACTTACAGATACGTCATTTTTTGAACTCTACTTTAGGCCTGGATATCACTACATTAGTTATTCCACCCATATTTCACTTATTGCTGCAAATACAGTGGGAATCTACCCCAAGCCACTCTATATCCCACTTTTATAAGGCATTAGCAAGTTCCCCTACAACTCTGATAGATGGTGTCCACTTTACTTGGGAAGCTGAACTAATGCTTGACTTGTCTCCTTGGGACTGGACTTGGCCATGGCATAGACAACACTGGATCTCAGGTTCTAATAGCTGCAGGGAGTCTGGCTGGAAAACAGTAAGTTTTTTTCACACTCCACAAATTATGGCCAAATACTCCACCTCTGGGGACTCTTCATATTGGAGGAGGCGTGACTGTGAAGTTTCTACCCCTGCTCATGTGTTCTGGTTCTGTCCCTCCCAATCTTGTTTTTGGAGAGGGGTGAAAACAGTGCTACTTGAACTTTTTTCAACCCTGGGCTATTCAACATCCAAATTGGCCATTTTATTACACTCCCCAAAGCACTTTAAACAAAGACATCAGGTTTATCTGGTTAGCATATTCCTTGCTTGAGCAAAGGTCATAACTCGATGATAGCTGTAGCCTGACCCTCCTACTATTCAGGAATGGGAGGATACCATCTATGACATTTATAGAATGGAAAGCTTGACAGCTAAGATACAAGATAAATCACCAGGGATCAGACATTCAAAAGTTTGTCCCAGGGCAAAATTAGCACTGCACGGCGGGCAAAATTAGCCCGGAACCATTTGCAAGCCATATTCAAAGGAATAGCCTCGGGGCTAAATGAGTTGAATATTGCATGCAAACGAATGTGTGCAAACAGGGCTGAGAGTATAGTGCAGTGCAACAATAGCCCAGCAAATAAGAGCTCTGACTATAGCAACTGAGATCAGTGTAAACTGCAAGAGCGGCCCAGTGCACACAGAAGTGAAGTGAGTGAAAGCTGAACAATGTGTGCAACGTGTGTGCTTGCAAAGAAGTGGAGCACAACAACAGCAAACAACAGTGCAAGCCAAATACTGCAGAACCATGTAATGGAACATTACAGTCTTGCACAGCGCTGACATGTTTACCTGGCAAAATGCCATTTGCCCAGCGCTAAAGTTTTCTATATTCAAAACTGCTATGCAAATGAGCCTACTCAGGCAATTCAGGGACAAACAGCCACATCAGCATCTCATTACAGCCTGCTTAGCATGTGGATTGCCCAGCGCGATAACATGGTGCACACAGCTCCACCTGTAGGTCTGACTGGAATTACAGGATGGTAGCCACTTTTCTGGCTGTGCTCACAGCTCCACCTGTAGGTTCAACTGGGATTACAGGTCAGTAGCCACATTCCATGTGTGCTCACAGCTCACAGAACAATAGCTGCAGTCTTGGTTTGGACACAGATGCAAAGACTAATGTGGCCCAGGGGAGTAGCACTACAGGAACGAGTGATCATACTGCATGCCAGAGGCAAATCATTGCTCCTGCCACAGTGTTTATCAGAAGGTTCAATACCATAGTAGGCAATACTGTGAGGTACACAGCAATGCCTACGGTGTGTCAGGTAACAGTGACTGGTGCTATCCACACAGTGACATGCACAGCTGGAAGGTGTGGTCTGACAGTGGACACCATGGTCATACTGTCCTGTGACCCTCATTTGCTGCACCAGTGGCATGGGATCCCCACATTACCACACACATGGTTGTCCATATGTGCGGGGATCCTGGACAGGTGTAGGGTCTGTGCTCCGGGGGGGCACACACATACCAACCTACTGGCACACTCCTATCAGGGGCATCACCATCAGTGGAAAATGTGCACTGTGTGGATGGCCCCAGCCATGTGGCTGTATGCACTATGTGGTGCAGCCTGGCCACCTGTACACCCTCCCCTCAACACCCTCCATTCCCCCATTGTAGCATGTGTCCACTGGATTGTGTTAGTTTACACCAATGGGGGAACTGGAGGTGTGTGCTGCATGGATGCACTGCCATGGTATCCACTGGGTGCTGGGGCACCCACTAATGCCAGGCAGGGTTAGGACCAGTGCCAGATGATGGCAACATGTGTAGTGCTGTCTGTGTGCAGCATGTCTCAGCCATGTATGTTTTCTGTACATTGTTCTATATCACCTTGTTCACTGGGTAAGCACAATGGGCCAAGGCCCAGTGTCAGGAATGACCTGGAGATACTAACTGTGCGGCTGAGATACAATGGTGTACAATACAGACATACAATGCACAACAGCACACAATACACAAATATCACATTAGGTACACATTACAGTACATTACAATACATTACAAATAGTTTGTTGCTACAAGTGGTGTTCTAGCTCAGTTGTATCATTTACATGAGTGTGCACTTCGCAGCAATGTTGAGGCGATGCATTCCATAGTTTGTGTGCCTGTGCATATGTAGTGACCAGGCTGGCCATCAGCCCACACTACCTCCTCATAGGATGCATACAGCCTTGTTCCCTGTTGCTGCTGTGTCCATGCCCCCCCATCCTGGGTTTGCCTGGACTTAAGACTACCTTTTCATAAGCGGTAACTAGTGCTGTGCTAAGTGTTGTGCAATTGCACCTTGTGCCATGCTAAAGCTTTAAATATAGTGCTGCACATGTATGCACGGTTTCGCCCCTCACTTTGCCCCATGCATACATTATCTTGCTGCACAGGTGCTAAGGGGTGCATTGGTGCTATTTGGTCCTTTGAATATCACAGTTCAGTGCTATTCTGGTGCATTTCCGGCACAGCTGGTTTACGCTGGGTGCAAAGTTTTGAATATCTGCCCCCAGTTCTGATAGATAGATGGTCCATATGGTTTCAACATATTTCTTCTAAGTGCTCTGATTTTGTACTGCGAGCAGTTGGCACCTTCATTGGTTCTGGGTGGGACCGGTCAGCCCCTTAATAATAGATTATGCCCCTAGAAAACTCCATATTTTACTTTCAACCATCCCCTTACCCCCTGAACCAAATGTTATAGCTTTAACTGTCCAGATATACATGTATTTGAGCTGTTTTCTCTCTAGCATTGTATCACCTACTTATTTTATGTATATCATGGAAAGATTAGAAATCCACATATTGTAATCTGTCAGGACTGCTATACCTGGATATATTGCCACATGTACTATTTTCAAATAAATCAATAAAAACTAAAGTTTCAAAAAAAAACAAGGTGGTAGCAGTAAATCATGAAGAAGTCTGTTTCATCCCCACCCTGTTTTAAGCGCATGTATCAGAAAAAGAGAAAAGAATAAGCAATTACTATTGTTTTTTTTCCCATTAATTTCCACAGGGGTGCTGAGACACTACCAAGACAATGACAGTTCATGCATGCACATGTGAACCCCGAGATATGCGGCACAATGCATATTCCTGTTGGTGTGTGTTCCATAAATATCTGAGTCGCAGTTTGTTTAAATAAGGGAGTCTAAGCTTCTTATACTAATCAGTGTCACTCGGTTAAAAAGTATAGATAATGGTCCCTTGCCAAGTAATGTAGAAACAATTGAGCAAAGCTGCATCAGGCAAAAGGCATCGCATGCAAACAGCAGTGCAGCAGCACCATTTTCACTGCCACTGTACCTGCAAAGGTATGCCTTCTGTATGCATTCTAACTGGGGACTGCAGCTGTATAACTTTGGACAGACTACTGTATTTGAGATGCAGTATCTCCTTTTCAGTGGCATTCTGCTGTAGTGGAGTCCAAAAGAAATCTAAGAAGAGTGAAAAGATATAAGAAAATAAAATGGGGGGGGGGATTAGAGTTGTACTTTCAAAATGTAAAAAAACAAAGACAAGGCGCTGCGTCAGCATGTGGTCTAAAAGCAAAACAAAATGGTTATATTAAATGCACGCTGAAAATAGAAAATAGAGTTAAAAATCTACGTTTCGATCTTAGGTCTTCTTCAGGAAATATCTAAAAGAGAAAAAAAACAAGTTAGTGCCATTCACCCCTTCGTGTACCAGCACAAATTTCAAAATGTGTAGTGTCTCAGTGTGCCATTAATACATTTTAATTAAGATTAGGATTGCTCAAAATTCATCTGAAGAAATCAGATTCTTTGGATTACTGTTTGTTTTTTGTAATTTGGAATTTTGGCATTGAAGGTCAACAATCCAAATTCTGTAAAACCCCTGCCGGATACTTAATCATAATCTTATTCTGCATTGGAAAACTCCTTTTCCCTCACTGTAACTTATAGGGCTGCTTCTGTGGCTCAAGGCCCTGGAGGGTCAGATGACTGGAGGCTGGAGAGGTGGCAGTTACGGATCCTTGGTCTGGCAACTGCAGTGCCAAAAATAGCATTCTTCATTCTTCTTTATGCTCTGCCCTTTGTAATGTCCAGTTTGTCCACTCACCACTTGCTGCACAAAAGGAGATGACCGACCCCCCCAGTTAAGTCTCCTGTGTCTCCTAAGTGTATCAACAGCACCTTCCCCCTAACATTGGGCCCTGGCAGGCAGACTACAAATGCTACTTAACATACTGTACCCCCCAAGAGAGAGGAGGAGCCCCTCCAATTATGGGCCACCATAACCCCAGGGCTTTCTTTAGGTCAGGTAGGCAGCACTACCTCAGGTCACTAGTGAGAACCAGGGCTGCTGCAAGTATTGTGCTGGTACATGAAGGGGTGACTGGTAAGAAAATAATTTCACCAATACCGAGAAGTGCTCATGTCACCAAGTAGTACAAGAAACCGGGCACCAAGGCAGGTCAAGATCAGAAGGATAGGGAATAAAGTTGGGTCAGGATTGGGGGGGATGAGGGATCCATCTCTCTCTGTCTCTCTCAGGGCTGGGGGTTATGATATATTCAGTAGAATTTACAGTTTGGAGGAAGTTAGGAGGGAGGTGCTGCTGGTATACTTAGGGGACAAAGGCTTGGTGGGGGGATGGTCATCTCCTTTTGTGGAGCTAGTGAGTAGACAAAGCAGACATCACAAAGAGAACATAAAGAAGATCAAAGGAAGTTAGTTTTAGCACTGCAGTCACCTGACCCGTAACACCCACCTCTCCAGTTGCTTAGCCCTTTGGAACCCCAGCCAATCACGCACATCAGTAGCCATAGGCAGGAAAGGGTTGGGGAGTCAGGAAGAGCTTTTTAAAAGCTAGAGGTAAACAGTTTAGTCTGGTAAAAAGGCTTTTAGGCTTGGAACAAAAGTTAATGCTTTTTTCCTACTACAGAGTTTGTGCAAGTTGACCCATGTTCTTACCAGGCTCTCTCTATATGGCTCTCTCTCTTTTAGGCTTACAACAAAAGTTTTAAAATTTTTCTTCCTGCCATAGCAGAGTTGTGCAAGTTCATCCATCCTTTTATCATCTCTCTCTCATGCTCTCTCTCTTTCTCTCTCTCTCTCTCTCTCTCTCTCTCTCTACCACTCTCGATCTCACTCTCTCAGTTGCCAAGTTGTCAGACCAAATATGTGATGTGTGCTTACCTTAAGTGCTAACCAAATATATGATGCATGTTTCCCTGAACTGCTGAATGAATCTCCAGTACACAGGACCCACCCAGCTCATGTCTCGTGGTCAGTGGTAATCCAGTAATTGTATCATAGAGTCATGTTGCAAGCAGCTGGGTGGGGGGCCACAGAGAAAGCAGCTGTTGCTTCTGGGACTTACATGAAGTCATGCTGTGGTGGAGCGGTTCACATACAAGATCGTTGGGGGCTGGTGGCCAGATACAAAGTTGTCTAGGTCTGCAGGCAGCCCAGACACAAAGTTGAGGTAGGGGAGTGGCAATATATAAAGTTGCCATGTAGATGAGGGGTCACCCAGATACAAAGTTACCGAGGGTATGGGGGCAGTCTAGATACAAAGCAGCTACAGGGGAGTGGAGGTGGCCCAGATACAAAGTTGCTGTAGGGATGGGAGGGTGGTCCAAATACAAAGTTGTCCTGAACAAAATCACTGTTCCTAAATGAGGGAGCTGGACAGATCATAGAAAGTTGTGGACAGCAACTTCCTGGGAGGGGGACAGTGTGTGCAATACACCCTTGACATTACACTTAAGCAATACTGCTGGCATAAAAAGTTTTACCTGGAATGAGCAATAGATTTCATGCCTACATGCTGTGATTTAAAATGACAGCTTATGTGGTGTCATTTTTTTTTATAAAGTCTGTTCAGACAGGTAAATGACATTTGATAGTTAAATGAGTTTATTAACATGAGACAACACCACAAATACATGGTGTATTTTAGCATTGAAAAACAGGGGCACAGGACCGGGTAAAAGTTTCAAGAGGGACACAGCAGCAGCATTTACAGGAGAGAGCTCAGCTGTTATAGTAACCTGACAGCACAAACATGGGAGGAGAGTTGTAACTGAGAGAAATTAGTACAAGTCACATGAGTTGAGGAAATGTATAAGAGGTGATGTAAGAGCATATTAAATGGAAGATGTTGGATGTTGTTTTGTCTCATTTACCTCAATTTGAAATTGGACTTAGACCTACACCCATGACAGACACAATTGTCGTATTTCTTCCATCCATGGCATGAGCCAGATTTGAAATTGTTGTAACCATCTTCTGGCATAACTTGTAATTGAGGATTGAGTGTTAAATGAAGTGATGGCAGTCTTGTCATCAAGTTATATAGTGTTAGTGGTCGGGTATGTTAACTGCACATGGCCCACACCCATACTTCTAGCTCCGGCTGGCAGCTGCCATCACCTCACTCAACACTTGGAAGAACGATGAGAGAAAACCAGCTTGTAAACACTAGGAACAGGCTGCACAGTGCTTAAAAACCTTATCTCCTGATGGAGTACTATACTATTAGCCCCATAGACATTGCTCATTTAATACCCAAAATTGAGGGATTTGACTGGATTGTAATAATAATTATTTTTTTTGTGTGTGATGGAGATGCATATTCATTTCATGCAGCCATCATGTTCAGGTGTGTATGCTAATTAGTAAGCAATATACAGTATACCTTCTCATGACAGAACCAGCACCAACAGCTACAACCACTACCTCATGCCAGGTCAGTCACAGACATTTTTTGACAAGAGGGGGAGAACGAGAGAGTCATGCTGTGAAACATTGAAACATAGAAGTTGATGGCAGAAGAAGACCACCAGGTCCATCTAGTCTGCCCTGTTTTTTTTTTATCTATTCCTACCCCCTTAGCTGCCCTTAAGTGTGAGGGCTCCCTTGTGTCTATCCCACACATTCTTGAATCCCTCCACCATGTTAGCCCCCACAACCTCAGGGAGCAGACCATTCCATGCATCTGCCACCCTCTCTGTGAAGAAGAACCTCCTGATGTTGGCAGTGAACCTCTCTCCTTATAACTTAAGATCATGCCCCCTAGTTCTACTGCCCTCCTTGAAGTGATCCAGAAGCAAATGATTTGATACCTTTTAATGGACTAACATAGATGTAACAACCTGAACCAAGTGTTCTAGCTTTTGGACCAACCAGTCCTTCTTCAGAAGCCTAACTGGTTGGTCTGAAAGCTAGAGCACTTGGTTCTGGTTGTTACATCTATGTTGGTCCATTAAAAGGTATCAAATCATTTGCTTCTGGATCTGTTCTTGTAAGGACCAATACGGCTAATACTCCTTGAAGTGAAACAGTTCCTATGCCTGCACCTTGTTCACACCATTTATGTATTTGAATGTTTCAATCATGTCTCCCCTCTCTCTTCTCTGTTCCAGGGAATACATGTTTAGTTCTCTCAATCTATCCTCGTATGACATCTGGTGCAATCCCTATACCATTTTTGTCGCCCTTCTTTGGACTGACTCCATCCGGTCGATGTCCTTTTTAAGATGAGACCTCCAAAACTGGACACAATATTCCAGGTGTGGCCTGACAAGTGCCTATACAACAGGAGGACTACCTCCCTCCTCCTGCTCATCATGATTCCCCTTCCAATGCAACCCTGCATTCCACTGGCCTTGAGTGCTGCCTTCTCACACTGTTTTCCTACTTTCAAGTCTTCCGAGATCATGACTCCCAGATCACACTCCTAGCTAGAGGAAGCTAGTCGCTACCCTCCCAGGTAATATGCCTTCTTTGGAGTTCTCTTTCCTATGTGCAAGACTTTGACTTTTAGATTGTCTCCAGATCGCTCCTCAAGTTTCTTTAGGTCTGATTCCATCTTGCCTACTCCCTCATTGGTGTCCACCCTATTACATATCTTGGTGTCATCTGTGAACAGAGAAATCTTTCCCTTAAGTCCTTTATGTCAGCTATGAAAACATTGAAGAGCAGAAGCCCCAGCACCAAGCCCTGGGGCACTCCGCTGGTCAACCTGCCCTCTGACTATAGTGCTCCATTTACCTGCACCTTTTGGGTTCTAGCCTGTAGCAAATTCTGTATTCACTTTACCACTTTTAGTCCCACCCCTGCGTGGTCCAACTTTCTTTACCAGCCTTCTGTGTGGAACTGAGTCGAAGGCCTTGCTAAAGTCCAGGCAGACCACATCGACCACCCCACCATCGTTGGTAACCCAGTCAAAAAACTCAACCAGATTTGTTTGGCATGACCTCCTCTCTGTGAATCCATGCTGTTTGGGGTCCTGCTGCCCGCTGGCTTCAAGGAATGTTATAATCCTCTGTTTGAGCAGTGACTCCATCAATTTTCCCGCTATAGACGTGAGACTTACAGGTAGGTAATTACCTGACTCTTCCCTGCTGCCTGATTTGTGGAGTGGGACTACTGCTGCCCACTTCCAGTCTTCGGGTACTACTCTGTTCTCCAGCGATTTGGTGAATAGTTTTGCCAGTGGGGCTGCAAGCTCCTTCCCCAGTTCCTTTAAGGTTCTGGGATGCATCTCATCTGGTCCCATTGCCTTGTCCACCTTCAGTTTGTTCAGTGCCTTCAGTACTTGGTCCTCCATGAAGGAGCTAGTGTCTACCCCAGTCTTGAGGTGCTGTGCTTTGTGAGTGCTGGGCTATTTCCTGGATCCTCCTCAGTAAATACTGAGCAGAAGTATTTGTTTAGGATTTCTGCTTTTTCTGGGTCATCTTCTGATATCCTCCCTTCACCTGTAGCAATCCTCACTATTCACCCCTTTGCCTTTCTTTTTTCCCTGATTATACCTAAAGATGGATTTGTCACCTTTCTTTGTTCCTTCTGAAATCTTGGTCTCTGTCTGGGTTTTGGCCTGTCTTATCCTTTTGTTTGCTTCTCTCATTTTTTCTTGGTATGAATCTCTTTCTTTTTCATTCTTAGTTTGTTGGCATATTTTGTACGCTTTCTTTTTTTCTTCTTTTAGTATGGTTGCCACTTCTTTGGAGAACCATAGAGGATTTCTTCTTCTTTTTGCCTTTCTGACCCTTCTAGGAGCATTGGTCCATAGCTGCCTTGATTGCTCTCTTAAGTCTGCTCCACTTGACTTCAACCTCGTCCTCCTCTGATTCAATTAAGTTATTTTGTAGGGGTGGTTCTCATGTTTTGGAAGTCAGCCTTCTTAAAATCTCTAGTTTGATTTTTGAGTGACAGGTGTCCTCCATTGCGCTTACTTTGAAGTTGACCATACGGTGGTTGCTGTTTCCTAAGTTCAAATGCCATTTACCTGTCTGGATAGACTGGCACGTGGCAACTGCTGTCTCAATATGACAGAAACTTGGCCACAAAACCAGCAACAGGACTCCAAAGTTGGCTGGAGTTCCTGGATTTTAGTCTGTAGGGAACACTGAACCTCTTTGGCACTCAGCTTCCTTACACTCGGCTCAGTCAGGGCTGGAAGCCAGCAAAATATCATTTGCAGTCATATGTAAAGGATCTCAGCATTGCTCCATCTGAAATTGGGGAGCAGCAGGTGAGAATGAACAATGAGCATTCACTAGGCTCAGGATACAGTATTATACCAGTGCTGCATGCAATGTCTCCTTTGTCTCTTTTCTCTATCCCTATCCTGTGGTTTTCCTTCTGGAGCTTGTGGAGGAGCCAACTTACGAACATACAAAATTTCCATCAGAAACAGGCCTCATGGTCTATTGAGTCTGCTGTAGTGTGCAGCTACTGTAGCACCTCATCTTGCAGCTGCCTCTTCCACCCCCCTCTTCCCAGTATCTCTTCCTTTTACCCTGTCCCAACCCCTCTTGAAACTGCCCACCATCTTACAGGACACTATCTTATCAGGTAAGGTGTTCCATTTGTCCACCACTCTTTCAGTGAAAAAATGCTTTTGACACCACAGACCACACTTTTAAACAAATCATGGGAGGATGGGGTGGTACCTGAGGACTGGAGGAGGGCAGATGTGATTCCCCTTCACAAACGTGGGAGCAAGGCAGAAGCAGGAAACTACAGACCTGTAAGTTTGACCTCAGTGGTAGGGAAAATGATGGAATCACTTCTGAAAGAAAGAATTGCTGAGTACCTAGAGGCCAGCGGGGCACAGGACCAAAAGCAGCATGGATTTACAGCAGGAAGGTCATGTCAGATGAATCTAATTGATTTCTTTGACTGCGTGACCAAAGTAATAGACCAGGGAGGGGCTGTGGATATGGCCTACCTAGACTTTAGCAAGGCATTTGACACAGTCCGCACAAAAGATTAATAATCAAGTTAGCCAGCCTGGGAGTGGGTCCCAGGGTGGTAGCCTGGGTAGCAAACTGGCTGCACAACAGGACACAGAAGGTAATAGTGGATGGAACACATTCCAAGAAGAGGGGTTCACTAGTGGAGTACCTCAGGGCTCAGGCATTGGTCCAGTCCTCTTTAACGTCTTTATAGGTGACATTGCAGAGGGTCTGGAGGGAAAGGTATGCCTCTTTGCAGATGACACAAAGATCTGTAACAGAGCTGATACACAAGGGGGTAGAAAGGATGAGAAGGGACTTGGCAAGGTTGGAGGAATGGTCAGACATATGGCAACTTAGATTCAATGTAAAGAAGTGCAAAGTAATGCACCTGGGAAACAAAAACCCAGGAGAAGAGTACACAATAGCAGGGGAGGTACTAACAACAACAAAAATGGAAAGGGACCTGGGGGAAGTCATATCAGATGATCTAAAGGTTGGTAAGCAATGTGAGAAGTCAGTAAGGAGAGCCAGGGGGATGCTGGGATGCATAGGAAGGGGCATCACAAGTAGAAAAAGGAAGTGGTTATCCCTCTATACAGACAGTTGGTGAGACCCCATCTGGAGTACTGTGTGCAGTTCTGGAGACCTCATCTATGCGACATAGGGAGGATGGAAGCAGTCAGAGGAGAGCAACTAAAATGGTGCAGGGTCTGCATCAGAAACCATATGAAGAGAGACTGAGAGAGTTTAATATGTATACCCTTGATGAAAGAAGGGACAGGGGGACATGATAGAAATGTCCAAGTACCTCAAGGGAATCAACAAAGTCCAGGAGGGTAGCATCTTTCAGAAAAAGAGATGTGTAAGAACAAGGGGGCACAATTTAAAGATAGAGGGGGGACGGCTTGGGGTAATGTGAGGAAATTTTTTTTCATGGAGAGAGTGGTGGATGCATGGAACCGCCTTCCTGTGGAGGTTGTTGGGTCTAAAACAGTGGGGGAATTTAAACATGCATGGGACAGACATAAGGCAATTGTAGTGGGGGGTGGCAGGAAGTAGGCTGTTGGTTAACTAGAATCTGCAGCTTATCCTGTAGGTAGGGACATGGACAGACTGGGTGTGCCAAGTGGTCCTTATCTGCCATCAAAGTCTATGTTTCTATCTCCCTCCTGAATCTTTTCCCCTCCAGTCTCAGTCCATGCCCTCTCATGTCCCTCCCCCTTCTCATCTGGAAAATCCCTTCTGTGTTCGTCTTGTTTATCCCCTTCAGATACTTAAATGTCTCGATCATATCCCCCCATCCCTCCTCTCCTCTAGTGAATATATATTCAACTCTCCCAGCCTGTCCTCATAGGGCTTTTTCTCTAATCCCTGGATCATCTTTGTGGCTCTTCGCTGTACCCTCTCCAACAATTTTCAAGAATGGGTGCCAGTACTGCATGCAGTACTCCAGGTGGGGCCTGACCAATGACCTATACAGGGGCAGGATAACCTCTGTCCTTCTGGAGGAGATCCCTCTTGCAAAACACCCCAACATTTTGTTGGCTTTTGCTGCCACCTTCCTGCACTGAGCAGAGTTGTTCATGCTCCCCATAAGGATCACTCCTAGGTTCTTCTCTGTGGAGCTCCCCAACTTTACCCCATTCAAGTGATAATTCCTCCCCTGGTTCCTGGCTCCAAAGTGCAGAGCCTTGCACTTCTTGGCATTGAACCCCAACTGCCATGTTTTTGCCTACTCCTGCAGCTTAGTCAGGTCTTCCTGTAACCCCTTCCACCCCTCTGCATCATCAACCACAGCTCCCATGTTGGTATCGTCTGCAAACAGACTGATCCTGCTCCAGATCCCTTGTGAGATATCTGCAATAAAAATCCCAAACAGCACTGGTCCCAGTACCGATCCCTGTGGTACCCTGCTCATCACTGCTCTTGGTGATGAGAGGCCCCCACCACCACCCTTTGCTGCCTTCCCTTTAGCCAGTTTGTGATCCATTTCACCATTTTTGGTCCTGCCCTCACACATTCCAGTCCCCTCCGCAACCTCCCATGTGGCACTGAATCAAAGGCCTTGCTGAAGTCTAAATACAGGACATCCACTGCATGGCTCTTGTCCAGTTCCCATATCACCCAGTTATAGTACTCTACAAGGTTTGTCTGGCAGGATCTGCCTTCTACAAACCCATTCTGTTGACCTTTCTGGAGACCGTATTCCTCCAAGAAGCTAATTAGCCTATCTTTAAGGATGGTCTCCATGAGCTTGAGGGGCAGAGGGCAAAGGGGCAGAGGCCTGCGATGGTGGGCCGCTCATATACAAGTTGCCAAGGGGAAGTGAGGAGGTACAGATACAAAGCTGCCATGCGGGGGGAGGAAGTGGCATAGCTACAAAGTTGCAGTTGGGCTGGGGTGGTGGTCCAAATGCAAAGTTGCCCAATCTAGGTCACTGTTCCTGAGAAAGTGAGCAGGACAAGCCATGCAAAGTTTTGGACAGCAACAGGGAGGGAGACAGTGTGCAATGCACCCATGACATGACAGTTAACCAGTACTGCTGGGATTTGTTATCTATAATGAGCAATAGATTGTACACCCACGTGCTGTGATTTAAAATGACAGCTTAGGTGGAGTCACTTTTTTTATGTTGAGACAGCCGTTGCCATGTGCCAGTCTGTTCAGACAGGTAAATGGCATTTGATAGTTTCATATGATCATACAGCAAGCCAGCAGAATATAATGCCCTTAGGTCTAGCTGATCTGCTCATATTGCAGGGTCCTCAGCATAAGCTACTGCCCCTGCCCCCACCCCAATCTGCCCTTCCCCACCATCCACCCCTCCCTTGACCCTTATTTTCCCCTTAACTCTATCCCAGCCTCTCTTGAAGGTGCCTAGCATTTTCATCGAAACCACATCCTTGGGAAGCACATTCCAAACTTCCACCACCCTCTCCGTGAAGAAGTGCCTCCTAGCCCTTTTTCCGCATCAGACTAGAGAGTGCAGGACCGTGGAGAGCTTCAAGACCAGTTTAAAAACACATCTATTTAAACAGGCTTTTAATATCTGATGTTTTATGGATTGTGGGAATTTTAACTGAATCTGAAGTATTTGTATGATTTTACTGAAATCGTTTTATGATATATACGTATGTACAGCACTTTGATTTCTGAATTGCACTATATAAATAAAAATATTATTATTAAATCCCCCCACAACTTGAGACTGTGTCCCCTCGTGTTTGGTTCCTGCTAAGTTTAAAGAGACTTTCCTTGTCCACCATATTTATTCCTTTCAAATACTTGAAGGTCTCAGTCATGCCCCTTCCCCCGTTTCTCTCCTCCAGGAAGTACATGTTCAGGGTCTCTAACCTATCCTTGTACACCTTACCCTGCTGGCCAATGATAATGTCTATTACACTGCTTTGGACCATCTCCAGCAGTTTAATGTCCTTTCTAAGGTATGGGGTACCAGTACTGTATGCTGTACTCCAGATGCTGCCTCACTGATGACCGGTACAAGGGCAGCATTAACTCCTCTCACCTGCTGATCCCTCTGGCAATGCAGCCCAACATTTTAGTTGCCTTTGTTGCTGCTTTCCTACATTGCATGAAGTGTTTTAGGTCATTAGTGATCATCACTCCCAGATACTTCTCCTCCTCTGATGCAGGTACCATACCCCTCCCAGGCTGTACTCAGTCCTCGGGTTCTTGGCTCCAATGTGCATAACTTTGCATTTCTTTGCATTGCCATGCTACCAAATCCCAGACACCTCTCTGACTTTTCCAGATCCTCCTTTAGGTCTTGTATCCCATCTGCTGTGTCCACCCTCCTACAGAACTTGGTGTTGTCCACAAACAGGCAAATTTGGCCTTAATGGTAGCCCCAGTATTGATGATGAAGACACTAAACAGCACCGGTCCAATCATTCAACTCTGTGTGACCTCACTGGTGACTTCCCTGGTGCTAGATAGTTTACCTACCACCTAGTTAAACCAGTTTATTAGCATGAGGCAACACCACAAATACTTGGTGTATTTTAGCATATAAAAACATAGGGGCACAGGACTGGGTAAAAGTTTAAAGAGGGACCCAGTAGCAGCATTTACAGAAGAGAGCTCAGCTGTTACAATAACCTGACAGCCCAAACATGGGGAGAGAGTTGTAACTAAGAAAAATTAATGCAGGTCACATGAGCTGGGGAAATTTAAAAGAGCATATTGAATGGAAGCTGTTGGATGTCGTTTTGTCTCATTTACCTCAATTTGAAACTGGACTTAAACCTACACCCATGATGGACACAACTGTCTTATTTCTTCCATCCATGGCATGAGCCAGATTTGAAGTTGTTGTAACCATCTTCTGGCATAACTTGTAATTGAGGATTGAGTGTTAAATGAAGTGATGGCAGTTTTGTCATCAAGTTATATAGTGTTAGTGGTCTGGTACATTTACTGCACATAGCCCATGCCCATACTGTACATCTAGGTCCAGCTAGCAGCTGCCATCACTTTACTCAACACTCAAAGGAATGGTGAGAGAAAATCAGCTTGTACATGGTAAGAACAATCTGCACATTGATGAAAAACCTTACCTCCTGATGGAGTACTATACTATTAGCTCCATGCACATTGCTCATTTAATACCTGCAATTGAGGGATTTGACAGGATTTTAATAATTTTTCTTTTTTTTTTTGCATAATGGAGATGCATATTCATTTCATGCAGCCATTGTGTTCAAGTATGTAGGCACATTAGTAAACAATATACAGTTTCCCTCTCATGACACAGCCAGCACTGAACCACAACCAATACCCCATGTCAGGTCAGTCACAGACCCTGTTTTAGAAGAGATGGAGAACAAGAGAGTCATGCTGTGGGAAGGTCTTTGACAGGAATGATGATTGACAGAAACTTGGGTGTAAATCTGGCAGCAGGGCTACCTGGATTTTAGTCTGTAGAAAACACTGAACTCATTTGGTACTGGGCTTCCCTTACACTTGGCTTGATCAGGCTTGGAAACCGGCAGACTGTCGTTTGCATCAGTGTGTAAAGGATCTCAGAATTGCTGCATCTGAAACTCAGGAGCAGCCAATGAGCGTAAGTGATAAGGGTTCCTAAAAGGATCTCAGAATTGCTCCATCTGAAACTTGGGAGCAGCCAGTGAGCGTAAGTGATGAGGGTTCCTAAAAGGATCTCAGAATTGCTCCATCTGAAACTTGGGAGCAGCCAGTGAGCATGAGCAATAAGCATTCCCTGGGTTCGGGTCCCAGCCAGTGAGCATGAGCAATAAGCATTCCCTGGGTTCGGGTCCCAGCCAGTGAGCATGAGCAATAAGCATTCCCTGGGTTCGGGTCCTAGCTCCTCCAGCTCAATACAGTATTATAGCTGTGCTGCATGTGATGTCTCTTTTGTCTCTTTTCTGTCTCCCTAACCTGCAGTTTTCCTTTCGGAGCTCATAGAGGGACCAACTTGAGGGGCAGAGGATGAGAATGGGGGGCTTCCCAGATTCAAAGTTGCCAAGGGGATGGGAGGCAGTCCAAGTACAGAGTTGCCACTGTGGTGGTGGTGATGGCGAGGAGTGGCCCAGCTTCAAAGTTGCTGCGTGGATGGGCAGGTGGTCAGAATACAAAGTTTCCCTGATCAGGGTTACTGTTCCTGAGTGAGGGAGCCAGACAGGCCATAGAAAGTTGTGATGGCAACAGGGAGGAGGACAGTGTGCATTGCACCCTTGACAGTACAGCTAAACAATACTGCCTGCAAAAAAAATGTTAACCAGAATGAGCAATAGATATTTGGAATAACTTTTTTTATTTTGAGGCAGTTGTTGCCACTTGCCAGTCTATTTAGACAGGTAAATGACATTTGATAGTTAAATCAATTCATTAGCATGAGGCAACAACAGAAATTCTAGGTGAATTTTAGCATATAAAAACTTAGGGGCATAGGCCCAGGTAGAAGTTTCAAGAGGGCACAGTAGCAACACTTACAGGAGTGGGCACAGCTTTCACAGTAACCTGATTTAATTTAACCTAATTAAAAATTTAACAGCTAATTAGAAACAGGAGTGGCCCCAGAGGACTGGAGGAGGGCAGATGTATTTCCACTTCATAAAAGTGGTAGCAGGGAAGAGGCTGGCAATTATAGGCCAATCAGCTTGACTTCGGTGGTGTAAAAGTTAATGGACTCGCTGCTGAAAGAAAGGATTATGGAATATTTTGAATCCAATAGTTCACGAGACCCAAGACAGCATGGATTCATGAGGGGAGGTTATGTCAAACTAATCTGATCGAGTTCTTTAACTGGGTGACCAGGGAGCAGGAGGAGAATGGAGCGGTGGATGTAGCCTACCAAGATTTCAGTAATGTGTTCAGCACTGTTCCACACAGAAGACTACTAAACAAACTGGGTAGCTTAGGAGTGGGTCCAAAGGTGGCAAACTGGGTAAGAAATTGGTTAGGGGATAGGTGATGGAGGGTGGTGGTAAATGTAGTTCACTCCAAGGAAGCGAGGGTGACCAGCAGGGTGCCTCTTGGTTCAGTGCTGGGACTGGTCTTCTTTAATGTCTTTATAAGTGACACTGCAGAGGAGTTGGAAGGGAAGGCCTGCCTCTTTGTGAAAGACACCAAACTCTGAAATAGAGTGGACACTCCTGGGTGGGTGTGGAAAGGATGAGTAGTGACCTGAGAAAATTGGAGGAGTGGTCAAGGGTATAGCAGCTGGGTTTCAATGTAAAAAAAAGTGCTAAAGCACTTTGGGCACAAAACCCCAGATGTTGAGTACAAAATGGGGGAGATAGTACTGACAGCCACCAAGCAGGAAAGAGACCTTGAGGGTGATCATATTGAATGACCTAAAGGTGGCCAGGCAGTGCAACAAGACAGTTGGGAGGGTAAGTGGGATGCTGGGGTGCATAGGGAGTGGTATCACCAGCAGAAAGAGGCAGGTGGTATTGCCTCTGTATAGATTGCTGGTAAGACCCCACCTAGAATACTGTGTCAAGTTCTGGAGACCACATCTCTGGAAGGACATAGATAGAGTGGAGGTAATCCAGAGGAGGGGAACTAAAATGGTGCAGGGTCTGCATCAAAAGCCCTTCCAGGAGAAACTAAAGGACCTTAATATGAACACCCTGGAAGAGAGGAGGGGGATATGATAGTAGTAGAGACCTTTAAATACTTTATAGGGGTAAATAAGGTGTAGGAGGGAAGTATTTTTCAGAAAAAAAGTTGCTGAAAGACAATGGGGCATGATAAGAAGCTAAAGGGGGTACATTCAGGAGAAATGTGAGGAAGTATTTCTTCACAGAAAGAGTGGTGGGTTCCTGGAATAGTCTTTCCAGCAGAGGTGGTGGGGGTATAAACAGTGGTGGGGTTCAAGAATACATGGGACAGGCATAAGGGAATCATAGGGAAAGGGAAGTGGTGGGTGAATGGGCTGGAGATCAAATAGGATCTGCAGTGATACTATAGTCAGGGAGAAATGAGCAGAGCAGGTGGGCCAAGAGGTCCTTATCTGCCAACAAATTCTATGTTTCTATGTGTCTGACAGCATAGACAAGGGAGGGGGTGTAACTGAAAGAAATTAATGCAGGTCACATGTGTTGGGGAAATTTAACAGAGGTGATGTAAGAGTATATTAAATGGAAGACGTTGGGATGTTGTCTTGTCTCATTTACCACAATTTGAAATCGAACTTAGACCTACACCCATGTCAGATACAACTGTAATATTTCTTCCATCAGTGCCACAAGCCAGATATGACACTGTTGTAACCATCTTCTGGCATAACTTCTAATTGATGATTGAGTGTTAAATGAAGTGATGACAGTGTTGTCATCAAGTTATATAGTGTTAGTGGTTGGGTAAGTTAACTGCACATAGCTCACACCCATACTTCTAGGTCCAGTTGGCAGCTGCCATCACTTCACTAAACACTCAAAGGAATGGTGAGAGAAAACCAGTTTGTACTTGGTAAGAACAATCTGCACATTGCTGAAAAACCTTACCTCCTAATGGAGTACTGTATTATTAGCCCCACACATATTGTCCATTCAATACCTGTAACTCAGGGATTTGACAGGATTTACATTTTTTTTGTGATGAAGATGCATATTCTTTTTTGTAGCCATTGTGTTCAGGTGTGTATGCATATTAGTAAGCAATATACAGTATACCCTCTCAGTACACAGCCAGCACCGACAACCACAGCTACTACCCCATGGCAGGTCAGTCACAGACCCTTTTTGGGAAAAGATGGAGAACAAGAGAGTCATGCTGTGAGAAGGTTTTTGGTAGGAACACTGATCAACAGAAACGTGACTGCAAAACCAGCAGCAGGGCTCCCATGTTGGCAGGAATTCCTGGATTTTAGTCTGTAGGGAGCAATGAACACGTTCGGCACTGGGCTTCCCTTACACACAGCTCGATCAGGGTTGGAAACCAGCAGAACATTGTTTGCAGCAGTATGCAAAGGTTCTCAGAATTTCTCCATCTGAAACTCGGGAGCAGCTGGTGAGCACGAACAAAGAGCATTCTCTGGATTTGGGTCCCATCTCTTCCAGCCTGCTACAGTATTGTACCTATGCTGCGTGCAATGTCTACTTTGCCTATTTTGTCTCTCTCTAGCCTGTGATTTTTCTTTGGGAGCTCATGGAGGGGCCAACTCGAGGTGCAGATGGCAGCTGGCTAGCAGGAGTCAGAGCCTTTAGTGGGTGCTGGTCATGGAGAAATGGAGAGTGAAGATGGAGCGAGAAGAGAGAGAGAACAAGAGAGTCGTGATGCAGGAAGGTTTTTGGCAGGAGCGCTGATTAACTGAAACTTAGGTGCAGCTTGTGGAGCTACTGGTGCAGCTTAGCTATGGAGCAACCGAGTAAGAGCCAATTTTAAGTGTTGTTCCTGATTGCTTTTCAGTAGTTTAGTGTGCTCTGTAAATTTAACAGCATGAGAACCGAATGTGCCCCTCAGATGCTTGTGGGCCTGCTTCATGCAAATGAATAAACCGAAGCAGTCTCTCATTGGAGTGCTTCAATCCTTTCAACTACATGAAGTTTCCACAAATCGAACAGTGACCAGTGTCATACTTAGCTTGCCATGTCATTGCTCTGTCACTGATGAGCCCAATGCAGCTTGACCTTCATTACGCACTACAGTGACACACCTCTGAAATGCAGTTCATCCTAACAAAATGTTTGCTGCACATGCATGTACAGCAAACATACTGTAAACTCTACACAGTTGCTGATTAAATAATGTGTAGTAATACAAAAATTCAAAAAAATTTTAAAAGTATTTTTCATTAAATGTTTTTAAAGCACCATGCCATTTTATATATCAGTACGACAAACTGTATCAGTATAGCCTATAGATACAAAAAATAGTATTGCCACAATGAATTTGAGATTTTATTTGGCTCTGTCACAACTAAAAAATTGTATAGCTAGTATGCTGGAAAAGCAGGTTCAAATTGTATCAGTGCATAAGGATTAATATTGATGCATAAACATAATATCAACAGAGCTAATTCTTAAGCTATGGGTGCCAAGCTTTCATTTAAAAAAAAATCAACTTCTAGCCATGACAGTTCCAAGGTTAGACCTTTCAAAAGTTAATTAAAATGGGCTAACTTTGGAATCTTTGGGCTAGAGGCAGATATTCAAAACTTTGCTTGGCAGTCAAAGTGATTGTGCCCTGTTTGCCCGTGGTTTGCGCCTGTGCACAATATTTAAAGGGAGCTGTGGGGTACGCTAACAGGGTTACTGCATGCAAAATAAAATAATATATGCAGTGGACAAAGGAGGGGAGCCAGGAATACTGGCACAGTGCAATATTCAGCACATTTGTGCTGCACAAAAGGGTTAGCACAGGCCACTTTGCACAATACAAATACTGCTGAGAAGAAGCCTGACTTACTCTGTGCAACTGTAGAGGCTGGCAGAGGAACTGTAGCCAACAACCACATTGGCAGTGGGGAGTGCACTTGCAGTGGTGGCTAGTGGCACCTGCCTGCCCTCTGATCACCAGCCCTACTATGAAAAAATAGGTCCCTGGTGCCTAATGGTCGCCCTACCATCTGATTGCCGGCCACTGTAGTATATTATAACTCCCTGGTGTCCAGTGATCTCCCCTCCCTCCAATTGTTGGCTCCAGTAATATATAATAACTCCCTCATGTTCAGTGGTTCCCCCACCCTCTGCTTGCTAGCCCCGATATACAATAATATTTCCCTGGTGGCTAGTGGCACCTCCCCACCCATCGTTGCCCATTCCCGTACACTGCCACATTTTCATAGGTGTCTAGTAGCCCCCCACACCACAGTCACCACCTACCCACCTTGCCAGCCCCCTGATCTGAACTTCCAATGCTGTGGGAGCCCATACAGCCCTCCTCTCACCACCTTGACTGGCTGCCGTATGCAATGACAGTGAGGGCACATCCCCTGTACTATAATGGGAGCATGCATACTGTCTACAGTCCAGTGGTACAGTACACTGGATGTACACTCCCTTTCCAGTACAGGGGATGCCCGCTCCCTGTCATCGCATACAGTGCCCAGCTGAGTTGGTCAGAGGAGTATTGTACCAGTCAATGGATGGGCTCCCATGGCATTGACTCCTCAGGTAAAAGGTGATAGTAAGGTGGGTGATCAGTGACCACGGTGTTGAGGAGCCCATAGACCGGGCGGAAGGTGCCACTAGAACCAGGGAATAATTATTTTATATCAGAGGCAGCAATTGGAGGGTGGTGGGGGACAACTAGACACCAGGGAGTTACATTATACTACTGGGTTGGCAATCAAAAGGGGGACCACTGGACACCAATGATTATTTTATACTGGATCTGGTGACTGGGGGAATGGGAACCACTGAACACCAGTGATAACTTTATTATTACCAGGGTTGGTGATCAGTTGGGAGGGGGGACCACTGGACAACAATGATAACTTTATTTTATACTGGGACTGGCAATTGGAGGGTGGGGAGGACCACTAGACACTAATGATAACTTTATTGTTACTGGGGCTGGCAATCGGAGAGCAGAGGGAGTACTGCACACCAGTGATGACTTTATTATTACTGGGTCTGGCAATTGGAGGATAGGGGGACTTCTAGGCACCAAGAATCTTTTATACTACACCAGGACAGTGATCGGAAGGTGGGGGGTGCCACTAGACACAAGGGAATTTGTCCATTTTATGGTACTGGGCAATCGGGTTGGGAGTGGAGCCAGTCGCAGGTACATAAACGTGCTGTCACTTTCCATGCAAATGTACCCATAATGGGCAAGCAAATTCCCCCTTAGTGCCTTGTGTGCCCAATGGGCTTATTTGCATGGGGTCATCTGAATATCGTGCGGGGAGCTACTGGCAGTATTGGGTCTGGGGGCATTGTTCCCTACACTGCTAGGATCCATGTCAGGCAGCGCTACTCAGCTTAGCACTGTGCCGACATACCCCTATATTCAGTGGGATCATTCCAGTGTGCTATCTGACTGAATATAGCATCCTCAGGGTTGTGGGCAATGGGCAAATACAGCACAAACCTTTGCAGTCCGCTTTGCCCATTTTTGAATATCTGGCCCCAAATGTTATTGTTTTGAAAGTATAATTTCAGGCTTTCTAAAATATCATAAAAGATTATTTTTGGAAATGGTCAGAAGATACTAGTGGTTGTTCTAAGAATAAATGCAATCTTTTCTAGTTGATTTTAATACTCATGGTGCACTGTACTGATGATAACTGCCTCAGAATTAAATGCCACAAAACAGAGGCCTGTAGATAGTTGTCAGAATGCTTTTGGTCAGATGCCAGTGTTAATTTAGTTAGGATTCAGCCAAACAGTACTGATTTTAGTAAGATAATGTGTTTTTTTTCAGTTGTAGGACTCTAACCCCTAGGCGGACACCCATTGCCAATGGAGCCAGCTAGCCCAAAGGTTCATTGTGATGGAGTCTGTTTGCAATCAAACCTGAACAAATTCAATGCCCACTCCAAAGGGATCCGAGTTGATGATGGAAATTGAACTGTTAACACAATCAAAATAAAAGCTACAGTACATTGGCAAGTACCTTATGCCAAAACATAGCTTTGGGCCTGCAGCCCAGGGTCTCAATAGTCATATTTTGGTTTCCTTTTATCCCTTTACACCCAGCAGGTGCTCTGCACCACATGCTCTGTTACTGTGTCCCCAGCCCTCCCCCAAGTTAAAGACCTACTGGTATGCCAACATATTCCATGCCCCCAGCCTTTCAAATGAACTTGTGGCCTTTCTTGGGACTCTATGGACCATGAGACACTGGCATACCAGCACCCCCCACACACCTTATAGGTGATCTCAGATGGTTAATGAAAGACCCAAGGCAAACCTCTCAACTTACCTGTCTGTCAGCGTGATAACTCCACTGAGCCCATTTCTTCATCTGGGGAAACATCTCCTGTTCCTCTGAAAACAACACAGTTGGAGCTGCTCAATTTCACAAACCTACTAGGTGCACATACCAAGGGCTAGACAGTTCCAGAACACAACTTCTGCCTTAGCAGTGGGTCAGCACTCATAAGATAATAGGCTTACCACTTTGCCCTTTAGTTTTCAGTGTCTCCTTATTGAGTCCACCTATACGTGTTTTGAAAATAGCAGCTACACCATAGACAGAATGACAGGTGCAAGTAATCCATAATGTAAAACCCCTTCACCTGAAGAATGTTAGCATGGTCCCATATTAAGAGGAAAAATGCACTAAATATAGTAAAAATCTTTGATTGCTGACTGTTGTATTACCCCTGCTCCAAGCCCAAGGCACACATCATTTACATTTCAATGTTACTACACTACATCTTCATCAGAGTGATTATAGTGTGCAGTCTCCAACGCTAAAACCAAGACACAGTGCCCAATTCCATATACTGTACAAATGTATAAAGTGCTATGTATCCCATATCCAACAAACAAAATTATAATAACACACTTATATAAATACTGATATACTGACAAAAACAAAATACAGAGAGGTTATTATACAAAAAGCTGAAAAAGAAAATCACATTATACACAAAGTTAAATGCATATTCAGCAGTACCTATAAATACATCAGTTCATTTCAAAATATTAAAAACAATCTGAAAGGAAAAATGTTAGTGTGGACATATTCAGCAAGTGCAGGCAAAAGTCTAAGTCCCAGAAATGCATGTAAGGGAACAGTGTTATTAAGACCCAAAGGAGTAAGGGGCATTCAGCCCGAATTGATCCAGAATTCTTTTCTCCATTTTTCTAATGACCTCCCGACTTTCTGCTCCTCTGTGTCCATTCATATGTAGGCAGATGATATAGTTCTCTTAACATCTGACTCCTCTGCCCCTGACCTCATGAACCAGCTCCATCTGGACTTTAACATCCAGCTTTTGTTCTGAGAAAATCACTTATCCCTCAGTGCTAAGAAAACAGTCTCTAGAACTGTTGCTACTAAGTGGAAGCTTCCTAGAATTTCCCCTTCCCTTCCTTTCTTACCCTTGATGGTGCAGCGGTTGCAGATGTCTCCTCTTTCAAGTACCTTGGAGTCCGGCTGAATTGCCACCTTCATCTTTCTGCTCATGTGGATACGATCCATGAGAAGCTGCATCCCAAACTTACAGCAGTTTACAGAAATAAGAGCTGCATCCCGCTTCCTGCACGCAGAGAAATTCTCACCAAGATAATTCTCCCAAGTCTTGGCTATGGAGATATTGTTTACAGCGCTGCTCATGAGACTACTTTAGCTAGACTTGACCTCCTTTGTCACTCCTTTTGTTGATTTGCCCATTACAAACCCCTGTGTACACATCACTGTTCATTATATACCTCCCTCCCTCCCTCTCTCTCCCCTCTTATGATGCCAGGTGCCTTACCCACTGTGCTTCCTTTATCTCCAAATGTTGGTTTGGCTCCCTCCTCTTATATCTTGCTTCACTCTTGTCCCTTCACCTGTTACTCTTACTCCCTTTGCAATGCTTGTTTTTGTCCTCTTGCTCTCCCACCAATTAAATCTACTGCTGGCCAAGCTGTCTTCTTGTTCCACTTCCCTAAACTTTAAGGCTTTCTCCCACCTTCCATCTGGTTTGCTTCTTCCTTTCTTGTTCTGAAATCTCTCCTCTGTGATTTCTCTATTCACTCCTGTAGTTGCTTCTGATAGTGAGGTGAATTCCTGACACCTGTTTCCACCACACACTATCTTGCACTGCCCCATCCCCCATATCAGTTGTTACCCCCTGCTCCTTATCATTGTTTTTGCTCACTGTTAATTATTCTTTTGCTAGTTATGCAATTTACTGAATGGTATTTTATGGTATGTAATTTTATTCTTAAGCATTTTTGTAGTTGTATATTTTATTTACTCACTTTTATATGGTATACTTTTTGTACATTGTACTTGTATCTTTACTATTCTTTTCTCTTCTGCCTTCCTCAGAATGCATCTGGAAAGAAGCTGTTACTAGCTCAGTATGACTTTCCAGGAAAACGTTTGAAATAAATAAATTAAAAAAAAATAAAATATGTATGTGTTATTTTATTTATTTATTTAACAAATCAGAAAGACCTTTGAGCCAAGAACTCTTTTACAGAGGTTCCACGTCAAGTCACAAAAATAGCAAATTACAATGGTTTCAGTAAGTAGTACAACATGAGGAAAGTACTTAGATAAACAAAAGAGCAATATGGCAAGATAAATATTGTGTCAAGTGCAGCCAGTGGCCTTGTCTGAAGAGGGGTGAAAGGGCTTATAAGGAGAGAAAGTACAGGGAGTGTTCAGTTCAGTTCAGTTTTATTGTTCGGCATAAAAAACATTACAATATACTAAAAACATTACATTTCATGAAAGGCAATACAAAAGCACTACATAAAAAGCATTTTTAAATATCACTGTTACCCAAATTATATTGACAATATAAAAAAAAAAATGCTCCAGCAATCATGTTTTGATATTCAACTTAAAATCAGAACCATACATAAATTGAACTTAAGACCAGCATGAGTCCATAGGTGGATTTTAAATATATGAAACAATGTGTGGTATAGTCACGCCCTGAATAATCTTTCACAGGTTGCTATTTCTTAAATATATAACTGCCTATACAATACATATCCTTCTATTTTCACCTATTAATACCATTATCCTACAGCAGATAATAAAGGATGACAAAAAGGGAGAACTGGAATGCTGTGACAGTTGGAAACATTTTCTCACCTACTGGCCACAATAACATAAAACATTCAGTGCCTTATACATCTGAATGTAATTACTTTATCCCTGTCAGATCCACTTCTATCCTATCACAGATAGAAAAGGTAAAACAAAAGAGGGAGGCTAAACTATTATATCAAAAGAACTATATCCTCAGTTAATAGTCGGCAATAGCTTTAAAAACTATCTCTGCCTTGTATGTCTAAATATAATTACTTTTCCTTTATCACATCAGCTCATAATTGTTATTCTTAATTGTAAATGCTAATACTTTTCATCATTTTAGTCCCTGTTTGCACTACAGCATGTTTCAGCAATCCGTTTTTGAAAACTGATTACAGTTTACTGTGTTGCAGGGTTCACACTGCAGTCCACTTCATTGACCTGTTTCAGCTGATGCATGCTAGACTGTTGTCACTAACTGTTAATCCATTTCCCCTTCTATTCTGATTCAGCAGCACTTGCATAGCTGCTTACCATGATGCTTTGCGCGATCGAGAGGTGGGAGGACAAAAAAGCACGAATGGATCTGACCCTGTCTGTTCACATTGTGAGTAGCTCACTTCACTTTTGAAATGGATTTCTGGAAGCGTGCTCAAGCCCTGGTCTCATCAGGGTTTGAGCACGCTTCCAAAATTGCGAGCTACAACTGAGTTATGTGCGAACGCAATCTGAACCAGCACGCATTTGAAATGGTTCAAGCACTCAGAACCGTTTCAAATGCCCTAGTGCGAACGGGGCCTTAGTTTGCACTCCAAGTTTAATTTTCCAAAGCAGGGAGATGTTTTTCTTTATGCTTCATCACTTCATGGAAAAACTTTGAGGCCATCCTTGCTTCCTCTATTGTATGTGGATGTAAAAGAACAAACAGTGGATCATATTCTGCATTTACGTATCTTATAAGAAAATTATTTAATAGGTTAAGCTGTGGGGTTTTAAAGAGTAGGCACTGCACTGTAATATGATAAAGATTTTCCTCAAAACCCATATTACAGCTGCATAATTCAGGGTGGGGGTTAGCAAAAACCATTCTATTAAAGTATGCATATTTAGAATATATAATTCCCATCCTTGCCCAGATAATATTTTTCCTTTCTAAGGGGGTAAAAGGTAAAAGTAAATAGCTCTCTAATAAAACATCTATTTTGTTTTGACCTAACCGAATAGCCTGACGTTGAGATCCAAGCAACTCCAGCTGTTTTTCCTGAGCAAGCTTCATAATTTTCTTTTTAACAAGTTGTTTAAACAGAGGGGCTATTATTGTTGATTTCTTGAAATCTAACTAAAGATGGTGCATAGAAAATCTTCCCAAAATTTATTTAAGAGTTTTACTCAAGGAGATGTATAGTTTTGTTCTTGCCTGGTAATCTTTTCTTTCAAGCATAATAAAGGCAAAAAGGTAACCTGCTGAGTAATAATTTTTAACCAATAGCCCACCATACATATTTCGACTATTGTGGCAATGTGAACTCTTCCACATTCAGCCCTTACTATAACATTAGACATAGTTATTGGAACCTGCAATAAAGATTTATAAAAAAAAGAAAGGGGTATCTACAAACAGGGAGGGGAATTTGTACCCCAAACCTCTGCTCCATACATAAGAATGGGGTTAATTTTAGGATCACCAGCCACTAGAGCAGATAGTATCGAGTGTCCCCCATATTTAGTATTAAAACGTCACAGGGCTTTTGAAATCAATCTTGCCCTTGCTGCTTGGTCCATCCAGTACACTGACCATGCTCCATTCGAGGTAAACTTGACACCCAAATATGTATATGAAGATACCCTATCTATAGGATTATTATTGAAATAAAGCCTTGGATCTTTTTTTCTTTACTAAAGTGTGAACCGAAGATAATAACTTAGTTTTGTTAGTATTTATTATTAAGTCTAATTGTTTATACTTGGCATTAAGTTGTGTTAATTTATTTTGCAGTGCTTTAATTGAAAGTGCCACTATAATTAGATAATCTGCATAAGCAAGAGTATGTATAAGGAGATTCTTAATTTTAGGAGAATCAAGACTAGATACCTCCTTATATGTCAGAAGGGAGTCAATGTACAAAATAAATAAGAGGGGAGACAAAAGGCATCCTTGTTTTACTCCAGATGTCATTCGAAAATAATCAGAGATGCTACCCTTATTGTCATATCTAACAACTGATGTAGCATGTTTATATAACAAATGAATTGGAACCAAAAGATTCAATGGTAGATGTTTTTCAAATAATATTTCCCAGAGTTTACATCTATTTACAGAGTCAAACGCTGCCGAAAAATCGACAAGCAGCACATACAGTATAACTTGATTTTGCGAAATGACATATTTTTCTATCAAATGTACAAGAATATAAACAGTATCTGTGGTCAAAAAGTTCTTACAAAAAACAGCTTGGAACATAGATAAAGTCCAATACTGCAGTTTTTGTAACAATATTTTAGCAAACATTTTCCCACTAATATCTATTAAGCTAATTGGTCGATAATGAGATAAATTTTGAAAATGTCCTTTCTTGTGAATTGGTACAATTATGTTTCTAGTCCATGAAGGTGGAATAAATCTCTCCCTTAAACATATATTAAAAAATTGTAAAAAAAAGTAAACCCAGTAGTTCAGGGGTGCTTTATAGACTTCTCTGGGAATTAGAACAGGCCCTGGCACTTTGTTATTTGGAAGATTCATAATGGCATCTTCTACTTCCCACATTGTAAACACTAGTGGAATATATTCCCCCTCTTGAAGCGTAGCTATCAACCACTTCTCCCCCAAAATTGGGATCTTTATTAAGAAGTGAACTGTAGTATACTATCCAAGTCTCTTTAGGAATGTATATTGGCAGAGTTGAAGTCTGATTTTTATTCCCTTTGGCCACCAGTGTCCAAAAAAGCCGAGAATCATCCTCATTAGTGGCTTGATACATAATTTCCAACTGTTTATATGTAAACCCATTTTTTTGTTTGAGAAATTTGTTATAATCACTACGAGCTTTATTTAGTTTTAACATCACCCTCTTTGTCAGATTATTTTTTGTTTGCCTAATGACCCTCCCCAAATTTCATTTCTCTCTTACACATTGGATGTCAAACCAGGATGATGATTTATGCTTACTCATGTTTGTACACGATATCTCTTTATTTATTTGTTGATATCCTAGATTCAATAACTGGTTAATTTGCTCACTTTTAGTATCATTCTCTATGCTTGAGAAGAGAAGGGAAAGGCTGGGGGAATAAATTCGTTTTGATACCCCATTCATAGTTTTAATATTCAACCTCAATCTCATTTTCCCTTTGATCTCCACATCCGCCATTGGTTTTATTGATGAGGAAACTTTAGTACCATAATTCCTAAAAGCCAGCAAAATTGCTGCATGATCACTTTCCAGGTGCATAACCACCTCCAGTCTCCTAAAAGATTGATAACTGAGTGGAGAGCATAGTATAAAATCGATCACACTCTTTCCTACTGGAGAAAAAAGGTACTTTCCCTTTCCTGATCCCCATCCAATCTCCCATTAAGGATCAAAAAATTGTTATCCATGATAAAAGTTCGAAAACATCTTCCTGCCTCATTAAGTACCATATCTGTTGTTTTTCTAGGTTCAAGGTGTGCCATATATATTTGTTCTTGTAAAACCAGAAAATTATTTAAATTCTCTAATCTGGCATTAAATTCTCCTGCTAATAATATAATATCTACCAAATTTAATTGTATAATTCCATCTAGTTCCATAGATAATTTAAACCAGATATCATATGTAGGATGAGAGTGAAAACTCGGGGGAATGTATACATTCACAATCAATACTATAGTAGAATCCCAATTGACTACTACCATAAGAATTTCTGGGGTTGGGGAATAACTCTTTAATACCCTTAGTCCATCCCTGATCTTTATCAGGGTTACTAAACCTCCCTTGTTTCTCCCATGCACTTTCCCTTTAGTTGCTGGAACATAACATGATTCGAAGCCATTAAAATAGGGCTGTGTTAATGCCCATGTTTCCTGAAAAATAATGGCTTCAAATCTAGAAACAAAACTGACCCATTGTGGGTCTGCATGTTTATTATGAATTCCTGCTATGTTCCAGTTAAGAACATTACAAGTGCCAGTACTTATTAACCCCCAGTCAAGTTCTAATGATATATCATGGTCTTGACTTTGAAGTGTTTGTAGTCATGGTACAGTTGGTCTAGAATAAACTTGGGCCTCTCACTCATTCAGAGCCACCACATAAATACACAACTCATCCAACATGCATTAATTTTCTAAAAGTAATGCCAATAATTGTGCAGAGTGAGTAAAACAATTAATCTGGGTTCCCCCTTTACCCTCCAAGACCCTTTCGTCCTGAGCTAGTTCATCAGTATGTATTTGGATTTTAGTAATAGCTGAGGGAATCGCCCTGATATGGGATGCTAAATTAGCAGAGGTTTCTCCTTCTAATGTATCTATTCCAAAAATAGAAAACACAAACCATATTGGGGTAACTCCAAACTCCCAGTTCAACTGAGCTGGAGTGGAATTAAATTTATCATGTGATAATATTTTTTCAGATTTTGCCCCATTACAAGTACATTTCCAAATTGTGGCCCAACTAACCGGTGATGATAACAACATGCCCAATGAGTTTATCAAATCTTGCTTTGCCCACACCTGTTTTGCCATATCCATATTAGGTAACATGAAATAAACTGGTTTAGCAGGATTAAAGGTATCCCACGACACAAAATAAAGAGCAACAGCCACCTCTGAAAGCCCCAATTCAGCTCTCAACAAGTGGGCTATCAAGTTCATCAGTGATGCATTAGTTTCATTATCCTTAACATCCATCTGGTCTAGTTTAAATATTACTTCATTACCTGTGCACATTAAATTATATGCCTCAGATTCTTCTTTTTTATTTGAAATCGTAATTTTTTATTATTTCATTTTTCAAACAGTAATAGCTTACAGGAAAGGGTAAAATAAAAGAGGCAAAATACACCTTTTGCGAGAAGTAAAATCCTATACATGCCCACATTTAGACAATATCAGTAACAGGTACAATTAAGTGACCAATCATTTACAATTAATAGGGTAATTTTCAGGGCTAGTTAGAATGACTTAGGCTGGATTATGCATTTCTCACCTCGGTTACCCCTTTACTCTAGATCTGTAGCCTCTTAATTAATAGCTACTAAACAACATGAAAAGGAAAAAAAAGAGAGAGAGAGAATAAGAAAAAGAAATAGATAAAACACTACTCACACAGTAACATGAAACAAACAGTTCACCCCCCCTCCCACCCTCCCAACCCCTTGGTGAATATATGTCAATCCCTTTTACAGCATAGGATGCATGAATGGTGTCTGAGTTTATACTATATCTTGCCATCAGTCTAAGACTTCTCTGGCCAAAATCTCCAGAGTTGTAACTCTTTCTTTGGTGCCAAGATACTCAAAAATTGGAAACCATCGAGATTTGTATAGATCAGGCTTTAGATTTAGGTTGGCCGTAAGCCTCTCCATTACTTTAATTTGGCTACAGCATGACAACCACTGTTCCTGTCTTGGGGGTGTCTCAGACAGCCACAGCCTGGTGATAGCCTTTTGAACTGTGGCTAACAAGACTGGAAATAAATAGTTAGCTTTAGTGCCTTTCAAACCCTGAGGAGGCTCCCCCAGTAATAGGTAGTGGGGCTATTCCGGAACTTCTATCTGTAAAATCTGACTCAGCCTTTGACTTATAATGTTCCAGTAACTCCTGAGTCTGGGACAACTCTAAAAAATGTGTTTGTGTGTCCCAACCTGCCTGCAACCTCTCCAGCATTTATCTGAGCAGGTTTGTCCAAAATGTTTGGTTATCGATGGTGTTCTAAAAAATCTTGTAAGCACTTACCACCTAAACTCCCTCCATGTGGGTGAGGCTGTAGTTCTGTGTGCCATCTTCCAAATTACTTCCCACTTTGGTACTCCTTCCCCCAGACCCAGTTCCCTTTCCCAGAGAGTCTGGATCCAGGATCTAGAGTCCGAACCCACCGGTCCCCCTGCCGAGTATAACTTGCATATCAGATGTGTCTTACATGGAGACTCATTAAGCAAGTCAAGGAGGAGCTCCAGAAGTGGGCCGATGTCACCGGGCCTCTGCTCAGTGTCCCCCCCCACTTGCAAATAGTGTCTAATTTGTAAATAACCATAAAAGTCAGAGGATGGGATGTTGAACTCCTGCTGAACCTGGGTGAAGCTCTTTATGGTATACCTAGTGAATAGCTGTGAAAACTTCCCAAACCCTAACCTTTGCCAATGTATAAACAATGGGTTCTCCCTCCCTGGTAGAAAATCTGCCCTGTCAATAATCTTTCCCTGCCTTAACACCAAGGGGTGTAATCTTAGCTCTTTTAAAGTATGCAGCCATATTGTGACCAATGTCTTGAACCATGGACTAGGTAGTCCTTGTATCACCCTGAGATTCCTTTTGTTAAAAAGGATCGATGAGAGGGTGTATGCTTTTAAAAACTGTAGGTCCATTTTTACCCAGCTTTGCACTGCTACTGAGGATGTATATGCCACCAAGTACTGTAGTTGAGCTGCTGTGTAATATCTCTTAAAAGCAGGGACCCCAACCCCCCTCCCTTCCCTTAGGCAACTTCAGCAAGGCCCAGCCCAGCCTGGGCTTCCTCCCCGCCCATATAAAATTACTTATCAGCTTTTGAATATCCGACCAAAACTTCCTTGGTGGGCACAGGGGGATTGCATCGAACAGAAAGAGCATCCTTGGGAGGCTATTCATTCTCACCGATTCTACCCTGCCAGTAATAGTAAGCGGCAGAGTGACCCACCTGGCACAGTCTTCTCTCACACTGTCCAACAGTTTCACATAATTTACTTGGTATAACTTGCCGAGATCCTTCGGGATTAGGGTTGCCACCTGTCAGGTTTTTTTCCTGGTGGTCAGGTTTTCAGGGTCCCTATCAGGTAATCCGGTTTTGCTCTGTGCTGGTCAGGTATTTTAGCCATTTTGAGTGCTCACATACTTTTAAAATAAATGTTGTCATATCACTCATTGTTTCAGCTACATGTTTAAGTTACAGACAAGTTCTGTTGTCAATGTAGCCTTTTGTTTGTGAATGCAGTCACCCTGGGAGGTGTAAAGTATGGCCATTAACACCATTAGCACTTACTTAACCTAATCTTTCCACTGCATCTTAAAGTGGCATAACAGCACAGCTGCCCCCACCTTTTGTAACAGTAACAGAGCCAGTTCTCCTCCACTTTCATTTGCTGGTAAACATTTTCATCTCTAATAGAATTTAGGCATTTTTAAATGTTTTAAAATATTTTATTTCCTTAAGAAAAAGTGTAGTCACTTCTTTGGCTTTTAAATAGTCAATTCAGTTCAATTCATGTTAATTTATAAAGCGCCTTTCAAAATCAAGGCGCTGTACATAATAATAAAACAAAGATCAGCAATAAACAAGTTAACTATAAAGAAAAGCCAAGTTAAAAGATAAGTTTTAAAGCAATTTTAAAACTATCGACATGAACATTCTCTCAACCAATGAGGTAGAGAATTCCACAGGGTAGGAGCTGAACAAGCAAAAACACAAGATCCTGATAATTTCAAACGAACCCTGGGAATCTCTAGCAATCCCTCATTGGTGGAGCGGAGGGGTCGGAGGTACTGTGTACTGTGAACATGAACAGGAAATGATATAAGGTATGTATACTGTTGTATGCTATTTACAGTATTTACCTTGTCTTCCCCAGATCATATCTGTAAATGAGATTTTTTTATCACTGTATGTTTATCTGCTAAACCAGTATAAATAAATAAATACATAGGTAAATAATTAGAAAGAACCTAGGAAAGTAACTTTAACAGGTACAGTATAGTATCTTCACATGTTTGTTGAACTACTGTTTAAGCATTGTTTTTTACTGATTTAACAAATGGACTTCTAGGAGGAACAATGCATGATGAGTCATGAAAAGGGGTGGGGCTAGGGGCGGAGCTTAGGATCCGGTTTTTGCCTCATCCAAAGGTGGCAACCCTGTTCGGGATGTGGATCCCCAAGTATCTGAAACTAGTGGTATTCCATCTTAGGTTGGTCAGGGATTTTACTGATGAGGGGACAGGGGTCCCCAGTGAAATTATTTCTGATTTGGATTCATTCATTTTAAAACCCGAGATGGAACCAAATTCTCTAAGAATAGCCATTGCAGCTGGTAAGGATGTCAGGGGGTCTTTCAAATAAAGTAGGGTGTTGTCTGCGTATAGAGAGATATGGTTGTTTACCTCACGCACTGTAATTCCCATGATGCTGTCATGCGACCAAAAGGCCTCCACCAGGGGCTCCATACTTAGGGCAAAAAGAAGGGGTGAGAGGGGGCAGCCCTGTCTCATCCCTCTTCTGATGGAAAAAGACTGGGAGAGTACCCCATTCAGTCATACCTTTGCTGAGGAGTTGGTGTAAAGGGTGTCTACCCACGCTTGGAATTTGGGATCAAACCCAAATCTCATAAGAACCTCACCTAAGTACCCCCGCTCAAGGTGATCGAAGGCCTTTTTGGCTTCAAGTGTGATCACCACTTCTGGGTCCCCCTTTCCCCTAGACTGAGAGTGAGCCATCACCGTAAGCAGTCTTCTAACATTATCATGAAGGTGCCTCCCCGGCATGAAGCTTGATTGGTCCGGGTGTATCAGTTGGGTCACCACCCCTTGAAGCCTATTTGCTATCATCCTGGCTAAAATCTTAACATCCAAATTTAGCAATGAGATAGGGTGACAGCTACCACACAAGGTGGTATCTTTGTCCTGTTTTGGGATAATGAATATTAGGGCTTGTGCCCAAGTATCCGGGGCTTCTGAGGATATGTGGGCTCTGTTACATACTTCGAGTAACAACAGCGATGACTTATAAGTTCTCATGGAACCTTTGATAGTACTCTGCTATGTAGCCATCAGGGCCTGGTGCTTTATTGTGCTTAAGCTTCTTAATTAACTCCATCAACTCTAACTGCGAGAAGGGCAGATCTAGTTCCTTTTCGAGAGCACTGGAGAGTCTGGGTAGCTTTAAGCCACTGAGAAATTTTTTAATCATGTCTGGTTGGCTAGCACAGGATTCTGACTTACAGAAGTCCTCATAGAACCTTTTGAAACAATCCGCTATTTGGGGAGCACTTGTTATCAGCCCACCTGGCAATCTTGGGTCATGCACCCCGGAGATGTACCTCTCAACTTCTTATTTCCTTAATCTAAATGCTAACAACCTGCCAGCTCTATCCCCCCCCCCCCGTGTAGTAATTTTGTGCTATAAACCTAAGGGCATTCTCAGTTTTTATCGAGAGAAGGTGCAGCAGTCGCTCCCTTGCTGACTGCAGTTCCTTTAATATGCTACGGGGAACCCCTTTTTTATGTATATCCTCTAGCTCCCTAATTTTTTGTTCTAGGCTGTCCTGCTTCTGCTGCCTGACTTTCTTCTGCTGTGCTGCGTATGAAATTCTTCACCTCTTACCACCGCTTTTAATCCATCCCAGAGGAACTTCACCTTTGACACGGACCCTGTATTTTCTCTAATATAATTGTCTATCACCTCTTTGATTTTAGAGACAAAAACTTCATCTTTGAGAACCCCAGCATTCAGGTGCCACAGGGAGTGTCTATGTCGTGGTCCGAAGGAGACTAACTTTTGCATGGTCTGACAGGCATATGGGGTAAATTTGCTGGCCTGTTATAGACCCCACCCAAGCTTTAGGCGTATAAAATCTATCTAGCCATGAGTATGGATCTTGTGGGTGTGAATAAAAGGTGAAGTCCCTACTGGAAGGGTACTTGTCCCTCCATGTGTCTACCAGCCCAGTCTCCATTTGCAGATGAGAAAGAGTATTGGAGCCCACACTTTTTTCCCTGACTCCCCTTTCCTCTCGACCTATCTAATCTTGTGTCCTCTATGCAGTTCCAATCTCCACCTATAACCACTTGGCCCTCCAGGCGTGAGGTAACCACTCCAAAGACGTACCTGTAAAATTCAGGATTGACAGGTGTTGGGGCATAAATATTCACTATGTGGATTACCCAATCTGCAACCTTTCCGGAAAGAACCACCAGTCTGCCCTTCTCATCTGAAAAAGAGTCCAGCTGAGTAAGACCAAGGCCTTTCCTTACCGGGATAGCCACCCCCGCCTTTTTTGTATTTTTGTGGGACGAGGCAAAAACCTCTCCAACCCACATACGACGTAGTTTTTTGTGCTCCACTACAGAGAGGTGGGTTACCTGCAGGAGACCGATATCACAACAGGCCCTAGCAAGATCCTTTAATATGTTATGCCTCTTTACAGGAGAGCCCAGCCCCTTGACATTGTATGAAATCAGTTTCAGGGTCCCCATATTGCGCCAGTCCTATGATTTCTCAACCCTTGCCCCCTTTCATGCCTATTAGTTGAACTACAGCCTCCTGAGTCCCAGTTGCCTTGAAAGATGACACACAGAACACCACGTACACTTCCAGAGACACCAGAGTTCCCAGCCCTCCCTTTACCCCCGAGACCCCCCCGAAACCGATACCTTTACCCCTCTCCCGGTATAACCAATTACAAGTGCACTCCCCAACAGAGAAACCCTCACTCTCAGTGGTGAACTATATACAGATAGGCTATTTAAGGCCTTAATTGGAGGGAAGCTCCCTCCGCCCAGGAGCATGGACTGCTGAATAGCCCCAAACCCCCCCGCACCTCTAATCAAGGCAGTTGGGAAGGCAGTCTCCCAGGGTGAGCTTTCAGTGGGAAGGTGCAAATCCCTGATGGGGGGCAGTGCAGTCTGAGAAAGAAAAGCAAGACCGACTGACCTCCAATGGGCTACCTATCCCCTGAGCTGGCTTCTGGCATGAGTGTTTATGTTTTAAGCAAGGAGGGTAAGGAAAGCATGGGAAGACCAATTTACCCTCCTTGCGATGGTTTCAACCTTGGCCAGTGCTTACACTAACATTTGTGAAAGAAAATAACTGAATGCCTTAAGAAACCCTCTCTGGCCCCCTTATTCCAACCTGTACCTGGCCCAGTTTTCCATCCGGCCCTTCCTTCCCCTGGCTGAACTCAAATCTTCTGCCAAAAGTGTACTGCGCGACCCATTCTGACTAATGATTTTCCCCAGCAGGTGGCCGGGAGGACCGAAATTTATTCTTCATACGGTAGAATAATCAGGCCAGACCCAGCAAAGTCTCCCCATAAAGGGAAACCTATTGAAAGGCTTTCAACCCTTGACTCCAGCTTTAGCTAGCACCAAAATTGCCCCTGGGCCCTCCAGGATTCTTTAATTCAGAACATAACACAGACGTCAAGCATCCCCATTCACTCACCCCTTAAACCACAACTACCATATAGTGACAAGCAAAACAGGGCCCACATCAGATGCCTAAACAGTAACCTCTTGGCTCACTTGCTTTACATAAAGGCCCAAACTTACAGTTTTGGGACTGTCCCTAAGAGAGGAGGAAAAAGAGAGTCAAACCATATTGTCCACAATGATGGATTTCAGTTTTGTTGTAGCCCCTTTCCGAGATGGAGCAAGTCCTTGCATAGCTGGTCATCGGGGCCTGCACCTCTAGATGCACCTCCTCTCGTGGGTCCTCTACCCACCGTTGTCCAGTGGAGTTGCAGCAGAGTTTGCTCCGATAAGTCCGGCTGAAGATCTGGAAGAGCGATCCCTGCCTTTTGTAGCGGTTTGCTGGCGTGCAATAGGGAATCATAAAGCTTGCTGCTCATGGACCAATGTACCAGCAGCTTTGCTGGATAACAAAGGTATGCCATGATTTGTTGCTCCCTCAGCTGCTTGATCACCACAAGGACTTGTTTCCTCTTCTGCATGGTAGCAGGCAGAAAGTCGTGATCAAGAAACACCCATTTCCTGTCCAAATTTAAGTCATGTTTGCCCCAGGTCTTACGCAAAACCATCTCCTTCACTGGGTAGCAGGTAAACTTGGCTAATATTGAATGTGGAGAGGCATCACTTTTTGGTTTTGGGCCCAATGCCCGATGAACTCTTTCGAGCTCCAAGGGTTCAGTACTGGGGATTTCTAATTCCAGCTGGAGCCAGGTCCTGACAAATACTACTGGGTCGTCCTGCTCTGCGCCCTCGGGGAATCCGAAAATTCGTATTGTTTTCCTTCATCCTCTGGACTCTGCATCCTCAGCCCTTGCTGCGAGTTCCCTCACCCTTCTGGCCAGATAGATCACCACTCTGCTGAGCCGCATGGAGTCCTCACGGAGCCCGTCTAGGCCCGATTCAAGGTCTTGCATCCTTCGTTCCAAAAGTTTCAGGTCTTGCTTTATATCTTTCACATTGTTGTCTATCCTCTGGAGCATTTTAACAATGTGTGCCATTGCTCGGCCATCCAGGGAGCTGCTTCATGAAGTGGTCTCCTCTTCCTCCTCCCCACCAGAGCCTGCAATCAATTCCGAGGCCCTTGACAGTGGGACACTCGGGCTGCGGTCCGGCTTCCATCTGCGTCTAGTAGGAGGCTTAGTGGAACTTCTGCCTCTCGATTTCAATAGCTGGCTCATTTTTCTTATAGTAAATTTGGCTAAAAGTGCACTCTGTCATGTAGTAGCACCAGATTACTTTGGATTTTCACACCACCACCTCGGAGCTCAAGGTTAAGCTTCCATTCGGCTTGATGACATCACCGGAACCCTTCCTCAGATTCTTCTTTATCAAAAAGATGGGGATCTTCTAGCAACAGTGGTGGGTTATATCTAGTTAAAGGTTTAGGTTGATCTGTGGTGATAGAATTCTCTAAGGCTGTAGTCCTTAAGTCCACTATAAGGTTAACACCCCCAATCTATGTTCTTTAAGGGGACTTGATTCTTTTGGTGTACACCTATTCTCAGCACCTTTATCAGTTTTCCTCTTATTCAATAGGTGAGGATTTTCTTGAACCACAGATAACCCATCCAACATACTTTGGCCGTTAATCTCTGCCTTTGTGAAAGGACCCTTTTTCTTACTTTCGTCTATGGGCGTCTTATTATTATTTTGTTTCCTGGCATTATTATTTTTGGGTTTTCTAGTGGGTTTTATCTCCTTTTTTTCTTAATTGGCCCTGTTCTCTTTTTGCCTTTTGGGGTCTCAGGTATAATTAATGATGAGAATGATAAGTTATGCTTAGTTCTGTAAACTTTATTTTATTCAACCAGCTGTGAAATTTGTTGCTCAAGCCGAGTAAACCTCTCTGAGCAAAAACGTGACAGATTTTCTAGGGCTGCTTTAATACCATTATAGGCTTCTAACAGCACAACATCAGACATCACTGGATGGGCTAAGGCCTTAATTGTATATTTAGATATAGTATCAGGGCACTGAACAAAAAAATCCTGGTCTAGCTGGATATTCTGTACTTCTTTATCCATTTTTTTCAAAAACCTCCTCAGAAGGTCCATCTAAGGTTTCATTCCTAAGCTCCTCTTTATCCACTAGTGAACTATTAGACTCTACTGATATCTCCAGAGGACTGAATAGATTCATTCTAGATATAAAGCAAGACATGACCTTGTCCTTCATAACAGAAACCCCTAGATTTATATCAGTATGTGAGGAGTGAGCTTCTGAATCCCCTAACCAGCCATCTTGGGTAAAAACCCCTACAGAATCTTTTTTGTATATAAAAAAATCTGTTATTTTGGCTTGGTTCCTTAAGGAGACCACATGCTCCCTTAACTGTAACATTACTGAAACTGACCTGCTCAAGTCTTCTATAGTGTTATAGGAGTTAAATGAAAAGTTAGATAATTTCCCATTTATTAAGTACTTGCTATTTTGTTTGGTAGACTCCCTATTGTCACTAGTATAGTTACAGTTTGTCCCTGGTAGGGTCGGTGTGGACGTAACAATTTGCAGGTCCTGGGAGAATACACACCCATTTCTAAATTTCTTAGGTGCCTCATGCCTGATCATACATCCCTTGGGCTCTTTAATAGGGTCCTGAGATTCTTTTATATCTAGTTTATTTTCTCCACAGTTCTTGAACCTCCCTTGCTTAGCTGAAAAAGAACTCTTAAATATTTTTTGAGAACTTTTCCACTTCAAGTTGCCATCAACAAAGACCTAGAGCAGTCAGACATTTCTAAACAGGGTATTGGAAGAAAAAAAAGCCCACTCTAGACAGTTAACAATAAAGATTAAACAGGCACTGGTACAAGTCTACAATCTCAATTTCGGGTTAGTTATTATAAATAAATAGGCCAGAAAAAATTTAAGAACAGATCTCTTTAGATCAAGCAGATGGTAGTTTGGTGCTTCAGTGCTTCATGTGCAGTTCAAATTGTATCTTCCATAAGTCCCCACATAAATATGTGATCACACTCAACCTCCCAGAGAAAGCCAGAGGATAGTACCAGGGTTCATTAAACTTTATGGAGGGCCAAAGTCACTTCTTCTCATGCCTGCTCTTGCTGGCAGTAGAATTGTAAAACAGTTCACAAGCTCTTCTCAGATTTCCCCAGTCCTAGGTCACATGACTCCTTCTATACCCAGCTATCTTCACGGCTCTCTCAGAAATCGATTCTAGAATATCAGGCATATGATGGGCCAAACCCCCTCGTCTGGCAAATACATAGATCGATAAGTCGAGCCACTACCAAAAAATAAACAAAAAGAAAAGACAAGAATCAATACAAATCCAAAAAAAAAAAAAATTTGCTTTTACCCTAAAACCAGTTGATCATTAAATTGAATGACTTCTCTGCAACTTCACACTAAATCACACTTACTTAACATAGAAACATAGAAACATAGACTTTGACAGCAGATAAGGACCACTTGGCCCACCCAGTCTGCCCATTTCCCTACCTATTGGATAAGCTTCAGATTCTAGTTAACCAACAGCCTACTTCCTGCAACCCCCCACTATAATTGCCTTATGTCTGTCCCATGCATGTTTGAATTCCCCCACTGTTTTAGACCCCACAACCTCTCCAGGAAGGCGGTTCCATGCATCCACCACTTTCTCTGTGAAAAAGAATTTCCTCACATTACCGCTGAGCCGTCCCCAACTTTAAATTGTGTCCCCTTGTTCTTACACATCTCTTTTTCTGAAAGATGCTACCCTCCTGGACTTTGTTGATTCCCTTGAGGTACTTAAAAGTTTCTATCATGTCCCCCTGTCCCTCCTTTCATCAAGGGTATACATATTAAGCTCTCTCAGTCTCTCTTCATATGGTTTCTGATGTAGACCCTGCACCATTTTAGTTGCCCTCCTCTGGACTGCTTCCATTCTGTCTATGTCCTTGTGTAGATGAGGTCTCCAAAACTGCATGCAGTATTCCAGATGGGGTCTCTCCAACTGTCTGTACAGAGGGATAACCACTTTCCTTTTTCTACTTGTGATGTCCCTCCCTATGCATCCCATTAAGCCCCTGGCTCTCCTTACTGACTTCTCACATTGCTTACCCACCTTTAGGTCATCTGATATGACTACACCCAGATCCCTTTCCATTACTATTGTCATTAGTACCTCCCCTGCTATTGTGTAATCTTCTCCTGGATCTTTATTTCCCAGGTGCAATACTTTGCACTTCTTTGCATTGAATCTAAGTTGCCATATGTCTGACCATTCCTCCAACCTTGCCAAGCCCCTTCTCATCCTTTCAACCCCCTCTTGAGTATCAACTCTGTTACAGATCTTTGTGTCATCTGCAAAGAGGCATACCTTTCCTTTCAGACCCTATGCAATGTCACCTATAAAGACGTTAAAGAGGACTGAACCCAGTACTGAGCCCTGAGGTACTCCACTAGTGACCCTCCTTTCTTCAGAATGTGTTCCATTCACTATTACCTTCTGTGTCCTGTTGTGCAACCAGTTTGCTACCAGACTACCATCCTGGGACCCACTCCCAGGCTGGCTAACTTGATTATTAATCTTTTGTGGGACTGTGTCAAATGCCTTGCTAAAGTCTAGGTAGGCCATATCCACAGCCCCTCCTGGTCTATTACTTTGGTCACCCAGTCAAAGAAATCGATTAGATTCATCTGACATGACCTTCCTGCTGTGAATCCATGCTGCTTTGGGTCCTGTACCCCGCTGGCCTCTAGGTACTGAACAATTCTTTCTTTCAGAAGTGATTCCATCATTTTCACCACCACTGAGGTCAAACTAACAGGTCTATAGTTTCCTGCTTCTGCCTTGCTCCCACTTTTGTGAAGGGGAATCACATCTGCCCTCCTCCAGTCCTCAGGTACCACCCGATCTTCCCATGACTTGTTAAAAAGTGTGGTTAGTGGTGTCACTAGGTCCTCCCTTAGCTCTTTTAGATTTCTAGGGTGAATCCCATCAGGCCCCATTGCTTTGTCCACCTTGAGTTTTAGGAGTTCTTTCAGGACTCTTTCTTTTGTAAATGGACTAGCGTCAACCCCACTACCCAGAGTGCTTCTACTGTTTGGTTTAGGTAACTCCTCCTCTTCTTCTTTTGTGAATACTGAGCAAAAGTATTCATTCAGTATCTCTGCCTTTTCACTGTCTCCCTCTGCCCACCTCACCTCTCCTTTATTAATCTTCACTATCCCTCCCTTAACCTTTCTATGCTCCCTAATGTACCTATAAAGGTTTATCCCCCTTCTTAACTGAGTTGGCTATCTTTTCCTCGGTTTGGGCCTTTGCTTTTCTGACTGCCTTCCCCACTTCTTTCTGCTTTAATTGATACAGTTCCCTGTCGTGCTCCATCTGTGATTCCTTATACTTTTTGAATGCAGCCTTTTTCCCCTTAACCTTCCCAGACACTTCTTTTGAGAACCATAGTGTTTTTTTATTCCACTTTGTTTTCTTTATTTGTTTCACACAAAGGCTTGTTGCCTCCATGATGGCAGTTTTGATTTTTCTCCATTGTTCTTCCACCCCTCCTTTCTGGCCATTTGCTAATGCTTTCCTCATGTATTCATCCATTATGCCAAAGTCAGCCCTTCTAAAGTTCAGTATCCTTGTCTTTGTATGGCTGGTCTCCATGGTTGTGTTTATTGTGAAGCACACTGTGCAGTGGTCACTTGTTCCCAGATGTCTACTGATTTCTAAATTTGTGATCCTCTCTCCATTTGAGAGTACCAGGTCTAATATTGCTCCCTCCCGAGTGGGTGCCACCACTAGCTGTCTAAGGCATGCCCCCTGTAGGGCATCAAGAATGACCCTGCTCTTGGATGTGGCTGCAGTCCATGTCACCCAGTTAACATCTGGCATATTCAGGTCCCCCATCAATAGTATCTCCCCTTTTTCAGCCATTTTGAGAATGGCCTCTATCATTTTCTTGTTCATTTCCTCCCCTTGAGACGGGGTCTGTATACAACCCCTGTGCAGATTGTGATGCCATTCCCTGTCTCCAAGGTGACCCAGAGTTCCTCTTGTCCTCCCCCTTTACTTTTTAGTTCTGTAGCTTTGATCCCTTCCCTTATGTAGAGAGATACTCCACCTCCTCTTTTACCCTCCCTGTCCCTTCTGTAGATTGTGTACCCTGGTATGTTGACATCCCAGTCATGGTTCTCCGTGTACCATGTTTCTGTGACTGCTATAATATCCAAGTGTTCCTCTTCCATCAGGGCTACTAGCTCTGGAAGCTTGTTTCACAGACTACGAGCATTAGTACTCATTGCCCTCCATTGAAATAATAATGCACCTGGAGCAACTAGGGAGCAGTAAATGGCAAACAGGTAATGATCTCCAAACAAAGCTGGTTTTGTCTAATAATCTTTATCTCTTTAGTCTCCTCTTTCACACAACTTGTGTCTTCAACAGAGAAGACTATTCTGACTTGAACACTATAATGACTAAAATATAAAATGTAGTAGCAATCAAATAGAGTTACTGAGTGCGTTTTTACCATCTGCATCGCTAGAGCTTCTGATGCATTTAAAGAAGGAGACACTGCACATGTACTTTTATAGCAGTAACATAATGAAAGAGCCTCCAATTGGATGACTCTAGTCATGTGAACTAAAAACCTCCAGGAATTTTAAAACACTAAAGATTTATTTTTATTACATTTATCTAATTATTAAAAACTCTTATTTAAAATCTAATGGACTACTAACATTGGTCTCAAAATACCCATCAAAGATACCTAAACAAAACAAACTGAACAAAACCGATACAACAAATGAGAAACACAAAAAACACACACACACACAAAAAGAAAACTACGAACATACACACAACACACACAAAAAAACACAGGTAACACAATTAAAAAAGAAAAATACAGCCCTTATAGGAGCTAGCAGCTCAGTCCTGATTAAAATACAGATGTTGAGGAGTCAGGAAAACTTCTTATAATTCTTAAGGGCTGAAACAACAGCTTCACTTCTCCGCCGTTCTGAATGGCGTGTCTTTTGGCTGTAATCCTCTGAATTGCCACCCTTCAGAAAAGATTCAGGGCTTCCTAAAAACAGCAGGAAAGACAAAGGAAGAAAAGTGGACCCAACTGAGGCTCACAATAGGCTGATCTTGAAAAACTGTATACTTTTTATCATAGGTGGCATACCTTTTATAAAAATAAAACATGCAGAACAGTCCTGCTATCTGTGGCTTCTCCTCAACCGCAGACACATGTAGTGAGCACTCAGCTCTGACTAGACTCCATCAGCCACTCTTTGACCAGGTTAATGAGCAAGGATGTGTAAGAAAGCCTTCTCGTAAAAATCAAGTGGCTCTCTGAGGAGTGGCTCCTGTTAGAGTGGAGGGACGCACAGGGAGTGAATTGGGGGTGGAAGGAGCAAAAAAAAGAGCAAGGAGGGAGATTCCACAATGAAACTTGAGCAGGAAAGACCCATGGGGCAGAGGGTTGAGGGACAGAACAAGGTGAGGAAACAGACGAGAGAGAGGGAAAGTGGGAGTGGAGGGGTGAGGGAAGGGGGGATGAGGTAGGATGAAAAGAGGGCAGGAATGGGAAAGGGATAAGGGAGGAAGTGGTGTGAGTGGAATAGTGCAGCAGCAGCGTATGGCTATACAGGGGCAAATGGTAAAAGAGGCAGGTCCCAGTGCTGTTAGCTGTCAGCAGAAATTAGGTATTGCAATCAAAAGATGCTCTGGAAACTAGGAATTGATGCAGCTTCTGCTTAAATGGTCCCAAGGTTGCAGTCATCGCAGTCTCAGGAGGAAGAGAATTAAATAAATTAGCAGTTCTAACTGCAAAGGATCGCTGTCGGATTGAGGTTTGACAGCAAGGGACAGTAAAAGTTTGGCTCATAGAACTTTGCGTGCTCCGAGTGCCCCAGAAGGGATTGAAAAGCTGAAGGGAACCTGGTGGCAGGAAACCAAGATCTGCCTTCTTAGCCAGAAGGCAGGCTTGATATTCAGTGTGAGCCTGGAGTTGAAGCCAGTTTGCTTGTTCGTAAAGGTCACAAGTGTGAGTACGATACACTGCACCAGTTAGTAGATGGCATGCCTTATTCAGAGCTGTGGTGAGCCGATGCAGAGTTGTGTCTGTGGTGGAAGCATAAATGACCAAACCATAGTCAATAATAGACACAAACTGAACTTTGGATAGTCAATCTGAGGGCTTCAGTAGTAAGGCAGTGTTTATGCCTGTGTAGAAGGCCTAGGTGAATGTTAACTACCTTGGCAACATGCACAACATGGTTGGAGTAGGAGAGTGTACTATCCAGAGTAACTCTTAGGTATTTAAAAGACTAAGGGCCAGATATTCAAAACTTTGCCCAGGGGATAAATTAGCACTGCCCAGCGGGCAAACTTAGCCCGGAGCACAAAGCAAGCCATATTCAAAAGGAATAACCCGGGCAAACAACTTCTGAATATAGCATGGGAATGAGGCCAGGCAAACTGGGCTAGGAGTGCAGGGCAAACTTAGCCCTGGAATAAGACAGCTCTGAATATGGCAACCAGGAAGTGCAAACCACAATAGCAACACAGTGCACAGCGATGTGAAGGTAGGTAGAGGTGAACTATGTGGCCAATGAGTGTGCCAGCAAATGCGTGGACCCAGTACAGCTGCAGGCAGCAGCGTATGTGAAATTACAGTGTGCAAAACTGTAAAATATTCCCTGAACTGTTTGCACAGCACTAACATGTTTGCATGGGTTTAGCGCAGGGTTAAACCGTTAGCCCGGTGCAAACAAGTTTGCCCGGCGCTAAACTTTGCCATATTCAAAAGTGACATGCAAATGAGCCTACTTAGGTAGTCTGTGGGCAAACATCCAGATTAGCATCTCATTATGCCCTGATTTGCATGCAGTTTGCACTGGGCTAACTGTTTAGCCCTGAGCTAAACCCGAGCAAATGTGTTAGCACTACGCAAACAGCTTGGGGAATATTATACAGTTTTGAACACTACTTCCACATGTGCTGCTGCCTGCAACTATACTGGGACAACACAGCATTGGCACAGATGGTGGTGGTGGTGCTGCATGCAACTGTCACACTGTAGGTCACGCTACAGTGCACAGCAGATACAACAGTAGCAAGGGGGCCAGTAGTGTGTGTGTGGACACAGCAATGTCTATGGTGTGTAGGGCAGTGATGATGACTGCATTATACACAGTGAGAGGCCCAACCTGCAGGTGTTTACTGACAGTGGAAATTACTGTTACGCTGTTGTGTGACCCACAGATGCTGCACTTCTGGCATGGGATGCTCACAGTGACATATACATGTCCGGCTTTGTGTGCTGTGGCAATTGTACAGCTTGTTAATCGCAGCACTGGAGAGTCATCCAACAGAAAACGCAGATCATTGATACTGTACAAACATTAAAGAGAGCTGGACTCAGGCAACATCTCAGTGTCACTCCTCGTTCCTGATTAAAGGATACTGTTTGCATGTCATTAATCTTACTTTTACATTTTATGGATGAGTACATTTCTTTAATGATGTCATATGTTTTCCCTCCAATTCTGAACTGAAGGAGTTTTGAAAAGAAGTCCAGGATGCCAAATGGAGTCAAAGGCTTTTTTTAGAGTCTATGAAGCAGACATACTGTATATCTTCCTTCTGTGGGTATTTTGTACATGTTTGTTAATAAATGTTTGTAGTGTGAGGATGTGATCAGAGGTGCAATGTTTGGAGAGGGATCCAGTCTGGGTTTGATGTATAACATTTTTATTGGTTAGGAAATGTAACATCCTGTTCACTGTTCTATGCAGCCAGTATAGTGTTATGCTTGTGCAACTGTGTTAGTTTGGTTTTGGCTGTTCACAGAGGAATTACCACCCTGTAGGGGTATGAAAGGCAAGGAACCCTTGGAGAGCGTTCTACCCCTAGAGGTGCCACGGGATGATTCCCATGGCTAAAGGTACCTTAGGAATCCCCCTAAGGAGAGAAGTGCTGCTGCTGGAGGAGGAGGAGGGGAGGAGAAAAAAATGCTTCACAATGAGGCTGAGATGAACTGCTTATATAGTTGAGGAAGTGGGAGTGGCTGGCTGCTTGGCCACTGAACTCTAGGCAAAAGCCTTTCCAATTCACTGTTCTATGCAGCAAGTATAGTGTTATGCTTGTGCAACTGTGTTAGTTTTGTTTTGGCTCATTCGCACTCTCTATTCCAGAGAAATTACCACACTGTAGGGGTACGAAAGGCAAGGACACCCTCAGAGAGGGTTCCACCCCTAGAGGTGCAATGGGATGATTCTCATGGCTAAAGGTACCTTAGGAATCCCCAAAAGAAATGTAGTACAATCATACTCCAAAGAAGGAAGCAACATGAAGCATATGAGCAAGCAGTAACTGTGATGGAGTAGCAGTAGAGAAGCATAGACAGTTTGATAATGTAATAAGATGCTCAGTTCAATAACATAATGAAATGCCCAGGTTCTGTAGCATGATACTAATGGTTTGGATTAATTAGGGGATCCCCTAAGGAGAGAGAGGGAATGGCAGGACATCCTTCACCTTCATCCAACAGCAGAACCCATCTAAAGAAACTAGGGGACACTACTATGCTAACTAAGAGTTATGACCTGAGGCAATGAAGGAGAGAAAAAACCCTGATGAGGAGGAAATCTCTGGGGATCCAAGGCCTAGGTTGCCTTCCTTCCAGGCTTGGGATAGTTTATTTAGTGATGGCTCTGCAGCTGCAATATGGAAAACCCAATTGAAAGGAGGTGGAAAATATTCCAATTTGGAGGAAGGCTTTCACTCAAACCCTCTAGCGGGAATGCCATGGAAGCTTGCAAGAAAACTCTGCAACAATATGCGCAACCAAGGTGCAGGAGGAGAGCAATGACTGCTGAGGCACTCGCCTGGCCTACCCACCCTAAATCAAACCAAGTGAACCAGAGGCAGTTGGGAGAATGCAGCGAAGGTGCCTTACTAGGGAAACCACTAAAGTCAATGGCTAACCATTATAGTGGAACACTAGAGCCAAAGGAGATACCTTTTTCCACCCTTCACCACTAGTCTTAAATTCTATACCAGGAGCTGCTGTCACATAGCAGGCAGCTAAAGTCAAGCCCAGAGTGAGGACATTCCCAGCTATAGGCCAGGTGAGAAGGATCCCACCTCAAGTTGGACATGCTCGAGATGTGGACTAAATGCAGAGTGAGACTGTTGGCTGCAGGAACCCTGCATCAGAATAGAATGGCTGGCATGCCCCAGAAATTAATTCAGAGCTGAAAAGCTGGTGAGCTGTTGAACACGGCATGCTGAGATTGTAATGAGCATTGAGAGCTGAGACCTTGCAAGGTCGAATGCAGAATTGAGTGCAGCAGAATCCCAGAGGCTGAAGCTGAGGGGATGGCAGTAGGCAAGAAGCAATGGTTTGCATAAGCAAGGAGCAATGATTGCGTAAGCAAGTGTGGACCTGCACGTAGGTCAGTAAACAGTAGTAATAAGTGGACCTGCACAGAGGTCTGCATAACATAGGCAATGAAACAGCACTGAATAGTGGGGCAAGCCAGCCAGGCATTTCCAAAGCCAAATCAAGAGACAAACTCTGAGGATTTTTGGCAGCAAAGACAGGATTTAGAACAGAGATAATTAGCCACATTGGCCATGACCCCCCACACACCTCCCAGTCCCTGCCATAGGACAAACGAGGAAGTGATGGAAGGGTCTAGAACCACATGCAGATATTAAAGCTAATTTAATAGCCTCAGCAGGAGCTTTAGCTAACCTCAGAGTAGAACAGCAGTGTATAAACAGAATAACAGGACTGAACTGCATAGCAAGGTACAGAGCTTGAAGCAGGTGTACAAACATTGAAGCAGTATCTGTATTGAGTACACCAAGTTACAAACTTCAATAAACATAAAACAAAGGGGGCACAATACTCTGAAAGCTGCTGTCATAGGCAGTGCAATGAACTGCGGTAATGAGACAAGTAGAATGAGTTGAGCATGATTCAGCTGTATAGCCAGGGTTCAGTGTGAGCCAGAATCAGGTGAAAGCAATTAAGTACGCAACACGGAAAACAGCTATGGCTGAGCTGAACACACAGATAAAGTTTGCTGTTGCCTTGCAAGGTATTTGAGTGTTGTAACTGAAAGCAATTCAAGTTGTGAGTAACTGAAAGCAAGTAGTATGAGCTCTGGAGCAGCAGTATGCCAGGAGCTTAGAAACAAAGCCCCCCAAAAAAACAAAACCAAAGACACAGAAACACAAAACAGGGAACAAAGACAGAAGAAGCATGCACAGCCAAAGGCAAAATACAAACCAGAAGCAGGAAAGAAACACAGAAGCCAGCAGACAAGCAGGAGCAGTGTGTGTGGAGGAGGGGTAAGCCCCAATCAGTTCAGAGGAAAGATGGACAGAGCCTTCGGCTGCAAAGAAAAAAGGCTTCACAATGAGGCTGAGAGGAACTGCTTATATAGCTCAGGAAGTGGGAGTGGCTGGCTGCTTAGCCACTGAACTCCAGACAAAAGCCTTTCCAATTATTGATGATGCTACAGAACAGTTTGCTTATGTTACTCCTAATGCAGATACGTCTGTATTTGTTTTGATTGAGTTTATCCCCACTTTTGTAAATTGGAGTGAAAAGTCATTTTGACCTCATTTCTGGAAAGTGTCCAGACTGTAGAATGAGACTGAACATTTTCAATAAGGTTTGCTGAATTTGGGAAGTAATGTTTTTAAGTATGTTATCCATTCCACAAGCCTTTAAACATTTCAATTTATTAAGACTGTCTTTGATTTCGTGCAATGTTATTGGACTAGCTAGGGGTGTTTGATAAGCCTTGATAACCTTCTCAAGTGAGCTCAATGTAGTTTAAGGTGTCTGTTTGCTCCTGAGTGAAATTTTCAGTTTTCTTTATAGAGCTATTGAAAGTGCTCTGTCCATACTTTGCCACTTTGAATTGCCATTTCATGTTCATCTTTTTTTGGGCTTAAACTCTTTCCAAACATGCCAGAAGGTATTACTATCTATTGACTTCTCAATCTGGGATAATCTTTGATTAATGCAATAAGATCTTTTTTACCTGAGCAGGGACTTGTATTCATGTAGTTTCTGGTGATAGGCTTTGCACAGGTCCATTCATAAAGGTTCTTTGTGTTTTTGCTTAGCAAATTTCCTTATCTCATTTTTTTGGAGTTTACAGTCCTTGTCAAATCAATTTTGTCTTTTCCAATTTTATTTTTATTTCTTTATTTCTGAGGTAATGATTTAGTTGCTACTTTATCAAAACTTTTGTTCAGATCCATACTTTCCAGATTAATATCTTTGAAGTTTTGGGTATAATTTTTGTTTAGGAATATATGGGTTAGGATTTTCACCTCTGGTGTTTCTAGGGATTCTTTGTATTTTGCTGTGCTATCATATGTCCACTTAAACCTCTTGGGAACTGCCTGAAGATTTGACAATGGGCCGCAATATATTGCTTCATCTGATCTGCTCAAGTAAAGGATAATTGGGCTGGCAGTATAACCTAGAGGTTAGAGGAATGAGGTGTGAACAAGCTTGATACATCCAGCAGACCAGAGCTGAGTTTGATTCTCACAACGTCCACTTGCATACTGTGTGACTGTGACTCTAAGCAAGTCACTTAACCGCCCAGTGCTCCCAGGTCACCCTTGAACACAGGCACTTGTGCCTAGTGGGCCTTACCTGGTTACCAAAGACTAAAATAAAAAAATAAAATAAATAAAAATAAATAAAAAATGTGGTTGTGGTCTGGTAGAGGAGACTGGGCTACAACAATCAGTGTATTCATTGTGCTGATATTCATGTCTGTGATGGCATAATCAATGACACCATAGCCCAAAGGTGAGTTGAATGTAAATCTCCCTAATGAGACACCCCTAATTCTCTCAGTAGGGATGTAGAGGCCAAGACCTTTACAGATCTGTAATAATTTCTTACCATTTGTGTTAATCACATTGCCATAGCTATTTGTTTCAATAATGAGTTATCATAAAGTGTATCATCTTCAAATATATGCTTATTTCCATCTGTAGGAATGAAGCCTATGTCTTTCCCTGTATGTGCATTTATGTCTTCACATATTAATATGTTTCCCAAAAGAATGGAAACATCAGATTTGAGATTCAATGACTTAGAAGCAGTCATCATCAAATTATGGGAAATCGGCTAGGGGCATATATAACGCACAGACATGAACATCAGATTTCAGCTGCAGCAATGTACCAGATATCTTAATCCATAAATGTGCAATATCTCTTTTTAAAGGCCTAATGTACTCCATTGCTTCTGATTTGTACCCAACTAGAATGCCACCTGATTGCCTGCCATGCTTCTGTTTCTTTATCGCAGGGAATAAAAGTTCCTGATAACCATTAGGGCAATGCATAGATGCTTCTTTACCTAGCCAGGTTTCATGTAAAATGATCATATCATGGTTAGTTATGCTCTGAATAAAATTTTTAGGCTTGCCACCAAAAACAGAAGAATATAAACCCTGTACATTCCAACTACTAATAATAGAAGATCATATATTGATGTTTACAGACTAAAACAGTAACTTAACTGGAGCTGTGAAATACAGTATTTTTGTGACTCTAATACAGTACTGTTAGCATACACTTATGATCTGTCATACATACACATTGTCACATATGCATTCTCTATATGTATGTTACCATTTATAGAAATGTATTTTGCTGCTATAGGTTAGGTTTTAATGAGATACATTGTTAGCGTTATTAGTTTACTAGTGTTAAGTGCCTTTAAGAATTGCTGAGTGATCATTTATATACATACTGCTATATGTATTTATTTATTTAAAATTTGGTAACTGGGAGAGGCACACTGAGATGAGGCTCATTTCTAGGTGTGACCCAGGAAAGGGGGAAATACAGCAAAACAGCAATAGACAAATAGCAAAACAACATCTGATGAGACAGATGAGCAATGTGTTACAATAACAAAATAATTAAAGAAAATTTGCATGTACCACAGTTAAACAACATAGTAGTAGTAGTAAAATATTTTTTATTCATCGAAGATTGTATGAGTAAAGGATTAACTCGATTGAGTAAAACTCATTTTTAACGAGGTCCATAGCAATGTACAAAAAGTTTCAGATAAAAATAACAAAACATACATATACTAAAAATATATGTGCCAACATCATGGTTATGTTGGTGGACACGGTTCGCAGGGAAGAGGGTTCGAGGACCGGTCTCCCCTCTGGATTAATCCTTGGGGTGGACCAGATCCTCACCTCTGAACGGGTGCGTAACCTGGGAGTGGAGCTTGACACTTGTCTGATCCTCCGTTATCAGGTGACTGCAGTTGTCAAGTTGGCATTTTTTCATTTTAGGAACATTGCCAGGATTAGGCACTTTGTTCCACCTAGCAACCTACCGGTTTTGGTCCATGCCTTTGTGACATCTTGCCTTGATTACTGTAACTCCCTTTACCTAGGACTTCCTGGGGTTGATATCCGCCGCTTGCAGCTAGTGCAGAATGCAGCAGCACGTTTGTTGACTGGGGCATCCAGAAGTTCTCATATTACTCCTGTGCTGCGCATTCTGCACTGGCTGCCAATACAGTGGCAGATCACCTTTAAAGTGGGTCTTTTGACCTACAAAACCCTACACGGTCTAGGTCCCGACTACTTGAAAGAGCTCCTGGTGCCCTACACCCCTCTGAGACAGCTCCGCTTGGCTGATGAGGGGTTGCTGGAGATTCTGAGGGTAAATTTGAAGTCATCTGGTGCTCGTGCATTTGGATTCGCTGCACCTACCCTCTGGAATTCTCTGCCCCGTCAGCTCCGGGAGAATAGGACGGTGGGGAGTTTCAAGCAGGCACTAAAGACTTTTTTATGGGAGAAGGCATTTCCTTCTTTGTTTTAATTTTATATTGCAGTATTGTAATATCTGTTTATAGTTGTTTTATTGTATGTACTGAATATGTTTGTGTTTTTCTTGATGTACAGCGCTTTGAAAACTTTGAAAGGTGCTTAATCAAATAAATTGTATTGTTATTATTATCATACAATTAAACAAGTAAATTTTACGATATAATTATAACTGTAAAAGAAATACAAAGCTTCTACTCACAATTTTATATATATCTTCAAGCCACTTTCCCTCTACCCCAGCCCCTATACTACCAGATAGACTTAATTAGGTGGGGACACAACATTGCTTTTTCTTACAAATTTCATTCCTGTACCAAGGTTTTATATGTGGCCTGGGTTTGTTTGCATTCTCTATATGCAATTGTACAGGGATTTCATTTCATCCCAATATCCCCCTGTAATATGTGGTCTGATGGCCGATCTCCAGGTCACATCTTGGCAAAACCAGGTCTGGCGTATTACCATTTCTTAATGAACCTAATATATTTCTAAAGGTCAAGTTGTCCATGATGTAACCTGGACATTTCCCCACCAGGCCTTTACATATAAAGGCAAACAAGTGTTCATGGCTCCTCTCATTTAATCTCTGCCAACCCAATAGGTCATATAGTTGACACCTATGGGTTAGATTAGGGGCTCCCAATATAAACCTGGCAAGATTACTATAATAAGCCTCTAATGTTTTAAGATCACCCCTTCCTCCCACAGGAGTATAATGTATCTCCATAATCAAACACGGGTACAATCATTGAATTTACTACCCTCTTTCTAACTTCCAAACTCATTGATGTTCTAACCCTAAAGAGGGCTCCTATTCTTTTATTCACATTTTCAACCAAGTCATTAATATGTGTACTCCAATTCAATGAGTTATCCACCCACAGGCCCAAGTATTTGTAGGTCTGTACTTGTTGGATCATGGCCCCCCCAGAAGCAACCACGCTTAAGGCCAGATCATCCTGCTTATCCTTCTTTTGATGGAACAGCATGGTCTGTATTTTTTTACATTCAATGCAAGCGTACTTTCCACTAGCAGTTCATCAAAGGCTTGTTGGAGTCTTTTTTGTATTACTTCTACAGTATTATCAGATGTATATATAATAGTGTCATCTACATAAAGAAGGGATGGAACATGCAGTGAACCTTGGCAGTGCTTAGAATCAAGACCAAAAACTTGTATGGGTTAAAAGCAAGACTTCAAGGATAACTGCAAGAAGAGTAGCAGATGCAAGTGCGAGTGTGTGTGTGTGGGGGGGAGCCAAGCTTCATCAGAAGTTTGAAGGAGTTAAGGGATGCAGAGAGATGGAGGGAGGAGGGGAGTTTGTTCCAGAGAGAAGGAATCATATAGGAGAATGCAGATTGTCCAGCAGAGGAGTATGGAAGAGGAATGGCAAAAGTATGATGATCCCTAGAGTGGAGGGAGAGAGAGAGAGAGAGGCAGGGAGGTTTCAGGATAGGAGTGAGGAGATCTAAAAGGGAAGGGTGTTGAACCAGTATTTGGAGATAAACATAGTGCAATGGGCCTGTTGGCAAGATGGCAGAGGGAGGATGGAAAGGAATGAGTAAAGCAATCAGTGATGTGTGTGTGGAGGAGAGTTAGATGCAAAACAGCAGAGGGAGTTGAGGAGGGTATCCAGTCTGGTAAGGGAAGAGGAGGGGGCAGAGCCATAGACTACATCTGCATAGTCGAAGACAGGGAGCACCATTTTGGAAATCAGCTCCATTTGAACATGTAGAGATAGGCAGTCTTTGTGATGATAGATTGCACAAAGCTTGGGATGGAGCTTGGCATGGATGGCATCAATGTGGGCTGAAAAGTCAAGCTTACTGTCAAGCCAAACCCCCAGGTACTTAAAGGACTGAACTACTTCAAGTGGGATGCCATCCAGAGTGGTGAAGACAGAGGGGTCAGTGAGTCTGGCTAGTTTCTGTTTGTTACCAAAGGTCATGGTGACTGTCTTTTTATTGTTAACTCTAAGCTAGTTAGAATGGAATCAATGGAGTATATTGCTGAAGTCCTGCTGGAGCAAGTTTTCCACAGCTACAGAGGAAGACCAGAGGTGAAGATGACTATGTCATCTGCATACATGTGTTATGTGAGCTGACACAGGGAGGGGAGGTCACTGCGGAAGATTGAAAAAAGGAGGGGTCCAAGGATGGAGTCATGTGGAACCCCAGATTGTACAGGAAGGGGAGGTGACAGGAAACCATCAACCTGTACTGATTGCAGATGGACGGTTAGGTAAGAGTTGAACCAAGCAATAGTGAGGGCAGAGAGGCCAACATTTCTCAGCTTGTCTAGGAGAAGTGGGCGGGACACAGAGTTGAAGACTTTGGCCAGGTCGACAAAAATGGCTGCGATAATGAGCCCCATGCAAGATGACATCGATAACACACAGCAGGGAGGAGATATAGTTAGTTATTAGGTAAACATCATGCAAATTTACCAGCTTTTATGACTGTTAGTTTTATTTGTAATACAAAGTGCTGAGACAGTTATTTTCTGTAAAACACAAAACACAGGCTCAGGATTAGGTAACAGCCATTGAGCAGAAGGTACTGTATGTAGATAAGGGAAACTGAAACAATGGCCCTGTTCATGAAATACTGTGTGAATACAGGATCATTTTAAGGTTTCAGTCAAGTAGGGTCCTGACTGCAGATAGGGGGCTGCTCTGTCTCTCCCAGGGATTGGTATATATGCCTTTTCCTGTATTTTGACATTGCTGATAATAAAATGCTTATGCGGTAACTTTGTTTCTCTGAGACATCATTACCCACTAAGAACAAATCCACAATAAGGGTCTGGTATAGAAATCACACAAATTTACATTGGCACCACAGAATGGTATATTATTCAGAGACCACAGAAAACAGTATCTGGGTAGGCAAGGGTTGCAACCTAACTATCCTAGTACTGTGCATTGGCAGATAGAGACATGGGAGCCCTTCCACTGACTGAAGGCACATAGCATGCCCAACTATTGCTTTCAAGTGCAGCCTGACCATAAGTTGGCAGACAGAGTGCGGGGTCCTAGCTGCTGTCTGAAGGCACATATCATGTCACAGTCTGAACCATAAGTTGGCAGACAGGGTGTGGGGACATAGCTGTTGACTGAAAGCACATTCCTGCCATGGTTCCTTTTTTCTTTAAGTGCATTTTTACTTTTGTTTATTTATGATCACAATGGAGGATTATATTTCTTAGTCTGTGACTAGCCACCCCCACTCCGTGGGTCACTCAGTTTGTAGGTCTAGACCAGGAAAATAATGATTATTGTATGCAAGGATTGTGCATGGCATGCCAAACATTAAACATTAAAATGAGATGCATGAAAGACAATCTGACAAAAAATGAAACAAACCAATACTAATTTAACAGCATTCCACAAAGCATTAACTTGCAACATAGATGACAAACAAAAGAAAGGATTATGCATGCAAGGACTCTATATGACACATCAAATTTTAAATGGCAAAGGTAAGGGATACACAGGAAAACATCAGCATACCAGAAAACCTTAACCTTTAACTTTTATTTTGACTGCAGCCTTCCTATCCTTTTTTTCCCCCAATTGTTTAACCAGGAGTGACACACTAAACAAAACACTTGTTTACAGGTGTGACCTGGGAACACAGGGAAGTTAAGTGACTTGCTCAGGGTCACACAGTATGCAAGTGGGGGCTGTGGTATTCAAACCCATGTCTCCAGATTTGCAGCTCAGAGCCTTAAACCACTGCACTATACTGCCTCCCTTCTGTGCTATCTCCTAGCTCATCTATCTTGGTCTGATCAACCAGAGTAAACGTGCCTTTTCTCTCTCTCTCTCTCTCTCACACACACACACACACACACACACACACACACACAAACTCTAAGCATTAAGTTGCATAGGCTGCTAAAAATACAACCTTCAAGTACTGTGAATGTTTCAAACAAAGTTATCTCTGCTTGAGAGATAAAACAGAAATGTTTTTGTAATTCAGAAACTGCATTCTTAAATATTTTGCTCTGTTTTATACTAGGCCTTATTTTCAGACAATCGGGCAAGCAAAGATATTAGACTAGATAAAAATGATGGCAGAACTGTATGGTGCTTGTTTGTGCAAGTGAGAAAGTGTGTGAGGAGAGTTCAAGAGAGCAGAATTCAAAAAAGAATGTTTTTAACTATTTGGGTACATGCGCATAGGACTGGACTCTACTTGATATGTGTATTATAAGGTGGAGATATTTCAGCAACAGAGTTAGGAGTTGTTTCATGAAAATGCAGGCTGACATGAAGGAATTAGATTACACAGGCATACTAGAATGCATGTCTTTGATAAGGGTACTAAGAGGTGTTTTCTGATAGGGATAGATTTATGGTAAAGGCACAGTGTGATATGAACTAATGTGAGTAAACCCCTACCCTATACACCTGAAGGGATTTGGGATACTGCAGTCACACCTTAAAGAGGCATGGAGTCATGACAGCTATCACCACTTTCACTGGTTTGAACCTAGTGAAGGGGGCACAATACCTAACTATGAAAAGAAACAAGAAGGCTAATCTCCTGCTGTTATTCTTTGTTTGCTCATTTGAAGTTGTTTGTAACTTGCTTGGCATAGTTGTGCCATCTCAGTTGCAGTGAGATCCCAACTTATGGCATACGCCTATTGTATTAACTACAGGTTCTTCTTCTCATTTTTGTTGAGGACTGCAGGCTCAGACAGGCTTTTTTTTTCTTTCCTTCTCGGGGGGGGGGTTCATTTCTGAAAGAGGTGACTCAAACTAAAACTGACTAAGGAAGGGTTAATTTCACAACCTTGAGAGCTGCCTGAACAGTCACACTGGCTGAAATCCAATCCACAGACAACAATGATATTTACTGTGTTAAATGCAGATATTCTTTTTCTCTGCAAGAGCATTGACCGAACAGTTTATATTGTGAAACTAACCATTTAATTTCAGCATTTTCAGATTTAAACATTTCATCATCGACAAGATTCCTCCATGTCATTACACATACGTGGTCCATGGTACTGTGTATGGGGGCTGACTTTTGGTAAGGCTTATAGTGCATATAATTGGTCACTGATTATCGTGTCCTTCAAACTAATCTTGTGGCACCACCGCAACCCATTGGCTTACACACTATTTTCAGAGTTCATATGGGTTTGTTACTCCCTACTGGAGTTTTTACCTGTCTGGCACTATAACAACTTTATTGCCTCTGAGGAAAAAAAATGTTTGAAGCCCACTCAACAACATATCCCTTAAGCTACAGCAATGCCCGAGCTGATCTCCTTGCAAAACAAGGAGCTCAGAGGGAGGCATGGACCTTCTCCACTCCCCCACCACTGGCAAGTTTCACAGAAAAACAAATCAAGCCCATAGGATGCTTGAAAGCCTGTCAAAGGTATTCATTTGTGATAGCTAGGAACATGGGGGAATGTTACCTTTTACCCTAAAATGGGCAATTATTACACTAGTGGATCCTGTTCTATTCAGGATACCTGGTACATATCACTTATGGTTTGTCTACCAGTGTCTGACCCAGCTGAAGCTGCTTTTGACAAACTGGCCATGGTCAGTTCAATAGGCTACCTAGAGGGAGATATTTATAAGGAGAGGGTGGACACACCTTTCCTAGCAGTATATAACCCCGTGACAGCATTATGGCAGGCACTACATGAAGCATGTAAAGTGTGTTGTGAGCTAGCCATCTGCAAATCATTATTTGCAACATGCAGTATATTTATGTTACATACGATATTATGCAATTTATGTGTATGCCCATGCCACTGTTAATTCAAGGAATAAGGAAAAGCCTAGATTTTTTTAAAGGGGTGACCTTTTTACCTGAAGGCCACCTGCTTTGCCAGAAAGTGAGATTTTTATTCCTATGTTATTTAAGCAGAGATGTGTCAAAAGCCATTTACCTGCCATAAACATGCACTACAGAAGCAGACTGCTTGTGATCTCAGGAACGATGATAGGATATCACATTTTATAAAGCCCAGGAATATCTTTGCCAAGGAAATACCTTCCTAACAGGCCTGTGTGAGGTAATATAAAAAAGGCACACATCCTTCTAACAGTGCTGTGTGAAAATTTACTTCCAGTATGTTACTGTGGGAACCTAGACTTCAAAGCTTAATTCTGAAGTGTCATAAACCATGCTGTGGGTTACTGTTGGGGGAAATAAAATAAACTGTTTTCCTTATATCTGAAAAACTGTTGACACTGCAAATTTCAGAAAGCTCAGTGACATCACAGGTTAGCTAGGACTGATAATCTCATCCTTGCTGAGCACAACTGCCATTCTGGTTTTGGACTACCCCTGACACAACAAACTGCAGCTGGCAGCACGAGACTGCAGCATTTACAAACCAGTGATTTTTCTGAACTGTTGAAAGTCTTCGTAACAGGTAGAGATGTAGGTAACCAGTTTTAAGGCCTTTATGTATACTTACCAAATCTGTTTCCATACTATAGCCTAAATTTGTATATGTTCTTTTTACTTATAACTGCATTTATGTAATTATTTTAGTAAAGACTTTTTTTCTAAAGAAATCTGCCTGCGTGAGATTCCTTATATTGTATGTGTGACTGCAGAAGTTTTATTACAAATCTGTGACAACTGTTTATGCTTAGGATGGTCACCAAATAGCAACCAAATTGAAAAGGGTCAGTGGGGACATCTGGATGGATTTTGGGGAGAATACCAGAGTCTCATATGAGTCTGCCAGGGGTGTCAACTGGGCTATTGCATATCCTGTACGGTGAAGACCAAATCAAGTGTTACACTGCTACCTGATGAGGGCGTAACGCTTGGGCCTTCCTGCTGTGTGTAATAGCCACAAAAAAGGGTTCATATTCAGCCAAAAGACTTGAGACTGGTATTGTGCCCTGATCCAAAGTATAGAGGGATACTCTGAGACCTGGTGGTGAGTGTTCAGTTGTAAACCCAGTGAGCACTCTGGATGCACATGAGGAGGGTATCCCAGTTTTCCCCCTCCCTATCACAGATTGCACTTAGGGGTGGGCACTGTGGGCTCATTGATCTGACCTTCATGAGTGGGTTCATGAAAGATCTGATGCTCAGCATTGGGATCTGATAGATTTGGTTGCATTGTGATTCAAGAGATTGGTGGCCACAGGCATAACAGTTGGCCTCGCTTCTAAGTCCAATGTATTAGACTGTTAAACTGAAAACAGTCCACATACAATCAAGGCAGAGATTTTAAAAATATATATAATTTGGTTACAGTATCAAGTTCCCTACCTGTTTTTTTTTTCTCGGGTGCAAGCTAGTGTAGTAATAGGGAAGAAGATGGCCTCTAACTATAACACATACAAGGCAGTTGTGTCAGGACAGAGGGGTCCAGTATGAGGGTCTAACTAAAAAGAACCTCATGGAGGCTCTTGTGACAGCCAATGAGCTAGTGGCTACCAAGGACCTCAAGTCACAGCTGGTGACTGAAGGGGACCAGACCTTGGGCATGGGGGTGCCAGGATCCATCGCAGAGTCCAGTCCCAAGGAGGAGGACAGTGAGACCAGAGAGAACCCAGAGACACAGCAGCAGGGGAAGGTCATCACAATGCTGGAGCCAGAAGGGATCAGGCTACAGATACAGCTGAGGAGAATGGAGCTGGAATTCAAGCAGAGGAGGTTCGAAGCCCAGCAGCAGAGGGAATTTGAGCAAAGGAGTTTTGAGCTGGAGATGCAGAAAAAAAAAAACAGCATTGGAGAGAGGCTGAGGAAAGAGAAAATCAGCTTCAGAGAGAGGCTGAGGAAAGAGAAAAACAGTGCCAGAGAGAATTCGAGCTGCAAAATCTAAAACTCCAATGACCAGCACCAGAGGAGGTAAGTGGCTGGGGTGAACCTGGGACTCCAGGACTGTGGTACAAGTTAAATTCTAAATTAATAGCTGAATTTAAAGAGGGGGAAGGATCTGGATGCATTTTTGAATTAATTTGAAAAGGTCTGTTTTCAGGCAAAAGGACCCAGGGAGTCCTGGAGCTTCCAGCTATCCCCGCTACTTATGGGGTGAGGTCATGAAGTGGGTCAAATGGACAATCAGGATACTGTAGTAGTGATTATGAGAAACTTAAAGCTGCATTGTTTAAAAAGTATGAGTTAACTCCTGAAGCATACAGAGTTAAGTTCTGTAAGCTCCGAAGAAGTCCTGACATGAGCTACAAGGAACTCACCACAAAGCAACGTCAGTTTTTGAAACATTGGTGGAAGGGCGTGGAAGCAAACTCTGTACAGAAAACTGAGGAGGCTGTACTTTTGGAGCAATTCTTTTGGGCTTGCCCAGCAGAGCTGAAAACCTGGTTGGAGGACCGAGACCCAAAAACAGCACAGAAGGCTGCTGAGCTCTTGGACCACTATGCCAAGAGCAGGCCTGCTCTGAAAGGGAGTGGGACGAGCATGGCAGTGCAGAAGGAGAAAAGTGTGCCTTCAGGGTAGCTAAAATCCTCACTGCCTCCACAGAAAGGGGAAATCCCCAGGTTACAAAAAAGAGATTTCTCAGACAAAAGAAATGATTGTTAGTTTTGCAAACAGCCAGGGCATCTTGCATGACAGTGTTCTAAAAAGGCACAGAATGGACAAGGTGGTGCTAGAAGAGAGTTGGGTGCACTGTGTAGCCCTGAAAGCATGCCTACAAACATGAGGGAGCACATACACCCAGTTACTGTGAATCAAATCAAATCAAATTTTACTTATAATGCACTTTTCAACATATCAAAGCGCAAATACATAAGATAACATCAACCATAATAAATAACAACATAAAAACATTAAAAGCAGCAATAGACCTAACCCAACGCTAATTCAAATAAATAACTTTTCAAAGATGTCTTAAATGATTCCGTGGACAAGCACTCTCTAATCTGACGAGGTAGAGAATTCCACAGGGTTGGGGCCATAAAGGAAAAAGCCCTGGCCCCAGATGACTGAAGACAAACCCTGGGAATCTCTAGCAATCCCTCATCAGTGGAGCGGAGTGGGCGGAGAGGGCAGTAGGGTCAAAGGAGATTTTGCAAGTAGCCCAGTCCCTGACCGTGTAGGGTCTTATAGGTCAGCAACGCGACCTTGAAGGTGATTCTCCACTGCACCAGCAGCCAGTACAGTTCACGCAGCACAGGTGTGATATGGCAAGTTCTTGGTAGCCCAGTCAACAACCTGGCTGCAGCATTCTGCACCAGCTGCAGGCGACGGATATCCACCCCTGGCAACCCTAGATATAGAGCATTACAGTAATCAAGATGTGAGGAAACAAAAGAGTGGACCAACAGGGTGCACAACCATGGGTTAAGAGATATGGGGGCATCTTTTACTTTAGTAAAAGGGGATTTGGTTGAGCCTGAACAGCTTATACCTAATCAGTTCATAACAGTAAAGGGATTCACTGGGGAGGAGAAAACTCTGTCACTTGCTAGTGTTCTCCTGGACCAGGGTGAGACAATAGAGAGGGGATACAAAAGGTGGCAGTTGCAGACTATCTCACCCTAGATGTGATAATAGGGAACAATCTCCAGAAGGGGGTGGTATGTGTGGTTACCCACAGTCAGACAGCAAAGGCCAATTGTAGTTCCCTGGACCCCATAGAAGTCCCTGTGGAAAACAATGGGAGGCTGGTTCCCCAGCTTGTGTCTCCTGACATGGAAAATAGTGAAAGAGGGGGTAGGACTTCCCCATGTAGCAGTTCACAAAACAGCTACAGAAGGTTACTCTAAGGAGGGAGGGTTAACCAATGGTCAAGTGGTTATTGATAGCAGTGACCCTGAATGCCCTGACACTAGAGCTATGGACCCTAGTTTAGAAAATGAAGGGGACATGTCCCATGCCTTGGGAAACTGTATGGATTTTGCAGCTGCACAGAGGAATTACCCTAGTTTAGAGAGGCTAATGGTTTGTGCAGAATCTGACAGAACACAGTGAGGTGACAGGAGACATCGGGTATTTTGAGACAATGGACTGTTGTATACACATGACGTAAGGACAGAGGGAGGGGTGATGAGCAGGCAGCTTGTCATTCCCCGGGGTACTGTGAGTGGTTGCTCAAGACTGCTCATGATATCCCCATGTCTGGACATCTGGGAATAATGTGCACCATGCAATGATCGGCCCAGAATTTATATTGGCCCAACTTCACCCAGCAGGTGAAGGAATATTGCAGATCTTGTCACCAGTGCCAACAAATAGGGAAGGTGGGTAGTCAAAGGTAATAAAACCCAGTCCACCCTAATTCCCTTGCCCATTGTGGAGGAGCCAGTCCAGAGGGTAGGAATGGATATCGTGGGACCTTTGCGTACCCCCGGCTCCTCTGGGAAGAGGTTTATCCCCATGGTGGTGGATTATGCCACCAGATACCCAGTAGCAGTCACCCTTTCCTCACTTAGGACAGACAAAGTGGCTGATGCCTTGCTAGGGATTTTCTCCCATGTCGGGTTTCTGCAGGATGTTATCACCAATCGAGGAGGTTCCTTCATGTCAGACCTGCTGATGTGTTTGTGGGAGAAGTGTGGGGTAGTGCAGAAATGCACAACACCTTATCATTCACAAGCCAATGGGCTTATGGAAAGGTTTAATGGTACCCTAAAATCGATACTCCAAGTGTTTGCTGAACAGCATGGGAGGGGCTGGGAGAAATACCTTCCGCACCTGTTGTTCACATACAGGGAGGTGCCCCAAGAGTCGACAGGGTTTTTCCCCTTCAAACTCTTATATGGACGCAGGGTGCCTGGGTCCCTAGACTTGGTACAGGAAGATTAGGAAGGCAAGCACACCACCCAGGGAACTCCCATAGTGGAATATGTCCTAAAGTTTAGGAAAAAGCTGAAGGAGCTTATGGGAGCAGCCCAGAGCAACCTCTCAGCCACCCAGCAGAAGCAAAAGTTCTGGTATGACAGCAGAGCCAGAGCTTGCTCATACAGTGTAGGTCAGGAAGTCATGGTCCTAATCCCGGTCTGAAAGGATAAGCTGCAGGCCAAGTGGGTGGGACCTTGCAAAGTAGTCAGACAAGTGAATGATGTAAACTGCATTGTAGAACTGCCTGACAGGAGACATACTCATAGAATGTATCATGCCAACGTGATGAAACCATAAGCAAGTAGGGCTGATATGGTATTTGCAGCGTGTAGTCTTGGGGAGGGGATGGATGAAGAAGACCCCCTACTAGACTTGCTGGCAGAAAGCAAGCAGGAGTCCTCTATGGAGACAATCAAACTATTGCCCTAGTTGACCCCAAAACAGCCCCAGAAAATGAGGGAGGTTTGAAAGGACTTTTCCCCTTTGTTTATGGCCAAGCCGGGATGTGCTCCCTTAGCGACACATGATGCAGTCACAGGAACACAGGCATCCATCTGATGGACAGACTACCAGGTGTCCAAAGCCATCCTAAAGGACATTAGGAGGGAGGTGGAGGAAATGCTGGATTTAGGGGTAATACAGAAATCCCACAGTCCCAGAGCCTCACCTGTAGTCCTTGTTCCCAAGCAGGATGGCTCTACTTGCTTCTGTGTAGACTATCATGGACTCAATGCAGTCATGAAGTCTGATGCCCATTCAATGCCACAGACAGATGAACTACTGGACAAGTTGGGAGGGGCGACATATCTCACCACCATTGACCTGACAAAAGGGGTATTGGCAGGTGAAGTTAACTGACAGAGCTAGGGAGAGGTCAGCCTTCATCACTCCAGTAGGATTATTTGACTTCGGGGTAATGTTTTTTGGAATGAAGAATGCCCCTGCCACCTTCTAAAGGTTGGTGAACCAGGTGTTACATGGTACTGAAGAGTACGCCGTGGTGTACCTGGATGATATTGCCATCTTCAGTGCCAACTGGAAGGAACACCTTTCACACCTGAGGGAAGTGTTAGGTAGGATACAGAGGGAAGGGCTCACTGTCAAGACTGAAAAGTGCCAGGTGGCCATGGTGGAGGTGGCATGCCTAGGACATGTAGTAGGTTGGGGGGCAGCTTCACCGTAATCAAGCCAATGTTGAGGTGATAGAGGCATGGGCCAGGCCAGAAACCCAGAAGCAGGTTTGGAGTTTCCTAGGGAACACTGGGTTCTATCGGATGTTTGTACAAAATTACTGTACCCTGCCAGCTCCCCTATCTGGCCTGCTAAAGAAAAGAATGCCTTAAAAGGTAAAATGGGAACCAGCCTATGAATGAGTCTTTACATGGCTAAAGGAGGCACTGTGTCGTGCTCCTGTGTTGGCCAGTCCAGACTACAGTAAGCCATTTGTAGTCCAGACAGATGCGTCAGATGTGGGGAGTGGAGCAGTCCTTAGTCAGACCTCTAGTCAAGGGAAAGACCATCCAATAGTGTACCTTAGTAAAAAGTTGCTTCCTCCGGCGCAGGCCTAGTCCACAGTTGAGGAGTGCCTTGTGCTGATATGGGCCCTGAAGAAATTAGAGCCCTACCTCTACGGGAGGAACTCTGAGGTACAGACCGATCATAACTCCCTGGTGGTGCTGACTCAGATGGGGAAGACAAATGGTCATCTTTTGAGATGGAGTATTGCTTTACACGGTTATGATATGACCATTACTCACAGGGCTGGATCAGCGAATGAGAATGTAGATGGGCTATCTCAACAGTTAGAGCAATGAACAGAATTTGTGATACTCATAATATGCTAAGGATGTATTCCTACAAATTCAGTCAAGGAGGGGGGAGTGTTGTGAGCTAGCCATCTGCCAAGCATTATTTGCAACATATATTTATGTTATATTTGGTATTATGTATTTTCTGTGTATGCCCATACCAGTGTTAATTCAAGCTATAGGGAAAAGCCTATATTTTTTTAAAGGGGTGACCTTTTGACCCAAAGGCCACCTGCTTGCCAGGAAGTGAGATTTTCATTCCTATGTTCTTTTAGCAGAAATATGCCAAAAGCCATTTACCTGCCATAAACATGCACTACAGAAGCAAGTTGCTTGTGATCTCAGGGACTATAATAGGATATCACATTTTATGAGGCTCAGGAATGTTTTTGCCAAGGAAATACCTTCCTAACAGGCCTGTGTGAGGTAATATAAAAAAGGCACACATCCTTCTAACAGTGCTGTGTGAAAATTTACTTCCAGTATGTTACTGTGGGAACCTAGACTTCAAAGCTTAATTCTGAAGTGTCACAAACCATGCTGAATGTTACTGTTTGGGGAAATAAAATAAACTGTTTTCCTTATATCTGGAAAACTGATGACACTGCAAATTTCAGAAAGCTCAGTGACATTCAGGGTAGCTAGGACTGATAATCTCATCTTTGCTGAGCACAACTGCCATTCTGGTTTTGGACTACCCCCTGACACAATGAACTGCAGCTGCCAGCACAAGACTGCAGCATTTACAAACCAATGATTTTTCTGAACTGGTGAAATTCTTCATTACAGGTGGAAATGTAGGTAACCAGTTTTAAGGTGTTTATGTATACTTACCAAATGTGTTTCCATATTGTAACCTAAATTTGTATACGTTCTCTTTTTTACTTGTAACTGCATTTATTTAATTATTTTAGTAAAGACTTTGGTTTTTTTCTAAAGAAATCTGCCTGGGTGAGATTCATTATATTGTATGTGTGACTGTAGAAGTTTTATTACAAATCTGTGACAACTGTTTATGCTTAGGAGGGTCACCAAATAGCAACCAAATTGAAAAAGGTCAGTGGGGACATCTGGATGGATTTTGGGGAAAATACCAGAGTCTCATATGAGTCTGCCAGGGGTGTGAACTGGGCTATTGCTTATCCTGTAGGGTAAAGACCAAATCAGGTGTTGCACTACTACCTGAAGAGGGCATAACACTTGGGCCTTCCTCCTGTGTATAACAGCCATGAAAAAGGGTTCATATTTGGCCACAAGACCTGAGACTGGTATTGTGCCATTTTCCAAAGTATAGAAGGATACTCTGAGACCTGGTGGTGCATCCAGTTGTAAATCCAGTGAGCACTCTGGATGCACACAAGGAGGGTATCCCTGTTTTCCCCAACCCTGCCATGGATTGCACTTAGGGGTGGGCACTGTGAGCCCAGTGATCTGACCCTCATGAGTGGGTTTGTGACAAAACAATCTAGGTATTATCTCCCTGCATGGTTTTTATTTGGCTTCACATGTCTACAGCCTTGATGGGGATCTCAACTGGAATGCCACTGTCATTATTACATTAAACTTTACCTGCCCATCACGTCTCACAACACGGCACCTCCCTATAGCCAAGGTGACCTAAAACATAGATGGTCAGTATTGCACAGCCACTTCTCATGAAACATTCACTTATGGGAACTAGCATGCCCAATAACCACCCCAAACTTCTGCTTCACTTCCCCTGCTCACACTGTCATTGGTCAGTTATATTTCCAGTACCACTTTGTGATGATGATGAACAATATGATCTCCATGAACATGGTCATTAGAATGATGTCAAAAATTAAATTCAAACATTCAATGTGCATATTGCTGCACTTGTCCTAAAGTTTCTACTGAACTTCAAAGATGAACAGATGATAAGAATCATCAATACCATGAATCAAGCACAGCAGTCATTGTATACTCTGTTATATAATGGTGATTTTGATTTATTAATTTAAAATTAATGGATTGAAATTACTTTCAAGCTATTAATCATGTTACAAGTTATTTTAGTACTTATTGTATTTACTATGCAATGTTGTCTCAGGTGTCTCCTGAAATGACACTATAGTGAACTTACGGTCTTGACATATGCGAATGTGTTGCAGGCTATATAACATGATAGGTTCTTATTTTGTTGTGATACCACTTTACAAGAGTATCAAGTGGGGGACTGTAAGCATTCACTTGTGATCTGTCATAAATATGCATTGTCATATATGCATCCCCTATATGTCTGTTAATAATGATAAAAATTAATTTTGCTGCTATAGATTAGGTTTTAGTGATGTCCATTGTCAGAGTTATTAGTTTACTAGTGCTAAGTGCCTTTTAGAATTGCCTAGTGACCATTTATGTACATGCCGCTATATACTTAGATATTAGGGAAGCTTCATGCAAATTCAACAGCTTTTATAACTGTTAGTTTTACTTGTAATACAAAGTGCTGAGACAGTTGTTTTCTGTGAGAGAGAAAACTTAGGCTCAAGGTAAGGTAACAGCTATTGAGCAGAAGGTATGTAGATAAGGGAAACTGAAACAATAGCCCTATTCATGAAATACTGTGTGAATATAGGATCATTTTGGTGTTTCAGTCAAGTAGGGCCCTGACTGCAGATCTGGGGCTGCCCTGTCTCTCCCAGGGATTGGTATCTATGCCTTTTCCTGTATTTTGAAATAGCTAATAATAAAACGCTTATGTTGTAACTGTGTTTCTCTGAGAGGTTATTACCCACTAAGAACAAATACATGATAAAGGTTTGCATAGAAATCACACACATTTACAATACTTTATCATTTTTATGCATACTTTATCTATGTAAATAGAGATATTGCATTGTAATAAAGCTATTACTTACTTTGATTATTCATTTTTAAGGTACATATTATACATTTAAGAGCCTGCTACAAACCACATTTAGCAAATATGTAATGTCAGAAATATCACTATCAGTTGGTGATGTATTTTTGCAAGTGGTGTCACAAGTGTTTTTTCTAAGTCTGTCCAGGGGTCCACACTATGATTCTGTTGTCGCAGATGTAGGATTCTAGACCGAGGCTCATGTGATCTCCTGGCAGCCCCAGAAAGTTGGCCATGTGTCTGTCCAGAGGAGTTTATAATGTGAGTCTGCTGCTGAAAAAGTGGTATTCTTAAGGAAGAACTGTCATCTACGGGGTTTCTTAATGTCTGAATGCCCATAAAAAGTTAATTTTAGTGAGCATTTGTGTTTATGTGTGAGGCTTTGCAGTCCAGAGTTATTCATATGTAAATCATCCTGTTATTAAGGGCTATGGGGCAGCCATATGTTTTAGGCTCCTGACAGTAAATGATGTCACTGAGGTTGTTGGCCCTCCTTTGACTGTAGATAATCCAACAGGTTAAATAGGAAATCATCTGTTTTATTAAGTGTATTTTAAGGTGTTATTACAACACTTTCTACATTTATAATAATTGTTTTGTATGTTCATTCAAACTAGTGAGTTATCATCTTTACATTTCAAATTGTTAGTAAAAATAACCCAGTAGAATTTTGGCATTATTCCGGTAGAAAATCCCATTCCATCCAAAGTACTTCAGTAAGAAACTGTTATACTTTTAACTTTATCAAAAGAAGTAAAATACTCTAATTAATGGTGATAATTTTTTACATACAGATAATGGCACTTTTATCTCCAGTTACAACCTCCCAGTTGATATTTTTGATTACAACAAGGAGGTTGTGGGAGCATCATTCCAGAAAGTCACAATCCGTCTGCATAGTTGTGGAGTGTAAGGCACACTCAAAGGGTATGAGCAGCAGGATCAACCAGATTGATTTTTTCCATTTTCAAGGCTAGATATTTAAAAATATTTTTAACAGTGTGGGATGCTTTTATAAACCCCTTGGACATTTATGTAGCATCCCACAGCTCATGTGTGTGTGTAAAATTCTGGTTACACCCACCCACCCATATATTATTCTATATTTTAATAATCTATTTCAGGTTATGCATGTTTTACCAATGTTGTCCATCTATGTGTTTTAGCAATTAATAAACAAGTAATTGTGTCAATTGTGTCCCTTTTTTGTCTTTTCAAGTCAAATCTGGATAGAAATATAATAATATTTTCAGAATCATAACACATGCTCAGATTGTTTTTACTGTCTTTGTCCAGGAAAGGCACACTGAGCTACAGCTTGTTCCTGGGCATGTTTTGGGAGCTCAGGGAGTTTAAGTGACTTGCTCTGGTCACACAATATACAAGTAGAGCATGTTACATAGAAACATAGAAACATAGAAACATAGAATTTGACAGCAGATAAGGACCGCTTGGCCCACCCAGTCTGCCCATTTCCCTACCTACTGGATAAGTTGCAGATTCTAGTTAACCAGCAGCCTACTTCTTCCTACCCCCATCCCCTAGTATGGCCTTATGACTGTCCCATGCATGCTTGAATTCCACCACAGTTTTTGACTCCACAACCTCCTCCGGAAGGCCATTCCATGCATCCACAACCCTCTCTGTGAAAAAAATACTTCCTTAAATTACCTCTGAGCCGCCCCCCTTCTATCTTCAAATTGTGACCCCTTGTTCTTGCACACCCCTTTTTTTGACAGATGCTACCCTCTTGGACTTTGTTGATTCCCTTGAGGTACTTGAACATTTCTATCATCTCCCCCTTCTCCCTCCTTTCCTCGAGGCTACATATTAAGCTCCTTTAGTCTCTCTTCATATGTCTTCTGGTGCAGACCCTGCACCATTTTAATTGCCCTCCGCTGGACAGCTTCCATCCTGTCTATGTCTTTGCAGAGACTGGGTCTCCAGAACTGCAGGCAGTACTCTAGATGGGGTCTCACCAGCTGTCTGTACAGAGGGATAATAACTTCCTGTTTTCTACCGGTGATGCCTCTCCCTATGCATCCCAGTATCCCCCCAGCCCTCCTTGCTGCCCTCTCACATTGCTTGCCCACCTTTAGGTCATCTGATATGACTACCCCAGGTCCCTTTCCATTTTTGTTGTTGCTAGTATCTTAACCCCCATTGTGTACTCTTCCCCTGGGTTTTTGTTTCCCATCTGCATTACCTTGCACTTCCTAGCATTGAATCTAAGCTGCCATACATTTGACCATTCCTCTAACCTTGCCAAGTCCCTTCTCATCCTTTCCACCCCACCTTGTGCATCATCTCTGTTGCAGATCTTTGTGTCATCTGCAAAGAGACATACTTTTCCTTCCAGTCCCTCTGCAATGTCACTTATAAAGACATTGAAGAGGACCGGTCCTAATACTGAACCCTGCAGTACCCCACTAGTAACCCCCCTTTCTTCAGAGTGGACTCCATTTACTATTACTCTCTGTGTCCTGTTCTCCAGCCAATTCTTTATCCAGGCTGTCATCTTGGGACCCACTCCCAGGCTGGCTAACTTGAATATTAATCTTTTGTGTGGGACTGTGTCAAATGCCTTGCTAAAGTCTAGGTAGGCCATGTCCACAGCCCCTCCCTGATCTACTACTTTGGTCACCCAGTCAAAGAAATCTATCAGATTCATCTGGCATGACCTTTCCACTGTGAATCCATGCTGCCTAGGGTCCTGTGCCCCTCTGGCCTCTAGGTACTCAACAATTCTTTCCTTCAGAAGTGATTCCATCAAGTTCCCTATCACTGAGGTTAAACTAACAGGTCTGTAGTTTCCTGCTTCTGCCTTGCTCCCACTTTTGTGAAGAGGAATCACATCTGCCCTCCTCCAGTCCTCAGGTACCACCCCATAGTCCCATGATTTGTTAAAGAGGGTAGTCAGTGATGTCACTAGTTCTACCCTTAGTTCTTTTAGAATTCTGGGATGAATCCCATTGGGCCCTATTGCTTTGTCCACCTTCAGTTTTAAGAGTTATTTCATAACCTTTCTTCTGTAAATGGGCTGGTATCAACTTCTGTATCCAGAGTGTTTCTACTGTTTGTTTTAGGTACCTCCTCTCTTCATTTGTAAATACTGAGCAAAAATATTTGTTTAGTATCTTTGCCTTTTCACAGTCTCCTCTGCCCACCCTCCCTCCCTTTATTAAGCCTCACTATCCCTCCTTCGTCTTCCTTCACTCCTGAAGTACCTATAAAGGTTTTATCCCCTTCTTAACTGAGTTGGCTATCTTTTCCTCGGTTTGGGCCTTTCGCTTCTGACTGCCTTCCCGCTTCCTTTTGCTTTAACTGATACAGTTCTCTGTCCTGCTCCTTCTATGATTCCTTGTACTTCCTGAATGCTTTCTTTTCTCTTGAACCTTCACTGCCACTTCCTTTGAGAACCATAGTGGTTTCTTACATCATTTGTTTTGTTTATTTGCTTCACACAAGGGCTCGTTACCTCTGTGATGGCAGTTTTATTATTCCCATTGTTCTTCCACCCCTCCTTCCCATTTGCTAGTACATTCCTTAGGCACTCACCCATTTGGCAAAGTCAGCCCTCCTAAAGTCCAGTACTTTTGCCTTTGTATGGCTTGACTCTATTGCTGTGTTTATTGTGAACCATACTGTTCGATGGTCACTAGTTCCAAGATGGCTACCCACTTCTACATCTGTGATCCTCTCTCCATCTTCATTTGAGAGAACCAGGTCTAAGATTGCTCCCTCTCGAATGGGCTCCAATACTAGTTGTCTAAGGCATGCCCCCTGTAGGGCATCTAAAATAACCCCACTCTTCAAAGTGGCTGCTGCAACTGCACTCCAGTTAACATCTGGTATATTCAGATCACCCATCAGCAATATCTCCCCTTTTTCTGCCATTCTAAGTATACTTTCTATCATTTCCTTGTCCATTTCCTCCCCCTGAGAAGGGGGTCTGTATACAACCCCTGTGCAGATTGTGGTGCCATTGCCTGTCTCCAAATTTACCCACAGTGCTTCTTCTTCTCCCTGTTTACCCTTTTGTTCTGTTGCTTTTACTCCTTCCCTTATGTAAAGAGCTACTCCTCCTCCTCTTTTATCCTCCCTGTCCCTCCTGTAGATAGTGTATCCTGGCATGTTTATGTCCCATGTTGGAATCAAAACCCATTCTGCTGGATGAACAAAGCTAGTTCACAGCTCTTTACTTTAACATCTATGCTGTACTGCTAGCTGATAATCAAAAACTACACATTTCAAGGCTGACCCCATGATGCCAGTCCAGTAGGTACATAGCCACATTTGCATTTTGTAGACCTGAGTTCATACATGAAATTGTAAAAGAAAAACCTGTAAAAGAGTGAACAGAGAAACACAGAAGTTGGTGCTGTGGCAGCCCCATAAATCTGTACTAACATTAACACAGCCAGGGTTTAGAAATCCTGATATGGGGCCTCAATACCTGTTGGCACCACAGTGCCAGCCTTGAGATGTGCACATTTTGATGATCAGCTGGCAGTATAGCTTAGAGGTAAAAGCAATCCTGAAGATGGATTATTTTTACCAACAGTTTGAAATGTAAAGGTGATTACGCACATACAAAACAATTATTATAAATGTAGAAAGCATTGTAAAAACACCTTAAAACACACCTACTAAAACATATGATTTCCTATTTAAACTGTTGGATTATCTACAGTCAAAGGAGGGCCAAGCTCCTCGGTAACATCATTTCCTGTCAGGAGCCTAAAACACATGCTTGCCCCAGCCCTTAATTACTGGATGATTTACATATAAATAACTATGGACTGCAAAGTTTCACAGATAAACACAATGCCTCATTCAAATTAGCTTGTTATGGGCTTTCAGACATTAAGAAATCCATTAGATGACAGTTCCCCTTTAACTGGGGCTCCAGTGTCCTTCTGGCCTCTCCATAAGTTGTGCTAAGTGTCCATCCATAGTAGCTGGCACTGCATTCCTGTTGTAGCAAAGGTGGGATTCTAATTTGAGGGTCCTGTGTTCTTCCATAGGGATACAGTCTCTGAAATACTACCTGTTGTCTTTTATTGCTTGCTCCATAACTGGGAGCCTTGAGTGGGGCCTGGCCTAGTGTGACATCTTTAACAAGCCTGGCAAACCATCTTATTCCTACTTTATATTTAAGTGTATCTGATCATGTAGGTGGTGGTCAGAATGAATTTAATGGAAGTGGACCACATGGACATTTGGAAATGTTGAGGAAACACTAGACATTTTGCTGTTAATTCTTTCAATGAAACAAGATGGTACATGTCATCTGGGGAGTAAGGTAGAGATGATAACTTTTGGAGATGGAAATATATTTTTTGACATTTCAGCTAACTGTTGTAGCTGGATATCTATGTCCTTGTCTCCTTTGCTTAAACTGTTTGCTCCTCTACATATAAGTAAGTACTTATGATTAGTGAAGCTGTTCAGATATGATTTGTATAGCATTGTCTATAGGGGGCATTTAATTTTAACAACATGTTTCCCAAGGAACAGTCTATTTTCACTGAGGAAGTTTCCATTTGAATCTATTAAAATTGTCACATCTAAAGAAAGAGGTGTTTGAATGGGAGGGTCAGGGTTAGATATTATGCTCTCATTTTCATGGCATGGAATTAGGCCATCGTTCCCCTTTGCCACACCATTTCTTTCACCATAACCTCTTGAGTCTGTTCTTCAAGAGATTCTAAATTTGGATTTTCTTCTTGCAGTCTGGTTTCTGTAGCTAGCAGCATGTTCTGTTCCGGGATTTTTTTTACTTGTTCTACTTGAATTTATTTCTCTCACTTTTAGTGTGCACAAGTCCCTGTGAAGAGACTTCACTTCATTCTCCAGAGCCTTTTTCTCTACTTTAAGTTTATTGAATTCAGTCTGTAGTTTTTCCTTTTTCATTAAACAAGTCCCTGATCTGGGATTTCTATTCTGATACCACAGCATTTTGTTCATTTTTCATATTTGGTATGTCATCTTACAGATGATTTAAGGATTCCATCTCTACTAGTTTGCATGCTATTGATTCTTTAAATGCAGTAAATGCTGGCTGGCCCTGTGGTGCAGAGGCTCTTCATGTGACTCATATCTCCCATGCCAGTGACCTGTGTTGGTGAATAAGCTCAGACCACCAGGGGTCAGCTGGAGGGGCTGGAAAAAGATTGAGTGCTTCTTGGCAGCTCTACTCTACTGGACTGGGAAGGTGAGTCTTCCTGGCTCTTGGCTGCCACTGGGTGGAGGCTTGCTGGTACTGTTGAGCAAATGGGGGCTGGCCCTAGGCCAGGTGGGTGGGTGGGGTCACCAGTTCCAGAGCACATGCACATCTTCACACACATGGAAAACTATGTAATTGAGGTCCCAGGGAGTAAGAGGGAGAAAACCAGGGAAAAACACCATGCCCCTCTGCTGCCATATATGATGTCCCTCAGGGTTCTTGGGTTCCATGCCATATGGATCCCTACTGGTATGATGGCAGGGGGAGTGGCAAATGAGACTGTGGGTCCATAACTCCAGGCCTGACAAAAGGCACAAAGTAGGCAATTGATAGCAACAAGATCTATGACAAAACAAAAATCATTAAATTCTGTTTCTAGTGAAGTGATGCACTCTTTGAAATTGTTGATAGCCCTTATTTTTGCTGGTGATTAGAGTGCCAGTCATGTAGTTTTGTGCCACTTTGCAGGAGGACACTGTCAGCTGTGAGCACAATCTGTACTTCTTGAGGTGTTCTCCATTATTAGTTGCACCCTCCTCAGAGCTAGTTGCAGAATTGCTGCAGTCCTCACCAACTTGCTCTACATTTTGCTTTTCAGTTTCCCGCAATCTGTTTTATGGAAGGAAATACATGTTCAAACCTGTTTAAAGTATTTTCATTTCTTTAGATTAATACTGTACCATTGCTATATTATAGGGGCCTGGAAGCACCCCTATAGTTAGAGTTGAGTAGGCAATTTAATGTTGAAACCCAATGTTTGCACCTTAGTAGCTTTGGTGTCTTTTGATGAAATAACCTAAGATTTGACACATGCAGTCAGGTTGCCACAGTCTGAAGATGTGAAAAGGTTTGTGACAGCATGTTGTTCATTTTTTGAGATATAATGTGACAAAAAACTGAAAAAGAAACAACATTTGGTTTTCCTATATTTAACATTGTGTATTTTTTGCTCTCACCTACAACCTAGATGGTGTTGTATTTTTTCATGAAATTTTCAGGGTTGAAGGGGGCCCATGGCAAGGGTGTACCTTTAGATGGTTTTGTGAAAAGAATATTTATATGGTTCCAGAGTTATAACAATTGTAGAGTTAATGTTCTGATGCAAGCAGGAAAAAAAAGATCATGTGAGCTTATTTTCATGATTTACCTGTTATGCTGGAAAAAAATAACGATTGTGCAAGCCATCATCTTGTTTTTTTAGTACTTTTCAAAATTTCACAACTCCTGTCATACAGTTATTTGAGATATATGATTTCCATTTATTGTTCGAGGCACAATATTTAGCGGTCATGTTTTCCCTGTACTTTTTTTTTTTAGTCTTCGGTAACCGGGTAAGGCCCACTAGGCACAAGTGACTGTTTTCAGGGGTGACCTGGGAGCACTGGGTGGTTAAATGACTTGCTCAGAGTCACACAGTATGCAAGTGGAGGTTGTGAGAATCAAACTCAGGTCTGGTCTGCTGGATGTACCAAGCTTGTTCACACCTCATTCCTCTAACCTCTAGGCTATACTGCCAGCTTTCCCTGTACTTAACTTTGCACACTTTTTTGCTCGCAACCACAGCCTGGAAAGTGTGGAATTTTGTCATGAACTTCTCATGGTTGAAGGGACAAATACCAAGAGTGTGCCTTTCGGACGTTCACTGCTCAAATATTGTTTCATTCTATATTTATAATAATGTTTCAGTTCAATTAAAAATGTGAACTGTAAAAAAACCTGTTGTGCATTACTTTGCGATATATACTCTTCATTTACCATTTGAGCCATAATATTTACTGGTCATGTTTTCAGTATACTTAATATCATGTTAAAACCTGTCATGCAGTAATTTACAATCTATAATTTTCATTTACTGTTGGATTAATAATATTTACTATTTGTGGTTTTAGTATACTTAACATTGTGTTCTTGTTTGCTCTTGCCTAAAGTCTACATATTTATGCTTGATTTTCAAATATACATTAGTATCCTGTTATTTGCGATATATAATTTCCATTTAACTATCTCAGCCATAATAATTAGTGGTCATGCCTTCCTTGCACTTAATATTGTGCACTTTTCTGCTCTAGTCTCAGCCACAGCCTAGACAGTATGGAATTTGGTCATGAAATTCTCACAGCTGAATGGAGAAATTGGAGTATGTGTGTAAGAAGGGGCCCATGACAGTAATTAGCATTAAATTATTCATTTACTTCATTTTATGTAGCATACTTTATATTTTAGGCCTAGTTGAAGGTTTTTACATCTTATATAATCACTGATTTAATGTTATTTGCAATCTGTAAACAGACATTACTGATTCTATCTACATGCCCAGCACTATATTATAAACCTGTGTATCTGTGCTGTATGTTACAACTGAAAGTGTTGTACAATACTGCTGTATAACAATTTATGTATTACATTATCTTATTCATCACCCCCTCCCCTCCTTTACTAGTGCATTACATATGTTGAAATGTTGGCAGATATGACAGGTTGTATTGTATTACTGATTGTGCAAGTACATCTACAGCACCACATTACCAACTTGTTTATCTGCACTGTACTTTGCCACCATCATTGCTGTATAATATGACATTATTTTATTTTTTTATCTATTTAAGAAATGTTTCACCAGGAAAGACTACATGAGCTGAGGAACAGCTCGTTTCCAGAAGTGTCCTGGGGGAAGGGGGGGTACAAAGGTTGGGAGAACAATTAAACATAATGTAAACATTCTTACAAAATAAAACAATATAGGAACAAAATATTTACATAACAGAGTAATAGACTACAGTGCTATATACATATGCCAGGGGCCAAGGTGAATAAACCACTAGGTAGAACTGACATGGTACCACCTGGGGCAGAAGACCAGGAGGCCAGTGGGTGTGAAAAAGACACAAAAGTGCTGAAAGAGTTGGGAGAATGATTTTACTAAGTGCTAATGAAATCCTGGAGAAAGAGTGGGGGAACAGGGTGAGGAGGGGAGAAAGAGATTCAGGTCCAGGGAACCCCTTCAGGATGCAAAGAAACCCTGCAAGGAGGGGGACCAGATGGAAAAATTGGAGGAGAGGAAAAGAGAGGGGGAGAGGAAGGAGGGAGACAGGGGGTTAAACGACTAGTAATTAGGGAGAGAGAAGATGGAGAGGGGGTAAAAGGGGGGCTGAGAAAACAGTACAGTAGGCAAGTAGAACTATCGTGGAGAATTTATGTGAGGCAATAGAGGAGACAGTAGAGTTTGTGAGGGCTGGAGGCAGGTAGATCAGTGCCCGAACAAGGTCTGAGGAGTTGGAAGAATGGATACAATGTTTCAGGGGGTAGGGGTGGTAGTGTGTGGGAATTGAGGGGTAGGGAAGAGGGAGGCTAGGAGTAAATAATTTAGTGGGTTAGAGGGGGAAGGGTGCAGGGGAAGGGGAGGGGGAAGAAGTAGGTGAGGAGAGGGTGCCGTATAGGGAGAACGAGTGAACATAGGACTTGGGAAAGGGATGACAGGGAAGGAAAGTCAAAAAAGGGATATTGAGTGTTTTTTTTTTATGGGAGTTAGAGAGAGGGGAGTAGGGGAAAGAGGAGGGGGCTAGGAGCAGGTGCAGTTAGGGGCAAAGAAATTGCATAGAGTGAGGAAGAGGGAGAAAGGGGACGAGAAAAGATGAATAGGTGGAGGAAGTGAATTCCAGAGTTTAGGGAAGTGATGGGAGAAAGCTTCCTGACCAATGGAGGTGTGTCAACGAGGGATAGTGAGAGTGTGAGAGTCCGAGGATCTAAGAGGGTGGGAGTTGGGAGAGGGACAGAGAGCAAGGAGGAGAGGTAGGAGGGCAGGGACTCAAACCTGAATTTGGAAGTGAATTTAGCACAGTGGGAGAGGTGCCTGCACTCAAGGGAAGGTAGAGCAAGAGAGCGATATACGGTGCAATGATGAGTGTGAGAGGGGGAGTCGAGGGCAAAATGACAGAATGCATTAAAGAGGGAGTCCAGTTTGGTAAGAGAAGACTTGGGAGCAGCACTGTAGTCTATGTCACCATAGTCGAATATGGGGAGAATCATTTTCTGTACAATATCAAGCCTAACCAGTAGTGGAAGTGCACTCCGGTTTCTGTAAAGGGCACCAAGCTTGGGGTGCAATTTTTTCAGGATAGCGTCAATATGTTCAGAAAAGGTATGGTGGTGGTCAAGCCAGACACCTAGGTATTTGAAAGAAGTAGAGTCCTCTAATGTAGTCCCATCGAGGGTGTGAAAGGAGGGGAGAGAGGGCAGCCAAGAAAGTCTCTGCCTAGTGCCAAAGGTCATGGAGACTGTCTTCTTGGCATTGAGAAAGAGTTGATGAGAGCTTAGCTGGTGTTGAACATTTTTGAAGTCAAGCTGTAGTCTGGTAGTCACATCAGGGGGAGAGGGGCTGGAGGTGAACAGGACAGTGTTGTCTGAAAACAGATGGATAAGGGATGAGGAGCATGCAGATGGAAGATTATTTAGGAAAATTGAGAATAGAAGTGGGCCAAGTACAGAGCCTTGAGGCACACCAGTTGAGATTTGAAGAGGTGGGATGCAGAGTCAGCTATTCTGACAGATTGAGTTCTTTCTACCAAGTAGGAACTGAGCCAATCGCAGGCAGGCTGTGACAGTCCAGCAGTTGAGAGAGTATCATGGAGGAGGGAGTGGGAGTCAGCGTTGAAAGACTTAGCAAGGTCGACAAAGATGGCAGATGTAATGTGGCCTTTATCCATGGCAGAATGGATAGTCTATAAGTCTGAGTAGGGAGGTGGTTGTGGAGTGGTTCTTCTGGAAACTAGACTGGAAGGGAGTGAAGAAGGAGGAGTCTTCAAGAGAGGAAGAGAGCTGAAAGAAAACAAAGTGTTCCTGGAGCTTTGCCAGGGTGGGTAGAAGTGAGATTGGGCAGTAGTTCACTGGAGAAGAGAGAGATCACTGCCCTTTGGTAGGGGGAGGACAGTTGCATGTTTCCAGGCAATGGGTATAGTTTCAGTGTGGAAAGACAGGTTGAGCAGATCAGCTTGTGGGTAGGAAACAGCATGAGCAGTTAAGTAGAGCAGCTTAGGGTTGAGGCCATCGGGGGAGCTACCCTTTGTGGGACTGAGAGAGAGGAGAGCCTTTAAAGTGTCACTTGGAGAGATTGGTGAAAAGGTAAAGCTTTTAGTTAAATGGTGGTGGTGGTGGAGATGGGTGGGGGGTGTGAGGCAGAAGGAAAGGTTGGGAGGGAACTTAGCAGGGTGGAAGCACAGAACGTAAAGTAAATATTGAATTCCGTAGCTACCAAGGAATGGTCAGCAGTGAGCTGGTTGTTAATATTAAGCACAGGAGGAGAAGGTTTAGCTTGGGGTGAAATAAAGTCAGTGGACAACTTTCCAGAACTTTGACGGGTTATTGATGTTCGTGTGAAAGGTGGATTGAAAGTACTTGGATTTGGCCTGCCTGATGGCTTTTGTGCAGGCATTTCTGAGAGAGTGGTAGTTAGTGAGGTCACAAGGTAGTCCAGTGGATTTGTGTGTTTTCCAAGCTAAATCATGCACTTGCTGAACGGCCAGGAGATCTGGGGTGATCCAGGGATGGTGGGTGCCACGCATTCTGATTTTCTTCAGTGGAGCATGATTGCTCCAGATAGAGAGAAAATTGTCATTGAAGTAACCAAGAGCAAAATCAATAGTTTTAGCAGAACCTATAGGGGTCCAATCTATGAGGGTTAGGTCCTGAAGAAAAGAGGCAAGGTCAAGGGTTTTGTAGGAGAGGATGGTTAGGAGTTTGGGAGGAGCCTTAGGTCTATGAACTTTCCTGACTAGGTAGATCAGATGATGACCAATGAGAGCATCAGATAGCAGGCCAGACTGGATTACCCTGTCTGGGTGTGAGGTAAGGGCCCAGTCTAGGACAGTGTAGTTTTGTGTTTTGTGATTAAGGCGAGTAGGATCCTTGATTAGTTGGGACAGGTTGAGGGCAGTTATGTCTGTGCAAGTTTTGCCTAGTGAGGGAGACAACCTGTCAAGGTTAAGGTCACCTAGGAGATAGAGCTCACCTGAGGAGGTGAGGGACCCAATGGAGGTGATTAGCTCTGTGGGCACAGTGTAGTGTAGGTCAGGGTGGCAATATACTCCTGCGATGAAAATAGGGAAGGGTAGAGATAACCTTAAGATGAGAGCTTCATAGGTCTTGGGAACAGTGGTCGCTGGAACAGTTGTGATTTGGAGAGAGGCAGAGGAGTAGATAGCAACACCACTGCTCCTACTAACGCAGTTCTGTTGGGTGACAATATAACCAGGGATTGTGATGGATGCATCTGGAACCTTATTTGTTAGCCAGGTCTCAGTAACTATTAATATATCAGGATGAGTGGACGTAACAAGAGGGTGCAGAAGGTCTAGTTTGGGGAGAAGACTCTGAACGTTAAGGTGGAGGATCTTTAGACCTTGGGGGAGGGTGGTAGGCGTTGAGGAGGAAAGCGGGGAGGGGAGGGTGGAAGGGGGGATTTTAATGAGTGAGGGACCAGGGTCAGGATTAATGTCGTCTGCAGAGAACAGAAGGAGAGAGATAATGATGAAGTGGAGCTTGGTAGTCCTAAACCAAGTTTGACTAGACATTTTGTGAGAGCTGGGTGGGTAGCAAAAAATAGTGGGTTGGAACTTGAAGAGACACAAAAGAGTGTGTGAGTAGCGCAGAGATGGGGGGAGGGCAGAAGGTGGGGTAGAGCAGTGGGACCAGTTGAGGTAGTAGGGTGAAGGAGTAATTGCTAGGATGTAGTAGGGGTAAGAAAGACAGTGGGATAAGCAGGGGACGAATGGTACGTGGAGTTCTTGAGTAGATGAGGGAAGGGGAGGGAGAGGAGGATAAGAGAGAAAGTGAAGAGGGACAGGGGGTGGCATGGATAGAGAGCATTGTTACAGGAAGTGATAATAACAGCAGACTGAGTAGTCAGGGCTGTGTTTATAATTCAAAGAGCTGAGGAAGATCAAGGAGTGCAGGAGGGTGAGAGAAGTGAGTGAAAGGGTTAAGCAGCTTTAGGCTGGCTGAGACATAAGTAGCCAGTAGGGAAAAGAGTGGAGTGGTACAGGGTGGAGTTTGTGTGCTTTTAATAGAGGTCAGGGCCAGGGAGGGTGGGCAGGACAAACAGTAATGTAGAGATATCAGGAGAGAGCAAGCCAAAAAAAACTGCAGTTCAACGCTCATAGTCCAGGGCTTGTAGGCACACCAATCAGAGAGCACCAGAGCGAGAAAGCAGCCAATCAGAGGTGAGTGGCTTGAGAGTGCAGAAATATGAAAATACAGGCTCAGTATCTGGTCCGTACCTGGCTGGGGAAGCTAGCAGCCATGGAGCAGGTTCGACGGGTGGCAGTTTAGCTGGCCACACCACCAACAGGAAGGTGCCCAATCAAGGGCTGGTGAGCAGTGGGAAGAGGAGAAGATTGTAGTTAGTTAAGTGGGTAGAGTAGAGGGTGGGGGGAGACAGTAGAAAAGAAGTTAAGTGGGGGTGGGGAACGCCCCGAACTGGCAACCACAAGCAGCGGGAGGTTGGAGTCAGCCAGAGAAACACTAGAAGGCACTTAATTGAGAGCAGAAACACAGGGAGTGGGGGGGGGGGGTTGTAGGAGGTCAGAGGAATTGCGACAGGATCGAGTGAGAGGAAGAGACTGGGAGGAAGGCAGGTCAATGCCCTGTTCAAGGAAAGAGTGGAGGGGGTTAGGTACGTAAGAGCAGGCAAAGGGAAAAAATAAAATGCAGTGGGAAGGGTATAGAGAGAACAGTGGACAAATAAACTGACAGGTCAATGGTGAACAGTAGAAAATTAACTGGCAGGTCAATAGCAATGCTTAACAAGTAACAAGCAGTAACAGTGTTAAGCCAGCTAATTCCATTTAGAATGGCAATTAAATTTAGTGCAATAGATAAATGAACTTAACACAACTAGCGCAGTAGATAAGTAAGCTTGAAAAACCAAACAGTAAGATAGAGATATCAGGAGAGAGCAAGCCAAAAAAGCTGCAGTTCAGTGCTCCTAGTCCAGGGCTTGTAGGTGAGCTAGCTGGGGAAGCTAGCAGCCATAGAGCAGGCTCGGTGGGCAGCAGTTTAGCTGGCCAGGCCACCGACAGGAAGGTGCCCGATCAAGGGCTGGTGAGCTGGTTGAGGAAGCTAGTGGCCATGGAACAGGTTAGGTGGGCAGCAGTTTAGCTGGTCATGCCGCCGACAGAAAGGTGCCCGATCAAGGTCTGGTGAGCTGTGTAACAATTTATATGTGTTCCTTTCCAAACCCCTCTTTCAGCTACATTTTTAAAACACCTGCAGAAAGGCTTGTTCCTTGCATCTCAGGATTATCCCTTAGTATCTTAGTTTTGTGAACTTTCTTGCCCTGAGCACTTTTTATATCATCTGGATACTGGATTTCAAAACTGTCCTGCTGTGGTTGAGGGCAGCTTAGTTTTACTTTCATTTACTGCTGTGTCTCTGCACTTTGTTTCAAAGTGAAATTTGAGTGTCTGTTATTTTCATCCTACACTAGGATTCCTTAAAAGGGCTATATTGCCTTTGCTTGGTGCTTTCAGTTTGCTCTGTTTGACTGTATTTCACAGCTTTAGCTTTGGTCATGATTAGTTTGGCGATACCGGAGAGTTAAGGATCCCTCATGCGCGAAATCTAAAATCAAGTATACTACGGTAATCATAAGCAACATAAATCATTTAGCCACCCCTTTCGGCCCGTTCAATCGGACCTCCCTGCAGTTTTGCTACGCCCCTTTTCACTCTAGCCATACACTAGTTTATGGTGTAAACATAAAATGCATACTTTTCCGGCAGCACACTGTTAGACATGTAGAAGCCCAGCCACATTAAAAAAAAAAAACAGTATTTATTGCACTGTATATAGTATAGTGTACACATAATTCATAACTAGTATTTCACATAACGGAATTGCACGAAGTCCCACAAGAAAAGCATTCATTGTACAGTCCTCGAATAACATGATATTCATCATGATTCGTTAACTTTTCTTTCTTTCTTCTGTGGGGGCGCTCCCACACCCCCCAGGTTCTCGATGGTTATTTAAAACGCTGTGTGCATAGTAACCTGGCCATTAGATGCTATTAACACCTACTGCATGTGTTTCATTTTATTTCTTTGTATACGTGGCTGTAAAGACTGTTTTACCTGTACTTGTACACCCCACCGTACTATCCTCCCCCACCCCGTTCTATTTCAGTATTTAGGCTATATTTCTGTTGTGGCTAAATCGTGCCTAGTTGTACTTGTAATTGGGGGGCTCCGCTCCCCACACCCTCCTATTTCAGTATTTAGACTATATTTCTGTCGAGACTAGTTGTAGAAATATTCATTTCCAAAATCTGCAACTTCTATTTTTGCAGACCGGACTTTTTTTCTAACAATGGTGATGTCACGGCAGTAGGCGGTGCAACATGTTCGCGAGGAGAGGCCATATTTATGCCTAAGTGCAGGAGGGGTCCTTAACTCTCCGGTATCTCCATTAGTTTTAGATTTAAGCAGAGTGCATGGTGAGTGCCCTCCCTCTCTCCAGTGCTTATAATGTAGGATCAGCATGATTGATTTACCCCCCCCCAAGTATTTAGTCAGTGTTCAGAATGACAAAATTCAAAACCTGACCAGAACAGTAGTGTGGAGGCAGAGACTGTGCCTCTGTCCCATTAATTCTGATTTGTGCTTCCAGCAGTAACAATGCAGGTGTGAAACTAGCAAGGCACCAAGAGCAATCTACATGTCATTGATGTCTGCAGAGGTATTCATTGTTCTTGAAGACATTGCAGGGTTGTGACCTGCTATGACAGAGATGGGAGAGGTGTCTTTTATATTGCAGTCTGAGGTTCATTGCTTGTTAGGTTTTGTCAAAGGTCCAGAGTTTATGTTGGAAGAAAGCATATAAAAAATATAAATTCACAGTACCAAGGTTTAACCAGAAGGGGCCATCTGAAGATGTATGATGTAGTTGAAGAGTATGAGCTTTAAGCAAGGAATCAAGGAAAAGGTTGACAAATAACACTCTAGTGAGTGTGTAACTACTGCTATAGGCGGAGTAGTGAGTTTGCCATCAGCAACAGACGGAGCTGACCACCACAGGCTTTGAAAAAGTGGTCCAGTTTCTATAAAAAGTTGTCCTTTCTTCATGACTAAGTGGCTTAGGATACAACACTTGAGAATAATACACATTTTCTTAATTTAGAGGAATTTTGAGTCTGCCTTGCTTTTGTACAAAATTACTTCAAAAAGCCTTTCACACAGCCCCCTTGAGGAGGACCCTCCCTCAGACCTCCACTCCTTCTCACGTCAACTCCATTCTCCTTCCAGACACTTTGGCACTGGTTAGCTTAGCATCATCCATTTTTACAGTTTTATACCAGCCCCATCACATGACTGGGAGTCATCTAACCCATGCACTTAACTAGAGATGTATGAAGTTGGCAAACTTTGCTATGTGAAATAATCCACAAAGTTTACCAAATTCATGAAGTGCTGACTTTCCAAGAGGATTTTGACAGGTGCAATAAGGCATAACAGGGGGCATTATGGTGGGATAATTGCCCAACTTTAGGCTGGTTGAAGCATGAGCAAAGCCGAGTGCTTCCACCATTTGAGAAGAGCCATTAGCCAACCATAATGCCACCACCCCCCGGAGTGCTATACTGCAATAAGAAATGGGTCCCTATCAGTGCTATATAAATAAATAAATTACTAGAATCAATATTTTAATTGCCAAAAAATATCACAAAATGTTAAATAAATCCCTAAAAAGAAAAAAAAATCCCATTTGGACATTGTGTTGTGACTTCTTTGCCAACAGGTGGCAGCATCGTTTCTTTTTCTCCTTGTAAGTAATGGAAGCACTGAGCAGTGGCTTCATGTTATAGTCAGGTCAGAGTGGACAGCATCTCGTCAGGGCACAGTGGGCTTTTCCCACTGAATTAAGAAAAAAAAGAAATAGTTTATTTGCAGCACTGGGGAGGAGAGGCTAGTTGAGCATCAATGAGGGAAACAAAGTCTTGAGCTGCTGTGAGCGGCAGCTGCAAATGGCAAAATTCCTCACAGCTGACAGGTGATTAGCATGCATTTATTTAGTTTTTGTTCACCGGGAAAGGAAGACTAGGCAATTCTGCCTTTAGTGTAGTGAATATTCTCCGTCCATCCATCCCCCTACCAACCCTTGTGGTGAAATCGTGTGATAATTTAAAAAAATGAAAATGTGATCTGCTCTCTGAGTGGCAGGTAGTAGGCAATGGTCAGTTTGAGAGGCAGAGCATTTCAAATGTGAGTGGCCAGTCTGTTGGTCTGGGAGTACTTTCAGCTGGGCCGCTGAGGTCAAACTAACAGGTCTGTAGTTTCCTGCTTCTGTCTTGCTCCCACTTTTGTGAAGGGGGCTCACATTCGCCTTCCTCCAGTCCTCAGCTACCACACTATTCTCCCATGATTTGTTAAAAAAGGTAATCAGTGGTGTCACAAGGTCCCCCCTTAGTTCTTTTAGAATTCTGGGGTGAATCCCATCAGGTCCCATTGCTTTGTGCACCTTGAGTCTTAAGAGTTCTTTCAGGACCCTTTCTTCGGTGAATGGACTGGTATCAACCCCCCTGCCCAGAGTGCTTCTGTTGTTTGGTTCAGTTACCTCCCCCTCTTCTTTTTTTGAAGTGGTATAACTCAGTATGCTTTGCCCAGAGAAAAATGGCAAATAAATAAATGATAAATACATTTGGAGGAAGCTTTAAAAATAATTTCACAGTTTTGTTCATTGTGATGCAGCCTGACAAGTACACATTTAATGTTTTTATAAAGCATACTTGTTTTCTTAGAAAAATATTAATTCTAGTTAGCTATTACTGAATGTCAATAACTTGTAAATTGCTGACAGACACTGATTTATGAAGTCGATATTCGACAACTGCAATTATAGTAGTGTTTTTCAAAACAAAGTAAAGAAGGCATACACAAAAATCATTCAACATGATTTCTACTTAAAAATCTGGATCAATATGAACAACAAACAAGCATTTGTCAATGCCGAATGTTGTCTTGCTGGCATTGGCATTGGTAGTGCCAGAGTTAGAGATGCATAATAGGAATGGCAGTGAAGTATTGAAGTGATGCCAACCCCACCCCCACCCTATAGAGATCGACAGGCATTGGGGTGTGCCTTTGGGTCGTCAGCTATAACGCTCATGGCATTGTACTTCACCCTACCCTGTAGACACTGACAAGTGTCGTGGTGTGCTTTAGGGTCTTTGGGCATTATACTTACCCCATTCCATAAGGAAATATGCTGAGGTGGGTGCAGTATAGGAGAATGAGGTGAACTTTGTGGCCGAACAGTGCAAGGCACACCACAATGCCTGTCACTGGCTGCAGGGTGGAGGTGGGGGTGGAATGGCGTGAGCATTACAGTCGATGATCCCAAGTCACACCCCTGACGCCTGTCAGTCTCTACAGGGTGGGGTGCTACAGTTGGAAACCCTAACACCATAGGCGTGTGTTGGTATTTTCACTCCAAATTTTCAACATGGGCTTTTTGTGAGCCCACCTCATGGAAAGCAGCACTATCAGTTTGTTAGCTGAAAGGTGGTTTTGCACAGCAGCTATGCCATTTGGCAACACAGGGACAAAAACACATTTGGGGCAGGATGTGGAAAATGGCAACTGTATTGTTCATGAGGAGATGTAAAAAAATGGCAACATTGAAAATCTGGAGTGAAAATATGAAAAATTGGTGAAGGTTTGAGCATGCATAGAAACTGTGCAACACACGTCAGTAACCCAATTATTTTGGGGATTTTTTTAACTACATCTTTAACATAGGCATTTTGGGACCTCCCCTCATGAACAGTGGCAGTGTGAGTCTGTTAATATGCCTGAAACGATGATTTTGCACAGTGACCACACCATTGTGCGCCACAAGTGTGAAAACACATTTAGGGCAGGATGTGAAAAATGACAGCTGTTCTGTTCATAAGGAGGTATAAAAAAATACCAGTGATGAAAATGTGGCATGCACATTTGCGAAGTTACAAGGGTGCGTGTAAACTGCACAATGCACGCTTGTAACACAGTTATTTCATGGAATTTTGTCACCAAATTTTCAACATAGGCATTGTAGGACTTCTGCTCATGAACAGTGTCATCATCATTTCCTGAAACTGTCCCAAAAACTGATTTTGTGCAGTGAATCCGCTATTCTGCTCTGGGTGTGCAAAAACACATTTTGGCCAGGATATATAAAATGATAGCTATACTGTTCATAAGGCGGTGTGGAAAAATGCCAATTTTGAAAATCTGGAGTGAAAATATTTCAAATTCACGAAGTTACGAGCGTGCATGGAAACTGCGCAATGCACGCTTGTAAAACAGTCATTTTGGGGATTTTTTCCACCAAATTTGCAACATAGGCTTTTTGAGAGCCCACCTCATGAACACTGGCACTGTCATTTTGTTAATCAGTCCCAAAAGGTGATTCTGCGCAGTGACCGCAAAATCACCTTTCAGGGATGATTAATGCCGTAACAGTGCCAGAATTCATGAGGAGGGGTTCTAAAAACCCCATGTTGAAAATTTGGTGCCAAAATTCCAAAAATTGCCTGAGATATGCATCAAAGTTGAAAAAACCCTATTTATTCCATTATACAGCTTACTGGCATTTCCTCAGTTAGCGGTTGGCTTTGAAGGTGAAGGCGTGTTCCCAGTCCACGAAGATCATTGCGCCCGGACTCCAGAGGTAAATATGGGGTGAGGGTGTGGAGAGGCAGGGTGCGCAGTGGGTGGGTGCAGGTTGTGGGAGGGGGCAGAGAGACAGCGAGGACGTTTTCTTTCACAGGGTTTAAAGAAAAACCTTGCGGGATGGTTTTATTTTTCAGGGTGATTTGGCATGCTGGGATGGGCTCCCAGCATGCCTCCTAAATTTTTTTGGTGGGGGATGCTGTAGCCGACGAGTTGGGCACCCCCATCGGCAAACAATGAAAGAGTGGGCAGGAGCCGAAGGGATTGGGCACCCCTCAGCACATAACAAATGGGGGGGGGCATTACGCCGATGGGGAGTGTGCTCCCCTGTTGGCACATACATTGGAGCAGGGCATGCCAACAGGGGGATAAGGGGCCCCCGAGGTCGGCAGTATGGCAGGCAGTGTGCCGCCGTGTTAATCTTTTTTCACCACCAGGGAAAGCACATCGGGAGGTCTGCTGCATATGATGAGCTTTGCTTGCATTGCAGCGGACCTTTCATTTGATGTGATCACCACATTAAGTATGCATGGTGTGGCGCCGGCATGCAGGCTGATTGGGGAATGAGGGACGCACCTACTGATGTGTGCTCTGCATTCTCCCAACAGTGACCGCGCCTCCAAATCTGCTACTACCACAATATGTTGGCTGTGCATGCACGAGCCAACATAAAAAGTGAGAAGTGAAACAAGTTTTTAAATATTTTCAATAAACTCTGCTAACACTCTTTTGTTACAGCTGTCAGCTAGTGTACAGGGAAACTATAGTGTAGCACAGTGTAATAGTCCAGAGTTACCGAAATGTAATCACCAGCATTGGGAATTATTACCTATCTGGTTCACTTCAGATGTGCATGTGAACAGGAGCTAGGCGTTTCTTCTTTGAATTTTCTGGGGGGGGGTGGCTCATTATTGAGGGACTGCTGTAGGCTCCCCAGTAAACAAGACCAGTTCGATGTGTTTTACTTACCATTCCCTCAAATGTAGCTGTCTTACTCCAGACACTTTCTGAATGGTTCTGGACTGATCGACCCAATATTTAAAAAGTCATGGTCCATTTGACTGAGGCATGTATTCAGTCAACTAACATAAAAACATACATAGTATTTGTCAGCAGAAAAAAAGCACTTGGCTCACTCTGTCTGCCCAGATGATCCCTGTCTAGTCTGTCTCTGCAGACCTAAACTGGTCTCTGGTGACCCTCCCTCTTTTCTAACCGTATGCTATTATTCCCCTTTGTCTATCTCATGCATGCTTGAAACCCCTACTGTTTTTGCCTCTACCAGTGCTGCTGGCAGTCTATTTGAGGTGTCCCCCACTCTTTCGGTAAAGTAGTACTTCATACATTCCTCCTAACCCCCCTCCCCCACCTTCATCACATGCCCTCCAGTTCTGGTGCTTTTTCTCATTTGGAAGAGACTCCTCTCCTGCAGCCTGTTCACTTTTGTGAGGTAATTGTAGGTCTCTATCATGTCCCATCTTGCTCTCCTGTCTTCCAGGTTGTACATGGTGATACCCCTCAGTCTCTCCTCGTAGGGCTTTTGGTAAGATTAGTTTGTCCCTTAGATCATTATCAGTTAAAATCTTGAAGATGAGTTAAAGATCCCTCATTTTTCCTCATTTCGGGACTGATTAGATTTGATTTCTTTTATAGTATTTGATAGGGGTGATGTTTTAAAAATGTATTGTCTTAGTAGCCATCCTCTGGATCCTTTTGAACTTGTTCATAGTTTCATAGTTGTTTACAGGTTCCTAAGGCAGAGGCCCATAATGAACCCGCCACCACTGATCAGTGGAGGTAGTTGTACTTTTGTTTTTCCATATAGTAGTCCAAGTTTTTTTAAACTGGTCTACTGTTTCACTCATAACCACTTGTTTTGCTAATACGTTCCATATAGGAGGAGCTCTTTGTGTGAAATTTTTTTTTCTTCTAGTGGTTTTACTTACTGCAGTTTTTAACTGATGCCTATGGGACCTAGTATTGTTTTGAGTCAATTGTTTCCAAGACAAATTGTACCAAGCAATGAGGTATTTAAAAATGCTTTAAACAGGTATATGAGGTCTACTCTTAGTGATCTGTATTCTAGGGAATATAGATTCAGGGTTCTTAATCTACAGTCATGTCACAGGAACTCATTCTGGTGGGGTTCCCATAGAACAGCAGGGTGAAACAAGTACTTAATTTATAGTGCAGCACAATAGGATTCAGACATGCTTGTTCCAAAAGGATAAACAAATGCACGTTATTTACACTGTGCAAGATGGTTTGTCACAACAGCGGAGAACATTTACTTATATAAGGGATAAGATGATGATAGCCATAGGAGTTGAAGGGTGTTCCTTTATACTGTATCTACCATACCCCATGTATAATTGCATTTATTAATCAGTATTATCCCTGCACAATGTATATGCCTCCGTCCCAAACATGTTCTCTTTTTTATCTTCATCTAATATTTACTCATCTGCATGGAATATTAGCACATTGTTTGTTGTTTTTATCAGAAACATACCTTGAGTTTACACTCATTAACTTAAGATCGGTTTCTGGTAAAAAACAATAAACAATGTGCTAATATTCCATGCAGATTAGTAAGTATTAGAGGAGGATAAACAAAGAAGGGGTTCTGATGGGAGGCATACACAGTACACAGACCTTTGAATTGTTTAAGCAACAGCCTTTTAAGCATACAGCAAGATTAGGAATTTGTTGAAGGGGGTAGTAAAAGACAATACAAAATCACACATGCCCCCACAATGCAAAGCATCATGAGCAACATATGCAAATCACCACAGAATGTTATGCTGGTCCAACTTTAAGCAGAATCGCATGGTGCCAAAAGGCCTCTCACACAGTTTTCAAAGGGTGCTAACAGAAGACATAGACACGTGTTTCGTCCTACCAGGACTCATCAGTATGCCTCGTCTGTTTGACACCCCAGTGGAATAGACCAGCTACCCTTAAGGCAGTGTGTCTTGGATATATTGTGGTGAACCCATTAAAATAAAAAACTATTTAAAAGACAAAGAACCTCTGTGCACAAACACTGAGGCAAGGGTTACCCCAAAGAGCATTTGGCTGGGAAGCCAAGTTTCAAGAAAATACAAAATCACACATGCCCCCACAATGCAAAGCAGGGGGTAGTAGGCTGTTTCATTGTGTTACGCTTGAGAAGATCTCTTGGTCTTTTTGGAATTGGGGGGTATCCATTCACCTGCATCTGTCTAGAGAATTGGAGGTACTGACAGAGGTGAAGAGGGTTGTGAGATATTGGGGCAGGGGGGCATGTACATTTGTGGAGGAGCATGTAGCAATGGTAGTCTTTGCAAACAGGAGGGCTCTTACCTGGGGCCCATCAAAGCAGCACTGTGCTGTACATGCTTCTGATTGGTGAGGAGTTCAGCCATACCCTGCATATTTGATAGATGGCACCTGCTGAAAAGTAAGGGTGCCCTTGGTGTGGCTGGTGAGTGAGCTGTCAAGTTGTATCTGTTTGTCTTTCTATCTGTCTGTCTGTCTATCTATTTTGCTATCTATCTATCTGAAATTTGGTGACCAGGAAAGGCATGCTGAGCCAAGGCTCATTTCCAGGTGTGACCCGGGGAGGGATACAGAGGATATAAATACATAATGCAGACAGAGTTTGCAGTTACAGTAAAGTGCAATCAGAGAACACAACCATACAGGAGTAAGTGCGCATGTTTTAAGGTCTATGTATAGGTGATAAAGACCATAGTCTTGGCCTTTCCAGTCATAAGTCTGCTGAGAGCTTGTCACCAAAATGGTTCTCCCCATCTTTGACTACAGTACGTGGATGTGGTTTGTGGCACCACCCCCTCCACATCCCTGGCCAGACTGCACACCTTCTGCAACTCCTTCTGCTGCTTTGCTACTAACTCCCCCTCTGGCACTCATCATTGCACTCTTTACTGATCCTTATCCATTCTCCCTCTACCCTCACATTGCCAGATCTATTGTGTGTCCTTCATATCCAAATACAATACTTGTTTGGGTCCCTTCCCTCTAACCTTTCATCATTCCTCTCCCTCATCCCCCCGTCTCCTGCTCCCTCTGCTGCAGGGATCATCTCACCTTTGCCAGTCCACATCCCCCATTCCTCTACTGGACAATTGCCTTTTCTGATTGTCTTCCCTCACTTTGGAACCAATTACCTTCATACCTCTGCTTTACTGCCTCTCCTGGATCCCTCAGGCATCAGCTGAAACTCTTTCCCTCTGCTCTGGTTTTCCCTCTCCTTGACAGCTTCTCATGCAGTTGCCATCCTACCCCAGATTAGGTGTGACTGAAATGCTTAATTACTGCTTATTGCCTTGATTGCTTATTTTGCACATACTCATGTATTTATTGTATTCTCTGATTGCACTTTATTATCACTGCGAACTGTGTCTGTGCTACGTATTTTTATCCCGTCCACTTCTTCTGGGTCGCACCTGGAAATGAACCTCAGCTCAATGTACCTTTCCTGGTCACCAGTATTCAAATAAATACATTTTTTTTGCTGGTTCTTGTTTAGCCATGCTTGCACCACTGTGAAGTCAGTTTGGAGTTGATTCTCCACACAGTCTAATGTCAGTCCACTGCAATAGAGAGTTGCATCAACAGTGTACATTTGCAACTTGCATTGGACACATTGATTGGGTATGGAGATGGACATTCAGAAATGCAGAGGGAATAGCCTACCCGGAGCAACAGTCTACTTCAGGTGTTAAGGTTCAGAGAAAGCAGTGCCAAGAACTACCTTTTTGCAACTGCCCCTCCAGGTAATTCACAATCATGCTTCTGGCAGATGATTTGGGATTCCACAGTTATGTGAGGAATGAAACTTGCATGATATCAAAAGATGGCCTAATCCTAACCCTTTCAGTTTCCTGAGGAGTAGCTGGTGGTTAACCAGGATGAAAAGCTTTGATCTAGCCAATGTAGACTATTACAGTGATGTGGCCTTCTCCACGGCTTCTTGGATTTTGCTTGTTACCTTATGGAGTGCTATAGTAGTGGAATGTGTGGGACAGAAGCCTGACTGCATGGGGGTTAAGAGCTAGTTCTGGAACAGACAGTCTAAGTTTGGGGATGGACAACTCTCTTCAAAGGTTGGGCAGTTCAGTCAGAATGGAGATAAGTTGTTGATGACTGGTCTATTACTGCTTTTATGCAGGGGTGTGACCTTAGTGTTCTTTTAGATAACTGCTAGGCAGCCTGTGGAGACAGAAAGGTTAAATAGTGAGGTGATTGCATGAAGCCCTAGAACCAATCATAAACCCACATTCAACCCACATTCAAGAATGCATGGGACAGACTTAAGGCAGTTCTAGTGGGTGGGGGGCAGGAGGAAGTAGGCTGTTGGTTAACTAGGATCTGCAGCCTATCCATTAGGTAGGGAACCGGGCAGACTAGGTGGACCAAGTGGTCCTTATCTGCAGTCAAATTCTATGTTTCTATGTTTCTATCCTCTTTATTGATCATAGTTAGGGTTTCCGGTTTTAGGTGTTTATTAATCGTGAAAAAAGGTGTTTATTTTTCAGCTTTTCTCGCTCCCTTTTCAAGTAGCAAAATTCTGTGTATTCTGGTGTAAATAAAAAAATCATTAGACAATTTCAGTATTTATCTGTGTTTATTGTAATACCTTTTTTTTTAAAAGCACAGTGTGCATTGATGTTCATGTTCAATAAATATTAAAAGTAATTAGAATTGCACATAACCCCATTATTAGCACATACTGTAATAACTTTAAATGCTAACTAAATTTGTTATAATAAATCATGCAATGCATTTTCAGTGCTTGTTTTGACATTTTCCCTCTCTCTTTCCTGGCAGTAAATGCCCTGATCTCTGAAAAGGCCATCTCTACATTAACACTTGAGACAGGCAGTGCAAGACCCCAACCCTTTAATCTGTCAGCAAAAGTAAACATAACAGCAACTGCTGGATCACCGTGCATCTCAGGCGTTTCATCAATTGTTACGGAAATCTGTGTGTCATTGAGCATATCAAGAATGTGCTCCATGTCTGCATCGAAGACCTCAGGTAGATATTTATCTTACATTTGGCCAGATTTAGGCATAGTTCGTGCAGCAGGTGCCCGCTTTTGAAAAAGATCTCAAAGAGGACCGTCCATTTGATGTAGGCTAACACCTGACTGTATCATTGCTCTGGCAAACTCATGAGCGATGTCCCGCTCGTCCTCTCTTTTTCGCTTGAACCGAGTGATGGTTTCTGTAAGTGAAATTTGGCTTAAGCAGTGATCATCATTCTCCAAGGGCTGCTTCTGCTTAATGTGAGTTTTAGACAGCACATGATCAGCGAGCCGACTCACAGAGTTACCTGGCACCAGTGGCACCGTCACACTGCAGAACTTGCAAATTAGGGTTCACTTGCCATGGAGAAGCTCGACCATAAAATCTTTATGTTCAGCTGCATACTGCTCTGCCATTTTTGATCTTCTAGGCATTTTTAATTTGAATCTGGAGCACCCATAATGAAATTCAAAAAATGATTGCAAGCACCAGGGGCAAGTGAATGTGTAATGCTAACTGCACAACTACACAACTGAGCTAAATAAGTTTGATCAAGTCTTGACAATGTGCACTTCTATTAATCTAATCAGATCTAATTGATCTAATTGATCGAAGTATGAGAGGGTCAGTATCAGAGGTACTTGATGGCAGCTACATTAGAACATTTTCTATGATCTGTAGTGTTAACTGAGAGATGCTGTAATGGTAATTTAGAGATACATAATGGGCAGACGAACTATGCGAGGGGCAGTATTAGAGGTACTTGATTGCAGCTGCATTAGAAGGTTTTCTACGATGAGTAGTGGTAATTGAGAGATGCATAATGGTCTGACAAAGTATGCGAGGGGCAGTATCAGAAGTACTTGATTGCAGCTGCATTAGAAGGTTTTCTACGATGTGTAGTGATGTGTATAGATGCTGTAGTGAGAAGCTAGAATTACAATTAAGCATGCAGACGCAGGTACATAGAATTCATAAGACTGGGTTAACTAGTTTTATTAAATGAGTATATCTAACTCTATCTCTAACTGAGTGTTGTTATGTTAAGACGCGATTTAGACTTGGGAACGTATTTCGGTGCTTTTCGGTTTAAACCGAAATTAAGAAAAAGACGTTGGTGGGGTTTTATCGGTTAAAACCGAAAACTGGAAACCCTAATCATAGTGCAAAATAAGTGCTGTGTACTAATGCATCAACCTATGTGCAAACAGAAACTTAAAAATACATCTGCTGCCATAATTTAGAGTACAAACATGTGTTAAACAAAACACCCTGGGCCAGTAATTCAAATATGGGCAAAGTGGAGCGCAAAAATTTGTGCTTCTCCTTGCACTTGCTTGGGTGCCTGAAGATGTTATATTCAGTTGAATAGCACACCAGCACTATTCAACTGAATATAGAGCCATGTCAGACCAGTGCAAAGCCACTTAGCACTGCCCCAAAAGGGCTCCTGAAGTACGCTGCCAGAGAGGATAGCTTCAGAGCATTATTTGCAATATTCAATGGGACCCAGGCAAATGAGCTCATTGGGCATGTAAGGCGCTAAGGGGCCATTTGCATGCCCATTATAGGCTCATTTGCATGGGTAGCGAGGCAGTTTAGCGAGGTGCTGCCCCTCCAACTGCCCAGTCCCAAATGTGCATGTATCCCTGGTGCTAGTGGTCCCCCCTCAATTGATCGCTGGCCCATTCTGCAGTATGATAGTATCCCTGGTGCTAGTGTTCCCTCCAGTTGATCACCGGCTCATTCTGTAGAATAATATTATTCCTGGTGCTAGTGGTCCCCCCTACTGATGGCTGGCTCATTCTGTAGAATAACAGTTTCCCTGGTGCTACTGGTCCCCTCCCAGCTGATCCCTGGCCAGTTCTGTAAAATAATATTATCCCTGGTGCTAGTGGTCCAGTGCAGCTGATCACTAACCATTCTGTAGAATAATAGGGCACGTCACCCTGTCCTATAAATAAGAGGCACACTCCCTGCCTGTATATATATTGTGGCCTGCCGAAGAGGTGTGTATGTGTGTTTGTGGGGGGGGGGGTCTGTGCCAGTTGTCCTATGCTTTCGCAGTACAATGTATAATACTAAGATGAGAGGCCGGTATGCTCAGGCTGTGGAGGGAGGAGAACCACTGGACACCAGGGAAGCTTATTCTTTTACTACTGGGCTGGTGATCAGAGGGAAGGGGGTTACCACTAGGAACAGGGATTATATTATGTACACCAGAGCTGGTAATTGGGGGGGGGGCAACTAGCACCAGGGATACTGTTATTCTACTGAACAGCTGGCGATTGATGGGGGGATCCCTAGAACCAGGGATAAAATTATTTCACAGAACGGCCAGCAATCAGTGAGAGGGGTGCCAGGGACCACAGGGGCAGTTGTGCTCCCCCAGTGGCCAACCAGCTAGGTGGCTGCATTACCTCTGGCATCTGTTAGGATTGCCCAGAGTTAAGTCTGGGTTTTGTTTGGTGGTATCTGTGCTGCACAAAAGGACTACACTAAACCCTTTTGTGCAGCGCAGTGCCTCTGAATATGGGGTAGCATGCATTATTCATTTCCATGCCCCTCCCCTTACCCACATGCATACATTATGTTTTGTGTATGCGCTAACCCTCTTTGCCCATGCAACAGACCCCTTTAAATATGGGGTGCCAGTGCAAACCCCAGCTTGCACGGACAAAGACCCATTAGCACCTGTGCAAACTTTTGAATATCAGGCCCCCCATGTCCTACTTTCAGTTTATAAATTCAATGCATGCACTGTTAAAGGACACTTAAACAAAAAACTACACATATTAATTTTCAAAATCTGGCTTCATAACCTTGTAAAAGAAAGGCTGCTATTTACATGAAGGTGGAAACTTGAATTTATTTAATAAGGATAAATGCAGTTTCATAACAGTTAAATAATGTAAACTATAGCCTTTCCTGATTCTGATCTCCAGCATTCTGTTTCCCTAAAATGGCTGCCTGACATGCAGCATGATGATCTCAGTGGAGAGAGAACCCTAGCAGAAGGAACAGGTGCTGTAGCAGAAGCAGAGAGGCACTGTTCTCCCTTTACTGCCAGTTTGTTACATTTGAAAAATCATCACTTAACCTATGCATTATTCATACTAATACATAATATTAGTGAAGATTCTTTTAAGATTGCAAATCACAACATGCAGAAACAAACTCCGTATGTACACACCCTGTTACACAATATAGTCTCCTGGTGCCAGCCTCCTTGAACAATGGTTGAGCTTGAGACAGTTAGAGAGGTCCACAGCTTGGCAGTAGTAGCTGATAGTCATCTGTTACTTTAATCTGTTACTTGGGGCTGGCAGTATAGCCTAGAGATTAATGAGCTGTGAATGATCTTGGTACATCCAGCAGACCTCGGTACATCCAGCAGACCAACATTCACACCTGGCAGTATGCTATAAAGAAGCCTCATAGTCCATCAACCCTACACAGTGCTGAACACATAGTACTCTATACCATCACCTGCTGAGAGCATGACTCCCTTGAGGGATGACCTAGGATCATGCCAACATCCAGAGGCAATGGGGGACAGTCTACTTATGATATACAGTACCCAGATGTGTAACTTATGAATTGGCAGAGACTACAGTAAGTGAAAGTGAGCATGGAGGTGGCTACACTTGAGGTGGTGCTGAAAGAATTCACATCCCAGGTGGAGTTTATGTGAAAAGTGAAAAGCTTTATTTGGTGAGTAAACTGTGTTCAGAACACCAACATAAGCAAATCTCCAGCACATGGGCTTCTTTATAGCATACTGCCAGGTGTGGATGTTCACCACAACATATCCAAGACACACTGTCTTAGGGTAGCTGGTCCATTCCACTGGGGGTGTCAAACAGACAAGGCATACTGATGAGTCCTGGTAGGACGAAACACGTGTCTATGTCTTCTGTTAGCACCCTTTGCAAACTGTGTGAGAGGCCTTTCAACACCATGCAATTTTGCTTAAAGTTGGACCAGCATAACATTCTGTGGTGATTTGCATATGCAGCCCATGATGCTTTGCATTGTGTGGGCATGTGTGATTTTGTATTTTCTTGAGACTTGGCTTCCCAGCCAAATGCCCTTTGGGGTAACCCTTGCCTCAGTGTTTGCACACAGAGGTTCTTTGTCTTTTAAATGTTTTTTTATTTTAATGGGTTCACCACAACATGTCCAAGACACACTGTCTTAGGGTAGCTGGTCCATTCCACTGGGGTATCAAACAGACAAGGCATACTGATGAGTCCTGGTAGGACGAAACACATGTCTATGTCTTCTGTTAGTACCCTTTGCAAACTGTGTGAGAGGCCTTTCGGCACCATGCAATTTTGCTTAAAGTTGGACCAGCATAACATTCTGTGGTGATTTGCATATGCAGCCCATGATGCTTTGCATTGTGTGGGCATGTGTGATTTTGTATTCTCCAGCACTCTGACCACTAACACTCTTCCTCAGGGCATATCAAGCAGCTGAAGTTGAGCTGCTAGGAACTTCGCCTAATGCACAGAGGGATTGGTGGCATATACACAGAGTTAGCAGGTGTGGCGACACAGCTGGGGGCCATCAACACCAAGCTGGGTAACATGCTCATCAAGCTCAGAGCAGTAAACAAAGAGATAGGGTTTGTGCACACGGAGATTGGTACCATCAGTCAGGCTGGAGAAAGAGGCTTGGACAGGCTGCCAGGTGAACTTGCACAGAACCTTATAGCCTTCACACAAGCAATCATAACAAGTTGAGGCTTCCAGACAGATACCACAGTTTAGGGACCAACCACCTTGCCTGCAGGTCTCTCTCCTGACAAGGAGGAGGCTTTGTCTGTATAAGACATGCATTAGGGGAGCCACCTAAGGGTGCCCAGGACAATGGCATGGATCAAACCCCTGGCAAGTGGAAGAGAAAAATATGTGGAGGCGGATGACACAGTGTACACCTCCACAAACAACCACACATAACCTAGGCACTAATCAGTTGGCTAACCACATTTTCACAAACCCACTGGCAAGTACTCACTCCATACATTGATGGGTACTGTGTCAAAACTCTGTACGTGACACATGGCATACATGTGGAGACATAACATTTTATTATGGAAACACACTTCAGAGCTTTACCGTGCATCACCACACACATCCCCCACACCTCTAGAAGCATATGAAATAACTGTCTACCCCACCTTGCTGGCTGGATGTCCCTGCCCTATACCGTGTAGCCCTCCTATAGTTCCGTGATGGTTTACATGACACCTCCATATCCATGGATGCCACTGCAACACCGAGAACATTTGCATCCTCAGGTGAGGGGATCCTTTTGGACATAACTAGGTTTTGCAGCATATAACACATAGCAAAGATAAACAAGGCATTACCAGGGACCAAGTTGTAGGGTGTCTTCTGTTTTATTCAGATACCAGAAGCACATTTTTAGCATGCTAAACATGCTGCTTCTGGTCTGGCTTTGTGCAGCATGCTACATTGACTGTGCTGCACTCTTTGTTTTAGGTATGGCATCAGTGGATAGCTGCTGTCACCAGTGGAACACATGATAAGGCACCATAAGACACACTGCCTAGGGAACATATGTTCACATGTGGCAGGTCTTCTGCAGGTGTACTTACTAATCAACCATTCCTTTTCAGGATTTAGGGCATTCAGATGTGATCACAGTCATGACCACTTCAGTATGCAGGCATCATGGGTGTGTCATAGTGGGTGCATAAGAGAAAAGCACAAACACAAGAAAATAGGTGCAAAACACACAAATGTGTGTATTTATTTACAAAAAATGAAAATAAAAAAAACTTTAAAAAAAAAATCAAGCAAACACCACACAGTTAGGACATGGCATTTGTCACACCCTCTGTGTTTCCTCAATCTCTCCCAGGGTTGAACTGATCTGCCCTAGACTTGGAGACTGGATCTTATACACAGACTAGTCACGTGATTGGTGAGGCTCCACCTCCTAGTCTAGTACAAAAGTGTTTCTAGGCTAAAATAATAGAAATCAAACATAATATCCCAACTAATAACAATAATTATTCATAATAGAGGCATCCCAATAGAAAAAACAATAGTTCTAACATTTTTAGAAGCATTTTTCAATTGTAACTCCACCCACCTGCTGTGAGTGACAGGTCAACTTATATATAAACAGGAGCACAAAGGGGAGCTGGCCCCTAAGAAAAGACCTGCAGAGACACTCAGGTGAGCTACAATAGCTGAGGACTACAGCACATCATAATAACTAGTTTATTTCTCTGTCAGGATTCTATTAATTCTAAGTATTAGCACAGAGGTACAGTAGTCCCTGCTACAGTTTAAAACAGAAAAAGTTTAGTTTAGCTGAAAGCTTGGCTTTTTCTCTAATGCTGCAATACACAGAGATAAAATAAAACTAAACAAGCACATGTCAATGCCAAATGTTGTCTTGCTGGTTTTGACATTGGTAGTGCAGGAGTTAGAGACACATAATAGAAGTGGCAGTGAAGTATAGAACCGACATCAACCCCACCCCACCATGCAGAGAGTGAGAGGCATTGAGGTGTGCATTTGGGTCACTGGCCATAACGCTCATGCTATTTCACCTCACCCTACCCTGCAGAGTCTGACAAGTGTTGCATTGTGCCTTGGGGTCATCTGACCTTATGCTCACCCCATTTCATAAGGAAGTATGTTGAGATTGGTGCAGCATAGGAGAATGGGTTGAACTTTGGGGCTGAAGAGTCCAAGGCACACCTTGATGCCTGTCAGTGGCTGCAGGGTGGAGGTGGAGGACCAATGGAGTGATCAGTACAGCAGACAATCCAAAGACACACCCCTGATGCCTGTTAGTCTGTACAGGGTGAGATGTAATAGTGAGAAACCCTAATGCCCTGGGTGTGTGTTGGTATTTGATCACAAAATTTTAAAACATGGCCTTTTTGTGACTCCACCTCATGAAAGCATTTGGGACTTCTGTTCATGAACAGTGCCCCTGTAATTTTGTTAATCTGTCTCAAACGTTGATTTCTCACAGTGACCATGCCATTCTGCACCACATGAAAATGTTAGCTGCACCATTGATAAGGAGGTGTGAAGAGATGGCAATGTGGGAAATCTGGAGTGAAAATATGAAACATTCTCGAAGTTACGAACATGTGTGGAAGCTGCATATTGCATGCTCGTAACATAATCATTTAGTGGAATTATTTCACCAAATTTTTAACATAGCCATTTTGGGATCTCTGCTCATGAACAGTAGCACTATGATTATCTTAATCTACCCGAACGTTGTTTTCCCACAGCAACCATGTGATTGTGTGCCAGATGTGTGAAACTACATTTTGGGCACATTGTGACAAATGACAGCTGAAGTGTTCATAAGAAGGTGTGCAAAAATGACAATGTTGAAATTCTGGAGTGAAAATATTACAAATTCTCAAACTTACGACTGTGCATGGACACTGCACAACACACGCTTGTAACACAGTCATTTTATGGAATTTTCTTACCAAATTTTCAACATAGGCATTTTGGGACCTCTGCTCATGAACGGTGTCACTGTGATTTTCTTACTCTGTTCTAAACATTATTTTTCTACAGCGGCTGTACCACTGCATGCTGGATGTACGAAAACACAGTTCAGGTAGGATGTGGGAAATGAAAGCTGTACTGTTCATAAGGAGGTGTGAAAAAATGGCAATGGTGAAAATCTGGAGTACAAATATTAAAAATTATTGAAGTTATGAGTGTGCATGGAAACTGCACAATGCACGCTTGTAAAACAATCATTTTAAGGATGTTTGTCACTTAATTTTCAACATAGCCATTTTAAGACCTCTGCTCATGAACAGAGTTATTGTGATTTTCCTAATCTGTCCCAAACACTGATTTCCCACAGTGACCATGCTATTCTGCGCAGGAAGTGCGAAAACACATTTCGGCCAGGATGTGAAAAATGATAAGGGTGCGTGAACACTGCTCAACACACGCTCGTAGCACAGTCATTTAATGGACTTTCATCACCAAATTTTCTACATAGGCATTTTAGGACCTATGCTCATGAACAGTATGACTGTGATTTTCTTATTCTGTCCCAAACACTGATTTTTCACAGCAACCACGCTAATCTGCGCCAGAACTGTGAAAACACATTTCAGCCAGTATGTGAAAAATGACAGCTGTACTGTTCATAAGGAGGTGTGGAAAAATGCCAATTTTGAAAATCTGGAGTGAAAATATTATAGATTCACAAAGTTACGAGTGTGCATGGAAACTGCGCAACGCATGCTCATAAAACAGTCATTTAATGGACTTTCGGCACCAAATGTTCAACATAGGCATTTTAGGACATCTGCTCATGAACAGTGTCTCTGTGATTTTCTTACTGTGTCCTGAAAAGCTAATATTCTTCAGGTGGAAACTACCTCTGGCTGAAAGCTGAAATATTGAACTTAGAGCCTGCAAGAAAGACAGTCTTGCTCACAGCAGGGGGAGGTGTACCTTACTTTAAAATTTACAATTGTTCTTTGGTTTGTAGCATATTCATCAGAAAAGCTAATATTCTTTGGGTGGAGGCTACTTCTAACTGAAAGGTGAAATACTGAACTTAGAATTATCAGGAAAGACAGTCTTGCTCACAGCAGAGGGAGGTGTACCTTCCTTTACTTTTTTACAATTGTTGTTATTGTTGTCAGTGAAGGGGCTTGCAATACTGCTTTGCAGTTTGGGAGTTTAAACCAAGAGGGATTGAAATACTGTTTACTGTGTCTGTTCTTGTGCACAGCTGACTTGTTTTGGGGCTGATTGCTTTCAGAGCACAAATCACCAGGCTGTATTGGGGCTGGGGGGGTTAACCTGGGTTTGACTCAGCTGTTTGGATTTTTCTCTGTTTGTTTAATAGGGTATTTTCTCTGTTAGATTGTTGTGTAGGTCATCCTGCTGACAGGAGGGTCAACACTCATAATAGTGGCAGGTCAGAGTTTTTAGGTGATTGCTTCATGAGGGCACAGTTTAGGCCCAAATTCCATTCCCTCATCCCACCCACCCACCCCTGATATCATTTCCTTTATACCAGGGATTCTGACATCATTTTCTCAAGACAGCATGGTGCATACCACTGTTATATCCTTTCTAGCACACTGCACTGACAATATAGCATACACGTTATATAATATATATATTTATTTATATATAACAAACAATCACTGAAAAAAAAAACATACACAGGATAAACAGGAAGGTAGGCAGACATGTGGGGAGTAGTGCAATGTACTGGCTGTGGGGCAGCAGTCTTCCGGGAGTATTTCTGGAGGCTGAGATGCTGCCCTATTTGCAGACAACTCTCTGCCCTGAGGGAGAAGGTTGCCCATCTTCAGGCCACACTGGACAGTAGTAAGAGAACCTCCCCCACCCAGGGAGCACCAGAGCCACCACCATTACCTCAGAGGTTGTGAAGAAAGCACAGTAGTTGGACCACAGTGGGCTCAGGGAGGGTGAGGGTGGTGGCACAGAGGTACACCCAGTCAGTTGTACCACTCCACAATCCATACACCATTCTGATGGAGCATAGTTGACCTATGGATGCATCCACAGAGGAGACAAAGGAGGTTGCAGATAACTGTCACAAGGGAGCCCCACAGGAAGGAGGCAGAGGACACCACAGGGAAAGGAAGCAGCTCCTGGTGGGGAACTCAATTATTAGGGGGACAGAACTGGGGGGAGCAGGGAAAACTGAAGTAAGGTGCCTGCCTGGCGCCATGGCTTGGAGGGACAGGAAACGCATCCTCAGGATCACGAGAACAGCTGCACGGGACACTGAGCTGGATGTTGTTGTTCATCTAGGGACAAATAATGACTCAATATGAGATTAGAGCAGTGCAGGAGGAGTTTGTGGAGATGGGGAGGGGCCTAAGGCAAGTAGCACACACGGTATCCTTCTCAGAGGTGCTGCCTGTCTATGGCAAGGGTGAGGCAAGGGTACTTCACGCCATTCAATTCAATGGATGGTTGAAAAAACGGTGCAAAGCACAGGGGTTTGGCTTCACTGGTTACTGGGGTTCCACCTGGAGTGATACCAGCCTATACTGGAAGGATGGTCTGCATCTGTCCAGGAAAGGAACAAGTCTTCTGGGCAATCGGTTTAAATGCTTCACTGGCAAGCTTTTAAACTAGTCGGAGGGGGAGGCACTGATAAGCAGCATGGAATTCCCAGCCTCTCCTTACAAAACAGGGTACTAAATGAGGTAAAGACCAAGGTAGAAAGGTCAGTAGGGAGCAGGACAGGGTGAATGGAGAAAGCAAAGTCGATAAGGACAGGGATGGTGCTACAAGAGAAAAAAACATAAAAAAAATGGCGAGCAATGAGTACTAATGCCCGTAGTCTGGGTAACAAGCTTCCTGAATTAGTGGCCTTGATGGAGGAGGAGGAACATCTGGATATCATGGCAGTCACAGAAACATGGTACACACAGAACCATGACTGGGATGTAAACATAACAGGATATACTATCTACAGAAGGGACAGGGAGGGTAAAGGAAGAGGAGGAGGAGTAGCTGTCTGCATAAGGGAAGGAATCAAAGCAACAGAATAAAAGGGTAACCAGGGAGGATAGGAAGCACTCTGGGTCAATTTAGAGACAGGCAATGGCACCACAATCTGCACAGGGGTTGTATACAGACTCCCATCTCAGGGGGAGGACATGTTCAAGGAAATGATAGAAAGTATCCTTAGAATGGCAGAAAAAGGGGAGATATTTTTGATGGGGGATCTGAATATGCCAGATGTTAACTGGAGTGTATTTGCAGCAGCCACTTCTAAGAGTGGGATCATTCTAGATGCCCTACAGAGGGCATGCCTTAGACAACTAGTATTGGAACCCACTCGAGAGGCAGCAATCTTAGACCTGGTACTCTCAAATAGAGATGGTGAGAGGATCACAGATCTAGAAGTGGGTAGCCATCAAGGAACTAGTGACCATTGAACAGTATGGTTCACAATAAATACAGCAGTAGAGTCAAGCCATACAAAGGCAAAGGTACTGGACTTCAGGAGGGCTGACGTTGCCAAAATGGGTGAGTGCCTAAGGAATGCACTAGCAAATGGGCGGGAAGGAGGGGTGGAAGAACATTGGGGAATAATCAAAACTGTCATCACAGAGGCAACAAGCCTTTGTGTGAAGCAAATAAACAAAACAAAACAATGTAAGAAACCACTATTGTTCTCAAAGGAGGTGGCAGGGAAGGTTAGGGAGAAAAATAAAGCATTCAGGAAGTACAGGGAATCACAGAAGGAGCAGGACAGAGAATTGTATCAATTAAAGCAAAAGGAAGCAGGGAAGGCAGTCAGAACAGCAAAGGTCAAACCCAAGGAAAAGATAGCCAACTCAGATAAGAATGGGGATAAAACCTTTTATAGGTACATCAGGGAGCGAAGGAAGACCAAGGAGGGATAGTGAGGCTTAATAATGGGGGACAGAGGGTGACTGTGAAAAGGCAGAGATACTAAACAAATATTTTGTTCAGTATTCACAAATGAAGAGAGGGAGGTACCTAAACCAAACAATAGAAACACTCTAGATATGGGGGTTGATACCAGCCCATTCACGGAAGACAGAAGTCTAAAAGAACTAAGGGTAGAACTAGTGACACCACTGACTACCCTCTTTAACAAATCACGGGAGGATGGGGTGGTACCTGAGGACTGGAGGAGGGCAGATGTTATTCCACGTCACAAAAGTGGGAGCAGGACAAAAGCAGGAAACTACAGACCTGTTAGTTTAACCTCAGAGACTGGGAAAATGATGGAATCACTGCTGAAGGAAAGAACTGTTGAGTACCTAGAGGCCAGAGGGGCACAGGACCCAAGGCAGCATGGATTCACAGCAGGAAGGTCATGTCAGACGAATCTAATAGATTTCTTTGACTGGGTGACCAAAGTAGTAGATCAGGGAGGGGCTGTGGACATGGCCTACCTAGACTTTAGCAAGGCATTTGACACAGTCCCACACGAAAGATTAACATACAAGTTGGCCAGCCTGGGAGTGGGTCCCAAGATGGTAGCCTGCGTAAAGAACTGGCTGGACAACAGGACACAGAGTGTAATAGTTAACGGAGTCCACTCTGAAGAAAGGGGGGTTACTAGTGGGGTACCGCAGGGTTCAGTACTAGGTCCGGTTCTCTTTAATGTCTTTATAAGCGATATTGCAGAGGGATTGGAAGGAAAAGTATGTCTCATTGCAGACGACACAAAGATCTGCAACAGAGTTGATACAGAAGGTGGGGTGGAAAGGATGAGAAGGGACTTGGCAAGGCTGGAGGAATGGTCAAATGTATGGCAGCTTAGATTCAATGCTAAGAAGTGCAAACTAATGCACCTGGGAAACAAAAACCTAGGGGAAGAGTGCACAATGGGGGGTGAGATATTAACAACAACAAAAATGGAAAGGGACCTGGGGGTAGTCATATCAGATGACCTAAAGGTGGGCAAGCAATGTGAGAGAGCAGTAAGGAGGGCTGGGGGGTTACTGGGATGCGTAGGGAGAGGCATCACCAGTAGAAAACAGGAAGTTGTCATCCCTCTGTACAGACAGCTGGTGAGACCCCATCTGGAGCACTGCGTGCAGTTCTGGAGACCCAATCTCTGCAAAGAAATTGACAGGATGGAGGCAGTCCAGAGGAAGACAACTAAAATGATGCGGGGTCTGCAAGAGAAGCCATACGAGGAGAGACTTAAGGAGCTTAATATGTATAGCCTCAAGGAAAGGAGGGAGAGGGGAGACATGATAGAAACTTTCAAGTACCTCAAGGGAATCAACAAAGTCCAAGAGGGTAACATTTTTCAGAAAAAGGTGTACAAGAAAAAGGGGGCACAACTTGAAGATTGAGGGGGGACGGCTCAGAGGTAATGTGAGGAAGTATATCTTCACGGACAGGGTTGTGGATGCATGGAGCTGCCTTCCTGAGGAGGTTGTGGAGTCAAAAAGAGTGGTGGATTTCAATAATACATGGGACAGTCATAAGGCAATTCTAGTGGGTGGGGGGTAGGAAGAAGTAGGCTGTTGGTTAACTAGGATCTGCAGCTTATCCATTGGGTAGGAAAATGAGCAGACTGGGTGGGCCAAGCGGTCCTTAACTGCGGTCAAATTCTATGTTTCTATGAACATGGATTTCCAACGGTGACCACGCTATTCTGTGCAGGAAGTGTGAAAACACATTTTGGCCAGGATGTGAAAAGTGACAGCTGTACTGTTCATAAGGAGGTGTGGAAAAATGCTAATGTTGAAAATCTAGAGTGAAAATATTACAGATTCATGAAGTTACGAGCGTGCGTGGGAGCTGCGCAATGCACACTCATAAAACAATCATTTTTTTATTTTTTGTTTTCACCAAATTTGCAACATAGGCCTTTTGAGAGCCCACCTCATGAACAGTGGCACTGTTGTTTCGTTAATCGGTCCTGAAAGGTGATTCCACACAGTGACTGCAAAATCACCTTTCGGGACTGAATAATGCAATGACAGTAACTGAATTCATGAGGAGGGGTCCCAAGAACCCCATGTTGAAAATTCGGTGCCAAAATTCCCCAAAATGCCCAAGGTATGCACCAAAGTTTAAAAAACCCTATTTATGCCATTATACAGCTTATCAGCATTTCTTCAGTTTGCGGTTGGCTTTGAAGAGTGCAGACATGTTCCCGGTCCACAGAAGATCGTTGCGCCAGTCTCCTGAGGTAGGTATGGGGCTGGGGTGTGGGGAGGTGGGGCATGCAGTGGGTGGGCACAGGTTGGGGAAGGGGTCTGCAGACTGCGAGGGACCATTTTCTACTTTACAGGTGAAGAAAAAAAACAGAGCAGGAAGGTTTTATTTTACAGGTACATTTGGCATGCTGGGGTGGGCTCCCAGCATGTCACCTGCATGTTTTTTTGGGGAACCTGGAGCCAACAGGAATTGGGAACCCTGTCAGCAAATAAAAGAGTGTTTGGGGGATGATGCTGACGGGTATTGGGCTCCCCTGTCAGCAACGGCAAATGAACTGGGAGGGTGGTGACACCTGGAGTGTTTTGGGGGAGACTGTAATTGATGGGGACTGGGCACCCTGTCGGCAAATAAAGAGCATTTGGGGGGATGATGCTGACAGGGATTGGGCTCCCCTGTCAGCAGATGAATTGGAGAGGGGGTATTGTAGCCAACAGGGATTGGGCACCCCGTCGGCAAATAAAGAGTGTTGGGGGGGTGATATCAACAGGGGGATTGGACACCCCCCAAGTCGGCTTTTCTGGGGACTGTGTGAGGCGGACGGCACAGCCGGTGCCATAACACACAGAAACTTACACCAGGAAAGGCACGCCCTGCAATGAGGTGGCACTCCCTCATTGCAGTGGCTAAAAACCTTTCAAGGTGGTGGACGCACTTTTGTACTGCTGTCATAGACAGCATGCAATCTACTTCATGCCACAGAGCACAGACCCAAAAAGCAGTGGTGCCACAGGCCACAACTGGACTGCGCCTCCAAAACCTGCTATTCTGAAGTTACTGCAATATGTTGCTTGCGCAGACGCAAGACAACATAAAATAAAAGCAAGCAGAAAGGTCATGGAGAAGTTTCCTTATGTAAAACAGCATTTTCTTATCATGAGAAACTCTCCGTGGCACTGCTCTTAAAGGAAGTTGTTTACTTTAATCTGCTCTGTAGCCCTGTTAGTGTTTTTGGTGCCAAGAAAACACTAGCAGGAGAAACAGAGACAGACTGCAACATATGAAAAGCTCCTGCTAATTTTCATATTAAGTTTCAGTGTTTGGAACAGGACTGTTATTATTTTGGACCCCTTTTCTAGCTTTTTCAGTTTTTTTTTAGTCTGATTCCAGTAGCGAGTGACCGTCTCAACACACAGATCTTAGGATAGAGCTTACACTCGCAATGCAGTGCTACAAACTGCAGGCTTGTAGTACCAGGGAATGGCTTCGTTTTCTTCTATTTTTTCTATGTTTTGCAGGATTCCATACATAAAAGGCACAAAACCTCAAACTAATATGGAGAGAGGGGAGCAAGAAAAATAGAGACAGCACCATCTCTCATTACAGGGGTTGTTGTACAAAGGTTTGCATCAGAAGAGCTCTATTTCTAGCTTTATTATGGTAGTCCTGAGATCGGGAGCTAGCTTAACAATTTATCTACTTTTGGACACTGTTTTACAGCCTTCCCTCAGATATATGATACAACTAAACAAGGGAATATCTGAAGAAGCTGTTTTTAACTAGAAAAGCCACATTTCTTTTCATTACGGCATCTACATGGCGCTGCGATCCTGTGCACATTCGTGCAGGAAATGCAACAGCGGCAATGCATACAAAAGACTAATGCGATCCTGGACACGTTCTTACAGGAAGCACATTAGCCCTATACAGGGCGAAGAGTAAGACCACGCATCCCGCGCATCGCTCGCGGCAGGAAGCACACATTAGTGCAAACAAAGCAAACACAGAGGTTTAAAGCTGAGCTGAGTCTGCAGCTCTGCCAAAAATACATTTATCTGTTCTTTTACAACGGCTGGCATGACAGCCAGGCAAAGACAGGCAAATTACGCAATGGCCTGCTGTGCTTTCCCAAGGCGGGGAGGAGAGAAAGAGAGAGACAGAAAAGGAAAAAAAGGAGAGAAGCAAGGCAACGTAGGTGGCCAGCCTACAAGATAGTAGAGGATAGGATAGAAAAAGGGCTGCTGTTGCACAACAGACTTTTATTTATTTATTTATTTGTACATCAGTTTACAACTTTTGAGCCAGAGGCTCATTTTCAAAGGTACCTCATCACATTGAGGATAAATACATTATAACTTTTGTTACATCATTGAGGTTACAGGTTTGGCAATCACATGCTGTTACAATCATTTGAATAGGGAGAAACAGTTCTCTTACAATGACATATACTTACACGTGGTAACGTGCAGAAACAGCAAGGTGGAAATAGTTCAGTGGGCTAAGGGGCATGGTTAGTGTGTGGTGGGGTGAGCAGCCACTCAGAGAGCTTTGTCAGTGCATAGTGAGCAATGCCACCTTAGAGACAAGTGCAGCTACGTGTATTAAATAGCTGGAAAAGCAGGAAAAGAAGATGACAGTGCAGGGTCTCTCTCTTGGACATGTCTCCCAGGCTGGGGGGGGGCAGCACTACCACAGGGTGGTCCCCAGGTACTTGACATACACCCGTAGGATGTTGCCAGTGTCATCACATACCACCTGCATGTTCATGCTGTGAAAGCCTCTTTATGCTCTACAGGTGTCACAATAGCCATATATGTGCACGGAATATTGTCATAACAACATTGTTTTTTCCAAATGCAGCATATAACTTGGCTGTGATATCAAGAGTTATAGAGAAAATTCATGTCATAAAAGAAGAATGCACTTGCCCAAGTTACGCAAGACATGATGGGCAATAAATGTGCCGTCCTTCAAGAAAGGAGGGCGAAGAATTGTTGATGCATCATGTTAATGAGCCAAAGCATACACTGTTGTCCCTAGCTGGCTCTTACTTGAATTTGTAAAAATATGTTGCTAAAGATATAGACTTCCATAGCACACACACTAAGAAATGTATATTAATAGAATGATTTTAAAGTGCTATTAAATTATTTGAACTCTCAAACTTCACTCTAAGAGCCTTTTTCTGTAACCCCTCTGCTACAGTATGTTACTCAAAGTAGCCCTGTATATTTCTACATTATCTGATTAGTGAGGTTGATGGCTTGCCCTTAAATTTTCTGGCTTTGACTTTTAATGATACATTAAAATTTGTCGGGGGCGGGGGGTTGGGTGAGGTGGGAGATTGTTGATTCCCTCAGTTTTTGATTTAGATTGATAGAACTGTTATTTAATAGTACATAATATTAAATATATATGGACACATGTTGATACATGAACATATTAGAATAACAGCATCTCAGTTACAAGGGGGTCTGTGTTAGGTTTAGGTGTTGAACATGCAGAAACACTAGTCACTTGCTATAGAGCTGCAGATAGATCATGTTTAAGCAGTAAAAGTTTGAATAATCTTGAATAATATTAGCTTATTGTACACTGGTTTTAAATGAGAACTGCACTGAACCTGTTAGCCATTTTTCCCCATAGAAACTGTTTTGTAAGTACTGATTAAAACTGTATTATTAATCCATCTATACATGCATTTTAGTAACCTCAGTAGGAGTTTCTACTTTGCAATCTGGTGGTTAAGTACCATTCTAGAACTGTGTGCTGTAGTTTATGTCCCTTTCAACCACAGTGTTCTATAGTAGAACATGAATTCATTGTGCCAACAACAGATAAGTAAAATAGGGACATAAACTACATCATACAGTTCTAAAATGGTTCTTATGAGCAGCAAGTAAGTCAGAAACACCCACTAGGATAACTAAAATGCCTGAATAGATATAGCAATAACAGAATTTGAACCAATATGTAAACAACAGGTTTCAATGGGAAAAATGACTTATAGGTTCAGTGCAGTTCTCCTTTAAGACATACACATCTACTCAACAAATACTTTGCATTAGTTTTCACAGCCGAGAAGGAAGGCAGTGGACCTACATTAACTAAAAGTGGGAGGGTGGGCAAGGAGGTAGACACAAGTCCCTTCACGGAGGCAAGGGTGTTGGAGGAGCTGGGAAAAATTAAAACCAAGGCCATGGGACCAGATCAGACACATCCAAGGGCACTAAGGGAGTTAAGGAAGGAGTTAGTGGGACCTCTCACCAAACCATTTAATCTATTCCTTGAATTGGGAAGGGTCCCAGGCAACTAGAAGCAGGCGGAGGTGGTACCACCATACAAGGGAGGGAGAAAGGATGAGCCTAGCAACTACTGCCCAGTCCGTCTCACCTCTGTGGTGGGTAAGCTAATGGAAGCTCTCATAAAGGAGAGAGACTGGTAAGCCACCTAGAGGAAGAAGGGTTAATGGATGACAACCAACATGGATTAACGGGTGGTAGGTCATGTCAGACCAACCTGATTGAATTCTTCGAGTGTGCAACAGAAATGTATGACCGGGGGAGTGCTGGACATGGCCTACCTGGATTTCAGGAAGGCATTTGACTCCATCACCCATAGAAGGTTGGTAAGCAAGTTAGATAGCTTAGGGGTGGGGACCAAACTCACAAGGTGGGTGGAGGATTGGTTGGAAGGGAGGACGCAGAGAGTGGTGGTCAATAGGAAGCACTCCAGAGAGTTAGGAGTGATGAGCAGGGTACCACAGGGATCGGTGTTGGGTCCCATATTATTCAATGTGTATGTGGGGGACCTGGCTAAAGTCTAAATGGAAAGGTGTGTCTGTTCACAGACGACACAAAAATGTACAACAGAGTGGACACTCATTGGGAGGTGGGGTGGGGTGGAGAAAATGAGGCAGGATCTAGCCAGGCTGGAGGAGTGGTCGGAAAGAAGGCAATACTGGACCTTGTGCTCACAAACAGGGACAGTGTGATGGGGGTAACAGTGGGGGAGCACCTGGGAAACAGTGACCACCAGTCATTGTGGTTTGAAATCACAGAAAGAGCAGAACCAAACCACACAAAAACACGTATCCTGGATTTTAGGGGGGCAGACTTTGGGAAAATGGGGAGATACTTGAAAGAGGCATTAAGGGGAATGGGACAGGAATCAGGGGTTGAGGAACAGTGGGCAGTATTTAAAATGGGGATCACAAGGACAACAGAATTAAGCATTAAGCAGGTTAGCAAGAGGAAAAGGAAGAGGAGACCATTATGGTTTTCCAAAGAGGTAGCAAAGAAAGTGAAAGCCAAAAAGATTGCATTCAGGCAATACAAAATGACACAGGCAGAAGGGGATAGGGAGAAGTACCAGGAGAAGCAAAGGTAGGCAGGGAGGTCAGTAAGGGAAGCCAAAGCTCAGACAGAAGAGCACATTGCAAAATCAGTGGGTAAAGGGACAAAACCTTTACAGGTACATAAGTGCAAAAAAGAAAGACAAAGGGAGGATAGTGAGACTGAAGAGGGAGGATGGGGGCGTGGAGGATGACAACAGTAAAGCTGACATATTGAACAGGTATTTCTGCTCAGTCTTTACTGAGGAAGAGGAGGGTAATGGGTCTGAAAGGGAGTAGAAGGGGTGAGAATGGTGCAGAAATGGACACAAGTCCCTTTACGAGAAAGGGTCCTGAAGGAACTGGAAGTAATAAGAGTTGATAAAGCAATGGGGCCAGATGGGTGCACCCAGGGTCCTTAAAGAACTAAGAGAGGTGGTGGCTGAACCTCTGGCTATCCTGTTTAGCTGATCACTGGAAACAGGGGAGGTACCCAAAGACTGGAGGACAGCAGATGTAGTCCCCTTATACAAAAGTGGGAACAAAGAGGAAGCAGGGAACTACAGACCAGTCAGCCTCACCTCGGTAGTGGGGAAGATCATGGAAGCACTACTGAAGGAGAGATTGGTGGAACATCTGGTTGTCAATGGACTACAGTACCCAAGGCAGCATGGTTTCACCAGGGGGAGGTCATGTTAGACCAACTTCATTGAATTTTTTGACTGGGTGACTAGGGAGGTGGATCAGGGGAGGGCAGTGGACATGGCCTATCTGGACTTCAGCAAGGCCTTTGACACTGTGCCACATAGAAGACTATTACACAAACTGGGAATATGGGTGTGGGCAGGACAGTAGTGTGGGTGGGTAGGTAACTGGCTGGGTGGCAGGACACAGAGGGTGGTGGTAAATGGCTGTCACTCCACAGAGGGAAGAGTGACCAGTGGGTACCACAGGGATCAGTACTGGGACCGGTCCTATTCAACATCTTCATCAGTGACATTGGCGCAGGACCTAGAAGGCAAAATTTCACTGTTCGCTGATGACACAAAGCTCTGTAACAGAGTAGACACACCAGAGGGTGTAGACAGAATGAGAAGCGACCTGCAGAAACTTGAAGAATGGTCGGGGTTTGGCAGTTGAAATTCAATGCAAAGAAGTGCAAGATAATGCATATGGAGCACAAAAACCCTGGCACAATATGTCAGTTGGGGGGTGAGGATATAGCATGCACCAAGCAGGAAAGGGATCTTGGGGTTATCATCTCTGATGACCTCAAGGTAGGGAAACAGTGTGACAAGGCAGCAGGTAAAGCAAATAGGATGCTGGGATGTATAGGCGGTGGCATCACCAGCAGGAAAAGGGAGGTCATAATTCCGCTATACAAGACACTAGTGAGGCCCCACCTGGAGTACAGTGTACAGTTCTGGAGACCATACCTATGTAAGGACATAGACAGGGTAGAGAAGGTTCAGAGGAGGGCAACAAAGATGATGCATGGATTGCATCACAAGTCCTATGAAGACAGATTGAAGGAACTGAACATGTACTCCCTGGAGGAGAGGAGGGAGAGAGGGGATATGATAGAGACATACAAGTATCTTACAGGGAGGAACAGGGTGCAGGAAAACACTATTTTTAAGCAAAAAAGATGTTCCAGGACTAGAAGGCATGGGATGAAGTTGGAGGGAGGACGATTCAGAGGAAACATGAGAAAGAATTTCTTCACAGAACAGGTGGTGGACAAGTGGAACACCCTGCCAGAGAAGTGGTGGGGCTGAAACAATCGCAGGATTTAAGAATGCAGGATAGACATAAAGGAATTCTGGAGGTCAGGGGTAAGGGGCAACAGACTTCTAGGAAAACAAACTGAACTTACAAGCTCAAATGGGCAGACTGGGTGGGCCATAGGCCCTTATCTGCCGACACTGTCTATGTATCTGTGTATCTGTGTAAAAGTGGCAACTGCAATTCAACGTGAAAAAGTGCAAAATAATGCACGTAGGACAGAATAATCCTAGGGCTAATTACTGCCGGGGGGGGGAGACACTGCAGGCCACGGCGCAGGAAAAGGACCTGGGGATTTGGATCACTGACAGTCTCAAGGTTATGTACTAGTGCAAACAAGCAGCTGATAAAGCAACAAGAATGCTGGCATGCATTGGGAGAGGCTTTACAAGTAGGAAGAGGGAGGTGATCATGCCACTATACAAAACACTGGTCAGACCACAGCTGGAATATAGGGTTCAGTTCCAGAGGCCCCACTTGCAGGGGGACAGGGACAGGCTGGAAAGAGTCAGAGCAGGGCGACCAGAATGGTCCAGGGGATGCAAGGAAGGCATTATAAGGAGAGGCTTGAGGAGCTAAGTCTGTATTCGCTGGAAATGAGAAGGGAAAGGGGAGACACGGTGGAGACCTTCAAATACATGAAGGGAATAAATAAGGTAAAAGGGGATAGCATCTTAAAACTGAGCGAAAACAAAACCACCAGAGGTTATTCACTCAAGCTGGAAGGGGGCAGATTTCTGGGGGACACACGGGGGTGTTACTTCTCACAAAGGGTTGTAGGTCCATAGAACAGGTTGCTGGAATGGGTTGTGGAAGTAGATATGGTGGAAAAATTCAAGAAAGCATGGGATATCTACATGGGACTTTGCCGGGGAGGTGAGGGAGGGCAGAGGGATGTGAGATAAAAAAAAAAAGGGGGGGGGTATCTCTTTCGGACAGACTGGATGGTCCAAATGGTCTTTTTCTGCTGACAGGTTTCAATGATTCTGTGATATCTGAATAGTACTTACATTGTATAAATATGGGAAACCGCTGGTTCATGCTGAATTTACACTACAACATGTTGTCTTTAAAACCACATTTTTGCATAACACAAAGATATTTTCTTATTTAGAAGACTTTTAACATTATAACATAGAATCTGATGGCAGATAAGGACCGCTTGGCCCATCTAGTCTGCCCATTTCCCTACCTAACGGGTAAGCTGTAAATCCTAGTTAACCAACAGCCTACTTCCTCCTACCCCCCACTAGAATTGCCCTTATGTCTGTCCCATGCATTCTTGAATTCCCCCACTGTTTTTGACTCTACGACCTCCTCAGGAAGGCTGTTCCATGCATCTACAACCCTCTCTGTGAAGAAATCCTTCCTCACATTACCTCTGAGCCGTCCCCCCTCTATCTTCAAATTGTGCCCCCTTGTTCTTGCACATCTCTTTTTCTGAAAGATGCTACCTTCTTGCACTTTGTTGATTCCCTTGAGGTATTTGAAAGTTTCTATCATGTCCCCCTCTCCCTCCTTTCCTCAAGGCTATACATCTTAAGCTCCTTTAGTCTTTCTTTATACATCTTCTGGTGCAGACCCTGCACCATTTTGGTTGCCCTCCTCTGGACAGCCTCCATCCTGTCTATGACTTTGCGGAGATGGGGTCTCCAGAACTGTATACAGTACTCCAGATGTGGTCTCACCAACTGTCTGTACAGGGGGCCAACAACTTCCTGTTTTCTACTAGTGATGCCTCCCCTATGCATCCCAGTATCCCCCAGCCCTCCTTACTGCCTTGTCACATTGCTGGCCCACCTTTAGGTCGTCTGATATGACTACCCCCAGGTTCCTTTCCATTTTTTGTTGTTGTCAGTATCTCACCCCCCATTGTGTACTCTTCCCCTGGGTTTTTGTTTCCCAGGTGCATTACTTTGCACTTCTTTGTGTTAACTCTACGCTGCCATACATTTGACCATTTCTCCAACCTTGCCAAGTCCCTTTTCATCCTTTCCACCCCACCTTGCGTATCAACCCTGTTGCAGATCTTTGTGTCATCTGCAAAGAGACATACTTTCCCTTCCAGTCTCTCTGCAATGTCACTTATGAAGACATTAAATAGGACCGGCCCCAGTATTGAACCCTGCGGTACCCCACTAGTAACCTATATATTTCTTCAGCTTATTTCATCTGTATGTTTTATGGCTGTTCTTAGGGAAGAAGCTTATCTATTCTGTGACATGTGGCCTTGACATAACTTTCTTGTGATGGAACTCTGTTGTATTTATATGGTTATGTGTTGATTTTTAAAAAGCAGTGTAAGTCAATGGGATTTTTAACAATCTTTTATCTTTTTTTTTTTGTATGATCTGGACTTTAAGAAAGTGTATTCTTCCAAACCAGCTGTTATTTTTCTGATGAAGGAATCTATGTAATCCGAAAGCTCAAGCACCTATTTTCTTTTGTAACATCTATGTTGGTCCAATAAAAGGTATCAAATCATTTCTTTTTTTCTGGATCTTCTGGCTCTTGAACAAATGTATTAGTTGGGCACAACCTTAACATTACCATTAAGGAATTTGATTTAATCTGAGTCAGGCTGTCTCGTATATTACAGGGTGATAAAATCATTAAATTCTTCACTCAATGATTTGTAATAGAAATGTATTGAAAGTGGTAAAAAAAAAATACAGTTTTCCTTAACGGAGAAGTGCATCAAACCTAAAAGCCTATGCTTTGTGCAAAAGCTATTTTTTTTCCCTCAATTTCTGCACCTCCTGGGTGGCCCATGTTCTCGCCGATCCCTCAGCCCCGTCCACCCACTTACAGCACACCCTCCTGTTTTCCTCCATGGGTTGCCCCCCATGGTGGGGCAGTGGGGATCCCTCAACCTGCCGACATGGATCTGGTTCTGGAGGTGGCTGCCAGTACAGGGGTGGCGCCTGCGGGGGTCAATGGTCATCCAAACACCCAGGCTTTTCTCCTCCGTTTTTTTCTCCCAGTCCCCAACCCGGACATGGAGCAATGTGGTGTTGGTAATGGCCAAGCATTGCACGCTTCTGCCCACAGCATGCCGGCCAACTGCTCCACCCCTTCCCTCATGTGCGGGACCCAGGTGCTCCGACAGCCAGCCACTGCTAGGTGTCAGAGGTGCACCAGCTTCTGTGTCCCTCCCTCCCAGGGAAAGGAGAGCTGCCCTCTGGTGCTCAATCCTCTTCCACTCTGATGACCCGCTTGCACCATGGACATGGGTCACCAGTGTGGCAGGAGGTAAGGCATGGTGCCTCAGCCCTCCACGCCACTGGGCCGGCTGTAAAAGCTATTTTAAAATACCTGCCCACATTCAGGTACTGTTCCATCTTTATGAGCTTTTTATTAAACACAGTGGATTTTTCTGATTTATAGTACACACTACTGGTAAGGACCATTTTAGAATGCTTTGATGTAGTTTATGTCCTTGCTCAGCTGCTAAAGGGACATAAACTACATCATACAGCTCTAAAATGACTACAAACAGTGAATGGATCAGAAACACACATTCTGTCTGCTAAAAGACCAGTAAAGATGGTATAATAGCAGAATGTGAACTTGCATTTGAGAAAAAAAACTACTACTGAACAGGAAAATATTGCTTACATGTTCAGTGCAGATCTCCTTTAAGTGTTACAGAGTTTAACCACAGTGTATTCTGTAGTTCATGTTCAGTTTTAACTCCCTGCATATTTTTAAAATCTGATTTTATTTACTATGTTTCACATCTTTAAAAATCTGAATGATAAGAATGAGAACATTGTTTTCCATTTATTGCCTTATCTTTATATGAATGAAGGACAAATATAAGAAGAGTTTTAAATATTTAAAAGGCAAACCTGTGGTTTGATGAGCAGGAGCAACCAGCCACACCCCCTTCCTGGGCTATATAAATCAGCTTCCTTCAGCCTTATTCAGAAGCTCCTTTTCTTTGCTGTAGTCAAAGGCTTTGCTTCCCTTCCTCCTTCCCTTGCTGTTTGTTGTTTTTAGCCTTTCTGTTTGGTTTTTGCCTTCGGCTTCTGTTCGGTCTGTGCCTTCTGTAACTCTCTGGTTAGTTTGTTTTGCCTTCTCTGACTGTCCCTTGTGTTTCCTGCCTTTTCGAGGGCAGTCATTCCTGCTGCTCTCATAATCTAATTTTACTCCAGTGCTTATCTGCAGTGTTTACTGTGTGCTGACTTGATTCTATGTCCTGCCTGTTGTCATGCTCCTATATTTTGTTTCTGTTTTCTCAGCCTGTCTTATCTGCATTCATATCCAGCACCAGCAACCTTTTCACTGCAGTCCCTCTGCCTGCCTTGCATTCTACTCAACAGTTGCTACTACTTAACACAGCCAGACAGTTGAAACTGTCTTCCCAGGCATTCCTTTCTCAACCTCTCAACCATGGCTTAGTCTGTTTTAGTATTTTCACTGTAATCATGGTTGTACTACAGCTTCCTGCAACCGTTGCTTATGGTGGTGGTCCATATCAGGCCAGTCTCCTGTGGTGCCTCCCAGCAGTCCCACCAGGGGGTGAGAAGGTTCAGTACTCAGGGTGAGTTCCGCCATGCAGACTCCCAGTCAGTGGCACCTCACGGTGTAGTATTTAAGACTTCATCTGCCACAGGGTTTGGTGCTATGCCCACATCTGTTCCTCTAACTGTGCAGACCACACCAGCAGAACCTTCCAAAGTCATTTTCCCTGCATCTGCCCAAGGTCCACCTTGCTTCATTCTGTATCCCCTTTCTTTAGTTTTCAATCAAGGCTAAACCTCCTCATGGTCCCGAGGTTGTGTACTAGTCTTTCAGCAGTTGCTCTTTCCTCAGTCCATTTGTTGGGGTGGGTGTCTCCTTTCTTGAGGCACCTCCTTTGGCTTTGAGATCTATCTGAGGCACTTCCACAACATTATCCTTTAGAGGGAAAGTGCGAGAGGTATCCCTCCAAAAATATCCCCTGAAGTGGAATTCCAAATTAGCAAAGGGAGCCTAATAATAGCGTCCATGCCAAGGGGGATGGTGTCAAAGGCCATGGATCCACAGACATTTCCTCTACTGTTTTTTTCTCTCCTGAGTACCAAAGGCCATTAAGTAGTTGTCCAGTATTATCTTACCCAGTGTGAAAATTTCTTGTGTGAGTTGGAGTTGGATGGTGGCTCACCTTCTCTAATCCTGCAATTCTATCTCTCCTCTGGAAGTCATGCTTCAGACTACTTTTACTCTTCACCTGCTATCAGCTGTTAATGTCATCACAAGCGCATCTTCTTGACCTGGAAGGACACTACTTCTTTACTCCGCTTATTTTTTTCACTACTTCTTTATTCAGCTGTGAGCTGTGTGGGAAATTCTATATTGCACTTGATATCTGCAACAACGTGCACTTTTGCTCAATTCTGTGGGAGGTGCAACTAACCACCCTTGGTAATTGCTTTTATTTACATATTTATTTAGTGTTTAACCAAAAAGGGGCTTGCAAATTCTGTTTATCTTGTGAGTAACTTCAGAAGGATTTAAATACTGCATTTGGGTAGACCCTTGGAGGTAGCTAGATTGTCTACTAGGATTTTCTGACAGTTAAAGGGAAACAGTGGAAAAGGTACAGTTTCACCCAGGCACTACAAAAATGCCTGATTAGTGCTTTCAGACAGTAACATTTTTTTAGCAAATTACTCTAACTGATTTTTTAGTGATTTAAACAGTGGCCTTCAACTTTCACTTTCTGTTGCTGGCAGCCACCATTTCATGAGTAGCAGAGAGCTTCCTGAGCTCAGTTTATGCTAATATGTCCTGCCAACCAATAGCTGAGGTGAAACAGGCATATTAGCATACAGTGAGCTCAGGAAGCTCACTGCTACTCATGAAATGGCTGCTGCCAGCAACAGGAAGTGGAAGTTGTGGGTAGCTGTTCTAAAACATTAAATAGAGTTGCTACTGTCTGAAAGCACTAATTGAGAGTTTCTGCAGTGTCTGAGGAAAGCTTTGTCTTTTCCATTGTTTCCCTTTAAACTATTTTTAAATAATTGACAGGTGGCTGAGGAGTTGAATAAGGAGCTAGCAAACTCTGCTTATCTTGAGAGTAACTTCACAAGGGGTTGAATACTGCATTTTGGTTGCCCCTTGGGGTAGCTGGATTGACTACTAGGATTTTGGGACAGAAACTATTTAAGCAATAAACCACGACAGGGTGTTGGTGATGCTGGTTTAACCCACGCCTGGCATGGTTTGGTCATGAGGCCGCAGGCGGTAATAAACCTCAATCAGGCGTGGGTAAACCCAACATCCTGCTAAAATGTCAATACTGAATATAATGTTGTGTGTGGTAAAATGTGAATAGTAATTTAATTGTGATAATTTGTTGTGTGAAAAAGTAAGAAATAGTGGAATATCCTTCCATGCAAAAATAGTCCATACAGCTTTGTTTTGTGTTAGGATTGGCTGTGTGTGGGGCCTTTGAAGGAAGTGCAGTGTTTGAATTGTGCTCCTGACAGTAGTTGGGCGTGCTGCAGGTGGGCTGTGTGTAGCGTTCACGCTGGGGAAGTGAGGCAGAGGACGAGCTTTCTTGGTAGCAAGTATTAATGGTTTTCAGGTACTGGATTTTTTTAATTTCGGTTTATCGCTGTCTTCTCGGCAGTTGGGCGTGCCTACAGGCGGGCTGCTTGTGAAGTTCAGGTTGGGCATGTGAGGCAGAGCAACGGGCATTCGTGGCGGCTGTGGTGTTGTTTTTTCGGTGATGGATTTTCCGTTTCAATTTCGCTAATATCGCTGTCTTGATTGATTTGAATATTGCTTCCAGCTCGTCATTATCGATCAAGTCGAAAGTTGTTTGTATGTTCATTTTAGGGTGAGCGGCGGGTTTTGGTTTACTCCGTGGCTCGATGTACAATGGCGGTTTTTGGGATTTGGAAACGGGGGTCGGAGTGTTTTGTTAATGGGTTGCAGCACGAGGTTGGCACAGCTGGCACTTGTTCCTGTTGGTAATGCTATATTTTAGAACGGGGTGATAGTGCCAGCTGGCCAATGAGGGGTGGCTATTTTTTTATGCATTGTATAATTTTAAATAATTTACTGGTGCATAGGATTTTGTGATAGATAAACTATTTTTAAATAAGTTACTGTGGTTAAGGAGTTGTCATAGCAAAACCTGCAGTGTGAATTGAAACACAGACAGCCTCAGGTGCAGGAAATTGTTTCCCTCGTTGTTTTTGGACCACAAAGTGTTGTATTGGATCAGGAAAGGTTGCATCATAACCTTTGTCAACCAATTGCCCTGGGTGGAGACTTCCAGACTTGATCAGATTACTATAAACTACTGTTGGCTGCAATATTTAGAGACACAAAGCACATCTTCTTGACCTGGAAGGACACTACTTCTTTATTCAGCTGTGAGCTGTGTGGGAAATTCTATATTGCACTTGATATCTGCAACAATGTGCACTTTTGCTGAATTCTGTGGGTGGTGAAACTAACTACCCTTGGTAATTGCTTTTTATTTACATCTTTATTTAGTGTTTAACCAAGAAGGGGCTTGCAAACTCTATTTATCTTGTGAGTAACTTCAGAAGGATTTAAATACTACATTTGGGTAGACCCTTGGAAGTAGCTAGATTGTCTACTAGGATTTTATGACAGTTAAACTATTTTTAAATAAATTACAGGTGGCTGAGGAGTTGAACAAGGAGCTTGCAAACTCTGCTTATCTTGGGAGTAACTTCACAAGGGTTTGAATACTGCATTTTTTTTTATTTTTTATTTAGTTGTTTAACCAGGTATAGCACACTAAGCTGGAAGCTTTTTTACAGGAGTGACCTGGGAGTACAAGGAGGTTAAGTGACTTGCTCAGGGCCACACAGTATGCAAGTGGAAGCTGTGGGATTCAAACCCCAGATCTGGTCTGCTGGATGTCACCAGATTTGCAGCTCAGAGCCTTAGACCACTGTGCTATACTGCCTCCTGGTTGTCCCTTTGGGGTAGCTGGATTAACTACTAGGATTTTGGGACAGAACCTATTTTTAAATAATTTACTGGTAAGTAGGATTTTGTGATAGTTAAACTATTTTTAAATAAGTTACTGGAGGTTAGTTGAATTACTATAAAGGGCAGTACTCACCATGGTGGTGGAGCAGTGGTGTATTTGATTGTTTCTAACAGTCACCTGTGGTTGTGGACTACCCACCCCCCTTCCCCACACCAACCCCCCCAGGCGTGGCATTTCCTTTATAGCCAAAGTTCTGACATCACTTCCTCAACAGGTCTTGGGACAGAACTGTCATATTCTTAATAACCCATCACAGTGCATAAAGGTAAGTACATACCACCAAAAAATTAAAAATTATATGTATTACATATTGTATATTATGAGGGAGATGGACATGTGGGGAGTGGTGCAATGCACTGGCTGTGGGGCAGCAGTTTTCTGGGAAACATTCTGGAAACTGCATTGCTGTCCTATTTTCAGGCAACTGTCAGCTCTAAGGAGGAGATTGCCCACCTCAGGCTGAACTAGCTGAGGACTGGAGGCCTCCCTCACCCAAAAGCACACTACTGCCACAACCACTGCCTCAGAGGTTGCCAAGTATGAAGAGCAGTTGGACCACAGTGAGTTCTGGGAGGGTGAGGGTGGTGGAACAGAGCCAAAGCCCCCTAGCTGTACCTCTACACAAATCATAAGACAGTCTGGCAGAGCAAGGTTCCTCTATGATGGCACCCTCAGTGGAGACCAAGAAGAATGCTGAGGACATTCTCAAGGGAGACCCACAAAAGGGTGGCAAGGGACACCACAGGGGAAGGAAACAGCTTCTGATAGGGGACTCAATTGTTAAGGGGGTAGAACTGGGGAAGGGAGAGGAGAGGGAAGTAAGGTGCCTGCCTGGTGCCATGGCTTGGAGGGACAAGAAGTGAATCCTCACGATTGCAGAAGCAGCATCACAGGAGAGGGAACTAGATATCATTGTACACCTTGGGACAAATGACCTAGCTAGGCATGGAATCAGTGCAGTGCAGGATGAATTTGTGGAGTTGGGGAGGGGCCTCAGACAGGTAGCAAGCATGGTTACCTTCTCAGAGGTGCTGCCAGTTCATGGCAGGGGTGAGGCTAGGGTACTGCACACCATGCAGTTTAAAAAATGGTTGCAAAACTGGTGCAGAGCACAGGGCTTTGGCTTCACTGGGGACTGGGGATACACCTGGAGAGATGAAGGTCTATACTGGCATGATGGTCTATATCTGTCCACAAAGGGAATCGAGCTCCTAAGTGATAGGTTTAAATGCCTCCTTGGCAAGCATTTAAACTAGCCAAGGGGGGAGGTGCTAATAAGAGGCAGAAAATTTCAAGCCTCCCCCCACAAAACACGGCAGGTAGTAAGGTAAACACTGAGGTACAGAGCTCAACAGAGGGCAGGACAGGGGTAAATGGAAAAATAGACAAGGGCAATAAGAGCAGGGATGGGGGAAAAAAGGATAAAGCCAACATTAAATGGAGGGCAATGAGTACCAATGCCCGTAGTCTTGGAAACATGCTTCCTGAGCTAGTAGCCCTATGGAAGATGAAAAATTGGATATTGTGGCAGTCACAGAAACATGGCACATGGAGAACCATGACTGGGATGACAACATACTGGGGTACACAGTCTACAGAAGGGACAAGGAGGGTAAAAGAGGAGGTGGAGTAGCTCTATACCTAAGGGAAGGGATCAAATCTAAAGAACTAAAAAGTAAAGGGGGAGGACAAGAGGCATGCTGGGTCACCTTGGAGACAGGGAGTGGCATCACAATCTGCACAGGGGTTGTATACAGACCCCCATCTCAAGGGGAGGAAATGGACAAGAAAATGATAGAGGACAGTCTCAAAATGGCTGAAAAACGGAAGATACTATTGATGGAGGGACCTGAATATGCCAGATGTTAACTGGATGACATGTACTGCAGCCACATCCAAGAGCAGGGTCATTCTCGATGCCCTGCAGGGGGCAGGCCTTAGACAGCTAGTGTTGGAACCCACTCAGGAGGGGCAATACTAGACCTGGTACTCTCAAATGGAGAGGATCACAAATTTAGAAGTCAGTAGACATCTGGGAACAAGTGACCACTGCACAGTGTGCTTCATAATAAGCACAACCATGGAGACAAGCCATGCAAAACAAGGATACTGGACTTTAGAAGGGCCGACTTTTGGCAAAATGGGTGAATACCTGAGGAATGCACTAGCAAATGGCCAAAAGGAGGGGTAGAAGAACAATGGAGAAAAATCAAAACTGCTATCATAGAGGCAACAAGCCTTTGTGTGAAACAAATAAAGAAAACAAAGCGGAGTAAAAAACCACTATGGTTCTCTAAAGAAGTGGCAGGGAAGGTTAAGGAGAAAAAGGCTGCATTCAAAAAGTATAAAGAATCACAGAAGGAGCACGACAGGGAACTGTATCAATTAAAGCAGAAAGAAGTGGGGAAGGCAGTCAGAATAGCAAAGGCCCAACCTGAGGAAAAAAATAGCCAACTCAGTGAAGAAGGGGGATAAAACCTTTTATAGGTACATTAGGGAGCATAGAAAGGTTAAGGGAGGAATAGTGAAGATTAATAAAGGAGAGGGGAGGTGGACAGAGGGAGACAGTGAAAAGGCAGAGATACTAAATGAATGCTTTTGCTCAGTATTCACAAAAGAAGATGAGGAGGAGTTACCTAAACCAGACAATAGAAGCACTCTGGGTAGGGGGGTTGACACCAGTCCATTTACAAAAGAAAGAGTCCTGAAAGAACTCCTAAAACTCAAGGTGGACAAAGCAATGGTGCCTGACGGGATTCACCCCAGAATCCTAAAAGAACTAAGGGAGGACCTAGTGACACCGCTGACCACACTTTCTGACAAATCATGGGAGGATGGGGTGGTACCTGAGGACTGGAGGAGGGCAGATGTGATTCCCCTTCACTAAAGTGGGAGCAAGGCAGAAGCAGGAAACTACAGACCTGTAAGTTTGACCTCAGTGGTAGGGAAAATGATGGAATCACTTCTGAAAGAAAGAATTGTTGAGTACCTAGAGGACAGCGGGCACAGACCAAAAGCAGCATGGATTTACAGCAGGAAGGTCATGTCAGACAAATCTAATTGATTTCTTTGACTGGGTAACCAAAGTAATAGACCAGGGAGGGGCTGTGGATATGGCCTACCTAGACATTAGCAAGGCATTTGACACAGTCCCGCAAAAATGACTAATAATCAAGTTAGCCAGCCTGGAAGTAGGTTCCAGGGTGGTAGCCTGGGTAGCAAACTGGCTGCACAACAAGACACAGAAGGTAATATTGAATGGAACACATTCCGAAGAAAGAGGCGTTACTAGTGGAGTACCTCAGGGCTCAGTACTGAGTCAAGTCCTCTTTAACATCTTCATAGGTGACATTGCAGAGGGTCTGGAGGGAAAGGTATGCATCTTTGCTGATGACACAAAGATCTGTAACAGAGTTGATACACAAGAGGGGGTAGAAAGGATGAGAAGGGACTTGGCAAGGTTGGAGGAATGGTCAGACATATGGCAACTTAGATTCAATGCAAAGAAGTGCAAAGTAATGTACCTGGGAAACAAAAACCCAGGAGAAGAGTATACAATAGCAGGGGAGGTACTAACAACAACAAAAATGGAAAGGGACTAGGGGGTAGAAATATCAAATGACTTAATGGTGGGTAAGCAACGTGAGAAGTCAGTAAGGAGAGCCAGGGGGATACTGGGATGCATAGGAAGGGGCATCACAAGTAGAAAAAGGGAAGTGGTTATCCCTCTGTACAGACTGTTGGTGAGACCCCATCTGGAATACTGTGTGCAGTTTTGGAGACCCCATCTATGCAAGGACATAGACAGGATGGAAGCAGTCCAGAAGAGGGCAACTAAAATGGTGCAGAGTCTGCATCAGAAACCATATGAAGAAAGACTGAGAGAGCTTAATATGTATACCCTTGATGAAAGGAGGGACAGGGGGACATGATAGAAACTTTCAAGTACCTCAAGGGAATCAACAAAGTCCAGGAGGGTAGCATCTTTCAGAAAAAGAGATGTGTAAGAACAAGGGGGCACAATTTAAAGATAGAGGGGGGACGGCTCAGGGATAATGTGAGGAATTTTTTTTTTCACAGAGAGAGTGTTGGATGCATGGAACTGCCTTCCTGGGGAGGTCATGGGGTCTAAAACAGTGGGGGAATTCAAACCTGCATGGGACAGACATAAGGCAATTGTAGTGGGGGGTTGCAGGAAGTAGGCTGTTGGTTTACTAGAATCTGCAGCTTATCCAATAGGAAGGGAAATGGGCAGACTGGGTGGGCCAAGTGGTCCATATCTGCCATCAAGGTCTATGTTTCTATGTTTCTATACTCTTCTGTGTTTGCAGCTCCTGCTTTGCAGTTCTTTTTGGCTCTTTCCTAAGGTACTTTTGGCCAAAGAAATCACATTTCTGTGGGAAAGCGGGTTCCTGTGCCTTTACAGTACCCCAATAGGGTGGTAGTTCCTCAGGAACAGAGAGTGTTAATGGCCAAAGTAACTACAAATGACAGTCAGTATCCAATTATACAATTAGCCTTTGGCTACTAACAAGTTGAACAGGTGTTACTCCACACTGTGGTTGCATACATCCATTAAATTAAAAAACAAGCCTGTGGTTTGATGTTTGGGAGCAACCAACCATGCCCCCTTCCTGGATTATACAAACCAGCTTCTTTCAGCCTCATTCAGAAGCTCCTTTCCTTTGCTTCCACCATCTACCCCTCCTCCTTTGCTCCTATTGTTCACCCCTCCTTCTCCAGCAGCTTGCATCTCTCCTTGGGCTCCTTCCTAAAGTACATTTAGCCAAAGGAATCACATTTCTATGGCACCTCTAGGGTAGACCCTCCTCAAGAAAGTTCATTTGCCTTCCTGGTACCCTGACAGGGTAATAATCCTTCAGGGCACAGAGAGTGCAAATGACCAAAGCAACTACAAATGACTGTCAACATCCAGCAATATGACTAGCCTTTAGCTATTAACAAGTTGCACAAACTTTACTCCACGTTGTGTTGTGTAGCTCATTAAACTAATGTTGGAATGATTAGATTTGTACAGAAACACTAAAAGAGTAATATATAAGCACCAAGAATCATCTTGGCAGCTCTCTAGATTTCCCAACATGTTCTTTACTGTATAGATAGTCACTGTGTTAGTGCCTCATGTACCTTTTTTCTCATGTCACTCTCATGACTCTCAACATAATAAAAGGCTTAACCCCCACCCCCACCACAAATGTTCAGTATTAACTTGCAGGGCATATTAACATTTATGCCAATTAGGATTTACTTAAGATGACCTAAGTTTAATTTAATTTTGATACAACCATCAGAGCTCAGACACTCTTTATATTGTATCTAATCTTGCCCATATTACATTGAAATATATTTTATAGATGTCTAAAATGTCAAAGATGACTAATCATGATATATTTTTCCATTTCTGCTATTGCTGGGAAAATGCCACATGTTCCGCTAGAATAAATGTACTCCCACTGTATGAAAGTGAGCAACTGTCTATTCAATAGCAGGAAATACTATTAGCATATTGACTGGCTACTGGCTCTGTCATTCTTCAAACAGTGGGAGTGATCATATGACTGAATAATTCATGCCATATAGCAGGCACTTACAAACTTCTTTTTTTATTTACCCTACTTTCGCTCCTGCTTAGTTTTATGTTTGTTAATTCTGATTGTAACCAGGGCAATCCAGGGATCATCTCATTAATTACAGTTAGGTCCTGAGATGGGGAAGGGAGTGACTAAATTAAATTAAGGTAAACACTGCAAATTGCCTGTGATCAGATCATTCAGTATAGATAGAGAAGTTTACTGTACCTGTGGGAGTCACCTTTCAGGGAGACTCAGAGCTCAATCAATCAACATCCCTCTTCTCTGCTGGAAAGCAACACTGGACATGAACACTAATAGTTGTTTCACAAACGTTGCCTCTTTATTTACGAGCATGTACAGTCTGTAGAGGTAGTCTTTAAACAGTACATTTTAGGCCTATGCCCAACAAACAGATTCAGCAAGTAGTTAATGTATTGAAGGCATGCTTTGCACTCCCCCCTGAGTCTGTGGCACAATGCGTATAACTTTTTGAACTAGAATTGACATAAAGATAATAGAATGACTTACTCCCTGAAACCCTGCAGGATAGTAGCTCTGGATCCCAAATTAGCAATGGCTACCTGAAACCCCTTTTCAAAGCGAAATGGTGTCTCTGTGGAAACTAGGTGTCCAGCACTGATTATATATTTTGTAGTGCTCCAGTCTGGAACACAGGCTCCATGGGAAATGTAACTTTCTCTTCTAACTCCTTCTTTTCCCATGGTGACAGCCAAATAGTGTAGTTGCCATATTGGTCCAAGTAAGAACAGATCGAGAGCAAATGGTTTGATACCTTTGATTGGACCAACATAGATGTTACAACAAAAGAACAAAGTGCTCTAGCTTTCAGACCTACCAAGACCTTCTTCAGTATTTTCTTCTTCAAATAGGTAAAGCTTCTGAAGAAGGACTTGGTTGGTCCGAAAGCTAGAACACTTTGTTCTTTTTGTTGTAACATCTAAGTTGGTCCAATAAAAGGCATCAAATGATTTGCTTCTGGATCTTTTCCCATGGGAAGGAGGATTCTCCTGTAATCAGCTGACCTGAGAGAAGCACCCACTTCCTCCTGGAACCAAGGTCTCGTGTATCCCTGTGCTCCTGCTTTTGCTGGACCTCTTTGGGTTTCATGTCCTCATTTTCTTGGGTATGGCACAGGATTAAGGCTTCTGATGGCTCTCCTGGATGGATAGAAGAAGCTCATACCACATGTATGAGGCATGGTTGTCACCACCACATCTTGATTTTACCTTGTGCACTGACACATCCTTCCTACTGGTGGGAAACCCCTGATCAGAACCAGGACCTAGGGCTTGATGGATACCCTGGACCTGGAGGATCGCCCACTAAGTGGATGCTCCACTGTAAGCATACCCTAGGCTTAGATTTGGAACCTGGAGGCTCTGTTCCTTCCACATTCTCCTTGGAAAATGGAAGGGTTTGTATTTATGCATACTCCCAACCAATAAGCAGTACAGTGCCCCATGTCATGGGTAAACTTTGGACCACACCACAACCCCCAATATGGAGGTGGGTTACACCCTCATCTAGCTGAAATCATTAACATTCCAAGCAAGTTACCCTCCCCCCAAAATATGGACTCCTTAAATACTTTTGCCTTTACTGTACCTACCTTTGAGCCCACAAAATACATGGCACACAGATTGACAAAATTACTTTACAGCAAAGAAAAGCAGATGCGTCTAAAAAATATATGAAAAAATCAAAATCTGTAAGGAAGTTTTATATACTGCTCATACAATGCTATAAGCATGGAAAGTCTGTGAAACCCCACAGTAATGATCTACAGGATCGTGGAAAGGATGAAAAGGGACTTGGCAAGGTCGGAGGAATTGTCAGAAGTATGGCAGCTAGGATTCAATGCAAATAAGTGCAAAATAATGCACCTGGGAAACAAGAACCCAGGGGAAGAATACACAATGGGTGGGGAGGTAGTAACAACAACAAAAGGAAAGGGACCTAGGGGTAATCATATCAGATGACCTTAAGGTTAGCAAGCAATGTGAGAAGGCAGTAGGGAGGGCTGGGGGTATACTGGGATGTATAGGGAGAGGCATCAGCAGCAGAAAACAGGAAGTTGTTATCCCTCTGTACAGACAGTTGGTGAGACCCCATCTGGAGTACTGTTTCCAGTTCTGGAGATCCCATCTCTGCAAGGACATAGACAGGATAGAGGTAGTCCAGAGGAGGGCAACTAAAATGGTGCAAGGTCTGCAAGAGAAGCCGTATGAGGAGAGACTAAAGGAGCTTAATATGTATACCCTTGAGGAAAGAAGGGAGAGGGGGGACATGATAGAAACTTTTAAGTACCTCAGTGGAATCAACAAAGTCCAAGAGGGTAGCATCTTTCAGAAAAAGAGACGTGCAAGAACAAGGGGACACAATTTAAAGATAGAAGGAGGGTGGTTTAGGGGCAATGTGAGGAAGTATTATTTCACAGAGAGGGTAGTGGATGCATGGAGCAGCCTTCCTGAGGAGGTTGTGGGGTCTAAAACTGTGGGAGAATTCAAGAATGCATGAGACAGACATAAGGTAATTCTTGTGGGAGGTAGGAAGAAATAGGCTGTTGGTTAACTAGGATCTGCGGCCTATCCTGTAGGTAGGGAAATGGGCAGACTAGATGGGTCAGGTGGTCCTTATCTGCCGTCAAAGTCTATGTTTCTATGTTACAGATCCTGCTCACAATGTATATTGATTTGCAGTTGACTGAAATCAGTGAGCACCCCACTGGAATCCTGGGGCTGGATTTTGAAAAGTTTCAGGGACTAAGTCCGATGCAGATGACAACAAATATCTGCACTGGCACCATTCTAGATTTTCCACATGGGCAGCTGGTGCAGCTGTGGTAGCTCCAACTAGCTCAAGTCAGACTAGCCTCAATCTCCCAATGGCACTCTGTGTGAAACACATAAGAGTTTGTCATTTGAGATAAGCATGGGGACTTACCACTCTGTGGTGGGGTCAAACTATGGGGTCTGCAGCACTACCAGAATGCTTTCCCATCTTGTGGGGGATGCTACATCTGGTACTTGGTATATCTGTGCCAAAAAATGGCTGTAAACTGCCGTAAATCACATAGCCAGTCTCAAATTGTGTGTGGAAAATACAGCACACGCGGGAAAAACCTTGCTGACCTACAAGGTTTTCTGCATATGCATCAAAATGGAGGGCTTTTGAAAATCCAGCCCCTGATCTCTGAAGAGAAAGGCCCGCCAGATGCTATAATATTTGGAATTTTTTCTTACACAGATCAGTGTATGATGACTCCAGCATTTTTGTATTACAATGTCCCCTCCGAGAGTCACCAAGTGTCCATTTTACTATGGGGACTATCAAGTCTTTCCACATGCAAAAGAAGGTCTTTATGTACTAGCTAAACAGATTACCTAAACTACACAAGTTATTTACACATTACTAAATATCAATAGCTCAGCTGTGGTAGAGGTAGTCACAATAAAATATGTTAGAGGAAGAAAAGAGTTAATAACTCACTGGAAAATTTGTTTTTCAAACTGTATAAAATATAAATGTTTGTTTTCAACAGTAACAGTGCACACTTACTATCCTCCCAGAGGTCCCATAAAAGTCCCTTCACTATCAACAGGATATTGACAAGCTGGACTGAATATAGAGAAATCAGTCCCAATAAAGGTAGGGGGCATACAACAACTCTCCAATAGTGTTTTCTGTACTCAAGTTAATAGTAATGGGCAGGACTGGGATTAGCTACTTTCCTGCCATTTTGAAACACCCCTTCCCCCAATGCTACCACTCTCTACCTCTTATCAGATCAAGTGTATAAGGTGGCATCCTTCCTGATACCCCTCTCCAGTAGCCATGTCTTAACCACCTGTGCTATCTTTGTGTTAAACATGACAGTGAAGAAGGCATGAGTAGGGAATCTTTCGGCTACCATTTCAATCATTTGGTGCTGTACCCAAACATCATGGTGCTTCTCTACCAAGTCCATCACCCATTTTGGAATGTATGTGGTAAGTCAGGCACCAGATGTGTAAAACGTTTTTGGCTGCCTCCTGGTCAGTACAACACTACTTTCTTAGCACTGGTCAGTAGGGGAAACTCAGAAACATCCAGCTGTTCTTTTGACCTGGAACAGGCAAACATACCCATCCAGAGACATCTCCTATTAAACCTCTGGCTTCTTCTTCCTTGGGGAAATCCCTATACTTGCAGCCCAAAGACACAGCTTGCAGCACTGTATCCATGGTCTGGCCAAATTGCTCCCATCTGGTTCTCAGCATGTATCTCAGAAGACTCTGCACCTACTGCTGTAAGAATGAAGACACAAAGGGACAGTGATGGCTAATAACTCCCCTACACTTGTGAACACTGACCCCTGAGAAGTCTTCAGGTTCCACCTCAAAGATCCAAGCTTTCACCCTGCATGCTTGGTGTAACAGTTTTGCTGTTAATCCATGCTGTTCATTTACACTAGGCACTTTTCTCTGCCCTCCTGTTTTGAGGGGGGGGGGCCCTGACATATCTGTGCCCTTTTCCCCAGGACTCTCTCTCGTGCTATTCTTTACTTCTTCTGTTTTCCATCGATCCCCCACTCCACCCGCAGGGGATAGCTTACCCCATATCGTTAGCTTTGTTAACATTGTCTGTATTTTGTTGTTATTCTACAAATTAATCTGTTATGAATGTTGTTATCTTCCTATCAACTGTTATGCATGAAGTCTCACATGCTGTTATCTGCCTATCAGCTTGTTATGCCGGATGCTCTTGTATATTACCTTGACTTTGCCTGATGCTTTGTATGTACCATGTAATCCTCCCAGGTAGCACCTGAAAATAGGCACTTGGCTGTCTAGTGTGCTTACCTGGTAAACAAAAGCAAATAAATAAATAAATTTGAACTTGCTGAGTCCCTCTGCTAATATAGCTGCTGTATGGGACACTCTGGGTGTAAGTTGCAACATTCACCCTGTTTGGCATAATGCCAGATGTAAATGCACTCAGTGTCTCTGTTGGAATATCTTGGACACACCTGCACCTCACTCATCTCCTTGACAGCATGCTGTCTCCCCTGGAAGGCTCTGAGTTTATCCTCTGAAAGAAGAAGCATTACTCTGGGACTCATCCATCTCCTTTACTATTTCATGCAGCATACTTACTTGGTGCCACACATAGTTAAAAACTAAGACAACTCTCTTGATTTACTTTTACCTCCACTCTGCAATGATCTCCAGAAACTGTGACCTTAGACTGTTTTGCCAGCTGTGGGTGTCATAGATTGCAAAAATGGCACTCTACATGAACTGTACTACAGTCCTGAGGAAACATTCTCAGCAGGCTCACCACACATATATAGAAACATAGAAACATAGACTTTGACAGCAGATAAGGACTGCTTGGCCCACCTAGTCTGCCCATTTCCCTACCTACAGGATAAGCGGCAGATCCTAGTTAACGAACAGCCCATTTCTTCCTACCCCTCACAAGAACTGCCTTATGTCTGCCATGCATTCTTGAATTCTCCCACAGTTTTAGACCCCACAACCTCCTCAGGAAGGCTGTTCCTTGTGTCCACCACCCTCTCTGTGAAAAAATACTTCCTCACATTGCTCCCTGAGCCGTTCCCCCCTCTATCTTCAAATTGTGTCACCTTGTTCTTGCACATCTCTTTTTCTTGGACTTTGTTGATTCCACTGAGGTACTTAAAAGTTTCTATCATGTCCCTCCCCCTTCCTCAAGGGTATACATATTAAGCTCTTTTAGTGTCTCCTCATATGGCTTCTCTTGCAGATCCTGCACCATTTTAGTTGCCCTCCCCTGGACTGCCTCCATCCTGTCTATGTCCTTGTGGAGATGCGGTCTCCAGAACTGAACGCAGTGCTCCAGATGGGGTCTCATCAACTGTCTGTAGAGAGAGATAACAACTTCCTGTTTTCTACTGGTGATGCCTCTCCCTATACATCCCAGTATCCCTCCAGTCCTCCCTACTGCTTTCTCACATTGCTTGCTAACCTTAAGGTCATCTGATATGATTACTCACAGGTCCCTTTCCATTTTTGTCATTGTTACTACCTCCCCATTGTGCAATCTTCCCTGGGTTTTTGTTTCCAGGTGCATTACTTTGCACTTTTGCACTGAATCCAGCTGCCATACTCTGACCATTCTTCCAACCTTGCCAAGTCCCTTCTCATCCTTTCCACACCTCCTTGTGTATCAACTCTGTTGCAGATCTTTGTGTCATCTGCAAAGAGGCATACTTTTCCTTCCAGTCCCTCTGCAATGTAACTTATAAAGACATTAAAAAGGGCTGGACCCAGTACTGAACCCTGCTGTACCCCACTAGTAACCCCTCTTTCTTCAGAGTGGACTCCATTTACAATTACCTTCTGTGTCCTGTTGTGCAGCCAATGTTTTACCCAGGCTACCACCCTGGGACCCACTCCCAGGCTGGTTAATTTGATTATTAATCTTTTGTATGGGACTGTGTCAAATGCCTTGCTAAAGAGTAGGTAGGCCATGTCCACAGCCCCTCCCTGGTCTACTACTTTGGTCAGCCAGTCAAAGAAATCAGTTAGATTCATCTGACATGACCTTCCTGCTGTGAACCCATGCTGCTTGGGTCCTGTGCCCCACTGGCCTCTAGGTACTCAACAATTCTTTCCTTCAGAAGTGATTCCATCACTTTCCCTACCACAGAGGTCAAACTGACAGGTCTGTAGTTTCCTGCCTCTGTCTTGCTCCCACTTTTGTGAAGTGGAATCACATCCGCTTTCCTCCAGTCCTCAGGTACCACACCATCCTCCCATGATTTGTAAAAAAGGGTAGTCAGTGATGTCACTAGTTCTCCCCTTAATTCTTTTAGAATTCTGGGGCAAATTCCGTCAGGCCCCATTGTTTTCTCCACCTTCAGTTTTAGGAGTTCTTTCAGAAAACTTTCTTCTGTGAAAGGACTGGGACCCCCCCCCATCCAGAGTGCTTCTGTTAATTAGATTAGGCATCTCCCCCTCCTCCTCTTTTGTGAATACTGAGCAGAAGCATTCGTTCAGTATCCCTGCTTTTTCACTGTCCCGCCCTGCTCACCCACTGTTCATTCTATTCAACCTCACTATCCCTCCCTTTGTCTTTCTACGCTCCCTGATGTACCTATAAAAGGTTTTATCCCTCTTCTTAACCGAGTTGGCTATCTTTTCCTCAGTTTGGGCCTTTGCTATTCTGACTTCCCTCCCTGCTTCCTTCTGCCTTAACTGGTACAGTTCTCTGTCCTGCTCCTTCAGTGTTTCCTTATACTTCCTAAATGCTATCTTTTTCTCCCTAACCTTCCCCATCACCTCTTTTGAGAACCATAGTGGCTTTTTCCTTTCATTTTGATTTGTTTATTTGCTTCACACAAAGGCTTGCTGCCTCTGTGACAGCAGTTCTAGTGTTTCCCCATTGTTACTCCACTCCTCCTTCTAGCCTGTTTGCTAGTGGTTTTCTAAGGCACTCTCCCATCTTGCCAAAGTTAGCCCTCCTGAAGTCCAGTACCCTCACTTTTGTATGGCTTGACTCTGTAGCTGAGTTTATCATGAACCACACTGTTTGGTGGTCCCTTGTTCCCCGATGGCTACCCACTTCTAGATTTGAGATCCTTTCACTGTCCCCATTTGAAAGTATGAGGTCTAAGATTGCTCCCTCATGAGTGGGTTCCAAAACTAGCTGTCTGAGGCATGTCACCTGTAGGGTATAGAGAATGGCCCTGCTCTTAGATGTGGCTGCAGCAAAGGTGCTCCAGTTAACATCTGGCATATTCAGGTCCCCATCAATAGTATCTCCCCTTTCTCTGCCATCCTAAGGATGCCTTCTATCATATCCTTGTCCATTCCCTCCTCCTGACGTGGGGGTCTGTATACAACCCCTGTTCAGATTCTGGTGCCATTTCCAGTCTCTAAGGTGACCCACAGTGCCTCCTCTCCTCCCTGTATACTCTTTTGTTCCATTGCTGTTATCCCTTCCCTTACATAAAGAGCTACTCCTCCCCCTCTTCTACCCTCCCTTTCTCTCCTGTAGGTTGTGTACCCTGGTATGTTAACATCCCAGTCATGGTTCTCCGTGTACCATGTTTCTGTGACTGCTACGATATCCAGGCATCCCTCTTCCATCAAGGCCACCAGTTCAGGGAGTTTGTTGCCCAGACTATGGGCTTTGGTACGCATTACCCTCCAGCTCTTGATGGCCTTACCCCTTTTTGCCCCATCCCTGTCCTTATTGCATTTGTCATTTTCTCCATTTACCCCTGCCCTTCTCCCTATCGACATCTCTATCTTGGTGTTTACCTCACTTACCACCCTGATTTTTTTTGGAGGGGCTAGGATTTCCCTGCTCCTTTTCAGTGCCTCCCCCTTGGCTAGTTTAAATGCTTGCCAATAAAGCATTTAAACTGATCACCTAGGATCCTGGTTCTCCTCCTGGACAGATGCAGGCCATCACGCCAGTATAGGCCTGTATCACTCCAGGTGGACCCCCAGTCCCCAATGAAGTCAAATCCCTGAGCGCTGCACCAGTTTTTCAACCACTGATTAAATCCCATGGTGTGGAGCATCCTAGTCTCACCCATGCCATAGACAGGCAGAACCTCCGAGAAGGTTACCGTGCATGCTACTTGTCTAAGGCCACTCACCAACTCCACAAACTCTTCCTGCACTGCTCTGATCCCTTTCTCAGCCAGGTCATTTGTCCCTAGGTGGACAATGACATCCAGCTCCCTCCCTATGCAGCTGCTCCCGTGATCCTGAGAATTCTCTCCTGTTCCTCCAAGCCATGGCACCAGACAGGCACCTACCTCCTCTCCTCCTTCCTCCCCAGTTCTACCCCCTAACAGTGGAGTCCCCACCAGGGTTGTTTCCTTCCCATGTGGGGTCCCATGCCACCCTCCTGTGGGTCTCCTTTGTGGAGGTTCCCAGCATCCTCCTTGGTCTCCTCTGTGGGTGCCTCCATAGAGGAACTACACTTTGCCAGAATGGCATATGAATTGTGGAGAAGTACAGCTGGAGGGATGCACCTCTGTTCTTCCACCCTCACCCTCCCTGAGCCCACTGTGGTCCAACCACTCCTCTTTCTTGTCAACCTCTGAGGCAATGGCAGTGGCTCTGGTGATCCCTGGATGGGAGAGGAGGTCCCCCAAATCCTGGCCAACTCAGCCCTGAGATGAGCAACCTCCTCCCTCAGCCCAGAGAGATGCCTGCAGATGGAACAACACCGCATCCTCCAGAACGTCTCCCGGAAGACTGCTGCTCCACAGCCACTGCACTGCACCACTCCTATCATGTCTTCTTTCTGGCCCCTTAACTGTTGTTTGGAATACTTACTCTTTCCTCTGTTTAATTTGTACTTATTTATTTATTTCTCCCTACTTACTTACTGCCTCTGTGCCCTTTAAGCTCCTGATCTTCCTGTTCTGAGACAAGACGTTCCTATATTTCTCAGTAGTCTCCTTACTTGCTCAGAGTCAGACCTCCAGCAGCTGGGGGGGATCGAGAGCTACTCTTTTCCTTCTAAGATGGTGAGTTCTTTGTGGCTCTGTGATCACCCACTTCCTGCTCCCAAACAAGAAGCTCCTGTTGTCAGTCAAATCCTGTGCCTATAAAACTAGCGGGTAGAAAATTGATTCCCTGGGACCCTAAAGTCTCTGGCTTCAAACTTTGTCTTAATCTTTGTATCTGTAACAGTGGAAAAATCCATTAAACATAGAAACGTAGACTTTGACAGTAGACAAGGACCACATGACCCACCCAGTCTGCCCATTTCCCTATCTATTGGATAAACTGCAGATCCTTGTTTTACCAACAGCCTACTTCCTCTTACCCCCCACTAGAATTGCTTTATGTCTGTCCCATGCATTCTTAAATTCCCCCACTGTTTTTGACCCTATGACCTCCTCAGGAAGGCTGTTCCATGCATCTACCATCCTCTCCATGAAAAAGTACTTCCTCACGTTGCCCCTGAGCCGTCCCCCCTCTATCTTCAAATTGTGCCCCCTTGTTCTTGCACATTTCTTTTTCTGAAAGATGCTACCCTCTTGGACTTTGTTGATTCCCTTGAGGTACTTGAAAGTTTCTATCATGTCCTCCCTCTCCTTGCTTTCTTTGAGGGTATACATATTATGCTCTTTTAGTCTCTCTTCTTATGGCTTCTGGTGTAGACCCTGCACCATTTTAGTTGCCCTCCTCTGGACTGCCTCCATCCTGTCTATGTCCTTGCAGAGATGGGGTCTCCCTAACTGGATGCAGTACTCCAGATGGGGTCTCACCAACTGTCTGTACAGAGGGATAACAACTTCCTGTTTTCTACTGGTGATGCCTCTCCCTATGCATCCCAGTATCCCCCCGCCCTCCTTACTGCCTTCTCACATTGCTTGCCTACCTTTAGGTCACTTGATATGACTACCCACAGGTCCCTTTCCATTTTTGCTGTCATTAAATACCTCCCCCCCCATTGTGTTCTCTTCCTTTGGGTTTTTGTATTCCTGGTGCATTACTTTGCACTTCTTTGCATTGACTCTAAGCTGCCATACATTTGACCATTCCTCCAACCTTGCCAATTCCCTTCTCATCCTTTCCACTCCCCTTGTGTATCAACCCTGTTGCAGATCATTGTGTCATCTGCAAAGAGGCATACGTTTCCTTCCAGCCCCTCCACAATGTCACCTATAAAGACACTATAAGAGGACTGGTCCCAGTACTGAACCCTGTGGTACCCCACTACTAACCCCCCTTTCTTCTGAGTGGACTCTGTTTACTATTACCCTCTGCGTCCTGTTGTCCAGCTAGTTTTTTTTACCCAGGTTACCACCCTGGGATCCGCTCCCAGGCTGGCTAACTTGTTTATTAATTTTTTGTGTAGGACTGTGACAAATGCCTTGCTAATGTCTAGGTAGGCCATGTCCACAGCCCCTCTCTGGTCTACTATGATCAGGATCCTGGCTCTTTTGAGAAACTCATTATCTCCTCCAAAAACCTTCCTGCATTGCCCTGGGCAACACCCCACACATTTCTTCCCCGATTCTTTGTGCTGTTGTTTAGCACTTCAGCAAATCCCAGATGACAGTAAAAGTCCAATGTCTATACCCCTTGTTTGCACATGTCTTGTAAAACACATGCACTCCATCACACTGTAGTCTGATCTTTAGTAACTGCACCACAATGTCCCTCTCTAACTAAGAGTCCATGGTGGCACGAAGTCTTCAAAGTAGCACACAACACAAATCATCATCCCCTTTCTTTTTGTCTCTATCTCTCTTGCTGATGCAGCAGATAGTCCTAGTTTTAGCACTGTTCTGTAACCAGAGTCCTTGGGGGCTCACCCTAAATAGCCAGGGTGATGGCCAGGGTTCTTTGTTTAATTTATTTATTTATTTAGTTTTTGTTGACCAGTAAAGGAGTAGTAGAGTCTGGAGTTGGGAAAAGGGGCTAAAAATGATGGTAAACATTGTAATCATTCTGTAGTTACATCATTCACTGAAGATAAAGCTGGTTACCTGTGGGTGTCTCTGTTGGGGAAAGACTCAGGGTTTAATCAGTTTGTATTTGTATTAATTTGTTTTGCCAGAAAAACAGCTACACTGAACAAAGCTTATTTACAAAGAGGTCCTGGCTATGACAGTCAAAGGCAGAGGACAACAAAACATAACGTATCACAGAAAATAAAGGTGATGATACAGAACAATAGGTGCATACAGTATCAGGTCCTGGTTGTGACAGTCAAAGGTACAGCACAACAAAACATAACATAACATTGAAAACAAAGGTGATGATACAAAACAATAGATATATGCAGTATCACAAGTAATAAAGATCTGTATGAAGCAAAAGATACAGTACATCAGTTCGACTTGTAAGATAGAGCATGGGGTAGTAAGTAGAATCTATGGTAATAGAATATAGCTTTATAGACATGGTACAGAGTGCAACTATAGATGATGACAAATCAACAGGAAAAGCTGTCTATTTATTAGAAGTAAACACCTGTGGCCTGCTGTTTAGTAAGGCACAAAGCATAGCACAAATGTTTGCGCTGTGCTTTTCAATTGCCCAGAGGTCCCAAGATGGTATATTGAATCAGATGCTATCCGACTGAATATAAGGCCATGTCAGCACAGTGCTAAGTCAGGTAGTGCTGCCCTGACATGGATCCCAAAGAGGGCCTTAAGAGTGGATAGTGCTGGAGTGCTATTTGCAATTTTTAAAGGGACCCATGCAAATGAGCCCATTGGGCATGCAAGGCACTAATGGGTCATTTGCATGCCCATTATGGGTCCATTGGCATGGGTAGTGGAGGCAGGTAATGCAGCACCATGCCTCCCTGTCCACGACATATATAACAATCCCTGGTGATAGTGGTTCCCCCCTCTGATCACCAGCCCATATTTCATAAAAGTATCTCTGGTGCTAGTGGTTCCCCCTCAGATCGCCATCCCATATTTCATAATGGTCTCCCTGGTGCTAGTGGTCTCCCCTGCTATCACCAGCCCGTGTTTAATAAAAGTATCCCTGGTGCTAGTGGTTCCCTCCCCACCTCCGATTGCAAATCTGCATATGTTAAAGGTCTCCCTGGTGCAAGTGGTCCCCTCTTCCCTCAGATTGCCAGCCCTTATATATTTAAAGTCTTCTTGGGGCTAGTGGTCCCCATCCTCTAATCGCTGACTCATATTTCACTTGGTGCTAGTGGTCCCTCCCATTGCTGGCCAGTGTATATTAAAAGTATCCCTGGTGCTGGTGGTCTCCCCTGATCACTGGCCCATATATATTAAAAGTATCCTTGGCGCTAGTGGTCCCCCCTCTGATCACCAGCCCATGGTATAACTAACCCCCCTGGCATCCAGTGATTCCCCCCACCCAGGACCAATCCATGGTGACTCCCATTGCACCTCCCTGGCATCTAGCACCCCCCCTCCATGGCACCCACCCTGCAGTCACTCTACCTGTATCCTTGGTGCCAAAGGTGCAGTTATAGTGACTGACGCAGCCCTCCTCAAACCACCTTGGACAGCCACCATATGTCCAGGAACACCAAGAAGAATAATGTTATTTCTCTTTAGGTAGTACAGGCAAGAAAATCTTTTGAAAAGAGACACAGTGTGTGGTGGTAAGTCCTTTCATAGGGCTTTATAGGACCAAAGGTAGATGTCTTTTAGTCTTCCACTGGTAAGAGATGGCCAGCTTATGGCTAAATATTGATTGCAGTGATGGGACCTTGTAGGCAGACTGGTTACAAAGTGTAAGGCTCTATGGTATAGCACATCCAGTCTGGCTAGGTTTGAAGTGGTAATTTCTCTGCATATGGGGTCATCATAATCTTGGCCTTTTTCTTGCCTCTGCAGTGAATCAGAGTTTGTTCCTATGAGCCACTGTAGTTATATGTTCCTAGTAAGGGATTGTTGGATAATGTAGTTTTGAGTAGAATAATGAAGATGGCTTGACACAGCTCCTGCCTTTGTCAGTTATTTTAAACTATTGACATTTTCCATTTGTCCCCGCAGTTGCATGTTTCCAGTAGATGATTGTTGTGTAATGTAGTTTGAGAAGGATAATGAAGACGACTTGATACAGCTCCTGCCTTTGTGAGTTATTTTAAAGTAGTAACATTTTCCATTGGTCACTGCAGTTGTTTGTTTCCAGTAAATGATCATTGTGTAATGTAGTTTGAGAAGGATAATGAAGATGGCTTGACACAGCTCCTGCCTTTGTGAGTTATTTTTAAAATAAGTATCAAGCACATTCACAATCCCTTCTTACAGCACATACAGTAAATGGAAGGAGGAAGGTGAAATAGGGGATTGGGCCTCTGAAAATAGGGGTTTTGGGTAAAGCTGTTGTAACCCCCTTGTTACCAGGGGTTACTAGAATCCCAGTAAGACCTAGTGGTAGGCAGGGAAGGCAGCTTGTGAAACTCCAGTTAAATGGGTTTCACACTGTCTCACTCTGTTCTCAGTCTCAGCTGAGACTGAGGGATGACATCACCAATAGAACTATCGCAGCTGCATGAGCCACATTGGAATCTGCAGCAAAAGGGAGTTAGATAGAACATTGGGAGTTTTGAAGTGAGTGTCTTCAGTTTGTCTTCAGTGAGTGAGTGAGAGCGAAGTAGGGAGCTTGCTGGTAAAGCAGCTCAGTAAAGGATCTAGGAGCCTCAGCCCTGACAGAGGGCTACTTTTAAGTAATAGGGTGCGTGCCTCCACCTTAAAGAGAGAGACGTAGAAGATTACTGAAGTGGTGGAGACCGCTGTTTTTGGGTCTCAGTGCCTCCTCCCTCCGGGGGGGGTGAAAAGGTTCCCCCTGCAGATTCCTGGGGCAACCCCCTAGTTCTGCTTGTGGAGGAAAAGCTGCCTGTACGTTCCAGTATTTATTTGGGAGAAAAGAAGTTTTGTGAGTCACCTGTGGGACACCTGCAATGTAAGGGTGAGTGTCTGCTCTGGCTAAAAGGGCCTATGTTTTTTCATCCTGGGACTTGTGTGACAATGTGGAGTTTGAACTACTAAATATTGGGAAGCCTAGAGTAATGGGCTAAGCAAAGTAAAAGTAGTTTCAAGTTCCAGAGTTTGTTGGGATGCAAATAATATGTAGAGGTGATGTGACAGACGTCTACCCTTAATCTACATTTGGAAGTTCAGTAAAGGAATTGTTCAGTTTCCAGAGAAATGGCTGGGTATGGGCTGTGGGAGCTGGAGGTGGGTGGCCCCCCATCTTTAGTGACCATGTCCACCTCTACGGATTTCTTCTGTGGATTTCTACTTTGCCTCAGGCACTTGGCCAGTGATAGGGGAAGTACCCAGATGTGGGATTGTAAGGAAAATTCTCTCTAGGAGTCGAAGACTCTAATGTGGTTTGGGGAGCCACAACAGGATAATTGGTTCATTTCTCAAATGGACTGTAGATCAAGTGGCTGGCGGGGGAGCCGGGCCAATGGGGAAAACCCAAGTGTGTACAAGTCGGGCTGTGTACTCAAAGCTGCGTACAGGTCCGGGCTGTGTGCCTGGTGGGTTTAGAGCCTGAGGGCTGGAAAGAGTGATAAAGTGTTCTGTTGTCTCTAATCTGCATCATCAGGAAATGTAGCCCCATGGAGGTCCGTCTATGCTTTGTTTGTTCAGCTTGGATGTGAATAAAAGCCACACTGAAGAACCCCATTCCTGGTTCTGGACATTACAGTTATTGCTTCCTGTGTTCAGATTTACTTGGGTGCCCCTGTTCAGAGTAGCCAAACCTAGGTCCCCTGTGCCAAGTAACCTCATCCTCCCCAAACCCAGGTCCCCACCAGGTACTGCTGTCAGCTTCAGCAGCATGCCACCTGTCGTTTTGCTAAAAAGGCAGGGGTGAGGGGTTACAAAAATGGAGGCACCGCTTTGGATTTTGTTCTGGAAGGAAGGTGCTCGGGCAAGGGGGCTAGTGTTTTGGCTATCTGGCAGTGGATAGCCCAAAAAAGCTGAAGCAGTTTCCCTAGTGTGTTGCTGTGTGCTGTGGATCTTGTGCTGCTGTTTAAAATTGCCAACTGTTTACCAAGGAGCAGTAAAGCCAAAGAGTGTGCCCTTGTCCTGCATCAAATAGTTTACAGTGTTTTTGCATGCTTTAAAATGAACTGTGGTAAAGAAAAGTGTGTAAGACTAGGGGTAGCAACAGGAAAATTGTGCCCTGGACGTTGGAAATGCTTTTTGAATTGACTGAGAGACTGCAATGTAAATGGCTATGTTAAATGGCTGAAATGGGCTCCCGCCGTGGAGTCAGTTGGTAAAAGAAAAAAAGTTGCATTCTGTAGTTTAAATTTACCTGCTCGACAATCGCCGTGAGGAGAAGAGCCCTCGCGAGGAAGAAGATGCTCATTTGCATGGCATCGTTTGGTTGGTCAGGCTGCAATCAGTCCCGCCCCTCAGCCAGCTCTACAGAGACTGCCCCAGCATTCGAGAGGGAGTGTGAGTGGAGTGCGTGTACTGGCAGTGGAGGAGCGTTGTGGAGTGTTAAAATCATTGTAAACAGTTTAAAAATTGACTTTCTTGTTTAAAATCAGGCTCAACCCACTAATCGATCATTGAAATTGCAAGAGTGGTGGTTGAAAAGACGATCTGTAGGACTGCCTGCCCGTTTCTGTTCTGAGGCCTCCAAGAACTGGCTGCAGGCCGTTTTTCCCCATCACAGCAAACTGCTACTGATAACAGTAAGTAACCACCTTAAAACTGCTCAAACCATGATTTTCTACCCTCTGCCATATAAATGTGTGTACAGCAGTGTAGTCACTTTGCAAGTAACGACTGAGTCAAGTCCTGCCAGCAACTGCAAGTGTGTTAAGCCATTGACTGTGTGCATAGAAATAAATCCAGCTTCAGTTTAAAGTTTGAAGCCAGAGAGAAACTGTGGGTTGTAGCCAATGTGCAGCACTAGTAATACAGCAATCCTGTGCTAAAAACCTGAAGCTTTAGGGGACTGTAAAAAAAAAAATAAAAATGTTTCCTGCATGTAAAAAGTCCGTGGAAAATCCTGTAAATATGTTTAAAGCCAGAACAGAGCAAGTTGTGCAGTTTGAGCAAAAGTTATCAGTAGTTTGTGTAAATCGGGTGCGCAGTGGCTTGACCCAGATTCTAAATGTTGATGCACAGGAGTGCTGCCACTGTCATTACAGGGTGGGGTAGTAAAGTAAACACAGCAGCAGAGGAGCCATTTTACAGCTTAAGAGTGTGTTCAATAAAGTGGGACTTAAAGTTACAGTGAACTTTTGTTTATTTTTCTGCAGTTATGGCCTCAGGACCAGTTTGTTACCCGGATCTTGCCCGGGTTGCAGTAACAGCAGCAGTGACTAGACTGAGGAATATTGAAAAGTGGTGCTATGGAGGGCAACTGCCTCCTCATGTGGTGGTTCCTGGATATCCAGTGCATGTATGTCAAATATGCTTGAGAGCTGGAAGGGACGTCTTCATAATTCCTCACTGTGCTGGATGCCTAGAAAAATATGGCTTGCATAAAGCGCCTCAAATTCGTTTGGCTCCCACATGGACAAAAGTTCAGGAATCTGCAGTTGGCAGCACACAGCACCAGGTGGAGCCTGTGGAGGAAGGCCCCTCGAGGGAGTGTGGCACAAAGCTAGAGGGTGCAGAGTTAGAGACAGAACCAGAAGTTGAAGTTTCGGATGCTGGATCCCAGAAAGAAAGTTTGGATAAAGCATCAGTTGACCCTTAGGGGGGGCTAGCCCAAGTCTCTTAGGTGAAGATGAGATGCGGGAGGCCTTTGAGTGGGAGGTGTCGACCTCCACGCCTAGTGATGAGTGGATAGTCTCAGGAGTGAGAATGACTGCTCACTCCTGGGCTCAGATCCTCAGTGAAGAGGAAGATGAGGGGGAACCTATGTGGCCTTGTGAAAAAGGAACGGGTACACAGCCTCAGGATCTTGCCTTGGAGGAATGTATGGAAGAAAATGGTGATGCCACTGCCCTGGCTTCGCAAGAGGAAGAAGTCAGGGATCCATTTCTAATTTCTTTAAGGATGCGTAGCTGGCAGAACCAGGACTGGCCACCCCCAAGCCAGGCCAGCGGTCTCAGGTTGACCAAAGCAAGTAAAGAGGAGAGACTGGTTCGTAGGAAGGCAAATGAGATCTATGATATGACCTTTCCTACCTTTCCTCGGAAAGTCTGGGAGGAGATTGAGAAGTGCAGGAAATCCTGGCTCTGGGATGAAGCAATGAAAAGTGTGCATCCTGGGGCCAACAAGCGTGTAAAGAATAGACTGTTCCACGAAAAGTATACCCAGTGGAAGAGAGGCAGGACACTGTTTATAGACAGAGTGAGAATAGTGGATGGAGAGGGACGTGAAATCTCCCACTGTGTGAATTATGTGCGCCCAGACAGGGTAATAATTCAAGCTCCTGATCCCCGGTACTATTGGCCTTAGTGCAAGGACCTCTCAGCAAATGTGCCCGTGCCTACAAAATGAAGAGCTGAGCAGTGGTAGTCAATACTGCCACACCAGACTGTGAAGTGCCTTTATTAATCCGCCAATAAGGACATCCGGGACTCAGATGCCCCACATTCATCAGTTCTACAGTGTACTAGCCTTTCCAGAAACCATCAACTGGCCCACCAGATGACTTCAGATCCAGAGAGGACACCATCCCAGCTGTATCCTGTTCATCGCCTGGTAATCGGATGACGTTGGACCAGCTGTTTTCTTTTTTGTTCCTGTTCTAAGGTTCCATCTCCAGAGATGACATCAGCCCAGCTGTTCCCAGATGTGCCCTCCTGTGGTTCCCGGAAGATGTCAGCCCAGCTGTATCAGAAGAAATGCTGCCAGGGAGAGTCTTCATCAGAGGTGCAGGTTGGTTAAGAATTTTTCGTACTACAAGTGGCTGGTAAGTCCGAACTTTTCTATCTTTATGACATTGCAGTACACACCCTACACTAGCAGACTTCAAAATGTGTGAACTGTCCTCACAGACTCTCCCCTTCGGGACTTTGGCCTGTTAGAACTGTGCTTCACTGGGCTCCGGCCCAGGAGAGACTCTTTATTGGACTAGCCTTCGGGCATTGTGGTCACTGGTTGGGACTTTTAGGGCACTCCATCCCCCCAAATGTGTATTGTAAATAATGTCATTGTTTTCTAATGTAAATACTGTTTTTCTACCTTTTTCTAAGAACATTTTCTTGGGATTCTTCAGTGTTTTGATGGTAGGGGCCTAGGTAGACAGTGTATGCAGATTAGGAGCGTGTGTCGTCTTTCTTTTTCTTATAGGTGTTCCTGGGAAGACAGAAGAGAAGACAAGAAGAGGAGGAGGGGCTCATCGGAGTTCCTCATCAGTGCTTTAGTGTTTAGAAATTTAAAGTACTGTGGTGTTATTGTTGTTATTACTATATTAACCCTTTCCTTCCACAGGTGTGGTTGTGGGGGTAGGGAGGAGACAGTAACATGGTATAAAATATGGTATTTTAATGGTGTGTGGTTGCAGGTTGCCCAAGGTCGGGGAGGTCCCCGGGTTGTTTTGTTTCGGACGTATTAAGTTAAAGGCAGATAGGTTTTCCCTAGAGGGTTAGGGGGGATAGACAGGCTGTGGCCCTGACCTGCAGTAGGGACCGCAGTGCTGATCTATCAGGGCTATGCTCTGGATGGTTCTACCAGAGCCACTAGGTGTCCATAGTAAGTGGATAATGTAGAGGCTGATATGTCAGCTAAAGGCCTCTAGGCCCTTAGTGTTGCCTGCCTGTGCTTGCACATGGTAGGAGGGGACCTGATCACCCCCCTCCACAGGTAGCACATAGGGTGGGATGGCCTAAGGCCAGGTAAATAATGACTGCGGACAGTCATTTTCCTGGTCAAGGGTGAGTGTAACCCCCTTGTTACCCAGGGTTACTAGAATCCCAGTAAGACCTAGTGGTAGGCAGGGAAGACAGCTTGTGAAACTCCAGTTAAATGGGGTTCACACTGTCTCACTCTGTCCTCAGTCTCAGCCGAGACTGAGGGATGACATCACCAATAGAACTATCGCAGCTGGATGAGCCACATTGGAATCTGCAGCAAAGGGAGTTAGATAGAATGTTGGGAGTTTTGAAGTCAGTCTTCAAGTCAGTCTTCAGTTCAGTCTTCAGTGAGTGAGTGGGAGTGAAGTAGGGAACTTGCTGGTAAAGCAGCTCAGTAAAGGCTCTAGGAGCCTCAGCCCTGACAGAGGGCTACTTTTAAGTAATAGGGTGTGTGTCTCCACCTTAAAAAGAGACACACAAGATTACTGAAGTGGTGGAGACTGCTGTTTTCGGGTCTCAGTGCCCCTTCCCTCTGGGGGGGGATGAAAAGGTTTCCCTGCAGATTTCTGGGACAACCCCCTAGTTCTGCTTGTGGAGGAAAAGCTGCCTGTATGTTCCAGTATTTATTTGGGAGAAAAGAAGATTTGTGAGTCACCTGTGGGGCACCTGCAATGTAAGGTGAGTGTCTGCTCTGGCTAAAAGGGCCTATGTTTTTCATCCTGAGACTTGTGTGACAATGTGGAGTTTGAACTACTAAATATTGGGAAGCCTAGAGTAATGGGCTAAGCAAAGTAAAAGTAGTTTCAAGTTCCAGAGTTTGTTGGGATGCAAATAATATGTAGAGGTGATGTGACAGATGTCTGCCCTTAATCTACATTTGGAAGTTCAGTAAAGGAATTGTTCAGTTTCCAGAGAAATGGCCGGGTATGGGCTGTGGGAGCTGGAGGTGGGTGGCCCCCATCTTTAGTGACCATGTCCACCTCTATGGATTTCTTCTGTGGATTTCTACTTTGCCTCAGGCACTTGGCCATGATGTGGGGAAGTACCCAGATGTGGGATTGTAAGGAAAATTCTCTAGGAGTCGAAGACTCTAATGTGGTTTGAGAGCCACAACAGGATAATTGTTCATTCCTCAAATGGACTGTAGATCAAGTGGCAGTGAGAACCCCGGGCCAATGAAACAGTGTGTGTACAAGTCGGGTTGTGTACCCAAAGCGTGCAAGTCCGGGCTGTGTGCCTGGTGGGTTTAGAACCTGAGGGCTGGAAAGAGTGATAAAGTGTTCTGTTGTCTCTAATCCACATTACCAGGAAATGTAGCCCCATGGGGGTCTGTCTATGCTTTGTTTGTTCAGCTTGGATGTGAATAAAAGCCACACTGAAGAATCCCATTCCTGGTTCTGGACATTACAGTTATTGCTTCCTGTGTTCGGATTTACTTGGGTGCCCCTGTTCAGAGTAGCCAAACCTAGGTCCCCTGTGCCGAGTAACCTCATCCTCCCCAAACCCAGGTCCCCACCAGGTACTGCTGTCAGCTTCAACAGCATGCCACCTGTCATTTTGCTAAAAAGGCAGGGGTGAGGGGTTACACTGTGAAAGAGCCAGGGGTGATGGCTGAGATGCAGAATGAGTATGTTTTTTAAATGTGCACCAAGGGGTTCCTAGGGTACTTACTAGGCGGTCTCATGTCATCAGGAGTAACCATGATGTTACCTGTGGACATCACACCCACTCTGGTAGCTGACTACCTGGTGAAGTTCAAGTCAGAATGAACAGCAATGTAATTAGATGTGACATCCTAAGAGGAAAGCAAGAGTGAATGAGGTCTATTTTGGCACCGCAGTGAATTATATTGATATTGAAAGTCTATGGAACTTAGTGATTTCTAGGATGACCTTGTAAAAGAGTATAAACTCAGTGATATTTTCCTGGTGAAATAAAATCAATCAATCAATGACAGCCCATGGAACTATTTCTGAGGATGATTGATGGTGTCATAAGCAAAGATAGGGCATGTTGTTTAGCTATAGATGTGACTAAGAATAAGCTCGACTTTAGAGTGAAAGTGAATGATCATGAGATAGTCATGCTTGCTCACTCTGGTGCAAGTATTAATTTCCTGGATGAGAAGGAATTTTTGAAACTCTCTCCTGTTCCTCATCTGACAAAAAACAAAATTTCCCTATCAGGCACATAAACCTCTTACTGTGAATGGCAGATTCCATGCAAAGTTGGAAATGCCCTCTGCAATAGCTGAAGACGTGCTATGTAATTGTAGGAGCAGGTAGTTATCTGCTTAGCTGGGATCCATCTCAGAAGTTAGGTCTCATACAAGTGACACAACAAGTACTTCACTAAAAAAAGTACTAGGAAGACAGTCACTGGATTGTTGGAAGAGTACAAAGGTGTTTTTGAGGGACCTGGAAAACTTGATGGGTTTTAAGCGACTCTTACTTCCATTCATCCAGTATCCCATCCTTCCAGGATAGTTACATTTCACATATGAAATAAAATCGAGGCTCAGTTAGATTGAGATAAAGCATTAGGAGTCAAAGAAAGAGTCAGTGAAACCACTCCATGGGTACTGCCTGTTGCTGTTGTGCTCTAGAAAAGATCAGCGTCTGTGAGGATCAAAGAGATTATAAATAATCTCAGTGATGTTATGGTGTACAGCAAGCTGGACTCAAACCAAGTTTACTTTCAACTGGAGCTAGCAGCTGAATCAAGGTGTAACACAATGTTTTCCACACATAGTGACATCAGGAGGTATACAAGATTGATATTTGGAATGTCCTTAGGAGTTGAAATTTTTCAGAATGCAATTAAGGTTACACTGAGTGATTTTCCAGGTGTCATCCGCTTAAGTGATAACATTTCTGTCTATTGAAAGTCCTCAGAAGAGCACCTGGAAGGTTAAAAGCTGTTTTTTTCAAAGACTATAGCAGAAAGACATACCCTAATTAGCACAAAATGTGAATTTTGAAATTATGGCTTAGAGTTTTTCGGGCATAGGTTCTCTTAAAATGGAGTGTCTTCAGATCCTAGAAATCTACAGGAGATACATTCACTTGAGATATCTGCAAATGTGCCCAAAGTAAGAAGGATGGTAGGATTTTGTTCTCTTTTGATCTATGATTTTGCTGCATTGACACAGCCAGGTCAAGCATGGTGTAAGGAGAAAAGTGGTTGCCTATGATAGCAGGGCTTTGCAGATGTTGAATAATGCTATTCATAGATTGAAAGAGAAGCCTAAGTGGTTGTGTGGAAGTATGAATTCTTTTATATCTATGTGTATGGCTGACATTCCCTTTCTACACAGATCACAAACCATGGGCCAGTATTTTCAGTATCCCACTCTCAAGACCTACAACTACATTTTTTATTTATTTATTTATTTATTTAATTTATTTATTTCAGTTGCAGATTAATACCTTTGAGCCAAGAAGGCTCTTTTACAAAGGTTCCATGTCAAGTGGATAAGAGACAAAAAAATTACATAGACAGGTAGATAAACATTCCAAGTACACAATAAGTTACAGGCTGTACAGGTTGCATACAAATAGGCAAATACAACGACAATAATGATTCAAGAAATTGGAGTGCATTTTGACATTCAGAGCAGGTTACTGTAATATACAGAAAAGAAATCAAACAGATTTCAAACACAGAGTAGTGTAAGAGTAGCCTGAGGGGGCTTTGTCACAGAGACAGGAAAGTGGGGTGGAGGGAAGAGCAGGAGTGGGAGGACAGCAGCCACAGGGCTTTGTCAGGAAGGGGGGTGGGAGAGAGGGGAAGTAGGATAGGAGAGATAAAGGAGGGGCTATAAGTCATAGTGGGATAGCCCCAGGTATTTATAAATTCAATCACATTGCTTATTTTGAGCCAGAAGTGTTAGCAGGTCTCCCTTAAAGGGGCCAATTTTTGTGTGCTCTAGGGTAGTAGTAGGGAGTTCGTTATACCAGGTGGACCCATGGTAGGAAAGTAAACGCTGTGCAAGGCAGGTTCTTTTGAAAGGGACATGGAGCACTTCTTTAAATGAGTTTCTAGTGACTTTTGGGGAGGTGTTGTGCTGGAACAGAGTGGCAGTAGAATTGGGAGTGAGTCCCAGAAGGACTTTTTTCCCAATTAGGCAAGCCTGATACTTTGCACTAAGGTGCAATGGGAGCCAACCAGTAGAGGAGTAGAGGACGCAAGTATGGGTACGATGTTTGGCCCCCAGGACCAGGTGGCAAGCCTTGTTGAGTAATAGTTTTACTCATTTTAGGGCTGTGTCAGTGGCAGCACTGTAGACGACAAGGGCATAGTCAATGACAGACAGAATAGAGCTTTGAGTGACAAGGCTTAGAGCCCCAGGGGTCATGGCTTGCTTGTGCCTGTAGAGGATGCCAAGTTTAATATTAGCGGATTTGACAACATGGTCTATGTGGTGCATGAAGGAGAGGGTGTCGTCAATGTGTACCCTGAGATATTTAAAGGTAGAGACTTGTTCAATGGCATCCCCCTTTTGGCTAAAGATAGTCAGGGGTTTGTCATTCCTTTTAGCGTGTGGCAAAGTTAGGTGCATAATTTTTATTTTTTTATAATTTAGAAGGAGTGATCTCTGAGGTTACAACCATATGAAATGTCTATTGTCTACAGAGCAAGAAAAGATAATCCAGCATGTTACCTGTCCATGCCTCTGACCATGAGTAGAAGATCTTCAAGAAAGCAAAAGATTGTAGAGGAATATACTGTATCTCCCATTCGGCATGACATGCTATTGCTATTCCTGTTTCACTGAGATTTGCTGATGTGCAAAAGCAACATTGAGCAATCCAACTCAGAAAGCAGTTGCAAAAGCAGTGTCTTTGGGAAGCTGGCATGAAGTAGAAAAAATCCTCTGATCAATTTAACATTGTTCAGAGAGCTTAAGAAAGTTGAATCCGATTTGGCAGTGGAGTGTATAAAGGAGTCTTTACTCTCAGAAGTGGCAATATTCCATAATCACTGAACAAAGTTACAGTGGATCTTGCCCATGAAGGTCATCAAGACATACTCAAAACAAAAGCTTTGATCAATGATAAAGTCTGGTTCCCTGAGTTAGACAGTATTGTAAAGAACAAAATCCCCATGTTTGACATAGCAGATCACAAACATGTCAGCCTGTTAAGAGCATTTACAAATGATATAGTTACTTGCTGCACATTGGACTGAGTTGAGCACGGATTTGTCAACTTACCTAACAGACCATACATTTTATATCTAGTGGATAATCTTCCAGATTTCCTCCACTTCAGCTCAACATGTGACTGGTTGCCTAAACAGCATATTTGCAAAATTTGGAAGACTGTTTGATTGTGGCCTTCCATTCTTTAGTAAGCAGTTCCAAAAATCTTTTTCCAGTGCACTCCACTGTACACGGGGGTGCTCCAGAGGACGGCCTGTCCCATGCTTTATTGGCATTTTATTCTGTACTCCAAAGGTCTTCCTTACAAAGTACTTGCTGCTCTTGTGAAATTGAAGCATACGGTCATTCATATTTCAGTTTTCCACCCGGTTAGGCTCTGCTTCCTCACCTTCTTACTTCTCCTTCTATTTGGTGATATTGAATCCAATCCGGGACCCCCTGCTCACTTCACCACAATCGATGTATTGGGACTAGCTAGTAAAGGTATCCTTATTGCACACATGAATATCAGAAGTCTAATATGTCACAAGGATGAGCTGGAAGCTTGGATTAAGGACTATAATCCAGACATTCTCTATCTTATGGAAATGTGGCTAAAACCTAAAGTACCAGACTCTCTCTGTGCTATAGCCAACTACACCCTGATCCACAGGGATAGGGTGGTGGCAAAATACGGCAGTGGTGGTGCCATCTATTACAAAGACCACTTCTTCATAAAAACTGGCTATCACCCAGTCATGTCCACCTCATGTGCACATATCCATGCAGCTGCTGCATTAGGAGCAAAGAAACTCCACATCATCTGTGTCTACAATCCCCCTGCTGAGGGTGTGGCTGGACTCCAGGACCTACTCGACGGGTCCCTAGCAAATATAAAAAATAATGAGGTTATAATCTTAGGGGACTTTAACCTGAATTGGCTGGGGCCTAATCAGAGTTTCCTGGCATTAGTGGCAAGTAACCATAACCCTCATCAGATAATACCTGAACCAACCAGGACAACAAATCCAATGGTTACAATTACCCTGTTAGACTGGATACTCACAAACCGTGTTGAGCATATGTATTCATCGGGGATCCTAGCTAATACTATAACCTACCATGCTCCTATTTTCTATTTATGGACCTCAAGTGCCCCTCCTCCTCCCCCCACCTCACTATGTGATGTTCACAAACTTTGCAAACCTGGATGCAAATGCTTTTCTTCAGGATATATCCCTTGTTAACTGGTCAGAGATCTACCACACAAACTGTGTTAGCGAGGCATTGCAAATCTTCCTCAACAAATTCTTGTTTGTTCAAACTTGACATGCTCCCAAGGTCACCATGAGAGTCAGGGGTAAACATACCAAGTGGCTTCACAAGGACCTGCTAAGCAAGCTACGTAAAAGGGACAAATACTGGAGGTGCTTTAAACAGTCTGGGTTGAGGTCTGATTTTAACACCTATAGGGCTCACAAAAACCTCTGCAAGAAAAAAATCAGAATTTTGAAAAGTAAATACTGCAAGGACCTGCTTACCAGCTCTGCATGTGACTCTAGGAAATTCTGGGCACATTTCAAATCTTTTCTCCATGCATCCCAACACAGCACACCACCAGATATGGTACTAAATGGGTCTCATTATAATGATCCTGTCATGATAGAGAATGCTTTTAATGTGATGTTCTCTGATCTGACCATGTATACCTCCTCCTTCAAACCCCAGGCAAGCCATACTCAGCCCCAGGCCCTGGGCATGACACTGTACCCCAATGCACCTCCCTCTATATCTCCACATGTCCCGCCTTTCTATTTTAAGGTTATAACGTCACTGGAGGTCTTCAAACTTTTTAAATCCATATCTGACAATACCAGTGTAGGGTCAGACCTCCTTGAGCCATGCCTTCTTAAACTTGGTGCTTCATACATTGCCTCTCCTTTAGCTAAAATCTACACACTGTCTCTGTCCTGCAGCACAGTACTGGACATCTGGAAAACTGCTCGGATAACTCCAGCCTACAAGAAAGGGGACAAGAAGGATATAAACAATTACCGCCCAATTCCTAGTTTATCAGTCCTGTGCAAACTGCTTGAAAAAGCTGTGGCAAATCAAACAATTGAATTCCTCACAAACACAAAATTTAAGGTGCTTTCTGATACCCAACATGGTTTCAGAAAGAACCATAGCACCTCTACAGCCTTGCTAAAACTGACCTCTGATGTACTTGTGAATATGGATGAGGGGTACCTTACCGGTGCCGTCTTTCTCGACCTAACCAAGGCTTTTGATCTGGTTGACCACCCCTTAATCCTGGCTGGGCTGCTAAACATGGATTTCTCCTCTCCAGCTGTAGACTGGTTTAGCAGCTACCTGTCTGGTAGATCTCAAATGGTGAAATTTCACTCTGCTGTATCTGAATGTGCATCAATAAAGGTTGGGGTACCCCAAGGCTATATCCTGGAGCCACTTCTTTTCTTATTATTTATTAACAAGGTTCCTGGTGCCCTGGTAAACTGCTCATCCCTTTTATACACTGATGATCTTGTCATATATACCAGAGACACCAAAATTGATAACCTAAATTCTGCCCTCTCCTGTGATTTCAAGAACATTCAGAACTGGCTCCACAAGCATAAATTCATTCTAAATGCCAAGAAAATGAAGGTCTTGCTTCTAGGCTTGGCTGTTAAGCTCAGAACTGGTCCTTCATCCCTTACTGTACATGACTTAGAAGGAACCGTACTTGAATCCATGTCATCTTTCAATTATCTTGGGATTATGCTGGACCAATCCCTGGATTTTAACCTACACATCCAATCCACCTGCAAAGCAGTAAATAATAAGCTGGAAGCTGCTTACAAGACAAGCTACATGCTAACGCCATGTGCTAAACTCGCACTGCCAAGGGAATCCTACTTCCTTCCCTTACCTACTCTGCTTCTGTAATTGTGGCTGCTCAGAAAACATCCCTCCTGAAGTGGGACGTTACTTACAATAACATATGCCGATACGCATCCTTGGCCATGTGATTTAAAGCACCGTTCTCAGCTATATGCTGACCTTGGGTGGCTCTCCCCTTCTGCATCTAGGCATTACTACCTGGGCTCCCTGATTGATTCTATCCTTAGGCTAAATGTACCAAAATCTTTGGATGTGCTACTCATTCCTATAACCTCTGCGCATGGGCTTCAGTCAGTGGACAAGTCGCTCCTAAAAGTCCCTAGATGTCATACCTCCAAAGGCACTAGTGCTTTCGGGCATATGGCACCTAAATTTTGGAATACTCTTCCCCTGGCACTCAGGCAGACTGAGACCCATAAACATTTAAGAGTGAGCTTAGAGGTTATCTACTGAATATGGACTCTTGTGCTTGTTTTGACCCCACCTGATTTAGCACACGCTCTTGCCTGCTCCGTAGTTATGACACCTGCGCTTGCTGTTCTACCTGACTTCTGATTTGTACTTTTGCTTCTGATTTGTACTTAATTGTTTCTTAGAGCTTCTACTTCTCCTCTCTATTTGTTCTTTCTGTTTCTCTTCTTACCACACTTGTGTCTCTATTGTGTTTTTTTTAATCCACTCTCTACCTCTCTCTTGTTTTCCTGCCCCCGCTGCCTCTACTACTACCTTCCTCCTGTTCTTTATCCTTCTCCTACTATGTCTGGCTTAAATATCTCTACCTATCTCCGTCCTGTTATTCTTCCTACCTACGCTCATTTTTTCTACAATGTTCAATTGATATGCAACTATCTTGCTTTCTGCATTGTTTAATGAATTGTACTCTTCTCCTTGTTACTATCTTGCTGTACATCACCTGTTTTATTTTTCAGGCACTACATGAAGATAAATTGCATTTGTATTACTGACTGCCTCTATTACTGCACCTTCATTAGCACTAATGTTTTGCACTTTCTGAACAATGACTGCTACCTCAAAATTGTACTGTATCTGTTTGATACTGTATCTGTATTTGTTTACTATGTCTCTGTATTCTCCTGGGTCATGCCTGAAAATAATAAATTTTGGCTAGTGCACCCACCTGGTAAACAAAAACTAAATAAATCAAGTTAGTTGGTCCAAGACAGAGGCACTCCAAGAAAGACTCTGTAAGTAATTCTTACAGTTTGAAAGTATATATTCAGCTAGTATAATGATCAACTAGTAATTCACCTCGGTGGCAGTCATTGTCCACCGCAGCACTTTGCCTGCTAAATGAGGCTTTGCCAGGGAGCTGACTAGTGAGACTGAAACAGTTACATTTATAGTGCCAAAGCTATGATGTCATCTGTATGAGTCACCTACAATCATACTGTTTCAATTAATTAGTTTATACAGGACCATTCAAAATATGTTTCACATATTAATTGTACATGAACTAATTGCTCTTAAACACACACTATATAGCAAAGAATATGAAACAAGAAAAAAAGTATTATTTATTACAGCAAAATAATTCATTTGGCTTAAGTCTGTATCTTTAACATTACACTGACAGTATTAGTCTATACCAGACTGAAGGTCCCGATGAACAGTCAGGTGATCTTTCAAATTTTTAACAGGACATTCCTGGAGATCTACACTTAAACTGCCATGGTGGAGACAATCAAAATGGTCATCATTAATTCCAGACTGGCTCCTGGAAGCAGAAGAGCATAAGCACTTTTAGTATCAAAGTTGTATAAGTTAATGCTTTTTTGTACAGTACATACAAAATATCTCAACATTGTGATTACAATATGTGGAGAGCAACATTCAGAGCATTACCTGGGGCAACAGTTATAAATCCTGACATTGTTGAGCACTGAGAATTCTCATACACTTTCCCATATAAACCAACTATGGATCCAGGGGGGAGTTGGACAGTTGGCTTGAGGAAGGGGAGTTTATCAAGGGGTTGTTATAACCATAGATACAGGTATGGTATCAGATCCAAAATGTCATTAAGTCCTAATGGATTCAGAGCATTTAACCTCTAAATCCAGTATATCTCTCTCTCTCTCTTTGTAATAAGATATTCTGGCGGTCCCCTCCCTGTGTACCACATTAACAGACTTCGAGTCCCATGCATCAGAAATCTTTGGGATTTGAATTATGTTTTTCAGGAAAATGTTTCCCTACTGCGTAGGCAGGGGTATCACTAGCAGGAGGCGGGAGGTGGTGATGCCATTGTATAACACATTGGTAAGGCCTTACCGGGAGTACTGCATGCAGTTCTGGAGGCCACACCTGTGCAAGGACATAGATAAAGTGGAGACTATCCAGAGAAGGGCAGCAAAGATGGTGCAGGGCTTGCACCACAAAACATATGAGGAGAGACTAAGGGACCTCAATAGAGAGGAGACAGTGGGGGGACATAATTGAAACTTTCAAGTACCTCAACTGCATAAAAAAGGTGCAGGTGGGGGACCTTTTCTAATGTAGAAAAAGTACTAGAACAAGGGGGCACAATATGAAATTGGAAGGGGCTAGATTAAGAAGTAATGTGAGGAAGTTTTCTACACAGAAAGGTAGTCAACACTTGGAATAGTCTGCCACAGCAGGTAGTGGGGCAAGCACAGTGGGGGGTTTAAGCATGCCTGGGACAGGAACAAGAGAAGCTTGAGGGGGGAGGGAGTGATGAAAAGACATTGATTACATAGGGTCAGTGGCCAAATACAATGTCTAGGGCCTATGGGCAGACTGGATGGGCCTAGCAGTCCTTATCTGCTGACAATTTCTATGTTTCTGTGTCTCTACTGCTTTGTCCATTCTGCCATTTATGATGTACCTGATGTGTTCCTGCATGTACTCTTTTAATGAGCATACAGTTCTTCCCACATATCCTAGCCTACATGTGCAGCAGAAAAAGTATGGCTAGTTGATCATTGTACTAGCTGAATACTAGCTGAATAAGCACTTCATAATCGTAAGAACTGATTACAGCGTCTTTCTTGGAGTGCCTCTGTCGTGGAGCAACAATCTTTAGTAAGGATTTTGAAAGATTTGCAAAAAACATGGATTTTATTCCTTCATTAAATCACGCCCTACTGACTTTATGATAATGGAGTAGAAAGACTGGTCAATGCTGCGAAAAAAAGAATTTATGTGTGCTACTGTAGAGCTGAAAAAAAACATTGAAAAGCAGAGATGCACACATTCTGTGCAGCTGCAGTAGCAGCCACAGACACTGCCAGATATTTCCCGAAATTTCTGTGATATTTCCAGAAATATCTCATGCTTTCTCCATTTCCACAGTAGGGGCAGCAAAGAGAAACTCTTGTATGGAGCAACACCTCATTGTTCAACAGGCATGCTTCCTGCTGCAGTGTTGTTTGCCTGGTATATGAAAATTAAGCTACCAGAAGTTATCAGACTTCCAGAAAAAGATCTCAGTTTGAAACACAAAGGTGCTCAAGTGAAGGCTGTCATGAAGCAGTAGGTGGACCAGAAATCAAATGTTAAATCTTCCAATCTTAAGAAAGGGGACTCTGTTTTGGTGAAGGATGCTATAGTTAACACAAAATGGGGCACTTACAGTATTTTACAGTAAGCATCCTTTTTATGTAGTCTTGCGCGCGTAGCGCAAGCAACATTTTGTGGTAGCTTGTTGGAGTAGCAGGTTGTGGAGGTGTGGCAGTGTTGTGGCCAGTGGCACCACTACTTTTTTGGGCTGGTCTCTGTGGCACCAATGAATAAGCACACTGTCTATGACATCAGTTGAGAACCATGCCACCAATTTGAAAGAATTTCGCTGCCACAGTGAGGGAGCTCCCCATAATTGCAGGGGTGTGCCTTGCCAGCTGAAACATTTCAATAAACATGGTGGTGGCTGTCACCACTCATCTCTCACAGTCCCTAGAAAGCTGATGTCAGGGGTGCCCAATCCCTCTGTCAGCATGCCCCTCCCCAGTTTGTTTGCCGATGGGGAAGCCCAGTCCTCATCGACATAATGTCCCCCCTTGTTTTATTTGTCTGCTGAGGGGGGTGCCCAGTCCCCCTCGGCATCATGCCCCCCCCAAACACAGACACACTTTCCTTACCAAAAGGGGGCCCAATCCCCATTGGCTTCAGTCCCCTGTCCCCAAAAAAACACAGGTGGCACACTGGGAGTCCACCCCAGCGTGCCCAAAACAAACCTGTAAAAAAAACCTTCCCGCAATGTCCTTCCCCCTCCGTAACACAGAAAATGGTCCCTTGTTGTCATGATGCCCCCCTCCCCAACCCGCACCCACTCTCTGCGCACCCCACCTCCCTGAACCCCCCTCGCCCCATGCTTACCTCCAGAGCACAGCGCGATGATCTTTGGTGCAGCAGAAAAGTCTGAACTCTTCAAAAGCCAACCGCGATCTGAAAAAAATCAAGGTAAGCTGTATAATGGCATCAATGGGGGGGGGGTTCAACTTAGGTTGATATCTCAGCCATTTTTGTGACTTTTGGCTTCAAATTTCCAACATGGGGTTCTTGGGACCCCACCTCATAAACTCATTCACTGTCATTTCATTATTCAGTCCCAAAAGGTGATTTCACGGTCACTGCGCAGAATCACCTCTCAGGACCGATTGATGAAACAACAGTGTCACTGTTAATGAGGTGAGCTCCCAAAAAGCCTATGTTGCAAATTTGGTGAAAAAATTCAAAAAAATGACTGTGTTACGATTGTGCATTGCACAGCTTCCACACATGTTTGTAAATTCAAGAATTTTTAATATTTTCAATCCAGATTTTCAACATTGCCATTTTTTCACATCTCCTTATGAACAGTACAGCTGTCATTTTTCACATCCTGCCCGAAATGTGTTTTTGCACATCTGGCACACGACGGCGCTGTTGCTGTGGGAAATTAATGTTCAGGACAGATTAAGAAAATCACAGTGCCACTGTTCATGAGTAGAGGTCCCACAATGCCTATGTTGAAAATTTGGTGAAACTTTTCCACAAAATGATTGTGCTACAAGCATGCATTGTGCAGTTTCCAAGCATGCTCGTAACTTCGAGAATTTTAAATATTTTCACTCCAGATTTTTAACATAGCCATTTCTTCACACTTCCTTATGAACAGTACAGCTGTCATTTTTCACATCCTGCCCCAAATGTGTTTTCACACATCTTGCACAGAATGGTGCGATCGCTGTGGGGGATCAACGTTCGGGACAGAGTAACAAAATCACAGTGCCACTGTTCATGAGTGGAGGTCCCAAATGCTTTTATGAGGTGGGGTCACAAACAGTACATGTTGAAAATTTGGAGTGCAAATACCAACAAACGCCCGGAGCTTTAGGGTTTCTAACCACAGCATCCTGTGGAGATTGACAGGTGTCTGGGGTGTGACTTTAGATTGTCAGCTGTAATGCTTATGCCATTCCACCCCATCCACACCCTGCAGCCAGTGACAGGCAACAAAGTGTGCCTTGGACTCTTTGGCCCCAAAGTTCACCCCATTCTCCTATACTGTATCCATCTCAACATATTTCCTTATGGAATGGGGTGAGCGTAAGGCTCGATGACCCCAAGGCACAACACAACACTTGTTAGAGTCTGCAGGATAAGGTGAGTTGAAATGGCATAAGCATTATGGCTGAAGACCCAAAGGCACACCTTAATGCCTGTCAGTCTCTGTAGGGTGGGTTGGGGCTGGCGTCAGTTCCATACTTCACTGCCATTCCTATTATGCATCTCTCTAACTCCTGCACTACCAATGCCAAAGTCAGCAAGACAGCATTGAGCATTGACAAATGCTTGTTAAAGTGTCAAAACCAAAGAAACTCTGGTAACTGCATCAGATGGTTCTCAAGTGGTCACCAGAAATTCTTCTTTCTTCAAGAAGGTCAAACCAGAACTTTCTATGTATTGTATTGTTGATCCTTAGAATTCAGGTGAGCCTGATATTTTTCTTCAGGTTTCCTGTGTGGACATGTTAGCAAACAGAAGACATGTCACTCACTGTAGTTCAGAAAGTGCTTTTGAACCAATACATCCATATTTCTGATTTTGCAATGAGTTGTCTGATTTTGTGATGAGTCCCAGAGTCCAGGAGATGTGTTCATCCTTGAGATACTGTAGAAGAGAAATCCATCATCCAAGTACAATGACTTTTTTATAACCCAATATTGTGTTATTCATGATGTCATATAGTATGCAAGCTAGAAACATAGAAACATAGAATTTGTTGGCAGAAAAGGACTGCTTGGCCCATCCAGTCTGCCTAGATTTTCCCTGCCTAGTCCATCTCTATAGATCCAAACTGGTCTGTGGCGACCCTCCCTCCTCCCTGCTTATTTCTGATATTCCTCTCTGTCTATCCCATACATGCTTGAAGCCCCCACTGTTTTTGCCTCCACCACGTCTGCTGACAGTCTGTTCCAGGCACCTAGTACCCTTTCAGTGAAGTAGTACTTCCTCACATCCCTCTTAAACTCTCCCCCCCCCCACCAGCTTCATCGCATACCCCCTGGTCCTAGTGCTGTTTCTCATTTGAAAAAACAAACAAACAGGAATATCAATCCAACCATATATCACTACAACAACAACAAACAAACAACCCTCCCTATTACCCCCGTACATACAGGGTCGACTAAAGAAAACATCTGAATAAAAGATATAAACCCATGTATAACAAAAAAGAAAGAAAGAAGATACTCACTGTAGGGGGAAAAACAGCAGAGGAAGAATTCAATACCCCCTCTAACAATATATAAGGATTAGATAGGTAATAATAAAAGGACATGAAGAGATTCCCAATGCTTTTTATAAGTAGCAGTTCTATCTTTCATGCTAGCAATCATCTTCTCAGTCTGCAAAGAAAAAAGAATATGATATTTCTGAGCCCCAAGTAATTTGTCTTTATAATCACCTATGAGGCATATCTCAGATTGGAAAGTGTGTTCCAGCCCCAAGACGAGATCTAGGTGATCCTTCAAAGTATGCCAGAATGGTTGAACTCTTTCACATTCCTACAAGATATGAAAAAGTGTATCACATTTAGTAGAGCATTGGGAACCTAAATCAGTAGAGGATTTCCCCATACAAAATAATTTAGATGGGGTATAATACAACTTATGAAGGATTTTCACCTGCATAACCTGGTATCTAACATAATGGAGGAATCTATACATGTCTGACCAGATTCTGGACCAATTATAAGTGCCCTCTAATGGGGATAGAACACAGTCCCAATACAAAGCTGAACCATCAGTTTTATTAGGCAATAAATTGTAAAGCCAAGTATACAGGCATGGTCCAAAATGTTTAGCAAGTAAGTGTGCTACTTGCAAGAACTTAAAACAGTCTCTGTTGATAGTAGCATATTGTTGCTGAAAAGTGGCATAGGGAATTAGTGTATCATCTATTGTTAATTGATTTACCCTTTTTATTTACTTGGAAGCCCAAAAGAGTGCCATAATAACTCGACCATCTATTCTAAAGTTGGAATTACCTAGTAAAGGCTGTGAAGTGTCTGTTATTGGACCTATACATAATAGATGGCATAACTGCACATGAGTCTTTACTGAGGTTTCTATAGGAGTGTTCCTGAGAGAGCATGGCAACTGGGAAGGTGGAGTATGTAAAAGAGAGGTTATGGTCACTCCTCAGGAAGTACAAAGATATAGTTCGATGAGCAGCCATAGAGGGACACAACCAGAAAAGTTCTCAGGGTGTAACTCTCTATACTACTGCAGATATTTGCCGCTATGAATCACCAAATAATATAAATAGCAATTTGGTGAACTAAATCCCCTTCTGTTTTGAGTGCTGTAAGCTTGTTAGTAGTGTCAGTGGCTCAGCAGGTAGCAAACTCGTCTCTAAGGCTGGGAGATCAGAAGGCTGTGGGTTCCATTCCCACATCAGGCACTTGGGTTAATATCCAAATACTGGCACTGTACTGCAGCATGGGGGGGTACTGCACTCCTGAGGTGCCATGTTTCGGATGAGGCGTTAAACCAAGGTCCCATCTACCTGTTCTGGTGGTAGTCCAGGTGGGTGTTAAAGATCCCATGGCACTTCTCAAAAAGAGTAGGGGAATTTTCCCCAGTGCCCTGGCCAAATTTCCTCCCATTCACCAAAAGAAAATACCACCCAAAGTTTAATCTGGTTCAATGTCAGTTGGCATTCATCTGTATCCCCTTCCCCTGGGTTGTGCCTGAAAATAGGCAAGATTTATCTAGTGCACTTACCCGGTCAACAAAAACTAAATAAATAAGCCCTGCGAACCACAGTTCCATTCCATATAAAAATGGAAATAAGTCAACAAAGTTGTTTAAACCAGGAAATGGGTATACATTGGTTAAGCATGCTTAAGGGGTAAAAGGCTCTAGGGAGCAGATTCATTTTGACAGTGTTAATCCTTCCCCAGAGAGTAAATGGAAGTTGGGTCCATCGTGACAGGTTATGTTTTAGCTGTTCCAGCAGAGAGTCCAGGTTACATTTTTTTCAGCTGGGTAAGTGATGTGCCAAGATAAATACCTAAGTATTTAAGTTTACCTGGTTTCCACTGCAGTCCCAATGCTGTTAAATCCAATCACTGTGCCCAGAAATTTAGGGGCATGACTTCCATTTTCTCTACATTAAGCTTATAGCAAGAGATATGACCAAAGCTATGAATAATAATAATTAACTTTATTTATATAGAGCAGTTCACGAATATCAAAGTGCTTTAACAATAAAAACACAATTAAAACACAATAAAACCATAACTAGTCAGAATTCAATAATAGCAACTAGACTCATACAACAAATTATGAAAAGACAAGCCTGAACAAATGGGATTTCAGTGTGGCTTTAAAGCTCTCCACAGTCAGGTGCTCCCAAACCCAATGAGGTAGAGAATTCCACAGGGCAGGGGCAGCATAGGAAAATGTTCGAGCACCAGGTGTCTTCAACCACACCCTGGGAATCTCTAGCAATCCCTCATTGGTGGAGTGGTCAGGAGGGGCAGTAGGAGCACAGAAGATCAGAATGACATCCAGTACAACAGGCATGGATATACACGGGCGTAAAACATGTAAAAGAATGTCATCCGCATAAACATAAAGTTTAAACTGGTTAGGGCCAACGGGGATTCCATGACTGTCAGGTTTATTACTGATTTTATGGATCAAGGGTTCTAAAAAAGGATTAAACAAAAATGGGGAAAGTGGACATCCCTGCCTGGTGCCCCAATGAAGAGTGACCATTTCTGAAGGCATCCCATTATACGTTATTTTAGCACTTGGATTATTATAAAGAATTTTAATCCAGTCAATAAATTCCTGTGGGATATTATATTCTTGCAGAACTTGGAATAAATACACCCATGAGACTCAATCAAATGCCTTTGCCACATCCAGGGAAGCCAGATCCGCAGCGTCAGGGCTGTCCCTCCATACGGAAAAGAGATGTGCTAGCTTTCCAAGATGATCTGAGGATGACCTCCTTGGCATGAATTCATCCTGTTCCCTACTTATCAACTCTCCCCAAACTTCATTAAGAAGAGTGGCCAAAACCGTAGCTAATATCTTGTAATCTATGTTAATCAAAGACATTGGTTAATATCTACCTGTCTTGAAGGGATCCCTACCAGTTTTCAAAGAAACAGTGACTAGAGCTTCTATTAAACAGTGACTAGAGTGTCTGTTAAACTAAAATCCTGGGTAGCATGGGCATAAGTATAATTAAATGTATCCAAGAGTAAGGGGGGCTATAACCAGTTTAAGTTTTTTATGAAAATTAGGTGTGAACCCGTCTGGGCCTGATGATTCATCTGGGGCAAGAGTGTCAATAGCCAGTTCTATTTCCTGCAGAGTTAACGAGCAGCTGATACCTTCGGTAAAACTTTGGGAAGCATGATATTTGGACACAATTCAGCTTGTATTTCATATATCTTTGATAGATTTCTCCTCTCCAATGTTTATTACTGAAGAAATTTCTACAGAAACAAGATCTGTATACCTTTCATCACAGTCTGTTGCCATGGGAATAACTGTGATGTCACAAGCAGAGTATTATGACATCATGTTGGGGAAAAAGCAATAGGAGCAGAGGAACCACCAAGGGACAACTAGCCTGTTTTCATGAATATGACCTCAGTTAAAATTAAAGGGGCTAAGATGTACTGAGCTAGTAAGAAATATAAGCTGCTTTGTGTCCAAATATTCTGTTTTCAAAGTTCTCCTCAAGGCATCAGTGGCTCTTTAAAGGGTATTTCAAATAGGAATATTGGATATCATTTACTTTAGGAAGGTGGACAGCCCTCAAGAACTCCTCTATGTTCTCCTAACAGGAGTCAGCCATATCTATACTATAAAGTGTCTGATAATTTCGAAATTGAGTGGCAATGTCCAGAGTGTTTGTGAGTACCTGCCCTTGGTCTGTAATGATACTAGAAATAATCCTGTTTATTTCTTGCTTTCACAAATGCAAAGCCATAAGCTTTCCAGCTTTTCCTCCCTGATCAAAATATTTAATCTTACAGCAATGTATAGCATACTCGGTTTTCTCCCGTATTAGATCTGTATATTTAGCCCAAAGGGTGTTCTATTTGAGCCAAGTATTCTCTGCTGTATTAGGGAAAAGAGTCTGTTTGAGAGCCTTTATCTCAGCAAGCAAGGCAGTGGCCTCAAGTTTGTTGAGTTTCTTACATTTAGAGGCTAAATGGATAAATTCCCCCCCCCCCCCCGGCCACATTTTAAAGCTGCCAACAAAATATCATGTTTAGGCATCGATGGTATATTGTGGGTCAGAAAATCCTCAATAAATTTATGGATATGCTCAAGGGTATCTGTGGACTTAAGTAGTTGATTGTTCAATGTCCAAAGTTTATCTGTTGCTGGGGCCAGTAAAAAAAGTATTCTGAATAACACAGGGTGATGATCACCTTAGCACTATATTCACACCAATGGAGTCCGTGGAGAATGTTGGTCCCCACCAGAAAGAAATCTTTTCTAGAAAATGTTTTATGTGGAGGAGAATAAAAAGTATAATCACTCTGGGTGGGATTCAGCAATCACCATGGATCCGTTAGATCCATTGTGTCTATAAGCTCCCTCAATGCCCGCTGTGCAGGGGACCAGCCTGTTCATCGATCTCCTGATCTATCAAGCTCATTTGTGTAGACCAACTTCCAGTCCCCTGCAAGAATAATCAGAATATTGGTCCACAGGGACAATAGGACCAAAAGGTAGGAACAGAAGGAGGGCTCGTCCCAGAGGGGACCATATATAAAGCCCAAAATGGCATCATGTTGTCCCCATAAACCCCAAATTAGGATGTAGTGACCCTGTGGGTCTGCTATGTCCTGTAAGAAGTGGAATGGGACCCGCCGAGCCATCAGAATTGTCACACCTCTCTTACGAGGATCATCTCCAGCACCAAAAGCATGACCCACCCACTCTCTATGGAAAGATTGATTTGGTCTGTTCAAAGGTGGGTCTCTTGTAAAAAGGAAATATCCACTTGTAGTTGGTGAAGATGTTTCAGGACCTGATATCATTTACTATTAGTCTGGGCACCCTTTATATTCCACATACAATATTTAGTAGCAGTAACCATCAGAGAAGTAGAAACTAGCAGATCACAACCTGAATCAGGTCGACCACTCCCTACAGCTAGGGCAAAGTGCAAATGCATGAATGCCACTGCATGTACGAGAGCCAATCCACCCCACCCAATCCTGGCCATCCCCAAGAAACAACAAATATCCCTAATAAACCAACTATTATGAGCAATAGACATATCCCGAACAGAGCAATATAATATCTACAACATTAGCCCCCCCCATCCTCGAGGGAAATTCTCCTCCACCAAGGATACAAAGCCCATTTGGTCAGCTTGCGCCTAGCCAGAGTGATCTCCGGCTCGGCCTCCAAACCCTCATCAGATAATATAATACAACATATGGGGCAATTAAGGAAACAAGTACAATACAATAACTAAAACAGAGGTGAGAAGACTCTCCAAAAGAACAAGGCCGTGTAACTAACATTTAACAAGAAATACCAATAAAGATCAAAGCATGGCCATTACAGATTACAACCACTATATACCCCCTAAATATCACGACTACAATGGCATATAGAAAAACGTAGAATATTAAAATCCCCACTCCTTCCCCAGTATAAAACTAACCCAAGAAAAGCAAAGAAGGCTGCTATCCAGAGATAAAACACAATGTAGCTTAAAAAAACAGAAGACTATATATAAGTCAATACATATGACCAACAAGTCCTGTCTGTAAAATCCACATATAAAGAAAAAAAAAGTCCTCAGGCTAGCAAGCAGGCAACAAAAGGAAAAGAGAATATCCATCTTTATACTAAGTACAATAGTAACCAAACAGTAAGCCAAACAAGACAATCAAATTAACTTAAAACTCAGCACCCCCATCAGAGGTAACAGATATGACTGTACCCAAAGATATAGACCAATAAGAAAAAACAAACATGTAAGTTTAAGAAAAAAGAGTCAGCCTTTAAAGCTGTAGATAAATGTCCAGCAAACAACTTATAAGGGGAACATCCAATAGACACAGGAACCAGGTCCAACAAGCAGAGAAAATATATTATGAATGCAGTAATGCTCTGAGACTGAAACTCCATTTTAAAGGGTACTGTCCATAGAAGTACAGCAACTAGTAAAATGGCTAAAGTGACACACCCTGTACCAATATAAAAGTTTAAACAAACATCCGTCAAACTTTAGCTCAATGGTAACAGCCACTTTGAATATGGCAAATCTTCATTATTATTCTTGGTCACTAAGCTGTCCAGCTGAGAATTATCCCATTGGTAAAACAAGCAGACAGAGGCAGACCATCAGAGAAGCTGTTGGTGACTAGAAATGAGATACAGCTGCAGGTACTGTAAGAGTACATATCATAAAGTTGGCATGGTATAAGGGAGAAAAACAAATTAGGGCTGAAGCAAAAGTAGAAAATGCAACTCAGATATTCTCACCGCCTGGCACTCCCATTTTATAGTCCAGAGAATCTCCTAACACGCGCCTGAGAATATTCCAGAAAAAGGATGGCATATGTAGTAATCTCAAATGCATTAAATACATGGGCACAAGACAACTGAAAGCTATGCACCAAAGAATGGGACAGAGGTGCAGAAAAAAAGTGGCAGTCCCTCTGTATCACAGAAGAAAAACTATAAAGGCGCTTTAAGTGCTAAGGCGGTCCAGCAGCCACAATAAATAAACCACCAGAAACTACTTATCTTGGTGTCCCTCTACTACCAGACTTACGAGCAGGAAAAAGATCTGGAAGTAATGCAGGTAATCCATCCCAGACATCTTGTGCAGAAACAAACTTTTGGTGCCCTTGTTGGTTGTAACTATCAAAGTAGCTGGGTACAGAAGGCAAAAGTGAACCCCTGCAGCTAGAATGACTCTACTCGCTGCATAGCTGGTGGGTTAGCGGAGTGAAGTCATTGACGATATAATAATGCTTAGACTGCCACAAAAGTTCACATTTATCTCCAGCTTTCTTCTGAATATGTAGTTTATCTAAAAAATTCAGAAGCTTCAAGATTATTGGAAGAGGCCATTCATTGGGACCAGGCACAAAGATCTATGAGCCCGCTCTATTATGTATTTATCCCTGTGGGGAGACAGCCCCGTCAGGTCCTGAAATAGCTGCTCTACAAGGGCAAGCATGTCTGACCCTTCAGCCTTTTCTGGTATGCCCACTGTTACCAGATTAATTTGCCTATTATACCCTTCTTGGTTTTCAATACAGACTTCTAACTTTGCCACTTTTTTGTGAAGGGCCTTTAGCTCCAATGTATCTCAGGCCTGTCTGTCTTCAAGCGACCTAATCTGGGCTGCTGTATCCCTGATCCAGTGACTAAAGGCATCCAATGTGAGCTGGAGTTCTTTCAGGTCACCTGCTAGCTGCAAAATGACTTAAAAATATCTCTGTGGTATCTTCAGTATCCACGCTGGTGCTCACCAAGAGTGTAAAGGTTGATGCCTTTAGCCTTTTTGAGACTCTAGATTTTTCTGGTGTTTGTGGTGGAGTGTGGTGAATTGGTGGGTTGAGTGATGCAGTGCTCTCCATATCTTCCATGAAAGTCTCCATGGCAAAAATAATAAGACCACTAGTGCAAGCAAGTATAAATAAAAGAAATTGGGTAGGAGGGAGATAAAAATACTGCCCTGAAAGAAATAAAATATAAGAAGAAATGGAGAGGGACAGACAGAGCCTGAAGCCGTGTGTCTACCTTAGTTTAGTTGTATCATGTGACTCCAAGAGTCTCCCCTTCTGCACCCTGTTCACCCCTGTGAAGTACTTGTAGGCCTATATCATGTCCCCTTTCGCTCTCCTCTCTTCCAGGGTGTACATGTTGAGATCCTTCAGACTCTCCTCATAGGGCTTTTCATGTAACCCTTGCACCATTTTAGTTGCTATACTCTGGATTGCCTCCACTCTGTGTATATCCATTCTGAGGTGCAGCCTCCATAACTGGACACAATTCTCCAAATGGGGTCTCACCAGCAAGCGATACAGTGGCAACACCACCTCCCTTCTTCTGCTAGAGATTCTCTTCCATATGTGTCCCAGGATCCCACTGGCCCTACCTCTTGCTTTGTCACACTGCTCTGCCACTTTGAGGTCATCAGTTATGATAACCCCAAGGTCTTTTTTTCTGCTTAGTGACTGTCAGTGCTTCCCTCTTTTATATTCTTGTATACTCAGCTCCTGGGTTCCTATGTCCTATGGGCATGATTTTACACATTTTAGTATTGGATCCCAACTGCCATGCTCTTGACCACTTCTCGGGTTTCCCAAGATCCCAGTGCATTCTCTCCACCCTTCCTGAGTGTTCATTCTATTACAGATTTTAATATCATCTGCAAAAAAGCATACCTTCCCATCCAGTTCTTCTGCAATGTCACTTATGAAGGCACTGAAGAGGACTGGTCCCAGTACTGAGCCCTATGGTACCCCACTGGTCACTCTCCCATCATTAGAGTGAGTGTCATTAACCACCACACTTTGACACCTACCCATTAACCAGTTTCTAACCCAATTTAACACTTTGGATCCCACCCCTAGGCTGGTCAAATTCTTAATCAATCTCCTGTGTGGCACAGTGTCGAAGGCCTTGTTAAAGTCCAGATAGGCCACATCCACTGCCCTCCCCTGATCTATTTCTCTGGTCATCATGTTGAAGATATCAGTCACATGTGTCTTCAATGACTCCCCCCCCCATGAATCCATGCTGCCTATGGTCTTGCAGCACATTGGTTCAAGATGCTGTACCAGCCTTTCCTTTACTGTAGAAGGGTTTCAATTAATCAATTAATTTCCTGATGTAAAACTCATCTGCCTATAGTTGCTACCCTCCTCCTTGCTGCTGCTGTTATATAGAAGGGCCAAAAATGCACTGTTTTTAGTGTTAGGGCCCAATCTTCAGAAAGTTTGTGGTGTGTCTGCATATGCTGAGGGCTGGATAAGGGCCAGAAAAGCCACAGATGGCTCAGATGGCAGCTCCAGCAGCTGCTGGTCAATGTAACCCAGAGATGTTCAATTGAAGTGCAGCTCGGATGCTTTTGGGGATTGGGCCCTAAATCAGAAAAACTTCTTAATAGCTTGCAAACAGTAGGTTGTTGGAGTTACTCTTTTTTTTTTTTTTTATCTTCCTCTAAGTTCAAGGTCAATTAAGGAAGGATGCATCATAGTAATGCTGCATCTTGTGGCTCCTACGAGCGGCCATGGTTTTATACTTCCAGTAAGTGATTGCTGGGTAATGTAGTTTGAGAAGAATAATAAAGATGGCTATGCAGTAATGATGCTTTGACACAGCTCCTGCCTCTGTGAGTTAAAGTATTAAAGCTTTACAGCAGCTGATGGAAAAACAGGCAGGCCTCGTGCAGTAATGTTTCAGGAGTCTGCCCACACAGGTATGGCACCAGACAACTGGAAAGTGACCATTCTGTATTCTCAAGTGTAGCAACAAGACTGAACAGACACAGATGTTTGGGCTAATAATCCCTGACAGGATTCAGGGGTCATGCCATGAAGCTGAGAGGTGGAACATTCTGGCATAACATTAGGAGGCATTTCTTCTCCCAGATGGCAGGGAGCATATGGCACAGACTGCTTGCAGAAACAGTGAGCATGAAAACAGTACAGGCTTTCAAGGTAATCCTAGACAAATTTCTGATTACCAAGGGAATCACTGGATACCCTTGTGAACATAGTGGGTAGAGAGCCCTTTGTGATTAGTACATGTTTGCACAGCATATTTATTCATCCCGCTAATGAAGCAAGGAGTGGACACGATGGACCTAGAGTCCCTTCTGACCTTAAATTCCTATTTTATTATGTATGTTACAATGTTCTCAGCTGAAGATCAGCACTGACACATACACAAATAGTCACATCATTAATGTTGCTTCTTTATTTTATTTACCAGAACAAACAGTCTGTAACAGTCTGTAAAGAAGTCATTGAATAGGGTATTGCAGGCCTAATAAACAACAGATTCATCAAGTACAGTAGTACGCTTTTTTACACTTCTGCTGAGGCAGTGACAGTACTTGTAGTTTCTTGAACTAGAGCTGATAGACAGTTATTGGAAAGGCTCCCTACCCAAAACCCTGTGAGATAGTGCTGTAGCTCTTGATCCAAAACTTGCAATGGTTATGTATTAAGAGATTTCCATAAGCTCTGGGCTGGAACAATTCTTCAATGGGAAATGTAGATTTCCCTTCTGAATCCTTCTTCTCCCATGTGGAGATCCCCCAAGTCAGCTAACCTGAGAAAAATGCTACCTTCTTCCTGGACCTGAGGCACTGCATATCTCTGCTGCCTGAAGATGCCCCCCCCCTCCCCCGGTTGCTGAATATGTTTGAGTTCCATGTCTGCCTTTTCCTGGGCCAGGCCCTTGATCAGTGTCCGTGATAGCTCTCTGGATGGGAGAGAAAGTTCTTAATCCAGTTATGAGTCTTGCTGTGGTCACATCTTGACTCTCCCTTGTGTCCCATGGTATCCTTCTTGTCTGCAGGGAACCTAGGACCTAAGCAGGACCTGGAGTCTGATGCACACCCCAACAGACTCAGTGGCCTATGGGTAGAGTGGGTGCCCAAATCTGTACATGCCCTGGACTCAGACCCAGACACCGAATCCACTGTTCATTCTACCTACTCCTTGTGAAATGGTAGGGTTGCTATGTATGCCCACTCCCAGACCAGTCCAATAGAACATCCCCTGTCATGTACAAACATGGACTACATCATAACCCACCATTCATATGTGTGTGTGTGTGTGTGTGTAGGTGTGTAGGATGTTACACTCTTTTTCCCTTGTCCCCAACCTGACAATCATAGTCACCATGGCCTTCACAGCTCACATTTGTTGCACTCCTTGGTAGCTTGCAGGGGTGTATGGCAGCTGGTCAGCCAATGTTCTCCCTGGAGGCTGATCAGCTCACCTCCACAATGTGCATGACTATTAGCTAGCCCCAATGTGAAACTATGGGGTTTACATGGGGATCCTAGCCTCTCAGCTGGCAACGTTGCACCACTGGGCAGCCCAGATCTCAGAAACAGGGCCCAAACTGTGGGGAGGATATACAGGGGTATAGTATATAGGAACGTTCAACAAGACTGCATCCTTCAGCCCTCATGCACCTACATCAGGTTTTCAAAGTTGACTGAAGCATACTCCCACTTTCCCCCTAACTTTAACCCCAGTTTAGAAACTTGACAAAATGCTGACATGAGTAACCAGTCAGTACATCAACACCTACTGTCCACCAAATTCATCATATGTGATGTGAAGGAAGTGGCTTCAAGGCGAACTTCGACAAACAAGCTATTAGCAAAACTAAGTCATTTCTGGCTAAGAACATTAAAAACAAAAAGGTATTGTTTTGAAAGTTATTTTGACTGATCAGTTGTACGTCAGTGAAACAACAACATCTGCGTCCTTACACTGCAGCAGTTGTCATTAGAACCTCAGCTGCAGCTTCCAATTGCTGACTATCATTTACCTAAACAAATGACTCTGATAAAGAGACCTAAACAGAGGAGAGCTTGATAAGCCCCGACTAGGATCACTGGCATTGGAGACCAGAGCCACAGCTGACTTTTAGTTAAATGTTGTAAGAAATCTACACAAAAAAACTCTTTGAAAAGACTAAAGAATCATAAAAGAATTTAAACAAAAGTTAATGAAAAGGAAAAATAATTGCTGTATTCTCTAGGAGAAATCTGGCAGGGCACTCAAAACAGTCTCAAATGCCAGCTATTCAACAGGCTTTTCACTTTCTACTAATAGAACATGTGTCTTACACACGTTCATTATGGCTGAGATACTGCAATGATCCATAAAGGTTTTCTGTAGGATAAAAAGCTAACTCTACAGAGCTCTGTCTGTTGTTTTTATCTCTCCTCACTTTTTTGCATGTAATAGCCACAGATCTGCAAACACCTGTGACTGAAAGGAAAGTTTGGCAATTCCACTTTTAGACCTGGCACTGCTCAGAGGACGCAGTGTTTTGTTGTGACAGAAGGCTTGCTAAATGTTGCTTATTAAACCTGTTCTTGGGGACTTTTCAAATGGAGACTGGGAATGCATGGAAATATTGGCAAGTCATACATCACGCTGTGTTTATTCTGCATAACAAGTCCTATGTCGGGCAGTACATACAGCTTCTGTTCTGCAAAACTTGAGTTTTGTCAGTTTTTCAGTAAAGTTTCAGATTAAGGAATGTTTTTGATAAGCGAGATTGAAGATTCCATAACATTTTTATGGCATGAAAAGGGGTTATTTTGTACAATTAGTTGAGATCTGCTTGCTTTCAGAAATGGTAATTTTGTTGCTGTATTATAGGTTCTCAGACCAGACAGTGACGGAATGTAGTTCAAATGCGGTTGCATTAGGAATGTCTCTTTGGTTTGAAACTTCAACAATCTGGTAAATTGTAAATGGTGTGAACTCAGAGTAACTCTCAGGGGTTTTGAATTGTTGCAACCACATATGTTTCTACACTTGACAGTGGCCAAACCCATTGCCCATATGACAGCTTCAGTTCCAGTAGCTCCTCAGCAGTGCTTGGCTCTGGGTATCTGACAAAAAAGAGACACCAAATCTCTGCTGTAGCCTAGTCAAAGTTCTAAAATTCCCATTTCGGTAGATAGTTGAAAAATGCTACTTAGATGAAAACCTGCTTACAGAGCAGCAGGGAAAACTATATTTCTTCTTTTTGATTATTTTGTATGCTTCTTTCCTGCTGGCACTTGACCTCACTGTGCCCCCACCCCCGACAGGCTCCAGACCAGTCCTGATCCTAGCACTCTATGATTTATCACTGATGGCAGGACCATTTGTTTGTCTCCTGGAGGCAGGTGGAGCTATGGAGATCTGTTGGATAGGGCAGAGTTTGAAGTCCATAAAGGTGGCATTGGGACCGAGTGGTCCGTGTCCAGGAGCCATTATTTAAGCAATAATCTATGACAGGGTGTGGGTTATGGTGGGATTTACACATGCCTAGTGTTGTGCATCACTAGGCTGCAGGCCAAGTGACTTAAGCGCATATGTATAATGTATTTTAGTAGTTCTTTCCCACAGCTCCTTATGACACAAGCACCCACACCCAGTCACTAACAAGCATGTATCCACATTATCCCTTACCCGCCCTCCTCAGCTGTGTCCCTGCTTCTGGCACTCTACAGGTGTAGCACTAACATGTAATATGCTCACTGCTCCTGGCCTGCCTGTAAGAGTCACTGCAGGAAGGGACCAACATGCTCCTCATTGACAGGGAGAATTGCTGTTGTGAGCACAAGTTCCCTCCTGGTCACTGGACCATGAGAATCTCAGTGTGCAGCATGACCCCAGGTTGCCTGTATGGTAGCATGATGTGCTACCTCTGTGCCATCTGGTGTCTTTCAGGAAAGCATATTTCTTTCTTTCATGGTGCTATATACAGAACAGCTGTTTTACTATGTGACTGTTTTATTAATATTTTGGAGACCTGTAACTGAGTTCTACAAAGAAACAATGCAAAACATTGCAGTTAATATGAAGTGAACCTAGTATACGGTATATAGATGTTATCTGGACTAATATCTAACATTGTAGGTAATATGATATGAACCCAGTATACTGTATGTAGACTTTATTTGGACTAATATCTGACTGAACCAGGCTTCCACTCATGCTACCCAACCAAAAAGCAATCATTGATGCATGTCTTATTTTTGAAACTCGCAGTCAGTGTGTTTTAATTTCAGCAAGAGGCCAGTCCCAAGAGACATGGACATTTTTCTGTCATGGTGGGAAGATCATACATGAAACCATAATGCAAAGTACTGTATGGCTATATGAATCGTTTACTTTTGGGGGTTGAAGGAAGATTACCTGCTGTAGTTAAATATCTGCAGTTTACTTTACTTTGTAAAATGCATCCTTTCCCAGTCCTGTATTGTTTGTCTACCTGCCCGCTAGAACAGCTACAATACAGTAGCTGACTCCTGTATCCCCTTTCAGTTTTGTTCTGCCAATCAATCATTCATGATAATGTCTGCCAGTGTAGGAATGGGACCTGGATCAATTTTGAGGGGACACTGTGAACAAACGTTGTGCCTCTCCACCAAACATAACTTTTTAATCAGTGTTGCTCAGATAGTGCTTTTGTGGATTCTACCACAATCTGTCAGACAGTGCTGGAATCTTGACTTGGATCCTACCAGATATCCTGCCAAAGACAGATGCAGGATCCAGGGCCAGATAGTGATACGAACATACGAAATTTGCCAGCAGATAAAGGCCTAGAGGTCTATCAAGTCTGCTCGAATGTGCAGCTAGCACTCCTTATTCTGCAGCTGCCCCTCCCTTCCCCTTCATTAACCCTCCCTCTTGTCCTGTCCCATCCCCTTCTGAAGCAGTCCACTGTTCTACTGGATACCACTTCTGCAGGTAACGAATTCCACCCAGCCACCACCCTCTCTGTAAAAAAGTGTCTCCTCATCTCCCTCCTGAATCTTCCTCCCTCCAGTCTCGTATCATGGCCCCTGGTGTCCCTCCCCTCCCTTACTTTGAACAGCCCCTCTGCACCCATCTCATTTATTCCTTTCATGTATTTAAAGGTTTCAATCATGTCCCCCTCTCCCTCCTGTCCTCCAGTGAGTACATGTTCAACTCCCTCAACCTCTCTCTTATGGTAAGTCCCCCAGCCCCTTGATCATCTTTGTTGTTCTGCGCTGCACTCCCTCCAGTAACTTAATGTCCCTCTTCAGATACGGGTGCCAGTACTGCACGCAGTACTCCAGGTGTGGTCTAACTAATGGCCAATACAGTGGCAGAATCACCTTCTCCCTCCTTGAGGATATACCCCTTGCAATACAACCCAGCATTTTGTTGGCCTTTGCAGCTGCCTTCCTACATTGTGCTGAGTTGTTCATTGACCCTGTAATGAGCACACCCAGATCCTTCTCCTCCTCTGTCTGGGCTAGCTGCACTCCCCCCAGCTGGTAACTCCTCCTTGGGTTCTTCATCCCAAAATGCAGCACCTTGCACTTTTTGGCATTAAACCCCAGTTGCCAGGTGTCTGACCAGGTTTCAAGCTTTGCCAGATCATCCTGCAACCCCTGCCATCCCCCTAGGTCATCCACCACCGCTCCTACCTTGGTATCATCAGCAAACAGACTGATCTTGCTCTTGATGTCCCATGATATGTCTGCAATGAATATCCCAAACACTGGTCCCAACACCGAGCCCTGTGGAACACCGCTCATCACTACCCTTGGGTGTGAGAGCTCCCCACCCACCACCACCCTCTGTTGTCTTCCCTGAAGCCAGTTTCCTATGAATCTCACCAGCTTTTCACCCACCCCGGTGCCTACTAACTTATTTCCCAGCCTTCCATGTGGCACCAAGTCAAATGCCTTACTGAAGTCCAGATACAGGACATCCACTGCATAGCCCCTGTCCAGTTGCCTAGTTACCCAGTCATAGAACTCCACCAGGTTGGTTTGGCAGGATCTGCCCCATATGAACCCATGTTATCTGCTGTCCTGTAGTCCTTTGGCCTCTAGGAGGGCCACCAGCCTCTCCTTCAGGATAGTCTCCATTAGCTTACCCACGATGGATGTGAGGCTCACTGGTCTGTAGTTTCCCAGTTCATCCTTGGGGCCACTCTTGTGGAGGGGCACCACATGAGCCATCCTCCAGTCCTGAGGTACACACCCCAAATGTAGTGAGGCATTAAATAGGTCTGCCAAAGGTCCTGCAAGGACCTCTGCCAGCTCCTTCAGTTCCCTGGGGTGAATGCCATCTGGGCCTGGTGCCTTGTCCACCTCAGTGCCTTCAAAACCTCCGAACTCTGCACCCATGATTTCACCATCTGTCACCCTTCCCCCGCTTCTGCAATTCTCCCCTTGAGTGTCACCCCCCTCTTCTCTTTAGTAAATACTGAGCAGAAGTACTCATTTAGTGCTTCTGCCTTATCGCACCCTGCTTCCACCCAACCCCTCTCCTTCCTAATCCTTACTATGTGGTCCTTACAGCTCCTTTTCTCCCTGATGTACCTAAAGAAGTCCTTCTCCCTCTTCTTAATGCCTTGTGCCACCCTGAATTCCGTAGACGCTTTGGATCCCCTTACTGCTCTTGTCACCTCCTTCGATTCTGTCAAGTACTCCCCCCTGTCCTCCTCCCTCCATGTTTTCTTGTACTTTCTAAAGGCAGCTCTTTTTCTCCTTACCTTTTTCCTGACCACCTTGCTCAACCAGCTTGGTTTCTTAGCTCTAGCCTTCTTGCTCTGGGCCTTGCAGCAGGTTTTGGTTGCCTCCACTATCCCCAGCTTTATGAGCTCCCACCTCTGGTTAGTGTTCATATTAGATTGAATTCTGGCCAGGTACCCTTTTACCACTTCCCCCATCCTTCCAAAGTTGGCCCTCCTGAAGTCTAGCACTCTTGTGCCAGATTCCACTCTTTCCTTGCCCATATCCAATGTGAGCCATACTGAGTGGTGGTCACTCCCTGACAGCGGTTCCTCCACTGGAAGTTCTCTCACAAAGTCCCCATTTGCCATCACAAGGTCAAGGGTATTTCCTAACCTGGTTGGTTCACTGACCATTTTCAGTGGGAAGCTGTCCTGGTAGGCATCCAGCAGTACCTGCTCCCTTCTATTCCTGGTTGTTGAGGTACTCCAGTCCACTCCTAGCATGTTGAAGTCCCCCACAATCACCACACTACCCTTCTCGCAGGTCCTCCTGATCTGTTCTGCTAGTTCCCTATCTAACTCCTCCATCTGAGATGGTGGCCTGTACACCACTCCCATTCTAAGAATCCTATTCTTGGAATCCTGGATTTGCATCCAAAGTGACTCTGTACTACCCTCCTCCTCTTCCTCCCTTACACACTTCAGTCCTTCTTTCACATATAGTGCCACACCCCCTCCTTTCCAAATCACCCCGTCCCTACGAAATAATCTGTACCCTTGTACAGACAGGTCCAGGTCATTGTATTGGGTGACCCATGGTTCTGTGATGGCTGCAATGTCCTCCTCTCCCTCTGCCATGAGCACCTGTAACTCTGCAGTTTTCCTCCCAAGGCTCCTAGCATTAAGGGTAACCACCTTCCACCCTCCCCCCCATCCTGCCCTCCTTTCCTAGCATCACCAATAGTACTTACCATTTGTCCTTTATCGCTGTTATGGGGAATAAGCTGATATGGTTTCCCAACCTGTGGTCTCTGCATATCTCTTGCCCAATTGCCACCCCCCACTCCTAGTTTAAATTCCCAACTTCCTCTATGTACTCCTCCATCCTCTGTTTCAGCACTTTCTTTCCTCCTCATTGAAGTGTAGTCTGTCCTTGGCACAGAGACTACTGTTCTCCCAGGTCCCTCCCAACCCCCCAACAGCCCATACCCTTTAGCACAACACCAGGTTCTTAGCCATCCGTTAAATTCCTCTATTCTCAGCTTTCTTGTTGTGCTTGCCTTGGGCACTGGAAGTATCTCTGAAAAAGTTACTGATCTTCCTGTCTCCTCACATAAATGTGTTAGTTCCTCAAACCTCCTCTGTACTATATCTACTGCCTTGTCAGCCAGGTCGTTTGTCCCAAGATGTATAATTAAATAAGGCTTGTCCCTACCCCTTGTAGCATATTTCAGAACAGATTGTCCCACCCTTTCTGCTGTCATTCTTGGCATGGCCTCCACACAAATGCGACTATGCCTCTCCCCCTTGCTACCCCACCTGACTCCTCTTAGTATTGAGTCCCCCAGCACTAAGATTCTACCACTCTTACTCCCTGCTTGCTTCCATTTCTCTCCCTCTCTCATTTCCAGCTCCTCTTCTTCCTCCTGCACATTATTTCCCCCTTTTGCCCCTGTTGCAATTCTCCCAGCAGAACTTCCCCCCGCTCCAGTTTGGTCCAGGCCTTTATCAATTACTCCTCTAATTTCATCATTTCTCTCCTCCACCTTCTTCCTCTCTAGCAGTGCAAAACTATTTTCTGAAGACCCTTCACAAATGCCCACTCCCTCTCTCTGCATAATAACCTGTTCTCTCCTTTCCACTCCATGACTTTTGCCACTTCTTCCTTCCCTCACAAGTCCCTATCTCCTCTTTCCATTTGTCTTTGTCTCCTGACCTGGTTTCCCCAGCAATTGTTCTTCCTGGCTTGGGCCCCTTTGTCTCTACTTCCCTTCTTCTGACCCTCTCCTCACCACTGTTGGCTTAAATTGCCCTCCCTCATCTCCCCTTCTTCCTCCCTCCAGTATTGGGCTAAACCAACCCCCAATCTGCCTTGCATGTCTTAATTCCTCCTGCAGACCCTCAATCTCCTTTCTAAGTTTCTCTATGTGGTTGCACACTAAACATCCTCCCACACTTCAGGCAATTTTTAGAAAGATTGGTGCACCGCAGTTATTGTAGCCTGCCACCCTACCCATTGCTGTCGTTGCCCACCAGCGACCCCCCCCACCCTTCCAGATGCAGGACACCAAACAGTCCCTCAAGTCTCCCCTCTCACCCCTCTAACAGTGCAAAACATTCTTTTCTTTATTTCCTGGTTAGGATCCACAGATCCTAGGGCAGATAGTTAGGATCTGGGGCCAGATACTGATGGGTCCTGGTTAGGATCCAGGTATCCTAGTTTTGATCCATGGGTCTTAGGGCAGATAGCTAGGATCCACGGCCAGATAGTCATGGATCCTGGTTAGGATCCATGTATCCTACCTAGTAGGATCCATGATCAGATAGCACTAATATCCTACCACAGCAACTATCTGGCCAAATTGGAGGTATCTGTTGGTATCCTGATTTCTAGGATACTATCTGAGCAACACTATTTTTAATGCATATGATATATATATAGGTTCAGTTTTTTCAAGTCAGCAGACACTGCACAAAAATATTTTGTTAAAATTTAAAGGTACAGTTATAAGAAAACACATTGCATCCTCTATAGTAGGGGTGTACGAAAAAAAAATTCTGCTGGTGGAATTTTGGCAAAAGCCGGATTTTCGCTTCCGTGAAAGTTTGGCAATAATTTCACCAACTTTTGTAGAAATTCTGCCTAAAACTACGGTATAAATGTAAGAAATGTGGGTTAATGTATTAAACTGTGGGAAAAAAACTCCACAGAACTGATCATTGTCAGTGTTCAGTTCTGCGGCTTATGTATTAAACTGAGGGGAAAAAGCCTGCAGAAGTAATGGAAACTGCGGATAATTACATGATATATAGTGAAATAGTAAACAAGAGACTTTATTTCTGCATGTCATGTGAAAAGTCCACAGTTTGTAATTAAATGCTGCAGTACTAGGTGGAAATCCGCAATTATTTGGTTAAAGTTTGGAATTCCGCCACAGATAAAAGAACACTTTCACCCACCCCTACTCTACAGTATAGTTAAGGTTGAGTAGAACCTTTTAATTGACATCCTGAGTTTTAGCCACTCACAGTTCAGCTAAGAACTTGATCTAAGGGCATAAAAATTGACTTGAATACACTTTGCAACTGGATCTTGAAATCACCAGATTTGGTGTAATTTGGTTAAATAGCTTTATGGTTATAGTTGGTACTCAAAATAGTAACATTCATTACTTTTGAGAGGATTTGTTTTTGGAAAGGAGGCACATTTGTGGTTTGGGGACTAAAGTAATGTCCATTAAATAAGTTATAAGTGTTAAATGCCACACTGGCCATACATGCACAGCACAGAAGTGTTTTTTATGACTTTTCCATAAGGTATTTTCATGTACCCATTGTCACATTCCACAAGACAATAAAATGCAATAAGTGACTGGCCTTTGCAGCCTCATCAGTGTTGTATTCTACATCTCTGTCTTTTGCTTCTTTCTGCCCTCATCACTGAAGTTGGATACTGACACTAAGAGCCAATCCTTGGTGCCAGTGACCCCCCCGAACATAAAGTCTGGCATGGGGAGGTCATTCGTGGTTCCAGCTGAATTCATTCCCTCCCTCTGGAACTTAAGCACTGGTGCTGGAAGCCCAATTGTAGACACACCCAGACCCCCAGCCTCCCTCAAACTGAAACAGTGGCACCAGGAGTCCATCCCTCGTGCTGGCAAACATCCTCCTTCCCCCAAAACACTGGGAGCCCATGCTTGATGCTGGTATCAAATCAAATCAAATCAGTTTTATTTATAAAAGGCACCTTTCTGAAACCAAGGTGCCTGTACAATAAAATACATAAAATAAAATAAATTATTATAAAACAAGCATACAATTCCACAAAAAGCAATATAATAGCAGCATAGTAAAGTAAAATAACCCCATCCATCAGCAAAAGCCAGGTTAAATAAATAGGTTTTTAAAGCAATTTTAAAACTCTGGACGGTTAGACAATCTCGTACCCGATGAGGTAGAGAGTTCCACAGGGATGGAGCAACAAAACTATATGCCCTTGCTCCCGATGTCTGCAAATGCACCCTGGGAACCTCTAGCAATCCCTCATCGGTGGATTGGAGAGGATGGAGGGGACAGTAGGGACAAAGGAGACCTTTCAGGTAACCCGGTCCCTGGTCGTGCAGGGCCTTATAGGTTAACAAAGCAACCTTAAAGGTGATCGGCCACTGTATCGGCAGCCAGTGCAGACCACGGAGCACAGGTGTTTTATGACTGTCTCTCGAAGCACTAGTCAACAACCTGGCTGCTGCATTCTGCACTAGCTGCAGGCGATGGATATCAATCCCCGACAGCCCTAGGTAAAGGGCATTGCAGTAGTCAAGGCGGGAGGTAACGAAGGCGTGAACCAACGTTGGAAAATCATCAGGAGGAACCTGATGTTTCACCTGGGAGATATTTCTCAGATGGTAAAAGAAGTTTTAACAACTGCTGACACTTGTGATTTTAAAGTCAGACAGTCATCAAATATAACACCCAGGTTCTGTACTTGGTTTGAGGTAGCTAGCTGGACACCTCCAAGCCACAGACTCGAAGGTGAACCTGCCAGCATACCCACCTCACGATGACCCGGGTTCACAACCAACACCTCAGTTTTTTCAGGGTTCAACCTTAGCCAGCTCACATTCATCCAGGCCTGAATTTCAGTTAGACAGCTATTAAGCACTGAGACAGCATCATCTTGTTCAGGGACAAAAGACATGTATAGCTGAGTATCATCTCCATAGCAGTGAAAACTCAAGCTATACCATCTAATAATCACTCCCAATGGCAGCATATACACTGCAAACAACATGGGTGCTAAAATGGATCCCTGTGGAACCCCACAGGGCAGGGAGAATGGAGCTGAGGTACAAACCCCAGGCATCACTCTCTGAGTCCTGCCCATGAGGTAAGATTGAAACCATCTGAGAACAATCCTCGAAAGTCCACAGATAAAATGCAAATGATCCAACAGCACACCATGGTCCACAGTATCAAATGCTGCAGAGAGATCAAGGAGGACCAAGATGGAACAAATCCTTTGATCTCTCGCTATCAGGAGGCCATTTAGTACCCGGACAAGAGCTGTCTCAGTACTATGTCTCTTCCTGAAACCGGATTGGAGAGAATCATAGATATCGTGGCTGGTCAAATGGTCCTCCAGCTGTAAAGCCACCACCTTCTCAATAACCTTACCCAAAAAGGGGAGGTTAGAGACTGGCCTGTAGTTTGTAAGACAGTCGGGATTCAAGGAGGGCTTCTTAAGAAGATGCTGAACCACAGCTTCCTTAAGGGAAACTGGAAAAATTCCCCTCTCCAAGGATAACCAGACTATCTCGGCAAGGACTGGGTCAATGACCTCAATGCAGCCAACAAGCAAGTGCATAGGGCCTGGATCCAAACTACAGTTGGTAGGTCATAAAGACTGGATGACCATGACAATATCACTGACTGTAGGCTGGCCAAAGTTGCACCACTCAAACCGGGAGTCTGACATCTCCTGCCAACCACTTCTACTCCCTAGAGAAAGGGTCAGGTGGATGTCAGACCTGATTGTGGCAACCTTATCCACAAAGAAATGAGCAAACTCCTCACACTGCACTTGTGAAAAGGCATTTCTGGGCTGTAGACAGAGTGGATTGCACAGTCTGTCCACAGTAAAGAAAAGCTGAGCTGGTCGATTCCGCACGGCAGCAATCTCCCGGAATTCTGCCTTCTTATGGGAGATTGTTGATTGATAGACCAAATAATGGTCCATCAAACTAATCCTGTTACCCACCAGGCTGGACCTCTGCCATCACCTTTCTAGCCTTCGTCCAACTCTCCTCAACTCCATCAAGTCCTCATCAAACCATGGTGACCTAGGGCGAAGGGAGAGTGGATGAATGTGAACAGGAGCAATGGAATCTAGGGCCTCTGTCACCACCTTATTATAGGCGAGTACAAGATCCCCTGGATCCATGCATTCCCTCAGCATGCCTGATAGGTCCAGCACCGCCATCAGGCCATCTGGGGAAATACCCCTCAAGGTGCGGTACTGGACTATCTCCATAGGAGCAGGCCTCTTGGGGGGGCCTCAAAACTGAAGCTGATGGTATGATGGTCAGACCACCCAACTGGTTCCACCACCAGATCGGATAACTCCATCCCCAGGAGAAACACCAAGTCCAATGAATGACCACCAATGTGGGTTGAGGAGGAAATAACCTGTGTGAGACCCAGTGAACTCATTAGCTGGAGGAAGTCTTGTCCAACCAGCGAGAGTTCATCATCGACCCAAACATTGAAATCCCCAAGGATCAACCATCTATGGGGTCCCAATGTTAGGTCGGCGATGAAGTCTGCGACTTTCCACAGGAAAACATTCCCATCTCCTGGTGGACGGTAGATGAGAAGAATCCTGCACCCCACCCACCCTCACCCACGATACAGTCAAAGGAGCTGGTGGCTCCCACTGGAATTTCCTTCAGGTTCAGTTCTGATTTAAAACAAAGGGCCACACCCCCACCCCTACGAATCGATCTTCGGGCGGTGTATCACTGAGTACCCGGGTGGAACAGCTGAAGCCAAAACAGGGCCAGCATTTCCATCCAACCAGGTCTCGGTGATGCAAGCCAGGTCAGTTGAATTAACAAGATCCCCAATTATGGCGGTTTTGTTTTTAATCGACCTGGCATTGCATAACATCGTCCGAGTTCAATGAGCAGCCGAGGAAGACCAAGTTTCCTGTCTGCAATAAGCAGAACCCTTGAGTATGGGAACAAGACAGGGAAGACCCCTCTCCTGGGCCCATTTTGCCCCAGGGCGTCTCCTTGTTCCCACAATCCCAATCCGCCCACTCCTCTCCATTCCCCCTACAGGCCAAGTCCCCCCCCCAACCCTTCTTGCTATTCCCAATCCCCTACACCATTAGTTCTCAGACTTTGTTACAGTGAGCCTCCCCAAATCCATGGAAAAGATTTTGAGCCTCCCCCAAAAATTGAAATAATCTTGGGCCTCCCCAGAGAAAAATAACATACTGTACTTTGCGCAGTACATCATGATTAAATTGAAACCCCTTTGAGTACTTGGCTCACATTCAGTTCTTTGTCTTATACTGATGTGGAACCTTTGAAAAAGAGCTTCTGTCCTCAAAGGTGTTATCTGAATAACAAATAAATAAAATAAACAAATATTATTATTCAGTTTATTGTGACCCCCCCCCCAAACAGGCCAACCTACGTACTCTGCTATTTTCATTCTTGAACCATTGTTACCCCTTGTTGCAGTACCTTCATGGGTCAGACTACTTTCTCTGTTTCCTCTCTATATAAAATAACCTTCCTACATGCTTTGCCTCTCCCCATCCTTCCCTGCTCCTAAATAACTTCTCAGAGATTACTTTGCTCATTCCTGCTATTGCTGTTAGTGCTTCTATGCTCAACCCTTGTATTTGGGCTGTTCTGCCATCAGGCTACAAATTGATCAATTACCACCACTTATTATTAGTTTATTGTTCATATTTGTTTGCATTATTGTTCATTGTGTATTTCTTGATTGTTTTGCAGTTACCTTTTAAAATATATTCACTCCCTACCCTTCCCCGGGTACACCTGAAATAAGCCTTTCATTCACCTTCTCTTGTCACCTATTAGTAAATACATTTAATTCACCTACTATTATCCTCTTTCAGTTTGCATTATCTCTTCACACAAAACATATAAAACTCAAAATTTAAATACAGTACTTTTTCAGACTTGCTTGAACCTCCCCTGGAACAGGTTGGGGCCTCCCAAGGGAGGCTAGCCTCACCATTTGAGAACCCCTGCCCTACACCATCTATATGCCTCAGGGGATAAGGGGGGCAACAAAAATGGCAGAGATCCCTCAGCCTGGAGGTGGAATAATGCGTAACCATCAACTTTGGCCAGCACATTTTCTAAAACAAATAACCCCAAACCAAGTAATAATTAACCATGTAAAACAACACAATCTAACAAATACAACCCCAACCCCCAAAATTAAAACAAACTAACTAAAACAGGGCACAAAGGCTTAAAGGCAGCAGCAAAATAATCCAAAACCAGCAATTTGTCTCTATCTAGGAAGCTCCCACCTCCCTGGAAGATAACACAGTTAGATTTCCCAAATAAAACCTCTCAATGTTTGTCAGGGTAAAATCATTAAGTAAGATGAGACTTTGACACTCTCACTATTCAAAGTCAAAACTTTAGGCTCTCTCACTGCCCATAATCAGAATGATACTCTGGCCAAAACAATAGAAAATGGGGAAAAGTCAAACCAGGCTGTAGACCAATCTTCCAGTTCAAATCCAAATCAATCCGATTTGGCTCCCAGAGTCTCCAGTATGATTTGAATAAGGAATCTTCAAGACATCCCAAACTGGGCTTATAATAATCCACAACAATCCTCCTCCCTCCCCAGTCACCAGCACTCCACACTTCAGCACACCATAGACACGGCCCACTGTCTGAATCCCTGGAGAGCTTAGGGACAACAGGTTTTAGGGCCAACCTTTAGGCAGCACCCCCAAACCCAACCCCTGTGTAAGCACCGATAAGGGAGAGAAAGAAGAGAGCAGGGTCACGAATATCCAAGCCAGCCACAGTCCAGGAAGAAACTACTCCAACTGGCCTCCTCGATCCTACAGCAGCCCCAGAGTTCTCTGTGAAACAGTTCCGGACCAACAAGCGGTCCAACAGCTGACCAGGTCCGAGTTGCACAGTCTTCAACTTGCTCAGCCACCAACCCAACGCCGCTCCCCTGACAACAGTTCCGGCGCAGGGCATAAAAACAAAAGTAACAACAAACTCCTCATCAAATCCCAATGCATGTCGTCAAAACCACAGGATTGGACAGTAAGATGGATGGACAAACAGGTAAATGTCCAGTTACACCACCTCTTCCATTTTCATTATATGAGCCAGAGAACTTTTAAACAGTAGACTCCAACTAAGAAGTCATTCATGTAAATGCTGCTAACTAAGCTGAAAACGCACTGCAATAACTACACTTACTTTAATCTCTCACTAACTAAACTAATCACTAACTAAAATCGTAATGCTAAAAAGAAAAAGAAAAAGGAAAAAAAAGAATAAATAAAACAAATGAACTATGCTGCTACTCCAACATTTGGATGGTAAACCCAGCGTGGTAAAAACCCTTTCACCTCACCCATCCACTGAAATGAAAGGCTAGCACTGGACCCCCATCCTCTGTGCCAATAAATACTCCTGCATCCCAACCTTCTAACAAAGTGAAAGGCCAGCACCAATAGCCCATCCCTGGTGCCAGTAAACACCATCCCACCCATCCCACCCGAAGTGAAATGCCAGTACTGGAACTATGAGCCCTTCTCCAATACTAGTAAGCACCCACTCCTAATCCTACCCTAAAGTAAAAGGTCAACTCTGGCAGCCCATCCCAATACCAGTAAGCACCTTTCCACCCCAGTCCTCCTCCAAAGTGAAGTACTGGGCACTGGGAGTCCATCCCCAACACTGGTAAACACCCCCACAATTGCCAATTGTCACTCCTCTCCCCTTCAACTTTGTGGCAGCTTTGAAGCTTGCCATTGATGTCACTGACTAGGTAAAATAACAACTATCCTCTATCACCCCCTTGGCCAACTAATATTTAACTACAACTACTGTAGTTCAGACTGGCAGCAAGAAGAATCTGCAGGTGGAGCTTCTTGTACTCAAGGTGATTAAGTGAGGTGACATCATGGAATGATGTCACCAAGATATCAGCCGGCGTCTGCTGCCATGCAACTGCCCTGCAGTGTGAGTCACACTGCTGCCTTCACCACAGGTATGCTCAAATGAGAATCAGTCTACTGACCAAATCTAAAGAGCATATTATATGAATAAAATACACTAACTGAAAAATAAAAAAGTTAAGAAAATAGCCTAGTTACTACCAAAGGGGCAGCCAGAAATACAGAAGAGGTCCCAAGTACAAATATAATGAAAAGACTTTTGTCTTCTTTATTCAGGGACTGGGGTGTTACAGACACTTACAGGTAAAGGTTGTCAGCAGCCTGTTTTTTGCTGTCAAACTGTCTCTCTGAGATTTACCAGCAGGATACTCAAGTATCTTCAATAAGTTCCCAGGGACCATGGAGCCTAGGAGATGCATTCATCTCATCACCTTTTTCTCCAGCATTACATTGTGAACACTTCTTCTCAGTGGGGAAAAGGTGTGTTGGAAGCTCCAAAACCTGATGGAGGCGCCAGTATGGCCCCATTCCGTAAAATGCCTGGCCACACTCGATGCATCATCCTTAGTGGAAATGGAACATTTATGCACCACAATTCTCTTTTTAACTGCTCTGAGTGTCTTTGCAACATACAGACAATCACAAGGACACTGTTGGGACATATACCGATCCTTCTAAATTGCAGAGTAAATATGTCCTTATTTGAAATTCTTTTCCTGTGTGTTTATTTATTTATTGAAATGTTTCATCAGGAAGGCTCGCTGAGCAACAAGTTGCTCATCTCCCGGTGCAACCTGAGGTGTAGGGGAATATGAGGATAGTTTACAGAAATTTTGTACACAATATAAATCTACAGTAGATTACATTCAAATAATTTGAGCAGACTGTACAGGAGTAATGAAACAGTGGGATGCTAACAGCTTTGAACTAGATAGATACTATGCCAACACTTTTGGACTAGATAGATACAACAGCACAAAATAACATTTAGGCATACACTAAATGACACATAACTGTGTAGCTAGAAAATGGCTGAATAGAATTGTTATGATTTGATTAGGGAAGTTAGTGAGGAGTAAACACAGGCAGAACAGGTTGGCTAAGGTACAACAGAAGTGAAAGTTAACTAGAAGTGCAGCCGAGATTAGGGGTCAGCCACAACAGAAGTGCAAGTTAACTACAAGTGCATTAGAGATTAGGAGTCAGCCATAGCTAGGGCTATGTAAGGGGGACAAGGGAAGGTGAGAGAGAGGTAGGTATGTTGGTAGGCAGAGAAGCAGGGGTGGGGTGGAAGTGGATGGAAGGAGGAGGCGAAGGAAGAGGTAGGAGGAGAAAGGTGTGCTGGGGCCTGACTCTTCCAGTGTGCTGAGGACCCTGCCTGCACAAGGCAGGGGTCAAGCATGACAGGAAGGGAGAGGCTGTGACAGCGAGAGGTAGAGTACAATAGGAGGGAAGCAGGTTGTAGGCACCAAGTGGGAATAGACTTTGGAAGAATAGAAGAGAGGGTGAAATTGAGAAAGAAGAGGCCAAATCTCAGCCCTTCAGGATGTGTGTGGGTGCTTAGAAACATTTATTAGATGTATGCCCAAAAACTGAGCATCTTCCATAAGGGAACATGCCTGGTTTCAAAGGTTCCAGGAGAAGCTGTCCACCCCTAATCGGTTGCTTTGATGCTGTTTGTACCGGTTTTGTTTTCAGATGTGTTGCTTTCTTTGCTGTTACCAATGCAGTCTCCCTGTTATGTTTTACCCTAAAGTTGCATTTCCCAACTTTTGTGGATTTTCACTTCAACTGTAACTGATACCTAAACATAGAGGGCTGGTTCAGTATTATGTTGGGGGCTAATAGTATGATCATGTCACATCCCTGATGCTTGTGCCAATATGTTAGACCAGTGATATGATAACCTAATGATCGTGCATGACTGCAGTGACTTACGGCAGTTTGAGGGCCCCACAGTGACACATGCCCAAATATTTTGCTGTAATGTGGTGCCAACCACTGTAAATTAGGCAATGTTTCTTCTGCAACATTTACGTTGTCACAGGTACACACCAAAACTGAGACATGTGTCTGCGATAGAAACATTGAAAGATTGAATTTGACGGCAGATAAGGACTGCTTGGCCCACCCAGTCTGCCCATTTCCCTACCTACTGAATAAGCTGCAGATCCTAGTTAACCAGCAGCCTACTTCTTCCTACCCCCACCCCCTAGAATTGCCTTATGATTATCCCATGCATGCTTGAATTCCACCACTGCTTTTGACTCCACAACCTCCTCCGGAAGGCCATTCCATGCGTCCACAACCCTCTCTGTGAAAAAATACTTCCTTAAATTATCTCTGAGCCACCCCCCATCTATCTTCAAATTGTGCCCCCTTGTTCTTGCACACCTGTTTTTTTGAAAGATGCTACCCTCTTAGACTTTGATGATTCCCTTGAGGTACTTGAAAGTTTCTGTCATGTCCCCCCTCTCTCTCCTTTCCTCAAGGCTATACATATTAAGCTCTATAAGTCTTTCTTCATATGTCTTCCGGTGCAGACCCTGCACCATTTTAGTTGCCCTCCTCTGGACAGCTTCCATCCTGTCTATGTCTTTTCGGAGACTGGGTCTCGAGAACTGGCATGCAGTACTCCAGATGGGGTCTGACCAGCTGTCTGTACAGAGGGATAATAACTTCCTGTTTTCTACTGGTGATGCCTCTCCCTATATATCACAGTATCCCCCAGTCCTCCTTGCTGCCCTCTCACATTGCTTGCCCACCTTTAGGTCATCTGATATGACTACCCCCAGGTCTCTTTCCATTTTTGTTGCTATTATTATCTCACCCACCATTGTGTACTCTTCCCCTGGGTTTTTGTTTCCCAGGTGCATTACCTTGTACTTCTTAGCATTGAATCTAAGCTGCCATACATTTGACCATTCCTCTAACCTTGCCAAGTCCCTTCTAAAAATGCAGCCCAGATTCTTTTGCAACAAATACAGTATAAGGCTGTTTGGGGAGCCAAGGGAATTGGGGTTTTGTAGGCTCTGTAAGTGTTATATCACAGATGATGATAACGGGCTTCAGAGTAAGACAGAATCAAAGAACAGAAGCCATAAGTCAGAAGTAGCATTATAACAGTGTGTATAATATAGACTAACATCTGCACATGATTAAATAAAGCATACTGCTGAAATGTTCCATTCTATTGTTTTTTGTCACTGCTGCCTGCCCCCGTAGTTGTCAGTCACAACATCCTGTGGGAAGTGGCAGGATGCCATTTTGGTCACAGCTCTGTTATCATCCTGCTGAAACAAGGCACATATTGAACTCCTTCCCGGTACAAAGAAAATTAAATCTGTCACAATATGCTCATATTTCACTGAAGTTTAAAGTAAAAAAGCTTCATCAAGGATTGTGGGATAAAAATAATTAGAGACTAGTGAGTGAAAATGACATCATAGAATGTTGTGGTTCTGGGGAATCAGAAAAGAGGTAGCAAATCAAATAAAAACACATTGACATAACTCTATAGCATGCTTGAAACCGATTTTTTTTATTACAGTGCTCCTGTCTTAAAATGGATTTTGTCACAATGAATCCTTTAATATTCTGAATTTTTAAGGAAAGTCTACTCCATTTCTTTTATTTGTATTATTCTTCTTATCAAGTTTTTTTCTTGCTGCAGTTGTGCCTGATGACTACCCAAACCTCATCACTGACCTTGTAATGAATATCCCAGTTATTCATCACTTACCTACTGTAAGACCATGGAATAGTTGGTGGCCTGCCTTATCTGTTGTACGGGAAGCTGTGAGAGGTGCTGGCATGAGGTAGACTGACATTATTCCTCCAACCTACATTTTTTTCCTCCCCAGGGGTGCCAGCATGCAATGACGCAAGTTAGTTTGCTTGTTATAGCACACACGCAGGCCAGGTGGCTGGTGGGGACCCCTCCATTTCTTGTACTCCCAGGTGAGGTTCTGCCTGGTCTGTACCAGGTAGCAGTCCCACATCAGGAGTAGTGTCCCCCCAACAGTTCCTGGAATGCTCAATTCTTCCTCCACGGGTGGCATTCAATGACCCACACTCATTCCCAAATGTGGGTCCCCAACATAATGGATGGTATCCCTACTGTTGCATTGATGGTCCAGTCTTTTCACTGTATTCTTTCTAATGGAGAAAATCATCATTATAATGAATTATACCTATCCACGTATAATACATTTTGGAGCAGTATAGACATATTGTATACTTTAGTTGAAGGCTTTTTTTTCTATTAGTGCAATGTGCTCCTACACTTGTGGCCAGCCCCTTTCTGAATGAACCCCTAGCACCACACCATCCATTCTGGCACTTACCCTTTTGTCTTCACGATAGGATGTCCCCAGTAATTGGTGCGGGATCTTGAGCCCTGTCATCATCCTGTGGCCAGAGGGTTTTTTCCTTCCTTTTTTTGTTTGCTTGCATGCATGTGCAAGAAACATAGTGCCATCATCCGAGTTTTCGGAGGTGTGTCACACTCTCTTCCATTTCAGTCAGTGTGTTGGCAGGCATGGCCCCAGTCTGCCAATGCATGCTGGAGCTGTCTATGACAGCTCCAAAATGCAGTGGCATACAGTTGAAAGGGGAGCTACGCTCAGTGAGCAGTGATAAGATATCGCCTGCCCGCGCGCAGCTCCTCCCACACACACACACACACACACACACACACACACACAGAAATGCACGACGCATACTGCGGCTGCCTCCCAGGCACACATGTATAGCCGGACGGGGTGCCTAATCCTCACGGCCGGGCGCGCCCCCAAAGCCTTCCACATGCTACGCTGGGTGCCTCCACCCCAGTGTGGCAACTCATAGAACAGCTGATGGGGGTGCCCAATCCCCTGTCGACTCCACTGTCCTCACCCCCCCCCGAGTACTGGGTGCCACGCTGGGAGCCCACCCCAGCGTGGCAATAGATGTTATGGCTGATGGGGGTGCCCAATCCCCTGTCGGCTCCACGGTCCCCCCCAGCCGTTCTTGTACCAAGCTGGGAGCCCACCCCAGCGTGGCAAACGTCCCGCGTCATCAATTTAAAAAAACCCAAAAAACTGTAAATTAAAAACGGTCCCACGCAGTCTCCCGGCCCCCCTCCCACAACCCGCACCCACCCACTGTGCACCCTGCCTCCCCACACCCCCCCTCACCCCATTCTTACCTCCGGCGTTTGGCGCGACGATCTTCGGTGGACTGGAACACTCTGCACTCTTCAAAGCCGACTGTAACTGAGGAAATACTGGTGAGCTGTATAATGGGATAGATGGGGTTTTCAACTTTGCTGCATATCTCAGGCATTTTTGGAATTTTTGCACCAAATTTTCAACATGGGGTTTTTGGGACCCCTTCTCATGAATGCTGTCACTGTCATGGCGTTATTCGGGCCAGAAGGGTGATTTCGCAGTCACTGCTCAAAATCACCTTTTGGGCTGATTAATGAAATGACACTGCCAACGTTCATAAGGTGGGCTCTCAAGAAGCCTATTTTGAAAATTTGGTGGAAAAATTCCCAAAAATGACTGTTTTACGAGCGTGCATTGCGCAGTTCCTACGCACACTCATAAGTTCGCAAATTTTCAATATTTTCACTCCAGATTTTTAAGATTGCCATTTTACCACACCTTCTTATGAGTAGTACAGCTTTCATTTTTCACATCTTGCCCAAAATGTGTTTCCGCCCATGTAGCTCACAATGGCACAGTCGGTGTGCGAAATCAATGTACAGGACAAATTAAGAAAATCACAGTGACACTGTTCATGAGCAGAGGTCTTAAATGGGTATGTTGAAAATTTGGTGAAAAAATCAAAATGATTGTGTTACGAGCGCTGCCAGGCAGTTCCTACGCACACCGTAGTTCGTGAATTTTCAATATTTTCACTCCAGATTTTCAACATTGCCATTTTACCACACCTCCTTATGAGCAGCACAGCTGTCATTTTTCACATCTTGCCCAAAATGTGTTTCCACCCATGTAGCACACAATGGCGCAGTTGATGTGCAAAATCGAAGTATGGGACACATTAAGAAAATCACAGTGACACTGTTCATAAGCAGATGTCTTTAAATGGCTATGTTGAAAATTTGGTGAAAAAATTCCTAAAAATGACTGTTTTACTTAGCGTGCATTGCGCAGTTCCTATGCATGCTCTTAAGTTTGCGAATTTAAGATTTTCTACATTGCCATTTTATTACACTTCCTTATGAACAGTACAGCTGCCATTTTTCATATGCCACCCAAAATGTGTTTTAGCACATGTAGCGCACAATGGTGCTGTTGGTGCGCGAAAGCAATGTTTGGGACAGATTAAGAAAATCACAGTTACACTGTTCATGAGCAGAGGACTTAAAATGGCTATGTTGAAAATTTGGTGACAAAAGTCCATAAATGACTGTGTTACTAGTGAGCATTGCAGTTTCCACGCACCTCGTAAGTTCATGACTTTGTAATATTTTAAGTCCAGATTTTCACCAGTGGCATTTTTCCACACTTCCTTATTTACAGTACAGCTGTCATTTTTCACAACATGGCCGAAGTGTGTTTTCACACTTTCAGCGCAGAGATGCGTGGTCGCTGTGGGAAATCATTGTTCGGAACAGATAAAGAAAATCACAGTGACACTGTTCATGATCGGAGGCACCAAAATGCCTGAGTTGACAATCTGCTGTAAAAAAATCCCCAACCTAATTATATTACGGGTGTGCGTTGCACGGTTTCTATGTATGCTCGTGACTTCACCATTTTTTTAAATATTTTTACTGCAGATTTGCAACATTGCCATTTTTTACACCTCCCCATGAACAGTACAGCTGTCATTTTTTACATCCTGTTCGGAATGTTTTTGCACCTGTGGTGCTAAATGCCATAGTCGCTGTGCATAAGCAGCTTTCGGCTAACAAACTGATATTCCCCCTATTCATGAGGTGGTGTCACAAAAAAACCATGTTGAACATTTGAAGCGAAAATACCAACGAGTGCCTGAGGTATTAGGGTTTCCAACCATAACGCCCAACCCTGTAGAGAATGACAGGCATCGGGGGTGTGACTTGGGATTCTTGCCTGTAATGCTCATACCATGCCACACCCTGCAGCCAGTGAGAGGCATCGAGGTATGCCTTGGACTCTTCAGCCCCAAAGTTCACCCCATTCTCCTATATCGCACCCATCTCACCGTATTTCCTAATGGAATGGGGTGCGCATAAGGGCCAAAGACCCCAAGGAACACCGTGACACTTGTCAGTGTCTGCAAGGTGGGGTGTGGTGAAATGGCATGACCGTTATGCCTGATGACCCAAAGGCACACCCCAATGCCTGTCACTCTCTGCAGGGTGGTGGTGGGGTTGGCTTCAGTTCAGTACTTCACTGCCATTCCTATTACGCAGCTCTGTAACTTCTACACTACCACTGCCAATACCAGCAAGCAAACATTCAGCAGTGACAAATGCTTGTTACTTCACCTGTTTCCCCTGCAGTCATCCACGTGCAATGACATACCTGGTGAGCTCTGCCTCTGCGGAGATGTCCTCAAATGTCAGTGTTAGCTAGCTATGTGTGTGTCTGATGCTGTGCTACTGCCTGGATACCTCCATGTGGCAGGCAAGCAGTGGGTCACACAGTTTCCCCCTTCCCAGAGGGAGGAGAAGCCTGATGGGATGTTCAATCCTCCCTCCTCAGCCAGCCCCCGAATGGCCTGACTCCATTCCTGAACTTGAGTTGCTGGTGTGGCAGGAGGTAAGGCACTAGTGCCTTATCCCTCCATGACACTGGGCCAGCTTTTATTTGAAGGCTTTTAAGGGGCTTTAATGATCTAATTAGAAATATGAATGGGAATTTTCTTTGTGTACTTTTTGCAGTATTCATTCCCTTATCTGTTATGCATGGCTAGTAATGTATTATTAATCAACATATTTTATATATTTGATTCTGTTCATGTATAATGCAGAAATAAATCAATTAACAACTGTCCCATGGTATGTTGTATCCCTTGTTAGGATGAAATTTCTTTCATGGCAAAGACCAGTTTATCTTAAAGAGCAGCTTATTTGCTATAATAAAAAGCTTAAAGTGCCACTGGCACCTTGAGAAACAAGCATTGGTCAATGTCAAATGTTCACTGCTGGTATTGCTGTTGTCCCGGGACTTGTTTGTATGCATTTTAGCTATATATTTGCCCAGGATAGAGCAGATGAGATGCAAAATCTCATTTTCAGTGGTGTCCTGCTTTGACACGTTATTAGACTGTAATTACCTAGGATGGGGCAGCTGAGAGGCAACATTCTGCTTTTAATTGGGCTCCCACATTTTGACCCCAAATGTCCAACAGTTATTTCATGACCTTACACTATGATTAAGACAGGTGGAATTGTTAAAATCCGATCTGAAACAGGATTTTGCTGTGTGACTGTGGAAACAAGTTTTGGAGGGGATTTGAAAAATGACATTTGCCATGTTCAGGAGGTGTGGTAACACAAGGGATATGCTGAACATTAGGGGCCAAAATCTGCAAAAAATTAAGTTATGAGTAAATGTTGGAACAATTAGTTTCCTCATAACTTAGTTGGTTTTTCACATTTGTAACCCAAATGTTCAACATAATCTTTTTATGACCACTCCTTCTGAGCATGTCGGGTGTTATTTATAAAATAATGGCTGAAATGTAATTTTGTGTCACTAGTGTTAAAACACATTTTGGGTAGGATTTGAGAAATGTCAGCTGTCACATTCATGAGTTGGTGCGAAAAAATGGCTATGTTGAAAAGTTGGGGTCAAAATATTGAAAATTACCACAGTTAAGAGCGTGAATTGAAAAGTTACAACGTAGACTCATAACATTGCTGTTTCCTCATATTTTTTCCTAAAATTTTCAACATAGCCTTCTTATGACCCCACATATCCTTCTTATGGACCCACCTCATGAATATGGGCAGAGAAAATTTTCAAATCCTGCCCAAAAGGTGATTTTGGCTAGGATTTGAAAAATTACAGCTGTCACATTTATGAGGTGCTGTGAATGCTGTGTTGAAAATTTTGGGTCAAAACATTGAAAATTACCAAAGTTACAAGCCTGCATTTGTAAATGTCAATGTAGGCTCATAACTTGTCATTTTTAAATATTTGCACCCCGGATTTTCAACATAGCCTTCTTATGACCCCACCTCATGATCAAGGGTGCAGAAAATGTTCAACTGCTGCCTGAAAGGCGATTTCACACAGTGACCTCAAAATCACTTTCGGTAAATGAAAACACATTTTGGCCAGGATTTTAACAAATGACAGTTGTCACATTCATGAGGTGCTGTGAAGAAATAGATATGTTGAAAATCTGGGGTCAAAATATTGAAAATTGCAAAATTATGAGCCCACGTTATTAAATTGCAATGTTGGCCCATAACTTTGTTATTTTTTAATAATTTTACCCCACATTTTCAACATAACCTTCTTATTGTCCCGGATTCCCCGCCTCTTCCCCCAAAAAAGACAGAGACCATTGTTTGTTGTCGTGCTCAGACTGGCAATTAATTTATTTAGATTCATAATTCCATATTCCATATTCCATTCCAATTCCATTATTATCATATTTCCAACATTTTGTTTATTCCATCCATATATAAATCTCTGATTATCCTTCCCCCCAGGTGAAAACCTGGGTGCCTTCTTCTTCTCCTTTTCCGTTAGGTAATGGTGAAAACCGAGACCGCTTTTTCCTTCATCTTCCTTCTCTTCTTGTGTTATTCCTTTTTCCTTCCCCCCGCTTTTCCCCACTAGCCAGTCTCCAGCTTGCGTTGGATGGCTAGCTTCCCCCTTTATCTAGGGTAGCATTCTCCCATACTTCAGGGGAGCTCCTTCTCTCTGTATATCAATTATTATTTACTTTTTTTTTTAAATTTCCACTGTTTGTCTGTCTCCTCCATTCTTCTATAAATCCCATGATTTCTGTACTGAACATGTCTATGGCTATATCCGACAGGTGCACCCCGTCTGACCTGTAAAATTCATCTACCCATTCTTCTACCCCCCTCAGTATCATCTGTCCTCCCATCTGCCTTACCAATGTTCCAACCTTCCTATTCATCTTTCTCCTGGCCCTTTCTACCACTCTGTGGCTGTGCTCTTGCCTCCACAATCTCCTTGGTATCATATCTGACCAAGCGATGCACACTTGCGGCCACCACTGCTGTATAGCTCTTAAGTCCTTTTTTATTTGTAAGTATGTGTCCACCAAGGCCTGCCTGCCAGGTTGTTGCCTCCCAAATGTATAATAATTAGGTCTGGCCTGGGCCGCCATTCTCCGAGTTCTTTTAATGTGGGAAGCAGCTGAGCCCACCTCATCCCCCATATGCCATGCCAAAACAACCTACACCTTCTTACATCTTGGTATAGCTGCCTTCCCCCAGCCTTTTTCTCTGCTCTCTTTCCAGCTCAATAAATGTAGGAATGGCCGCAGATCCATACTTTCGTGATCCTCCCTCTACCTAGGGGGTGCAAGCAAAAATCATTACTATACAAGCTCATAGTGTTGTTCCCACATTCATCCCCCCTTTATCGTGCCCCCCTCCCTGCCTTTTACCATTTCTTGCCCCCGATCGCTGTGGTCCTAGCAGGAGCCCTACCTTCCCTATGTCTAAATATATATCTATATATATCTACATAGTTTTGTGTGTTTTTTTTTCTTTTAATTTCAGTGCTCTAATGTATCTTTTATAACTGGCTGTTCACCAGCGTCCCTTTTCCAATATCTTGATCACCGTCTCGCCTGCTGCTGCCCACAGTGAGGCAGCCCCAATCCGCAGGGAATAGGAAGAATAATTAGCTGGGTCTTCTCCCATGAATTGCATGCCCTTTTTCAGTATTGCTGTGACTTGGTAGCCAGTCACCCTTCTCCCATCACTGTGTACAAATAATTTTCCTGTCCTGTTCCCCTGCTCTGCGGCGAAAACCCACAGCGCCTGTATCGGGCATATTGCGCCCTCAGGTTGACTTTTCAGCATCACCATGCAACCTTTTCCCCCTTGATCTGTCTTAGACCTCCTAATCCTGATCTGTATCTCCATCACCCCCCCAGGTTATGTCATCCCAGTCTAGCCCCCCCTTCCTCATCTTCTGTCCCATGGCCTACCACCTCACTTACTCTCATGGCACCTGTGAACATTATCACATAAATCATGTGAAACAGCTGGGTCTCATTCCGTGATCTGCATATTGCTGGGAGCACATCCTTCAGCTTTTTAAGCCAGTGTTCCCCTATAGGCCTCCTACTATCTGCTGGTCTTTGTTTCAACCTGCTCCATCCTTGCATCATTCTTCTGATGAGCAATGTTTTTGTCGGGTCCCTCCACCCTTTCAGACTGCAGATAAGTCTAATCCCAGCCAGATATACTCCCACTGTGGTGTAGGCTGTGCCTTTCCGCCACTGCTCCACTGTGAACATTCCCAACTGCTCCTCTGTGAGTGGCCTACTTACCTCGATCTGGTGCTCTGCCCTGAATGTTTGAAACACTCGCCAGGCCCGTCGTAGGCCCTCAGAGTCCGAGGCACCCATGAGCTCCTTCCTGCCAACGTCCCAGATGTTTGTTGGTATGGGTGTTTTTAGTTCTTCCACTGCTGGTGCCAGCCTCCGAAAATGGTCCAGCTGCAGATGGGAAAGGCTGTCAGCCAGAGTATTGTGTTCCCCTTCTATGTGTTGCACTCTAAATGACATGTTCAGTTGCAATGCCCTTAAAACTAAACGTTGTAATACCTGCATGACTGTGTCCGATCTGGCTCCCCTGTTGTTCAACACATCTACCACTGCTCTATTGTCACACCAAAAAGTTACTTTTTGATACCATAATTCCTCCTCCCAGACTAAAGTACACGCCCATATGGGCATGATCTCTAGCAATGTAATGTCTCTCATCTTCCCATCCTGCACCCAACTGGCTGGCCAGGGTTCTGCGAATCATCTACCCCTCATGTACCCCCCCATGCCCAGCCCCCCAGCTGCATCTGTGTATAGACCGAGATCTGTGTTGTATAGCCATTCCTCCGCCCAGAACGAGCACCCGTTGTACTCCCTAAGGAATTCTTCCCAAATCTTAAAATCCTCATTGACCCTGCACATCAAGTCCACCCAGTGATGTGATCTGGTGACCCCTGCTGTAGCCCTGGCTAACCTCTTTGTGAATGTCCTCCCTGGCCCGATGACCCCGCAGGCGAAGTTCAAGTGCCCAAGAACCTGTTGTACCAGCTTTAGCTGTACCCGTCTCCTGCTGGTGTGCAATTGTATTAGTTCTTTAAGCTTATTGACTTTCTTATTCGGTAGTCTAAATACCTCATTCAGGGCATCTATCTCAATCCCCAAAAATTCTGTAACCCTGCTGGGCCCCTCTGTCTTTTCTGGGGTTAGTGGTACCCCCAACTCCTGACACAATTCCTGGAATTTACCCAACATCATTTGTGTCTCCCTTTTTCCTTTTCCAATGAATAGGAAATCATCCAGATAATGTATGACCATCCTATAACCTATTTTTTCTTGAAATATCCACTGCAAACAGGTGCTGAAAGCCTCGAATGTAGCACATGCTGTGGAACAACCCATTGGCATTGCTTTATCAAAATAGTATTTTCCCCTGCTTTTGAAACCCAATAGATCCCAGTCTTCTCTCCTAACCGGAAGCAGTCTGAAAGCAGACTCAATGTCCGTTTTAGCCATCCATGCCTCCTCTGTGGCCAGGATCATCCAGACCGCATCCTCTAGTGTTGCATAAGTCACCTTACTGTGTTCCTCACTGATGAAATCATTCACTGACTCCCCTTCTGGATAGGACAGGTGGTGAATCACTCTGTATTCCCCTTCCCGTTTCTTGGGTACCAGATCCAATGGTGAGACCTGCACGCTATGCGATGGGGGGGTTATCAAACGGGCCCTCTACCCAGCCCGCTGCTACTTCCTTCTCTATCTTCTGTCTCAGTACCTCCTCCTTCCCTTTCACTGACCCTAGGTTGCTGGCCTCCATTGCTCACCTAAGTCCCGTAAACTGTAATGAAAAACCAGTGCTAAAACCCTTCAAAATCATATCCCGTACTCTTGTGTCTGGATATTTGTCCATGTAGCCTGACCATACCTTTGCTTTGATGGGGGTTACGGCCATCCCAAACTGTTCCTTATCCTGTCCCTTGCCCTTCCCCCTTTTCCCCTCTATCTCTTCCTGACTGACCTCTGGCCCTTCATCGGCTCTGTCCCCCCATTTGTGTTTCCCTACCCCGTCCTCCCCTGTTCCATATTTGGCCTCTAAAACCTTGACCCTCTAGAAAAAACTGTTGGCCTGTTCTTTGCCCCCCATGCCCTTGTGCCCCTTGGCCCCATGCCGTTCTACATTTGCTTGCCGGGTGGCCTCCCCCCACATCTTGAGCATGCATGCCGAAAGTGACATTGAGGCCAGGAACAAAAGGCTCTGTTATAAGCCCAGCAGCATCTCTGGGTCCCAAAACCCTTCTTGCTCCATTCCCCTTCAGGCGTGGACTGATCCGTGACATAATCCATCCATAAATATATCTGTTTGGTGTCCCATCTCACGTTCCCAAACATTGCCATTCTCTGCCTAAAGGATTCATCATAGTATAACCACCCCATCCCGCCCTTTGCCTTTGCCTTCTGCATTATCAGGGAATAGGTAACGAGTGGGATGCCTAACTCTGGCCTCTTTTCCATGACAATGGCTGAGAAAGTAGCGAAACCTAGGAACCATCTATCCCAAGTCTTCCCTTTGGTGAACTTATCTTCCTCTTCTTCCCTAGAAGCACTATAGCCGCTGCCATCTCACTCTTACCTATGCCCTCAGCTTCCTCGTACTTGGCGGTGGCCTCACGGCTCACCAAGGTGAATATGTCCACATATTCCCCTTTCCAAATGTTTTCCTTCGTGGTCAGTGGCACATGCTCGCCTATCCTCATTCCAGGGGCGCCTATCTCTCTTGCCCCTTTCCCCTCTCTCTCCATTCTCTGTTCCTTCCTTTCTGTCCCTTCTTTCTCCCTCCTGATCTCTGCCAGTGCCGATTCCATCTGCCCTATACCGCCTGCCCCTAATGCTGTTTCAATTTGCCCTATATATTCTTTTATACTGTCCCCCACTGCACTGGATGTATTACCTGTGACCTTGTCCGGGCCATCCTGCCTGGAGTCTTCCAAGGTCCCTCTTGCTTCTCCCAGCAGCTGAGGACGACAGTGGGCTACTGGGTTTTGTGGAGTGAGCAAATCATTCTGGGCATCGCAACTAGGTTCAACCAGGGAGATGCCACCCTGATCTGGGTGGGGTACCAGTGACACAGTGACCATAGGCTGCAGGGGTAATGGATCCGCCATCTTGGCCAGCCCTGCTACCACCAGCGGTGCCTTCCCGGTACCATGTGACCCTCTGGCTGGTCATTTTTACTTGCCACCCTTTCCTGTGGCTGTCTTTCCCTTTTCAACGGGTCTCCCTGGTTCCTCTCCCTCCACCAGCTCCCACATCATCTTTGCTTTTTCCGCTAATTCCATTATAGCTTTGTAAGCCTCCTCTTTTGATGGCCTGTTCTTCTTTGGTGCCATTGTCCTCCTTCTCTTTGCACTGTGAAAACAACTATGAGAAGAAAACAAGGTTAATTGTATATCTGTTCCATCAAGAATGCTTTTCAAACTTTCCGCTGTACCCTCCCGCCCCCTTATGCAGTCCAGCCATCAGTCAAGACCCCAATCTCTCTTGATCAGATTCTTGCCACTCTCCATCACCCGTGAGTGACCCATCCGGTCCTCCATTCTCTATTCATAGCAAGCCCCTACTTGTTGTACCTGCTGTCTGCTTTGGGGCTTCCCCTAGAGCACCAGAAACAACCCACCCCCTTTTAACCTTTATTTTACCCCATGCCCCGCTCACTGGCCCATTGTCATCCCTCCGTTGCTCGCTTTTTGGTAATCCCCTCTGTTGCGAAGGGAATAGGGTCTCACCCCCTGCCTTCACTTTTCCTTTGTTTTGTTTTTTTTATGGCATGTGCCAGGCCGTCCCTTGCGCCATGCTCTCCACCAATCCCGAGACTCTTCAAAGAAAACACCAAGGTGCTGCTATCAGTGGTCCGAATATTGAAAATGCTGTATTTTGTGTGGCCGACCCCCATGAGGGAGGTACAAATAACAACCAGCCCCCAAGATTGCCAAATGCAGGCCCAAACCAAAACCAGTCCCTGCAAAGTTATTACTCCCTTATGATGTAACATCCATGGTGCTCAGCAGGCAATCAAACCTTTAGTTCGTGACCCGGTTCCTTGACTTTAAAAGAAAACCTGATGAGGGTCACTTTAAAAAAAAAAAGGGCCTTTTAAAATATCCACCCAGCAAGAGCAGGCGCCTCGTTGCCATACCTCTCAAAAAAACTCAGTAAACGCTACTTATGTGGCGTGTGACCTCAACGAGTAACCCGTACTGCAGGCCTCTCCTGGCCCGCTCTGCCTTCTTGACCCCAGGCAATTCTATTCCGCTAAAAAGCGGGTGCACATGTCTGCCGACCCCCCCCCCGCGTAGCGCATGCCTTGCACTATGCCTCTTCTACCCTTCTGGTTCCTCCTAGCCTCAAAGCCTCTGACAGGCCTCCAAATTGCCCTTTTTCCACTTGACCATGCAATGCCCTGTTCATACCAGCCATAGCCTAAACTACGCGAGTGTCTCTGTTGCCTGAAATGGCTTGTGACATCACGCTGTCTATCCTCCGCTTCCAAACTCACTAGGCCTGCTCCTCAACCACTTACTATTATGGAAACAAAAAACCCCACCCCAGTCATCCTGATGCAGAAAACAGATAAAATGCTGCAAAGTGCACCCAGCCATGAAGTCGTCTGCCCTAGTCTTCAACCATTCCCCCTTAACCATCGCGGGCAAGAAGAACGGACAATTGCTGCTCCTTCCTTTTGACCAGACAGGCGATTGCCCTGTTTCTCCGAAAACACAACCTCGGACCACGTGGCACGTGGCAATCTCACCCCCCACCTACGGCTCTTCGCCTGCTTCGCTCCCCATGCTACCCACAGAAAAACAGACAAAAATGTTGCAAAGTGCACCTATCCAGTAAGACTGCCCTAGTCTTCCAACAGCTGCCCCTAAACCATCGTGGGCAAGAAGAAAACAGACAATTACTGCTCCTTCCTTTGACCAGACAGGCGACTGCCCTGTTCTCTGAAAAAACAACACGCCCGGACCACGTGGCATGTGGCACTCTCGCCCCCACTTGCTTCGCTCCCCATGCTACCTGCTACCTTCCCCTGGTCCCCCAGACCTTCTCCCCACAACAACCAGCATTCTGTCCTGCCCAACAGTTAAAACACAGCCTGTGTGGTGCTCTCGCTGTCCCTCCAACAGCAGCTAACGCCCTGGAGACTCGGGAGCCTGCTCCAGCAGACCGAAACGCCATGTCCACAGCTTGTTGCTCTCGCGCCTCCCCTGACCTCTTTCCAGCATTACCAAGCACCACAAATCTGTTTAAATCACTCGGGCACCACTCTTGCCCTTAGCCATGCCTTTTTCATTACCACAATTTTCCTAAAAAAAAGGGGTCAGGCATATCAGTACACAATCTAAGGTACCTACCCAATTCCTTTCTTTCCTTTCTTTCCTTTCCCCCTTTTTTTTTTACTGGCCCCACAAGAACCAAACCACACCAAACTTTTACTTTTGTGGTCAGAGAAAACCTACCCCTGCACTACAAGGGCAGTTTCTTCTTTTTTTTTTTAACAAATGAGGTTATTTCTAACGTCTGTTCAAAAAGACCTACAACATTGCCCTATATCCTTGTCTTTATCATTCATACCATTAAAGTTTTGGAAAATCTGTTACTGCTTACAGAACTAAATCCACTCAACCTGTGCTCTGATGCCAATCCGATGTGCTGCAGTTCGGAAAGATCAAAACTCCAGCAAAAGTGGCTGAGGCCCCCTAGTGCTGTCCCTTAAGTATCTCCCTATTTCCTTCCCCTTCCTGTTTGCCTGCACATTGTTCTGGCCCCTTAGCCCCTCCTCTTCTTCCCCCCTCCCCTTCTGAGCACAACCATCCTAAGCATGAGGGAAGGGGTGCACCAGGACAACCTGGTCTGCCCTTTTAAAGGGGCAAACTACATTATCCTATCTCATGAACAAGGGCAGAGAACATTTTCAACTCCTGCCCGAGAGGTGATTTCACACAGCGACCACAAAATCACCTTTCAGGTCACATTTGCCTAATTTAGCTGCCATTGTTCATGAGGTAGGTCCCAAAAGGAAATGTTGAAAATTTGGGGCAGAAATATTCAAAAATGACCAAATTATGCCACTAAGTTCAAAACCTCATTGAAATACATTGAACTACATACCTGATTTCTTCAGTTTGTGGTCCGGCTTTGAAGAGTGAAGATGTGTCTGCAGTCCAAAGATTATTATGGCTTTGGATCCACACTGGGTGAGTAAGGGACTGAGTGTGTGTGGGCTGGTGGGTACTGAGTGGGATGGCTGGGTGAGGGAAATAACAGTGGCAGCAGAAACAGACATTGATGGACTTTTTTTTTTACAGGTTATATTGTAGAAATACAAAACTATTTCAGGTGGTGACTATGGGGGATTGGGCATCCCCAGTGCTTGAGAAGCCCAAGGCAAACCCCACACCTACTGCCCTGCCTGGTATGGGAGGGTGGGGTGTCAGGGAAACCCTAATGCCTAATTTCCCAACTTTTGTTACTTTGACCTTAACTGGAGCATTAACAAAAAATTTTGCAACTTACTTCCTTACATTTTGAGACAGTATGATAGTATTCTTATCTTACTGTGGGATCCCATCCCTCTGTAGCTATATATATATATATATATATATATATATATATATATATATATATATATATATATTATATATATATATATATATATATATATATATGCAGTATATAATATATAGCTGTGGAAATACCAAGACCCTCCTATCATGCGCTTCCATTTATAGGACAATAGTGACCTAATTGTCAGCATAGCCATCTTATTACCCCACCACATGTACCCAGTGCAGAAAATGTTTGAATCCCCACCATAATGTAATTTTGTGCAATTAAAATGCCATTCTATGCCACAGGTATGAAAACACATTTTGGCCAGGATCTGAAAAATGACAGCAATGACAAACATAAGGTGGTATAATAAGAAGGTTATGTTGAAAATCTGTGGTAAAAATATTTAACATTTCTGAAGTTACTAGTGGGCATAGTGAAATTGCAACAAATAGCCATAACTTTGGCATTTTTTCATACTTTGACCCCAAATTTTCAACAGTCTTCTTATGATCCCACCTCATAAACCCATAGGTGAAAATTTTCAAATCCGTGCCAGAACACCATTCCATGCCACAGCTGCGAAAACACATTTCAGATAGGATGTGAAAAATGACAGCTGCACTGTTCATGAGGTGGTGTGAAAAAATGGCTGTGTTGAAAATTTGGAGCCAAAATATTGAAAATTACCAATGTTTTGCATGCACATAGAAAAATTTCAATGAACGTGCCTAATTCAAACATTGTTAGGAATTTTGTCACCAAATTTTCAACATGGCCTTTTTGGGACCCCACCTCTTGAACACTTGTGGTGAAATTTCATTATTTGGTCCCAAAAGGTGATTTCTCACAGTGACCACAAAATCACCTTCCAGACCCAGTTAACAAAATGACAGTAGCAGTGTTCATGTTTGTGGGGTCCCAAAAAGACCATGCTGAAAATTTGAAGAAAAAAGTTACAAAAAATGGCAAAGTTATGAACATAAGTTCAAAATGCCATTGAAATACATTATACGGCACTTTTTATTCCTCAATTCACAGTTCGGCTTTGAAGAGTGCAGATGTGTCTTAGTCCACACAAGATGACAACGTTCAACCTCCAATGGTAAGTATGGGGTAAGGGGGTATGTGGGGTAGTGGGTGCTCAGTGGGAGGATCAGGATGGGGGAGGGTGATGGCAGGCATAATGAGTGACCATTTTCTTTTTTCAGGTTAAAAAAAGATGTTTGGGGACTGTTTTCTTTTTACAGGATTTAATTAATAAAATATTTTGGGACACTGGGAGTGGGCTCCCCCAGTGTCCCACACTGCTGGGGGGTGGGGGCTATAAATGCCAACACAGGGATTGGGCACCTCGATGTTGGCCAATAAATAAAACAACAGGCTGCAGGGGGCATGTCAGGGTGTCAGATTCTCTATAAATCAAAAACAAGGGACTAGGGAACAGTGATTGGAGGGTAAGGTTTGCCACTAGACACCATGGAAACAGCGGGAGACTGATGGGAGGGTGGGTGGTGGCACTAGACACCAAGGAAACATTGTCCACAATCGGAGGGTGGGGTGCCACTAGACTGGAGGGAAATTATTTTTATTACAGGGACAGGGAAATGAAAGGGCAGAGGTATTGGAGGGTGGGGGGCCACTAGACAACAGGGAAAAAGAGTAGAGTACTGGGGAGTGCAATGGAGGGGACAAGCAATGAGTCTCAAGAGATGAAAAAGAATCTTTTTTCATGACTCATGATATGAAAAAGGATTTTTCTTTTCGTATCACTCGGTCCCGAAAAATGATTTATTATATTAAAAAACACATTTCAAGGGTATATATTTAACTTTGAAGTGCAGATTGCACCTAACAGGTTCCCAATGAGCCAGCTAGGTGTGGTGGTCTCTCTCTCTCCAGGATGTCATTTTTGTGGCTTTTGAAAAGAAAAAAAATTAAAGGAAAAACAGAGACAAGATGGTGGCTTGTGAAAAAGGAATTTTCTCTCATGAAAAAGTTTTTTTCCCATGAAAAAGAAAATGATCTCACAAGATTGAATCCTGTTTTGTGAAATCAATTCCTTTGTTGAACTTTTTACCTTTATCCTAAAAAATGAACTTCCCATAGAAAATAATGGGAACTTAAAAAATGAATAACTTTGAAACAGGTTAATATTTTAGCACCGAACAAACACTGGCAGTTCTGTTTATTTATTTACTGAATTTTGTTGACCCGGTAGGTCCACTGAGACTAGAAGTCCCTTTTTCAGGGGTGACCAGGAGGAGGGGGACACAGATGGTAACCAACTGAAATTGAACCAGGTTAAGCTGTTGATGGTATTTTTAGTGAATGGGGGAAATTTGGCCAGGACATTGTGGAAATTCTCCTACTCTTTGGTAGGGAGGCACTGTTGTTCTCCTAACCAAGATGGAGGGTCCTCAGTCAGTGACAGAAAAGATGGAAGAAGAGTTCCATCATGTTGGTGAAGCATTTATGGATTTAACATGTGTTGGAGATATGGAGCAACCCCCTATTTTGGAGGAGCAATGGAAAGAGGACAAGGCATGACACTCGCGGGATGCAGTGAGGCAGAGTGCTGTTTCTAATGCAGGTGTACTTAATGTTGTTCTGGAGGCAATTTATGAGAGGGTGTTTGCAGAGCAAGTTGCAGTGGGTGACTCTGTGAGTGGGGAGATGGAAGTCAGGAGTGAATTGCAACAGGCAGCTGCGTCTGAAACAAGTGCACAGGGCGCAACTGCTGATGCGAATGAAATGAACAGAGGTGCAGGTAAATCATGGGGTGAACAGGCCAAAATACAACCAGAAAGGGCCTTCTTAGGGGATGCTCTTGGGTCACCTGCAAACATCTGAAATGTCCAAATTGGATTTAGATAAACCCTTAGACTTTGCTTCCTGGTCACCTGACAAAGCATTGAAGGGGGTGGGTTGGAAGCTCACTTCTGAGGGTCGCTGGCTGCCAGACTCACAATAGGAGTTATTCACACAATCTGGACAGGATTCAGCTTCCGCTGGTGTAGCTGCGAGGGGTTTGATGGAGGGCATGACATCGGAGGGACTGACTGCTGAAACATCAGTCCCTTTGCAGTATGGACATTCTAGGAAGGAGGGTGTACCTCAGCAGAAGGGGGGGACACAATCTCTACCTACTTCTTCAAAGCAGGATTCACTCTTCCCAGGCTCAGAATGTAGCAGGGGCTGCTCAACATGCAGAAGGTGATCCTCAAGTGGGTCCTATGGAAAGCCCCTCACCTCAAGAGTACCCAGAAAATGACACTCCTCCCTTCGGAGGTCAAGAAGGCACAAGACAACAGGTCCGTACTTTTCAGAGCTTTTCCAGCATAAGCTCATTCATGCCCCTAGATGGAATGCAGTTCTTCTGCGATACCGTGGGGGGGGTTACCCGAACGCCTGGATCGAGTTTCTGTGGCAAGGAAACAACTTAAAGAATATATGTTATTTCATCCATCTGAAATATATGCTTTAATTCATGTTTTGGGAGAAGATACATTTGATCTTAGCTTCAGACAACACTCTAGACTATACAGGTTCAGGATGAAAAACAATATGCTTAGGTCCACACCTTTGTGGGCCAACTTTATGACTATTCCTCTAACTAAGCCTCTTTTTAAAAACAATCACTATACTTTTTCACAGTGAAGGGGTGAATGTGAATGACATTCTGTTTTGGTTCCAGAAAAGGTGTATGGTTATGGGACCATCAGAACCTACCATTGACACTGAAGGTTTATGCACCGGGGGATGGTGATTCTGAATAAAACTGTTTCAAACTAATGCCTATGTCCAACATATTCCCAACAGTTTTTTTCTCAGACATGATGGGGGGGTTTGTTTTTATGCTGGACAGCCAAAAGCCTGCTACAAGTGCGGCTCCCCCACACATCTAAGTAGCACCTGTGATTTGTTGTGGCGTGCACTTTGTGGGGATTTTGGACATGTCAGTATGGCATGTGTGAATGTTTTCAAGTGCAATTTGTGTGAGGAAGTAGGCCATGCATATCTCCAGTGCCCATGGGCAGGCTAGAATTGTACTGATGGTTTCAGTCAAGACAATTTGGTGCACATGGCTCAAGAGCAATCTGGAGACTCAGAAGCCCCTAGAGCCAAGAGGGCACAGGGCCATGCAAGATCTGTTGATGGTCCCCCCTTCCCCCTGGCTCAGGATAAAGTAGCATCTTCAGCACAAACTCCACGGGCGGGTACTACTCAGGATGATATTTTGTCCTCTCAGGTAGTTGATCCACCTCTGATTGTGGACCAGTCTCTGGTGGTTGATCCAGTCCTGGAACCTGGCATACCCAGCTCAACCAATTCTGTTCAGTGAGTCAGAAGTCCAGGGTCCTTCTGTGTTGGCCCCTCCCTCCCCTGATTTCCAACTTCCAAAGGTTAGAAGGGTTGCTAGGTCTTCCTTAAAACAGTCTTTGGGTATGGCACCTATTTCTTTGCAGAACTCATATCAGGCCTTATAGTCTAAAGTGGGGGAGTCGGACCAGCAATCGGATGTGTTCTCCAAGTCAGGTAAAAATTCTGATCCAGATGAAGAACTTTGGCCACCTCCTTTGCAGTTAAAAAAAGGGAAGGGGAGGAAAAGGAAAGCTGAAGCTAAAAATAAATGAATTCTTATTCTTTGGTGCTGCCATCTTACAGTAACCTTGATTGGCCACCTTACGAACAGCCTCCCTTAATGTATGTAGTATAAAGAAGTGAGGCCCCTTATGGAATATGGTGCCCAGATTTGGTCACCCTATCTAAAGTGTGATATTAATAGACTAGAGGGGAATAGAAAAGGGCTACACAAGTGATTAAGGGGATGTGGGGTAAAAACTATACAGCGAGGTTAAATTCATTAAATCTGTTTTCTTTAGAATACAGAAGACTAAGAGGGGATATGTGCCTGTTGTTTAAAGCCATGACTGAAGAGGAACTCTGGAGTAAAATGGGTTTAAAGTTTAGAATTATTAACCATAATACTAGAGCACACCCCTACTCGTTACATGGTGAACAATGTACAACTTGGCACAGAAAAAGGTGGTATAATCAAATAATTGTTCCTATATGGAACTTACTACCATTGGAAGTGGTGGAAAGTAATACGATAGAGGTATTCAAACAGAATTTAGATGGGTTACATAGTTTTGGTAAACTCTAGGAAGGCACTTTGGCGAGCACTATGGACATCTACAACCCCTTAGCTCTGATTTACCTATGACACCCATGATAAAAAGTAACTAACTGCTTTAACTTTTTTTTTTTACATACAATGGCCTTTGAGATAATTTTTTTTACAAGAAACAAGGTTGAATACTTTGTTTCATAGTACACAAGTACAGAAGGGATGGATGTGGGGCCCCTCCTTTTGGTCATTTGGGATGGACCAGGTAGATGGGGTTGGTATCCTATTTAGGGGAACAGATTTTTCTTTACAGAGATTGGTCGACATCTTCCCAGGACGGCCTTTTTTGCTTGACTGCACCTTTAGAAATATCTCTTTGAGAGTGATAGATACCTACGCACCTCAGACTAAGATAGCTAGAATTGATCTCTTTGAGAAGATTAGACCTTTTTTATGTACCAGCAGACATGTTCTTTGGGGGAGGAGGCATGAATTGTGGACTTGATTTTCAAACCAGGAACAGTGTACAACGGAAGGTATACTGCGACTTGCATGCACTACATAACATACTTGCTACTACGAATCTTATGGATGCTTATAGGAAACTACATAAAGATGTAGGGTACACATATTTTCACAATAGATTTTCCACCAGAATAGATTATTGGTTTTGCTCTAGAGTTTTGATACCCCAGCATTTCACTATTCTCCCTTGTGAATTTTTGGATCATATGGTTCTAGACTGTGCCTTTAGTCTGGCAGATATCCCTCCATGGCTGTTTTCTTCACCTCATAGATGGAGGAACAAATATTTCCATACTGACCAAAGACCATATTGTATAGGAGCTGCTGTATTTATTTTACCTTAGAAACACTATGGTGGAGGTATATGACAATTGGTGGCAGTGGTGGACAGACACAAAATTTGATATTAAGAAATTAATCACTCATTTGGGGAGAGTAAAGTCTAATATTGATTATATTCATTATTTAGAGTGTAGTAATAGATTGTATATGTACATGTCCTCATCCCAAAGTTACAGGGTACAGGTGCTGGAACACATTGAAGAACTGAAGGCTAAAATGTTTCAGTTTCAGTATAACAGGGCCCAGTCTTTAAAAGCAGAGTCACAGTATGGCACGGTTAGCCAACCTAGCTCTGATCCCTTTTTAGCTTGTAAACAAAGATTGGATTTGATGTTAATGACTGGTTTACAAGATAGTACTGGAATTTTACATCCAGGAGATTTTGACCTTCTACAAGTCGTACAGTGGCATATTAAGGACTCCTTTGGATCCCATACCAGACACAATTCCACCCAAGGGAATTAGGGCATATCCCTTTACCCATTATAGAAGAGGGACAACTGGCAGAATTAAATGTGGAGATTACTATTCAGGAGGTGGAGAGAGCCATTAACTCTTTGAAAGATGGCTAGTGCTTTTTTTATAAAAAAATTGCTGCTGTTGTGGCTGAACCTTTAAGTGTCTTATAAAATGAAATGTTATCAGCATTCCCTGCAGATGCTAGTTTTGGTGATGCCATTATGATTTTTATTTTTTAAAAGGCCACAGGCACTTGTTAACTAACTGGAGACCGATTAGTCTCTTGAATACAGATTATAAGATCCTGTCTAAAATATCGTGTTTTAGATCACAAAAAATTAGCAAGCTGTTGATACATCCTGTACAATCATGTTCCATACCAGATCGAAACATTGCTTCAAATTTAACTTTTATAAGGGATGTTTTTGGTAGAACGCATAGGATGATTGGATACATGCTGGCTTTGGACCAGGCCAAAGCCTTTGACAAAGTCTTTATTTATTTATTTATTTTTTATTTATTTATTTCAATCTGGGATTACAATACCTTTGAGCCGAGGCTCTTTTACAAAGGTTCCATGTCAGCGTGTGCAACAGTCATCATTTTTAGTTACAAACATAATGTCACTGACTTACAGACATGTAATAACCAGTACAAAGACTTGAGCTATGAGCAAGACAAGGAGGAGGAGGGGTCGATGGGGAGAAGTGAGGGTAGGAGATCGAGGGGGGGTAGGATGTGCAGGGTAAGGGGAGTATGGGAGGTGGGTGGGGCAGGGCAGGAGTGGAGATATGGGGAGGTGGGTGAGGGTGGGAGACAGTGCAGCCAGGGACCTTGTCGAGGAATATGCCAGGTAGGTGTTAGGGGTGCAAAGACTGATTGTAAGTGCTTGGTGCTGGGGCATGTGCAGCTGGAATGGTGGAAATGTTAAGATGGGCAATCGCAGGATACAAGCAGTGAGAGGCGCAGCTTGAACTTGAAAAGGCTGAGTGTTGGAGCAGTCACTATGTCGCTGCCAAGACAGTTGAGCCAGTTGGATGCCCGATAGGCAAATGATCTTTGTCCTTGGGTCGTGCAACATTGTGGGATATGTAGTAGATGGGAATTGGATCTCCTTGTAGTGACATTCCTATGTCTAGGCTTAAGGAGGGCACAGACACCAGGTGGGGCAAGTCTCATACGATTATTTGTTTAAAGTTCTGTAACACTATGGAATAAGGAGTAATATGTTGACTTGGCTTCAATCTCTATATTTCAAGGCTAGAATTATCTCATATGTAAATGAACTGCTGGGAGATCCTGTAGATATGAAAGAAGGGTTCGACAAGGGTGTCCGGTAAGCCCCCTATTATATACATATACTTTGGATCCCCATATATGACTAATTTTAATAAATTCTAAAATTAAAGGCCTTAGCCTGGGATATGGATTGAGGGCACAAAAAGCGGCAGCCTATGCAGATGATGTTTGTTTTTTTATACAGTCAGTGGATGAGGGAAAAGAGATTTTTTGATTGTTGGTTCGGTATTCGTATTGGTCTGGGGCTCAGATCAACAATGCTAAGAGTCGGGTACTGAAAATAAGTTCACCTATAGAAGAGGGTCAAGCTCTGGAGTCTTTAGGTATTCATATTGCATAACAGACAGTAGTTATATTGGGCTTACACTTTGGGGAAGGTAATCTTCAGATGATAAACTGGGAGCTGAAAACACAAACCTGTGAAGTAAAGGTCCAGGTGTGGAAGACTTGGAAATTCTCCAAACTAAAGAGAATGCAGATCATAAAAAAAATGGTTACTCCCTATGTTTACATATCTGAGTTTTATCTATCCATTGCCAGTATGTTTTGACACAAGATTGTTTAGTTGTTTTTTTCAGATGTTAAGGGGTTGTCGGCATAACCCTGTTAAGCGTGACTATACCTATTTGCCAGTTAAAGCAGGAGGATTGGGTATGATTAACCCTTTGTTTTTTTTTCATTCCTTTTTTTTTGGACTGACATGATTAAGCTCTTATGGGATGAGGAAGTCACCTCATGGCAGGAATGGACCCAAGCCATTTTTTCAGACATATTGCCACACATGGCAGGATTTGGCCCTGAAGCTTTTTACTATTTTTTTACTATGACTCAGTTTCCTGAATATGCAGAAGTTTCTTTAAGAAAGCTTTGACAATGGAAGCTGAGTAAATCTGGTATTCAGATTTCCAATAGGAAGCAACTTTATTATCAAGTTATGACAGCCCATCATGCAATAAGGGTAGAATTTCCTAAGTGTTTTCCTTCTAAGCATTCAACAGTCCTGTTGTTGCTAAAAGATAAAAGAACTGCTGTGAAAACTTGGGATGTATTGTGGCTTTGCTGTCATGGCAGAATAGGTCTCAAGGGGAATTTAAAACATAAGGCTCTTGATGAACGGTTTTGCCCCAGAGGGGGATGCTTACAGGCTGAGGAAACACAAAGTCATTTTTATGTTTGCTTGTGCGCATGCGCAAGAAACATTATGTAGCAGCTTGGAGAGAAGAGGGTTGTGGTGGTGCGGCACTGTGGCAGCCAATGGAGGCACTGCATTTGGCAGCTTGGCACTAGTGTACCAATGGAGGCACAGTGTGCTGATGACACTGGTCTCCAAAAGTGGCACCAAGTTGAAACATTTTCACCGCTGCAATGAGGGGCCACCTCGGCATTGCAGCATCAGCCATTCCGCTGCAATAAGGGAGCGACTCATCATTGCAGGATGGTACCTTCCCAAGTGCCACCACCTCTTGGCCCCATGAAAGCTGATTGGGGGTGGCCAATCCCTCTATCGGCAACCCCTGACTCAGTTAATTTGTCGACAAGGGAGCACACTCTCTGTCAGCATGATGTAACCCCCCCCATTTGTTGTGTGCCGAGGGGGTGCCTAATCCCCCTCAGCATCATGCCCCCCCAAACAGTCATTCTTTGCCAATGGGGGGCCCAATCCCCATCAGCTTCAGTACCCCCACCCCAAAAGGCAGATGGCACACTGGGAGCCCATCCCAGTGTGCTGGAAACAAATCTGGAAAAAAAACTTCCCACAATGTCTTTTATTTTTTCATCTCCCTGAAACAAAGGAAACGGTCCCATGCCAGTCGCCATCCTCTCTCTCCAACCCGCACCCACCCACTGCACACCTGACCTCCCCACATCCCCCACCCTTACTTACCTCCGGAGCCTGGCACGACGATCTTCAGTGGACCGGGAACACGTCTGCACTCTTCAAAGCTGACCACGGACTGAAGAAATGCCGGTAAGCTGTATAATGGCATACTTAGTTTTTTTTTTTAACTTTGGTGCATATCTCAGGCACTTTTGGGAATTTTTGGCACCAAATTTTCAACATGGGGTTATTGGGACCCCTCCTCATGAATTCAGGCACTGTCATGGCATTATTCAGTCCTGAAAGGTGATTTTGTGGTCACTGCATGGAATCATCTTCCAGGACTGAGTAACAAAACAACAGTGTCAGTGTTCATGAGGTGGGGTCTCAAAAAGCCTATGTTGCAAATTTGGTGAAAAAATCCTAAAAATTACTATTTTACGAGCGTGCATTGCCCAGTTTCCATGCACACTCATAACTTAGCAAATTTGTAATATTTTCACTCCAGATTTCCAACACTGGCATTTTCCACACCTCCTTAAGAACAGTACAGCTGTCATTTTTCACATCCTGACCAAAAAGTGGTTTTGCACTACAAGTGCAGAATTGCACGGTTGCTGTGGGAAATCAGTGTTTGGGACACATTAAAAAAATCACAGTGACACTGTTTATGAGCAGAGGTCCTAAAATTCCTATGTTGAAAATTTGGTGATGAAAGTCCATAAAATGACCGTGTTACGAGCATGCATTACGCAGTTTCCATGCACCCTCATAATTACATGCATTTGTAATATTTTCACTCCAGATTTTCAACATTTGCATTTTTTCACTCCTCCTTATGGACAGTACAGATGTCATTTTTCATATCCTGCCCAAAATATGCATTTACACATCTGCCATAGAATAGTGTGGTAGCTGTGGGAAATCAATGTTCAGGACAGATTAAGAAAATCATAGTGACACTGTTCATTAGCAGAGGTCACAAAATGCCTGTGTTGAAGATTTGGTGAAAAAAATTCTACTAAATGACTGTGTTATGCACATGCGTTGCACAGTCTTTACATAAGCCCGGAAGTTTGAGTATTTTTAATATTTTCACTACAGATTTTCAACATTGCCATCTCTTCACAGCTCCCTATGAATGGTACAGCTGTCATTCTTCACATCCTGCCCGATCTGTGTTTTCGTACATCTGGCGCAGAATGGCATGGTCACTGTGGGAACTCAAAGTTTGGGACACATTAACAAAATCACAGTGTCACTGTTCATGAGAAGAGGTTCCAAATGCTTTCATGAGGTGGGGGTCACAAAAAGGCCATGCTGAAAATTTGTAGTGTAAATACCAACAAATGCCCGGGGCGTGAGGGTGTCTAACCATAATGTCCCACCCTGTATAGACTGACAGGCATTGGGGATGTGCCTTTGGATTGCCGACTGTAATGCTCATGCCATTCCACTCCCACCCCACCACCCTGCAGCCAGTGACAGTCATCGAGGTGTGCCTTGAACTCTTCGGCTCCACAGTTCACCCCATTCTCCTATACTGCACCCATTTCAACGTATGTCCTTATGGAATGGGGTGACTGTACAGCCGAACACCCCAAAGCAGACCTCAACATGTGTCAGTGTCTGCAGGATAGGGTGAAGTGAAATGGCATGAACATTATGGGCGATGACCCAAATGCATACCCCAATGCCTGTCTGTCTCTGCAGAGTGAAGGTGGGGTTGGCATGAAGTTCAGTACTTCACTGCCATTCTTACTCTGCATCTCTCTAACTCCTGCATTCCAGTGCTAATACCAGCAAGCAAACATTCAGCATTGACAAATGCTTGTTTTAGTCAGTATCCTGATACACACATTTTAATACAGGACTTGGCTTCCAGATGGAATTGGCCAATTATTAAATGGGTAACATATGAGGCCCTCATTTTAGGGGGATTATACTGGTTGTTTACACCTCTATCATCCTAGTACTCTCAATGTGATATTTGCATGTATTAAGTTTTACTTATGGCAAGCAAGGTGGCAACTGTTAACACAACCGTTTACTACTTCTATGATTTCCTTGGCATCAACGATTGAATCTACACTGATACTTGTGAAAGCCTCGTACTATAGGTGGTTGTCTGAGGTCCAAGTGGATGCTCTTTGGAGAAGAATTGTATGGATACCTTAATTTCTGAGTGGTAGGTGATAGGGGTGGGCTGTTTAGGATACGTGCATTTTTTTCTGTTTGGGAGCAAGAATAAAAACATGGGAGGAGAAAATGTAGGCATGGGTTGCAGGACTTCATATAAAGGCAGGATAACTGTCTATCCCTTTCAGGTTTTTTGAAATTTTTGTTTTCTTTTTTTCCTTTTTTTTCTACCTCGTGGTTTTTGTTTCCCCGTTAAAGTATGCCACAATAAGGGTTTGTATGGGATTTACTGTGAAGGCAACAGTGTTTGTAATAAACATAGAAACATACAATTTGACGGCAGATAAGGACCACTTGGCCCACCTAGTATGCCCATATACCTACCTGATGGATAAGCTGCAGATTCTAGTTAATCAACAGCTTACTTCCTCCTACCCCCACTAGAATTGCCTTATGCCTGTCCCATGCATTCTTGAATTCTCCTACTGTTCTTGACTCCACAACCTCCTCAGGAAGGCTGTTCCATGCATCCATGACCCTCTCTGTGAAAAAATACTTTCTAACATTACCTCTGAGCCATCCCCCCTCTATCTTCAAATTGTGTCCCCTTGTTCTTGCACATCTCTTCTTCTGAAAGATACTACCCTCTTGTACTTTGTTAATTCCCTTAAGATGCTTGAAAGTTTCTATCATGTCCCCCCCTCCCTCCTTTCCTCAAGGGCATACATATTAAGCTGCTTTAGTCTCTCCTCGTATGTCTCCTGGTGCAGACCCTGCACCATTTTGGTTGCTTTTCTCTGAACAGCCTCCACTCTGTCTATGTCTTTGCGGAGATGGGGTCTCCAGAATTGCATGCAGTACTCCAGATGGGGTTTCACTAACTGTCTGTACAGAGAGATAACAACTTCCTGTTTTCAACTGCTGATGCCTCTCCCTATGCATCCCAGTATCCCCACAGCCCTCCTTACTGCCTTCTTACATTGCTTGCCCACCTTTAGGTCATCTAATATAATTACTCCTAGGTCTCTTTCGATTTTTGTTGTTGTTATTAACTCACCCCACATTGTGTACTCTTCCCCTGGGTTTTAATTTCCCAGATGCATTACCTTGTACATCTTTGCATTGAATCTGAGCTGCCACATATCTGACCATTCCACCAACGTTGCCAAGTCCCTTTTCATTCTTTCCACCCACCTTGTGTATCAACCCTGTTGCAGATCTTTGTGTCATCTGCAAAGAGGCATACCTTTCCTTCCAGGTGCTCTCCAATGTCACTTATAAAGACATTAAAGAGGACCAGTACCAGTACTGAACCCTGCGGTACCCCACTAGTTACCCTCCTTTGTTCACTGTGGACTCCGTTTACTATTACCCTTTGCATCCTGTTGTCCAGCCAGTTTTTTAGCCAGACTACCACCTTAAGACCCACTCCAAGGCTGGCTAACTTGTATATTAATCTTTTGTGTGAGACTGTGTCAAATGCCTTGCTAAGATCTAGGTAGGCCATATCCACAGCCCCTCCCTGGTCTACTACTTTGGTAATCCAGTCCAAGAAATATATTAGGTTCATCTGACATGACCTTCCTGCTGTGAAACCATGCTGCCTGGGGTCCTGTGCCCCACTGGCCTCTAGGTACTCAACAGTTCTTTCCTTCAGAAGTGATTCCATCATTTTCCCTACCATTGAAGTCAAACTAACTGGTCTATAGTTTACTGCCTCTGCCCTGCTTCCACTTTCGTGAAGCTAAATCACAATTTCCTTCCTCTGGTCCTCATGTACCACCCCATCCTCCCATGATTTGTTAAAGAGAGTAGTCAGTGGTGTTACTAGGTCTACCTTTGGTTCTTTTAGAATTATTGGGTGAATCTCATCAGACCCCATTGCTTTGTCCACCCTCAGTTTCAAGAGTTCTTTCAAAACCCTTTCTTCTGTGAATGGACTGGTATCGACCCCCCTATTCAGAGTTTCTGTCTTGTTTGGTTTAGGTACTCCCCCCTCCTCTTCCGTTGTGAATACTGAGCAGAAACATTTGTTCAGTATCCCTGCTTTTTCACTGTCACCCTCTGCCCACATTCCCTCCCCTTTATTAAGTCTCTGTATCCTTCCAGGTGTCAGCGTGGCTCAGTTGGTAGCACATCCGCCTCTGGACCAGAAAGTCGTGGGTTCTCGTCCCACACCGGGATTGGACTTGCACCTAAAAATCACTGGCATCTGAGTGCAGTATTGGGGAGTGCTGTACTGCTGGGGTGTGCCGTCCTTCGGATGAGACGCTAAACCGAGGTCTCTTCTGCCCATCCTGGTGTTGTCCTGGTGGGTGTCCAGGTGTAAGTAAAAGAACCCAGGGCACTCTTCGCAAAGAGCAGGGAATATTCCCGGTGTCCTGGCCAACATTCCCCTTCCCATAAACTGGTTCATGCAATTTCCCAGGCTGTGTGTGGGTGATGATGTGCGATATGGCCGCCACCACACATTCAGTCACTTCACTACCAGTCTAGCATTGCTTGTAAAGCACTTTGGGATACTGTGTATGAAAAGCGCTATATAAATGCTGATTCTTCTTCTTCTTCCTTGGTCTTTGTTTCACTCCCTAATGTACCTATAAAAGGTTTTATCCCCCTTCTTAACAGAGTTGGCTATCTTTTCCTCAGTTTATGCCTTTGCTGTTCTGACTGCCTTCCTTGCCTCCTTCTGCTTTAACTGATAAAGTTCTCTGTCCTGCTACTTCTGTGTTTCCTTATATTTCCTGAATGCTACCCATTTCTCCTTAACAATCCCTGCCACCTCTTTTGAGAACCATAGTGTTTTTTTCCTTCATTTTGTTTTGTTGATTTGCTTCACACAAAGGTTTGTTGCCTCTGTGATGGCTGATTTGATTATTCCCCATTGTTCCTGCACCCCTCCTTCTTGCCTGTTCACTAGTGCTTTTCAGAGGCACTCTCTCATTTTCCCAAAGTCAGCCTTCCTAAAGTCCAATACTCTTGTTTTTGTATGGCTTGACTCTATGGTGTGTTTTTTGTGAACCACACTGTTTGGTGGTCACTTGTTCTCAGATGGCTACCCACTTTTAAATCTGAGATCCTTTCTCCTTCCCATTTGAGAGTACCAGGTCTAAGATTGCTCCCTCCTGAGTGGGTTCCAACACTAGCTGTCTGAGGCATGTCCCCTGTAGGGCATCAAGAATGACCCTGCTCTTGGATGTGCCTGCAGCAAAGGTACTCTGGTTAACATATGGCATATTCAGGTCCCCCATCAACAATATCTCCCCTTTTTCTGCCATTTTAAGGATGTCTTCTATCATTTTCTTGTCTATTTCCTCCCCCTGAGATGGGGGTCTGTACACAACCCCCACGGATTGTGGTGCCATTTCCTGTTTCCAGGGTGACCCATAGTGACTCATCAACTTCCTGTTTACTCTTTAGTTCTGTTGCTTTAATCCATTTCCTTATATAGAGCTCTCCTCCTCCTCGTTTACCCACCATGTCCCTCCTGCAGACTGTGTATCCTGGTATCCTGGTATGTTGACATCCCAGTCATGGTTCTCTGTGTACCATGTTTCAGTGACTGCCACAATATCCAGGCATCCTCTTCCATCAAGGCCACTAGTTCAGGAGCTTGTTGTACAGACTATGGGCATTGGTACTCATCACCTTCCATTTATTTTTAAGGCCTTACCCTTTTAGCCCCATCTCTGTCCTTACTGCATTTTCTGCATTTATCCCCGTCCTGCTCCCTACTGACTTCTCTACCTTAGTATTTACCACTCTAACTACTGTGTTTTGTGGGGGGAGGCTGGGATTTCCCTGCTCCTTTTCAGTGCCTCCCCCCTTGGCTAGTTTAAATGCTTGCCAATGAAGCATTTAAACCTGTCACCTAGGATCCTGGTTTCCCCCCTCCGGACAGATGCAGACCATCACGCCACTATAAGCCTGCATCCCTCCTGGGGACTCCCCAGTCCCCAGTGAAGCCAAAACCCTGAGCTCCACACCAGTTTTTCAACCATTCATTGAATTCCATGGTGTGGAATATCCTAGCATCATCCTTGCCTTAGACAGGCAACACCTCCGAGAAGGTTACCATACATGCTACTTGTCTAAGGCCCTCCCAACTCCAAAACTCCTCTTACACTGCTCTGATCCCATTCACAGCCAGGTCATTTGTCCCTAGGTGGACAAAGACATCCAGTTCCCTCCCTCATGCAGCTGGTCCCGCGATCCTGAGGATTAGCTTTGTGTCCCTCTGAGCCATGGTGCCAGGCAGGCACCCTACCTCCCTATCCCTTCCTTCCCCTTCTACCCTCCTCATGACTGAGTCCCCCACCAGGAGTTGTTTCCTTCCCCTGTGGGGTCTCGTGCCACCCTCCTGTGGGTCTCCTTTGTGGAGGTTCCCAGCATCCTCCTTGGTCTCCACTGCAGGTGCCTTCATGGAGGAATCACTCTTTGCCAGAACAACATATGAATTGTGGAGAGGTACAGCTGGAAAGATGCACCTCTGTTCCACCACCCTCTCCCTCCCTGAGCCCACCTTGGTCCAACCGCTCCACTTTCTTGGCAACCTCTGAGGTAATGGTGGTGGCCCTGGTGGTCTCTGGGTGGGGGAAGAGGTTTCACGAATCCTAGCCAGGTCAGCCTGGAGATGGGCACCCTCCTCCATCAGACCAGAGAGGTACCTGCAAACAGGGCAGCATCACAGCCTCCAGAATGTCTCCCGGAACTCAGCTGCCCCACAGCCATTGCACTGCACCACTCCCATCCTGACTTATTTTGTGTCCCCTCTCCTGTTGCTTTGTATGCTTACTGTCTCCTCCCTCTGTGTATTTTTACACTTACTTTCCTACTGCCTATGTGCCCTTACAACTCTCACCCTTCCTGTTGTGGGACAGGAACTTCCTGTAGTCTTCAGTAGTCTCCTTCTTCCGTGCTTAGATTCAGAACCCCAGCAGCCAGGGGGGGAGAAAGAGTTATTTTTTAGGTTCCTTCAAGGTTGATGAAACTCATGTGTCTCAGTGATCCTTCCTTCCTACTGCCAAACAGGAAGTTCTTGTTGTCAGTCAAATCCAGTGGCTATAAAACTAGAACTGGCTTTGGGTGGGAAGGAAGGCAATTAGTAAAAATCTACAGTTCTGGACTGCTGTCTCTTGCTCTGAAACCAAAGTTCTCTGTCAGAAACAGCAGGAAGCTGTAACTGGAACCTGCTTTTGCTGCTTAGCTGCTAAGCCACACCCAATTAGATTCACCCTATGCTCTGACTCAATAAATTAAGCTGATACAGCCCCTTCCTCAGAGAAACAGACAGTGACTTTCTTCTCTTTTTTTTACTTAAATGAGACCCCTTCATCTAATAAAGTATCTGTTTGCTTAATCCAAAAAGGTACTGACTCCCACTGAGATAAAAGTGATTTATCAGTAAAAAATCTGCAGTTCTAGACTGCTGTCTCTTGTTCTGAAACCAAATTTCTTTGTTTTTGAGTTTTGATTTCAGAGTTCTGGATGGCTGATTTGAATGTTTATTGTTTTGAAATTATCTGTTGTTTTCTTGTTAAGTTGTTCATTTTGTTATTTTTCTGTATTCATTTTCTCTATTAATTGTGTGTGATGTTTATGGATTACTTCAGAGAAAAATATTTTTTTTGTTATGTTGTATCTTAATAAAAATTCCCCTACTATCCAGTAGGGGGAGATTCTGGCCATCAAAGGATGGCTGCTGCAGTCTCTGTGGAGACTGTTATGGAGCAGGATGTGTGCATAGCTGGGGAACTGGTCTCCCCGTCAGCTGTAGGAGCTGTGGAGACATAAGTTTTTTTAATGCTGCAGGACTTCTAGAAAATGAAAGAAGACCAACTAAGGAAATGGCTATCCATTCTACTCTGGATAATCTAGCAAACTACAGGCCTATCTCTAACCTCCCTTTTGTGGGGACGGTTATTGAGAAAGTTGTGGCAGCTCAGTTGGATAACCATTTAACCATCCATAATTTATACGAACCTCTCCAATCAGGTTTTTGTAAGAGGCATAGTACTGAGACTGCTCTGGTTCGGGTGCTCAATGATATCCTGATGGCGAGAGATTGGAGACACCGTTCCATCTTGGTTATCCTTGATTTATCATCAGCTTTTGATACTGTGGATCTTGGGGTTCTGCTTGAATGTCTGAGGGTCATCTGTGGGCTGTCTGGTGCAGTTCTCAGATGGTTTAGATCTTTCCTCGCTGGTAGAATGCAAAGAGTTGTCTCGGGTATTTTTTCTTACGGGGCTTTCTCTCTGCCTTGTGGTGCACCCCAGGGTTTGGTGCTGTCCCCCATGTTATTCACAGTATGTATGCTGCCCCTCAGAGACATTGTAAGGTGGTATAGGCTGAGGTTTCACTGCTATGCTGATGATACCCAGCTCTGCCTACCTTTTGCCCCGACCAGGATAGTGCTATCTCAGTATTGAACAGCTGTCTCACAGAAATCCAAGATTGGATGAGTACCAGCGGTTTAAAGTTGAACCTGGGAAAGACTGAGGTTTTGGTTGTGGACCAGGTTGCTAGGACAGAGGGGTTGAGGACGGGCTCCTCTCTGGTTTAGTCTTGTAGGGGCCCAGATTCTCACCTCTGAGCAGGTGTGTAGTCTGGGGGTGGTGTGGCGATGGTCTGACCCTTCATCATCAGGTGTCAGCAGTCGTCAAGCTGACCTTTACCATCTTAGGAACATTGCCAGGATTCCAGGCACCTTGTTTCGCCTAAGCGACCCTTCTTGTTTTGGTCCATGCCTTTGTGACGTCATGCCTTGATTACTACAACTCCCTTTACTTAGGGCTTTCTGGGGTTGATATCCACTGCTTACAGCTAGTGCAGAACAGGGCAGCATGTTTGTTGATTGAGGTATCTAGAAGAACCCATATTACCCCTGTGCTGCATGGCCTGCTCTGGCTCTCTATCCAGTGGCAGATCACCTTTAAGGTTGGTCTACTGTCTTACAAAGCCCTACATGGGCTGGGACCTGACTACTTGAAAGAGCTCCTGGTTCCCTACACCCCTCTGCGACAGCTCCGCTCGGCTGACATGGGGTTGGTAGAGATTCCGAGGGTAAGTTTAAAGTCATCTGGTGCACCTGCTTTTGGGTTTGTGGCACCTACCCTCTGGAATTCTCTGCCATGTCAGCTTCGGGAGTGCAGGACAGTGGGGTGTTTCAAGCGGGCTCTCAAAACTTTTCTGTGGGGATAGCTTATTTTGTATTTTCTTGATTTTACTGTATTTATCATATGCTGTGTTATTTCCATTGTACAGTGCTTTGATATGTTGAAAGGCGCTATAACAAATAAATTTTATTATAATTATTATTACAGTGTCGACTTCAGAATTGGAGCAAGGTTCAAAACTACACAAAGTAGAAACTATCACTGCACTGTTAAAATCGGAAGAAGAAACATTTCTAAGTAAAAAAAGGAACTATGTGCTGCTTTGGAAGAAATTCAGACCACAGCAGGTCACAATGAACTTTCCAAAACTCAGGCTATGGTTGGCGGGAGTTGCTTAGAAATGGCATCAACAAAGCAAGGGAGTATTCGGGCTGATGAGGTGTTAGCCCAAAATTACTTTATATCCATGCCAGAGAATCAGGACATGGCTTCTCTGCAAGAGGGAAAAACTAAGGAATGTGTGACAAAAAACACACCAGTAAAAATGTCTTGGACAGATCAAACAGATATGGAAAATGAGCCTTGGTCAGAGGAAAATTCATTGCAAGCTGCAGGATAGGCCCGCTCACCAGATTCAGTACAGTGGATCTCCGGCTTTATGCCAATCACAATTCCTAGGGTAAGCCTACACAATCCTGATTTGCACAAAACTGTGGCACCCTACCCTTCTAAATGTAGAAAATAACACAGACATATTGCCACAATCAAATAACTCAGATGCGCTATGATCCTGCAGGACCTAGCACTAACACATAACCCGACTTTGACTTTTTCAGACCTAGGACAATCATGCACAGATAAAGGACAAGCAGAATCTGGGCCCAAAGATACCATTAGTGAATCTGCAGACTTTTCTGAATTAAATGACATTACAACTGAACAAAGAGGGACAGGTAGCAAGCCAACTCACCGTCCAGAAGATAGACAGTGCTCGCGACTTTATGCCTCTTTTTTTTCAAAAGACAGTTTATCCGGCCAAGAGGCATAATGCTGTAAGACTGGTCTACTGTATAAAGGGGATTTAGAGGTATTTCTGGACAGGGGATAAGTGGGGTGCACTCTGCTTAAATAAAGTCTGAAATTTAATGTCTCAGAACTGTATGCTTTAATTCATGTCTCTTTGATGTTAACTTTAAACTCAGTAGTGGATTAGAGCAATTTTGAATGAGATACAATAAGGTTAAAAATTCCCCATTGCGGTCCTCATTTGAAGTCATTCCCCTTACTCGGCCTGCACAAAAATCTGTTATGATTTTATTCCGCAATGAAGGGGTAAGCATTACAGATTTGTTATTTTGGCTCAAACAACAATGTACAGTGTTGGGGCACCAAGAACCTATTTTTGATGCTGGAAACATGTGGACTGGAAGGTGGAGGGTGAGATTTATGCTGCATACCTTAGAAAGAGAACTGCAACGCCTTCCAAATTATTTTTATTTGGGGAGTGATAGTGGGGTGCTGTTCTACCCAGGACAACCTCAAACTTGTTACAGGTGTGGGGCCCCTGGACTTATTAGCAGTGCCTGTGACAAAATGCAGTGTACATTATATGGGAACCTAGATCACACAAATCAGCAGTGTAAGAACCAAGTAGTATGTAATTTATGTGGGGAGAGAGGACACTCATATGCATAATGTACACAGGCAGCCCACAGTACAGCAGGGTCAGCAGATTTAGAGGAACACTGTCTCCTAGTGGCAATGACACAGAGAAAGCATGTTAAATGTGGAGTCACAAGGGTTGTGCATGACCTAAATCCAACACGTACAGGAACTCCCACACCCACAGATACCCTCATGGATACATCCCCCCACCTTCTGTGACTCTAACATCAGCAGAGGGAGAACCAAGGAGGTACCAGACAGTGAACAAATAGTAGGCGAGGTGGAGGAAAAGCCGGCTACAACAATTGTGTCAATTCGGACAATGCTATTGTGCATCCACCACCCCTCCCACCCTTCTCACAAAGGGGGACCAAAAGAAAATGGTTCTCAGGAGAAAGTAGGCCTGGTTGCAGCCAACACCTAAAGTCCCAAAAATCTCTGTCACACCTACATCTAATAGGTATCAGGCTTTGTCGGTCTCTACCGAAGGTTTGGGGAATGAGTCTGAGAGCTCTACGGGGGAACCAAATAAAGTAGAGGGTCATTCTGACTCAGATTCAAGTAAAGTATGTGATAAAAGGGGAAATACACCCCAAGAATGTCCTAAGACAGCAAAAAAAAATTGGGGGCCTCTGCAAAAACAAAGAAATCTAAAGCACCATGATAAACTGCCCCCGGCCCCTTTTATTCTACTCCATGCATCAACAACTTAAATTACTTTCTATAAATGTGAATAGTATACATAATGGAGTTAAAAGAGGGGTATTCTCACATCTTAGGCAAGATCAGGTAGACATCATTTTTCTACAGGATACTCGACTGCACACCTCTCAAGAAGTTGCAAAAGCGACTAAGGAATGGTAAGTGGGGACATCCTTTTAGTCCTTAGGGATGGATGTCTGTTCTGGAATAGGGATCTTTTTTTCTTTACCAGTTCAGGTCATCAAAATATTAGATTTGGTACTGGATAGAGTTTTACTGTTGGATATAAAATACAATGATTGTTATTATAGGTTAATCAATGTTTATGCTCCTCAAAAAAAAACAGATAGAGTTTCCATCTTTAGACAGATCCATCCATAATTGTTTTCAGTGCAGAACATAATTTGAGGGAGGGGGATTATAACTGCGGTCTGTCCAGTAAAGATAGAAGTAAAACAGCGGCTAGAACAAAAATATTTTGTGACATGACTTTTGTGAAAAATACAATTTCGTTGGCAGAATTAGTGGATGCCTATTATAAAAAATCAGGAAAGGCTGACTTAGCCTTTCAAAAAGGTCACCTTACCATGAGGATCGATTTTTTTTCCTAAGTAAAAAACTTTTAATACATAGTGTTAACACAGAAGCTGTGGAATACTCTAACCACAGGAAATTCTACTTAACTATAGGGCCTCCACCAAATAGACATGGTCCTGGAGTCTGGAGGTTTAATTCATCATTACTGCAATTAGAATATGTTAAACAGCAAATCTTATACATGGTAATCTGTAAAAAAACATTATGGGAAATATATGATAATCCTTCCTTATGGTAGGAACATCTAAAGTTAGATTTAGAGCACCTACTAATTTCACTTAGCAAAGCCAATAGAGATTTGGAGCATGTACAGTATCAAAAAAAATAGAAAACAATTTCAACATTTAATGAGTTTAGCACAGCAGATAAGGCATGATTATACACAATAGATTATGGTTTTTCAACAAAAAATGAAGGAATTCCATAATAAACAGAACATATCTTTAACTATGCAACAAAAATACGGAACTCAAGGAAAATTAGCTAATATATGTCATTTTTCCAGTTGTGCTGAATGGGCGAAAAAAAAAAAAATAAATGGAGTCAATATTGGATGGCAATAATGTACTGCACACTTCACAGCAGGGTATTTTAAAATCAGTAACTGACTATATGGAAGGTGTTTTTAGTAAACATCCAGATGATATGGAGAGCTTTTCACCCCTTTTTAGCATAGTTCCCATACCAGAATGTCCAGCAGAAATCCAGAATATCCTAATACAGCCCATCGTCCATCTCGAAGTAGAACAAGTGGTCTCGTCCCTTAATACAGGAAAAGCTCCAGGCAAGGATGGTCTTACTGTGGAACTTCATAAATTTATAGGTCCAGAAATAGTTACGGAATTAACAGCAGTATATAATTATGTCCTTGCCACAGACAGTATTCCAATAGAGATGTCTTCAGGTTTAGTGACCTTTCTACATACAAAAGGGGATAAAACATCTTTGAATAACTGGAGACCCATTACCCTTTTAAATGTAGACTTCAAGATCCTTACTAAAATACTGAATAATAGGTTAGTACTTGCAGCCTCTTCAGTAATATCTCAGGCCCAAGTATGTGCCATTACTGGAAGATTCATGGTTGATCATCTATTGTTATTACAGGAATTAGTGGAAACAGACAACTTAGTAGGCATAAAGGGATATGTATTATCCTTAGACCAAAAAGGAGCTTTCAATTCAGTCAGTCATAATTTTCTATGGCGTACTTTAACTTGTTATGGGATTCCTGCAGTTTTTATAGCATGGTTAAAAAGCCTGTATAAAAATGCAATAGTCACACCCATAATAAATGGATTTTTGGGTGCTATGGTTCCTATTCATAGAGGAGGGAGGCAAGAATGCCCTCTTAGCCTGCTACTCTGTTTTTAGCATAGACTCTTTATTAAGACTTTTAAATGATAGACTTTTTTTATGCCAATACAAATGCCACAGCAAAGGCTCCCAGTTACTGCCATCTCCTATGTTGATGACTTATGTTTACTAATAACAGACACGCCTGCAATAGAAACAGCTATATAATTTTTTATTTATATGGCCAAGCCTCTGGAGTATACTTGAACAAAATTAAATGTAAAGGTAGAGAATTAAGGAAGAACACTACATTTGTTTTACAGGTGGCAGGAATTTCCATAACCAGAGACCCAATGAAAATCTTAGGTATTGAATATGGGTCTGGATGGATGGACTTAATAAATGGGACAAAACAATACAGCGAGGAAAGGAAATGGTTATGGGATGGAATAATTGGAGTATGGATAAACTCAAGTGGGTGCATTTGGTTAAAACTTATCTTTTACCTGTCTTTTTGTTCATTAGCTCAGTATTTCCATCGCCTAAAGAAAGAGAAGCTACAATTCACAATTCATTTTTTCAAGCCATCTGGGGTAGCAGGCTCAATCCTATTAAAAGGAACATATACTGTATTTGCCTAAGAAAGGAGGGTTAAATATTGTTAATCCTATCTTGTTTTTTTCTGTAATTTTTTATTTTCTGATTTTAAGCCCCTTTGTGTACAGGAAAAGAAGCCCTGGTTGAGTTTATTCCAGCATACCACAGCAATGTGGTATGTAGGGTGGATCACTGGTATACAAAAGAGCTTCAAAACTGTAACTCATGCCCAACAATACTTAAGAGAGGCCTTTGTAAGGTTAAAACAGTGGCAAATCACTAAAGCAGACATGATGTCTAATACAAACAAGCATTTGTCAATGCCCATTGTTTGCCTGCTGTTATTAGCATTGGGCATGCAGGAATTAGATATATGCAGAATAGGAATGGCAGTGAAGTATTGAAGTTCACATCAACCCCACCTCCATCCTGTAGAGGCGGACAGGCATTGGGGTAAGTGTTTGGGTCATCGGCCATGACGGGCATGCCATGTGCCGTTCTGCGCCACATGAACAAAATCACAGATCGGGCAGGATGTGAAGAATGACAGCTGTACCATCCACAGGGAAGTGTGAAGAGATGGCAATGTTGAACAGCTGTACTGGGAATATAAAAAGTGCTCACACGTCCGAGCATACAGTATGTGGAAACTGCGCAATGCATGCACATTACACAGTCATTTTACGGACGTTCATCACCAAAGTTTCAAAATAGGCATTGTAGGACCTCTGCTCATGAACAGTGTCACTGTGATTTTCTTGATGTGTCCTGAACACTGATTTCCCACAGCAACCATGCTATTCTGTGCCAGAAGTGCAAAAACACATTTCGGGCAGGATGTGAAAAATGACAGCTGTACTGTTCATAAGGAGGTGCAGAAAAATGACAATGTTGAACAGCTGGAGTGAACATATTACAAATGTGCGAAGTTAAAAGCATGACTGGAAACAGTGCAACGCACGCCGGTAACACAGTCATTTTATGGAGTTTGATCACCAAATTTTCAACATAGGCATTTAACGGCCTGTGTTAATGAACAGTGTCACTGTGATTTTGTTAATGTGGCCCCAACACTGATTTCCCACAGCGGCCACGCTGCTCTGTGCTGCAGGTGTAAAAATACATTTTGGCCAGAATGTGAAAAATGGCAGCCATACTGTTCATAAGGAGGGCCAGAAAAATGGCAATGTTGAAAATCTGGAGTGAACATATTACAAATGTGCAAAGTTATGAGCATGCGTGGAAACTGTGCAATGCACGCTCATAACACAGTCATTTTATATATGGACTTTCGTCAAAATTTTAAACATAGGCATTTTAGGGCCTCTGCTAATGAACGTGTCACTGTGAGTTTTGTAATGTGCCCATACACTGATTTCCCACAGTGACCACATATTCTGCGCCCAGAAGTGCAAACACACATTTCAGGCAGGATGTGAAAATGACAGCTGTACTGTTCATAAGGAGATGTGGGAAAATGGCAATGTTGAAAATCTGGAGTGAAAATATTGTAAATGTGCGAAGTTAAGAGCGTGCGTGGACACTGCGCAATGGACGCTTGTAACACAGTCATTTTATAGACTTTTGTCACCAAATTTTCAACATAGGCATTTTAGGACCTCTGCTAATGCACAGTGTCACTGTGATTTTCTTCATGCATCCTGAACACTGATTTCCAACAGCGACCATGCTATTCTGCTCCGCAAGTGCGAAAACACATTTTGTCCAGGATGTGAAAAATGGCAGCTGTACTGTTCATAAGGAGGTGCAGAAAATGACAATGTTGAAAATCTGGACTGAAAATATACCAAATTTACTGAAGTTACAAGCGTGTGAGCAACTGCACAACACACTAAATAAAACAATAATTTCTTGGATTTTTCCACCAAATTTGCAACATACACTTTTTGAGCCCACCTCATGAACACTGGCACTGTCATTTCCTTAATCGGTCCCAAAAGGTGATTCCATGCAGTGAGTGAAATCACCTTTGGGACTGATTAACGCCATGACAGTGATTGAATTCATGAGGAGGGTCCAAAAACCCATGTTGAAAATTTGGTTCCAAAATTCCCAAAAATGCCTGAGATATGCAAAAAAGTTGAAAAAACCCTATCTATCCCATTATATAGCTTACCGGCATTTCCTCAGTTCGCGGTCAGCTTTGAAGAGTGTAGACATGTTCCTGGTCAACCGAAGATTGTTGCGCCAGACTCCAGAGGTAAGTATTGGGTGAGGGGGGTATGGGGAGGCAGGTTGCACAGTGGGTGGGTGCGGGTTCTGAAGGGAGGGGCCAGGGAGACCGCGAGGGACTGTTTTTGTTTTATAGGTTGTAAACAATCAAAAAACCCATCGTGGGATGGTTTTTCCTTTGCTGGGGCATTGGGCACACTGGGATGGGCTCCCAGTGTGCCACCTGAATATTGTTTTTGGGGTTTAGCCAGCAGAGGTTAGGCACCTGTCAGTACAAAAGTGGGGCGGAAGAGCTGAGGGGGATTGGGCACCGGTCTCTCATGTTACTCTTTGGTGGGGGGGCTGATGCCGATGGGGAGTGGGCTCCCCCGTTGGCACATCAAACAGGGCGTGGGAATGTACTGCTGATGGGGAGTGGGCTCCTCCGTCGGCAAGTCAACACCGGGGATGGATGCTGACGGGGATTTGGGCCCCCGTTGGCAAAAACACACATCTGTGTGGAGGGGCACAGGCTGCCGAGGGGGATTGGGCAACCCTTCAGCACTGGGGCTCTTTGATATTGTTTTTGAACACTGTGGCAAGGCGCCACCATGTTCACAAACAATATCACACTAGTAATGTTCCGCCCAGCAATGATGGGTCGCTCCCTCATTGCAGCAATTGCTGATGCTGCAATGACGAGGTGGCCCGTGATTGCTGCAGTGAAAACATTACAACTTGGTGCACCTTCTGGAAGCCAGTGCCATCAGCACACTGTGCCTCCATTGGTGCACCACGGCCAGGCCCCCAAATGCAGTGCCTCTGTTGGATGCCACACTGCTGCAACTCCCCAACCCGCTTCTCTCCTAAGGTGTCACATAATGTTTCTTGCGCATGTGCAAGCAAACATAAAAAAATGGGTGTATCAAAAGGTTATAAATACTTGTTTTATGGAAGCAGAATCTTCCCCAAACTGTCCAAAAAACTGTTTATCAGCCTTACAATTGCTAGTTATGGAGAAAAGAGTACCAAAAAAAGTACTGGATGTACACTGATTATGCTGCCATGAGCACCTGAATGTCAAAGCCGATCTAAAGCATAAAATGATAGGAGAAAGGATATGTTCAAGGCCAAATTGTATAATGGAATTAGAGATGCTTACTCATTTATTCTTTACCTGTACTTTTATTACAGAATTTTGGGAGTCGTAGCCTTACAGTGGGAATGTCTATTTTTCTAAAGTTTCCTACCACAATTTAATTTATGGAAAATATGCTACTGGGTGGAGTAGATTGGAAAAAGTACTATAAATGTTATATTTGCTGTGATAAATGTTATATTTGGAATGCACGTTGTCTGTTTACACTGCAGCAAAACAGACCCCTCACATGGAAATATTAGCAGAAGTTACTAAAGAATTACAGTTTTTATTTTTGAAAAGTGTTAATCAGAATGTACAGTTTGTGACAAGAATGTGGAGGAATTTATCTTGCATTACTAATTCAGATGTACCTATCACATGATTGTATTTAATTTGTTTAACAATTGTTCTGTGGGTTTTGTGACTGTTTAAACATATTTTATTTCAGATTTCATTTTGTTTTTATTTCTGGTTTTGGTTACATATCTTTCTGTTATTTTCTGATTTACAATAAAAACAAATTCCCTACCCTTTTCGAGAAGTGTGATGGGATCTTTAATGTTTATTTTTTATTTATTGAAATTTTTCACCAGGAGGGCACACTGAACAAGTTGCTCATCTCATGGTGTGACCTGGGGAAGGGGTTACATAGGGTTGTGAAGGGATGATCAGTTACAATAGTATGTGGGTAGTACAAACAATACAACATTGTAAGATTATGCAACAGTTGGAACACCAGGTATTGTACAATAAACAGTAGTGGAACATTGGGTAAATTACAATACATGTCCAAAATCATACAAAAGAACATATAAACATACAAAACAGTAATAATGCAACAGAACCATTATAGTGCATGAGTGTACCCGGAGCAGACTCGAGGTAGTACACAAGTGCTGTTGGAGTAAAAAGGATGGGGTAGGTTGTACACATGGGTGACCCAGAAGAGCAGGTGGAGAAGAGAGGGGGAGAGGCAAGAACTGAGTATGAGGAGAAGGGGTAGCCACTTCCTGATTCCCCCTTCAGGATGTTGAGAACCCTGCTTGGGGGGGGTCAGGGTAGGAAGGCAGAAACTGGGGATAGGTATTAAGGAGGGTTAAAGCAGGAACAGCTGAGGGAGAGCTAATTGTGTAGGGTAGAGGTAAGGGAGTAGTTGAAGGAGGAGTGTCGTATTTCAGGGGGAGGGAACTACAGATTTTAGGGAAGCGATGGGCAAAATCAGTCTGACCAATGAGGGTGGAGGAGGGACTGTCAAGGTGCAGGCGTCATTAGATCTGAGAGAGTGGGTGGGGGGAGGTGGAGTGGAGAGAGAAGATCAGAGATAGGAGGGGAGCACTCCGAACCAGAATTTGGAGGCTAGTTTGGCACAGTGAGAGATATGTCTGTGAGATAGTGGAAGGAAGGTTAGAGAGTGATAGAGTTCACAGTGGTAGGAGTGGGAAGGAGAGTCGAGAGCAAAGCAGAAGAAGGAGATAAAGAGAGTGTCCAACTTGGTCAGGCAAGATTTGGGAGCAGCACCATAGACTATGTCACAGTAGTCAAAGATGGGGAGTATCATCTTCTGGACAATTTCACACCTCGCAGTCAGTGGAATGCAACTATGATTCCTGTACAGAGCACCAAGCTTGGGGTGCAGTTTCTTCAGGATAGCATTGATATGCACAGAGAAGTTGAGGTGCTGGTCTAGCCAGCCCCCCAGATATCTAAATGAGGAGGTGTCCTCCAAGATGGTTCCATCAAGAGTGTGGAAGGTGAGTAGGGCTAGGAGCCTAGAGAGTCTCTGCCTGGTGCCAAAGGTCATTGAGACTGTCTTCTTGGCATTTAGAAAAAGCTGGTGAGAAGCAACCAGAGCTGAACTTGGTTGAAGTCATGCTGTAAGCTGGTTTCCACAGCATCAGAGTTTTTGCCTGAACTGTATAAGACAGTATCATCAGCGTACATGTGGATAGATGAGGATGAGCAGACTGTGGGAAGATGATTAAGGAAAATGGAGAAGAGTAAGGGACCAAGCACTGAGCCCTGAGGGACACCAGTGTTGATGGGGAGTGGAGGGAAGATGGAATCAAGGATTCTTACTGATTGGGTGCTGTCAGTGAGGTAGGATTTAAACCAGTTTGTGGCTGATGAAACAAGGCCAGCTGAGGAGAGGAAATCAAGAAGCAGGGGATGGGAAACAGTGTTAAAAGCTTTGGCTAGGTCGACAAAGATGGCCGAGGTGATCAGGCCATCATCTATCCCTGAAAGGATGGATTCAGTAAGCCTGAGGAGGGAGGTGGTTGTTGAGTGATTCTTCTGAAAACCAGATTGGAAGGTGAAGAAGGAAGAATTGAAGAGGAAGGGTGATAGTTGAAGAGAACTAAATGTTCTTGAAGTTTGGCAAGTGCAGAAGGAAGTAAATGTGGTGATAGTTGCCAGGAGTGAATGTGTCACCACCCTTGGGAGAGGAAGGACTACAGCATGTTTCAGGATGAGGGTACTTAGGCAAAAATAAAGGAGAGGTTAATGATTAGGGAGATAAGATAAGCAATTGCAGGAGCAGAAAGGTAGAGAAGTTTAGGATCAAGCTCATCTGGGGAGGAGCCTTTTGAGGGTTCAGGGATAGGAGGGCACGAAGAGCTTCATCAGAGGATATAGTAGAGAAGAAAAAGAGGGTGGGGTAGGCACTGACTGAGGTGAAGGGCTAAAATTAGTAGGCAGCAAAGGGGAGAAGGAATTTAGAAGAGATGTGGCACATGAGGTGTAGTAGGCATTAAATTCATTGACCATGGAGCCAGGGTCAGAAACTAGGGAGTTATTTATTTTGAGAACTGGAGGGGAAGAGTGAGAGGGGGGAGAGAATAGGGCATGAACTACCCTCCAGAATTTAGATGGAGAGTTAATGTTAGTCAGGAATGAGGAGTTGAAATAATCGGTCTTAGCCAGTCTAGTAACTCTAGTACATGAATTGCGTAGCATTCTGTACTTGGCGTAGTTGTTTGGATGTTTAGTAGATTTGTGTTTTCTCCAGGCTTGATCACGCTTCCTGAAGCAGGCCAGAAGTTTGGGGGTGATCCAGGGGAGGTGAAGCTCATGGACTCTGGTCCTTCTGTAAGGAGCAAAGGCATTCCAGGTGACAATGAATTTATCCTTAATATAGTCAAGGGCTTGGTCGACAGAAATGGCAGTAGAGAGGGGGGGCCCAGTCGATGGAAGCAAATGCAGAGCTGATTGCAGTAAGGTCTAAGGATTTAAAGGACCAGGGCTGTATGATTTTAGGGGGAGGTCTGGGGTGATGGACCTTACGTACAATGAAAATGGGGTTGTGATCACTAAGGACATCAGGGAGGAGACCAGATTTAATGATGTGGTGCGGGTGGGTTGTGAGTGCCCAATCAAGCAGGGTGTGGTTTTGTGTTTTGGAATCAGGGCGTGTGGGCTCAAGTATAATTTGAGTGAGGTTAAGAGCAGTGATGTCATCGCGTAGCTTGTTTAACTTGGGAGACAATGTCACCCATTATGAACAGTTCACTAGACTGTGAGAGGGAGGTGATATTCGCTAAGAGTTCAGTCGTGACCGAGGGTTGAATGCTTGGGTGGCAATTGATGCCAGACACAAAGATTGGGATTGAGAAAGGAAGGGTAATGCGGGTGGCAAGGGCTTCATAGGTAGCTGGGATGGAGGTAGCTAGGGTGGTAGTAAACTGCAGTGAGGACAGGATATACATAGCCACTCCCTTCCTGACCGATTGATCTTGTCTGGAGAGAAATACCAAGGGATAGCAATGGCATTGTCAGGGATGCTTTTTGAATCATGTCTCAGTAATAATTAGGATGTCAGGGGTGTGTGAAATCATGAGCATTTGTAGGAGGTCGATTTTAGGTAGCAGGCTGCAGATGTTCAGGTGGAGGAGCTTCAACCCATTAGGAATGGTTGTAATGGAAGTACGGTTTGGAGACATGTTGTTTGGGTATGGAGTCAGGGTAGGAGAAGAAGTAGGACCAGGGTTGGGGTGGATGTTCCCTGATGAAAGAAGGAGGAGTGCTAGGATTAAATAGTGTAGTTTTGGACTTTTGTAATTAGAGCAGGAAATACAAGGAGGGAAGAGAGAGGATGGGTGGAGATAAGGAGATAAGGAAATGAAGAAGGGCAAAGTGACTAGGAAGGGAAAACAGAGATGCTGAAGGGTAGTAGGGAAAGTGGGGTCTGTTTACCTGAACAACCACCAGAACAGGCAGAAGGGACCTCAGTTTAATGTCTCATCCAAAAGATGACACCTCAGGAGTGCAGCAACCCCTTATGCTGGACTACAGAGTCAGTACTGGAATTTAACCCAAGTGCCTGGTGTGGGGATAGAACCCACAGCCTTCTGATCTTCCGGCCTCAGAGGTGAGTATGCAACCTGCTGAGCCACTGACACTGCACTGTGTTGCCTGTTACCCAAGTTCCTTCAGCCTTAAAAAAAACACAGCACACTTCCACACAGTCTGGGTGCAAGGTGATGAGGAAAAAACTGCAAAAAGTGGTGACTTTTAACTTTTTGACACTATCCAGATCTCAGAATCCACACATCCAACTGGAATGAAACTTGTCACGTGAGATCTACCCCCACAGGACAGTGCATACCACATTTGTGGAAATCAATTTGAATGGGTGCCAAAGTTAATAAAGTGCAAAATTTGAGGTTTAACATTAAATAGGCTACTCAACCCCTAACTATAGGGGCACAACTGTGCCCTTATAAAAGTGTGTGTATCAATATATATGAAATATAACATATTATAGGGGCACAGGCAAGTCCCCCTATAGTTAGGATAGGTAACCTGTTTAATATTAAACCTCAAATTTTGCACTTTAATAACTTTGCAATCTGCTCAATAGATTTGCACAAAATTTGGAATACACTGTCCTGTGGATATATATATATATATATATATATATATATATATATATATATATTATTACAATGGGAGTGGAGCAATATCAGTGTGATAACCTAGTTATTTCCACTGCAGTGTGATAAATGGTGATGACATCACTAGTGTTAAAATAAATGCCATTTATACATACTCTGCTGATGTCACCACTCATTCACTACAGCCTGCGTTCTAAATGGAACAGCTTCACAAAAACAGTTTCTGTTTCTCAATGCTACCTGCAACTAACTCAATTAGCATTGCAAAGGACATTCACTATGTCCCATAGTGTTTCTGAGACTCCCAGTCCATTACTATGCTGATCTTAGCTTCACTGCAGCCTGCATTCTAAATGAAACTGCTTCACAAAAAAGTTTCTGTTTCTGACTGCTACCTGCAACTTACTCAGTTAGCACTGCAATGGATACTCGCCTCTGTCTCATAGTGTTTCTGAGACTCCCAGCCCATTACTCTGCTGATCTCAGCTTCAGTACAGCCAGCATTCTAAATGGAACTGCTTCAAAAAAGTTTCTGTTTCTCACTGCTACCTGCAACTTACTCAATTAGCATTGCAAGGACTATATATATATATATATATATATATATATATATATATACATATATACACACACACACACACAATGGGGTGAGTGGTAAATGAGTGTGATAAATTATGTTATTTTCACCAGGGTGTGATAAATCTAAGACCTGACATTATCACCCCCGCTCAAAGCGGGCAAAACCACGCAAAAGCCACGCCAGTGGTACATTTTACAACAATGAGCCCCCATTGTATATATCGGATACATGATGGGCAGGTGTACAGTGACCTCTGAAACCTCACCGTGGCCTTCGCCACTCATGAGTATTCAGAGGTCACTCTATAGGAGTGAAGATATTTTCCATATCACACTCATACCCATCATGTAACTCCTATATATATAAGGGGATATGACATACCTGACTGAAGATATCATATTTATCTTCATGAAGGCCAACGACATCATGATATCTCACAGGTGGTGAAGCCACGAGTGAGATAACTTGATGTCGTTGGCCTCGAGTGAAGATAAATATGATATCTTCAGTCAGCCATGTCATGTTCTGTTTATACAACATGTTTTGCCCCCCAAACCTGCCCCTCATCCCACTGTCAACACAGTGTGGGACATAGAGCTGTGTTGAAGATGCTGCAGTACTTTATACATGTTTTGGTCCCCCACATATCTTGCATATCCCCAACACAATATACAGCAGATTACAAAATGATCTGGTTGATCCTGTTATTTGCAGGGTGTTTTAGGTAAAACTATTTGCACTGTTTGCATTCTAAGATAGGTGTCCATAAGTGGTTGTGCTTGCATAGATGTAAAATAAGAAACACTCTGTAAAAAAAAAAAAAAGTTAGAAAACTGGGCTTTTTTATACAGAGTTAACTGAGCATTGTAGAAGCTGACGACTATATACAGACCAGAGGGACAAAGTTGGTGGCTTCAGAAAGTTAGCAGGAAGCGTAAGTGAGTGTTGCCATAGCAATGGGCACTCATGCCTGTGTCTATATCTCTGAAGCTGCAAACTCCTTCCCTCTCATGTCTATTTAGTCGGCAGCTTCTGACAATAGAACACTGATTTTGTTTTTAACTTTTTAACACAGTGCGCCTGCAAAGTCATCTGGGGGAAGTGGGGAATAGTCGCAAGAGAAATACATGCCGTAAGCCGACATTCCTGTCTCATGTAAAGCCGCTGTGGTCACTGCACTGTAAGTTGCTTTTTTATCGTAGAAAACTGCAGGACAACCAGTTCTGCCTGCTATTGGTCTTACTTTTTGTATTTAAAGCTCAAAATTATGGGTTTTCTGGGGGTTTAAAATGGATCATGGAGAGGCTAGAGGGAGCACCGTGTGACAGAACAGAATGCAGACCTGGTAAAGTTTGCCGATTACTGAAAATGCACACAACTGTCTGCATTCTGTTACCCGCTGCCAGCTACAAAGGTGAGTGGAAGATTTGTGCCCGTTGATGGGGGTGTTAACACATTAGTGCCAGACCAGTCAGGCTTGTGGGGGGGATGTCCATCAGACATACAGGGGTTGGGGGAGCAGTTGCATGGGAAAGTGACTGTGGCGAGATCAATGACATCCTTTCTCTCCAGCGTCAGTCCAGCCACACGCTCCACAGAATGGTGCGGAGAGGGATCCATGCAGTACTTTAAAAAAATTTAACACAGTTTGTTCAGTCATAAATATTATGATACAGTAAAGCAGTAATCGGAAAAAGCAGATGATTTAACACTGGAATACTCTACTGGTGATTTAACAGAAGGAACGTCAGTAAACTAGCTCTGTAAGATAAAAACAAATTTTCTTATTATTAACACAGATTGTACCTCGTTTTAAATATATGCTAGCACATTAATAACCTGTGCTAGTAGCTCTTTAGTACCCACTGTATTGGGAACAAAAGTGAAAGTCATTTAATATAATGGCAGTGTGAAAATGAAAGTATCAGTTTCAGTATGACGTATAGGAGTGTGGAGATATCACAATGACGTATAGGAACATGGAGATATCAATGATATCTTCACTGCCTAATTAAGATATCATTTTTTATTCTTGCATTTATCGCAAAACACATGTTGTATAAATATATATATCTATATCTATATATATATAAATATATATCTATATATATATATTAGAGGCAAAAACCTCCATTTAATGCATTAGTTAGGGTTGTTCACAGCGACAAAAGTGAGGAAATTGATTGTTAGGGTTGAAAACCCCCTTGGACCCTGCCTACCCCCAACCACGGCATTAGGGGTGTGCATTGGGTCATCAGCCCTATCTCACCCCATCACATGTGTAAAGCAGCAGAAGTATAGGAGAATGGGGTGAGAAGTTGGGACCGAACGACCCCAATGCACCAATAACGCGGTGAAAGGAAGTGAGCAGGGGTCAAGGAATCTTAAAATTCCTCTACTACATTTAATAAGCTCTAACAACGATAAATAATTTTACCTCTAATTCCTTCTTTGAGAATGATAACTAGAAATAGTGAATGTAGTGTAGCGGCGGTGGTGGCGGACCACGTGATGTCTTTGGTATAGTAACAGGAACAGTAATGCAAACAGAAGTGCTAACAGTGGCGCACATAGTAAAGCAAGTGCGAATGAGAACAGAAAGGAGTACTTGCACACGGTGGCGTAGACGGGAACGGTCTGCCGGCGTAATGTGTTGTCACATAGTAACATGGTGCCTGCAAGCGGAAATGTCAATGGGCATGGTGGCGCAAAGTGAAACAGAAGAGAAACAGTACTGTAGACACAAATGGCAAAAAATAACAAGCATAGCGCAAATGAAAGCATAAAGGATAGCATACATGGTGGCGTGAGCGTCCTTGATAAGTGAAGCGAATGCAGAACACATAGCGGAAAGAGCAATGGTAACAGTAATATAAGCGCACAGGCTGGTTTCCCCAAATCTGCATAGAGAAGACAGTGAAGTACAAAGAATGTATGCATAATAATGGGTATCAGAGCAGAAATGAGGACTTGGAATACAAAATAGGTTATATCTCAGGAACTGTACGACGTAGAAAAAAATTTAAAAAGTCATATGATTTACGACTGTCCTGGCTAGTTTTGTTCTTAGCCCCCATTAGGGGGCTAAGCATTTTTCCAATGAAAAGTCCGTATCTCACACCGTTTCCGAGATACGGGCCCTGAAAGGCGTGGCGAATGCCATAATGTTATCTTATGGGAAAAAAAGAAGTTCGGAGCACCATAACTTTGCCTCCCTGTAATATTTTTTCACCAAACCACTGAATGGCACATCTGTGGGCTGTTGGCTATCTTCTCTCCAAATTTCAGGAAAAAAGACCAAACCGTTATTTTGCAGCAGGGTGCCAAAGGATTCCTGTACTGCGTCGGGCGCCGTAATGTTATCCTATGGGAAAAAATGTCAACTTTGGAGTGCCGTAACTTTTCCGCCGTGTAATATTTTTTCAACACAACACTGAAAGGCACATCTGTGAGATGTCAGCTGTGTTTCCTCCAAATTTCAGCCCAAAACTCCCAACTGTTCTTTTGCAGCGCAGTGCCAAAGAATTGCTGTCATTTTCCACCAGACTAGAAAACTACTGTCGCAATTTCGAAAGCTTTCATAAAAATTCGCGACACTATGTTTACATGAAAGTACTTTGTAAACTTTTCCAGAAATTTGAAAAACATATTTCTGGGGTGTTCTACACAAAATAAAGACATGGCTAGCATCCTCAGGGTCCGACTAGGTGAATACAAAAAATTAGGTTGCTAGAGGTCCCAAATTTAAATACCAAGCATTTTTCTGATGACCAACTGAAAACAAAATGGTGGATTTCGAAAGTAACAGGCCCATTTGCGAAAGTAAAAATGCATTTGCGACATACCGAACTTTTTGTTAACTTTTCCCATTGACTTATGAGAAATAGTTTTTGAATAACTTTTGAACCGTTTAATATTTTTCACCAAATCTTTGAAAGGCACATCAGGGACCCTGACCACATGTCCCTAAGATTTCAGGCTGGTCTACTAAACCGTGCGACCTGTACGCGTGATCATAGAATTCCAGAAAAAAGCGTGGCAGCGTGCTCAGATCACGCTTAATAACTCCACGGCCGTGTATCTGACCAGTATGAAACTTAGCAGGTCCCAAGGCCTACGGTTCTTGATCATGTATTCCAAATTTCAGCCAAATCTGTCAAACAGTTGCAAAGTTATTAAGTTGCAAAATTTGGTGTTTAACATAGAAATGGCTCCTCAGCCCTAACTATGGTAGCACTACTGTGCTACCATAATATAATAGATAACCCACAGTAGGGTGTGCAGTCGTGCTCTGATATACGCATGCCTTGGTGTGCGTTGTGATGACAAGGCCACAGGCCGAGTGTATTCAACCATCAAGGCTTGCGTATATCAGACCGTGACTGCACCCTGTCAACATTATCTATCTTATAAAATAGCTAAAATGGTTTTGGAAGAGTGTGAAATGCAGGTGTGCAGTTGTGCTCTGATATCGCATGGTCATGTGTGTGTGTGTGTGTGTTATATATATATATATATATATATATATTTTTATTTTTTATTTTAATGGGTTCACCACAACATATCCCAGACAGACAGTCTTAGGGTAGCTGGTTCATTCCACTGGGGTGTCAAACAGATGAGGCATACTGATGAGTCCTGGTCGGACGAAACACGTGTCTATGTCATCTGTTAGCACCCTTTGCAAACTGTGTGAGAGGCCTTTCGACACCATGCAATTCTGCTTAAAGTTGAACCAGCATAACATTCTGTGGTGATTTGCATATGCAGCCCATGATGCTTTGCATTGTGTGGGGCATGTGTGATTTTGAATTTTCTTGAAACTTGGCTTCCCAACCAAATGCCCTTTGGGGTAACCCTTGCCTCAGTGTTTGCACACAGAGGTTCTTTGTCTTATATATATATATAAATATAACTACAAGGGATGGTTTTCTTTATTTCGGGTGACAGCACTGGGGGACTGGACACCTCCAGTGTTAATATTATGTCTATGGAGGGTATGGGATGGTGGGCATTGAGGGGGAGGGTTGGGTGGAGCAACAGTAAGGCCGGCAGCAGCAACAGACATCGATGGATGATTTTCTTTTATGCAGTATGTAATTCAACCTCAGCAGGCTGATAATGACAGATTGGCTGTGCTGGCTATGTGGCAGTTATGTAGATCAAAGGAAAGAATCGACCTATGATTTGGTCATCTCTCTCCTTTGAACTACACAAAGTTTCCACCCAGCAAGCCAGAGCAGTGTCATGATCAGCCTGGCTGATGATTGGTGTGACACTGACGAGCCCCTTGCAGACCACTCTGCATTGGACTGACAGTGTCACACCCCTCAAAAGCCACTCTGCTAACAAAATGTTTGCTGCCCGTGCACATGTAGCAAACATAACAAATTGAAAAACATAAATGGTTTCAAGCACAGCTGGGACAGATTTAAGAGTGTAATGGTTATTTAGGGTGGTAGTAGTAGGGTGAGAAAAGATGGGGTGGGGATAGTCAGGGCTAGTGCCCTGTATGGACACTAAATAGATCACGGGGTTTGATAAGGAACTAGGTACAGACTGGATGGACCATTGGTCTTTTCTGCTGTCATTGTCTATGTTTCTATAACATGTGGACACAATATATTATATATCTCATTAACTATGTATTTCTTATCTCTGTTATTTATTACTGAGGTCATGTGCATGAAAACAGGGTAGTTGTTTCTTGAGGCTTCATCATCCTATTAGTTCTTTGCAACCTGATGTCCTAATAATACTCTGCGTACAACATCACAGTTGTTCCCATGCCAACAGACTGTGATGTCACAACAGAGCATTATGATTTCAAGTAGAGAATACACTATAGGTAAGCAATAACCCACAACAGGACATGTGATTTTAGAGAATTAACTTACTGTGCCATGGACTGATATATTTGTCCAGATTTTCTATACTTTCTAATTGTGTCAGCAGTCTAACTAATGCATGCCCTGAGTGAATTGGAAGGCACAAGGCCAACAGCTGAGTGACTATCAACACACCTGGGAAATGCATTAATTCTTAAGCAGCCAATGCACTAGAGTGGGTTATTGTGTCTATAAAATGGAAATCTTTTTTTATGTGTAACCCAGGTGCTGGGTATCTAAGGGCTACACTACCCCTGCCTTAGCTGGCCACACCAAGGTTGAGGGGCCTCTGTTCCCATTTTAACTTTAAACTGGTTCTTTCTCAAGATAATATAAATGTCATTGTATTCATCCGGAGTATACTTTCATGAGGCTAGAACAATACCTGGTACAACTTCAGGATGCTGTACCCACCCACATTACCACAATGCCACGTCAAACATGCTCCAATAACCAAAACCCCACATTTCACATTTTAAAGAATTATTGACTCTAAAAATATGCTCATGATACAGACTTTTGCAAAAACAGCAAACAACAATTTATTTACAAGAGGCAAGGATTAGTAAAGGGGAATTGGATACAGAAGTTAAATGTTTACATTTGATTGGCATTGGTTTAGATTGGTATTGCAATTAGAATCAAGATGATCATTTTGCATTTAAAGGCAAACATTAATCACAGTGGCCACCCACTCACCTTCTGAGGTAGTTAGTATAGTTGATCTGGCTATCTAGCTAGCTGCATTAGGTGTCAGAAACATATTCATAATGGCCCCTATGCACTATTGGGAAGGGGATACGTGGAAGTGCATACCTCACCTACGTAGCTGTGCACCCATGGACAGGTGCGTACCGGTGGCATTCATGATCGCCGGCTGCCTGTCCATGGCTCTGCCCCCCCCAACATGGAGGACTCTGCAGGCTGGCCAGGGGTGGGGATGTGGACCTGACTGGGCATCTGACCGGCACACAGAGTGGATCCCCTATGCGGTGGGGTGCATATTAGCAGTGTGCCCTGCGGAAGACGTACGGCTGGCAGCTGTGGTGGTGAGAGGATGGCAAAGCCGCTGGCCCTCCCACGATGTGGCCCCAGAGTGGGTTACTGTGACTGGGTGGGGGGTCTGCTGGTGCTGCCGGGGGGGCACTGTACCCTAAAGACAAGCCGGAAGCCGGTGGTGGGGGTTGGCCTGGGTGCCATGTGGGGGCAGCATCCATGAGCCAGTGCTCCATGTGGTGTGGGTATGGTGGTGGGGCTCCTGGCAGGGGTCATGCAATGATGTGTGCTGAGTGGCACCAGGTGGCCATGGGGAGGTCTGGCTGCAGTGGTTCCAGTGGCAGTGGGCTATCCACCCCATCCAGGCAGTGTCTAGTTGTGTGCACAGTGTTCGTAGGGGGCTCATGGCAGGGTTCTCTGTGTCATACCCTGTCTCCTCCTCCACACCCCTGTAGCCAGCACTACATGCCATTGTGCATGGTGCATAGTGCTGGCACTCCTCTAGCCTGCCTCCGCACTGTGCGGTCTGTAGCCATGGGGGATCAGGTGCATTGTGTCTGTGTGCCACCCTTTGTGTATCCAGTGTGGGGGCACAGTGGGTGCAGAGTGGCTACATACTGCAGATATGAAGTGCATAGCTACTCTGCCCATTAGGGCATATGGGCCAATATGCCCACACAAAATACCAGTTCCAAAATGTATTAGAACCCCACAATTCCAGCAGTTATTCTGGGTACCCAGTACTACAGTTCTTAAATGTTGCAGGCCTGTTAACGTTGCAGCTGAGTTGGAGCCCTTAGAAGAAAATCAAGTTAGCAATCTTTTCCTTTAGCATTCCTTCCATAGTCTATTCTTTAAACTAAACTTTACAAGACAGTAGCTCCCTTGCTTGATTGGCTTGGGCTTTGAACACTGAAACTGGGCCGGACTTAAAATAACTATTTACAGTCCTTTTATGGGCAGACCGGGTCTGCTTACTCCTGATTTTGAAGTCACATCTGGTGTTGAGAAGCTTGTCTGAGAATAAAGGCAAAAACTGTGGCTGACCCTGGACAACAGGCTTTGAAGCTTGCAATTCTGGAGCGAAGCTTGGATGATGACCCTTCTCTCTGGGCTTTGTAGTCTTATTGTGGTGCAGACTGGGCTGGGACCAGGGCTGACACACTTCAGACCTCCACATCTAGGCTATGCCCCTCGGGGGGAAGTGCATATGGCAGCACAATAGGTGGCACACTACCAGGCTGTCTCCCAGGCCAGTCTGAAACAGTCATGTTGCATTCAGCACATTTATAATCTGCACATTCACACTTGCTTAGGTTCACAGTTCCTTCAACCATGTGCCCACATGGCCAACATGGTCCTTTAGCTTGCAGGAGTTATCTTTACTGGTGGGTGCTTCTCCCCTAAGGCTAGGGCTACCCAGACTCTTACAGTAAATGCAAAGACAACACAGAAGCTTAACATGAATCTTCAATACTAGATGGAGCTTGAGGCATGGCTCCCTATCAATTAACAGCTTTACTTGGCAATTCAACCGGCCATTGCAGCTTTTCTCGAGCTTAAGACTCAATCATCACAGTCCCTTGTGGCATTGCTGGATTAGCAGCTCCACCTCAGACATTCAGAACTTTCTCTGGCCTCCCAGGCACTGTTAGGACAGTTCTGCATGGCTAGGGAACCTCCCTCCATGTCATGTAGGTAAACTGCACAGTCACAATTAGAAGTTATGAATCACTGGACCCTTTTCTGATCACTTTAAGCAGATGTCCACCCATCTCTTGAGCATTAGTTAAACGCAGGGTGCAGACAAACAGTCACAGCTTTAACTCGATTGGGCTTCTCTGCCCAACAGCAGATCTCCTGCTAAACTTGCACTTGGAAGTAGCAGTTTACTCACTCATACAGAATCAAAGGCTTTTCCTTTTCTGGAATTTACAAGCATTCATCAGCACTCTCACTGCTGAGGCAGAAGCATTTCTTGCAACTCTCTCACAACTGTAGGTGCATGCTGGTTTCTTTTCCACATTTTCCTAATGTGGCAAGGAACTACTTGCCCTGGAGGACAACTTCTAGCAACCCCTAGGCTAACGACTTTTGTTGCTGGCAGTCACTCTTTCTCTCTGGCAGAGGCAGAAGCACCCCTTCCCTGTGGAGGGGCTTTCACTAAGCACATTAGGTCCATTTTCTTAGCTGGGGGCCTGAGCCTCCCTCACTGTGGAAGAGCTCCTGCTCGAACTCATTTCAACCTAAAAATCCCTGGGTTTTAGGGAGATCTCTTGGGGCTCCCTATTGGCTGAGTCCACTTATGTGTCCCAAGATGATTGGCTGAAATCACTTGTTAGTCTTAAAATTAATATTCATTAGCCTCCCTCAATGCTTGAAAGGCCTCCTGTTTTGGTGCCTGAATTGGATCCTGCTTTTCCCCACAAGTCCTTAGCACTGTCCCATAAGGCTTTTAGCAAAGTCCTACAATCCTGGCTGAAATCTTGTATCTCCAATTGGCTGCTGCTCTGCAAAAATGGCTGCTTAAATGTACAGTCCCCCTGCAGTCTATGACAGTCTCATAAATAATGTTCTGGTGCAGCCAGGTAGTATATTTAATTTAACTCTCTGCCCCATAGTTCAGTTGCCAGTACTGTGCCTTCTTAACTTCTACCACTCCTTAATCCATTCATCCAGTCTTTAGACTGTTGCTACTGCTGAAATACAGTGCCCCTAGGCAGCAGACAGGCAGCTACAAGGATCCCCACTTTAAACATGCTGAGGCAGGCAGTACATAAATATTTATTTACAATCCCACAGTACAATACCCTCAACTGTGCTCTGACTAACAAGCCTACTATTAAACATTTATTTCCAGTACTTTTGCTGTCACCAAAATACTATTTCCCTAGGCAGCAGGCAGCAACCTAATTAATATTCAGTGTGCTCTCATGCATATTAATGAACCCCGTTTCCAGTGCTCGGGGACTGGGACCACTGGGGAAGCCATCCTTTAACGCGATTAAGTATCTGAATACAGAATGTGGTTTTCATTATGTGTAGCTCGCTGGCCACCGTGAAGAAGAAGAGAAACTGGCCGGTGCCTACAGTTCTCCACTTACCCAAAATGGCAAAAATTAAGCAAGGGGCTCTTGGGGACTCTGGGTATCCAAGACTCAGGCCTGAGCTGCTGTAATGGGCCAGGAAGATTGAGGGGACACATGAGGTGTCAAGAGGCAGAGAACAGGTGCTCCAAGGATGGGAGCAAAATGGGAGAAATGGGTACACCCTCATTTTTGGGGTGTTACATATAGGATTTTCCTTTAGTTCATTTGTTGCTAGGTACAGTATGTGAGTTTGGTAACAAAGGCTGTGTGTTTAAAATGAACAGAAGAAGAGGTGCATTTTTTTGAAAACAAAATGATATCCTATTGTGGGTTTTTGTGTTTAAAAAGTGGAAATTTGTTTTTGTTATGGAAAAATGTTTTATTTTCACTTAGTTAGGTTGTTACTAGATAGATTAGGGCAGGCTAGTTTCAATGTGTGTACTTTCAAGGTAAATAATCACGATCAGGTACTGTGTTTTAACCAATATATTTATTCAGTTTGGTCTTTTTTTACCCCATTTTATAAAGACCAATAAATTCTAGGGAATAAACATCGGGGGGGTGGGATTCACAAACAATCTGAAGGTGCAAAACCTTCCCTAAGTCTCCAAAAATTCCATAGCTGCAGAAAAAAAGGAGAAATTGCTCTGAGTGCTATACACAAAACTTCTGCAGCTGCGTAAAAAATACACTACGGACTGTGGAAAAAAGTGCAGTTGTGGAAGTTCCTGAAGAAAAAAGTAATTAGTAAGATGGCACATCCCTTAAAGGCTATTCTCAGCCAGTGTTTTTCTGCAGTTGCAAGAAAAAAATGTTACACATATGAGGTAAGGGTGTAACACTCCCTGAGCAAATGCAGTGCCCCAACAATTAAAATACAATTATAGTGGAGGTCAGGCACAAGTAATAGCAAATTAGTGGGTGTATAGCAGTTGTACAGCAACACTAGCACACATTGTTATTGAAAGACAACAAACAACCACCAGACCCAGTGCAGCCCATGAAGGAACCCACAGGCAGTAGAGGCTAAACACCCTGCAGTGAGTGCTGCTGCAGCAGGCAACATAAACACTCCAGGGGAGACATAGCCATCAGTTACAAACAGCCACTGTATTGTATGGTTTTGTGGTACCAGTGGTGCTACAGTGGTCCCAGCTGAGGAATGGTTCCTAATTTCTCTGTGGGTACTTTCAGCTACATCTGTGGCAAGACTGTCAAAGTCTGCTGCTCCAGCTAATATGGATCACCTGTTGTTGCCTCCTAAGCCTTTTTCTGCAGCTGCTGATCCGCACTTGTGGAAATTTCACTTAACTGCTGTTTTCACAATTTCCGTCTCGTCTTTTCTTTTTAGAATATCCGCACCAGCGTTTCTGCAGTGCTGCAGGCCTTTTCTTACGCTGAGGATTTTGGCTATCTTTGTGAATCTAGCCCTTGCTTTGTGAGAATTCTTCAGTAATTAATAATAGAGATAAGAATTTATAGAAGATATGTAAAATACAAACTAAATTGTGTCAAAATATTATGTTTTCAAAGTGTTCCCAATGGTGCCTGCTGCTCTTTAAGGCCACTAGATTGACCTCAATTTATTTATTTATTTGAATTTTGAGGACTGGGTAGGCACACTGAAACATGCACATCCTTTTTTCATGGGTGACCCAGAATTATGTTTTAACTATTGTGTTTTCTAGTTATTGTTACTTTTCCTTGTTGGTCCACTAAAGCTTGCATATAATGCAATACTTATGTATGTTAATACCGCCGCCGAGACCACTGTTACAGTTGCAAAAGTGGTCTCATGCCCATTTTTAGGTTATGAGAAATGCAAACTGAAGGTGAGCCATTCTAATACCCTAAGGATGTAAGGTGAGACCACTCTTACAATTCTTAAGAGCGGTCTCAGTTGCGGTATTAATTATATTATTAATCATGATCGAGCAATAATGTAATAACATATTTGAAAACCTGCCTTGAACATGCCTGTTTCCAAGCCAGCTGCGAATGCAACACTCTTCACAGCATAGGAGTGTTTCACTCACCAAGGAAAGGAGCTTCTTATTGATCGAGAGCACTTTCATGATCTATAATTTCTGTCAAAATCTTTCTAAGCGTATCGACTTTCCCTGTGGACCTAACAACTGATGTTTATGACATACATTATGTTGTAACTGTGAGTACTATAATGCCATAAACAAAAGCATTGTTAGGTTAAGTAGGGAGAGAAGTAGACTTTATATACAGACATTTTGGATACATTACAAAGATGCACTGTAAACCCTGGAAAAGAACATTACAAATTTAAACAAGTATTCTCTATTAAATTTTAATAGCTGACAATCATATTTATGCAAGTACATGCTGAAGTGCCGAGCTGCTTTTAGAGGGAGACTACTGTTAAAAAAAATCATTAGTATTATATTACTATTAAAAAATAGCACAGTGATGTACTTCTTCTAGTTTTTGTTTATATATTGTGGATTTATGTAACTGAAGCCAGAACTACAGATTTTGCTGAAACTAATCTCTTATCTTCACCATTTTGATGATCCAAAACTTTTCGGCCTAGCACATATCTAACAGTATAAATATGACCCTGCTATGTGGTCTGAGGCATGTCATGTGCTGAAAAAAAAATTGTTTCCATGTTTCAGCATCTTAAATGCATCTTTGAAAATCCAGCACTTATGCTTTAAGGGTTAGTATTGTAAGTTGTTACATTATTATCAATCATTTATTGGCACCATACTCATAGGCAATCAAATCAGCTAACTACTGTCAATATCCAGTGAGGCCAACATCACTTGAGGACACAACCTGAAATGATTGGGAGGCAGATGCAAGAGGGATGTGAGGAACTACTCCTAGATGGAAAGGGTGATGGACAAATGGGGCCATATACCACAGGGTTTACTTAACATTCAGACAGTGAATGCTTTTAAGCATGAGTAGGACAGCTTCATGGAACATGGGTATATCTTCTCTGAAATTATTACAGGTGGTGCTTTACAGGTTTTACAGTTTTATCTAACATTAGGATAAGCTTTCAGGGTTACTGCATTTGTTGTTGACTGATTGTTTCTGCTCTTACCTCCTTGTTCTTTCGTCTGTGGTTCTTCTTTTTAGGCAGGGGAAAGGCCCAGCCACCCACCCCCATCCCCAACCACCCCACGCTACACTCCTTTTATAGGGTACCACAGTTGTGACATTTCCTGTGGCAGAGCAGGAAGGGCGGATCAGTGGGGCCTCCACAAGGTGATCTCATTTACAGGGCACTAGTAATTTAACTTGTTATAACAAGTTAAACAAAGCACAATTAAACCATTACTTGCATTTTTTTTTCCTTCTAATTACTCTGACTGGGTTACAAACCCAGCAACTTATTTGGAACGGATTTCATTAACTGCAGGTACTGTGGAACAATTTTCATCAGGACAGTCTTACAGGATTTAGGACACTGTCCTACATGCTGGGCCTTTGGAGATCTTAGGTCTCAGCTCCGGGCAGCATGGGCAGAGATTGCACGCCTCAAATTTCATATTGAAGAGGAAATACATTATAAGAACCACCGCCATTTCCCCAGCATCCAACAGAAAACCTCGACCGCAGAGGGTAGTTGGTCCAGGAGGTTGGCAGGTGGTTAGGAGGAGCAAATCAGGTGCCCCATCACCTCTGCTCTCCAACACAACCTCCAAAACCATATAAACACTACAAACAGGTATCTGCCTCTATCTCTGAAATCAAATAAAGAGGCAGAAGACACTGCAGAGCAGGACACTGCGGCACAGGAGCTAGCACAACAATACTCACCCAAATCAGGAACCAAAACTAAACAAGCACAAAGGAAATCCAAAAACTTCTGATCATAGGAGACTCCATGATTCGGGAGTTGATACCCATCTCCAGCCAGGGTGATGGTCAGATGTCTCCCAGGTACATCAGCATGGAGAGACACTGACCGCATTGCTAAAATTGTTCACAAAGCAGGAGAAAACATTGATGTCCTAGTACACATAGGGACTAATGATCTCGCCAGCCGGTCAGTTGTGGAGACCAAGGAACACCTGACTAGGCTGGGTGACAAACTATCATCTATTTCGTCCGGCATCTCCTTCTCTGAGATCCTGCCAGTCTGGGAGAAGGGAGCAGATGGACGGAAGGTCAGAGAAGGGGAGATAGGGGAGCTAAACACGTGGCTCAAAGACTGGTGCCAGGAAAAAGGACACAGATTTGCAGGGAACTGGCAACAGTTCTGGGAGCAAAAGTTCTTTAAATTTGATGGACTGCATCTGACTAAAGAGGGAGTCAGTGCATTGGGGCAGAAGTTTGACATCTTTGCAGAATATTTAAACTAGCAAATGGGGAGAGGGGTGCAGCACCCCATACGTCGAATGAAGAACACCCCTCCCCCTCAGCTAGTGGTCAAACAGAATTCAGCGTGTTTGCCGCTCATTTGCATCACCAGGTAAGAAAAAGGTTTGTCTCCCATACGATGCACAGGGTGATGCCAAACTTCACCCAACAACTAACACACCAAAATCTGGCCAATGGAAAATCATGTACACAATGCTCACAGCCTGGAAATAAGATCCCAGACCTGCAGGCAATAATGTCAGAGGCTAAACTGGACATAGTAGCAATTAGTGAGACGTGGTTTACCAGTAACCACACTTGGGAGACTTCAGTACCTGGCTATGTATTGTTCAGAAGAGACCGAGGTGCAAAAAGGGGAGGAGTGGCCCTGTATGTTAATGAAAATATCAAAGCTACAGAAATTCAGAATACACATAAGGAGCCAGAAGAACTGTGGGTCACCCTGGAAACAGGAAATGGGACAGCCATAAGAACTGGGGTTGTATACAGGCCCCAGACCAGAGGGAGGACATAGACACATTACTGTTAGAAGATATACAAAACATGACAGCTAAAGGGGAGGTTCTGATAATGGGAGACTTCAACATGCCAGATACAGATTGGTCAATACCAGCAGGAACATCTGCCAGAACTAGACTCATAGTGGATTCCTGCAGGGGAGGGCCTCAAACAACTGGTACAGCAACCCACAAGAGACAGGGCTATCCTAGATCTAGTACTGACTAACAAAGAAGGGATCACAGATCTCCAGGTAGAAGGTCACCTGGGGGCCAGTGACCATCACATGGTATGGTTCAATTTGGCTACTACATCTAAATCATCCCATTCCAAGGCAAAATATGGGACTTCAGAGGAGCTGACTTTGATAAGATGGCCAACAGAGTTAAGCTAGCCCTGGCAAAAGAAACACAGGTGAGGAGGTACAGGCAAAGTGGGCAAGCATTAAGGATACAATACTTGAAGCAACATCCCATTGTGTTAGACAGAAAAGGAAGTGCAAAAGAAGAAGGAAACCACTTTGGTTCTCAAATACAGTAGCAGAAAAGGTCAGAGCCAAAAGGCTGGCCTTCAGAAAATATAAGGGAACACAGCGGGATGAAGATAGGGAGGCATACCAAACTGCCCTAAGGGAAGCAGGTAAGGCAGTAAGGCAGACAAAGTCCCAAACTGAGGAAACACTATCACGAACAGTAAAAGAAGGTGACAAGACTTTCTATAGATACATTAGTGAAAGGAGAAAGTCCAGAGGGTATTACTAAGCTTAATGGAGAAAAGGAGCATGTGAGGAGGGAGGACCCTGTAAAGGCATCTATCCTAAATAGATACTTTTGCTCAGTGTTTACTGAAGAGAAGGTAGGGCAGGGCCCACAGCTCAGCATCATGGACACAGTGGGAGGAGGTGAGCACTACTCCCTTCACAAAAGAAAGGGTCCTACAAGAGCTTGCTAAGCTCAGGGTGGATAAGGCAATGGGACCTGATGGCATACATCCCAGGGTACTTAAGGAGCTAAAGGAGGAACTAGCAGAGCCATTAGCAGAATTGTTTAGTGAGTCTCTGAGCACAGGAGAGGTCCCAGAAGACTGGAGAAGGGCTCATGTGATCCACTCCACAAGAGTGGTAGCAGGAGGAGTCGGGGAACTACAGACCAGTCAGTCTTACCTTAGTAGTGGGCAAGATTATGGAGGCACTCCTTAAGGAAAGGATAGTGCAACACCTGGAATCCATAGGGCACAGGATCCAAGACAGCATAGGTTTACAAAAGGAAGGTCCTGTCAAACTAATCTCAGATTTCTTTGACTGGGTAATCAGAGTGGTGGACCAAGGGGAGCAGTTGATGTCGCCTACCTTGACTTCAGCAAAGCTTTTGACACTGTTCCACATAGAAGATTGATAAATAAGCTGGGTAGGCTCGGGGTGGGTCAGAAGTTGGTCAACTGGGTGGCAAACTGGTTGACTGACAGAAAACAGAGAGTGGTGGTAAATGGTATACAGTCAGAAGAGATGCAAGTCACAAGTGGGGTACCTCAGGGATCAGTCCTGGGGCCAGTCCTATTCAACATCTTCATTAGTGACCCCGCAGATGGACTAGAGGGTAAGGCTTGTCTGTTTGCAGATGACACCAAGATCTGCAACAGAGTAGATGATCCAGATGGGGTGGGCAGAATGAGAAGAGATCTGGATAAACTAGCAGAATGGTCAGAAGAGTGGCAACTGGGATTTAATGCAAAGAAGTGCAAAATCATGCACATAGGGAAGAGAAACCCTGAAGCCACTTATAGGCTGGGAGGAGTTGCTAGCAGTCACAAAGGAAAAAGAGACTTGGGCATCATCATCATCACTGATGACCTAAAATCATCAAGCAGACCTCTAAAGCAGTAGAGTACGGGCTGGGGGTGTTAGGGTGTATTAGTAGGGGTATCACAAGTCGTAAGAGGGAGGGTAATAATCCCCTCTGTACAAGACATTGTTAGGCCCCATCTGGAGTACCAAGTGGCAGTATTGGAGGCCACACCTTCACAAGGACATTAACTAAATTGGAGGCAGTCCAGAGAAGGGCAACCAAAATGGTGCAGGACTGCACCGTGAAGACATATGAGGACAGATTAACGGAGCTCAATATGTATACCCTTGAGCAAAGGAGGGAGAGAGGTGATATGATCGAGACATTTAAACACCTTATGGGCATAAACAAGGTGAAAGAGTCTAACATGTTTAAATATAAGAAAAATAGCAGGACAAGAGGACACAGCATGAGATTAGAGGGAGGCCGATTAAGGGGAATGAGGAAAATTCTTTTCACAGAAAGGGTGGTAGATGCATGGAATGGCTTACCACAAGAAGTGGTGGCTATGAATACAGTGCAGGGCTTCAAACAGGCATGGGATAGGCATAAGGAAGCAATACAAATGACTATGAATAGATAGGTCACTGACAGAGCAAAGGCCGATGGCACATTTATAAGGTAGAAAAAGAAATGGGCAGACTGGATGGGCCTTGCGGTCCTTATCTGCCATCAACTTCTATGTTTCTATGCCTCAGCAAGTGATGGGGTGGGCTCGGAAAGTCAAAGGCTATTCCTCAAGGAAGTGGGTATTTTTTAGACAGATAGCTTATTATCTGGCCAGTGCTAGACAGGCAGTTCACTGAGGCAGGGACTGGACAGACTAAATTGACCTGGGGTCTTTACCTGCCCATAAAATTATATGTTCCTATATGTAATCGAATAGAACATATTTAGGTTCTGATATAATATAGTCACCTTGGGACCTATGCATGAAAGCATGTAAAATGTCCTCAAAAGCATCATAACACAGGCGTACTATTCTGCGCCCGACTGTCAGAAGTACTATGTGCTATGCACAAATGCATACACAGTGCAGGCTGAGCAGAGGCATGCTAACAGACATGTGCAGTGCTACGCATAGGGACTGCCGGGCAGTCCAAACATACATGGGCCTGCCCCATGACCCCACCATTTATAGGTATGTGCACCACCCCGTGTAGAAACAGGGAAGTGAATACCATGAAGAAGGAGTGTGGAAGAACAGGAGCAGGGGATAACGGTTCTTCAAATGGGCACCTGGGCCACAACAAGGGTCTGAAAGTACAGAACGAGGATGCTCTGAGAGCCATAGACATTGCTGGTGCATGGTGGCCCAGTCATGGTCCATAAATTTACAGTTGGGCAGGTGGTGGCACTGGTAGCAGACATTCGGGCACACTGCACTGTGTTGTATGGTGTTGAGTCCCAGAAGGGACCAGTGCAGAACAAAGCCTCCCTGTGTATGGGCATCTAGGCCACCATCAATGTAGCCTGTCTGGAGGCATGCACACTGGCAACTATAAAGCACAACTGACATGACCTCCAGTCAGCTATGAAACACAAGCTGGCAGCAGTACCATGGGCACAGTGAGGCATGGGTGGTGGACTGCCCATACAGGTGGCCCCTAACACCCATCAGGAGGATGGTAGCTGCATCCCTAGTAGACATCAACCTGCATGGGGAAGAGGGCAGCATGGGCACATGGCCTGGTATGGGGCACAGCTTAGGGACAAGGGGTGGGATGTACAGGAAACCATGAAAATACTAACCACCCTGTGTTATACCGTGCAGAGCCTGAGATGGTGGCCAGCTCCCAGGCACTGCCAGCACCTGCTGTAGAGGAGGACATGGAGGCCAGGAAAAGCACAGACAATGCAGGTATGTGTACTGCACTGAGCCCAGCAGAACACATGGCAACATTTGGTGATGCACCTGCAAGTAAACTGACCTTTACTTTCACTCACAGGTACAACACAGGGATGGTGGACACAGCAGTGAAGATGGCCTCACCTGAGAATATAGACCCAAAGACTATGGTGGAGAGACACTGGAGGATACACAGGACATGGACACAAAACCCACAGGGAGACAACACATGGTCACCCCAGCCCTGCACCACTCCCACTAGCACAACACAGCTGCCTACCCAGTGATGGTGTACAAGGTACTGAGGAACCCACAACACAGATCCACATGCTAGGCCAGGCAGTACACCCTGGAGGCACATGGCTACTGCTAGGAACACAGGGGAGCCCCATGTCACTGCACAATGGCCATGTGACAGTGGGGATGAGGGCTTCCTCACACCTGCCCCGCCAACCATGGAGGGCATCCACATGTGGCATACTGCACATCTATTACCCCAAGGTGTGCCAGCTGGAACATGACTACTTGCAGGACTAGTGGAAGAACACAGAGGCCCTGGAAGGACCTGACTGTGGAGGTGTGGGGTGCTGAGGCACTGACTGCATTGACAACCTCCTGGAGTGGCTGACAGAATACTTGCTAGTCATTCCTATTACACAGGCCCTGGCCTTCCCCTGCATGGCTGGACACATCAATGTAGCTGGTAGCCACCAGCTCCTCTGGAACCATGGCACAGATGGAAGACCCTGTCCAGGCAACTGCCACCTGTCACAGTGGCCCCATGGCACACATGGACAGCCCCCCAGCCAGCTCCCACTGGCTTCTTGAACACATGCCACACACTAAAGGTGGCAGCCACCCAGCACCCACTGCCACAGGGGTCCTGAGGTGCCTGTGGAGGGACAACCACTGGAAGTGACAGGACACACAGCCCAAGACACGGACCCATGGCAGAGGAAAGGCGACTGCCAAGACAAGGCATTTGGGCACATGGTCATCTTCACACCTTGAACAGCAGAGGGCTAGGAGGAGGTGAGCGATGGCCATGGCAGCAGGGTGCTACCACGAGGGACACTGCAGGCACTGACTCAGACTGGGTCACCAGGGTACCTTAAATGTTCCATGTGGTCCCCTTCTGTGAGGAACCTGGCTGCCACCTAAGCCCTAGGATTCCATTGGTGTACATCTAGGTACTACTGTACATTGGCCCTTTCATTAGTCATTTGATGGACAACTACAGCCAGTATAGCATATTGATATGGACTACTGATATGAGTGTGTCGCTCTGCTGGGCTCTACCCTACAGAATGACCATGTGGTCCCTTGTGGCAACATTCCAGGTGGGCCCCCTGTACCCCAGTCTGAACCTGGGCAGTTCACATACTGTATGTACACAGACACAGAAAAACAGAAAAAGCCACAGTCCCCCCACCCCCTACATAGCCATTAACTCCCACAATGCAGACATGGATAGCAATGCAGAACAACTACGGGAATGGACATACAGATCCCCATGATGGACATTCAAGACATACAGTACCAGCCTCATCACTGTGCCATGAAGGTGTACACCCTATCTACAGAACGCACCCATAACCCAGTGCTTCTTTGACAGTGACTCTCTTGAAGTAAGGTTGAGGGTGCGAGTTGATATTTGGTGGGGGGCCTATTATCAGCTTTGATAGACTTGAGGTTTTCAGCCAGTAGAACAGAGCTAAGATCCATGAAGGTGGAGTTGAACTCTTCGGCAATGGTGTGGGGGTCCATGGTATTTGTGCCATTAATGTTTAACAGTGATGGCTATGTTTTGTCGTCCATCCCTGTGAGTGCCTTTATATTGTCCCAAAACCGCCTCCAATCGCCCCAGGTTCTTTCCAACTGATCCTTGTAGAAATGAGCCTTAGCATTCCTGATGAGATGTGTGTATTTGTTTCTGGCTGCCCTGTATCTTTGAAGGTCACTGGGCTTACCGGAGGCCCTGGCTTGATATCAAAGGTTGTCTCTTGCCCTCATGTGATCTAGAAGGTCACTAGTAATTCACCCATTGTTATGGCTGCGTGTTTTCCTTTTTGTGAATGGAGCAAATCTGTCACAAACGCTATTAAAGTTATCAATAAAGTACTGGAGTTTTATGTCAAGGTCATGCAGTACCTTAAGGGGAGACCAATCAATCTGAGAAAGCACCTCCTTAAAAGCTGACAGCTGCCCTTTCCTGAGAATTCTGCTGTTCACTAAGACGGGTGGCACTTTTTTGAATTTATTGCACCACAGACAGGTAATGGGGAGGGATTGCTCAGAACTTACAAAGCTTTATATACAATTAAACAAGTGCAGGATGTATATCCTGTCTCTTAACAAGGCAGTGTTGGTACAGTGTATTAGCACTGTAATTGGAGCATTACCCACAATTCCTGTTGTTGAAAACCTCTGATTGGCACATTTATGTCTGCAATTCCTGTTGTCATTAAATGGACTATTACGCATTGTGACAAGCATAAGCTTCACTGCAATAAATGCCAATCCCCACAAGATGGCAGCATTGTATAACTAATGATATAATGCCTTATTTTTGTGCATTAGTACGCCTTTTTAGTAACATTTTTGACTACAAATAACTAAGCTTGTTAATCAAGTGACATACAGGCACAGGATATATTTCTGTAGTCCTGTTATGGTGATAGACAATGTACCAAAACTGACAGTTACATAGAAGTTGTTTTTAGCCTAATAGACAGGATATGCAAAGTCTTTGATAGGCTGGTAGCCAAGCTTATAGCTGAAGCACTTGCTAATCATACAGTGTGACGTATACTCTCATGCGTTGTGTTTGTGATACCAGTTTTTGATAGGCCCGCGTACTCTTAAGCAAATACAGGATATGTGTTTCAAATTCTATTAATATCTTAGCAGACATCTACAAAAGAAATGCAAAAGTTGTCTGTGGCCTTAGTATATGTCTACGTGACAAACATCAGGTCTTACAGGCTATGTGACAAATACAGGCCTGCAGTTAACTTGTTATACATGGCATGTCTATGATTGTCCATACAACTGGTTTACTGTTATTTACTACCTATGAAGTTGGGGGCCTAACCACTAATTTAAGCTAGCTGGACCTAGTCCTTTTATTCCTACCCAGGTGATTTGTGTCCCTCTTAACCTATATCAGGGAGACCCCAGTTTTCCAGTGCATAGTCTTATTTTGGGGTTGGTGTCAGAGACCCAGCAGAGCAATTACTTTGGTTACATAGGGTGGCCCACGCCTGAAGTTGGGGCATCTTTGGAATTAGGCTGCAGATATTCATCGTAGCAAGTTTCAAGCCATTTCCTTTTGGCCCGGTATACCCTGGCCCGCTCATGGGGTTAGGTTGCATTCTTGATGTAGTAATATTAAAACATGCAGATAGTTATGTTCAGGGATATGTAATATAGTAATCTTGTGCAAGGTACCAGGAGTCAAATAATGAAAAATAATCAAATGCACAGGAAATAGTGAACTACTGGGGACCAGCAAACTGTTGTTATTAGATCAAAGACCCAGGATGTGTTAAATTCCTGAAGGTGATGAACATTGGCCTGGGGCATATTCAGGATGCAAAAATCCTTTGTTAGTGTCTTCCCTTTGTTCTCCAAAATGGTTGTGAATAGACCTCAAAGACAAGCACAGATCCTTTAAGGAACAAGTCAGACAGAAATGTGGATTCAATGCAGCACTTCACATCTCAGAGCTTATATAACAGATTTACTGACCTTACTTTTGCTTTTGATGGCTTGCAAAAAAGTTGATTATGATGAGAATGCTAACATCTGGTGGTGATGTTGTACAATTTCTTAGTCCAGGAAACATTCATAGATGTCATGTCCAAGAATGGTCCAGTTCTTCCAAGCAGAAACATGAAAATCCACAAAAACTAAACTACTGACAGAGACTAACACAGACAGACATGTCTCTAATGGCCCTAATTTCTCTAGATGCTGAGAAAGCTTTCGATAGAGTGTATTGGGAATTTTTATGGATAACCTTGTAGAAATTAGGCTTCCCTTCCCCCTTCATTACAATGATTCAGTCAATATACTCTTCTCCCTCGGCCAGGATCTTCTGTAATGGGTTTTCTGCTAGATTCCTATTATTTACTGGTACTAGTAGGTGTCCCTCTCACCCTTTCTCTTTAATCTTTATTTGGAACCCTCCTTCATCATATAAAGCTGTTCCCTCAAATTAAAGGTATCCCAATCTCCAACCAGACCTTAACACTCTCGGCATATGCAGATGACATTCTTCTTCATCTGGAGCAACCGGCACATTCCTTGGAGCATGTGCTAGAAGTTATTAGCCAATATGGCAGGTCATCTAATTATAAATTGAATATTTCTAAAACAGAAATTTTTCTGCTCAACAGCTACACGATGAAATCGGATTTTGTTCATTTGGGCATTAAATGGTCTTCCCAGGCAATTAAATATCTTGGCATATACCTAACTAGGGACCCCACCTATACCAAGAAGCTCAATCTGGACGATTTAGTGGTGACCATTCAGCATGATCTCCAAAGGTGGCAGAAATTGCTCTTATCTTTATGGGCTCGGATTAATGTGATCAAGATAAATGTTTTGCCTCATTTCTTTTATCCTATAAACCTGTTGAATCTGTGACTTCCGACATCCTTTTTCAAACAATTACATTCTATGATTTCTAGGTTTATTTGGGTGGGCAAACCTCCCTGCCGCGCTTATTGTAAACTCAGTTTGCCTAAGGTTTTGGGGGGCCTTTGTCTTCCTAATTGTTTGTATTATTATTGGGCAATGTCACTTAACCAAGTTGGGGAGATGGTTTTCTCAAAGGGAGATGACTTATACTCCTATTTGGCTCCAGATAGAGAATAATCTCTTAAATTCTAATCTCATAAATCTCTCCACTGTTTTTTATTTGACAAAAATTCATTGCCTGCGACACTGCGCGATTCGGGAATTTCTACCTCACTCAAAGTTTTGTCTCAATGCTGTACATATCTCAAGATACCCATTAAATATGATATGGTGCAGCTGATTCTGGTAAATCCCAATATTAGAATAGGTGGTTCCTGGCTTCCGATTCAATAGCTCCCTCAATTAATGGAGGCTCGGGTGGAGGACCTGTTTTCGCAGGACAATCTCCTTTCCTCCCCTGAAATTCTTTCTAAATTTGATATCCCAAGGAATCAGATATTTAAGGTGTTCCAATTAAGACATTTTATAGGTGCATTTTTTGGTTTCAAGCCTAGGATATCACGTGTTAGACCCCTACTGGCCCATGTATCTGACTACACTTTGAAACCACATTGCATTTCTACAATATATACCCTCCTTTTGACTACCGCCAGCCCCAATCCCTTCCCTGGCTCACCAAGTTGGAGTACCTTACTTCCAGACCTGTATGTTGATTGGGCTCAGATCTGGAAGGATCTCTACTGATACCATTCCCAAGACAGACTCAGACTTATTCAATACCATATACTGAATAATATGTACTATACGCCTACTAGATTAGCCAAACTGGGTAGGCTACTGGACTCTAATTGTACTCGATGTGGTAAGGCGGAGGGCAATATGTACATATATTCTGGTATTGTGAAAAGGTATTCCCGGTTTGGCAGGAAATCCGTTCCAAATTGGACCCCTGGTTAGGTTTGGAAGACCTTTTCACAATTGAAGTCTGTCTGTTAGGTAAATATTCAGGTATCCAAGTTAAAGAGCGTAGATTCCACATAGCGTTGATATCTATTATTGTTAAAAAGCTAGTTCTTAAACATTGGATGGACCAGTGAACCATTTCCTATAGCGAATGGTTAAATGACATCTCATTTTTTTTTAGAACAGAATGACTAATTGTAGGATTTCGTAATAATATGTTGGGTTTCGATAGGAAATGGGGTAAACTATATGCCTTATATTTAAAATAAGGGTGCCGTAACTTAGATGTATTTAAGGCTAAGGGGTTGTCTTGTTTATCAAGGTGATAGGGTCTCTTTCTCCTCTTTTACTATTAGTTTTGGCACACTCCTAGGGTTGGGAGTGGGAGGGTCTGGGAGGAGGGATGGGGGAAGGGAGGGGGCTGCGATGTACTTGATAAGACTATTGCTGTTTCACTACTGATGTACTCATGTGTGCTACTTTTCATGTATATATAATATGTCCCTTCCTTGGAAAATCCAATAAAACTTTTAAATAAAAAAAAAAGACAGACAGCCACATGTTGGTCTCCTCCTCCTGCAATTGTCAGACTCTCTTAACTGCCTCTCAAATTCCTCTGCCTTGATGGGCATCATTGCCTGCTGGAAATTGTATAAGGAAACTGTATGTCTAGCTGTCCCCTTGTGTCCTGCCCAACCCTTCATGATATGACCCTCTCCCTGTGCATACCTTTTATCCCCCCTTTCTCAATGTTGCCCCTGTTAATAGTTCTATCCCCCTCCCACTGAACCCCTGCCCTCTGCATCACCTGGTCCATGTCTGCCCCCTATATCCTTGTGGCCCACCCCGAAAGGACTGGTTGGGTACACCTTGTCCCCTGGTGGTGTGGCCCCCTTGGTTCCAATTTGTCCGACACTTGGACACAGGGTGACTCCCACCACACCTTGAACAGGCGTGCTAGAATCTGCATTGTGGCCATGAACAAAATGCCCTGTTAAACCCTCAGCAAAATTTGTGTTTCCTTCCCCATCTGAGGTGGCCTGGTCCATGACATAGTCTGTCCACAGATCCAACTGTTTTGTATCCCATCAGACATCCCCATAAGTCGCCATCCTTTGCCTGAAAAAATTGTCATAATACCACCACCCAAAACCCCCTTGGCCTTTGCTCTCTGAATGATCAATGAATACGTGATGAGGGGTATCCCTAACTCTGGTTTCTTTTCCATAACTATTGCTGAGTATGTGGCAAAGCCTACAAACCAACCATCCCAGGTCTTTCCCTTAGTAAACTTAACCTCCTCTTTCTTCTCTAGTAGTACCACTGCTACTGCCATCTCACTCTTCCCTATGCTTTCCTTCTCATCATATTTTGTCACTGCTTCTCTGCTTACTAGTGCAAAAACATCAACATATTCCCCTTTCCATGTCTTTCCCTTTGTGGCTAATGGTACATGCTCCGCAGTCCTCATCCCTGGGGACCTGATTTCCCTCAACCCCTTCCCTAATCTCACCTCTCTGGTGGGATTTTCTATGGCTGCCCCCCTTGACCTGCCCTAATATCTGCTAAGGCTCTTTCCAGCTGGCCCAGTCCCCCTAACCCTAGAGAATTAATCATTTGTTGCACATACTCCTTTATACTGTCCCCCAAATTCATTCTACCATTAACTGTTTTGCATAGCTGCTACTGGCATGGGGGCCAGTCCTGGTCATGGCAGTTCAATTGTGACCAGGCCAACTGGTCCCCCTGGTGGTTGCACTGGCATCTGAGGTTCCAATGGAACTGGGACGGGCAGCAGGTTGGGCTGTGGCACAAACAGTGGGGCTGGTTCTGGTACCAAGGGAAGCACAGGCTGAGGTAGAGGCAGAATGGGTGTATCGGGTTGAGGTTGCCCAGGACTAGCCAGTGGGGCCGGTACTGCCGGGGCCAGCAATGGCCTCTCTGGGCTAGCCTGCCTCATTGGGAGCCAACTTTTTCCTCCCCTTCCTCTCTCTGCCTTCCACTTCTCCCCTGGTCTACCAGGTTCCATGCCTTCCACTAGTTCCCACACCTTGCTCGCCCTGTCTGCCAACTCCAATATGGCTTTGTAAGCATCTTCTTTGGTGGGCTTGGTCCTTCTCAGTGCCATATCAGCTATAACCTATAGAAATTCAGGACACAAACTGAGAAAAGAAAAAGGAGATACAGTAACATCTGGGATCCTCCGAACCCTCCTCACTCTGGTGTTGTCACCCCACATGTAGCCATCCCCTTACTTATTGATTTACCCTGTCTCCAGTGGTTAGTTTTGGTTTTTGTGTTCCTTTTTTTTTTATTACCCTGAGTGTCCCTCGGATGTGCCCTTGCTAACTTCAATGAGCTACTACAGGGAAGGGTGTGCACTGAATTCTCATTCATTGTTTCCCCCATGACCAGTTCTCCACCATAAAACCAGTGCCCCTCCCATTAACCCCACACCCTGCTTTGGGTTACCCCTCCTTTGCACTGCCAACTATCACTGTAAGCCCCAACTTAGATCTTTCCCTTACCTCCGCGGTCCAATAACTCCCTTCCAATCTCCCAATGCACCCATAGTGATCTATATTCAATGCCTTAATAGCGGGGTGGCCCTGACCTGTAACCCCCCCCACCACGGGTTACAATCAGCACTCTTACCCACCTGTGTCTTCCTATGGGCCTCCCTGCACCTCTTGTCAGCTTTGTCTGACCTTCCTGTTCTGCCTTCATTTCACCTTTTACTCGGCTCCCCCCTAAAATTGAACATTTGGCCGTGAGTGGTAGGTGCTACCTCTATCAGTGCACCACTGCTCGGAGTGCAGCCTTCCCAGAGAGCGCACTTCCTGCGTCGCCCAAAAACTCCAGTAACTAGAGTGACTGCTTACTCCAGGTCAACACAGCCAACTGTGATAATGCCATTCATTACTTAGATTATTCACCCTGATCAATTTGCCTTGCTGTGTCCTGGCTGGCTTGGTTGCGGCCCTGTGTTCCAAACTCCAGTACTAGAGCAACTGCTCACTCTGGGTCAAAACAGCCAATTACAATAGTACAATTCATTACTTACATTATTATTCCTGCCACCCACTCCACCTTGCTGTGTCCTCACTGGCTTGGTTGAGACCTTCTGTTCCCCACATGGTGATGAAGTCAGATGCCATCCCCACTTGGCAAGGGCCTAGGTCTTCATATTCATCCTGGCCTATCTGCCACATGTCTCTACTGTCCTTGTTTTTTTTTGTCCCTCCTATCCCTTAGCTACTCTGTCTGACCTTCCTGCTTGCTTAAACAACTGTACCCCTATGGTCTTCTTTGTTCTGTCTCCCGGTCACCCATATTCTCCCTTCCTTAAATTACTCTCACTATCCCTTCTGCTTCTTGTGTCCCTGCTGGCTGATTGTGGCCCTGTGTTCTCCACGTGGTGATGATGTCAGATGCCAGACCCACATGGTGAGGGCCTAGTCCTTCTACTCCGTCCCGGCTCATCGCAAGTCTCTATTAACTCAGGCTTTCAGATTTTATTTTGGGTCGCCTATGCAGCCTCCCCTCAGTGTCCCTCTTCTCTCCCTCCTTTTGTCTTACTCAGCCTCCTTTTGTGCCCAAGGCACTCCCCCATGCACCCTCAGTTCCCTTTTTCCAATACTCATCCAGAGCAGCGTGTCTCCTGCATACCTCATGGTCTTTTCTGTTTCCTTAGCTCCCCCTTTGACTACCATAGTAAATTTTTTTTTCCAAGATCGCTCTCATTAGGCCTGCCTTGCCTTACCTCCATAAACTCCAGCTGGCTCTCGCTGTTCAAGGCAGAATGCAGACAATCTTAGCCCTGGATGAAATAATTAGTTACTTATCGCTCACTCATTTTTATGACTCCAAATACTGAATCTAACACTATAATTTTGCTAAAATTAATCCTCCGATCTGATGTGCTGCCTACAAACTTATCGTCAGTAGCAGCAGAAAGAGCAGAATTCCCTTGTGCAGCCCCTGTTCCCTCCCCTTTTTCCCTTGTCCTATCCCCTTTGGGCTTCTCTCTGGTTCAAGCCCCTCCTTCTTTTGACATCACACCATGACTCACCACCCTTGCCTGGTCCCTCCCCATCCTATCACAAAGCCCTGCCACCCCTTTCTTTCCTTGTCTTCTGTGTAAGGTGCCATTGGGAGGGGCTACCAGGACAACCTGGTCTGCCCATACCTCTCAAGTGTCCCTGATTTTCAGGGTCGTCCCTGATTTTGCCTCAAAATTTTACTCTGTCCCTCCTAAAATTTGTATTTTTGTGGCTAAACAATGGGGACTGTGAGCATAAAGCAATGTCAAGATTTAAAGTTACAGACTTGTTCTTCTTTAGAAAATGCATTTCGCACCAAGCCCCATAATCTACCAGCTTTCTGGTTGGATATCTCTAATTTTGAAGTTGCGTCCCTGATTTTGGTCCTTTGTCCCTGATTTTTTTAAGCCGTGTCCCTGATTTATGAGGCAGGAGGTTGAGAGGTATGGGTCTGCCTTTTAATAGGCAAACTCAATTATCAGTAGATTTCTGTACCCAAAGTATTAAATCACATTGTAGTTCAATACTGAGTATATAAGAAATAAAGTCACAGATTGTCTTTTTAGTTTTCTTAATAAACTCCCTTTGCAGAATATTCCAACCAAAGAGGATTAGAAGTGTGGGTTTTTAAACTAGCTTGTTTGAATCTTGATTGACTGACCTTGAAGACGTCATAGAAAGGAAAGTATTTTATCAAGTGCTTGCTACCTGCTACTAATTGTAGGATTCCCCACGAGATTTAAATATTGCTCCTGTATTAAATACTCTAAATAAAAAATTAAAAAAACTTCTTTAATTGTTCTCTTCTATCCCAAAGTTCCATAGCTGTTCTTGTGCAATAAATACTAACAATACTTTAGGATTTGCTGCTCTGTCTCTACAGTTATTTGACTTTGAAAGAGTCTGATAGTCCACCAAGCCCATGTAGATACTCTGTGTTTCAAGGTCATTTCATTTTCACATTCACTCCATTGAACACCTTGCTCTTGGATCAAAAATTTAGAATCATAAGACTCAACTGCATAACCCTTTGATGTAGTTAAACTTAAAGGCAATGTGTCCATGCAAACTGGTTCAGCCAAAGTGATTCTTAATTCAGCTAATTGCTCATGCTTGTCCCATAATTCTATTGCACATTCCACTGAGTTCAGAAATGACGCTATTTTAGGGGAGCTATTTACTGACCATGTCATATATCAGATAATCATCCTCCTGTGTATTCACAGGCATATGCAATCAAAAAATATTTTCCCCATTAACAAATGATGTGTTTCATTTATCTACATCAGTAATCCATTTACTTTGAGAAGTACTATTTCCATAGATATTTTTGAATGCCTAATGTGTTCAGTCTCTTGATTATGTTCACTATCCACACAATCTACAAATTCAGGACAGGCAAAAAAAATAAGTGGCCTCTCTTTCAAGTCCTGCTGGTATATCTAGTTGGCTCATCTGAGTTCAAGTATTTACACGTTTATGTGGATCAACTTTGGAATTATTTAAGTTCTGAGGCATTTATCTAACTTGCTTTGGGATTTATTTAATCTTCTCTATTGGTTTAGCTTTCTTTGTTCTTCCCCTTTTTGTCTCTTTCCCTTCACTTTATTTTGTTTTTCCCCTTTCCTCTTCTACATCCAGAGCTATCAAATTCAATTACTGATTCCTTAAACTAGGGTGGTGGTACATTTGTCTGGGTGCATTTATTTGGTGTAGAAGACTCAGTGTCTGCTTCCTTTCTGATGTTATATTTTGCAATAAAGGAATCATTTTCATCTATGATATAATTTTGCTGTAAATTATCTTATAATAGCCTCTTTATCATACATTGGTTTTTCATCACATTAGATCTTAAACCTAAGAGTTCCTAATTAAGAAACCACAGTTTCCAAAAGTACTACATTAACACTGAATGGAGTTTTGATATATTGTAACAGTTCTTTAGATAATACAGGGGCAACAGGGACTTCCCTTCATTCATGGGAGGAGTGAGAAGTCTGGGTTAGTCCCAGACACTGTCCCTCATCAGACCCTCCCCAACAAATGATTCCCAGGAGAGCTTTGGGGAAGATAACTCCCTTACCTCAGGAAAAAAGGATAAACATTCATTATGCTGTGGAATATTATTAAAATTATAAGTCAGTGGAAATGTCCAATTATACGTAGTAAGATCTTTAGCTCTTAACAGGTCTTTAAACCATCAAGACCCCAAGGTGATTGCAAACATCTTTAGCATGGCTTTTTCAGACCTTAGTGCTGTCCTACCCCATGACTTTTTTGAAAACAGGGCCTACTCCCCAAATGCCTCAGCCCCACAGTCTAACCATCCCCTCTTCTACTTCAGGGAGGTAAGGCTGAATGAAGCTCGCCGCTATATTACTGCAGCTATCTCTAAATCTAGATCTCGTAGTGACACCCTGGACCTTAAGATTCTGTTGCTCACCCTTGATGAGGTAATTCATCCATTAACAAAAGTCCTAAACCTCTCTCTCTCAGCTGTGGATAATTCCCAGACTTATGGAAAACAGCCACCATGACACCTGTCCATAAAAGTGGGGATAAGATGAATCACTCAAATTATCGCCCTATCTTCATACTGCCCCCACTCTCTAAGGCACTCGAGTGCATCGTGGCTGATCAACTTACCGACCACTTGGATAAATACAATATACTCTGTCTGCAACAACACGGTTTCCAGAAAGGTCACAGCACCACCACAGCCCTTCTTGAGTTCACTGGAGCTTTGCACAAATCCCTTGACAATGGCCTTCTCACAGGGGCTGTTTTCATCTACCTCTCCAAGACCTTCGATGCAGTACACCATGGACTGCTAATTGACCAACTACTGAATGCCAGGCTATCACCTGACTCTTCTCTCTGGTTTAAAAGCTACTTAGAAAACCAGTCGCAGACAGTAAAAATTGCTGACACTCTTTCTGACACCCTGCCTGTTCGCTCGGGTGTCCCACAGGGATCCATACTGGACCCCCTCCTTTTTAGCCTTTTCTTAAACTCCCTCCCTTACCACTGCTCTGAGCAGATCATACTATATGCCGATGATGCTGTTGTATTCTCCACTCACAAAGAACCTGCAATTCTTCAACATAACCTTCAACTTGGTTTCAGTTCTGTGGAGACATGGTTTCTTAATCATAAACTAGTCCTCAATAACAAGAAAACCAAATCTATGCTCTTCTGCAGCTCTCATAACCCACACAAGCTACACCACTTGGCTATCTACACCACCCAGGGGAACACGTCAGATCAGGTGGGGTCCTTCAAATACTTAGGCATACAGCTTGACCCTAATCTCTCCTATGGACCTCATGTAGATAATGTAGCTAGAGCTGCTAATACATGGCTTGGTCTCCTCTACAAACATAAACAACAACTCATGCCAGAAGCTTTGAAGGTGGCAGTCCTGAGCTCTGTGATCTCCATAATAGACTGTGATCTCATCATTTATGGCTCGGCCACAACCAGAACCCTTAGGCACCTCTAAACTGCCCTAAATAAGGCATGTCAGCTCATCACTGGTGCTCACCGTCTCACCCACACATGTAAACTGTACACCCAGACTGGCTGGCTCCAACTGTCAAACCACATAGAGTTTCTCACCTGCTCTATGGCAAAAAAAATCTACCTTGGCCTTGCACTTTCTGGGGTCTCAACTCTGTTACAACACCGAACCAACAAACGGTGCCTTTGGAGATCCACGCTACAGCTACTGAAAGTCCCCCACTGTCACACTTCACAGGGACAACACTCTTTTGCTTATCGAACTCCACTCTGGTTCAATGGCCTCAGCCCTACCATCTCCTCTGCCCTGACAATTGGTATGTTTAAAACTAGGCTCCGGGGCTATCTCACTACCAACAGCTCCTGTGACTGCCCAACTTAACCTTGTTTCTCCACTTCCCTGCCTGCTCTAGTGGTACCCCCCCCCCACTGGACTCTACCCTCACATCTTGGTATACCCAATGCTGCACTTTTCACCCTTTCCCCAACTTACCTACATTTTTTCTTCCTCCCCCCTTCCCTGTCCCTATGACTCTGGCACTTCTTATCTCTTGTCTGTTTTCTCTGACAAATGCTGCTGGCTGCCTTGCTTACAATGCTACCATTGAATTGTATTAATCTGTAATCTGTTTGCAATGTCCACATTGCTGTAATGTCTGTCTTGATGTTCCCCATAATTAGTATTTCTCTGACATGGAACCTTTGTAAAAGAGCCTTGGCTCAAAGGTATTTGTAATCCTAGACTTGATAAAGAAATACAAATAAAATAAATAGATGACCCTAAATCATTTTACGACTTCAACCAAGTCATGAGTTTTAGCTTTAAACACATGCACTCACTGAGGTTGTCCTGGAATATTAGGGACTTTAAAATATTTATTTAGGTGTCTTTTGATTACTATAGCAATCAGAAACATCACAATGATAAATATTCCTGACACAATCAGGAAGAACAACTTTGGGGTCTCCATTCACCCATTCACCCTCAGGAATTATTTTGTGAATTTTCTGCCTGCTATCAATGGGAATGTCCTGTACTCCCCTACCTGATGTTGGAAATCCTCTGACAATTAGGCTTGCCAAATAAAGGGCAAGTCAGGTTGTCCCAGGCCCCTCCCAGAAATTCAAGGTAGGAAACCTGGAGATGGGGGCAGGAGCCAGTGACATTACCAGATGGGGGGGGACAAGGAAGGACTTCATATGACAAGAAGTCCAGGGACCCGGGGATTTGGCCAGAGGGAGGAACCAACAGGGGTCCTGATTGGGGTCCTAACTGGTTAGTTAAGGGCAGCTCACAGGCAGCCACCCCTCTTTGCTGGGATTTTTTGTACAGTTTCAGCACATTCATTGGGAATGAAGGTAAGGCACAGTCTGGTTAGCTAGGCCACTACAGGCCATGAGGCAGAGGATGGTAGCATGGCTAAGCCAAGTGGAAATTATGCAGTTTTAAAAGGGCCAGCCATGCAGATACATTATTTGTTTAAGAAGAAGGTATCAACTGCTGTGTTTTTGTGAGTTTATGAGCTTAGCCATAAGGCTGGAGAATGCCTTGCAGCAGGCTGTTTGTAGCTGGTGGGGTGGGGGGGCCATGGGTGAATCACGCGGCAGGAGGCAGCAGCATGGCTGAAAAAAAAAGGAGTTTTGTCTTTGTAGTTTGCTGTTTTGAATTAGAAAGCAAGGAGTAATTGTAGCGCAAGTTGTACTGTGGATAGGCCTGAGGTTGGGCTGCACAGCAGCGAGGAGTTGCATTTTTGGTAAAGATTTAAGGCAAGGGCTGTTGTTAGGAAAGTGCGTGGCTTTTAAAGTTTTTGGTGCTTGCTGCAGGGCTTGAATTGGATGGCTTGTTTTGTGAAGCACAGTGTAAGTTGCACGCCATGGTAGGCTGCAGGCGGGCCACGCGGTGACGAGCAGCAGCATGTGGGAAGAGGTTTTTGAAAGAAAAGGGGCTTTTTGAAGTGCATCATGGTCTGGGGTGGTTTGTTTGAGTTAGAATGCTAGGAGGGGGCCCCAGACTTTGGAAGAAGGTGCAAACTGTGGGACAGGCCATAAGCGGAACATGTGGCTAGTGGCAGCATATCGGGGGAGCCTGAACATTGGCGTGGAGAGGGCTAGCCTGGGCCTGGGGAATGAAGAGCTTTGTTTGTTTTGAGCAGTTGCTAGAAGATGAAAGCCCCCAAAGCACGCAATGCTGCTTCTCTGTGGTTAGTTTACTTGGGGTAGGCCCAGAAAAAGGGCTCGCTGGCTTCCAAGGTGGAGTTTTGGGGTGGGCATGCAGAAGCTTGGAGGCACCTCGCCCCCTGGCTGGGGGGGGACCAGGGCAATGAGGTGAAGGTCAGAGTGAGGGGTGGTTACTGGGCAGGGCGGGTCATGGCAGGGCATCGCTACTGCGGTAGCTACAAGGAGGGGAGTCACCAGGGGTTGCAGGGTGCTTTGAAGATTTTTGTGGGGTCTGGAAGCCTGCCCAGTGGCAGGTCGTGCTGCAGGTAACTCTCAGAGGGCATGCAGCACCGCAGTGGAGAGGCCCACATGGCAGGGATCAGGCTAAGCAGGCCCAAGCCCCCTGAGGCAGGAGCCAAGGTGGGAGGTGGCACACCACATAGAAAGCGGGGTGGTTGGGCCTATGTACGGCTGCAGCCTTGAAGGGGTGTGCTGGTGGTGGGCACTTAAGAGGAAGTATGGGCCCAAGGGTGGGCCCTGTGGGAAAATACGAAAGGGGGGCTGGCAGCACAGAGGGGCCACTGTGGGTAGCGGAGAGCAACTGTGTGGGCCGGGGAGGTGGGTTCAGGGCTCAAGGAGGATAGATGCCCAATCACACTTGAAAGGGTGGTGGGGCCCAGTAGGGGCCCCTTGAGGTGCAGGGCAGGGCTTAGGCCCAGCAGGAATCCATACGGCAAGGGTCTATAGGAGGGGCAACGGGGCACCCTGAGTATAACTGAGGGAGTTTTTTCCTGGGATCCAAGAGCAACTGGAGCCTTGAAGGGGAGTCGGGGTAGGAGTTCCAGGGAGAGGAAATGAGTGGTGGAAGCCCATGCAATCTAAAGGCCCAAGAAGGGGGTGCAGCAAGCTGTGGGAGTGCAAGGACCAGGTGGGAGGAGTTGGGGGAACTCCGAACACTAAAAGCACAGGGATAGCATGGGGGGTTGGGGAGCAGCTGGATGTGGGGGAGTCATCATCAGTTTTGGGCAACCCCCAGCAAGAGGCAGGCCTGGCTATGACCAGAGGCAGAGTAACATAGAAACATAGAAACATAGAATTTGATGGCAGATAAGGACCGCTTGGCCCACCCAGTCTGCCCATTTCCCTACCTACTGGATAAGCTGCAGATCCTAGTTAACCAGCAGCCTACTTCTTCCTACCCCAACCCCCCAGAATTGCCTTATGACTATCCCATGCATGCTTGAATTCCACCACTGATTTTGACTCCACAACCTCCTCTGGAAGGCCATTCCATGCATCCACAACCCTCTCTGTGAAAAATACTTCCTTAAATTACCTCTGAGCCGCCCCCCATCTTCAAATTGTGCCCTCTTGTTCTTGCACACCCTTTTTTGAAAGATGCTACCCTCTTGGACTTTGTTGATTCCCTTGAGGTACTTGAAAGTTTCTATCATGTCCCCCCTCCTCCTTTCCTCGAGGCTATACATATTAACTCATAAGTCTCTTCATATGTCCTCGGTGCAGACCCTGCACCATTTTAGTTCTCCTCTGGACAGCTTCCATCCTGTCTATGTCTTTCGGAGATTGGGTCTCCAGAACTGCACACAGTACTCCAGATGGGGTCTCACCAGCTGTCTGTACAGAGGGATAATAACTTCCTGTTTTCTACTGGTGATGCCTCTTCCTATGCATCCCAGTATCCCCCAGCCCTCCTTGCTGCCTTCTCACATTGCTTGCCCACCTTTAGGTCATCTGATATGACTACCCCCAGGTCCCTTTCCATTTTTGTTGTTGTTAGTATCTCACCCCCCATTGTGTACTTTTCCCCTGGGTTTTTGTTTCCCAGGTGCATTACCTTGCACTTCTTAGCATTGAATCTAAGCTGCCATACATTTGACCATTCCTCTAACCTTGCCAAGTCCCTTCTCATCCTTTCCACCCACCCTGTGCATCAACTCTGTTGCAGATCTTAGTGTCATCTGCAAAGAGACATACTTTTCCTTCCAGTCCTTCTGCAATGTCGCTTATAAAGACATTGAAGAGGACTGGTCCTAATACTGAACCCTGCGGTACCCCGCTAGTAACCCTCCTTTCTTCTGAGTGGACTCCATTTACTATTACCTCTGTGTCCTATTCTCCAGCCATTCTTTACCCAGGCTGTCATCTTGGGACCCACTGCCAGGCTGGCTAACTTATATATTAATCTTTGTGTGGGACTGTGTCAAATGCCTTGCTAAAGTCTAGGTAGGCCATGTCCACAGCCCCTCCCTGATCTACTACTTTGGTCACCCAGTCAAAGAAATCTATCAGATTCTGTCTGGCATGACCTTCCGCTGTGAATCCATGCTGCCTAGGGTCCTGTGCCCTTCTGGCCTCTAGATACGTTACAATTCTTTCCTTTAGAAGTGATTCCATCATTTTCCTATCACTGAGGTTAAACTAACAGGTCTATAGTTTCCTGCTTCTGCCTTGCTCCCACTTTTGTGAAGGGAATCACATCTGCCCTCCTCCAGTCCTCAGGTACCCCATCCTCCCATGATTTGTTAAAGAGGGTAGTCAGTGGTGTCACTAGTTCTACCCTTAGTTCTTTTAGAATTCTGGGATGAATCCATCAGGCCCCATTGCTTTGTCCACCTTCAGTTTTAAGAGTTCTTTTCAGAACCCTTTTCTTCTGCAAATGGGCTGGTATCAACTTCTGTATCCAGAGTGTTACTACTGTTTGTTTTATGTACTCCTCTTCCTTTGTAAATACTGAGCAAAAATATTTGTTTAGTATCTCTGCCTTTTCACATTCTCCTCTGCCCACCTTCCTCCCTTTATTAAGCCTCACTATCCTCCCTTGGTCTTCCTTTGCTCTCTGATGTACCTATAAAAGGTTTTATTCCCTTCTTAACTGAGTTGGCTATCTTTTCCTCAGTTTGGGCCTTTGCTGTTCTGACTGCCTTCCCAGCCTCCTTTTGCTTTAACTGATACAGTTCTCTGTCCTGCTCCTGCTGCGATTCCTTGTACTTCCTGAATGCTTTCTTTTCTCTGAACCTTCACTGCCACTTCCTTTGAGAACCATAGTGGTTTCTTACATCGTCTTGTTTTGTTTATTTGCTTCACACAAAGGCTCATTACCTCTGTGATGGCAGTTTTATTATTCCCCATTGTTCTTCCACCCTCCTTCCTGCCCATTTGCTAGTGCATTCCTTAGGCACTCACCCATTTTAGCAAAGTCAGCCCTCCTAAAGTCCAGTACTTTTGCCTTTGTATGGCTTGACTCTGTGCTGTGTTTATTGTGAACCATACTGTTGATGGTCGCTAGTTCCCAGATGGCTACCCACTTCTACATCTGTGATCCTCTCTCCATCTCCATTTGAGAGTATCAAGTCTAATATTGCTCCCTCTCGGTGGGCTCCAGTACTAGTTGTCTAAGGCATGCCCCTGTAGGGCATCTAGAATAACTGCACTCTTCAAGTGGCAGCTGCAACTGCTGCCCAGTTAACATCTGGAATATTCAGATCACCCATCAGCAATATCTCCCCTTTTTCTGCCATTCTAAGTATACTTTCTATCATTTCCTTGTCCACTTCCTCCCCCTGAGAAGGGGGTCTGTATACAACCCCTGTGCGGATTGTGGTGCCATTGCCTGTCTCCAAATTTACCCACAGTGCTTCTTCTCCTCCCTGTTTACCCTTTTGTTCTGTTGCTTTTATTCCTTCCCTTATGTAAAGAACTACTCCTCCCCTCTTTTACCCTCCCTGTCCCTCCTGTAGATAGTGTATCCTGGTATGTTTACGTCCCAGTCATGGTTTTGTGTGTACCATGTTTCTGTGACTGCCACGATATCCAGATGTTCCTCCTCCATCAAGGCCACTAATTCAGGAAGCTTGTTACCTAGACTACGGGCATTGGTACTCATTGCTCTCCATTTTTGATGGCCTTACCTTCTGTTGCAGCATCCCCACTGACCGTTCTACCTTGGTCTTTTTTCTCATTTAGTTCCCTGTTTGTAGGAGAGGCTGGGATTTTCCTGCTGCTTATCAGTGCCTCCCCTTGACTAGTTTAAAAGCTTGCCAATGAAGCATTTAAACCGATTGCTCAAAAGACTTGTTCCTTCCTGGACAGATGCAGACCATCCTGCCAGTATAGGCTGGTGTCCTCCAGGTGGAACCCCAGTCCCCAATGAAGCCAAACCCTGTGCTCCACACCATTTTTCAACCATTCATTAAACTGCATGGTGCCAATTACCTCGCCTCCCATGCCTTTGACAGGCAGCACCTCTGAGAAGGATACTGTGTTTGCTACTTGTCTTAGGCCCCTCCCCAACTCTGCAATGTCCTCCTGCACTGCTCTAACCTCATGATGAGCCAAGTCATTTGGCCCTAGGTGGACAATTATGTCCAGCTCAGAATCCCTTGCAGCTGTTGTTGTGATCCTGAGGATGCACTTCCTGTCCCTCCAAGCCATGGCACCAGGCAGGCACCTTACTTCAGATTTCCCAGCTCCCAGTTCTATCCCCCTGTGTGTCAGGGTAAGCTGGCAGAGGAGAGATGGAAGGAGTATTTTTGACATGTCTTTATCATTCCGCCCATAGGTATTTTACAGAGATGGCACCCAAGAAGAATCAAATGACCAGCAAGAGGATGATGGAGGAGGCCACGAAACTGATGGGACAGATGTTGGAGCTAATGGAGGTGGCCAAATGGAAAGAGAAGGAAGCGGCACAGTACAAGCAGAAGGAGCAGGATGAGCGGGCAGGAAAAGGGCAACCAGCGAAGAAGCCCTGAGGGGTGAGGACCAACCCCAATCCCATGGTGGCTCCATGGTCCGAGCCAAAACTGGATAAAGGGAGCCTGGATTGGGGCTCCCATTATCTTTAGAAGACACCAGTTAGGCCCCATCTGGAGTACTGCGTGCAGTACAGGAGGCCACACCTTCACAAGGACATTAACCAAATTGAGGCAGTCCAGAGAAGGGTAACCAAAATGGTGCAGGGACTGCATCAGAAAACATATGAGGACAGATTGACGGAGCTCAATATGTATACCCTAGAGCAAAGGAGGGAGAGAGGTGATATGATCAAAATATTCAAACACCTTAAGGGCATTAACAAGGTGAAAGAGTCTAACATGTTTCAATATAAGAAAAATAGCAGGACAAGAGGACACAGCATGAGATTAGAGGGAGGCCGATTAAGGGGTAATGTGAGGAAGTTCTTTTTCACAGAAAGGGTGGTGGATGCATGGAACAGCCCACCTCAGGAAGTGGTGGATATGAATACAGTGCAGGGCTTCAAACAGGTATGGGATAGGCATAAGGGAGCAATACAGATGAGTATGAATAGATAGGCCATTGACAGAGCAAAGGCCGATGGCACATTCATAAGGTAGAAAAAGAAATGGGCAGACTGGGTGGGCCTTGCGGTCCTTATCGGCCATCAACTTCTATGTTCCTATGTGGTGGATATCACGAAGGATGGTAACCTCAAGGAGTACTTGAAGGGTCTCCTTGGGGACATGGGGGAAGCTGGGATAGATAAAATGTAGACGGCTCTACAGGTCATATGGGGAAGAAGGAGGGCAGGAAGATTGGGGGGTGGGAATGAAAGAGGAGGCCCAGAAATAAGACAGGCCCCCAGATCTCACATTGGGTGACCATGTGCCAGTATCATTGAAGGTGGATATGGAAAGGTGAGTTTGTGGACATATTCAGATTGGTGGGCGAGGACACCACAAGAAGTATGAACAGAAGGAGATGATGGGTAAGTCAGAGATAGCCATGGCACTCATGGTGGTAGGCCACAAGGCTGAGGAGGCAAAATGGAAAGGGAAAATCTTTGATAACTGGCAAGCAGGGTTCATAGTGTATAGCGCCATAGTTTTGGAGAAGAGGTTGGAGCTAGCCATTCCAATGCTGACTTACATAGCGACCATCAGGGATGCATATGAGGCCAAGCTGGGATTCGGATGGCTCAAATACGATGAGGCCTTCTGGAGGCACATGGCAGCAAGGGGGGATTTGAGGTGGGACAGTACACACGCTGAGCTGTGAGTGAAGATGATGTCCTTGTTGGGCCAGGGAATTCCAACTGGGGGGACTCCAGGAGGCAGAGCACGCTGACTGCAGGTGCCAAAACCTGTTGGGGATTCAACAAGGCATCCTGCAACTGGACATACTGTAAATTCAGGCACGTATGCTCAAGGTGCAGGGGAGCGCACCCAGTGGCAACCTGCAGGCAAGGGGAGGGGAGAACAAGGGAGCAGCCACCAACAGGACCTCCCTTTTGAGGAGCAGGGGTGAGCCCCAGCAGAGGAAGGGGGCATAACAGGGGAGGCCTTGGGGCCACCTACAGTTATTAGACAAGACAAGGAAAGAGAAGGTGGGGTACCGCTAGCATGCACCCCATTGTCCGGGAGGTGGTGGAGGCATGGACATGGGAGTATCAGAGAGGAGGTGGTCAAGAACCTCTGGGTGAGTTTCAGGAAGGTTTCTACTGGGTTTCAAGGACTGAGGAAAGGGATGAGGCCAAGAACCTGGGGTCAGTAAGGGGAAAAGCAGGGGTGGTCAGGAAAAGATAGCGAAGGAGATAAGTGTGGGATGGGTGGAGGAGCTGCTAGCAGTACCACTGTGCCCTGAATTCTGAGTATTCCCCCTGGGGTATTCAAGCAAGCAGGCAAGTATAGGTTGATCCACCATTTGTCATAAACAGAAGGGCAATCGATGAATGACGGCATCCTGGACCACCTCAGAGCAGTATCCATCAAGCGGTGGAGATCGTCAGGGTGATAAACAGGGCATGGTTGGTGAAGATGGATGTAAAGTCTGCATTTTGGCTGCTGCCAGTCAGCTCAGCTGACTGGGACCTGCTGGGTTTCCAGCTCGAGGAGGGGTTATACGTCGACAAGGCCATGCCCATGGGCTGCTCAGTGGCCTGTTCAACTTTTGAGGCCTTCAGCTCATGGGTCTAGTGGGTGTTCAGGGAGAAGTACGGCCACAAGAGGGTCATGCACCATCTGGATGATTTTCTGATCATCGAGGAAAGCCGCACTGAGGCACAGAGCATGTTGGGGGACTTCACGGTGATGTGTGAGTGGAGTGGTATCCCACTGGTTCAGGAGAAGATGGAGGGCCCAGCTCATATGCTGGAGTTCCTGGGAATCAAGGTGGACATGGAACAAGGTTGCTTCCGGCTACCGGGCAACAAGGTGGCCAGGTTGCGGGGCCTACTGGCACAGGTAATAAGGAGGTGGAGGGTGACATTGGTACAGGTACAGCAACTGCTGTGGCACCTTAATTTTGCATGCAGGGTGATCACCCCGGGATGGACATTTATGAGGAGGCTAGGGAGGGTGACCAGGAAGGCAAAGAAGCCGCACCACTGGATGAATATCTCAAAAGGCATACAAGAGGACCTCAAGGTTTGGGAGGAATTCCTGGACCAGAATAATGGGGTGACATTCTGGCAGGTGGAATGGGAGTGCAACACGAACCTAGAGCTCTACACCAACACCTCAGGGACGCTCAGGATGGGATTGTATTTTAAAGGGGAATGGATGGTGGAGACCTGGCCAAGCCAATGGGGGGCGATAGGCCTTTTGAGAGACATCATCTTTTTGGAAATATTCCCAATTTGGGCGGCCATGGAGGTCTGAGGAGAGCAGATGAGGGGAAAATGCATCATGCTGTGGTGTGACAACAAAGGGGGTAGAGGTCATCAACAGGCAGGGCGGGAACATGGAGACACTGGGCCAAATAATGAGGAGGTTGGTACTATTGGGACTGAAGCTAAATGTGTCATTCAAAGCACAGCATATTCCAGGGATCAAGAATGAACTGGCTGACAGTCTTTCCCACTTCCAGCTTGACAGGTACTGGAGATTGGCACCACTAGCAGTGACACACAGGACCATGGTCCCAGACTGCATGTGGGAGATTGGAGGGCCACTGCCAGGGCACTGTACTGGGGATCCTGGGCAACCAGGACCCTGAGGGTGTATGAAGGAGGGGTGGGCCAGACAGGGTTGGGACAGGGCCAGGCCAGTCCAGGACGAACAGGTCAAGAGGTTCATAGTAGAAAAGTGGGAGTCAGGTATGGCGCACACCATGATAGTGGTTCAACTAGTGGGAGTAAGCTGGGTATGCCAGGACAGAGGGTGGCCAGATGCCACGGCTGGCAGGATGGTCAAGAGGATGCTCACAGGATGGTGGAGGGGACAGGGGAACAGGAAGGATGGCAGGTGCTCGATCAGGGGCCAGCTGATGGACAAGGTGTTGGGGGCCACATGGAAAGAGTGCGGCTAGGCCCAGGAGGCTCGCCTCTTCAGGGCAATATTTCTAGTAATGGTAGATGGGGCATTCAGGGTTGGGAAGGTGGTGGTTCCTCAAAAGGGTGCACAAACTTGCTCTACAGCATGAGGGGTGATGGTGGCGGGGACACCATTGCCATCAGGTTGGCCAGGTCAAAACAGACCAGAAGGGCCCAAGGGCCACTATGCACCAGAAGCCCAGTGCTCCGAGTTGTGTGGTGGTGGCAGGAGGAGCATGAGAGCCATAGGGGCAGAGCTGGGGGGGCGATGTTCCGGCATAGGGATGGAACATCAGTCATGGCATTCCAGGTGGGGGCAGTAATGAGGAAGGTGCTAGCGTTCATAAGGGAAGCACCGCGCAAGTTCACCCCACAATCCTTCAGGATTGGTGTGGCTTCAGAGGTAGCAAAAAGGGGGGACACAGTGAAGGAGCTGAAGGTAATTGGCTGCTGGAGGTCAGACAGTTACAAACGGTATGTTAGGTGCTAACAATGATGGCTCACACTATTTTCTTTTGTTCCTGTAGCAGGTACCAGATGGAAGGTGTGGACAGTGGGGCATTCATTTGTGTACTAGGCAAAGCAGTTAACAATCACCATGGGCAGAGAACCCAGCTGCACCCAGAATCTAACTGCACCAAAGTACAATGGAAAGGCATCAGGGGTATGAAGGGGCCCAGCTATTGCCTCTACTGCAGGAACTGAAGGGCAATGGGCAGGCTAGAATGCATTGTAGTGCACTTGGGGCAATGATCTGGGAGGAATACCCTGGCAGGAATTAGGGCAGACAATGTTGGGGATTTTGAAACCATTGAGGATGGTGGCAGAGCATGACCATCAGTTGGTCTGAAATCACATCCAAAAGGGTATGGAGGGAGGTCAAGGACATCAAGCTGATAGAAAAAGTCAGGAAGTGGCTCAACAGAAGGGTAGAGAGAGTGGTCAGAGAGATTGGGGGGGGTTCACATCCAACACAGGGGCATAGCATACGATCAGGCTGTGGTCTACAGATCAGATGGGGTGCACCTGACAGAGTTCTGGAGATGCCTTTTCCTAAGACCAATCGGGGAGCTAGTGGAGAAGATAGCCAAAAGAGACCTGAGGTTCTAACCCACAAGGGGGCCCACAATCCAAGTGCAAGCAGGAGGCAGGGCAGTGGAAGAATAAAAAGGGGGGTCTAGAGGTGGGGGAGGGAGGAGGACTATGGACTGGGGCAAGGATCCCAGGCATGAATTAAAAGGGGAGGGGGGAATAGGTCCGGGTGCTGGATGCAGAGTGTCCAGGCCTGGAAGAGGAGGCCCAGGTTCAACAGGGAACCAACCTGGTTCTGGTGACAGAGGAGGGGGACAGATTCAGTGTCCGGACCCAGAAGAATAGAAGAGAGATAACAACCAGGAGGAAGATGAGGCCAGAAGGAGAAGAATGTGGAAGACTAAATTATGTTATGATAAATGTATATGATTGGACATGACAATTGAGATGTAAAGGGATGGATTGTGCCAAGTTAATTAATAAATATGTTTGCCAACAAGCATACAAAGATTCCAAAAGTGGTGTGGTGTGAGTCATTTCTGGGTGGGGGGGTCAAGGGACAATAGCATTTGTTTGTTGTTAAGGGTAAATGTAAATGTAATTTTACCCCAAAAATCTACTGTTTCAAGTTGTGCAGGATCAGTTTTAGCTTCCCCCTCTTTAAGACTCTTTTTTTTTAATCTTAGGTTCTTTAACCCCTGTTAGCTACTAATTGTACAGAGGATATTGTTTCTATTAATTTTAGGTTTTGGTTTTCTTCTACCCTTCATTGTTATTTTATCCAACTCAGAGACTGTAAATTAAGCTTCATCAGACTTTGTATTCCTAGCCCTCATTTGTAAAATAAATACAAAGTTACGACCTTGAAATATTGTTTTAAAATAAGGCTTATATAAAACACTGTACTATTAGTTAAAATAATTTCAAATCACAGTTTTTAAAGTCATAAATACAATTTCTAGTTTTAAATACAATTGTGTCATTTTTGCTGTTCAAAATATTCAGTACTTTATTGTTTTCTGCCTTCAGGATAGGGTTGAATTTTCTGACCCTCCCAATTTCAATTTCTGCCAGGAGCACAGTTTGCAGAAGACTGTGGGATAATGCTTCAAGGCGTGATATGTTTACTTCTTCCAGTCCATTATATTCAGAAATCTTTAAATTTTGAACTTCCATTGTAATATGTACAAAGCAGGTTTAAAAATAAAAAGTACTATTAGCAGCAAGATTGAGTCATTACTGTATATATCTTTACCTCTATATTATCAACTATTACTAACTCAAAATATAAATATAAATTAAATTTATGGTTAATTAACCTGGGTTATATGCACTTTGCACTTTAACCAGTTAGAATAGCTGGACAGAATAACTAAAATATATGCATTATCCACTTCAACCAAAAATGTCAACAGATCAAGTTGTGGTTATTTGATATAATTAAGTAACACCTGAATCAAATCCTGAGTTATATGCACCTTGCACGTTTAATAGTTATACACTTAGGCTGAAAGTAACAGTAGGGCAATCTCAGTTAGCACATATTATTAAACTGCACTCAAGACAAGTCAGTTTCAGGTCATATTAAACACTAAAATTGTAAAAATATCAAAATAAAACTGTTTTCTAAAATGATTTTCTTTACTTTCAGGAAAAAATAACATTTTAAGTTAACTTTACTGATTACTTTGCAGTATATTTGATTTAAAATCTGGCTTCAGGATTCTGGCTCCTGACACAACAAAACAACTCTCCATATGCTCTGCAGGACAAATCCCCATGGCTCAGGACATCAGGCACACATCCACACTATCAGTAATAAAGCCCGCACCACCAGTATCCAACAAATTTGCTTGAATTTTAAGTATGAGACTTACTGAGGCTTAGGTATACTGAGTGCACAGTCAGGAATGCTGTTAGCTGATTTGTTAAGCTGACAGTTTGGGGGATTTACTGCTTGAAAGTGGTCAGCTTTCTGATCCTTTCTATCAGTCAAAATGGGGAGTTCATGCCAACCTCAGTGCTCCAGTGCTCCTCATCTGACTGCCAGGATTAAATGAGCTCTGCACTGTGGAGGCTTTTAATTTGCATTTACAGTAATATCGGCAAACCATTCACCAACATGCTTTTGCTCTTATCTGGAAGATGCCAACTGAATACACATGGGTACCAAGAAAGCCTAAGTTTATTCAAAACATCCACAATGTTAATTTATTCCATTTTCCCTTTCTAAGCATGATAAAAAGGTTGAAACATTCAACATAGAAACCATACCAAAAAAAGGTTTTGCAATAAGATTCATTCACAGATTTAGGGGCTATAATTAATTATTTTGTGTTGAAGTAATTTAATATGATATTGTCCTTAACTACAATTTTCAACAACAGCCTGAAACTGTACATGGCATATTCTAGTCTTTATATTGTATGTACCTTTATTTTATATGTATCCCATCTTTATATTTTAACTCCTATATTTCAGCTATTGATACTGTATACCAAAAGTAAGAAATCTCCAAATCCATGGGTCTCAGTGAAACTGCGGTCTCTGATCAATAAACCCATTGCTCCACTGGAGAATGTGCAAAGCTTAAGCAATAAGAAACACAACGAAAACCTGAACTCTAGTCCCCCTGCATGGCAATCGGCAGCTGAGAGCAGATCGGGAATGATGGAACTGAATGAGGGCAGAGCACAAGAGTAATGGGGCAACCCCACCAGGTTGCCCCAGGGCTTCCTGACCCCCAAAAGTCTGTGGCACTATTCACAATGGCCAGCACTGTCAGTGAGGACCTAAAATTCAATAAGATAACAAAGGAGGAAAAACAAACTAAAAAACAAACAAACAAAAACAAAAATATATGTCTAGAACATAAAGTATCTAAAACAAAAAAAAATATGCAAATAATTTGAATGCTGCAAAGTCAGCTTTTCAGAATTTGGTAGCAGCAACATGTTACAGGTCACCTCTCTCGACACTCGACATTACTACTGTGGTACAACCGAGTTACTTTGTTGCTCTTCTAGAAACTCAGTTATTGCATTAGACATTTCTAATAGCTCTCTCAGAGCTTGTCTTTCTGAACCAGTGATCGTTTGAGTCTCTTTTCTCAAATGTGATTGGGTAAAAACGTTTACTGCATTTTGCCCTAGGTTTATAAATGCAATCAATGCTGCACTTTTGAGGGGTGGGCAAAAATAGATGGATTGCATAAATGAGAGTGCTGTCTACTCTTAGCATTACCAGCCTCTGATGTAATATTTTCTACACTGATAAAAAAAAATAATTATTTTAGCTGAAGCTGTCTAAAGAATTTAAACAAATCCATTTGGATATTAAATGAATTAAGTTGGTTTGCAGGAACAAAAGTAAGTCCTTTACTAATTGGGATGTATACCAAATTTGTGACTCCCAGATGGGATTGCAATTCTTGGAATTCCGTCTGCAGTGCACCATTCCCTCTGATCTTGCTGGTAATTCATTCTCCCCTCTGCCTCCTCTGTTCTCTCTACCGTGTTTTCCTCCCATTGCTTCTTCTTGTCCTTGGTCTCCTCTGCAATGATTCAAATACACACTGCTCCTTAGTCTGGATCTTCTAAAGAATGCTGCTGTTATGATCTATGTTGTGGATTTGTTCTCATGTCAAGGAGGTTGAGTTGTTATTTGACTCACTTTGCACGATAGAGAAGAGATCATATCCATCAGATCTTAAAGCAGCAATGCAACAATCTGGTGAAAATTTTGACCTATACTTTTTTATGCTATTTTACATTGCCACTTACAGTACCTCCTGACTTGTATAATACCATTCTTTTCACTATTTGAGTCTGCTCTAGTACTTTTTTTCATGTCTGAAATAATAAAAGGAGCACTCCTTTTAATACGGTGAGGACCAGGTCTTTATCTGTGTCTTTAGCTGTTTTTTTCCATCCGTTGTTTATATATCACTTCTGTTATGACTAAAATTAACAATTAGGTAGCAGGCAGTGTTTCTGACCTTACAGAACAATATTTGTTCAAAACAGCTGCAAATACTGATGAAAACCTGGTCAAGCCATATTAAAAGGAGCTCCTTTTATTATTTCAGACATGAGAAAAGTACTAAAGCAGACACAAATTGTGAAAAGAAGGGTATCATACAAATCAGGAGGTAAGTGGCAATCTAAAATAGCATGAAAAGTATAGGTCAAAATTTTCACCAGATAGTTGTACTGCTGTTACGTTTGCATTGGGGTTGGTCTGTATCTTTGTTATTTCTCTGATCATGCAAGCTGCAGATAGTTCTCTCATTATATTGTTGCAGCAACTATCATGGTCAGATATTTTCAGATTGTTTGCAATATTATGGAGGTGGTAGTGCCCTATAGTTAGGGTCAGTGGTGACTTCTATGCTAAATCTGATTTTTCTTTGCTGCTTGCAGAAAAATGGTTCTACAGAGTTATATAAAGCTTTCAGAATTTCATATTAGTGGCAGACTCTGCAATCCTGAAAGTTTCAGTGTTATTAGAAATATTATAGTGTGAAAAATGTGTTTTATATAGGATTTCAGTGAGTTTTACTTGTCAATGTTTGCTCTCATCTAAAGAAAAAATATACATCTTTAAATAGTGAACTTTTGTATAGTTGTGTAGGTTTGTGGGAAGGATTTCTGCAGGGGTATGTCTGGGAGTTTTGCATTTTTTTAATATTTATATTTGAAAATCAGGTTTTAACATTATGGAGTCTGCCCCAGGAGTCAGGCTGAAGTTGACACATTGCATACACAGAACAGTTTCAATGCTGTTGAATGGAGATCGAGAAAGTGAAAGGAGTCAGGTGGAGTTAAAGTACTGCATGTGCAAGGGACTAAATGGGGTTTGAGAAAGTAAAAATCATGGTTGGCAATCAGCAGTTCAACAGTTTGACATCATAGCAGGTCAGTACTAGGAATGGTTGTTCCTGGTACCTATCACATATGTCACCTTCACTTCATAGCTGCCCTGTTTCTAGGTTTCTCAATCAGCTCAATAATACAAAGCAACATAAATAACTGACTGTATGAAATTAAAATGAGAGCCGCCAATCTCACTGAATGTTAAAGATCAATGGTAAATAACATGTTTGATGGCAAGCTATTTTGTCTCATAACTGCTTAACTTGTGATTTTATAATAACATTTTAATCTTGACCTATTGCTTATGTCTATTTGTTCAGTTTCTACTTTCATTAATCATTGTTCAAGTTTATGTACTTGATTGTTTTACTGAATATAGAGCTGATCTCTGATTCTGATGGCTCATGCTGTGGCATCACATAAGTCATGACATCCATAGCTGCTCCAAAAGTCTGCAGAGAAAAAAAGCTGTTTACTTTCCCACCTGATATGTGTTAGATTTTGTCATATAAAGCTATTTTCACATGCCTGTGTATTTAATTTGAGGGAATTGTCTCGGACAGAACAATATAGTGTAAGTCAGCAGGCAGCACATAAATGCTGAATTTCTTTTTTAATTTTCCAATTACTCCATACAGAGTGTTCAATCCTGTACAACTGTCATCCAATTTGGGATCAAGAAATAAGCACCTGTAAATACATTGCAGGGCTTGACATGGTGCATTAGCAATGCATTGGTTGACCAGTTAGAACAGCATTTCCTGAACAGAACACATTAGAACAGTGCTGCAAGAAGAGTGAAACAAGGACAGCTACAGAGGTAAAATAGCGAAATGCAGTTACCGTTACCACGTAGCTGTTATGTCAGAGGGAGGGACTTTAGGAAGTGTAGAAGTGGTAAAAAAAAGTTGTGGCTGGCAAAGCTGCTCCCACAGCGGAGAGGGCTAAGGCATTGAGCAGCTCAGCCAGCATATACCTAGAGACCAGGGTTCTGTTCCTGGTCTCTGAGTTTTTCTCTGTGAGATGAATGAAGGTTTTTTTTACAAGTCCCGTCTCACAGATTCACCCCTTCCCCAAGTTTCTACTTTCCCCAAATCAACTCCACCTCAGAGCTGATTATTTTAGTAATGGGGAATGCATGGGGCAGAGCCCCTGCATCGAGGGGTTTGGGGCAGAACCCTGCAAAACATAATTTACTGGTTTGGTGTACAGTCATGGTAGCAGTCCTTAGTGTGTGTTGGACCGCTGCCATTGGCAATTGTGGATGTCTATGTTTTACCAGGTGCTATTGTTGGAGATGCCCTTATTGCTGCACTGTTCTGGACAGCGTTCTTGTTGTCTTATTGGTCGTGACCCAGTGCCGTGTATTGCACTGCATTCATTTTTTTACATGTTTGCCAATTCAGTGTTTTTCTCATCCCCACACACTTGCTTGACAAACCTTGAGCATAAGTGCCGTTAGATTGCTATCACTGCCACTGACTGAATTTCAAAGGTTAGAGGCTGTCATACATTATAAAGTCTTATTCTGGCTATAAAACGTAAGTTTCTTCTTCCCAACAAAAGGAAAACATTTTTGAAATCACTAGCTAATCAAATCTCAAACTTTGATTCTGTGATTCTAACCCTAGAGTGATCATCTACAAGCACTTTTTTATTGAATGAGTGATGAATAAGTGGAATAGATTTCCTGATGAGGTGGAGTAGGCCAAGCCACTAGGAGAGGTGGGATCAAGATATGGTGGGAGAAGCACATGGCCATAGTAAGAGGAAAGGCAGCAGAGGTAAGAGGAACAGATGGCCACTAGGGTTTTCATAGAGCAGCTAGATTGGGTAGGCAGACTGCATGGACCTCTGACCTTTTTCTTCCATCATTTTCTATGTTTCTAAACTGTAAGACACATGGTGTACTCAAGTGTCTTAGTCCCCCTAGGGTTACATTAACAAAAAGTAACCCAACCCCTGGAATGCCTTAATTCTGTTATTATATAAATGCAGATGTAATCTGTGTAAGCAAGGTAGTAAAGTTTCATAGTACTGTTAGTTGGGTTCTGCATAGAACTGAGGTGCCAGTGATCTGGATACCAGCGATATGAAATCCTACCATCTTGCTTACACAGAATATGCTGAGTTAGGTCCATTTTGACCCTAACTCAACGTGTTCAGACTTTCTGAGGCTTGTCCATAACCCTATTGTTATCTTAATGTAGTTTTTGAAAAGAATTTCTAAAAATATTCATTCTAGTGGCTATACAACGGTAGTACAGACAGGCAGGAAATTTATCTTGAGACATCACAGAAATTTGGGGAACTATCTGACCATGTCAGTTGCTGCAACTGTAGTCCATAGCGTCTTCTGCAAAAATGGCACATAATCCCATTTCATGTAAATCTCAGGTCACTGCTATACCCTGATATTCATTAAGACATTTAATGGGAGCATCAACAATTACAGCTCTTCCACAAAGGATGTGCACATGGGAAATGTGATTGTTTGCAATAATTGTTTTTTAACTTTTGTATGTTTGTTACTGCTGTTTTTTTATTTGTTATTGCCTCAGGTGAGATCATTAGATGTTACAGTGTGGAGTTTCACTGCTATGCTGACAATATCCAGCTGTACTTATCTTTTGTGCCTGGAACATGTGATAAAGTGTTGGTGCTAAGTAAATGTCTGGCTGAGATCCAGGACTGGATGTCCTCTAACTGCCTGAGGCTCAACCCAGATAAAACAGAGGTGCTAGTGATCGAGCCGGGTCACCAGAGCGAGCGGATGCTGTGAGGGCTGAAATGGGCTTGATGCTTGGGACAGTTCCTCTTCTGGCATCTGTGAAGGTGAAAAATTCTGGGCATGATCCTAGACAGTAGATTGACCCTTGAGGCTCAGGTGTAATCTGTTATCCAAATAGTTTTTTACCATTTTAGGAATATCACCCAAATTAAAGCCTTAGTCACTCCTGGTGACTTACCATCACTACTACATGCTTTCATGATGTCCAGACTTGACTATTACAACAATCTATATTGTGGGATCAGTGCAGGAGTCCTGCACCACCTGCAACTGTTGCAGCATACGGCAGCCAGGTTCCTGACAGGACTTCCTAGGTCCTGTCATGTGACTCCACTTCTGCGTGGCCTGCACTGGCTGTGGGTAAGGTCGCTTCTGAGGCCGGGAGATCAGAGAGCTGTGGGTTCAGTTCCCACATCTGGCACTTGGGTTAATATCCCAATACTGACACTGTAGTGCAGCATGAGAGGGGTGCTGCACTTCTGAGGTGCCGTCTTTCAGATGAGACGTTAAACCGAGGTCCCATCTGCCTGGATTGGTGGTAGTTCAGGTGGATGTTAAAGATCTCACGGCACTTATCGAAAAGAGTAGGGAAATTTTCCGGTGTTCTGGCCAAATTTCCTCATTCACTAAAAAATACCACCAACAGCTTAATCTGGTTCAAGGTCAGTTGGCATTAATCTGTATCCCTCCCGGTCGTGCCTGAAAATAGGCAGGATTTGTCTATGCACTTACCAGGTCAACAAAAACTAAATAAATAAAAAAAAAAAAAAAAATAGCTCCTTCAAAGTGGGTCTACTCACCTACAAGACCCTGTACAGTTGGGTCCAGTCTATCTGCAAGACCTCCTGACTCCTGCTCTCCCCTTGCACTCTCTACATTCTGCTGAGGAGGGCCTTCTAGAGGTTCCCAAGGCCTAGCTGAAAACATCTGGCAATTGTGCCTTTGATGTGGCAGCACCAGCTCTGTGGACCTCACTTCCCAGATCCTTGAGGGAGGAGCCCTCAGTAGAAGTACTCAAATGGGGTCTGAAGGCACACCTTTAAAGACAAGATTTTGGGTCTTAGAAAATGTTCCTTTTATTTATTCATTTAATTGCTGATGTCTTTTATGTTGTGTGCTAATTTAATTTTCTCATCTGCCTGTATTTTGTACAGCACCCAGAGCCTTAGGAAAAGGTCACATAAATAAAACCTTGCTTACTTTAGTATTTGTTTACTGTGGCTACCATATTTATTGCACTGTCATTTTAATGATTTGAATATATATATATATATATATATATATATATCTCAGTATAGTTAGGGTTGAGTAAGCACTTTAAAGTTAAACCTCAAATTTTGCACCTTAATAACTTTGCCACCATATAGCGGATTTGCCTGAAATTTTGCATGCATGGACTTGTACCATATATCTCTGGATATGGCAAGTTGCGTTATCATCGATGTATGGTTGTGGAGCTACAGAATGCCAAAAAACACACAAAAAGACTTTTGCATGTTTCTTTGTTCGTCAAAGCCCACACAGTTTGTCCATTCAGTCCAAATCTTCAGGGAAGATACAGTCTGGGTCACCAATGTGCCTTTTGAAGATTTGGTGTACAAATATTAAACTGTTTGAAAAGTAAATCAAAACACAAATTTCCCATTATAGTCAATGGGGAAAATACAGTATATATGTGTCTATAAAAGTTTACGCAAATGCAGTTTACTTTAGCAAAATGGCTTTACTTTCATGTTGCTGTCATCTTGTTTTCAGTTAGTGAGAGAGAAAATGCCTGGTATTTAAATTTGGGACCTTCTAGGTAAACACTGACTGTTGGGTTTACCTAGTCGGGCCCTGAGGATGTCAGCCCTATGTATTTTAGGAGGCAACCCTTCCCCCCCGAAATGCTGTTTTAAACATTGGAGAAAAAATACTTTCACAAATCACAAAGAAACTGCTAAAATATGTTTGCAAATGTAAAGTTTTGTGCTACTTTTGTGAAACTTTTGTGATTTGAAAGTATTTAAAAACCAGCAAATCTTTGCTATCACCCCTGCAACTGAACAGTTGGGTCATTTTGGCTGAAATTTGTGAGTGGCATTCTGGTCCCACAGATGTGCCTTTTGGTGGTTTGGTGCCAACTTTTCTTTAAGGGGACCAACGTTACAGCATTCTGAAGTTGGGAAATTTCCCATAGGATAATACTGAGGCCCCCTAGACGCCTTTCAGCATCCGTATCTCAAAAAGGAAGCGAGCTACAAATTTTTCTCTACCTGCAGCTTAACTATGCTGCAGAAACAAGTTTGGAAATCACATAGTACGCCAGCAGTGGAACTGTTTTCCTACTTGCTAGGGTTACGGAGTTATTGGAAAATTAGTGTCACAAGGGTTCCAAAGGGTGCCTTTTCAGTGCATTTTGGTGCCCGTATCTCAGAAATGATGCAAGATATGGATTTACCCAATTTATGTCACATGGGGGATAAGCTGTCATGATTACAATGACACTTGAATTTATTTTTAGCTGCTATGGTTGCTGAGATATTGGCACATTACTGTTACAAGGGTTCCTTGCCCTACAGAGCTGGTGTATACACATACCATCATGCAAAAATGGACAATGTGAAGGAGCCCAGGTCCTGGAGGGCCTGCCCTCCACTAACAAACACACCATTTACCAGTTACATTACACTTTCTCATAAATTCATTGCAAAAACTCCGTTATTGTATCAGTTATGGTTAATAGCACAGCGAAAAAAGTTTGGAAATGTGATCTTAGGGTTCAAAACCATAACTCACATTCACTCCACCCCACCCCATCACACACACACACACACACACACACACACACACACACACACATATGCAAGACATATGCAAGATTATAAGACACTATACCCCCCGTCACATCTGTAAGCACAATAATCACAACACTGTACTGATTTCACATAACACTATGTAATGAAAAACAAATACAGTATGATCTGTTCTATACTGCCAGCACAGTATGATGATACATTACTGCTGGCATATCTTCTTCATAAAATGAGACTTAGTCTGTACACATTTTCAAAATTTTGATTTATATGTGTCGTAATTCAACAATTGGCTCGCTGCAAGTATCACTGCTACCACATAGGCATGTGGTAGCAGGAAAGATAGAGGTCACACATACACAGTACTTTTCAGATACTGCTCAGGTAGGAAACTACCACCATCACATGTTGTTATACTGCCGCGTTACCTGCAAATACTCTTTAACAGTATGTTATGGTTAGCGTTGGATGTTACAACTGTTGCTTTTACATCTTACTTGGAAACTATACTACAAAAAATATACTTTTATTATTACTATTGTTTGTTATTAGGACTGACTCACTGTATCAGAAAAAATGCAAACATCCAATAACTGTTAGTAGACTTACATAAACTCTCATTTCCAATAAACTATGTGGATAACATACTGTGTGTTTCATCACTTGTTAACTATTGAAATATGGGCATCTGTTTAAATCTTGTTATTGATATTTGTAATGCAAAATCCTTCTGTGGGCCATCATCCATTATTGCCCAGCATGTGTGAGTACCTCCAAGGCACTACGATGGCAGCAGAACTCATACAGTTGGTGGACCGTGATGATGGATGTGTCTTGTGGTATGTTTAGAGAGTTGTATGTTACTTCTATTACCTGATGCTGGTTGTCTTTGGTTGGTTATGTTGCCTTGGCCTTTCCCTTGCTTGCATGTGTGTGTGTGTGTGTGTGTATATGTGTGTGGGGGGGGTTGGGGTGTGAATGCAGTGTTAGGGTTTTGAACCCTGACATAACATTCAAACTTTTGTCGCTGTGTTATTACTCAACTAACGCATTAATGGAGTTTTTTGCAATGAATATATATATATATATATATATATATATATATATATATATATATGTGCATGCAATGGAGATGCGCAGAATGGTGTAAACCACGGTGAGGTGCCGTGGTCAAACTGCTTGAGAGCAGATAAATCATTTATTCCATTTGTTTTCCATTGCATATTTCATTTATGCAATAGGATGGGAGTTTTTTGAATGCTTTTTTTTTATTTATGCTTAATGTAGTTTGTGTTTTATTTTTGATAAATGTTTCCCAGTGTAGCTCCACTTAGCATAGTGATTGCTAAGTGGTTGCTATGGACACTCCAACTTCATTATGGTCAGTACATAATGAAAAAGTTTGATACACTATTCTTTTGTTTTTGCTTTTGGGGAGAGGCATTTGTTAGTCAAAAAAGTGAATAAAAATTGACTTTTCTGCCATTTTGTACAGATTATAGAAAATCTAAAAGGTATTTACACATGAAAGAGCTCTCATTTTGTAGACATTTGTGTGCTGAACAACTTTTGTGCTCAAAGTACCCTGCTATCATTTTTTGTTTTAAGGTTATTTGCATTTGTTTGATGAAAAAGTGCAACAAAAGGAATTTTCTGCTGATTTTCTTTCTAATTATAGAAAAACTAAAAGGTATCTATAAATGAAACACCACTCATTTTGTAGATATTTCTGTGCTGAATACACTTTGTGCTCACAGTACCATGCTATCATTTTTATTTTAAAGTTATTTACATTTGTTTGTTGACAAATAAACAAAATTAATTCTCTGCTGTTTTCTTGCTAATAATAAAATAATCTAAAAGATATCAATAAATGAGACATCACTCATTTTGTAGATATTTTGTGCTCAATAACTTTCATGCTCACAGTATCATGTTATAATTTCTTGTTTTAAAGTTATTCACATTTGAATATGGTTACTATTGATACTGATGCTGAACTTTCTAAATGACATAAGCACTGTATGGATAAATGGCTGATGACATAAGCACTGTGTGGATAAACAGCTGATGATATAAGCTCTGTGGATAAATGAACTTTATCCATACAGTTGCTCAAATACTGTAAATGGAATTATTTCACTCTGTTTATCTCACTCCTATTGCATAAATGTCTTATATTTTATGTAACTTCATTATGGTGGGGTTGTATTCACCTTGATAAAGCTCACATTGAGAGCAAAATGTCGGCATATAGGGGAGCCATTGTTGTCTGTCTATGTAAGTCATAACAATCCTGTTTGTTGTGCTGTATGCAAAATAAATTAATTGACTTGTATACACTAGCCTGGGTCTTTTTATGTGAGGTTGATGGACAAATGGCTCAATTGTTTGGTATATTCAAAGTGGTTTTGTAGCACCAACTCACTCGGAATCCATCACCAAGCAATTTAAAAATATGAAAAGTCACACTTAAAATGATGTACATATAATAAATATATTTTTTTTAAATGTTATCCTCTGGACATAGTGCACATTCTTGTTTGAGCATCAGAGTTCAGTGTGCTAAAGTGGAAAAATCAGGCCTTCAAACAAGACACAACCAGCCAGGCGAAGGAGGAAAGGTAGTGCATTTAACAAGAAGAAGAAAGCTAGCAAGGCAGGGAGGAGGGCAAAGTCAGACACTGAGCTGAAAATATCAGAAAATTAAAGCGACAAGACATTCTTTTGTTACTTATAGGATACATATAAAACAAAGGAAGAGACAGTCAGACTGAGATGGATCAAGGGGTGGGGGAGGCAGACAAATGGAAAGTAGACATACTGAACCAGTACTCTTGTGTTCAGTGTTATGGTGGAAGGCAAGGGCAGCTACCTGACAGTGTCATCAAGGCCAATGTGGGGGAGGGGAGGGTGTCAGTATAGAATCAATTTCAGAGTCAAGAGTATTCAAATGATAAAACATACAAAGATGGACAAATCCTTTGGTCCAGATGGGCTACATCCACAAGTGCTGCAAGAGATGGATCAGGCTCTAGCAGCATCACTAGCAGAACTCTTTAATATCTCATTGAAGATGGGAGATGCCAAGGGATTGGGGACAGTTGATGTAATGCCCTGTGTAACATGATATCCATCTACTAGCTATGTGTATAATTTTGTTATAAATATATGTTTTAAAATTTCTGCTTATAAGACATAGCAGGGTCAGTAGGCTATCAAGAAGACAGTAATGTTAAAGAGGCCTGACCTTTGACTCCAAAACAGTTGCTACAGCAGCTAAAGGACTACTTTCCTTCTTTGTGTTGACACATAGTTGCAAGCCTTCCTGGGACTATTAAGACTTTCTTCAAAGGCCAGGTTATGACAGTCGTAAACTATCCCTTTACTTTGAGATGCAGGGACAAGGTATGCATTTTATGACCTCTGAGGAAAAGGCATTTTAACTGATTTCTGTTAGCTTTCACCTAGTTGAACACAGTTCCTCAGGAAGCTTCTGAAGACATCAAATGATAATTCTTTCTGTCATAAGGCCTCAATAATTAAGAAGATATATATATATATATATATATATATATATATATATTAATTGGAATGTTTGAGCAGTGGGCTGAGACATGTGACTGATATATTAATTCAAGTTGTCAGGTTTGAGTGATCTCACAGCCAGCATCTGTGAGCTGTGTCATCAGGGAGGATGAGTTGGGACAACATATTACCAGCCAACTAGGAGAAAAGCATGGCATTTGGGTTTTGGCTTTTGGCATTTGGCATTTGGCATTTTGCCTCTGATTTTGAAGTGGGATTCCTGACAAACTCTCACAGCACTTTAAGTAAATTCAACCACCTATTTATTACTTGAAACCTAGGGTAGCAGAAGTTCAGTGATAAGGCTTTTTTTGTATCATTATCCATTTAATTTAAAAGACTGCAAACCCCAGTTTTATATGTTCTGCATTTTGAATTTTATCTATTTTTAATTTTAGTAAACATATTTTTTCTTGAAATTCTGCCTGTGCCATTTCTCATTTTCTTTTGCATTTGAATGCCAGAACAGAATTGGATAATTTTGACAAAACTGTTAAGGGCTTAAGTGTGTTACTATCTTGCTAAGATAAGAAAATACCTAGGTCTCAGACTGAGTCAAAAGGTAAATTATGAACCAGGCTGGTGCCCAGTGGGTTAAGTATTGCACTGCATTTCCTGAAGGCGTGTGATATTTGATCCTGTTAACTGGGTGTGCTAGCGAAAAGGGTTCATATTTTACCTCAGGACTCAAAGCTAGTAGGTGATTCAGACCCAAAACAGACAGGAAGGTTACCCTGTTTGTCTCCTGTTCACATATTGCACTTTGAGGTTTGGCACTGTGGGAGCAGAGGGCCTGACCTGCAGAGTGTGGTTGTAACACCCTGCACAAGAGCAAAATAGGGATGAACCAGGAAGCTATAAACATTTCAGCCTGATGCCTATATTTAGAATTTGTTAGACAGCATAATAAAGGAGAGGTTAGTAGGTTTTTTGGAAGAAAGTAGGTGTCCGGATACTAGACATCTTGGGTTCATGGTGAGGAAGTAGTGTCAGACAAACCTGATTGACTTCTTCGATTGGGTAACAAAATGGTGGACAAGGATCAAGCAGTGGAGTACTATACCTTGACTGCAGCAAAGCTTTGACTCTGTCCCACACAGGTTGTTGGTCAAAAAAAGATAAGTGACATGGGGGTGAAGGATAAAATTACATGGATAAGGAATTAGCTAAGTGAAGGAACCCAGAGGGTTATCCTCAATGGGGAGCACTCAGACATCATGTAGGTCACCAGTGGAATGCTGCAGGGACCAGTCTTAGGACCAGTCCTCTTTAGCATCTTCATTTGTGGAATTAGGGTAGGGATCCAGGGAAGTTCTGCTTCTTTGCAGCTGATACTAAGATCTGCAGAAGCGTGGACAGTGAGAAGGGAATAAGAACTAGGAGGAAGATATGGAAAGACTGAAGATTTCGCTCAGGATATGGCAGTTGGAATTCAACATACAAAGTGCATGGCAATGCATATACTATAGAACACATAAACCAAAACAGAATACAGAATGAGGGCAGCAGTGCAGAGAATGACTGTGGAGAGGGTTGTGGGGTACTAATATTGGACAATCTAATGACATCAGTGCAGTAAATTAGGGCAATGGGAAGGATGACCAGAATGTTAGGATGCATAGGAAGGGGGATCAGTAGCAGGAACAGAATGGCAATTCTGCCCCATGCACGAATTCTACTGCATCCTCACCTGGAGTACTGTGTACAGTTCTGGAACCTGCACTTGAGGAAGGACAGGGACAGGGTGGTGGTGGTGGTGCAGAGAATGGTAACCAAAATGTTTCAGGGACAGTAGGGAAAGGCTTACACAGAGAGATTCTAGAACTTCAACATGTACACAATGGAGGTAAGAGAAGGGGGCATGATCGAGATGTACAGATACCTCCATGGGATAAAGTATATAGTAGAGAGTTGTTCACTCTGGTGAGAACACGATTACCAGGAGGGAACTCAATGAAGCTGGCAAGCAGAACATTTATGAGAGATGTCAGGAAGTATTTTGTAATGGAAAGGATGGTTGTCTGTGTGAAATTAGTGGGGGAAGTTAAACAGTGGTGGGAGAGGCACATGGGACTGATAGGGACATCAACAAAAGGGGAGGGAGAAAAGAGGCATAAAGGGCCACTAGGAGCCAAAATGGTGTGGTTGGATTCTTAAAGCTGAACCACATTTATGGGCCCCAACTCAAAGCCGAACTGAGGTTTCTAATGATCCGCTTCTCTCACCCTTATGTCCTATCTAATGCTGTCAAACCTGTCTGCAAGTTACATAGAAACATAGACTTTGATGGCAGATAAGGACCGTTTGCCCACCAGGCTGCCCATTCCCTACCTACAGGATAAACTGCAGATCCTAGTTAACCAACAGCCTATTTCTTCTTAACCGCCACAAGAATTGCCTTATGTCTGTCCCATGTATTCTTGAATTCTCCCACAGTTTTAGACCCCACAACCTCCTCAGGAAGGCTGTTCCATGTGTCTGCCACCTTCTCTGTGAAAAATACTTCCTCACATTGCCCCTGAACTGACCCCCCCACCTTTAAATTATGTCCCCTTGTTCTTGCACATCTCTTTTTCTGAAAGATGCTACTCTCTTGGACTTTGTTGATTCCACTGAGGTACTTAAAAGTTTCTATCATGTCCCCCCCACTTTCCTCAAGGGTATACATATTAAGCTCCTTTAGTCTCACCTCGTATGGCTTCTCTTGCAGACCCTGCATCATTTTAGTTGCCCTCCTCTGGACTGCCTCTATCCTGTCTATGTCCTTGCGGAGATGGGGTCTCCAGAACTGGATGCAGTACTTCAGATGGAGTTTCACCAACTGTCTGTACAGAGGGATAACAACTTCCTGTTTTCTGCTGCTGATGCCTCTCCCTATGCATCCCAGTATACCCCCAGCCCTCCCTACTGCCTTCTCACATTGCTTGCTAACCTTAAGGTAATCTGATATGATTACCCCCAGGTCCCTTTCCATTTTTGTTGTTGTTACTACCTCCCCCCCCATTTTGTATTCTTCCCCGGTTCTTGTTTCCCAGGTGCATTATTTTGCACTTCTTTGCATTGATTCCTAGCTGCCATACCTCTGACCATTCCTCCAACCTTGCCAAATCCCTTCTCATCCTTTCCACGCCTCCTTGTGTATCAAACCTGTTGCAGATCTTTGTGTCATCTGCAAAGAAGCATACTTTTCCTTCCAGTTCCTCTGCAATGTCACTTATAAATACATTAAAAAGGACTGGACTCAGTACTGAACCCTGTGGCACCCCACTAGTAACCCCTCTTTCTTCAAAGTGGACTCCATTTACAATTACCTTCTGTGTCCTGTTGTCCAGACAGTGTTTTACCCAGGCTACCACCCTGGGACCCACTCCCAGGCTGGCAAATTTGACTATTAATCTTTTGTGTGGGGCTGTGTCAAATGCCTTGCTAAAGTCTAGGTAGGTCATGTCCACAGCCCCTCCCTGGTCTACTACTTTGGTCACCCAGTCAAATAAATCAATTAGATTCATCTGACATGACCTTCCTGCTGTGAACCCATGCTGTCTTGGGTCCTGTGCCCCACTGGCTTCTAGGTACTCAACAGTTCTTTCCTTCAGAAGTGGTTCCATCACTTTCCCTACCACAGAGGTCAAACTGACCGGTCTGTAGTTTCCTGCCTCTGTCTTGGTCCCACTTTTGTGAAGGGGAATCACATCCACTTTCCTCCAGACCTCAGGTACCACACCATCCTCCCATGATTTGTTAAAAAGGGTAGTCAGTGGTTTCACTAGTTCTCCCCTTAATTCTTTTAGAATTCTGGGGTGAATTCCATCAGGCCCCATTGCTTTGTCCACCTTCAGTTTTAAGAGTTCTTTCAGAACCCTTTCTTCTGTGAAAGGACTATCACGGACTTCTCTGCCACTTCTTTTACTGAGTATTGAATCCTGTACTGTAATGACTCAGATGAACTAGTGGTGTCACCACCTCCTATAGTGATAGCTACCTGTCCTACTGTAACATCTGCTGTACAGTGTACAGGGAAGAAGGTGGTGTCATCCACACACACATTGCAGTGATGCATGATGAAGAAAACATAATTCATGATGAAAGGAGGAGGATGATGAAGAGGGAGTGCCATTTTCAGATCCAGTTGCCTCATATGGATTTTATTTTAATGTAAATATTATTGGTTATTATTACCTTAATCTTAAATTTGGCTTTAATTATATACTGAGAAAATTGGATCCATGATGGAAGGAAGAGGATGAAGATGATGAGGATGTGTTGTTTTTTGAAGCAAGACTCAAGACGAGAGGTCTCTTGAACTGTCTAGGCTAGAACTGTGAGCCTTGAAGGACCAGGAGGAAAGTTAAGTAGTTTACTGTGGGTGTGTAATGACTCAGCCAATGTACTTTGTTTTTTACAATTTTCAGCATTGGTTGGGGTGCATACTTGGGTCAGACTCTGGGTTTTTTTTGTTGGATCCATTGTGATGCACTGTCAGTCCAGTACTAAAGGAATGCTTTTTTTGGCTCAGGCTGCTGCCACTTATTGATTACTTGAATTCATTATCTTATCCACCACTTCCATACCTAACACCCTGCTTGTCACTGCTGCTGCTGCTAGTGCTGGTCCAGCTGACCTGAGTGGGGCTTGGTAGTTGACATGACTACTAGAAGGACACCATGCTCACATTTTAAATTAGATGCCAGAACACTGGTTTCCAAAGTTTGAATAAACTTCACTGACCTTAAACAATCTTTTAAGCATGCTGCTTGTAATGCACTTTTATTGCTTTCCTAGTGCCATCTGTGAACTACTCCCACAATGCAAAGGATCCATTTTTCTAAGGCCCAGTAGACTGGTGGGGTGGGGCTGGAGAGTTCTTATGGAGGAATTGGGCAGGGATTGGGAGATGATTTTCTTTATCAGTCATAGTGATGTGCCATTGGATATCATTGGGAAGGACAGATAGGGCAACATCTGATATAATGATATCATATAAAATAATTTTTAATTTTTATTATTTTATATATCTGCCAACAAAACATGAATGAGTTGTTACTTAGCAGATCGAAGATGGGGAAAATATTTGGCAGGTATGATGATGGAAGGAAAATTAGGAGAGTTAATTTGATAAAATTAAATTGGCTACTCCCTATCCAGGCTGAAGGTCAATCTAATATAAAATTCTCAGCCACCCACATTTTGTTTCACTTGACTTAAATTTGGAAACTGTGGGCCATTGGAGTGCTGGAAATGTGGCAAGCTCAAAGCTGATCTTTGTCATATGTTTTGGACTGTGAACATGTAAATAGTCATTGGGTAAATGTTCTAGAATTCCTTTATTTAGTTACCTCATAGGCAGGGACACTGGTTTCCTGGGATTGAGAAAGGGCATATTCCGTTTTGCACATTGTAAAGAACGGTATTGTCACCGGTGTCTGCTAAGCCAAAATCCAGTTTTATCAGTGTTTGGTTTGTGTACTTTCTTAACAATTTGTAACTCTGCTAACATGCATTTTAGCAATTTTGACCTCCACTATTACACATCCTTCTATCCTTGTACCAGTTTAAAGTTATTTTAGGTACAGGATGTGATGGCAACAACACCACAGCCCCCATCCCTAAGGCATGATGGAAGCAGCACTACAGCCCCATCCCTAAGGTGTGATGGCAGCACCAACACAGCACTATGCCCCATCCCTCTGATGTGATGGCAGCAGCAAAAGTGCTATGACCTCCCTCCCTCCCTCAGATGTGACAGAAGCAGCAGAACTGTGGCCCCCATCCCTTAGGTGTGATGGCAGCAGTACTGCGTTCACCATTCCTCAGGTGTGATGGCAGTATCAGCACTATGGGCCCCATCCCTCAGGTGGGACGGCAGCAGTACTACATTCCCCATCCACCAGTGGTGATGGCAGAAGCACTACCGCCCCATCCCTTTGGTGTGATGGCAGTAGCAACAATGCAGTCCACATCCCCCTGGGGTGATGGCAGTAGTGACAGCACTATGATCCCCTTTCTTCAACACCCACATCCCACATGTACAAGTTACAAATGACTTGGTCTCTTTGCTTGTTAGAATTCAGATGTGAATTAATCTGAACCATCACCGCTAAGGTGGACTACCTTTGTTTTTTCCTATCTATAATTTAACTGCCTGAATTGGATTTCTGCCTGTGACACTGCTGACCAGGGTTGAGAACAGACTTGGGTGTTGGAGGGCCAGCTGGTGGGTGAGGCTTGATTTTCAATGACCACTCACCTTCTCCTGGGAGGGAGGGTGGGTTTATAGCTCAGCATTTGCTGGCCCTGGTGGAGGCCAGAGGCACAACAACATGGTAGCCCTCACTGCAGGAGGGAGCGTGATGGATGTCGGCTTGTGCCTTGACATCATGTGGCCTCTCACACTCCCAAGAAAATGGGAAAGCACCCGCTGACAACCAAAGGACAGCTGTTGGTCCCTCTGTAAGCAGAAAGCCCCAGATGTGTGTCCGTTCTGACCCCTGCCATGCCCAGGATACACAAGAAGCTCTTTAGGACAATTCTCCTCCCCTGGTAGCCTCCCACAAGAATAGGGGCCCGCTCAATGAAGGGTTACTTTGGGTTACCTGGTAGCACAGCAGTAAGGGGCAGTGGATGGTGGTCGGGACTCAGCAGTGGTGGTAGAGGGCCTTGGCAGGCCTGAAGGAGTGAATTGCCAGGGTGTAGAAGGAGCAAAAAAAACTGCTTGAATTTGCTTCTTTGAAATAAAGTGTCTTCACCTAAAAAACTCACAAGTGATTAGTGGAGGATGTTCAAATGGATTTATGCATCTCCCAGATATGTGGATGCTTTTTTTTTTTACTTGGTGTCCATGGAAAGGGTGTCTCCCAGTTTTCATGTCTTTGTTCAGATGTGAATTGAGCACTACTCTGCCCACCAGCATCATATAGCCCCTAGGGTCTTACCTTCTGTACATCATTGACTGTGCTTTTAAAATCCACTGGCCAAACATAAGTACACTTAAATACTTAACATTTGCTTTTTGTTGAAACAGTTTATCAGAAAACTTTCTGTTGTCACAGAGACTGAAACAGCAGGTGGGAGAAAAGGTGCAAATTATCCAGTTCACCTAAATGGGGTGCTAACTGTGAAGTTTTTTCATAAGTTGTAAGGCAGTTTCTTCTTTGTGAACATACTTTCATTCAGACTAGTTTTCATTCAAACAACTGAGGATTTTGGATGGCACTACTGATCATAAACTTGAATAAGCTAGTTGGTAACAGTGATCCTGCGTTTTTGCAATCTACAATCTAGATGCTTATATGCAAAGAATACAATAAAAACCTGACTAAAATCTAAAAACAAGCCTATAAAACACATAAAATGTATCTGAACATTTATCTTTACCTATACAAAATCATTTCAGCCCCAGTAAAACCCAGGTAAATTACATGGTACCCTGACTACTATTCTATGATGTAGTAGACATATATTGGTATTTTTTTTATATTCTTTGTAAAGCAGGTAAGGCCCACTAGGCAGAACTGTCTGTTTTCAGGAGCAACCTAGAAGCACTGGGGAGGTTAAGTGACTTGCTTAGAGTCACACAGTATGCAAGTGGAGGTTGTGGGAATCAAACCCAAGTCTGCTGGATGTACCCAGTTCATTCACTGTTTGTTACTCTAACTACTAGGCATGGGTGGTTAAACTGAATGGCTGATTACAACAAAACAGTGAGGGTGATTTTCTTACTGACCCTATATGCAGCAAAGCAGAAAGAATGCAAAGCACAGCAGCATTCATTTTAAGATGCTGAAATCTGGGTCAGCCCACTGGCTCTACGGTAGCACTATTGCTTGCAATGCCAGCGACCCAGGGTCAGAAGTGAACTCGGGTTGCTGGAGGTCTTGCCAGGGGAGTAGGATTGAGCACCTGGGGGACTGCTCTCCTCCTCCAGGGAGGGTGGGCTGCAGGTCCTGCTGCTTTACCATCACCTGTGTGACCACGGGTGGTGATGCAATGGTGCTGCAGAGTGATCAGGAGGGGAGGATGCTAGCCAGGATCTGGAGCAGTGGCATGTCTCTATGTGACCTACCTCTATGGATCTCTTGTAGTGCTGGTGCCCTCAGGGACAAAGACCAGAAAACCAGGAACAATCACCCCACATTGGCCACTGGCAGAAGGGACCCAGGTGCCCCAGACTTCATAACCAGGCTCCATGAGGGACCCACTGAGCTGCCCAACACACACTAAGGGAGTGTGGAGGGGTGATCTGGGGTCCCCTCCCTTCCCACCTGGGGGGGCACAATCCAGGCAGGATAGGGGCAGGACCACAGGAGCTCATGAGCATTACCTGGGGGTGAAGCTAAGGGATACCCAGTCTAGGGATCTCTGAAAAGTGGAGACTGATGTTGTGAGAAGGGGACATAGAAAGAGAAAATTAAGACAAATTTAAAAAAATGCTGAAATCTTAGAGATTCTGTGCAGTGACATGCAATTTCCGTGAGGCACTGGTACAAGAATTCAAAATCCGCAAACCAAGCAGGATTCCGTGATTGTTACTGGTGTTACCGGTAAAAATGGAAAACCAGGGTCCCTGCTCATAGGGTATTTGGAAGGACTTCAAGTTGTTAAAGCTAAGGGCCCAGATATTTAAAGGCGATGCACCTGGAACAACTGAGTTGCACTGGTGCATCCCCAGGAATGCCCCCCGGCCATATTCAAAAGGACAGGATGCACTGCGCAATTCTGGATGCACTGCTGTGCAAATATAATGTATGTGGTGCATCTGGAGGGGGGCGTTCCCACGCATATGCAGCACATTGCTGTATTCAGCAGAGATGTATGGTGCAGCTGCCCACGTATCTTGCAGATGTGCGGCACAAAGTTAGGCATGGAAGAACCATGCCTAACTCCAGGCCACCCACAGGCAGGCTGCTGTACTGCACAGCACAGCAGCCGCCAACCCCTAAGTGGCTACTCCCCCTCCCAGCCCCAATCGTAAAGTAAATATGTGCACCTAACACATCCCTGGTAGTCTTGTGGCCCTCCTCCCAGCCCCAATTGATCATAAAATAAATATCATCACCCAATACATCCTTGGTAGTCTAGTGTTCCCCCTCCCTGCCCTGAATCTCTGATTGATTCATAGTAAAATGTTGCTCTTTCCCTGGTAGTCCAGTATCCCCCTTCCCTGCCCCAAATCCCCAATCAAGCCATAATAAAATGTTGAACCTTCCCTGGTAGTCTAGTGGCCCCTCCTTCCCTCTCCTGTACCCTGATCATGCCAAAATAATTAATTTTCCCTTTCCCTGGTAGTCTAGTGGCCCCCCTCCCTTCCCCATACCCCAATTGTGCTGAAATACTGAATTTTTACCAGCCATGGTGGTGTGCAGGTGGGCTGTGCTGACTCCTTGCCACTGATGGGATGGGGCAGTGGGGGTGGGATGTGGGCGCTGAGTGGGTGGGGGGCCACTAGACTACCAGGGAAAGGGAAAATTAAGTATTTTGGCATGCTCAGGGTACAGGGAAGGGGGGCCACTAGACTACCAGGGAAGGTTCAACATTTTATTATGAATCGATTGGAGATTTGGGGCAGGGAGGGGAGGCCACTAGACTACCAGGGATTATGGGCTGCTATGGACTTGCAGGGCACCGTGCGCATCTTGACGGACGCATACCTGCACAGGACATGCAAATGGAGCCATAATGACATGCAATTGGTTCTATTTGCACCTTCTTGCAGCCTAATGGCCCCATTTGCAAGTTGTGATCTGAATATCTGGAATTTGTGCTTGGCGCATCCCCAAGATGCGCCACGCATCCCTATTCCAGGTATTCAGACCGTGCAGGGGGATGAGCTGGTGCATCTTCGGAGGCCCCCATTTGTACTGCCCGCATCTTTTGCTATATTCATATGAGATGCACGATTGCACATCTCATTTCAATATAGCACTTTTGTGCTCTGATACATCTCAGTTGCGCAGAGCAACCGCATGCACACTTTCCGGGTGCAATTTGAATATCTGGGCCAGGTTGTACAAGCAGTGTGGACTGTAACAAATGTAGTAAGAAAATAATGTTAATGATATCTTTAGTAATTAAGAGATTAGTTCTCCAGAATTGGAAAGATAAAGAACCTCCAGCCAATGTAGAAATATAACCAAGTTTATGAGCATTGTATTTACTGTTTACTTACTGTAATGCATCGTAGGCAGATGCTCGATAATGCTGTAAGCCACATTTGTGGTTTACCGAGTTCTGTAAACCACAGCTATGGAAAACAGGCATGAGTCTCCCCGTGCCTCCTCGAGAAGGTGTCCTCATGCTGGCGGTCAGCTCAAGCTCCTCACAGAAAAACACCAGTGCGAGAGATACACTTCTTAGCGATCTGAAAGAAAAAAATGGCTACAGCTTAAAGTAAACTCTCCGAAAAAAAAAAATACAAAAGAAAATGGCAACTGCATCCCATTTTGCCACTCCCAGTGAAGTAGAAAGGCAGACATTTATTGAGGACCAGAAAAACAAAAATACATTAAAAAAATGACATGGCATTGTTCTGAAAATACGTTGAAGAAACTATTCATACAAAAAAAGGTTCAGCTGTTGTTCAATACTTATAGCCTGCTAATTTACAGTTTTTCTCTGTTCCATTTAACTAAAATAAATGTTCTTCACAGAAAATGCTTGAATCTCTTAATTACAAAATTAACCTCTCATAAGCCTCTATACCCTCCCATACCTACCTAAACAACATATTGTCAGACTAGGGCTCTGGCTACATGACAATCTATCTGTACCCACCCCCAGAGTTAGTAAATGGTTTCACTACAAACTCTCACCCCTTTGCTGTATTCTGCTTCACCTAGTCTTTCACCTCCTACAAGCTGGCGATGTGGAATCCAATTTGGGACCGTCGGCTCACATCAATCCCTCTCTAACCCCCCACCACTTATTGCTACAGCTCTAAGGGACTCAAAATAGTTCACCTAAACTGCCAAAGCCTGCAATCAAAAATGGCTGAACTTGAGGCATGGGCCTGTGCCCTATCACCGACGGTACTTGGGATCACAGAATCTTGGCTAAAACCCTCTGTCCTACCTCATGAAGTTGCCATACAGGGGTACACCACATTTCAGCAGGACTGGGTTGGTAAAAGAGGTGGAGACATACTCTTGTATGTCAAGTCTGACCTCATAGCCTCTGACATCACCCCAAAGAACCCTTCCTCATCGTGGGTGGAATCAGTCTTTGTCTTCCTAACCATTGGCACTAGTAAAAAATTAATAGTCAGTTGTGTCTATGTACCACCCAAAATCACTTCAGTTGCCCTTCCTGCTCTATGTCCTCTATCTTGGATCTTCCCCATCAAGAGTTGATCCTGTGTGGTGACTTCAATATGGACTGGAAGTCCCCTAATTTAAGCAATGCCTGCTCTTCCTTGGCTGACACCAACCTAACTCAGCACATTGTTGAACCTACCCAGAGGAACTAAGAGCAGGTAACCACTCCATCATAGATTGGGTATTGTCCAACTGCTCACACAGAATAGTGGATGCAGGAGTCCTGCCAGATAGCACAAGTGACCACTCACCCATTTACTGTGTCTGGAGAAATAAAACTCTCAACTCTCCTCCTAAAATTGTTGAATCCTGTAACCTGACTGCTGTACCTTTGATCACACCTCCTTTCTCAATTCTCTATTTAATGTCAGCTGGAGCCCAATTCGTATCCTGCCTACCATTGATCAAGCCTTGGACTACCTAGTAGACTCTGTCACCACAATTATAAATCATCATGCCCCTCTCACCAGGTGTAGGTCCAAAGGCAAACTAGTCCCCTGATTGACTAAAAACACATCAGGAAACTCATGGCTGAATGTGATGTGGCTCGGAAAACATTCAAGAAAACCGGCCTCCCCTCTGACTGGCACTCCTACAGGTGCCTTCGAAACACCTGCAAGTCTACAATAAATAATGTTAAGAGGAGATATTATCGCACCTTACAAACTGATAAACTCAGTAATCCCAAAGAATTTTGGTCTGAGATAAATTCCCTCCTAAAAGGAAAAACCTCCTCCATTCCTGACTCGCTTTATGCCAAGGATAAAACATTCTCCTGTACTTCCTCTATAGCCAAAGGTCTTAACAACTTTTTTACCAACCTCAGCACCTACACTTCTCAATTTACCACAGTGCAACATTGCCAACCATCACATGCAGCCAACCCCCCAAAACCCATACCAGCATTTTCAATGTAAGACTAACTTCATACAAAGGGGCTCTCAAATTAATGTGCAACCTCAAGAAACATGGTTCACCTGGCCATGGCTCCCTAGAGTACCAATTTTTGAAATTGGGAGCCCCTGCACTGGCCTTCCCAGTCAGGGATCTGATCAACAGATCCTTCCTTGAGGGAAAAGTTCCTACCAAGTGGAAAGCAACCTTAGTCATCCCAATTCATGAGGGGGGATCAACCTCACCAGATGAAAATTACATACCTATCTCTACACTTTGTCACCTAGCTAAAGTACTATAACAAATTCTTCATAACAGGATTACCTTGAACAATACCAACTTCTTTATTCTTATTCTTATTATTTATTTATTCTTTATTCTTTATAACAGGATTATGCTGAACAATACCAACTTCTGTTCTCTTGCCAACATGGATTCTGCAAAAATCACAGCATTCTCTCTCTGACCTCATCAAAGTCACCTCGGACATTCAACTCACCTTTGACTGGGGCCAAGCAACTGGGGCCATCTTTGTGGACCTCACTAAAGCCTTCAATTTGGTGAACCACAAAATGCTTATACAGAAATTAATTTCTCTGGGGCTAGATATCCTTTCCACAACCTGGATTCAAGACTATCTCAGAGGCTGCTCTCAAAGTGTTAGGTGGTCCAATTGCCACTCATCCTTCAGACCCATTTCCCTTGGCATTCCCCAGGGTTCTATCTTGGGGCCACTACTTTTCTCATTAGTCATCATTGAGTTGCCGAATGCCTGTGGTGGAGCATCAGTTCAGCTTTACGCAGACGATGCCATCATTTACAGGTCCTCTGCTGACATCTCATGGCTTAGTTAACAATTGAACTCTGACTTCCATAAACTGGAGGCATGGTTCCTGGCGAATAAACTTCTCTTGAATACCAAAAAAACTAAATCTATGCTTTTCCTCCCACATACCCACAGAACTGATGGCTCACCCCAAATCACCATCTCCACTCATAACGGAGAACCCCTTGAACTGGTACACTCTTTTAAATATCATGGCATCCTGCTTGACCCGAGCCTCTCCTTTGAGGCACATGTGAACAAAACCATCTCAACTCTCCACTAGATGCTGGGCCTGCTCTACTGGCTCCACCCCCTTCTGTCAGGAGCATCTTGCCTAAAAATTGCTACATCCTCCCTCCTACCCCTTCTTTTTTATGGCTCCCCTCTATTCCTATCACTTAAGGCCTCCCTTATGAATCAACGAAAGCAATTTTATCATAGGATGCTTTGCCTCAGGTGCTGCCTCACGGCAACATCATTGCACTGCACTAGCACCTCTGGGTTGGCTACAACTAGAACATAAATTCCAGTACACCTCCCTCTGCCTTACCTATAAGCTCACTCACCTATACACTCCTCCAAGTCTGTCTCATATTGAGGTGAGAAAATCAGCCTACTGAACTCTACACTCCTCCTCCCTCCTTCTGTTAACTGTGCCATTGACATGACTAGCTGCAAGCAGGAGATCTTTTGCCTGTGCTGCACCCTGGGCCTGGAACTCCCTCCCTCCATCTATCCTCTCTCGCACTTCCCTCCCCAGTTTCAAAAGTGCCCTGCACAACCACCTCTATGGCCTAGGAATTTGCACCTGCTTTATCTAATTCACCCTGTTCTTTTCCATACTTATGTCAGTCCATCCTGGTGAGCTTGCCACCTCAACTCATGGTGCTACCTGTCTCTTAGTTTTGAGTTACACTTTTGCATTACAGTAGATTGTCTAATCTGATGTACATATGTTCCTACACTATTGGGCATAACTGCTGTATATAATGTGATCCTAATTTTTGCCAGAATCAGTCTTGCTCTCCACCATCCAATCCCCTCTAATCTGGAAATGTATGGAGAATATATATATATATATATATATATATAATAAAATATTAAAAAAAAAATTGATTAAGTGCCTTTTGAATTTCAAAGCTCTGTACAGTATTCATAAAAACAAAACACATGTACAAATACATGCAATATAAAATCAGAACAATACAGGAAATGCCTTCCCCCATAAAAAAATCTTAAGTGCCTGCTTAAAACTCCCCACCGTCCTGCACTCCCAGAGCTGATGGGGCAGAGAATTCCAGAGGGTAGTTGCTGCAAACCCAAAGGCACGCATACCAGATGACTTTAAATTAACCCTCGGAATCTCCAGCAACCCCTCGTCAGCTGAGCAGAGCTGTCGCAAAGGGGGTGTAAGGAACCAGGAGCTCTTTCAAGTAACCGGGACCCGATCCATGTAGGGCTTTGCAAGTCAATAGACCTACTTTAAAGGTGATCCGCCTCTGTATGGCAGCCAGTGCAGAGCGCGCAGCACAGGGGTAATATGTGATCTTCTAGATGCCCCAGTCAACAAATGTGCTGCCGTGTTCTGCACTAGCTGTAGGTGGTGGATATCAACCCCAGGAAGCCCTAGGTAAAGGGAGTTGCAGTAATCAAGGCGCGATGTCACAAAGGCATGGACCAAAACAGCCAGGTCACTGGATGGAACAAGGTGCCTAATCCTGGCAATGTTCCTAAGATGGAAAAAGGCCAGCTTGATGACTGCTGATACCTGATGTCAAACAGTCAGACCATCATCAAGCACCACTCCCAGGTTACACACCCATTCAGAGGTGAGAATCTGGGCCTCCCCAGGACTAAACCGGAAGGGAGCCCAGTCCTCAACCCCTCTACCCTATGACCTGGGTCCACAACCAAAACCTCAGTCTTTCCTGGGTTCAACTTTAGACCACTGGAATTCATCCAGTCTTGGATTTCTGCGAGGCAGCCGCTCAGTACTGAGACTGCACCAACCTGGTCAGGTGCAAAAGACAGGTAGAGCTGGGTATCATTGACATAGCAATGAAATCTCAGCTCGTACCATCTTACAATGTCTCCAAGGGGTAGCATATATACTGTGAATAACATGGGGGACAGCACCGAACCCTGAGGTACCCTGCAAGGCAGAGAGAAAGCCCCAGATGAAAACAAACCTGAGACCACTCTCTGCATTCTCCCAGTGAGGAAAGATGAAAACATCTGAGGACTGTACCCGACAGCCCATAGATGAACCTCAGGCATTCGAGCAGAACCCCATGATCCACAGTATCAAAAGCTGATGACAGATCCAGGACAACCAAGATAGAATGATGTCTCCAATCTCTCACCATCAGGAGATCATTGAGCACCTGAACCAGAGCAGTCTCAGTACTATGCCTCTTACGAAAACCCGATTGGAGAGATTCGTATAAATTATGGATGGTTAAATGGTTATCCAGTTGAGCAGCCACAACTTTCTCAATAACCTTCCCCACAAAAAGGAGGTTAGAGATAGGCCTGTAGTTTGCTAGGTTCTCCGGGTCTAAAGAAGCTTTTTTCAGAAGGGGGGTTACTACCCCCTCCTTCAGGGAGCTAGGGAACTCACCCATGTCTAGAAAGCACTGAACAATCGGAGCTAAGACCGGGCCAATGATCTCACTACAACCCAAAATCGGGGAAGTAGGGCCCGGGTCTCAACTGCAGCACGTGGGATGCATCTCCTGGACAATCCTCATAATGTCTACGAAATCTGGCAGATCAAAGGTACTCCAGGAAACTCCGGGCTCTGCGACAGAGCACCGATCAACAGCAACCCCCTTAGAGTGAAGTTGGTGGCACTCCCTCCTGCTGTCATCCATCTTATTCACAAAGAAGCGAGCGATCTCATCACAATCAGTTTGTGTAAAAACTTGACGGAGCTGCCGACAGGCTGGGTTGCACAACCTGTCAACAGTTCTGAAGAGTTGAGCCGGTCGGTTCCGTGTGACAGAAATTTCCCTGGACAGGAATTCTGCCTTCTTATGGGAGATTTCTGTTTGGTAGAGTTTATAATGCTCTAGCAAAATACGGTGGTCGGCATCAGCGGCAGTCTTCCTCCAATGACACTCTAACCTATGCCCCAATTTCCACAACTCTCTCAGAGCCCCATCAAACTACGGGGCTCCAGGGTGACACGGAAAGGGGGTGAACTCGGATAGGAGCAATCAGATCAAGGGCTGTAGATATGGCCCTATTTTAGGCCACAACCAACTGCTCGGGATCTGTGCAAGACTCATCCAATAACGACAGATCAATAACCACCATCAGGTCTTCAGGGACCACATCCCGCAAAGGGCGGTACCTGACCAACTCCACAGGGGCCAACCTACCCAGGCAGACCACAAAATTGAACCCAACTGAGTAGTGATCAGACTAACCAACTGGTTCCACCACTAAATCGGAGGGCCTCAATCTCCAGGAGGAAGACCAGGTCAAGAGAGTTACCTCCCTTGTGTGTAGCTGAGGAAACAACCTGTGTGAAGCCCAGAGATGTCATAACCTGGAGGAAATGTTGACCAAAAAGTGAGAATTCGTCGTCGACCCAGGCATTGAAGTCACCCAGAACTATCAGTCTATGAAGTCTGCTATTTCCTGCAGGAATAGCTTCTCATCACCTGGTGGATGGTAAATGAGGGCAATCCTGCACCCAACACCAGCTACCATGTTACAGTCAAATGACCTGGCCTCCTCAACTGGTATACCCATTAGGCCCAATTAGGTCTTGAAACAGACACGCCCCCGTGGTCCAATCTTGGGTGATGTACAACCGAGTACCTCGTGGGAACAGCGGCCTCCAAAAAAGGGGCCGCATTCCCATCCAACCAGGTCTCAGTAATGCAAACCAGATCTGCCATAGCAACAAAATCTGCAATAAGACCAGTCTTGTTGCAGACAGATCTGGTATTGCATAACAGAGCCTGAGTTGGACGAGGTTGGCAAGCTGTCCCAACTACTTGCCCTCCCAAATTGGAGGTGCCCTTGGGTATGGGAACCAGAATGGAATCACCACGTTCCAAGTACCATTTCGCCCCAGGGTGGCTTCTGGGCCTAACCACCCCTATGGGAGAGCCCCACTCACTCCGCTGTCTGCAACCCCCCACCCAGCCCCGACTCCCCCCCCACAAGCAATCCCCAGCGCCCGATGGCATTGATAGATAAAAGCAGGCAGAGTGGGAGAGGAGAAAGGGTGGAGGGTACGGAGAGCGGAGGCTGAATAGCACAGGACAGGAGGGGCAAGCAGGCACATTTCAACAACACTATTAAAATAATGGGAAAGCACACAACTCCAAATATCCCAAATCACAAGGCAATAATGTAAACAGAATTAAACCCCCCAAAACATAAACAACTTAAATATCCATCCTAACCATAATAAATCAAATAGACTACAAATAAGCTACCCCTTCCCACTATACTGTAAGATAACCTTCTAACCCTGGAAGAAAAAATAAAACTAAAAAATAAGACAATAACACAATCCCTTCTCACAGCCGGGATAAAATAAAACATCAAAATATAAAATAAAAAATACTCCCTCTCCCACAGACCTCTCACAGCCAAGGAGGGGGAAGAATAATAAAATAACCCCCTCTCACAGGATATTCAAAACAAACACTAACAAACATAAATTTCCCCCAGCCCTCCCACAGCTGAGGAAAGAAAGAAAAAATAATAACAAGGCTCACTAGTACTCTCACTACTAGGGAATCAAAACAATTAAAAAATCAGGGAAAAAGGCATCAAATAGTAGGAGGAGCCATAATAATCCAAATAATCCAACGTAAAATAAATCCAGTGTCAAATCCGATGGAGCAGAATAGATGTTTCCGACATGTAAAAATATTCAATCTCAATGGATGTCCTACGAAGGGAATAAGAATCTCAAAAAAAACAGAAGTAAATACAGGCCAACCAATGGAAAGCAGGGGCTCCCCCACATCACCCCCAATCTGCCTTATCAGGTCCAGATATACCCCCAAGGACATGCAGCCACAAATATCCCAAGGTCATGCCAAAAGGACCAACCCGGGGATAAATTAGGAGCCCCCGCCCACTAATCCCTAGCTCCCTAGGGAAGAGCAGAGCAGCTCCCGCTCGGTCTCAGGTGACAACAGAATTACCCAGGTGCCAATATGGAGGGGGTGGGGACAAAGACCCACAACCAAGCCACTATACCGGCTCTTCTTCTGGACTGGAAAAAATATATACAATTACAAGGAAGAAAAGGGAGCACTGATCAGCAAATCAGTCCCCCACTCACGGTATTCCAGACACCACGAGTAGTCTCTTCAGCCAGTTTCCAGTTTTAAAGTCACCACAAGAGATCCCAAATCAGACTCTTCTTTGTCCAACAGAAATAAAATATATCCACTTGACCAAAAAGTAACAGAAATTCATAGGACAAAAACATAAAAAGTTGATAGGATCCAAGGTCCAGGCTTCCACGAACTGAAACAGACAAAACACACCAACAGATAATCCAGGAACAACAGTTCAAAAGATTAATTTGTCTCAAGTCAGTGGTAACAGACAAAGCACGCAAATCCCAATTAGGGAAAAAAGCTGCCTTCCAATTTTCAGCAGCAGATGAAAAGCAGACAAAAAGCGTTCTCTTTTAATGGCTGAATAGCCGCTCCAGAGATACCGGCTAGCTCCCAGTCCCAGTCCTAATGCCAACGGGAAAGCACCACGGTCCGATAAAATGACCGGGTTTTGGCAAGCAACCAAGCACTACTTCTCCACTTCTCCACTTCACTTCACTGCCCAAAAAACACAGGGGAAATGCCACCAAGAACCAGAGACTTCAGCAACCACAAGACTAGAGGATTTAAAAACTTAGTAAAAAACAAAAACATATAACACGACTACACTCGGTTTAATGTATAAGAAATTAAATTAGACAAAAATAAAAACAAAAACATGTAAAACAATGGAGAGTAGAAACGGGGGCTAGTCCAGCACGACCGCACAACTGCCATCTTCTTATTGCTGCAGCATATATATACAGTATATAATGTATAGCATTGTTACACATAGTATTGGGCTCTGTGATCTTACAGTATCTGTCTATCTTTATTGATATCAGTGCTGTTATTGTATGTACAGGGCTTTGTTTATATCGATGTATGCCTCTTTAATCTGTTTTCCTTTATACCAGTGCTTATGTGTTGTATGTTTATGGCTGTGTTTATATTTCTGTATTCCTCACCTTCTGTACCCTCCCCCAGGTCGCCCCTGAAAAAGGGACTTAATGGTCTCAGTGGGCTTACACAGTTACCAAAATTCAAATAAATAAATAACCAGTAGTAACCAGTAAATACTAACCAGAGGTAGGAGCTCATAAAGCTGGGGATAGTGGAGGCAACCAAAACCTGCTGCAAAGCCCAGAGCAAGAAGGCTAGGGCTAAGAAACCAATCTGGTTGAGCAAGGAGGTCATGGAAAAGGTAAGGAGAAAAAGAGCTGCCTTTAGGAAGTACAAGAAAACAGGGAGGGGGGAGGACAGGGAGGAGTACTTGACAGAATTGAAGGAGGTGACAAGGGCAGTAAGGGGCCAAAGCATCTATGGAACTCAGGCTGGCACAAGGCATTAAGAAGGGGAGAAGGACTTCTTTAAGTACATCAGGAGAAAAGGGCTGTAAGGACCACATAGTAGGATTAGGAAGGAGGGGGTTGGGTGAAAGCAGGGTGCGATAAAGGCGGAAGCACTAAATGAGTACTTCTGCTCAGTATTTACTAAAGAGAGAGGGGTGACACCCAAGGTGGGAGAAATGGCAGAAGCAGGGTGGGAAGTGGTGACAGATGGGAAGTCATGGAGAGCAGAGTTCGAGAGGGTTTGAAGGCACTGAGGATGGACAGGCGCCAGGCCCAGATGGCATCACACCCAGGGTACTGAAGGAGCTGGCAGAGGTCCTTGCAGGACCTTTGGCAGACCCTATTTAATGCCTCACTACATTCGGTGTGTACCTCAGGACTGGAGGATGGCTCATGTGGTGCCCCTCCACAAGAGTGGCCCCAAGGATGAACCGGGAAACTACAGACCAGTGAGCCTCACATCCATCGTGGGTAAGCTAATGGAGACTATCCTGAAGGAGAGGCTGGTGGACCGCCTAGAGGCCAAAGGACTACAGGACAGCAGACAGCATGGCTTCATAAGTGGCAGATCCTGCCAAACCAACCTGGTCGAGTTCTATGACTGGGTAACTAGGCAACTGGACAGGGGCCATGCAGTGGATGTCCTGTATCTGGACTTCAGTAAGGCATTCGACTCAGTGCCACATGGAAGGCTTGGAAGGAAGTTAGTAGGCACAGGGGCGGGTGCAAAGCTGGTGAGATGGGTAGGAAACTGGCTGCAGGGAAGGCAACAGAGGGTGGTGGTGGGTGTGGAGCTCTCACACCCAAGGGCAGTGACGAGCAGTGTTCCACAGGGCTCGGTGTTCGGACCAGTGTTGTTTGGGATATTCATTGCAGACATATCATGGGACATCAAGAGCAAGATCAGTCTGTTTGCTGATGATACCAAGGTAGGCGCGGTGGTGGATGACCTAGGGGGATGGCAGGGGTTGCAGAATGATCTGGCAAAGCTTGAAACCTAGTCAGACACCTGGCAACTGGGCTTTAATGCCAAAAAGTGCAAGGTGCTGCATTTTGGGATGAAGAACCCAAGGAGGAGTTACCAGCTAGGGGGAGTGCAGCTAGCCCAGACAGAGGAGGAGAAGGATCTGGGTGTGCTCATTACAGGGTCAATGAACAACTCGGCACAATGTAGGAAGGCAGCTGCAAAGGCCAACAAAATGCTGGGTTGTATTGCAAGGGCTATATCCTCGAGGAGGGAGGAGGTGATTCAGCCACTGTATGGGTCATTAGTTAGACCACACCTGGAGTACTGCATGCAGTACTGGCGTCCGTATCTGAAGAGGGACATTAAGTTACTGGAGGGGGTGCAGCGCACAGTGACAAAGATGATCAAGGGGCTGGCAGACTTATCATACGAGAGGAGGTTGAAGGAGTTGAACATGTACTCACTGGAGGAGAGGAGAGACAGGGGTGACATGATTGAAACCTTTAAATACATGAAAGGAATAAACAAGACAGGTACAGAGGGGCTGTTCAAAGTAAGGGATGGGAGGGACACCAGGGGCCATGATATGAGACTGGAGTGAGGAAGGTTCAGGAGGGAGATGAGGAGACACTTTTTTATGGAGAGGGTGGTGGCTGGGTGGAATGCGTTACCTGCTGAAGTGGTATGCAGTAGAACAGTGGACTGCTTCAAACGAGGATGGGACAGGACAAGGGGGAGGGTTAATGAAGGGGAAGAGTGGAAGGGAGGGGCAGCTGCAGAATAAGGGGTGCTAGCTGCACATTCGAGCAGACTTGATAGACCTCTAGGCCTTTATCTGCTGGCAAATTTTGTATGTTCGTATACAAAAAATAAAACATGGGGAAATGTGGTAATTCAGATTTTATGCACACCCTCGGTGTGTGATGCCCAGATAAACCCCTCAGGCTTCACTGTTGGGGTTTATGAGGCATTACACACCTCAGGTGTGCATAAAATCTTCATAAACCACACTTCCCCATGCATTATTCTATATATAACACTTGACACAGCATTTATTTGTCATGATGGGAAAAGTAATATCTACAGTGAAACATAAGAAAGAACCTTTAGTTTACCTAAATGATTAATGGCCACCACTGTTAACTACACTGTATTAGTACATACTGTCTCACTGCATATATATATATATATTTTTTTTTTCAGTTTTTATTGACTGGGTAAGTGCACAAGACAAATTCTGCCTAATTTCAGGCACAACCCGGGGGAGGGGGATACAGATGAATGCCAACTGACCTTGAACCAGATTAAACTGTTGGTGGTATTTTTAGTGAAAGGGGAGAAATTTGGCCAGTGCACTGGGTAAATTCCCCTACTCTCAGAAGGGGGCACTGTTGGCCGCTTCTGGGATGGAGGAGTCAGAGAGGGCTGTGTCGACGATGGAGCAGCAGGTAGAGGCTGAGCAGTATAGCACCACTTCAAATTTACCTGAAGACAATGATTTGGATCACCAGTCACTAGAATCTATAGATGAAATGGCAGAACCAAACCCCGAGGGCAATATCCCCACAGAGGAGCACCTTTCGGGAGAAAAAGAAAGCACTGACTCATTGACTATTATGGACACTGAAGTGGAACAAGAAGTGGCTAAACTAGATCAGGAGCTCGAAGAAAGGAGAACTTACCTGTTACAGATGTTAGCTGAGGATGAAGAAAATTACTTAAAGAAAAAAGCTGGCTTATGGAAATGATTACATAGCGTGTCTTCCCCTGACTCCAGGAAGACAATTTTACTAGATTCCTTAGTGCACTCTTTGCAGGTCCACAGCAAGAACATCCCGGTGCTGCAAGTGTACCACTTGTCAGAGAGGAAACTGCCATTGGGGCAATGAAAACTGTCACGGCTCCTTCCAAAGAAATCGCTCACTACAATGGCACGTATCAAAGCCACCTTTCACATTGCCACACCAGATACGGATTCGGTGCAAAAGGAGGATGCTTGGTACAAAGGATAGGCATGTCTCAGTGAAGGATGGATACAAAACAATGACAGAGCATGGGTCCCAGATCCTGCATGGGAGACACAGCAGAGCGCTGCCAGTACTGATGTGCAGACAGCACAGGAGAACACCGACAACATTTTGGATGGAACGCAGCAACCCAGGCAGGGGTCTGCAACAGGTCAGAACTCTATGCAATATACAGTGGGGAATAATGGGCAGAATCAGGGAGCTGAATTTGTGACATCAAAAACTACAGCACACCAGTCCCAAGTGAGGGAATACAGTAGTGACTCCACACATCAGGCTGGGTCCCCAGGTGTAGAGGGGGAGGTTGCACCACAAGAACTGACCATGACTAATATGAGTTCACAGGACAATCTGCAAACAGCAGATATGGGGGGAGCAAAGCCAGGAGTTATTTCAAACACAACATAGACTAATGTACAAATGGAACAGACTACTGAAATGGTTCCTGGGACAAGACAGGATGGGGAAAGAAATATCATCCCCCCCCCCCACACACACAAACACACCTCAGAAGCAAGCACCTCCTCACCGGGCTCATTTTACTGACTTTTTTAATAGAACTGAACCTCTCCCTAGACATGACGCTGTACATCTACGATATAAGGGAGGTCTAGAACTGAGACCAGACTGGATATATGTGGGGAAGTTATTACTGAAAGAAAGCATAAGGTTTATGGCCTCGTAAATATACACTTTAATTCATATATCTGGAGAAGATGTGCTTGATATTAGTTTTCGGCACCCCCATAGTCTAGAACGATTTTGGCAGTTATACAATCAACTGAAATTTGCACCCTTCTAGGCCCCATTTATTGCCATTCTCCTGACAAAGCCTCTGATTAAAATGGTGACTGTTATGTTCCGTGATGAAAGTGTTCATGTCTCAGATGTAATATACTGGCTTCAACAAAGATGTGACTTGCTTAGTGCACCAGAAGCAATCATTGACTCTGAATTTCTGTGGATGGGAGGGTGGAAATTCAGGGTGAAACTATATCAAAGTACGGAAGGAATTCTACACATCCCTAATAGGTTTTTTTTTAGGCAGAGATCAGGAGGATCTGCTTCTATTCTGGGCAGCCTAAAGCCTGTTTTAAATGCGGTGCAAAAACACACTTATCAAATGTCTGTGATCGCCTCAAATGTGGCATCTGTGTGGAATTTGATCTTATCAGTTCCCAGTGCACAAACCATGCAAGATGTAATCTGTGTGACTAATATGGAAATATTTATAGAGATTGTCCCTGGGCTGCACACAATAAATACCATGCTATGAATCTGGACAATCTTATCAAAAAGGCACAGCAAACAACTGCACATCCATGTCAGCATCAGGATACTACAGAAAGACAACATGCAGAACCAGCACAAAACTCTACCGATATAACGGAGGAGAGGATGGACTCCTCAGAAAAAGAAAGGGAACCTCAACAAGTTACAAATGAGCGCCTCAACACAAGACTGACTCAGGGAGTCGGACCATCAACGACGGGAGAGTCCTTGCCCTCTCCACTCTCAGTTTGGTCAGTTCCAGCTACAAGATGGAGAAGTGTATGGATTAATAAGTTGACTCACTTACAGGAGGAGATTTCCGTAGAAAACCAGTATGACATTCTCAACCAACCAGGGGAAGGGGATACAGATGAGGAAGATAGATTTTCTAATACCCCCTCAATTCCAGGGACACATGTCACGGAAGAACCCCTGATGGAGAAATCAGGGACAGTAAAGAAGAATAAAAAGAAGAAAGTTTGGTGAAAGAACCTGAATGTCACCACCCTTGACTGAATGGATACCTTTACAACTGTCACCCTTAACGTATGCAGCATTAAAAAAGCTAGCAAACAGTCCACCGTATTTTCTTGGCTCCATCAACTAAATTTGGATATTATTTTCTTGCAGGATACTTGGATGAACTCTAGCCAGCTGATGTACATTTCAAGACAGGACTGGGTTTGGGAACCATCCTATTGGTCATTTGGATTGGACAAAGCTGATGGGGTGGGGTTGTTGTTTACTGGGATAACCTTTACTTTTCAAAAACTGATTGATTTAATCCCAGGGAGGGTATTAATTATTGATGGGTTTTGGAGAGGGAAGCCCGATAGATTCATTTCTACGTATGGCCCTCAACAAAAGGCAGATCAGGTAGAATTATTTAATCTCTTGCAACCGTATCTAGTCACTACAAAAGATGTTTATTTGGGGGGAGATTTTAATGTCTCATTAGATACGAAAGAAAGACAATAAAATGGTAAAAAATATATTGTGATGCCCATGCATTTAAAAAATGTGTCTCACTGGTAGAAATAAAAGATTCTACATCAGTAGCACACCCAGCCATCAAGTTTACATATGTGAAAAATACCCTTACCAGTAAAATAGATTATTTGTTTCATGACATTTACAGGTACATAACACCATGGTAGTGCCATCAGAATTTTCAGACCACTTAATGGTTAGGTCAGTCTTGAGCTTTGACCCCCATTACATTCAGCCTACTAGTAGATGGAAAATTAATATCACAGTTTTTTCACAACAAGAGGTCCTACTGAATATACTTAATATACTAACATACTAACATACTATTAGCCAGCAGATTAGGCCTTACGGTCTATTGAGTCTGCTCGAACCTCAGATCCCTAATTGGGTGCCGAGGCCTTCCCCCCCTTGTGTTCCAGAAACCCCTATCATCCATCCCCACCCCCCTGGGACAGGCCATCATCTGATAAATACACTTTCTGTGTCTGTCCCACCCTCTCTTGAAGCCCTCCACTGTGGATCTCTGAACCAGCTCGCCAGGCAGTGCATTTCAAGGGTCCACCACCCTCTCAGTGAAAAACCTCCTCCTCTTTTCCCCCCTCACCCTTCCACCTTCCAACTTCAAACCATGCCCTCTGGTGATACCTCCCTACTTTAGTCTAAAGATCCCCTCCATGTTTACCCTATTTATTCCCTTTAGGTACTTGAAGACCTCAATCATGTCCCCCCTGTCTCTCCTCTCCTCCAATGTAAACAGGCAGAGCTCCTCAAGTCTGTCCTCATAAGTCAAATCCCCTAGCCCTCGCATCATCTTAGTTGCCCTCCTCTGTACCCTCTCCAGGAGCTGTATGTCCCTCTTCAAGTGTGGTCTCCAGTACTGTACACAGTACTCAAGGTGGTGGTCTAACCAGTCCATTGTACAGCGGCAGAATCACTTCCTTTCTCCTAGAGGTGATCCCCCTTACGATGCATCCCAACATCCTGTTTGCCTTGCTAGCCACTCTCCTGCACTGCTCAGAGTTATTCATACATGCATCCACCATGACCCCTAGGTCTTTTTCCCCTATTGAGGCCTCCAGCGCCTCCCCTACCAGGGTGTACCTGTGTTAAGAGTTTCCCCGCCCAAGATGTAACACCTTGCACTTGGTGATATTGAAATTTAATTTCCATGTGTGAGCCCAGCTTTCCAGGGTGTCCAGGTCCCCTTGCAGGGTCAACCTCCCCTCTTCTCCCTCAACTACTGCTCCCATCTTGGAGTCATCAGCGAAGAGACTCATTTCACACCCTATACCCTCCCTGATGTCCGATATGTATGCATTAAACAGGATCGGACCCAGAACCAAGCCCTGCGGTACCCCACTACCAACCTCTCTAGGGTTTGAGAGCTCCCCACAGTCCACTACTCTCTGGGTGCATCCAGCTAGCTAGTTTTCAATCCATCTGACCATCAAAGGGCCTACTCCCAACCCCATCAGTTTCTCCACCAGACCATTGTGGGGGACATTGTCAAACTCCTTGCTGAAGTCCAAGAATAATATATCCACAGGCTTTCCCCTGTCCAGTTCTGATGTTACCCATTTGTAGAACTCCACAAGATTGGTTTGACATGATCTACCTGGCACAAACCCATGTTGCCGACTATCCAGACCTCCCACCTCCTCCAAGTACACCCCCAATCGTTCCTTTAGTATACTCTCCATTAATTTTCCCACCACCGAGGTCAAACTGATGGGTCTATAGTTACCTGGTACTTCCCTTGACCCCTCTTTACGGATTGGCACCACATGTGCCTCTCGCCAATCCCTTGATACCCTCCCTGTCTCTACTGACCTGCTGAAGAGCTCCACCAGGGGTACAGCCAGTATGTCTGCCAATTCCCATAGTACTCTCAGATGAATGCCATCCGGCCCAGGAGATTTGTCTTTCTTTAGGGCCTTGAGGGCTAATCACACCCTTTTGGTGGAGATAGCATCATCAGTCCCTTCCACCTTACTGGCCTTTTTATCCTTATCCTGATGTGATGTAGTGATAGCTCGAGTATCAGTTTTGTCACTCTATGAGGATGTAGACCGATGGTGGGAGGAATTTAAACAGGATATAAAGGGCTGATTGATGACATATGGGAAACAGAAGGTACAATGAAAAATGCTGCATTATTTAAAATTAAGGGAATCCTTATACAGGTTATATACAGCTGCCTAGTGGTTCCCAAGATCTTTCTAAACAAATTATCCTTCTCAAACAAGAGATGCAGACATACCAATATAACAGAGCAAGTACCCTAGAAGTGGCTATGTCATTTGGGACTCAAAAGGGACCATATGTGGATCCATGGGAGGCCTGCAAGGAACACAGACATACCTCACAAATATCTAGTCTACTGTATACTCTCCGCAAGGTACTCTTATTTCAGATCCCAAAGTACTGCAGACAGCCATTGAGGCACATTTAGGGGGGTTGTATGCAAAATCAGACAATGACCCCAGTGGTATGAAAGAGTATTTAAAGGACATACAGGTACCAGAATTACAAAAAAGTGAAATTCATGAATTGATCCGTCCGATACAAACAGTAGAAATTGCACAGGTTATTAAAACCTTTAAAGGTGGTGTATCCCCAGGTAAAGACTGGTTTCCAAATGAATTTTATAAAGACTTTATAGATGTGTTTAGCTATTGTCCGATGAGAGTGTACAATTTTTATCTGTTAATCCGGATAGGGGTTCCAACTTCATTCTCTGTAGGCTCGATAAGCTTTTTGTATAAAACCAGGGACAATTGTCTTATATCTAACTGGAGGCCAAGATGTCTGCTTAACTCAGATTTTAAGATTTTGTCTCTCGTTTTGCAAACCCATTTATGTCTAGTTGCACAGACCCTAATTCATCCAGTTCAGACTTGTTCCTTACAAGGAAGGAAAATACAGGACAATTTGGGGATTATAGGAGACGTTTATACTTATTGTCAACAATCTAATACATTAGGGTATTTATTAACATTAGACCAAAGCAAAGCATTTGATAGAGTGAGTCATACATATTTGTTTCAGGTGTTACATCATTACCATATACCGAGGAAATTTGTGTTATGGATCTCTTCATTATATGACTCAGCTACAGTAGCACCTTTGGTCAGAGGGGTTGAGGGAAACAAGGTACCAGTGTGAACAGGAGTGGGAAAGGGATGCCCCCTGAGTCCCCTTTTATACATTTTTGCCCTGGATTCATTCATTAGATGGAGAATACAGAACAAATCTATAACGGGGATAGTGGGAGTAACGGGCAGAGAAGAAGTTAAGATTATTGCATATGCTGGTGATTTGTGTGTGTTTACTCAGGATGAAGAGAGTGCCCAGAATATGCTTATGGATATGACAAATTATGCAAAGGTTTCTGGGGCAGGTTTGAATTTGGATAAATGTAAAGGTTTAGCTTTAGGACTATGAAACCAACAAATCACCCAGGTGGCAGGTATTCAGATAGAGTGTGGATTGGTGAAGATTTTGGGTTTGAAGTTTGGAGAAGGGAATATGGCTAAAACAAATTGGGAAGCTAGTCTGGAGGTGTGTAACACGAAGGCACAGCAGTGGAAAGGTTGGAAACTGTCCAAACTGAAACGGGTTCGCATTATTAAACAGTTTTTGATCCCCATTTTTGATCCCCATACTACTGTATGTTGAAACAGTTTTTCCTATACCCATGGAAATGGAAACATGAATTTATAGTGTGCTTTTTCAGATGTTGTGGGGATGTAGGCTAAACCCTATTAAGAGGATCTACACATATTTACCAAGAATATAGGGAGGATTGGCAATGGTTAATCCAGTGGCATTTTCCCACACATTATTTTGGTCCCATTCTTTGAGAAGATGTTTCAGCTCTCAGGATTCCCCGTCTCAGAGATGGTTCTCCTTAACTCATCAGAAATGTCTAGATAAGTGGGAAAATGTAGCCCCAAAGATTGAAAGAGAAATGGGAGAATCATATTGGTTCAAACCTACAGTGGGGAAACTAAGGAAATGGAAAGTAGGGAAACATGAGTTAACGGATATGAATCGAAACTCACTATATACCAAGGTTTTAGAAGCTGAAGGGGTGAATAAGTCAGAGTTTGAGCAATGCAGGCCCTCCAAGATTAGTACTGCTTGCAAACAGCTGACAAATAAATGGATACTGACAAAGATGTGGGATGTGTTGTGGTTGTCCACATATGGAAGACTGAATGTTAAGGGTAATCAGATGCACAAAGCAGTGAATAAAAGGTTTTGTTCATACCCAGCTTGTCAAGCCATACTGGAAACTATGGAACATTTTTTTTATTTTTCTGTTCCTATTCATCCCAAGTTTGGATATTTGCAGTGAAATAATGGAAACTAGTGTGGTTTGGAGTTTTGACTTATGAGCAATTAGTTTTGGGTGATGCTATGCTGCTAGCTCAAACTTATGACACAGGAACGTTACAAGTGGTGTTTGCCTGTTTGTAGTATTATCTGTGTCAAGCAAGAGTACAATATGTATTACAGCAAAAATATATGTATTATGTGACTTTATGTTTGATATGTGAAGATGCCTTATTAGAAATATATAAAAAGGATTGTCACACCCATCTGAAGGCAAAAGTTAATTTATGGTGGCGGGGATTCTCATTTTTCAAAAATATAAGTAGAATGAGAAACTTTTTGCCAGGTGCCTAATGTTACTGTTTTATTTTTCTTCCTTTTTTCCTTGTTTGTTAATATCCTGTATTTTTACTTTCTGTTTAATTGCTAGTTTTTGCTCAAGATGTTTTGAGGTTACCGTGTCTTTACCGTGATTCTTATGATTTGTACAGTTTGTTTATGATTTTTGAATAAAACATTCCCCTACTCTTTCCGAGAAGTGCCATGGGATCTTTTACATCCACCTGAACTACCACCGGAACAGGCAGATGGGACCTCGGGTTAATGTCTCATCTGAAAGATGGCATCTCAGAAGTGCAGCACCCCCCTCATGGTGCACTACACTGTCAGTATTGGGACTTAACCCAAGTGCCTGGTGTGGGGATAGAACCCACAGCCTTCTGATCTCCCATTTTATATGTTTAGATGCCTTGTATTTCCATCTTGTCTAGTGATATGTGTGTCTATGGAAGGGCATCACTCAAAATTATTCAGGTGTGTTCAGTACTCATTGTTATAGTTAACTGTTGATTTATCAGTTAGTTGTTATGACAGCCAGTTACATTGTTTGTTCTTAGTTATGTAGTCAACACTGTTTTGATTACTGTTATTTAGCCAGTCAAGGAAATAGCAATACAATTTAAAATATGACAATAATAGAAAACACTTGGACTGCCACCCTTTCCCTTTTGCTCCTTTGTTTCAGTGGCATGAACACCACTTACTTCACCCTTCACTGCTAGTGAGCATCATTTTGTATTGGCCTTCTTTGAAGACTCATCATGGGAGTTGACACTCTCTTTTGTCTTTATGTCTTTCATCTTCATATTAAGGAGACTGTGTATTTAGAACATCAGTGTATTAAGGGCAGTTCTTGCAGTTCCAAATACAACTTTTATACAGTGTGTAATCTGCATATTAAGGACAAATTAATATTAAGAATAGATTCTTCGATCCTGAATGGGGTCCTTGGTACACAAGTTCCAATATATTACTCAACAGTTGCTGCTGTACCCTGGAAGTAAGAGTCTTGTTTTTTTTTTGTACTGTATGGAACGGTGAGTGAGAGACTTTATCTCCTGAGCATGCCGTACAACAGGCTTTGCATGATACAAGCCTCTGTCACTGAACACACAGAGCTACTTAAAGTGCCACTGCCCATATGTCAGCAGTGAGAGATAGAATAAAGCAGTGCTTAGTGAAAATGTGATTCCCTTTCACTACTTAGAAATACTTCACCTGCAAAAAGTTATTCAGCCACTGCCATCTGTTCAATTAGCATCTTATTTATATAGCAGCACTACAATCACCACCCTTCACCCACACTGACTCTAATACTGAAAAATATTTGCAATGCAAAAAAGAAGCTAACCAAAAAGCAAAGGAAGGGATCAAAAATTACTCTTACATTATTCTTACATTATTCTCTTGTTGTGTAACTTCTAACTATTTTTTGTATGTCTCTCCAAAATGTGAATCAGATTGGTTGCAGCAGAGAGCTCTGAGGAGCTGCTTCCCTCTGGCTTTGCAAGTCATGAGTGCTGATTGCAGTGCTGATGACATTACAGCTAATGAATTTGACCTAGAAAGGCTACAAGAATGGTCAATTGGTGTGATTCTCTATTGATGCTTGCATAACATAAAGCCATGGAGGCTCCAGATAACTGCTTTGGAAATAAGGATGCAGGTTACCTCAGTTAGGAGCCTGCAATATCTGTTTTAACTAATCCAACATAAAATCAAGAGGAGGAGGAGAGAAAGAGGGACATGATAGAGATATTCAGTTCTCTGAAGGGCATCAATAAGGTGAATACTGAAGGCCTTTTCAGCCTTAGTGGAAACAAAACCGCGAGGGGGCACTGCCTCAAACTGGTGAGGGGAGAGATTCAAGAGAGAGCTCCAGAGGCATTTCTTCATGGTGAGAGTGGTTGCAGGGTGGAACGAACTCCTTGAGGAAGTGGCCTCCATGGAGATGGTGAATGGCTTCAAAATAGGGTGGCACAGGGTAAAGGGGAAGGTCAGAGTCAAGAGGGGGTAGGAAAATTGGGGGAGGTAGTACTCAAGGGGGTGGAGCCCTTAGTAGCCACTGAGAACTCTGCATCATTAGCAGACTTGATGAATCACTAGGCCTTCTTTTTCTGGCAATATTCTTATGTTTGTAGGATAGCTCTACTGAGATGTGACATTTCCTTTCAAGTGGGGACCAGGTTTTTTTTTTTTGTGAGGACTAAAGTACACAGAAGTGAACTGACTTGCTCAAAGTCACAAGTTGAGATTATGTCTATGGTGAGGTTTTAAACTGGGATCCTTTCAGTTCATGTACTCTAACCATTAGACCACACAATACTTTTCTAAACCTGAATCCTAATACAAGCAACCACAATGCAATGAAGAAATGATCCATGTTGGTAGGAACATTGGGACTTTACCAGCTGAATACAACCTACAGTATACATCCTGAAAGACTGAGATGGGTCTTGCATTTCAAATGCTGCTGAAACTGTTGACAACTGTGATTTGGCCAGTGGCCTTAAACAGTGGTGAGTTCTGAGTTACTGTATAAATGGAAGCTAGCTAAAGTTGAACAATATGCAACTTTTCATACTGTCCAAAAGCAACACTGCTATCCCATATTGAAATATACACAATAATTATTCTCAGTCTTGTCCTTTTGTAACTCCTGTTTCCTTTCTGCATTCTTGTAGCCACATTTCAGCACATTATCTTTGGCCAGAAGGCCTCCTCAGAGGTGAATTCCAAGTCCTACTCAAGAATTGTCCACAGCATGCACCAATGAGAAATGCACACCAGGCCCTTCCACTGGAGAAGGAAGACATCAATTTGACATGCCTACTTTCCAAAAGCATGAGGTGCAAGAGACCTGTGGCTGCTCTCTTATCTCTCACAGTCCTGCAACGCAACGTACTGATGACAAGACACCAGGCTTACATGACTCTGAATTTTATGCTCAAACATATCAGAACTGCACTGTGAAATGACTATTGTAGTTGCAATCCTTATTGCTTGTCAGCACGACTCTGATGTACCAGCCCTGTCAGAACCTTTACCTTCATAGATTACAGTATGAGGGCTGAGTTCTGTACTTCCTTCTCATTCTCCAGCTCACAGTCCTCATCATTTGATTCAGTTTTTGCACCCTATACAACAGTGCCCAGCATCTCGTTCTCTCTTCTTGATCAGTTGCACGAGGGAAGAACAGTCAAGAATAATAGTCAAGGCCATCACTTTGCACTTTCTTGTCTTTTTGCCACCTGCTGACTCTTTAAAAACTCTGCAGATGATAATGTATATCTTAAGCATTTAAAAAACAGTAATGCCAAGTGACACCAAGCATTATAACTAGCTGTGACTGAGAGCATTCATGGCAGCAGCTTTATTCATGATGGAATCTGACACGGGGCACCACTGTGAGTATTGGCCCCATTTTGAGCTATGGTATTAATTTAAAGATGAATTGCTCCTTTCAACCTGAATTCTGGGAAGTGAATGTAATAAGCAAATAATCCCTCCAGTCATTCTCAGTATTTAGTTGTTTGTTTGTTTTTTAAATATGTGAATATGGCAAAGTTAATTTGTGCAATCAGCTGAATACACAGGGAGGGTGAAATCAGCTAAATTATATTCAGCATGATGGGGCATGTTAATTTGCACAATAGATTCTCTCACTGCAAGCCAACTTAAGCATTTTGTTGCATAACATAAGTGCTCAGTCCTTCAAACTGTGTGAGGCTGGGTCCCACTTACAGTTTACAGCCAAAATAAAAACCTGTCTTTTCAGGAATGTTTTTAACTGACTGCCCTCCTCCTTAGCTATTTATTGACTGCTTGGATCATTGAAGTGGTAAACTGTGACTCATATTGTTATGGATATTATACAGCACTTTGATGTGCTCTGCCAGTATAAAAGGTGCTATATAATTAAGCAACAAGACATGATGGGGTGCATTATGGGGGATGAAGCATGAAGAAAAGACACATGCTCCTACCACTAGGGAAGGGCCATTAGTCCACAGTAACACATCTCCTGGAGTGCCTTGCTGGGATTGCATAATGGGTCTATTGTACTAAATTGATTATGTTTTCAAAACTGTTTTTTGCATGATGATTATTATATATATAAAAACCTTTTTTTACAATTTGAATTAATGTTTTAGATGTATAAAAATAGTCCAGTTTGAACAAAGTGTTAATATTTGCCTGTCTGTAGGTGGTGCTAGTGCAGCATATAAGCAGTAGTTTAGTAAGGGCAAAGGGAGAGCATGCAATTGTTTCAGAGGCTAGCATTGCATCAGGAGAGAGGAGGAGCATTCACTCACTTCTCACTGGATCAGAGTGATAAGGCAGCATCTGGCGTTGGTGGCAAAGTAGGTGCATTAGTCTCTGGTGACAAGCGAGAGGCTGCAGTCAGACTGAGTGGAGCGGTGAGTAGCATTGTTAGTTGGAGAGCCAGCCCGTTCATTTAAAAAAAAAGAAAAAAAGATAAACAATATTTTGTGTTTCAGTTCATATACTGGTGCCATGTGCTAGATGGAGCCATGAAGTGGCATCAGCCATGGTCAGAAAACAGGATTTTTTAAAAATATGTGCAGGAGTGATTTTGGAGATTGAGAGCAGAGAGAGGGAAGATGTGGGAGACTGGAGCCAGGACTACTGGAATCAGGCCTGAGGTAGGGTCCTGTGTAAATTAGCAGCTATGTTTGTTTAGGGAATTCTGTTTAAAGTAACATCAGTGCAGTGCAACAGGGCAGTGAGGAGGGTAAATAAGATGTTAGGATGTATAAGAAGGAGTACCAGTAGCTGGAGGAATGAGATGATTCTGCAGCTGTACACGTATTTTGCATATGTATTTTGTATTTATTTGTTTTACCAGGAAAATGATCCATTGAGTAGTGCTAATTTAAAAGGAAAAATTAATGGAAACACTTTTAATGGAAAGGTTGGTAGAGAATCTTGAATCAAATAGGGTGCAAGACCAAAGGCAGCATGGATTCATGGGGGGGGGGGGGTCATACTAGATAAACCTGCCTGATTTCATTGACTGGGTGACCAGGAAAACAGATCATGAGGGCAGTGAACATGGCCTATCTGGACTTCAGCAAGGCCTTTGATACTGTGCTGCACAGGACACCGATTAAGAAATTGAGCAGCCTAGGGGTGGGATCCAAAAGTGGTGAATTGGGTTAGGTACTGGTTAATGGACAGGAGACAGAGAGTGGTGGTTCATGGCACTCACTACAGATGGAAAAGTGACTAGCAAGGTACTGATAAACTGGAAGGGAATATATGCCTTTTTGTAGATGACACCAAAATTTGTAGTTGGCTGGACAATCAGAAGGGGGTGGAGATAATGCATAGCAAGTTGGGAACCTCGAGGAGTGGTCAAAAACATTGTTGTTGGGGTTCAATGCCAAAAAGTGCAAAATTATGCATCTAGGGCATAGGAACCCAGGAACTGAGTATAGGATGAGGGAGACGGTACTGTCTTTCACTAAGCAGGAAACAGACCTTGGTGTTATCATATCTGATGACACCAAAACGGCAGGACAATGTAATAAAGAAGTGGATAGGACAAGTGTGATGCTGGGATGCATTAGGAGAGGTATGTCTAGCAGGAGGAGGGAGGTGGTGTTTCCACTATGTCACTCACTGGTGAGACTCTACCTGGAGTATCGTATGCAGTTCTGGAAGCCACATCTCAGAAAGGGCATGGACAGTGTGGAGATGGTCCAGAGGTCAACTAAAATGGTGCAGGGGTTGCACCAAAAAGCACTAGGAGGAGAGACTAAGGCATCTCAACATGTACATCCTGGAGGAGAGGAGAGTGAGAGAGGGGACATGATAGAGACCACCATGTTCCTCAGGTACCTCATGGGGATAAACAGGATGGAGGAGGGGAGTACCATTCAAGGAAGAGGAAGAACACCAGGACCAGAGGGTATGCAGTGAAGTGGGGGGGGGGAGTTAAAGAGGAATGTGATAAAGTACTACTTCATGGAAAGAGTGGTACTGTAAATACCTGGACTAGATTGCCAGTGGAACTGGTGGAGGCAAAAACAATAGTGGGCTTCAGGCATGTGTGGGAGAGACAAAAGGGAATATTATGAATAGGCAGGGAGAAGGGGAGGGTCACTGGAGATCACTTATGGTCTATGGAGGCATACTACACAGGGACCATCTGGGCAGACTGAGTGGGCCAGGTGGTTCTTTTCTACTGACAAATTATGTTTTGTTAGGCCAAGGAGGGAGGGCTGACAAAGCCTACAGTCAACATAAAAAATTAGAAATTTAGGAGGCTGCAGGAGAATAAGGGAGAAGGACCAGTAAAAGGCAAAAGCTGATCAGAAGCAAGATGGAAAGGGGTCTGCCTAAATTCCAGGAGTCCAAGGAACAAAATCAATGAATCCAGGCAATGGTGGCAGATACTGAGATGGAGCTCATAGCCATCACAGAAACTTGGACCATAGAGAATAATGACTGGGACCTGACAGACTCAAGTTACACAATGTTTAGATGAGATAGAGGAAAAGGCAATGGAGGAGGCATTGAGGCAGTGGATGATGGATACATCATGAATGCATTAACAAGGTGAAATATTCTAACACTATTCAATATAAGAAAAAAAGCAGGACAAGAGGACACAGCATGAGATTAAAGGGAGGCCTATTAAGGGGTAATGTGAGGAAGTTATTTTTCACAGAAAGGGTGATGGATGCATGGAACAGCCTAACTCAGGAAGTGGTGGATATGAATACAATGTAAGGCTTCAAACAGGCATAGGATAGGCATAAGGGAGCAATATAATTGAGTATGAATAGATAGGCCATTGACAGAGTACAGGCCTATGGCACATTCCTAAGATAGAAAAAATGGGCAGACTAGATGGGCCTTGCAGTCCTTATCTGCCATCAACTTCTATGTTTCTATGTATCAGGGAAGGAAATGGGAAACAGACTCACTGTAGATTCAGCTCACAGCAGCCTCAGGCAAGAAACAATGGATGGGGTGATCTATAGACCAACAGGACAGGGGTAGAGAGATAGATCATCAGGGGTTATACTAGAAAGGGAGTGGCAAAGGGTGGGTGGTAGTGGTGGGTAATCCAAACCTGCCAGATACTGATTGTGAAATTCCATTGGCAACAGCACCAGAGGTCAGACCCTGCTCGATACATTGCAGGACTACCTGCTGGTTCAGCTGGCTAAGGAACCCACTAGGCAGGCTTCATTCTCGATATAGAGTTCACCAACATGGAAATGGTAGGAGTGTGGGTAGAGGAGCCACTAGGTCCAGTGACCATAACTATTTGGTTCAAGCTGGCTTTTGGGAACAGTAAGCCCTCACTGAAGGCTGAAGTCTGAGATTTCAGAAGAGCAGATTCTGGACAACTTAGTCAGAGCAGACAGCACTGAGGGTGTTGAGGAAAGATGTGGAGCAATTAAGGAGGCCATTCTTGAGGCAACAAAGTTATGCGTACGGACGGTAACCAAAAGAAACAGGTATAAGACACCAATATGGTTCTCAGAAAAGGTCAGGGAGACAGCAAGAGCCAATAGAAAGGCCTTCACCAAGTACAAGAAAAAGTAGGTGGAGAACAAGGGAAACCAAGAGAGTGGTCAGGGAAGCAAAAATCAGACACAGAGCTCAGCAATAGAGGGGGTGAAGGTTGGAGAAAAACAGTTATTCAGAAAAGTATATTAGGTAAAATAGAAAGCATACACATAAGGCTTAAGGCAGCCATAATAATCTGTAATTTATTCTGCTCTGTCTTTGCAAGAGAATACAGCAGGCCTCTGCCAGAGAATGGCATTAAACCCCCCCACCCCCACCACACGGGGATTCCCAATCCCGGTTGTTTGAACACTTCAGTCCTCTGACCCTGCCAGCAGTCCAAGACACCAGGGGTACCTAATCCACAGTGCCCCAAGTGTCTTGCTGACACAGGGTGCCCAGTCCCCAGTGTCAGAGGTACATTATGTAAAATAAAGAAAACTGTCCCATCCCCCTCCCCTCCATAATGTTTCACCCAATGCCACTAATTTCAACATACCAACACTGGGGTGCCCAATCTCCAATGTTGACATAGGCAAACTTCCTTCCCCTGACCCAGTTGTCTAGGACACTAGGTTGCTCACCTCTGGTGCCTCCAAGTGTCATGCTGACACTAGGGTGCCCAATCCCCACTGTCAGAGCAGGTACCTTTAAAAAAGTAAACTGTCATTGATGTCTTTTGCTTTTTTTTTACCTGAAATAAAGAAAATGGTCCCTTGTCTGCCACTGTCCCCACCCTGACACTCCCACCCAGCAACAACCTCCCCCACACTCCCTTACCCTATACTTACCCAGCTGAGGTCCAATACTGTAATCCTCCTCTGGATCAGAGGCATGTCTTCACTCCTCAGTGCCAGACCAGTAACTAAGGAAAACAAGTAAGTGCTGTATAATGTATTTCAGTGCATTTTGAACTCTTCTTCATAACTTGGTCATTTTTTCATATTTTGTTGCCCAAATTTTCAACATGGACTTTTTGGCATCCTACCTCATGAACAATGCCAATGAAATTATGTAACTCTGGCCTGAAAGGTGATTTTGCAGTCACTGCACAAAATCACTTTTTGGGTTGGATTTGAAAATTGCAATGCCTTGCTCATGAGGTGGAGTCCCAAAAAGGCCATGTTGAAAATTTGGGTAAAAAATTTTGAAAAACTGACCAAGTTATGAGCATACATTGAAAATGTTCTATACTCCCTCATAACTTTGGTCATTTTCAATATTTAGACCTCCAATTTTCAACAAAACCATTTTATCACACCACTTCATGAACAATACAGCTGTCACTTTTTACATCCTGTCCAAAACGTGTTTTCACACCTGTGTCACGAAATAATGTTTCAGTGGGGATTCAAAAATTGAATTCTACTGGATTCATGGGGTGGGGTTGTAGGAAGACTATGTTGAAAATTTGGAGTCAAAATATTACAAACCAACAATGTTATGATGGTATCTCGTAATTTGTCTACATACGCTCATAACTTTGGTGATATTCAATATGTAAACCCTAAATTTTCAACATAGCCATTTTTTCACACCCCTCATGAATGTGACAGCTGTTGTTTTTCAAATCCTGGCCAACATGTGATTTTGCACCTCTGGCATGAAATTACTTTTTGTCCAGTATAAGGAGGTGTCATTAAAATAGTATGTTGAAATTCAGGGGTCAAAATGTCACAAGAAAAAAAATTATGAAATGACGTTGTTTGCAGGGATATCCATTGGTCCAGTGGGGACCATATTGCCTTCCCATGTCAGTGATTTGAGTTTGCGTGCAAGCTCAGTGAGTTGGATTGATGGGCAAAGGGTGGGGGGTGAGACGGTGCTATAGCGTGCAGCACAGATCCCAGCCTATGGAGGGACAGAGCAGTGTTCTGGTGCACATATGACACATTGTGGTGGGATGGAGAGCCTTCCCTCTCAAAGTGTTGACATGCAAGTCGAGGCCTGCTGTGCCCATGCACTGGGTCAGGACTTTCTCCAGTATTCTATCTATTTCATTTTGCATAGGTCCCAAAGGGACCTGCACAAATGAGGATATGATTCCACTATTAGAAAAAGAGGGGAAATTAATTGCAAAAAACTACCTTAATACAGACATTAGGGTTGAAGAACGCAAAGCGCACAAAGTAGGGAAATGAAAATACAAGGTTTTGGGCCTCCGTAGTATTGATGAATCAGTGGTGGGGTCTTCTTTGGGGTAGTCAACCCTTATGACCACTCCCTCAGCCACTATCTATAGCTTCCTGTCTGAAGCACAAGGTACAACTCCAAGCTAGTGCCTCATAGTGATACACTCTTCAAAGGTAGAGAGTATGGCTCACAACATGCTACTAACAGAATCTGTCATTGCTTTCTTTTTGCAGGGCCCTGCATGAAGAAAAGGGATCATATCTAACCTTTTTGTTCAGAACTGGGGGTGGACATCGGTGTTGACAAGTACAAGGAAGACCCCAGCACTGATCTGCCAATGTTTTGGAAACCCAAAACCATAATGTTTTTAATTTCCTTGCATTATGCGCTTTGTGTTCTTCAACCTTAACATCTGCATTAATGTAGTTTTTTTGCAATTAATATATATTACACAGGCACAGTAGCACCTGTATTCTAGTGTTGAGAAAGCACTTTAATGTTTTTTTGTTTTTTTGCCCTTCTGTTTCTTCTCCTCCTTACGGAATCTCAAGGCTACCATCACCATTGTCACTCTACCACCTGTGCGTCACCATTTTCAGAGAAATTATGACTCCCCAGGGACTCGGGGGGCTACTGCCCTGGGGAGATTGAAGGGGCAGTGGTGGAGAACCAGAGTTGGGTGTGTGGTGATGGTGGCACTGGAGGAGCTGTCGCCTATCCGGTGGGAGGGGCTTTTCCCCCCTTAGTGTGTGTGTGTGTGTGTTCCTCCTCCCTCCTTCCCCTTGCATGATGTACGTCCTGGTCGGCACACGGCAACCCTGCTGATGTCGGGCCACACCAACTTACATGCAGTCCAGTGCTCAGCAGCACCCTCAGTCTCTACCAGGGGCTGCTGGTGTGCTGGACACCCCAGAGCCATCCCCCCCGGGATAGGAGAGCAGCTCTGGTGGGTGCTTGATCTGATCCCACCCCTGCCGACCCTCTGCACCCGAGCTCGCTCCTGAACCTGGGTCGCTGGTGTGACACGAGGTGTGGCATCCAGTACCTCAAACCTCAGCGCCACCGAGCCGGCTGCAAAAGCACTTTAATGTTAAATCACGATTTTCACACCTTAACAACTCCACCCCTAGTGAGCCAATTTGCTTGAAATTTGACAGGCCTGGAGCTGGTGTCCAGGATTTTGTGGCAATTGGTTCAGTGGAGACATAGAAACATAGAAACATAGAAGTTGACGGCAGATAAGGACCGCAAGGCCCATCCAGTCTGCCCATTTCTTTTTCTACCTTATAAATGTGCCATCGGCCTTTGCTCTGTCAGTGACCTATCTATTCATAGTCATTTGTATTGCTCCCTTATGCCTATCCCATGCCTGTTTGAAGCCCTGCACTGTATTCATAGCCACCACTTCTTGTGGTAAGCCATTCCATGCATCTACCACCCTTTCTGTGAAAAAGAATTTCCTCACATTCCCCTTAATCGGCCTCCCTCTAATCTCATGCTGTGTCCTCTTGTCCTGCTATTTTCTTATATTTAAACATGTTAGACTCTTTCACCTTGTTTATGCCCTTAAGGTGTTTAAATATACCGATGTATCCTCTCTCCTCCTTTGCTCAAGGGTATACATATTGAGCTCCGTTAATCTGTCATATATGTCTTCTGATGCAGTCCCTGCACCATTTTGGTTGCCCTTCTGGACTGCCTCAATTTGGTTAATGTCCTTGTGAAGGTGTGGCCTCCAATACTGCCAGTACTCCAGATGGGGCCTAACCAATGTCTTGTACAGAGGATTATTACCTCCTCTTACGACCAGATACCCCTACTAATACACCCTAACACCCCCTAGCCCTACCTACTGCTTTAGAGGTCTGCTTGATGATTTTAGGTCATCAGTGATGATGATGCCCAAGTCTCTTTCTTCCTTTGTGACTGCTAGCAACTCCTCCCAGCCTATAAGTGGCTTCAGGGTTTCTCTTCCTATGTGCATGATTTTGCACTTCTTTGCATTAAATCCCAGTTGCCACTCTTCGACCATTCTGCTAGTTTATCCAGATCTCTTCTCATTCTGCCCACCCCATCTGGATCATCTACTCTGTTGCAGATCTTGGTGTCATCTGCAAACAGACAAGCCTTACCCTCTAGTCCATCTCAGAGGTCACTAATGAAGATGTTGAATAGGACTGGCCCCAGGACTGATCCCTGAGGTACCCCACTTGTGACTTGCATCTCTTCTGACTGTATACCATTTACCACCACTCTCTGTTTTCTGCCAGTCAACCAGTTTGCCACCCAGTTGACCAACTTCTGACCCACCCCGAGCCTACCTAGCTTATTTATCAATCTTCTATGTGGAACAGTGTCAAAAGCTTTGCTGAAGTCAAGGTAGACGACATCAACTGCTCCCCCTTGGTCCACCACTCTGGTTACCCAGTCAAAGAAATCTATGAGATTAGTTTGACAGGACCTTCCTTTTGTAAACCCATGCTGTCTTGGATCCTGTGCCCCTATGGATTCCAGGTGTTGCACTATCCTTTCCTTAAGGAGTGCCTCCATAATCTTGCCCACTACTGAGGTAAGACTGACGGTCTGTAGTTCCCGCCTCCTCCCTGCTACCACTCTTGTGGAGTGGGATCACATGAGCCTTTCTCCAGTCTTCTGGGACCTCTCCTGTGCTCAGAGACTCACTAAACAATTCTGCTAATGGCTCTGCTAGTTCCTCCTTTAGCTCATAAGTACCCTGGGATGTATGCCATCAGGTCCCATTGCCTTATCACCTGAGCTTAGCAAGCTCTTGTAGGACCCTTTCTTTTGTGAAGGGAGTAGTGCTCACCTCCCTCCCCCCTGTGTCCATGATGCTGAGCTGTGGGCCCTGCCCTACCTTCTCTTCAGTAAATACTGAGCAAAAGTATCTATTTAGGATAGATGCCTTTACAGGGTCCTCCTCCTCACATGCTCCCTTTTCTCCATTAAGCTTAGCAATACCCCCTCTGGACTTTCTCCTTTCACTAATGTATCTATAGAAAGTCTTGTCACCTTCTTTTACTGTTCGTGCTAGTGTTTCCTCAGTTTGGGACTTTGCCTGCCTTACTGCCTTACCTGCTTCCCTTAGGGCAGTTTGGTATGCCTCCCTATCTTCATCCCGCTGTGTTCCTTATATTTTCTGAAATGTCTTTTGGCTCCTGACCTTTTCTGCTACTATATTTGAGAACCAAGTGGTTTCCTTCTTCTTTTGCACTTCCTTTTCTGTCTAACACAATGGGATGTTGCTTCAAGTATTGTATCCTTAATGCTTGCCCACTTTGCCTGTACCTCCTCAACCTGTGTTTCTTTTGCCAGGGCTAGCTTAACCTCTGTTGGCCATCTTATCAAAGTCAGCTCCTCTGAAGTCCCATATTTTTGCCTTGGAATGGGATGATTTAGATGTAGTAGCCAAATTGAACCATACCATGTGATGGTCACTGGCCCCAGGTGACCTTCTACCTGGAGATCTGTGATCCCTTCTTTGTTAGTCAGTACTAGATCTAGGATAGCCCTGTCTCTTGTGGGTTGCTGTACCAGTTGTTTGAGGCCTCCCCTGCAGGAATCCACTATGAGTCTAGTTCTGGCAGATGTTCCTGCTGGTATTGACCAATCTGTATCTGGCATGTTGAAGTCTCCCATTATCAGAACCTCCCTTTAGCTGTCATGTTTTGTATATCTTCTAACAGTAATGTGTCTATGTCCTCCCTCTGGTCTGGGGCCTGTAGACAACCCCAGTTCTTATGGCTGTCCCATTACCTGTTTCCAGGGTGACCCACAGTTCTTCTGGCTCCTTATGTGTATTCTGAATTTCTGTAGCTTTGATATTTTCATTATATACAGGGCCACCTCCCCCAATCACCTCGGTCTCTTCTAGACAATACATATCAGGTACTGAAGTCTCCCAAGTGTGGTTACTGGTAAACCACGTCTCACTAATTGCTACTATGTCCAGTTTAGCCTCTGACATTATTGCCTGCAGGTCTGGGATCTTATTTCCCAGGCTGTGAGCATTGTGTACATGATTTTCCATTGGCCAGATTTTGGTGTGTTGGATTTGTTGGGTGAGTTTGGCATTACCCTGTGCATCGTATGGGAGACAAACCTTTTTCTTACCTGGTGATGCAAATGAATGGCAAACACGGAATTCCTGTTTGACCACTAGCTGAGGGGAGGGGTGTTCTTCCATTCGGACGTGTAAGGGTGCTGCACCTCTCCCCATTTGCTAGTTTAAATATTCTGCAAAGACATCAAACTTCTGCCCCAATGCACTGACTCCTCTTTAGTCAGATGCAGTCCATCAAATTTAAAGAACTTTCGCTCCCAGAACTGTTGCCAGTTCCCTACAAATCTGTGTCCTTTTTCCTGGCACCAGTCCTTGAGCCACGTGTTTAGCTCCCTATCTCCCCTTCTCTGACCTTCCGTCCATCTGCTCCCTTCTCCCAGACTGGCAGGATCTCAGAGAAGGAGATGCCAGACGAAATAGATGATAGTTTGTCACCCAGCCTAGTCAGGTGTTCCTTGGTCTCCTCAACTGACCCGGCTGGCGAGATCGATTAGTCCCTATGTGTACTAGGACATCAGTGTTTTCTCCTGCTTTGTGAACAATTTTGTCAATGCGGTCAGTGTCTCTCCATGCTGATGTACCTGGGAGACATCTGACCATCACCCTGGCTGGAGATGGGTATCAACTCCCGAATCATGGAGTCTCCTATGATCAGAAGTTTTGGATTTCCTTTGTGCTTGTTTAGTTTTGGTTCCTGATTTGGGTGAGTATTGTTGTGCTAGCTCCTGTGCCGCAGTGTCCTGCTCTGCAGTGTCTTCTGCCTCTTTATTTGATTTCAGAGATAGAGGCAGATACCTGTTTTAGTGTTTATATGGTTTTTGGAGGTAATGTGTTGGAGAGCAGAGAGTGATGGGGCACCTGATTTGCTCCTCCTAACCACCTGCCAACCTCCTGGACCAACTACCCTCTGCGGTCGAGGTTTTTCTGTTGGATGCTGGGGAAATGGCGGGTGGTTCTTATAATGTATTTCCTCTTCAATATGAAATTTGAGGCGTGCAATCTCTGCCCATGCTGCCGGAGCTGAGACCTAAGATCTCCAAGGCCCAGCATGTAGGACAGTGTCCTAAATCCTGTAAGACTGTCCTTCTGAAAATTGTTCCACAGTACCTGCAGTTAATGAAATCCATTCCAAATAAGTTGCTGGGTTTGTAACCTAGTCAGAGTAATTAGAAGGAAAAAAAATGCAAGTAATGGTTTAATTGTGCTTTGTTTAACTTGTTATAACAAGTTAAATTACTAGTGCCCTGTAAATGAGATCACCTTGTGAGGCTCCACTGATCCGCCCCTTCCTGTTCTGCCACAGGAAATGTTACAACTGTGGTACCCTATAAAAGGAGTGTAGTGTGGGGTGGTTGGGGATGGGGTGGGTGGCTGGGCCCTTCCCCAAAAAAGAAGAACCACGGACGAAAGAACAAGGAGGTAGAGCAGAAACAATCAGTCAACAACAAATGCAGTAACCCTGAAAGCTTATCCTAATGTTAGATAAAACTGTAAAACCTGTAAAGCACCACCTGTAATAATTTCAGAGAAGATATACCCTGTAAGAAACACTTTGCTCAGAGAAAATAAAGCAGTAACAGAAGATATACCTTGCAAAAGACAATTTGAATCAGAAGATTACAGCAGTAATCTGTTAGCACTACCTGTAGGCACACCTTGTAATAATGCAGAAGAAGGTATACCAGCAACAACAATTTGAATCAGAGAAAAATAAAGCAATGAAATGTTAGCAACAAACAGTAGCAATCCCTGTGAGTAAAAATAAAACACCACCACACAGTAAATCTGCTTAGCCAAACTAAGTCTTAATCCTTCTCCCTTGCTCTGGTAAGTTTCTCTACTGCCTTCAAGCAGTCTTAGAAGGAAAGAGCTCAGGTGAAGCTAGGTGCCTTGGCCAGCAAACCAAGTCTTCTACCTCCAAGATATCAACTAACCTGACTTTTTAACTCTGTTGGAAATTACTGACAGTTTGCCAGCTCCACCCCACATACACACCTAATCCTTTGGAAGAGCTGTGGAGGAAAAGCAATTAGCTCCTTCAATGTGAAGGAGACTGAAACACCTCTGAGACAACAAACCTTTCAACAAACAAGAATAAAATAAAACCAGTGTCAAACAGTAATTTTGCTTAGCCCAATGATAAAAAGTCACAAAATGTAAGCTCCCTGTAATACAGTAATTTCAGAAGATATACCCTGTAAGAAACACTTTGCTCCAGTGAAAAATAAAGCAGTAACAGAAGATATACCTTTGCAAAAGACAATTTGAATCAGAAGATTACAGCAGTAATCTGTTAGCACACCTGTAGGCACACCTTGTAATAATGCAGAAGAAGGTATACCAGCAACAACAATTTGAATCAGAGAAAACATAAAGCAATGAAATGTTAGCAACAAACAGTAGCAATCCCTGTGAGTAAAAATTAAAAACACCACCACACAGTAAATCTGCTTAGCCAAACTAAGTCTTAATCCTTCTCCCTTGCTCTGGTAAGTTTCTCTACTCTGCCTTTCAAGCAGTCTTAGAAGGAAAGAGCTCAGGTGAAGCTAGGTGCCTTGGCCAGCAAACCAAGTCTTCTACAAGCTATTGCGGTGCAACACAATGTTAAATCAGCACAATGTTAAATCAGCCAAAATTAAGACTTTTTTTTCCTCACCAATAACTAAAAAAAACTAGGTTGATTTCAAACCTATAAATTGCAGGTTTGGTAGAGTTTGGTCCAAAGTGTGTGCTTTTATGCTTTTAATTTTTATAATATGCATAATTTTTCAGCTAGTTACTAAAAAAAACAACTTTTTGTCATGTGTTCCCAGTTTAAACAACCATTTGTCAATGCTGAACATTTGCTTGTATGTATGTGTTGTGCAGGTGTTTGGTACTGATAGTGTACAGATTCAGATGCCCTGCACCAAGGGAAGACTCCATCCAGGGGCCCCGCACTTCTGTGCAATGATAGATGTGAAGAATTCTTGGGGCTTCTGATGGGCTATGGAAATGCAAGGCCCTGTGTTCCTTGCACTTCCGTGTGGCCACAGATACAGATGCAAAGGATAAAGAGTGCATCTGTCAGCCAGTGCATGAGACACTCTGTCATCCACATTTGGAGAGGTACAGAGCTCTATGCCAAGAGGACAGTTGTCTTCACTATATGGTATCCGGGCCCAAGCGGACAACCATGAACCTTTCATTCCCTGTCTGAGGGGGGAGTGCCACATAACAATGCCATCCCCCCCACTCTCACCTCATCCAGCTGGGTCACTGAACTCACCCCCAAACTCAATTTACTGGCATGGGATCACAAAGCATGGCAGCTGGGGTGAAGACAGGCACTGCACACAAAGATTGTTAAATAGTTGTTTTTTATTTTGACCCCAACTTTTCTAGATACTTGTTTGATGATTGACCTTATAAACATGACGTACCATTTATATTATGTTGGCTGAAATGTAATTTTGCACCAAAGGTGTGAAAGCACATCTCATCCAGGATTTAAAAAATGACATCTGTCACGTTTATGAGATGGTGAAGAAACATGGCTATGCTGAAAGTATGAAGTCAAAATATTGAAAATTAGCAAAGTTATGAGAGAACATTGAAATAGAAACATAGACTTTGATGGCAGATAAGGACCGCTTGGCCCATCTAGTCTGCCCATTTCCCTACCTACAGGATAGGCCGCAGATCCTAGTTAATCAACAGCCTATTTCTTCCTACCCCCCACAAGAATTGCCTTATGTCTGTCCCATGCATTTTTGAATTCTCCCACAGTTTTAGACCCCACAACCTCCTCAGGGAGGCTGTTCCATGCATCCACTACCCTCTCTGTGAAATAATACTTCCTCACATTGCCCTAGACCCCCCATCTTTAAATTGTGTCCCCTTGTTCTTGCCGTCTCTTTTTCTGAAAGATGCTACCCTCTTGGACTTTGTTGATTCCACTGATGTACTTAAAAGTTTCTATCATGTCCCCCTCTCCCTTCTTTCCTCAAGGGTATACATATTAAGCTCCTTTAGTCTCTCCTCATACTGCTTCTCTTGCAGGCCCTGCACCATTTTAGTTGCCCTCCTCTGGACTTCCTCTATCCTGTCTATGTCCTTGCAGAGATGGGGTCTCCAGAACTGGACACAGTACTCCAGATGGGGTCTCACCAATTGTCTGTACAGAGGGATAACAACTTCCTGTTTTCTGCTGGTGATGCCTCTCCCTATGTATCCCAGTATACCCCCAGCCCTCCCTACTGCCTTCTCACATTGCTTACTAACCTTAAGGTCATCTAATATAATTACCCCCAGGTCCCTTTCCTTTTTTGTTGTTGTTACTACCTCCCCCCCCCATTGTGTATTCTTCCCCTGGGTTCTTGTTTCCCAGGTTCATTATTTTGCACTTTGCATTGAATCCAAGCTGCCATACTTCTGACCATTCCTCCAACCTTGCCAAGTCCCTTCTCATCCTTTCCACGCCTCATTGTGTATCAACCCCGTTGCAGATCTTTGTGTCATCTGCAAAGAGGCATACTTTTCCTTTCAGTCCCTCTGTAATGTCACTTATGAAGACATTAAAAAGGACTGGACCCAGTACTGAACCCTGCGGTACCCCACTAGTAACCTCTCTTTCTTCAGAGTGGACTCCATTTACAATTACCTTCTGTGTCCTGTTGTCCAGCCAATGTTTTACCCAGGCTACCACCCTGGGACCCACTCCCAGGCTGGTTAATTTGACTATTAATATTTTGTGTGGGACTGTGTCAAATGCCTTGCTAAAGTCTAGGTAGGCCATGTCCACAGCCCCTCCCTGGTCTACTACTTTGGCCACCTAGTCAAAGAAATCTATTAGATTTGTCTGACATGACCTTCCCGCTGTGAACCCATGCTGCCTTGGGTCCTGTGCCCCACTGGCCTCTAGGTACTCAACAATTCTTTCCTTCAGAAGTGACTCCATCATTTTTCCTACCACAGAGGTCAAACTGACAGGTCTGTAGTTTTCTGCCTCTGTCTTGGTCCCACTTTATGAAGGGGAATCACATCCTCTTCCTCCAGTCCTCAGGTACCACACCATCCTCCTATGATTTATTAAAAAGAGTAGCCAGTGGTTTCACTAGTTCCCCCCTTAATTCTTTTAGAATTCTGGGATGAATTCCATCAGGCCCCATTGCTTTGTCCACCTTCAGTTTTAGGAGTTCTTGCAGAACCCTTTCTTCTGTGAAAGGACTGGGATCGACCGCCCTATCAAGAGTGCTTCTGTTAATTGGATTAGGCACTTCCTCCTCCTCTTTTATGAATACTGTGCAGAAATATTCATTCAGTATCCCTGCTTTTTCACTGTCCCCCTCTGCCCACCCACCATTCATTCTATTCAGCCTCACTATCCCTCCTTTTGTCTTTCTACGCTCACTGATGTACCTATAAAAGGTTTTATCCCCCTTCTTAACTGAGTTGGCTATCTTTTCCTCAGTTTGGGCCTTTGCTATTCTGACTTCCCTCCCTGCTTCCTTCTGCCTTAACTGGTACAGCTCTCTGTCCTGCTCCTTCTGTGTTTCCTTATACTTCCAGAATGCTATCTTTTTCTTCCTGACTTTCACAGCCACCTCTTTTGAGAACCATAGTGGCTTTTTCTTTCATTTTGATTTGTTTATTTGCTTCACACAAAGGCTTGTTGCCTCTGTGATGGCAGTTTTGATGATTCTCCATTGTTGCGCCACACCTCCTTCTAGCCTGTTTGCTATTGTTACATTCAGTCATAAAGAGGCATTTTATGATATATACACATATATATATATATATATATATATATATATATATATATATATATATATTTATATATATGTAAATATACACCAACTTTTCAGACTAACCTTCATATTGCCCCACTTCATGAACCTGGTAAGTGAAACTTTTCATATCCCCACCAAAATGCCATTCCACTCCACCAAAACAATATGCTGCACTATATGTGTGAAAACACATTTTGGCCAGGATTTGGAAAATAACAGCTGTCACACTTGTGAGGAAGTGTGAAAAAATTGCTATGTTGAAAATTTGGGGTCAAAGTATTACAAATTACCAAAGTTATAAGCGAGCATAGAAAACTTTCAATGTATGCACATAACTTTGCCAGTTTTACATATTTTGACCCCAACTTTTCAACATAGACTTCTTATGACCCCACCTCATGAACACAGGCAGTGGACATTTTGATATCCTGCCTAAAAGCTGATTTTGCAATGTGACTGTGAAATTACCTTTCAGACCCATTTGCATATTTCCACTACCTTTGGTCATTAGTTGAGGTCCCAAAAAGGCCATGTTGAAAAGTTGGTGCCAAAATATGCAAAAATTACAAAGTTATACATCAAAGTTCAAAACCCCATTGAAATACGTTGAACCACCCTTACCTTAATTTCTCATATTGTAGTCACTGATTCCAGAAGCAAGATGTGTCTGTGGTCAGAGAGTGGATTCTCACCCGGGGATATGATCAGGTGAGTGTGGGGGGTTGGGGTAGTGTGTGGTAAGTGGGAGGTCAGGGTGCAGTATGTGGGTGTGTGTGTGTGTGTGTGGTAGGCACACCAGCTAGGGTCAGTTTTCTGTTTTACAGGTTAAAAAAACACTGAGGGGCATTTTTCTTTGTTTCAATGATATTCTGACACTGGAGATTAGGCACCCCAGTGTCAGGCTTGTGTTAGCGGTACTGGGGGTGGGCACCCAGTGCCACCACCTACATAAGGTAAATGGGAGCAGGTCACCTTGAGGGCAGGGGGTCAAGAGAAACTATATTGGGGTGGCACCCCAGTCCACGTATATATTAGTTACTAAATAAATTTATATAAAAATTGGAAAGGGTGGATAGGCAACCTGGAGGGGAGGGGCAGAACCAAGCAGTACCTGGGGTAGTCACCCCACTTTGCTTAACAGATAGATAGATAGATAGATAGATAGATAGATAGATAGATAGATAGAAGAATAGATAATTAGCTCAGTCAGCTGCTTGCTGCCTGGCTTCATGTATATGAAAATACCAAAGCCCTCTCTGATAGGATCAGTGTCAGTCCTTTCAACTACATGAAGCTTCTATTCAGCAAGCGGTGAGTATTGTCATGACCACAGTACGTGGTCATTGGTGTGGATTACTGAGCCCCTTCCAGCTTGAGCTGGAATGGGCTTGGCAGTGACACACACCTCTGAAATGCCATTTATTGTAACAAAACATTTCTTGCACATGCGCAAGCAAATGTAAAAATGAGCATTCAAAAGATAACTTATTATTTATGACCGCATTCCTAAATGTTGTTATTTGAACAAAATTAATGCATGTCTGTGGGAGCAGGGCTAGCCTAATGCTGTATACATAATCTGTTTGTAGTTGTTTTAATAGATTTTATTGCTAATACATATTCTATGTAAATGTCTTTTGTATTATTTGCATGTATTTATGTGTTTCTAGAAACTGGATGCTTGTGAAAATGGGCATATTTGCTCACAAGCCTTTCAGTATAAAAATAACAATGAAACAAAACAAAATGTTTCAGTTTCAACAGTTTCCGTCCAGCAGGTGCAGGACTATGCATCAGTGCATAGCCCTGCCCCACTGAATGGAGCTGTGCATGCCTACATTTGTAAATGGCCCTTTGGCATCCATTAGTCACATCCATGGCCTAATTTCTTTCAACTGGACACTGGAGTGCCCAGTCCTCAGTGCCAGCTAAATGATTAAGTATTCCAACACTGGGGTGCCCACCTCTAGTGCCAGTTAACTTCCTCCTTCCATTTTATTTCACTCTCCCACCTACCACACCAAGATTGCAACACTGGGGTGCTGAATCCCCAGTGTCAGCTCAGACCACTCCTCTCCCAATCCCAAAGTGTGCAACACTGGGGTGCCCACCCTCCAGTGCTACAAAACATCAAGCCGACATTGAGGTACCCAATCCTCAGTGTCAACACATGGAAAACAAAAACAGTCCCTAAATGTCTATTGAGTTTTTTCAGCTCTGTAATAGAAAAAACATTCATCTATGTCTCCTGCGGGATCCCCCATCCCCTGCCCTACCCATCCCAACCTGGCCACCCTCTTGGCACCCACCACCCCACCCTCATACCCCTCACTCACCTAAAAACAGTTCACCATCATAGATCCAGTCTCCGAGAAGAAAGATGTCCTTCTCCTGCAACTGTGACTGTTAATCGAGGAAACAAGGAAAGTATGGTTCATGTATTTCCAATGAGTTTTGAACTTTTACTCACAACTTTGTCATTTTTTTTTATATTTTTGCCCCAAATTGTCAACATGACTGTTTCAGGACCCAGCCTAATGAGCAAGGTAGAAAAATGTGTTCAAATCCACCTGAAAGCTGATTTTGCATGTACTGCAAAATCAACTTTTGAGCAAGATTTTGCTTATTGAGTTCATGAGGTGGAGTCGTAAAAAGACTATGTTGAACATTTTGGGGCAGAATGTTAAAAAACAACAAAGTTATGATGGTACACTGAAGAGCTTTAGGGCTCACTTATAACTTTGGTAATTTCCAATTTTTGGGTTCATGTAGGATTTTACCCCATTTGGCTCCCAGACTGCCCACTCAGCATCCCCCCACAAGCCACTCAGACTGGGAGGCCCACAGCTTGGCTCCTATAGTACAGCTCCCCGGAGGGAGAAACAAAGATTTATCTGGTGCCACAGTGAGGCTTACATATGAGGGGTCATTCTTGAGGGTGTTCAGGCACATCATCCTGCTGCTATCCCAAGGGTTTTAAGCTTAGAGTTTCCCCTGCAGGTGTGACTGTGCAATGTCATCAGTGTGGGACTCATGTCCCGCAGATGTATGCCATCACCTCCACCCCTTCTGTACATGGTCCCAAATGGTGTACATTCAGTATTCAATGGGTGTCACTTGTGCTCTGGGAGCTCATGGCCACCCACTCCAGAGGAGGAGAGCTGCCCATAGGATGCTCATCCAACCTCCCCCCAGCCGGCCCTCTGACACTACGGGCTCATTCACGAGTCCAGGTCACCTGCATCAGAAGGGATAGCACTACAGCTGTGCCAGGGGGCTGGCCTGGTAATTGTCAATATTTAAACCCCAAATTCACCCCACCTCATGAGCATGACAAGTGTCATTTTTCAAATCCTGCCCAAAATGTGTTTTTGCACTTGTAGTGTAAAATGGCATTTCAGACAGTATTTTATAAATGACGCATGTCATGTTCATAAAAGGGAGTCACAAAATGACTATGTTGAAAATTTGGGGGAAAATTTTCAAAAAAAGTTATGAATAAACATTGTAGGTGGGGATGGCTGCTGGCCCGATGGGTAGGGCGTTGTGCTCCTGTGCTTGTTAGCTGAGTGTGGGGGTGAGCTCAGTGAACCAGATGGATGGACTGAGGTTTGGGAGATGACGCTGCTGTGTGACACCACTCCCAGCCAGGGGAGAGATGGTGCAGTGTTGGCCACATGGGCAACAAGTAACCATATAGTAAAGAGAATTTTCTCTTGGCATAGGACCCAAAGGGCCCTGTGACTCTGCACCCATCTCCTGACAAAGAGGCGGTGGACCTTGGTACATAGGGTAGTTGGCAGTAACAGGTCTGGTCATGTTTGGTAATGTAAACAATTATCTTGAATTTTTGTATTTATTCAATACTTGCACTTTATTAGGCACATGGTGCAATAAAGTCAACTCAAAATGTAGTTTTTGAGTGCATTGCCCTGTGTTTGTTTTTTAGCCTCTTTACGTGTAGCTGCATAGAAGCGAAGGTCCCAGATAGCCCTGTGCTTCCACAGCCAGATGAATAATTGGCCCTGCTCATCTGCAGCTGAAGTGACATGGAAGTGCATGGTGCAGAGGACCTTACTCTTCTGCAGCCCCACAGATAGCCCCACAGATTCTTTACATCCCTAGGTACACATGGACTCTGGAACCAATTACCTCCTTCCACCCACACAGACATCTTGCTGGCCCCCTGTAGCATCATCACTACTACCAGGTCTCCACCTGATGGCAGTCTAGAGCCAGGAAGGCAAACTGTCCCTACCTGGAAAAGGAGAGTTGCCTGTCGGACGCTCACTCATTCTTCCAGCTCTCCCCCACACCAGCCCCTGGCAACCCAAGCTCATTCCTGAACTCAGATCACTAGCGTGGCACAAGGTAAGGTGCTTTACAGTGCCTCAGCCCTCTGTGCTACCAGGCCAGCTGTGGAGTCAGTAGCTTTGACAGCTGCAGCAGTTCTGATTTTCTGATCATTCTCTTTGAAGTTTCCCATAGTGATTACATTACCAGTGTCAGTCAGGTTTTGAGAGACATTTCACACCTGCATGGCAATCTGGGGCACAGGATCAGCCACATTAATTTTTAATTCTACTAAAGTGGGTTTGTTTAAAATTTTTGTCAGCATGTGATTTTTTTACAATATTTCAGGACCAGCCAGTCCTACTACACTGACAGGATACAGCACTTGGTTCCCTTTAACACAAGAATTTTACAAATAAAGCTCAAGGAAAAGGACATGTTATGCCGTGCCTCCTTCAGGCTTAGTCCCTACATTTTTTTAGAAACAAATATAGCACAAGAATTAGAAACAGAATTTGTCAGCAGAAAAAGGCCACTTGGCCCACTCAGTCTCCCCAGACAGTCCCTGCCTAGTCTGTCTCCGCAGACCCTAACTGGTATCTGGTGACCTTCCCTGCCAATTTCATTGATATTTCCCTGTGTCTATCCCATGCATGCTTGAAGACCCCTACTGTTTTCATGTCCACCAATTCCACTGGCTTTCTCTTCTAGGTGTCTACCACTCTTTCAGTGAAGTAGTACTTCATCACATCCCTTTTAAACTTCCCCCCTCCAACTTCATCACACGCCTTCTGGTCCTGGTGCTGTTCCTCATTTGAAAGAGACTTCTCTCCTGCACCCTATTCACTCATGTAAGGTATTTGTAGGTCTCTAACATGGTCCCTCTTACATTCCAGGGTGTACATGTTGAGATCCCTCAGTCTGTCCTTGTAGGGCTTTTGGTGCAACCCCTGCACCATTTTAGTTGCCCTAATCTGGACTGCTTTCACCTTATCTAAGTCCTTTCTGAGGTGCTTCCTCCAGAACCTGACACAATACTGTAGGTGGGGTCTCACCAGTGAGCGATACATTGGCAACACCATGTCTCTCATCCTGCTGGAGATACCTCTCCTAATGCATCCCAGCAATGCACTGGCCATAGCCACTGCTTTGTCATACTACCCTGCCAAACTGATGTTATCAGATATGATAACCCCAAGGTCTCTTTCTTGCTTAGTGACTGACAATACTTCCTCCATCCTATATGCAGGTCCTGGGTTCCTATGACTTAGGTGCATGATTGTGCACTTTTTGGCACTGAACCCCAACTGCCATGTTTTTGATCACTCCTTGAGTTTCCCAAAATCCCTATGCATTTTTTCCACCCCCTTCTGATAATCCACATTATTACAGATTTTTGTATCTTCTATAAAAAGGCATACTTTTCCTTCCAGTTCATCTGTAATGTCACTTCTGAAGACATTGAAGAGGATCAGTACTAGTGCTGAGGACTGTGGCGCCCTGCTGGTCACTCTTCTATCATTAGAATGAGTGCCGTTAACCACCACCCTCTGTTGCTTATCCGTTAACCAGTTTCAAACCCAGTTCACCACTTTGGATCCTGCCCCTAGGCTGCTCAATTTCTTAATCAGTCTCCTGTGCAACATATCGAAGCCCTTGCTAAAGTCACGATAAACCATGTCCATTGTCCCCCCACCCCCATCCCAAGATGTGGATAAAACAGATAGACAGCACACAATCAGATAAGGTTCAACACACTGCACCATGGTTTTATTATACACTACAAAAGACAGGTAATAAAAATAAAAAACTACAATAATAAACACAAAGCAGTGCAATCAGAAACAGCCGTTATTCAGGAGAACCATACATAATATTGGATCATTGCATGAGCTAAAGGGGACATTTACCTAATAAGCCTTAATGTGAGTTGGCTCCTTCCCTGACTCTGATGTCATGTACCTTCCCCTTTTTGCATACCAGTGTCAATATCCTGTCACAAGGGGCTGATGGCTTCTAAAGAAGACAGGGAACTACACTGGCATCACTGCTGTAAGAGTAGGTCAGAGATTTCCAGCTTAATATTAATTTTAAGCAAGGAAGAAAAACAATAAGAAAAACAAATTGGACTGATAGTAGCTGATGTAACCATGACAACCATTACATGGACAGTTTATATATTATGACAACTTTTGTATTTCATTTCTTTATGAATGTATGAATGAATGTATCACTTTGATTTTAATACATTATTTATTTGGTTTTGAGCAGTTTCATTTGTTTCAATATATGTATGTATGCTGGGCAAACACTTTGTTTTTATTTGGTGCACTGCACCTCCCAATATGCCACACTGAATTATACAGCTTTCAGAAGTACAACTACAGAACAGGATGCTGACAATGAAAGAGAGAGAGTGAGAGACAGCGTGACATTCAGTTCAGCATACCTGCACTCTCCTCTTCCTCTCTCTCTCTCTCTCTCAACTTGCACTTTCTGTGTTTATTTTTCTTTGTTAAGCTCTGGTTTTGGAACACACAATGAGCTACTCAGCTCAGCGGTTCTCTCTCTTGTCCCCCTCTGGCTGGCATGGGAAGAGAATGGTGCAGCAGCCCTACTGCCAGTTAGAGGGACTTTTCTTCTGCTCCAGTTCTTCCTATTTTCATTTTCTGGCTGGCACGACAGTGATTATGACAGGAGCCGTGCCACCAGAAATTGCATAACCTGCATTGTCTTTCAGTTGAAACTGCAATCTCCCAACCACGGCAAGAGAACTGGACTATCTTAAAAAGAAACAGGGCACTGACATTAAAATAATCATCTTTCAGACTGGTATTTTGAGTGGGTGGGAGTTAACTGAGTACTCTGCAACTGAATCTAGCAACAGAATTCATTTTATTTTTTCAAATTCAGCAATCCAGTTCAGCATATGGGAACACATTTTAATTATGTGATGTGTCTGTGCACACCACACGGGACAACTGAAAAAAATTAGGCAAAGAGGCAATTCAGAAAGTAAATGAAATACAGAAAAGGGGAGAAGGTGAGTTCTGCAGGTGGCCATCCTGGCAGAACAAGTTAGAGATAAAAAATAACAGCAAAGAGTACGGTGCCATTGCGACACAATTAGGGAAAGAAAGTCCCCTTTTATTTTTCCATTTTGTGTGTTTCACATTTTCAGTATCCAGCACAATTACAGTGAGCCTTGCCATGGTGGCGCTGCTTTCTACTAATCCCCATAAGACAGGGCAAACAGGCCAAGTCACACACACCTCTGCCCAAAAGGAAACCAGTTTAGCAGCATACAGACTGGTGTCCTACATCCTTATCCTGGACTTAGGATAAGAAGTAATGGAGCTTCCACCCACCCTTCTTCAGAAGCTCCTTCCCAGGGTCCCCAATGTATTTTTTAGTTTCAGTTACAGGCACTACCATACACACCCTACATACCCTGGGGTGTCAGTACATACTTTGTACCACAATATATCGCATCGCAACACAAATTCACACTCCATCACATATCAGAACATTTCAGCATCTACTATCAGTCGAACAGATACAATATGCTTCACCCTGTATTCTCAATGCCTGCCCTATATATCTGAACAAAACAATTTGCATTTTTATGTTGGGCACCAGCTTTATGGTGAATGGTAAAGCAATATGACTGGAGAACAATGCACTACCACATAATTCTGTGGTTATTATCTCTCATATGCTGAATCTAGCAGTGAGGATTATGATCAATCACAAGCTTGAACTCAGCACCCCACGGATACAATCGTAATGCCTCAATGGCCCATTTTGCTGCTGAACAGTCCTTTTCTATGGTGGAATATTGTTGGTCCCTTCCATGTAACTTGCGGCTAATATAAACGACAAGATGTTCTTCCCCCTCTATAGCTTGGCTCAGAACAGCTCCAATTCCAGTATCAGAGGCATCTGTTTGTACTGCACTTCAAACGTATGAGAGAAGTCTGGACATTTTAACACCGGGGCAGAACAGAGAGCAGTCTTTATGGTTCTAAAGGCCTCCTCACACTCAGCATTCCATTAAATTTTGTCGGGGCATCTTTTCTTTGTAGGTCGATAAAAGGGCTTGCTATGGTAGCAAAATTGGGAATAAACCTTCTATAATATTTAGCCAGCACCATAAAAGACCTCACATGTTTTTTCGTCTGAGGTATTGGACTTTTAGCAACACCCTCTAAATTCTTAATCTCTGATTTTATCTGCTTGTGACTACATATGAACCCTATGTATCTGGTTTCTGTCATAGAAAGGGCACATTTTGTGGAATTCACCATCAGTCCTGCAACCTTTATGGACCGTAGGACAGCAGCCAAGTGTTTCAGGTGTGTGTCCCATTTCAAATATATCAAACTTTCCTTGTAAACCTCTTGTATTGTCTCTTGCTTAGTGTGCATGATCACTGAATTTTGGAATTTTGTTCAGTAAGTGTTGCTCCATGTTTTATTGTCTATTCTGTGGCCCATAACCCTATCTGTTGGTTGTGTCGTGCTGAGAATAAACTGTCTCACTCCTTTTCACATAATTGTTTTCCATGAAGATTGATTAATTTTATTTTTAGTTTACAGTTTATTTAACTAAGAAAGTAGAGCTGGGATGCAGCCTTTTGTTTTCAGTGGGGTCCTGCTTCTACCCATTTCTGTAGCTGACTGGACTGGAGCACTGGGGGGGTAAGTGATATGCCCAAGTTTACAGGTGGGTATTTGGCTGTGGTAGGGTTTGAAACTGTGATCTCTCAGCTCACTAACCCGTGCTTTAACCATTAGACCACACTGCTTCACAAAAGAAATGCACCATTTTCATGAAAATAATCATATGAAAATGTCATTTTTGTGGGATTTGTTTCTGTAGAAATACTAGTTTCACGTGATTTTCCTGCAACTCACACGACTATCTGCACTTCTATGACCTTGACATCAAGCAGCCCGAGGTCTAGTCTCCAGGAGAACAACTGACGAAAACCCAATATTTCCCAGTCCTCATAACCCTGAATGACTCCCAGCTGCAAGAAGTTACCCCTTCAAATACCATGGTGTTTGGTTGGGCACCATCTTGACTTCTTCTACCACATGCATGCCATTCATAAGAAGCTCCACCTAAACCTGTTGAACTATGCAGGAGACCTGTATCCCACTTCTCCCTGGTTGTGTGATCACTTCAAAAATTATACTACTGTTTTTTGTCAATCGGTATTTTGGCTATATACTGTAGTTCTGCTCCAAAATCAACCTTTGCTTGGCTGGACCCCTCTTTCATTCCTTCTTACTCTCCCTCATTACTGAGTACATTGGACTGGCAGACTTTAGAAATAGGCTATATGAGAAATTGAATAATATTGATACATAAATTGAAAATATTTTTTCTTGAGCATCCTATCCCTCGGCTTCTTTTTTCAGGGAAAATTCCAGATAAGAGTGCATTGGCAAGATTAGTTCATTCTAATAAAATTTACTTAGAAAAAAGAATGAACAAATTTGGAGATACAACTTTAAATTCAAGGGCTGCCCCTATATGGAATATACTTACCACCACTATTCGTGAAACTACAGACCACCAAGCATTTTTATAAGCCATTAAGGGACTGTTGTTTTATACTTGCAGATATTACTAACTAAATATAGTCATTTTGTGCATACATCTTTACATACTTGTTAACTGTTGAATTGATGCATTTTTACTTAGTATCACACAATTTTTCTGTCTCTTTAAGTGTGACTCCAACAATCTGCTCCACATTTAGTGTTGTAGTATATGTTTGTTTTATTATATATGTGATATATTATTAATCCAACATGTTTTATGTTTTACGTTTTATGTATAGTAACTGTTATTAGTAAAACACAGGACTGTCTTGTCAACTGGACTAAAAAGTCTAAATGACATGTGTTTCCTGTATAGAAATAAAGGTTTTACTAATTAACTAACTTCTGTCACTTTTTTGTCCTTGACTACAATTCCTGCTCCCGTTATGCATCCCTCTCTCTCCCTCCCATCTCTTAAGCACAGATGCCTCTCCTGCTGAGCATGTCTTTTTGTATCTCTAAATTCTGTCTTGGAACCCTCGCTTCATGCTTTAGCTATCTATTCTGCTGCCCACCTCCCTCATCTTATCTCTTTCATAACCCCAATCTACATTCCACGCTCTGGCACCCATATAAAAACAACTAATGGTAGAACTACCTTCTTGAGAAGGTTCCCGTCTCTGGTCTGTCTGTCTGTCTTCTCCTCCTCCTCTTCTCCATCCTGCAGGCCCTATGCCATGACATACCACTCATGTCTGCCTATACTCCAGGTCTCTACGGAAAGTCTGCTGTCATACCAGATGATTGAATGTCTGCTATATTATGACTGAGCTCAATATGCATCTTATAATCTATTTATTTTCTCTTTACACAAATTGCACAGTCCATATTTGCACGTTATTTTAACTGTATTTGCACTACCATCCCTGTACATGATTGCCTTTTATACCTGTACCAGGTTGTGCTTCATTTTTTATGTATATTTTGTTGTATTTCTTCTCCCATGCCTCCAGTGTCTATCTGGAAATAAATTGTTCTCAGCTCAGTATTTACATATTTATTCATTAATTCAGAAAGTATCTTTGAACACAGATGCTCATTTACAAAAGTTACACGTCAATGACAAAACAATGAGGTTACAAACAATGGTCCCTATGCTCTTTGGGGCAGAGTGGCTACGCGTGCATATCTGGGGTGCGTAGCCACTCCGCACACACTTGCCCCACATGAAGCATGCTGAAAGGGGGGATGCACAGACCCACCACACCTGATCCCCTCTGTGGGTTCTGTCCCCACACCAGGCACTTGGGTTAATATCCCAGTACTGACACTGTAGTGCAGCATTAGGGGGGTGCTGCACTCCTGAGGTGCCATCTTTTTGGATGAGACGTTAAACCGACGTCCATCTGCCTGTTCTGGTGGTAGTTCAGGTGGATGTTAAAGATCCCATGGCATTTCTCAAAAAGAGTAGAAGAAAATTTTATTGAAAGTAAACTGAACAGTCATTACAAACAAATATAAGCAACATCACCACACACACAGAAAAATATAATCATGAATCAGCAGTGCAATAAGAACAGCCAAAATATCAGAAAAATTATTAACAGATCATCCAATTTTATCTTTCATGAAAGGAACAGCCAGCCATCTAAGTTTCCATATATCTGCTGCCATATGTTGTTGTTAAAAATAACATTGTCTACAAATTTCAGTTTCTATAATATGGACAACCATTTCTGGGTCCTGTAATACTTGCTGCAATAAAAATTTACATCTCACTTGCCAAAGAACAAACTTAATAAATGATAATACCATATTAGTAGACAGGCCTAAATCTAGTGTACTAAAACCACCCACCACTTCGGCATACGTAAGTCTCTCCCAGTTAGATTGATTCAATTTTGTTGCTAACAGCCCCCATACTTCCTGTACGAAAGGGCAAATAAATAACAAATGTTGCATAGATTCTTCCTTTTCTATGCAACATTGTCTTGGACAGAAGTTCTCTTCATATTTTTTATGCTTTGCATTTCCTTTAACATTCGAACAACCATGTGCACTTAACCAAGTGATATCCCATAATCTTGGCGGAATACTAGGATCTTTCAAAGTGTCTAATAAATTTTGTACATACTTAGAGTCTAAACCCTGAAATATCATCTGTGGTACAGGGATTCCTTGTTGAATAGTTTTATGCATCATTTTGTTTGAAGGGGAGTTAAGTACAGTTAAGGTCACTTTCCACAATTTCAATTCTCCCAAAGCTGGCCTAAAAAACACACAGTTAGTCTTAACTTGGGCATTCAGTATTCCCTGTTCTTTCCATTTGTGATACATAGGTCTTAACCAATGGTCTGCAAAAGGGACCCACACTGCGATTTGTGGTTTGGACAGATCTAATAAGTTATGTCGAAAGAATATAGTAAAGAAAAATACTATGGGATCCGCCAAGTTCAAACCACCTTTATCTATGGAAAGGTACAAAACATCCCTCTTTATTGGATTCAAATGACTACCCCACATAATCTGAAATACTAAACCTAAAAGACATGTTTCCAAATTCCTAGGCAGTGGATAGACAGAACTTTAAAAAAAAATGGTAAAAGATAGGTTTTGACCATCATAACTTTCTTTTTTTTCATTTGATTCCATGACTTCCAAATAGCCACTCTAACAGAAGCCTCCTCCAGCTTTTTATTCCAGTTAAGCATACTATTATCTTTTTTCCCCGAACCAAATCCCCAAATATTTGAATGAATTATGCTACACACCAATGTCATGCCAGGCCTTTTTGACAGAGGATGACCTTCCCAAAGGATAAATTACACTTTTATGTTTATTCAGGCTTGCACCTGTAAAATGAGAAAGTTTATTTAATAACGTCAATACCCTCTCTCGTGACCTTTCATCTGCCACCAATACACAGATGTCATCTGCATAAGCAGTAACACGTACCTCCTCTCCCCTTCCTTGTAGTTTTATGCCTTTCACCTGTGGGTCTTGCTGAATGAAATGTAATATGGAGTCCAGACAAAAAACATTAAGTAGTGGACTAAGTGGACATCCCTGTCGTACACCCCTGAATATAGTAATGTATGTGCCAAGATGTCTATTTACCATAGGAATTGCAAAAGCATGAGAATACAATGTATTTATCCATTGGACAAAGTGCACAGGAATACCATAGGCCCTAAGGACATGAGAGACATAAGAATGTGGGACCTTATTGAAGGCCTTCTCCTGGTCTAAGGCCATAATATAACCCTTAAGGTGCTCCTCCTTACCCTGTTCTATAAGTGCCCTGATTAACAGTAAATTATGCTGTATGAACTGATTCAGTACTGTACATGTTTGGGCTGATGAAAGTAAGTATGAGGTCAGAGGTAATAATTGAAAATGCAATATTTTCATTAAGATTTTATAGTCCAAATTTAAGAGACTTAATGATCTCCAATTGTCAAGTTTAGTTTTATCACCTTTTTTGTAAACCATTAATTGCACTGCTGTACAAAAGTGAAAATCTACCTGTAAAGTTAATAAAACCCAGTTGAACACTACTTACAGAATTTGTACTATTAATCCCTTAAATGTTTGGTAGAATTCAGCTGGTAAACCATCTATACCAGGGGCTGTATTCTTTTTAAGACATGTAATGGCCTGTTCAAGTTCTTGATCATTAATGGGTTCAGAAAGAACCATTAATAAATCATAAGATACAGTAGGTATCACAAGTGAGGATAGTATATTTTGTGACAGACCCCCTTCTAGTGGAGAAGATGTGTACATGGATTTCAAATATGTCAACACTGTATCAAGGATACCTGGGCTGTCCTTGACTATCGTACCAGTATCTGTGGTAATAGAGGACATAAAACGAGCATTTGTCCTCTGAGAATAGTTTATAAAGGGATCTCCTTCCCGTACGTTGGACCATTAACAGTGCCTAAGGTAACCATCAAGATAACATGGTCCGATATTTCAAAAGGAATCAATAGTGCCTTTTCTACTCCTACAGTAAACTTTGTAAACACAAAATCTATTCTAGTGGAGAGGGAACCTCGGAAATATGTATGACCTCCTTCCTTATGAACCGCTCTATAAGTGTCAATCAACTGACTTTGGGATAATAATTTGAGGAGAAAATTTGTATCACAATACAGCTTGGTCATTTTAGCACCTCTATCTCCTATATCCATGACACAATTAAAGTCGCCTCCCCAAATTACTGGTTTGGAGGTGAATAAATAGGGCTTAATCAAACCAAACAACTCCGTCCATCCTTTTTTTGTAAGGGGGCATATGAATTTATCAATCTCCACCCTACATTCTCATTTGTAAAGTCTGTTATTAAAGCTCTTCCTAAAGCAACCTCTATCAATTTAGAAATCCTAAAAGTATCCTCTTTGAATAGCATACCTACCCCCTCACAAACATCGGTGCCAAAATAAAAAAAAGATGGTCCCCAACACCACAGTTGTTGGGCTGATTTGATTAAGGAGGTAGTGTTTAACCTTATATCCTGTAGAAAACAAATATCACAATCTAACTCTTTAAACACTTAAAGGGCAACCAAGCATCTTTTTGGATTTTTTATACTGTTGACATTAGTGATAGCGATTTGCAACCGGGGAATAAAGGATGACATCAGGGAAGTGAGTTATAAGGTTCAGGGTGGTTTCTTTACTCTGGTGCTTTTACGTACTTGAGATTTAACCCAGGGTTCACCACTCACTAAGGGGCCCTTATCCTGGGATTCACCATCTGTGTCAGAAGAGGGAGGGGCCAGGGAAGAGGCTTCAGAATCTCTACCTGGTTCTGATTCCTGAGATCGAGGCTTCAAGATCTCATATTTATTCGAAAGTAAGATTCTCTCATCTTTATCTATTGTAGCTTTGGCCACCTTAGATCTGGGTCTAGTTTGTTTCAGACTTCTTTTCTTTGCTACACTTTTAGCTTGAGGGGGGAGCATTTCTAAGGGGGTACCCTCCTGTACCATAGGGGAAGCCACCTTATCATTCCTGGATGCCTGAACTTCTTCTATACCAAACCCATACTGGACTCCCATTGTGGGTTCCTTGGAAATATCTACGGTGGGGGGGGGGAGGTGGGGGAGGATCTGCACTAGGTGCTGGGGAAGATTTTTCCTGAGGCTGGGCCCTTATTTTGGCCATTTCCTTTTTCTGTGCATCATGTATGATGCTATCCTGGCTTTTTCTATCCATCTGGTTATGTGTAGCCCATGGACAGGATCTATAGGTATGCTGGGAGTCATAACACAAATTGCACTTTAACTCTGCCTGACACTCAGAACTATGGTGGCCAAAATCAAGGCAAAGGTTGCATCTCAACCTATCACAAGTGGAGCCCAAATGTGTAAGGGCTCCACATTTGAAACATGCCCTAGGTTGTCCCAGGTAAAAGCAATGACCTCTTTCAGTACCTAGGAATATGCTATCTGGTAAATGTACTGGTCCAAGGTTGATATTCCTTAAACATACCCAGAATACCCACCCCCATTCCATATGCATTCCTCATCACAGATAGGTGAGGGAAAACCCAGCACTTCACAACGTTTTTGTAACCAAAAGACAATATCAAGTACTGAAACTGATTCATTACAAAACAACACAGTCACTGAGTTAATGGTAGGTTTTGTCAAGGGGATAACCTTAAAAGGCATCCACAATTCAGTATATTTCAGGGCATCCAATTTAGACCAAAAACGATCTAGGCTTTGTGGAGTGACAAAACTTATATCATAAACCACAGATCCAGAAACATGTATAACAGCATGAATTTCATTGGAGAAAAAAACCCATAGAGTTCTTTAGCAATGTTTTCCCCACATATATATGGTAATATGCTAACTCTAGCCCACCCTGGTACTCTAAGCAAACTGCATTTCTCCATTGCAAAGGAGGAGGGGAACCTGAAAAAGGATCTTTACGTCGGAAAGTCTCTCATATAGTTTTCGCTTGTTGAGAAAAGTTAGGTAAAGTTCCTGCTTGCTGTAGCGAGTTAACAACTAAATCTCCCCACTCAGTATGTGCAGAAACTGTGCCTTCAGACTCTGAAGAAGAAAAATCAAGTCGGGCCATGTTACAATCTAAACGCCTTTCGCTTACATTAGGATTTGGGAGTTCATACCCCTCTTGTCGTACCCTGCAGTTGCTGGTTCAGTTTGTGTCACAGGGCGTTGGCCTGGTATGGGACTGTGGGCCTGGTCAGGAACCCAGATGCTGGCTTCACCTTGCTTTCACCCTGCATTAAGCAGGGAACAGTCTAGTGAGGTTACCGAGCATTTGCTCGAGGGTAGGGGAGGATTATCATCTGTTCTACCTTTCCGTAAGTAAAAAACCCGTTGTTGATTTTCGACTGGCTTGTTCATGTGATAGGGAGATATACTCACTGACTCTTGCTGAAGCTCTGATGAGGCATCTGAAATGACGGAAATATCAGTCAGTGACTCAGTTGTCAAATTCGAAGCTTCAAAGGGGTTGTCTATCAACACGCTACCCTTTGATGGCAGTGTGTCATTCAGCTGACTCACACTACAGGCTGAGTGAATTCCTTCCATAGCATCTTTCACAAGTTCAGCCTGAATCAATTTTGCATCAACTCTGATAAGATCAGTATCAAGACAGTCTCTCTGTTCTTCAACAGGAATAGAATGGGCTCACTTGGTGATTTTTCGTCCATTTGCAATCCACCCGTCTTTAAACAAAGGGGCTGGTTTTGTTGTAAAATACTTTATAACCACACTGCATCTGGTCCAAACAAACCTTTCATTGCACATTGTGTCATTGGGACAGGTTCAGCCATTAATTCCTCCATATCTATACATTGTTGTAGTATTACAGTGGTCTCCGAAGTTGGACCTGAAGGCAGGGAGACCTGCTCTCCCTCAGGTACACCAGCAGAATGAACATCCATGACATCGACCTCCATGGTAGCAGCTCCCCCACTGACAAGATTAGGGGAATTGCCCCAGTGCCTTGGCCAGATTTCCCCCCATTCACTAAAAATACCACCAACAGCTTAATCTGGTTCAAGGTCAGTTGGCATTCATCTGTATCCCCCTCCCCCGGGTCATGCCTGAAAATAGGCAGAATTTGTCTAGTGCACTTACTCGGTCAACAAAAACTAAATAAAATAAATAATTAAATAAATTGGCAAATGCTGGTATGGGCGCACCTGTCCAAGGGGTGCAGGGTCTCGGGTGGGGTATGTGACTTTTCTGCATACCCCACCCGCTTAGTGCATAGGGCCCAAAGACAGTTGCTTCATTAATTCCAAAGTAACACAGTCAGGTCATGATAAACAGGTTATTTATTTCATTTGAAGTTCATTAAGTTTTCTTGGAGTGGTACAATCAGAAATAATATTCACAGCATACAGGCATGCAACATTATATAATAACAATAAATATATTACCAGTATTGATAAAAGAGGTGCAGAAATATAGGTTCATGGACTATCCCCATATCTGTTGTCTTGTTGTCTCAGGTAGTCCTGCATATAAAAGTTAATACCAGAAAATACTTCCCAACTGTGGTACAATATCCAAGCAATGTCCCATAACCCATCACAACCATTTATTCCAGAAGTCAGCAAATTTGGCTCTTTGGAGAGTAATACCCACTTTCAATTTTTATAAATGGTAAATTTGCTGCACGGTTTCTTCCCATTCTCTTATAGCAGGGGCAGTTTGTTGCAACTACCTGTGTGTTATAACCTTCTTTGTCACAGTTAAAATTATAGCCAATAAGGACTGAGTATATTTATTTTTAAGATGAACGGGAAAGTGGAGCAAAATGACAATAGAGGGTGTAAGATACACAGATCATTTTCAACAGATGCAATAGCAACTACATTGTCTAATTACAGAGCTAGTCAGATCATCAGTCAGGCAGTGATGCAGATTAACTAAAGCAGGTACAGTTTTTGCTGGAGGTGAGGGCTAAGGGCAGAGATCTTTTGAGCTGGGCAATATTTGAAAGGCTTAGCTGGGATTTGTTCAGTTCATTCAACCGGCCTACTAACCTAACAGGAAAGCAATGTTTACCCTGCTTGGTTGTTTGAAAGGGCAGTTCTAGGGCATTCCTAGTCATGCTCCTGGTATTATCTTGGTAAGCTATGAAGTGGAAGCAGTTACATATGGCCAGAGGGGCAAGACCCAGCAGCACCTTTTTGGCAAGCAGACAGGTTCCATACTTTTGCCTGCCATGTAGGGGTGACCAGTACGTGATGGTATACAGGGTGCAGCTGTGGGTGAGCCTGTATACCCCCAGTGAAAAAGAACAGGCCTTGTTACATATCACCTTGACTCTGTCTAATATAGCGTCAAGTGCAGCAGCATGTACAGGGTGGCCATAGTCAATGAGTGACAGGACAATGGTAGACACAACAAGATGTCTGATTTCAATGGTAAGGTTGAGACTTGCCTTTATAGAGCACCTATTCATCTGTTAGCTATACTAACAATGTGGCCCACATGTGGGGCAAAAAAGATAGGGTACCATTCAGAGTAACACTAAGGTACAGAAAGGTTTCAGTCTGTGCTAGACATTGGCCCTTGGCAATGAGGATGACCGTTGGGGGGGGGGGACTTATTTTGACTTATGGGTCAGCAAATAACATATTTTAATATATGGATATGCCATTTAATAGGGTAATAAAGCATGTGATTTTTTTCCAGTAATACCATCGCTCCAAGAGCGATAATACTACACTTTACAACTGATAATAGTATTGTTCAGAGATGGTAATACCATCGTTCGGTACCTGAATGATACTATTATCATCAGAGCTCAACAGCACAACTGCAAGTTAGCCCCCTACATTTTCCTAAGCGTGCCTTCCAATTGGCCGCTTTTCCAGAGTGGGCGGGCACTTCAACTTCAAAAACATGGCGGCTCGCTGTGTCGCCTACGGAGATAACTCCTCGGTATATGATCAGCGGGTTTTTCTTTGCTCCACAGATACGTTTTTTGAGGGCACAATTCTAGGAAACATTAAAATATGTGCCTCACACAGCTTTCCCCAAACAGAGACAAAGGTAGGACCGCCTACTAAACTTACAGGTTTCGGGAACGAGCGAGGAGAAGCGAGACAATGAGGCGGTTGGTCAGGACTGAGAGTCCTTCACTGCAGTGACTGACTGCTACTTAAAAATGGTCAAAATAGGATCCATATATTAATAAAAATAACTCATAAGTTAGTGTGAGTTACTGGGGAGTCCTACCATCTCGAGGTTCTGGACACAGTAGAAACATAGAAACATAGAAACATAGAATTTGACAGCAGATAAGGACCGCTTGGCCCACCCAGTTTGCCCATTTCCCTACCTACTGGATAAGCTGCAGATCCTAGTTAATCAGCAGCCTACTTCTTCCTACCCCAACCCCCTAGAATTGCCTTATGACTGTCACATGCATGCTTGAATTCTACCACTGATTTTGACTCCACAACCTCCTCCGGAAGGCCGCTCCATGCATCCACAACCCTCTCTGTGAAAAAATACTTCCTTAAATTACCTCTGAGCCGCCCCCCCTCTATATCCAAATTGTGCCCTCTTGTTCTTGCACACCTCTTTTTTTGAAAGATGCTACCCTCTTGGACTTTGTTGATTCCCTTGAGGTACTTGAACGTTTCTATCATGTCCCCCCTCTCCCTCCTTTCCTCGAGGCTATACATATTAAGCTCCTTTCCTCTCTCTTCATATGTTTTCCGGTGCAGACCCTGCACCATTTTAGTTGCCCTCCTCTGGACAGCTTCCATCCTGTCTATGTCTTTGCAGAGATTGGGTCTCCAGAACTGCACACAGTACTCCAGATGGGGTCTCACCAGCTGTCTGTACAGAGGGATAATAACTTCCTGTTTTCTACTGGTGATGCCTCTCCCTATGCATCCCAGTATCCCCCAGCCCTCCTTGCTGCCCTCTCACATTGCTTGCCCACCTTTAGGTCATCTGATACGACTACCCCCAAGTCCCTTTCCATTTTTGTTGTTGTTAGTATCTCACCCCCCATTGTGTACTCTTCCCCTGGGTTTTTGTTTCCCAGGTGCATTACCTTGCACTTCTTAGCATTGAATCTAAGCTGCCATACATTTGACCATTCCTCTAACCTTGCCAAGTCCCTTCTCATCCTTTCCACCCACCCTGTGCATCAACTCTGTTGCAGATCTTTGTGTCATCTGCAAGAGACATACTTTCCTTCAGTCCTTCTGCAATGTAACTTATAAAGACATTGAAGAGGACCGGTCCCACTACTGAACCCCATGGGTACCCCACTAGTAACCCCCTTTCTAGAGTGGACTCCATTTACTATTACTCTCTGTGTCCTATTCTCCAGCCAATTCTTTACCCAGGCTGTCATCTTGGAACCCACTCCCAGGCTGGCTAATTTGTATATTAATCTTTTGTGTGGGACTGTGTCAAATGCCTTGCTAAAGTCTAGGTAGGCCCTGTCCACAGCCCTTCCCTGATCTACTACTTTGGTCACCCAGTCAAAGAAATCTATCAGATTCGTCTGGCATGACCTTCCCACTGTGAATCCATGCTGCCTAGGGTCCTGTGCCCCTCTGGCCTCTAGATACCGACAATTCTTTCCTTCAAAGTGATTCCATCATTTTCCCTATCACTGAGGTTAAACTAACAGGTCTGTAGCTTCCTGCTTCTGCCTTGCTCCCACTTTTGTGAAGGGAATCACATCTGCCCTCCTCCAGTCCCTGGGTACCACCCCATCCTCCCATGATTTGTTAAAAGGTAGTCAGTGGTATCACTAGTTCTACCCTTAGTTCTTTTAGAATTCTGGGATGAATCCCATCAGGCCCCATTGCTTTGTCCACCTTCAGTTTTAAGAGTTCTTTCAGAACCTTTCTTCTGTAAATGGGCTGGTATCAACTTCTGTATCCAGAGTGTTTCTACTGTTTGTTTTATGTACCTCCCCTCTTCATTTGTAAATACTGAGCAAAAATATTTGTTTAGTATCTCTGCCTTTCACAGTCTCCCTCTGCCCACCCTCCTCCCCTTTATTAAGCCTCACTATCCCTCCTTGGTCTTCCTTCGCCCCTGATGTACCTATAAAAGGTTTTATCCCCCTTCTTAACTGAGTTGGCTATCTTTCCTCAGTTTGAGCCTTTCTGTTCTGACTGCCTTCCCAGCCTCCTTTTGCTTTAACTGATACAGTTCTCTGTCCTGCTCCTTCTGCGATTCCTTGTACTTCCTGAATGCTTTCTTTTCTCTTGAACCTTCACTGCCACTTCCTTTGAGAACCATAGTGGTTTCTTACATCGTTTTGTTTTGTTTATTTGCTTCACACAAGGCTCGTTACCTCTGTGATGGCAGTTTTATTATTCCCCATTGTTCTTCCACCCTTCTTCCTGCCCATTTGCTAGTGCATTCCTTAGGCACTCACCATTTTAGCAAAGTCAGCCCTCCTAAAGTCCAATACTTTTGTCTTTGTATGGCTTGACTCTATTGCTGTGTTTATTGTGAACCATACTGTTCGATGGTCGCTAGTTCCCAGATGGCTACCCACTTCTATATCTGTGATCCTCTCTCCATCTCCATTTGAGAGAATCAAGTCTAATATTGCTCCCTCTCGAGTGGGCTCCAATACTTCGCTCTCGAGGTTCCTATGTGTCCACAACCTCTCAATGGTATTACTCCCCAGTAACTCACAGTAACCTATCGGTTATTCTCTTTTTGTTTTTGGTTTTTTTTCCCATAATTCAGCACCAATTTGGTACACTGTATGATAGTCAATAACATTTTAATAAAATAAAATAAATTGCATTTTCATGAAACAAATTACATTTTCCTTGAAATCATGCAAAAAAAGTGTCTGATGCAATTTTCAGCTACTGAAAAAGAATCTGACCAGCCCCTGGCGATGTTAGTTTTAACCAGTGTCTACATCAGAACAGTGCTATTCAGCAGTCCCAGCAGTCATGTACTGCTATATGCACACAAACCTGATCTGGAAATATCATTGTGGGAGTAGCCAAGGTTCAGGATTAGGAGGTTAATGAAAAAAGACTATCGTACAGAATAAGGAACTACAAAGAAAAGTATTTTGTAACTTACAGTGAACCACCAATCGAGAATGTGCTACCAAGAAGGTGGTGGCAAGTCCTGGTGTGTGGTAAATGCTATGTATACCAAACATTTTTGGACTCATGGCTTAGTCAAAGTCACAAAAAATGAAAGAGCAATGAGGGTAATAGGCCAAAAGAAAGCCTTGGTTACCTGGGTCCCTAAGCAACACTACAGGATTGGTGTCAGCGTACAATAGAAAATATACAGTGACCCAAGACATTTGCATATCTTTAAATAAAATATAAAAAAAGATTACTTTGCATGCATACTGTGTGAAGTAATACATTCCAACAGTTTGGTTGTGGGGACCTTTTGTTGACTGTAAGCAGCTTGTACTGCATCATGGATAGATTATTTATTATTTATTTATTTAGTTTTTGTTGACCGGGTAAGTGCACTAGACAAATCCTGCCAATTTTCAGGCATGACCCGGGGAAGGGGGATACAGATGAATGCCAACTGACCTTGAACCAGATTAAGCCGTTGGTGGTATTGTTAGTGAATGAGGGAAATTTGGCCAGGACACCGGGGAAATTCCCCTACTCTTTTTCGATAAGTGCCATGGGATCTTTAACATCCCCCTGAACTACCACCAATCCGACAGACAGCACCTCATAAGTGCAGCACCCCTCTCATGCTGCACTACAGTGTCAGTACTGGGATATTAACCCAAGTGCCAGATGTGGGAACTGAACCCACAACCCTCTGATCTCCCGGCCTCAGAGGTGAGTGTGCTACCTACTGAGCCACTGACACTGTTTCATAGAGGCTCTTTATTCATACTTAGACATTCATAATTGTAATTGTTGATGCAAGTAAGCTGAAGAAGTACCTTGTTGAGATGCAAATGTCATTGTCATCTGATCCTCCTGGAAATAAAAACTTACTCCACTACTGCAAGCTTGGATGCTCATTGGCAACAATTTATTTAGGCACTAATTGTTAATTACATTCCAATTACTTTCATCAAAACATTACATATTTACAGTACAATACAGGTGTTCATTATTCTTCCAGAACTTTCTTCCTTCCTGTCCATCTTCTTCTTGCGTGCTTTGCCTTCGCGGGGTCTGGACACTCAGATCTGACCCCACACCATCACCGGTACCAGGTACCATCTTGCCAGGACCTCCACCACCTGCTCCAGACACTATGATCCGACCCCTAGTCTCTACTCCTTCCCCCACCTCCCTTTAATCCCATGCCTGGATGCCATTTTTGCCCCCAGCACGTGTTGCCCTGCACCCTCCCCCTATCTGCCTGCCCCCCATTCCCCCCTCACTCCCCCTCCCCCTTTCCACTGCCCCATCTCCAGCTGGTGATGGAAGATGGGGTTCCCCGTTCTTGCGGGCTAGCATCTTGGGCCCTTCTTATTAATCCTCCCCACTAAGTCTATCATGTGTCTTAGGAAGAAACACCTGCCAAATTCCATCAAGTTCACCCTGTCTGACCGTTACACCTCTGCCCTCTCAAAAGATATATCTCTGTGTTGTATATGCACCCCCCCATCTCGATTACTGCCCTAGACACCTTCCTATTGAGCCTTTTACCCTTTAGCCCTTTAACCACCACCTTAACTTCTTTGGCCCCCTTAAATACCCTGTGGGATGTGATTTCCAACCAGCCGATGACCACTCACGGCCACCACCCTTTCATCCTTTCTAAGTCTGCTGTTATGGCCTGTACTGATGCCCCCCATAGTGTTTTTCCCAGGTCATTCCCCCCTAAGTGTATGATGAACATATCCAGCCTGCTCCATCGAATCAGAAGCTCCTCCAACAGCGGCATCAATTACACCCATCTCATGCCCCTTATTCCTTTCCATTGCACCTTCATGTGCTGCACATCTATCTGCAGTTGTGTCCCACCACACCTTGATGCTGCAAACCTCTCAGCCCAGTAGATAAATGAGTGCCCCACCAACCAGACTTGTCTTGTTCCTCCTGCATGAAAAAGAAAAAACACTAGGGTTAAAACCATCATGCCGTTATCTTGTGTATTTCTTATAGCAGTTGGATTGCCATCTACCCACCTGCTTCACTTCCGCTTCTGACCCCCCCCCCCGGGGCTGCAGCCTCTGAGGCTGCCCCTATGTGGAATGAATGGGGGACAAAATCACCGGGGTCTTCCCCGACAAAATCAAGAGCCTTCTTAAGGAGACTGCCAACCTGAAAACCCATCACTGGGCTCCCATCCTCGTGGCAGAATCGTATCCTTTCCCCCGCCCCTGCATCCTCCCATACTCCTTCAATTCCATAACCACACTACCTCATCTGGTCCCTATCTGACCAAGACCACGGTTTTGCCCCTGCTGTCTTGATCCATTTTTGACTGTGACAAATGAATGACTGCCTGTCCTGTCCCACTTCGATGTCCCCTGCCTGTAGCCTTGTCCTATCCCTGACTTTCTTGAAGCTACTACCTCCCTGACCTTGAAAGCTTCCTTCACCATGACTGCGAAGACTGCTCTAAATAGGCATGCCTCCTTCGCTGTGGTGCATATGTGCTGTATGGTGCTCATCACTCTTAGAAGAAGCTGTCCCCAATGGGCCTCCTTCTATCCTTCCTCACCCCATGTCCTCTCTGCCAACCCGCGACCATCTGCCTCACATTCCTCCCTGCCATGGTATCTGGCCAATCTCTATCTTTACATGCCCAGCCTATGCCCACCAGTTATACCCTTGTTGTGGTATGGATCAACCTCTCCTCCCACTTTTCCACTACATATTGCTTCACCTGGTCCTTTGACACCTGCTCCTCTGTGTCCCAGCATGCTCTAGCCCGTAACTCCTAAAATGCTCCCCACACTCCCTCATACACCCTCAGCATGTTGGGTGCCCAGGATCTCCGGTACAACCATCTGGCATTTTCTCTCCAACCTCCCATAGATGGTATGGGACCCTGGCCCGGTGTACTGCTGTCTTTTGCGCCAACTCCCGGAACCTGTCCAGCTGCAAACAGGAAAGACCGTCAGCCATGTCATTTTGAATTCCTTTGATATGTTGTGCTTTAAATGACAAATTCAACTGCAGACCCAACAGAACCAGGTGATGCATAACCCCTCCTACCGATTCAGTAACCCCCCCTTGCCTGTTTATTTCTTCCACCACTGCCTTATTGTCGCACCAAAATAGTATCCATCTTCCCTGCATACTGTTTCCCCAGACTTCCACGGCTACCAGGATGGGAAATATCTCCAGGAATGTAATGTCCTTCAGCAAACATGCTTCCCTCAAGGCACCCAGCCATGCTTCGGAGATCGAATCCCCTTTGAAGTAGGCCCCAGTACCCAAGGCCCCAGAAGCATCCGTGTATAGCTCCAATTCCGTGTTGTATGCCCAATCATCCTGCCAGAATGTAACCCAGTTATAACCCTCCAGAAACTCCTCCCACATCCCTATGTCCTCCCTTACCCCTTTTGTGGTGTCTACCCAGTGATGAGACTTCCTTGCCTTCCCCATAGACCTTGCTAGGCTCCTGGCAAAGGCTTTTCCCGGGCTTATGGCCTTACGAGCAAAACTGAGGTGCCCTAGTAGCTGCTGTACTAATACCAGCGGCACCCTCCTCCTCCCTTTTACCTGAGCTAACAAACCCCTCAGCTGGGCCACTTTGTCCCCAGGCAGGTGGAAGCACTCATGCACTGTGTCTACTTCAATCCCCAAGAACTCCAGCTGGCAGCCTGGACCTTCCATCTTCCCCTCTGCCAGTGGAATCCCTATGTCCACACATTTCCTTGAAGTCCAACAACATCCCTTCCACCTCTGTCTGGCTCCCCCGATAAGCAGGAAATTGTCCAAATATTGGACCACCCTCTCCTGTGCTCATATCTCCAAATGAATACTCATTGCACCCATGAACTAAAAGCCTCAAAAGTGGAACAAGCCACTGAGCACCCCATTGGCATGGCTTTGTCAAAATACAACCCTCCCTCAAATTGAAAACCCAATAGATCCCAATCCTCCAGTCTCACCGGCAATAGCCTGAAAGCAGATTCAATGTCTGTCTTTGCTAGCCAGAGGTGCCCCCTGTACTGGTCTTATCAGAACCACCACCTCATCCAGGAACGCATATGAGACTGCTCATAAATCATCAGGAATCCCTTCATTCACTGATGCCCCTTCTGGATAAGAAAGGTGGTGTATGAGTCTAAACTTCCCCTCCTTCTTCTTCTTCGGGACCACCCCCAGAGGTGACACCCTGAAATGGGGGCATGGTGGTCCAGTGAAGGGGCCCTCCACCCACCCTACCAATGCCTCCTTCTGAATTTGTGCCCTGACGATGTCTTCCTTCCCTTTTACTGACCCCAAATTCTTGGCCCTTATTGAACTGCACCCCCTCCCCAAAACCCACCTGGAAATCCACTGTGAAGCCTTTCTGCAGGAATTTAGCTCTTACTGTGTCTGGGTACTCCTGTGTCCAGACTTCAACTATGCTCCATACTATGGGGGTGCATGCTAAGGGAAAACCCCAGTGCCGCCTCTGGCCTGCTTGTCAGTTCCACCCATAATTGGAGTTGTAACCCCCTCTGCTGTGCCTCCCTCTGCCCCTGCCCGATCCTTCCCCTTCCCCCCCAAAAGGACTGCTCATGGTACTGCCCCCCATTGTACATTCCTGTCCCCCACCCCGCTGGCAGTTTGCCAGTGGGTGTGGGCCTGTGCAACACGAGCAAACATGCCGAAATTTACAGTTTGCCTATGTGCACCAGGGCTTGTTGAAACCCCAGCAGGTCTTCATCGCTGGGGGTTGCCCTTCTTACTGTGTTCCCCCTCTGGCCCACCAGTTGGGCCCGACAGAGTTCGCACCCACAGCTTCGAGTGTGTGCAGTCTTCCCCTTCTATTTAGCTTCCTCCTCCTCCTTGTGCCCCACCACTACCAGCACCACCGCCATCTCAGATTTTCCCACTGACTCCCTCTGCTCATACTTTTTGGCCGTGTCCTCATCCACTAACCCAAAAATGTCCACTTATTCCCCTTTCCAAATTTTTTCTTTTAGTGAAGATAGCATGTGATCGCCCAGTGTAAAACCCGAGGACCTGTCATACAACTTCTTCTTCCCTGGTGGGTTCTCCGTGGCACCCCCTCCCTCCTTGCTTCCACCCTTAATTGCATGTATCACCTGTTCCATCTTATCTATACCTTTGTCCCCCATATCGCCGATCAGCCCTTCCAAGTATTCCTTCAAATTACCCTCATTTGTAACAGCCACATTGCCCTTACCCCTGTTCAGGCCTGGCCCAGATGGCCCTGGTGCGGGCTCCGGTGGTGGGATGGGGGAAGGGCCGGTCCTTGCTCCTCGTGGCCCCTTCCCCCCTGCCAGTTCCTCTCTCTCCTTCCTTTTCATCGATGCCTCCTCCTCTTCTTCCCTAAGTTGTGCAGCCTCAACCAGCTCTGTAATTTTAATCATTAGTTTGGATGCCTCTTTCATCATCTTGGTGTTGGAAATCAAGGCCTTCTTTAGTGCCATCTTCCCACTGGTATAATACTATAAACAGGAGGAAAAGATGCCATGAGTGGGAACTTGCCATCCCCTCCCCTCAAGCCGCCAACCCGTTGCCATTGCCAGGCCTACTATCTCCTGGTGTGCCCCTGGCACCCACCAAGCACCTCTCTGCCATGGCACCCATCGCCCCCTTCCACCTGAAGGCCCTCCTTGTGCGGGTCCCACTGCTCCAAGCCTATTGCTCATTGAATAAAACTAATCATGTAAGCCAAGCATAATCAATATTAAGTATACCACTAGAGTACACATAAAATTAGCACATAAAGCTTGTAGGTCTTTCAATTTCACAAGATAGACGTGTGAAAGCTAAGGTGAACTGATAATTTATAAAAATCATTCTTTCAATCTTCCACTAAAGTGTTCATTCAGCTGGCAGATGTTAGTGAGCTCCAAATCATTGGCACCAATACAGTATTCCTTGATACAAGTGCTGCCATCCATCTAGGCTGGGCTACCCCTCCCCCTTTCACTGCGGTGCCAGAACCAGACATTTTCTTTTTTTTTTTTAACAAAATGCCAACAAGTAAATGCATCAGAGGCTTTAAAATGCCTTCCCCACTCCAAATGCCCCCATCTTCAGTGGCATATCCCCAGTGTAGCTCTATTCTATAAAAAAACACAGCCGCTTGCCTCTGTAGGCCGCATCCACCTCTCCACGTGTTCTCACTGCCCTCTCTGGGCCTTCACTGCTCCCACTCCTGGTTGCCCAGTCGCCTGTGCTCCATCCTGCGTTTTGGGCCTGTTGCAGCCTTCTCAGCACTCCCACTCATTGCCAGCCTCTCCTTGTCCCCCACCATGTTTCCTGCCTTTTTAACTTTTTAGCCCTTTTTTTTGTTAATTAATCCCACTGGAATAACAACAACCCCTGAGCCTGTAGAGGCTTCCCCTTTCCCTGAGCTCTGCTCGTATCTCTGAATGCCCATGCACCCTCTTGGCCTCCTTGGTCAGCTTGCCCCTCCATGTTCACTGGCCGACCCGAAACCAAGCGGCCTCAGATTACACCCAGCCCTGACACGGGCCCATCCATTCCCCTTCTTTTTTTTTTTTTTGATTTATATTTCTTGTAGCATCCGCTTCCAAAGCAGAAAACCTCCCGCTTGCTTCTCGCCCTGTTTCGCGCACAACCGGAAGGCCTCCATCCTGACTTCCACAACCAGAAATGCCACAGTCTTGGGGAAAAAACGCTGGGCCTTCCTGGCTCGTACCCACTGTCCGCAATTCACCTTTTTCTACCACCACAGCACAACCCTATAAGCCATGCTGCACCCTTCCATCTTGCCTCTGAAATCAGCCCTTCCCCGTTTCCCCATGTCCGTGCTGCTCTCGCGCCTCTCCAAAGACCCCCACTGAGAAAAAACGCACCTATGAGGGCTGCCTCCCTACAGACTCACCGCTCAGGCTGTCTACCCATTCAGTTTAACAAATGGGGAACTTCCCCACCTCAACAACAAAACAGCAAAAAATGCAACCATCATCCTTCCTACGTAGTCATGGCTCCACGTGGCCCAATGGGGCCCTGAAGAGACCAACTGCTCAATACCTTTCTTCTCAGCTCTTACACAATTCCAGGAATCAAAACCACAACCTTTACTGTTCTTTTTCTCTTGATAAGACAGGAAAAATCTCACTACAGTTTCTTAATAAATCCCAACCGTGGTTCCATGTGGCCCTAAGGCCCCAAGGAGACCAACAGCTTGTGCCTTACCTTGTGCTGCCAAATGAATGTGAGAATCCTCACCAGAAAACGTCCAACAAAAGATGGCTACTGGAGGGCTGCACACACTTTTATACCCCTCCAGGCCCTTACCACCAGGATACACTCAAGCCCTTCCCCTCGGCCAATGGGCTGCTGTCACATATCTGTGTCAAATGACTCACCTGGTGATCTCATCATCATCCCCTCCATGCCATCTGGTGACCTCACCACCATTCCCCTCCCCTCCCTTTCTCCTCCCCTGTCCTTTTCCTCCCTGTCCTTTTCTCTTTCCTTGGGGGCCATCTGACAATTGAGGTTGCCTTTTATTGGCAACCTGATTTAGCAATAACATACTATTTATGTCTCCTGGCTAAAGGCAGCTAACATACTCTGTGCACTGGTGTGTCTCAGAATGGCACACTGCAGTATAAAAACCAGTCAGCCCTGTTAACAGGAAATCCATCCTGCTACAAAGCATCATTTTGGGGGGATTTTTTTTTTTTTGTTATATTTTTCATGGTTGCCATTACAGTACCGCATGACATTTCGCCTTCTTGACAAGAGGCATTATGCCATTCACAGTATTCTGCCTGTCAAGCAACACAGCAACATAGGTTTGGCTGAGTCTGTTACAATTAGAGATAATTACAGTAGTATACCTGTTAAATTGGAATGTGTGTATGTTCATTATGTTAAAAAATCATAAATGACTTTAACCTAATTGCTGTCACAGCACTACACCTCACACAGCTTGTCCCTACCCCCACTAGGTGAAACTATAGGAGGGGGACAAACACTCTACTTGATTGGATACTGTCAAACTGCCCCGAAAGAATCTCTAAGGTGTCTGTACTCCCTGACCACTCACCTGCTATCTGCTCTTGGGCTAACAAATTCACCAAGCCCCCTCCTAAAATAATACACATCAGGGTACTCAAGCAGGGGCACCTTCAGCTGCTAAAATCACATCTAAGCATACTGGACTGGTCAATAATTGACTCATTCAATGACACAAACAAATCCTTGGAACTGTTCATCAGCTGCTATACAGCGGCCTGTGATATCCATGCACCACTTAAAAAGATGAAGGTTAAAGGCAGATCTAACCCATGGATAAACTCTGAGCTTGTAACATGGTTCAAACAAAGGGACCACCTCTGGCACTGTGCTCGAGTCACATCAGTGCAAGGGGACATTCAAAAATACAAATCTGTAAGAAATGGCTGTACCCAAGCTATACAGAAGGCTAAAAGCAAATATTTTAAGCAGGCACTCTCCAACTCCTGGAGTGATGGGAAAAAATTTTGGAATAACTTGAAGGACCTCACAGGCAAGGATACTAAGGCACCACCCGCCATGCTCAACATTGATGGAACACCTATGCTAGACCTAGGTACCATCTGCAATTCATTCAATAATGTGTTCTCCAACCTTGGCAGTGTCCTTCCACATGATTTTTTCAATGCCCCCACCACCAACTGTCCCTATGACACTGCGTCCCAAGTACACACAGCTCCGCAGTTCTTTTTCAAAGAGATCCCAATGCACTTAGCCAGAACCTTAGGCCATCCGCAAAACTGGCTACAGTGGTGACTCACTCGACCTGAAGTTGCTTGTACTAGTCCTAGATCATATCCTTGAACCCCTGACAAAGATCTTCAACCTTTCCCTAAGATTGGGTCAATTCCCATCACTCTGGAAACAGGCGACTATCACACCTGTACACAAAAGTGGAGACAAGTCACTGCACACCAACTACAGGCCCATCTCCATCCTTCCCCCTTTATCTAAAGCTCTGGAATGAATAGTCTCGGACCAGCTTGTCGAATTCCTGGACAAATATGAAATCCAGTGCCCAGAACAGCATGGCTTCCGAAAAGAGCATAGTACCACCATGGCACTGTTGGAATTTACTGGATTCATCCATGTCACCCTCGACCAGGGAATCTGTGGGGAGGCAGTATTAATTGACTTGACAAAGGCCTTTGATACTGTTAACCACCCAATCCTACTCAGGCAACTGACCACTCTTGGGCTCTCCAAGGATGCACTGCCCTGGTTTGCTAGCTACCTCGGGGGAAGGGTCCAACATGTTAGGATTGCTGGCATCACCTCTGATGAAAACCAGTCCTCTCAGGTGTCCTGCAGTGGTCTATACTGGGGCCAATACTCTTTTCTCTCTTCCTGAACAGTCACTCTAACATCTGCCAACAAAGAATATTACTCTATGCGGAAGATGCAATACTGTTTGCTAGCAACCAAGACTCTAAACAACTTGAGAGTCAGTTGCAGTGTGATTTCAGGCATGTTGAAGAGTGGTTTAGCTCACATTAACTCATCCTGAACTACAGCAAAACTAAAGTCATAACATTCTGCAACACATGGAACAAGTATAAACCTCTGTCCCTCACCATCAAGAACCACATGGTGACTTGAATATGTTCCCGAGTTTAAATATCTTGGCATCACCTTGGACAGTTCCCTTTCTTACACGTGGCACATTGGCAATGTAGCTAAGGCTGCCAACATATGGATTGGCCTGCTCCACATGCACAAACACTGCATGACCACTGATGCCCTTAGATTGGCCATCAACAGCTCCATTACCTCCATCGTCGACTACGGTCTAGTCATCTATGGCTCTGCTTTCCCTACTGCCCTCTGGAGGAGATCAGTGAAACTCAACAAGGCCTGTAGGCTTCTAACAGGTGCCGCCTGCCTAACACACACCTATGACCTGTACGCGCAGGCCAGATGGCTACCACTACTTAGCAGAATACAATACCAGACCTGCTTGTTAACCAAAAAAGTTCTCCTCGGGCTCATGCCATCAGGAGTGGCAAAGCTCCTTACTGCCAAAAGCAGTACCCAGCTTACACACAGTGCTCCATATCAAACCTTAAAGGTCCCCAGATGCTGGACCATAATGGGTCAGAGGTCATTCATGCACAGGGCTCCTCAGTGGTACAATACCCTTAACAAAGAAACACTTACAGCTGTGATGCTTGGTCCCTTTAAAAGGCAGCTCAGACTATTCCTCGTCTCTACCACTCAATGTGACTGCCTCTCCTAAGTAACTGCCTCCTCATTTTACCCTAGCCATAGGTGACCTGTAACCTCCCCTAGAGCTCCACCTTTTTGGCACCAGTTTCCCCCACTCTCACCCCTTACCCTCCCTCTACTCCACACTGCCTCATCCACCCCCTCCCCTCTCTAATGGCACTTTCAAATATGGGGCCCTCCAGCCAATCCACCTTGCACTTTTGCCACCCACCTCTACCTGCTGACAATGGCCCTTTAGCCTACCTACTTCTTCCTGACTCCCTCCTACCCTATACTAACTATATACTATTCATGCTGAAACTTGTCTGAAGCTGGCTTATGTTGTCTCTCTCCATTTTTGGCTGTATAATAAATGCTTAGCCATCTTTGTGTTTTTTTTTTTTTTTTTGCTTTATTTCTTTATTCTCCTTCCTGTCCCCGGTGTCCCCCTCCTTCCGACTGCACATATCCCCATAGCCCTCCTTTCAGGATCTGCCCCTAGAGTGCCATTACCTCTCTTTCTCCTGCACAGCGGGGTCTGTCCTGGGTGGACTCTCTGGATGGGGCAGTTTTCATCTAGGGACACCGAGGACTACCATTTTCCACTTTTCTCCCCACTTCCCCCGCCCCCTGGGATGCCGGCACACAAGGACGTACGTCCTAGAAGCGGCGATGCTGGCCTTACGCCTCCCTCAAAGCGCCTTATGATCCCCCTCCCCGGACTCCGGTGTGGAGCCTCAACCCCTGAGCGCGGTGCTCCACACGGCATTCTCAGGGTTGAGAATCCCCTGAGGAGGAGCATCTGTTGGGACGCTCAATCCTCCCTCCCAGGCGACCCCCGGCGACCCGAGTCCGTTCCCGAACCGGGTCGCCGGCATGGTTCGAGGTGTGGCGTCTAGTGCCTCAACCCTCAGCGCCACCGGGCCGGCTATCTTTGTGTTTTTAAGACTATAACCATTGCTGACCTTTGTATGTATGTTACCCTACATCCTTTGACATGGAACCTTTGTAAATGAGCAGTTCCTGCTCAAAGGTATTTGTAATCCTAGAGTTTAATAAAATATAAATAAATAAAATAAAGAAAGACCTAATCTCAGTGATTCAGTTAGCTTTACAAGTTACTAAATCATCTGAGAGAGAAAGAAACAAATTTCAGCATGCATAAAATAAGTTACCCAGTGCAGTCTTTGAAAACATCTGCTTTTCGAATCAGGATGCAGCTCCCCCTATCCCTTTAAAGCATATCTGAACTCTCCTGAATCTATAATAAATATTTTGGACAAAGACACCAATCAAAGATAAACCCTCCCTTATTTTGTATCTCTGTAGTTTATTCCAGTACCTCAGGTGTACCTCTGGATTTTACAAAATGGTCCTGGGAGCACATGACTGAGAGTTCTAGCTCCACTGCCTTGATTTTTTTGGATAACTTTGTGCACTCCTTTGCTGCCACAACTGTTTATTTTATGTAAGGCATCACTTTGCCAACTAGGTTAGAGACCGCGGGTTTCCCTTTTTTAATAATTTTATTTTACTGAGTGGTTTTTAATATTTTGTCCATTTACCTTACTTGTGTATCATGGATCCCCTCCATCTACCCACCCATATAGTCTGCATTTGGGAATTCCTTCCTCCGTGTGCTGCTTGTGGGGTGGAGTATAAATTTCTCTACGGAAGCCAGGTTTTTCATTAGTTAGTAGATAGTAAAACTGGAACTTCTGTTGAAAATTCTGCAGAATTTAACCAAAATTTAAATTCCAGTTATTTTGCTGTGATTTTTATTTATTTATTTTATGTTATTTAAATGTTTGTGACTGGGAGAGACACGCTGAGCTGCAGCTTGTTTCCATGTGCGACCCAGAGGGAAAGGGTAGGGGAATATTCATACAGATGTAAACTGACTTACAGAACTAGATTAAGCTGTTGGTGGTATTTTTAGTGAATGGGGGAATCTGGTCAAGACACCAGTAAAATTCCATTATTCTTATCAAGAAGTGCCATGGGATTTTTAACGTCCACCTGAACAATCACCAGAACAGGCAGACAGGACCTCGGTTTAATGTCTCATCTGAAAGATGGCACCTCAGGAGTGAGCACCCCCCCTTGATGCACTAAAGTGTCAGTATTGGAATTTATCCCACATTTCCAGTGTCGGGCTAGAATCCACCACCTTTTTTTTTCCCCCAATTGTTTAACCAGGTGAGACACACTAAGCTGAAAGCTTGTTTACAGGTGCAACCTGGGAGCACAGGGAAGTTAAGTGACTTGCTTAGGGTCACACAGTATGCAAGTGGGGGCTGTGGGATTCAAATCCAGGTCTCCAGATTTGCAGCTCAGAGCCTTAAACCACTGCACTATACTGCCTCCCTTCTGATCTTCTGGCCTCAGTGGCATGTGTGTTACCTGCTGAGCCACTGACACTGCTTTTAAAAGTGTTCATCCAGACCTGAGTTACTGTACATAGTCCCTTTTGGCTTCCAAATGAGACTTTTCATGATGAAAAACTATAGGCTACACCTATGAGGACACCTTAATCTCATTCAAGCCCCTCAGACCAAGGCGTTTTGCAACAGGCGTGTACTGTACGATAGCATGATAAGAGTGCTCTTTCAGACTCACAGATCACTCCTGTTTCTTTTTTCAAAATAAATAAATTTATAAAGCCAACGTACATCTCAAAGGACTGTTGAAAAGTATTGCGTATAACTTTTATATCATGTTGTATAAAAAAAATAATGCAATGTTAGTGAACTCTAACACAAGGAGGTAGTCTGGGGGTCCAGGCCTGAAATATTTGGTGACGTAGCACCCCCCGTACAGAAAGCAACAACTTTGTTATTTTGATAGAAGTGTCACTTAGATACTTAACTAAGGAGGATCTGGTCTTGTAAAGTGGTAGCAAGGTATGCCAATGCAAGATTTGTGTACCCATGTCAAAACAACATTTTGTGCAAGTGTAAAGGCTACAAAAATGTACTAAAGTTGTCAAGACAAGTTTGAAAGTAAAAATGACCAATAACATGGGATTTAAACAATTTATTTTAAAAGACAAAAACAAGTTTAGTCATGCAAAAGGTTTCTTTGACACAAATTATTACTAATTTATTTTAAAAGACAAAAACAAATTTTAGTCATACAAAATGTTTCTTTGACACAAATTATTAATAAGGCTCATTACTTATATAATTTTGACCTTCAGGTTTGTATTGATAAATGCACAGATTATTCATTGACACAAACGTTTTAAATACCATATTCATTATAATAGAAGCCTGGTATACTATTGCACACCATGGTGCTAGCAAAACACTAATATCTGATGGACTCGCTCTCAGAGATGGGCAGCATCACAGGATATATGTGTGTCTAGCATTTTTGCAAAATATTTGTCATACGCTACATGTCTAAGTCTGAATCATCTGTAGTATTAGACTCATCTGGATCCACACTGGTAACTTTATGAGGATTATAACAGTTCTCAACACCAGTACATAAGCAAGTCTGTGTGCACTCCATGCTCTGCCTGGAACAACTGCAGTTGCGCTCACACTTGGCTTTTTTACATCCACATGTAATGAGTTCCAGAAGTGCTTCAGCGGCAGGTGTCTATGCATTAGTGTTGGAGTAATGTGTCTATCCTTGTTGTGATGCCAGCCATTTCCAATTGGGGATGGGATGTCAGGCTGAGCCTCCAGGGTATGGTTCCAGATAAGGATCTGGTAATTTAGGTACTTGGTATGTTGCAGACGATTATCAGAAGTTGGGGGGAGGGCTTCGTTCTGGGCCTGTTTGCAACAGAAAAGCCTATGTCCCACACCATTTACATCCCCTGAGTTAGCCGTTGGGTCATAGAGAAGGGTTCTACTGATTTCAATTGTGCAGGAGGTATACCCACCATAGTGCCATACTTGGTAAGGCTTCTAAATTTGTATGGATTCTTCCTGACAAGCTTCCATGGCTTTAGTTTGCCAACCCTTGCAAGACTGCTGGTTGAATCACACCAGTCAGTGTGTGTACTGCTGGCAACATTCTGCATACAGTAGTTGTTGGTCAAGTTCAGCTGCTATGGTGTGGGTTGGTATAAATCTGACTTTATCCTTCACGCCAGTACAAAATCAAACCTCTTGAGTTGCTTCTGACTTGTGAATAAAATGTACACAGAGAAATGCAGTGTCAGTGTCTGAAGACCACACCACTACACAAGGGTATTCTTGTGAATCATGTGCAGCATGAAGGAGAAGCCGAGTATCTGCTTCTTCGTGCAATGAGAATAGATCCTCTTGGTCTACAACTCCATCTGAAGTGACCATGCAAGCAATGAGGCCGTCCTTGAATCTACCTGCAATGACCATTTTCTGATCTGGGCCAAGTAAAATGTCTGCCATATCACATCATGATTTTGACAGGAATATTAACAGCTGTTCTTTATTCTTGAGATTTCTAATGAACTTTCTCCACTGTACTGGGATGGGTGTTTTGGGATGCTAGAATTTGACTTCATTGCTTTGTGAGGATTGCCTTCGTGCACGCTCAAAAGCTTTAATTGAATCTTTGACATCATATCGATCAAAGACATTATCTACTCTTTTGCAGCTCTCATAACTCTGTAGAGGCTGACATACTATGCTGCAGACCAATTCAGCAAGTTTTTTAAAGCTAGTTGCACCTCCTTGCTCAACCATTTGTGTAACAGCCATGCCATCCACTATGCAAGCTGTGGGCATGTTGGATGCTGCCAGTTGATACATTGACTCTGCTTCTTTTTCTAATTCAGGCAATAGCTTACTCTTTGCAGTTTTGTTCAGGGTACCATCAGAGTGCGCTAGAGCATATGAAACTGTGGAAAGCTCATGTGTGAAAACTTCCTTCAGATCAGTCTCTCTTGTTTGTGCAGCTAATACAAGATGGCTAAACAACTCTTTGTCTGCATTGCTACATAGAAACATAAAAGCTGACGGCAGATAAGGACTGCAAGGCCCATCCAGTCTGATCATTTTTTTCTACCTTATGAATGTGCCATCGGCCTTTGCTCTGTCAATGGCCTATCTATTCATACTCATCTGTATTGCTCACTTATGCCTACCCCATGCCTGTTTGAAGCCCTGCACTGTATTCACATCCACCACTTCATGAGTTAGGCTGTTCCATGCATCCACCACCCTTTCTGTGAAAAATAACTTCCTCACATTACCCCTCAATTGGCCTCTCTCTAATCGCATGCTGTCTCCTCTTGTCCTGCTATTTTTCTTATATTGAAACATGTTAGACTCTTTCACCTTGTTAATGCCCTTAAGGTGTTTGAATGTTTCGATCATATCACCTCTCTCCCTCCTTTGCTCTAGGGTATACATATTGAGCTCTTCAAATCTGTCCTCATATGTTTTCTGATGCAGTCCCTGCACCATTTTGGTTGCCTTTCTCTGGACTGCCTCCATTTTGTTAATGTCCTTGTGAAGGTGCAACCTCCAGTACTACATGCAGTACTCCAGATGGAGCTGAACCAGTGTCTTGTAAAGAGGGATTATTACCTCCCTCTTACGACTTGCAATACCCCTACTAATACACCCCAACATCCCCATAGTGGTCCGCTTCAATGATTTCAGGTCATCTGTGATGATGATGCCCAAGTCTCTTTCTTCCCTTGTGATTGCCAGCATCTCCCCTCCTGACTTATAGGTGGCTTCAGGGTTTCTCTTCCCTATGTGTATGATCTTGCACTTCTTTGCATTAAACCCCAGTGGCCACTCTTCCAACCATTTTGCCAGTTTATCCAGATCTCTTCTCATTCTGCCCACCCCATCTGGATCATCTACACTGTTGCAGATCTTGGTATCATCTGCAAACAGACAAACCTTACCCTCCAGTCCATCTGCAATGTCAGTGATGAAGATATTGAAGAGGACTGGCCCCAAGACTGATCCCTGATGTACCCCACTTGTGACTTGTATCTCTTCTGACTATATACCGTTTACCACCACTCTCTGTTTTCTACCTGCCAACCAGTTTGCCACCCAGTTGACCAACTTCTGACCCACCCCAAGCCTACCCAGCTTATTAATCAATCTTCTATGTGGAACAGTATCAAAAGCTGTGATGAAGTCAAGGTAGGCAACATCAACTGCACTGCATTGGTCAACCACTCTGGTTACCCAGTCAAAGAAATCTATGAGATTAGTTTGAAAGGACCTTCCTGTTGTAAACCCATGTTGTCTTGGATCCTGTGCTCCTATGGATTCCAGGTGTTGCACTATCCTTTCCTTAATGAGTCCCTCCATAATCTTGCCCACTACTGAGTTAAGACTAACTGGTCTGTACTTCCCTGCCTCCTCCCTGCTACCACTCTTGTGGAGCAGGATCACATAAGCCCTTCTCCAGCCTTCTGGGACCTCTCCTGTGCTCAGAGACTCACTAAACAGTTCTGATAATGGCTCTGCTAGTTCCACCCTTAGCTCCTTTAGTACCCTGGGATGTATACCATTCAGACCCATTGCCTTGTCCACCCTGAGCTTAGTGAGCTCTTGTAGGACCCTTTTTTGTGAAGGGACTTGTGCACACCTCCCTCCCCCGTGTCCATGGTGCTGAGCTGTGAGCCTTCCCCTACCTTCTCCTTAGTAAATACTGAGCAGAAGTATATATTTAGGATAGATGCCTTTCCTTGGTTCTCCTCCACACACTCCCCCTTATCCCCTTTTATCTTATCAATACCCCCTCTGTACTTCCTCCTTTCACTAATGTATCTATAGAAAGTATTGTCCCCTTTCTGTTACTGTTCGTGCTAGTGTTTCCTCGGTTTGGGTCTTTGCCTGCCTTACTGCCTTCCCTGTTTCACTTAGAGAAGTTTGATATGCCTCCCTATCTTCATCCTGCTGTGTTCATTTATATTTCCTGAAGGTCAATCTCTCAGCTCTGACCTTTTCTGCTACTGTTTTTGAGAAACAAAGTGGTTTCCTCCTCCTTTTGCTATTGCTTTTCTCCCTAACACAATGGGATGTTGCTTCAAGTATTGCATCCTTAATGCTTGCCCACTTTGCCTGTACCTCCTCACCTGTGTTTCTTCTTGCCAGGGCTAGCTTAACTCTGTTGGCCATCTTATCAGTCAGTTCCTCCGAAGTCCCATATATTTGCATTGGAATAGGATGATTTAGTTCTAGTGGCCAAATTGAACCATACCATGTGATGGTCTCTGGCGCCCAGGTGACCTTCTATCTGGAGTTCTGTGATCCTTTCCCTGTTAGTCATTACTAGATCTAGGATAGCCCTGTCTCTTGTGGGTTGTTGTACCAGTTGTCTGAGGTCCTCCCGCAGCAGGGAATCCACTATGTGTCTAGTTCTGGTGAATGTTCTTGCTGGTATTGACCAATCTGTATCTGGCGTGTTGAAGTCTCCCATTATCAGAACCTCCCCTTTAGCTGTCATGTTTTGTATATCTTCTAACAGTAATATGTCTATGTCCTCTCCCTGGTCTGGAGGCCTGTAGACAACCCCCGTTCGTATGGCTGTCCCATTTCCTGTTTCCAGGGTAACCCGCAATTCTTCTGGCTCCTTATGTGTATTCTGAATTTCTGTTGCTTTGATATTTTCATTGACATAAAGCACTACTCGCCCCCCACCTTTTTGCACCTCGGTCTCTTCTGAACAGTACATAGCCATGTACTGAAGTCTCCCAAGTGTGGTTACTGGTGAACCATGTCTCGCTAATGGCTACTATGTCCAGTTTAGCCTCTGTCATTGTTGCCTGCAGGTCTGGGATCTTGTTTCACAGACTGCGGGCATTTGGGTACATGATTTTCCATTGGCCAGATTTCAGTGAATTAGTTGTTGGGCGAGGTCTGGTGTTTCCCCTGTGAGTCGTATGGGGAGCCAGACCTTTTTCCTTACCTGGTGATGTAAATGAACTACAAACATGCTGAACTCCTGTTTGATCACCAGCTGAGGGGAAGGGGTGTTCTTCTTGTTCGATGAATCAGGTGCTTCACCCATCTCCCCATTGGCTAGTTTAAAAATTCTGCAAAGATGTCAAACTTCTGTCCCAATGCACTGACTCCCTCCTTAGTCAGATGCAGATCATCAAATTTAAAGAACTTTCACTCCCAAAACTGTTGCCAGTTACCTACAAATTTGTGTCCTTTATCCCTGGCACCAGCCCTTGAGCCACATGTTTAGCTCCCCTATCTCCCCTTCTCTGTCCTTCTGTCCATCTGCCCCCCCTCTCCCAGACCAGCAGGATCTCAGAGAAGGAGATGCCAGATGAAATGGGTGACAGTTTGTCTCCCAGTCTGGTCAGGTGTTCCTTGGTCTCCACAACTGACTGGCTGGTGAGACCATTAGTCCCTAGGTATTCCAGGACATCGATGTTTTCTCCTGCTTCCTGCACGATTTTAGCAATGTGGTCAGTGTATCTCCACACTGATGTACCTGGGAGACGTCTGACCATTACCTCCGGCTGGAGGTAGGTATCAACTCCCTGAATCATGGAGTCTCCTATGATCAGAAAAGTTTTGGATTTCCTTTTTGCTTTTTTGTTTTGTTTTGGTCCCTGTTTTGGGTGAGTTTTGTTGTGCTAGCTCCTGTGCTGTAATGGCCTGCTCTGCAGTGTCCTCTGCCCCTTTGTTTGATTTTGGAGATAGAGGCAGATAGATACCTGTTTGTAGTTTTTATATGGTTTGTGGAGGTGATACGTTGGAGAGCATTGAGTGATGGGGCACCTGATTTGCCCCTCCTAACCATCTGCCAACCTCCTGGACCAACTACCCTGTGGTTGAGGTGCTTTAGTTGGATGTTGGGGAAATGGCACAGCAGTTCTTATAATATATTTCCTCCTGAATATGCAATTTGAGGCATGCAATTGCTGCCCATGCTGCCTGGAGCTGAGCCCTTAGATCTCCAATGGTCCAGCATGTAGGACAGCGTTCTAAATACTGTATAGCTGCCCTTTTGAAAAGTGTCCCTCAGTGCCTGCAGTTAATAATATTCATTCCACTTGAGTTGCCAAGTTTATAACCTGGTATGAATAATTAGAAGGAGGAAAATGAAAGCAAAAATTTGATTTTCTATTTTTATAATTTGTTATAACAAGTTAAATTACTTGTGCCCTTCTAAGTGAGGTCACTGTGTGGATATCTCTCTGATCCTCCCCGTCCTGCTTTGCTACAGGAAATGTCACAACTGTGCTACTCTACAAAATGAGTGTAGTATGGGGTGGTTGTGGATGGGGGTGGGTGCTGTGCCCTTCCCCTGCTGATAAAGAAGAACCACGGATGAAAAGAAAACCCAAGGAGGTAAGAGTAGAAACAATTAGCCAACAACAAATACTGTAACCCTGAAAGCTTAGTCTAATGATAGATAAAACTATAAACCCTGTAAGCACCACCTCTAACAATTTCACATAAGATATACCCTGCAAAAAACACTTTGCAACATAGAAAAATGAAGCAGTAACAGAAGATATACCTTGCAAAAAAAAACAATTTGAAACAGAGAAGATTACAGCAGTAATCTGTAAGCACAAAACAGTAACAACCCTGTAGGCACACCCTGTAATAATGCAGCAGAAGGTATACCTTGCAACAGCAATTTGAATCAGAGAAGATTATAGCAGTAAAATATAAGCAAAAAACAGTATCAAATCTTGTGAGCACAAAAGAAAACAACAACACACAGTAAATCTACCTAACAAAAAGAAGCCTTAATCTTTTTCCTTGCTCTGATAATGTTGTTCCTTGCTCTGTCCTTACAAGCAAACCTAGAAGAAAAGAGCTCAGGTGAAGCTAGGTGCCTTTGCCAGCAAATCTAGTCTTCCACCTCTAGTCTCTGTCTTATCACTGCTAACTTTTGATTTGATCTTCTTGCTTAGAGATGCAAATGTCTTGATGCTGAGCTTGTGCAGTGGTTCAAAGAATCCAGTGGTATTTGAATTTAGTCTGTGTTCAACAAACTGTTTCATTGCTTTCATTCCTGTATCATTTGTAGTAACAAGCTTGGTGGCAACCTCTGCGGGTGCAACAATGCCAGTTGCAATGTTGGTGAGTGCTATCAAGTCAGCATTCAAATCAAATGGGTTTGTCATGGAGTCGGTGATTGTGTTAACAATCTTATTTACATCTCGATCATCTCATTGCATGCAATGTGGTGCAGCCTTCTTGTGTTTTCCTTGTGAAACGTCTGAGTCTACCATATCACACATTACCTTCATGGAAGTTATGATAGCTAAGCACTCATCATAAGTAGTGATGAACCATCTAGCCAAGCCTCCTGGTTTCAAATTGAAACACACCCCCTTTTACTTTACTATCACAGTTTACTGTTTGTTCAAGTGCCATGCCTGTCCAGACATTGCTGAATTTATTTCTAGACTGAGCTACAGGATGGTTTCCTTGCACAAACTGCTCATGAACTTTGGGGGCACAATCTGACAGAAGCTTCATATCACTGATGTACACAGATACCCAGTGGGCAAGTCAGTGTAGTGAAAGGCAAAAAATAGTGGTAGCATCTTTACAGTTGTGACAATATACAGGTCCCAGTTGCTTTCACGTTCTGCTCTAATGAATGGCATTAGGTTAACTATTTTGATGTAATCATCCCAGAATGCAAATGTCTGGGAAGTTGCTTTTCCAAAATCGTGGAATATGTGCACTGTATCCTGTACATTCTTGAGGGCATCCCTGAGCTGGGAAAGTGTTGCTTTTAGGCTTGTTGCATCATTGTTTGATACTGCATTTTGACATTCCTGGAGGTTGCTGTTGATGAGGTCTACATCACAATCAATCTCATTATCTTGTACCCAGTTACTAAATGCCTGCCACCTCAATCTGGACAGAACCTCCATTACAAGCTTGTGGATCCTCACTCCAAGGTTGTAGGATTTGCCTTTAAGTAGATTGCTTGCTGTGTTGCTACCATACACCTACGATTCTATGAGAATGTCTTCCAGGCCACTCTCTTCATACTTCTTTCCACTTATGGCCAGAAATGTCTGTGCTATGTGGAAACCACCCATTCTCAAGACTGTTTTCTGAAATTCCTCCAGGCACCTCCACCAAATCTCTTTGATCTTACAATATATAGCCTTGTCAAATGTCAAGACACTGTAATCTTGGCCAAGTGTCCTAGACATCTTGCAGACATTCTTCATTACAGTGAAAACTGTACTCCATTCAGTAGGTGATGCTGGCATCACTGGACAGTACCCAATAGATGTTACTGTTGGTATGGTAGATGAAATCATCACATTAAAAGCTGTCCATCCTGGTACTTGCTGAGCATTCACCTTTTCAAACTCAACCTCAAATAGCTTGGCTGGGCAGCATCTTAGAATTTGCCATTGAAGATCAAGGTTGGCAGCCTCTTGGCAAGCCTCAACATCAGTATACCAGTTACTTTTTACTTTTCCCACAAGATTTGGTGTAAGGCATCTGCCATGAGGATTATACTCCAGAATGGCTTGGCACATTGCAGGAGTTTCAAGTGATTGTGTTCACAGTGCTATTTACTTTGTTTGAGCCTGAGCTGCCACTGTGCCAAAGCTGCCTTCCAGAATTGTGAGAGTCTGTCACTGATATACTATCATAGTTGTGGCATGGGTGGTGTGCTTTCCATCTAATGTTTCCTCATTTACATCATTATTGTCAGCAGCAAACTGAACAAATTCCCCATGCTGTATGTTTGATGGAATTATGATATTGTCCCTGGCAGCTTTTTAATGCTGATCCATTGCAATAGCTGTGTCAATTCTGTCTTCATAACTGACACAGTGTGCTAGCTTGTTCACTATTGTTACTACATGTATAGAGCTTGTTACATGGGTGTATGGCTATTGCAAGCCCAACATGTTTAGGTGTATGATTTGCACCTCTGGATACTATATGAATGAAGTCCTGACCAACTGATAATATCTGTCTGAAGAGGGTTTTGTTAGTGGCTGTTACTAAAGGACTGCCATCTTCAATAGGTTCATCACCAACATCCCCTTGGAATACCCATTTCAGGAACCTATACACATTATCAGAATCATGTCTAATGCTTGTTCTAAATTGATAGTGTAAATCCAGTCCCTCACACATTTTGAGTTCACTACAGAGGACCTGTGCTGCATGAAACAGAATAGATGCGGTTAAATATGTATCTTTATTTTCAGAAGTACGGATAGGGTTTTCTTCTTCACACTGTTGCTTTGAATGCATCCAGGAAGCTATGTTGATGACATCTTCCAAAGACACAGCACTGCTATACACAATCTTTGGTTTACTGTGGTCATGCTGTATTTGAACAATGAGTTGGTCACCAAAATAGTTTGTTTTTCTCTTGTTTAGCTTCTCACTTCAGTAACTTTGACTGCTGGAATGTTGCCTTTCATAATATCCTGGTATCTCTGTAACAGGTAAGAAATGGACAAGGCTTTTCAGCTGATAACAAGGTCATTCTCAATTTCAGAAATCAGTTCACTGAAACATGTGTTATACACAGACTCGTCTTCCTTGTCACTGGCTAGTGAAAATTTTGTCTGTATGTTTCTTTTGCTAGTGAAAGTACTATGGCAGTCTTTGTGGTACTTTGCTTCAAATGCAAATAAGTCCAGTCCAGCTATTCGCTTTAAGACTTTGTCATCTTCTTTGACTTCAGTTGCATCAAGTAGAGTTTATTGCCCTCTGAAGGTTACAATCTGTGATAGATTTTTGTCTTTTTTTGTGATACACCTTCTGGCATATTATACACAAATTCTAGTTAACAGACTGGCGAGTAAATCGCATGCTCAGTGAGCTTGAACACTGACCAGTATCAGTAGAAGAGCCAGGACTTCAACTTCTTCCTTGATCTTCAAAGTGCTTCAAGTTTGTTTTGCTGGTGTAGGACTGATGACATCGTGCATGTTAATGTACTGCAGGCAAAGCTAATAATGCGCCAATGTCTAATGGCTGCAATCACTGATAAACATGATCTTTTCTAACAAGGCATGCATTATAAATGTCTTTAGTCCTCCAGGGGTTGCAGTCCACAGGTGTTCCTGTGTTGTTATTTGGCAGATGATACACTTGGACCAGTCACTAGTCAAGCGGGGTTTTTTAGTGAGAAAGGTAAAAGTCTAAGTAGGGTCTTCAGCCATTTTGTTGCCTCTCAGTTGTTGTTAATACCTGGAAAAAAAGAGAAATGCTATTAGAAATATTTTCATTAGTATATTATTCATCTTGTAAAATTATAAAAAGAAAACACCATTTGTCCATGTTTTATTGCTGTAAAACATGATGTTGAAATAAGCTATTTTTTTTATAAATTATATAATGTAAGCAATTCATAAATTACACAAATAGACAAAACAAAAAGCAAAGAACATATTTAAAGTAAATTTGCCATAATGAAATCAATATACAATGAAAACACTGTAAAATTATACACATGATAAAAGAGAGTCATTATTTATATATAGGGACCGTAAGGGAAGGAAGGGGGTGGCTCTGTATGTAAAGGAAGGGATCAATGCAAAAGAGAGCCAGGGAAAACACAGGAATACAGAGGCCATGTGGGTTACCCTAGGAGCTGGGGACAAGGACCCCATCAGAGTGGGGGTTATATACAGACCCCCATCCCAGGAACTAGAAGTTGATAAGGACTTCTAGGAGCCATCTCAATGATGGCCAGCAAAGGTGAGCTGCTAATAGTTGGGGACTTCAATCTGCCCGATGTAGATTGAACCTCATACACAGCATCCTCTGAAAGGAATAGGGAGTTCCTGCTCACACTGAAAGGGGCAGGGCTCAATTAACTTGGGAACTCACCCACTAGAGACCATGCTACCCTTGATCTAGTGCTCACAAACAGCTCAAGGGTTTGAAATGTTCAGGTGGGCATAAACCTAGGGACCAGTGACCACAGGTCAGTCTGGCTATCAATCAACAAGGCAGAAAAAATATGTCACACAGAAATCAAGATCCTTGATTTCCATAGGGCAATCTTTCCAGAGATGAGATCAAAAATCAAATCATTACTAGCTAGGAGAAGCACGGGGAATGTGGAATATGACTGGGAGCATTTTAAGAAGGCCATAACAACAGCTACTGAACAATGTAAATCAGTAAATCAAAAAGAAGGAAGAAACCTCTCTGGATCACCAGAGACTTAGCTGCAATAATAAGGGATAAGAAGAGGGCCTTTAAGCAATTCAAAGTATCACAGAAGGAAGCTGACATGGACAACTACAGGAACAAACTCAGGGAGGCAGGAAGAGCCATTCGAAGGGCCAAAGCACAAACAGAGGGAAAAATAGCACAGGGAGTTAAGAAGGGAGATAAAACCTTCTATAGGTACATGAGAGAAAAAAGGAAGAGTAAGGGGGAATAGTCAGACTAATAGCACAAGATGGCCAGATGGGGGGCATGGCTTGTGCAGACATGATGGCGGTCGTGTTTTAGTAAAGCTCCCTGGGTATCAAACTTGAAATCGATCTTTACCCAGATTCCAGCACAGGCTAAATTAGGTATTGGTAAGGGAATGATAGCGATAGCTTATGGCATCTGCAAAAAACAAAAATTGGCAGCCAAAACTTCAATTTGGGGCTGTAGAACTACAGAAAGAGCAGCAAGATGGCCCAGACACTTGCGTGTGCCAGCAGGCCCCAACTGCAGTGGTGGAAGAGCCTGAAATGTCCGCGCTGGAGTGCTCACTGGCGTGGGTGCCATCCACTCTAGAATCCATGTAGCATGAAATGAGGGCCGGCTTCATAAACATTCCTTCCCAAATCATGCACTTACAATCAGTGTTAACTGGCCTCACTGAAAACACTACAACTCACTCCACACATATTGGTGAACTGCAGCAAAGAATAAGTGATCTTGAGGACTCATTGCACACCCTGACCAGGGAGAAGACCAACTATGTGGAGACCATAGCAGAGCTGTGGGAATGAATGGATGACCAGGAGAATCGCTCTTGCTGCTCAAATCTTCATATCGTGGGTCTCCCAGAGGGAACAGAGGGGAAACACCCAGGGACTGGGCTGCACCAATGGATCATAAGAACCTCAAACTCCCTCAGGAGGCTGAAAAATATGAAATTGAACAGGGGCATAGAGTGGTTCCCCTCCCCCAAACCAACTGACCGCCTGCAGCACTGTCTGATTAAATACTTATGCTACACAGACAAAGAACTGATTCTAGCTGCAGCCAAAAAGCAGGGATCAATTCTGTGCAACAACTCCAGAGTGGCGATCTATCATGATTATAGCCGAGACCTACAGGGGAAGCACCAAAAGTTCAATGTGGTGAAGTCTAAACTCCATGCCATGGGTTGATCATTGTCCTTTTTCTACCCAGCCAAGCTCAGGATTGATCAGCCTGGAGTACCCCCTCAATTCTTTACAAACTATCTGGATGCAGAAAAATGGGTCTCCAAGGTGATCAGGCAGGAGGAAAGAAGATCCCCGACTAGGTGATACTTCAAGGCAAGCGAAGTCACTATGAAGTCTGCATTCTTTAAAAAGTGTAAATATTTGATGCGTTTAATCAGAAGGGGCCTTCAACTTACTGGGAGATTAGGGAGCACTAAACCAGGTGCTTTTCAAATTTTTTATTTTGCTCCCTGACAGAATCTGGCTGATTGCCTCATCTGGTGGACTTCTGAGAGGTGTGGCCCTGTTCCTAGCTGGCATGTCTTCCTTTGCTTGCTGCGTGACACCACATGGTGGTTGGAATGCCCTGGAGTGCAGTAATGAACTCTGTTGGTGGGTTTGCCTGCATTTGTTGCACTGTTGAATGGGATAGGGTTGGTAAACGCTGGGTGTTGCCTAAGAGGGGATGTCTGGATGGCTGGGGAGGAAAGTTAACTGGAGCACATCCTGGGTTATTAGCCCAATGACTGTTCACCATGCTCTAAACTGTAGTCTGTCGCCTCCGACACCACTGATTACACCCTTTGGAGGCACCACTGGAGAGACTTCACTAGCCCTCGTCAACTGCCAGCCCGACCACATCAGGGGATGTGGGCGAAGATACCAGTATCCTGGGATTAAGCATCAGGGAAGTGCTGCATGTGGACACTGATTGTTATGCTGCATGTCTTACTGTTGGGGAGGCAAGTAGATTTTTGGTTTTTGGTTTCTTACATACTGATATGCATGGAGGAGAATGATTAGATGTGAATGAATGATAACAAATTGAACCTCCTTGGGGGGGCACCCAGAGGAAGGAAAAATGACTCAACTATAATGATCAATAATAGGGTGAGTAGAGACAGCACGGTGAGGAAATTGTTTATGAACTTTTTTTTGCATGTCTCTAAGGGGGTAGGAGGGGGATAAAAATCAAAGGAACCCATCAATCCTACCTTGTAAATTGATATACAGAGGTGAGAACTGATGGAAGAGAAGACCATCTTACTCATCATGGGGGGGGGGGCTCACGATGCTTGGAAAAAGATGTTGCCACAATGAGATACAAAAGGTTAGCAGGGGTCACATATGAAGGGGAATATGCATACAACCATCATAAATGTTGTTACTTGATTGCCTGCAGGTTATTAGGCAGCTCATAAAGTAGATTAGATATGCAGCTCCCCAGTTTGTTAGTTCGGAGCGCCAATCAACTGGGATTGAATGTTTGTTGGGAGTAGAGAAGGAAGGAAGTGGGAAGGGGTAAATCAACGGGGGGGGGAATAACAAGTGGGGACCTGCTGAACATGTATGTGTAATGACAAGACACTTGGTGTTCTGCTTTTCTTTCTAGGGTGCATCAGCCTTGGTTAACACCCACCAAGAGAGAAGCCCATGAAATCAAGCCATTTATTAACAGTGTCCGGAATGCAGCTGGAAGACCTTAAAATTTAAAGGTGGGACAGCAGATAAAGGAGATATGCTGATTAAACACATGACTGTAATGGTATATTAGCTGTCACAGTGCAGATAGGTACCAGTGCTGGGTATGGGAGGGAGATGCAGAAATGTATCTCGTAAATTTGCTAGTTAATATGATGCCCAAATCACACACACTAGTCACCATCCATGAGAGAAGGGACACTGACAGGGCAGATGGGAGCCAAGTCAGGGGAGGAAGAGAGAGGGTTGTTCTGTTGCCCAGTTGGCAAATTTTAGTGGAATTTATACCTGGTTATTCTTAATGGAGGGAAATGGTCGGGGGAAACAGAAAATAAGCAAAATGGGTGCATGCATGATACTTGTCAAGCAACATTACTATATCACCATGTCTCCTGGCAGGAGAAAAGGTGCGGAGGACATTGTACTACCCTACATAGCAGACCATGGATAGTTCAGGAAAGGTAGTGACATGGAATGTTAATGGTTTAAAATCAGTGGTGAAGAGAAGAAAGGTGATGACTGAAATGATGCGGAGACAGACTCAGCTAGTACTCATACAGGAGACCTACTGTACATGTCACAGCAGGAGGCACTAAAAATGGAAGGAGGTATGGGGGGGGCAGTGGGTTTCAGCCTGCTTCTCAACCAAAGCCAGAGGAGTATCAATACGGGTGCCAAAAGGCACGAGAGTGAAAATACATAAAGAACTTAGAGACCCGAGGGGTGGGATATGTCCTGGCCACCTGACAATAGAGGGGGGAGGCTCCATGTCAGTGGGCTCAATATATGCTCCAAATGTAGAAGACCTGGGATTTTTTCAAAAGTTGGCCCTGGACATGTCTGCCCTGCTGGGTCTGTGGATACTGGGGGGGGGGTGGATTTTAACTGTGTGAGGGATACGACATTGGACAGGTCAAGCCCTGCCCCAGTACAGACAACAAGAAATGCTACAGCCCTGGGGGAAGTAGAGAATATCTACTCCCTGGTGGATGTCTGGCACCACCAGAACCCGACCAATAGACTACAGTTTTTACTCCCATGCTCACTGTTCTTATGCAAGATTGAATCGTGTTCTGGTCAGCAGCCTCCTGAGTACCATGGGACAGGCCCGCTATTCACCAGTAGTGATCCCGGATCATGCCCTTCTCTCTGTGCCTATGGACTGGGGAGGAGGGGGATCCCCACCCCCACAAAGAACCTGGCACCTGGACCCACTCCTACTAAAGGATGATAACTTTGTCACATTCATGACTAAAACACTGGAGGAGTTCCTGACGCACATTAAAAGAGGAGAGATGTCACATGCGGCCAGATGGGAGACTATGAATGCCTCTATTAGAGGGCAGGTTATCTCGTACTCTGCTCATGGGAAGAAGAAGGCACAGAAAGAACTAGAACAGCTTAGACAGAAAATTGAGGCTTATGAAGAAGCACATATGAACAAGCCAACATATCCCCTATATAGAATAATACAGAAATTAAAATGGAAATTAAATCTCCTGAACACGGCCAGGATTGAGCAATCTATCCTCCTGGCAGGGGCAGACACATATTTTGATGGGGATCAGGAAAGGAGGTTTTTGGCTTGGCAATTGAAGAAGGAGGGAGATAGGGCTATTCTCCAAATCTGGACATCAGATGGAGATGTGACAACATCCACCCCCAAGATAGGGACGGAATTCAGGAAATTTTACCACAAGTTGTACACATCCGAAATGACCCCAATGCCACAGCAAATGCAGGCCTTCTTTGCCAGAACCCCAACCCTAGAACTATCCCCGACAAGGGCAACAGAGCTAGAAAGACCTGTAGCAAAGGTAGAAGTAAAGGCTTCCATCAAATCCTTAAGTGGAGGGAAAGCCCCTGGCCCAGATGGGCTACCCATCGACTTTTACAAATCCTTCCTAGCCTTGCTCACAGATCCCCTGTATGATGCACTGCAGGAGGGGTTGGAAAGAAGCATCATGCCCCAATCAATGAGAGCAGCCACTACTACAATACTCCCAAAACCAGGTAAGGACCCTAGACAATATGCCTCATATCGTCCCATATCCCTGTTAACAGCAGACTATAAAATTCTGGCAAAGGTGTTGGTGACAAGGTGGGAGCCTGTTCTCCCCTCCCTGGTTCACTCAGACCAAACCGGGTTTGTATGGGGCAGACAGGGGAAGCATAACATTAGAAGGACAATAAATATCCTACACACCTGGAGAATGATGGCTATCAAGCATGAGGCAGCAATACTGGCACTACATGCTGAAAAGGCCTTTGACTAGGTCAAATGGGGATACATGCTTGAAGTCCTTAAACACCAAGGTATGGGACCAGGGATCTTGAAATGGATTAAAACCCTATACACAGCACCTACTGCCCAAATTTTAGTAAATGGAGCTCTGACCACCTCGTTCACTGTGGGGAGAGATACCAGACAGGGCTGTCCCTTGTCCCCGCTCTTATATGTACTGGCACTGGAGCCACTGGCAGCTGCTATCAGGGCCATACCTCTCAACTGTACCACATTACGAGGAACGTTCCTCATTTTACTTCAAAAACGCTCCCTGTTCCACATTGTGAAGACTTGTTCCACATTCAAAGACAACATTTTAAAACAAAAATCCATAGTAAATGATGGAAAAAATAAATTATTCAATTAATAACAGACTTTCTGAACATAAATGCAACATTTTAACAGTATTTTGAGCTTCTTAGGTAAAGATTTGATTAAGTGTTCCACATTTTGCCAATTTGTTCCACATTTAGACAGGCAATGTTCCACATTTGGGGGACAAAAGGTTGAGAGGTATGATCAGGGCCCACAAGGGGATTCAGAGATTTAAGGGAGGAGGGAGAGAACATAAAGTAGCACTGTATGCTGACTATCTGTTGCTATACCTAAAAAACCTGGTCAGGGTTTTTACCCTTAGTGCACAACCTCCTGAGAGAATTCAGCTCCCTGTCAGAGCATAAAGTGAACTGGACGAAGAGTGAACTCCTCCCCATAGGGCACCTGGAGAGACCTCCACTGTCACAAGTATTGGGGGGGTTAGTGATGGTTAATAACTTAAAATACCTGGGAATCCTCCTGTCAGTAAAACTAGGAATGCTATATGCCATTAACTATGGCACCTTAATTAAAAGACTGGGGGAGGACTGTGAAAAATGGCAGAATATGCCTCTGACCCTCATCGGAAGAATCAATACAGTGAAAATGATGATCCTTCCAAGGTGTTTGTATCTATAGCAATCATTTCCAATAAATGTACCACTGTTGCACTTTAAACAAGTAAATGCTCTAGTGCAAAACTTCATATGGAGAGGGAGAGCAGCCCAGATTAAAAGGTCGATTCTCCAACAACCTCCCAATAAAGGGGGATTGGGACTCCCTCACGTCCAATTATACTTCTGGGTGGCTCAGTTGGCATTCCTCCCCGGAGAGCTGGGGGTCTGGGATGTGGCATAGGTTGCTATGAAGGAGGAACAGATGGGGAACTCCATGCAGTTCCAATATATGTTGGGAGGCTTGGGTTAGAATGAAAAGCCGAATATAGTAAACCACTGCACCCTAACAATGATCAAAGCTTGGAAATCTGCACACGGTGTGCTGGGGTTTGTTCATGGACATGGCCAATCACCATACACTGATCTTATCACTGCCAAGAAAACCAGAGGTACATACACTGTACATATGCATCAGAGATTGAAGCAATGAAAAATGAAGGGATTGGAGCATGTCCTGCAACTATTTGAGGGAGGTAGGATCTTAGAATTTGTGGAAGTGAAGACTAAATGGCCCATAAACCCTGGAGACTACTTCGTATACCAGACACTGCGACATAGGCTTGGAGAGTCCCTGTGCCCAACGGCTATCTGGGCAATACCGACACCATTAGAGGAGGGGCTATATAATCCCCAACCTCGTGCTAAAACACTGTCTGTTGCTAACATTTTATTGCTTTATTTTTCTCTGATTCAAATTGTTGTTGCTGGGTATACCTTCTGCTGCATTATTACAGGGTGTGCCTACAGGTGTGTGCTTACAAATTACTGCTGTAATCTTCTGATTCAAATTGTCTTTCGCAAGGTATATCTTTTGTTACTGCTTTATTTTTCTCTGTAGCAAAGTATTTCTTACAGGGTATCTCTTCTGTGAAATGATTACAGGTGGTGCTTTACAGGTTTTAACAGTTTTATCTGTCATTAGCATAAGATTTCAGGGCTACTGCACTTGTTGCTGGCTGATTGTTTCTGCTCTTACCTCCTCATTTCTTTCGTCCGTGGTTCTTCTTTTTCAGCAGGGGAAGGGCCCAGACACCCACCCCCATCCCCAACTACCCCACACTACACTCCTTTGATAGGGTAGCACAGTTGTGACATTTCCTGTAGCAAAGCAGGAAGGGGCATATCAGAGGGGTATCCACACAGTGATCTCATTCACAGGAGCGCTAGTAATTTAACTTGTTATAACAAGTTATACAAAAACAAACAAAATAAATCAAACCTTTGCTTTCATTTTCTTCCTGCTAATTACTCTGACCAGGTTATAAACCCAGCAACTTATCTGGAATGGATATCATTAACTGCAGGTACTGCAGAACACTTTTCAGAAGGGCGTTTACAGGATTTAAGGCACTGTTCTACATGCTGGGCCACTGGAGACCTAAGGGCTCAGCTCCAGGCAGCATGGGCAGAGATTGTGTGCCTCAAATTGCATATTCAAGAGGAAATATATTATGAGAACTGCCCGCCATTTCCCCAAGATCCAACAGAAGCACCTCGGTCACAGAGGGTAGTTGGTCCGGGAGGTTGGCATGTGGTTAGGAGGGGCAAATCGGGTGCCCCATCACTCAATGCTCTCCAACATATCACCTCCACAAACCAAATAAAAACTACAAACAGGTATCTGCCTCTATCTCTGAAATCAAACAAAGGGGCAGAGGACAATGCAGAGCAGGACACTGCAGCACAAGAGCTAGCACAACAAAACTCACCCAAAACAGGAACAAAAAAAAACCAAAAAACAAATAGGAAATCCAAAAAACTTCTGATCATAGGATACTCCATGATTCGGGGAGTGGATAGGTATCTCCAGCCGGGGTAATGGTCAGATGTCTCCCAAGTACATCAGGGTGGAGAAACACTGACTGCATTGCTAAAATTGTTCAGGAAGCAGGAGAAAACATTGACGTCTTGGTACACATAGGGACTAATGATCTCACCAGCCAGTCAGTTGTGGAGACCAAGGAACACCTGACCAGGCAGGGTGACAAACTATCATCCATTTCTTCCGGCATCTCCTTCTCTGAGATCCTGCCAGTCTGGGAGAGGGGGGTAGATGGAAGGAAGGTCAGAGAAGGGGGGGAGAGAGGGGAACTAAACATGTGGCTCAAGGGCTGGTGCCAGGAAAAAGGACACAAATTTGTAGGGAACTGGCAACAGTTTTGGGAGTGAATGTTCTTTAAATTTGATGGACTGCATCTGACTAAGTAGGGAGTCAGTGCACTAGGGCAGAAGTTTGAATTCTTTGCAGAATATTTAAACTAGCAAATTGGGAGAGGGGTGCAGCACCCCATACGTCAAATGGGAAGAACACCTCTCCCCCTCAGCTAGTGGTCAAACAGGAGTTCAGCATGTTTGTAGTTCATTTGCATCATCAGGTAAGAAAATAGGTTTGGCTCCCCATACAACACACAGGGGAAATGCCAGACCTTGCCTAACAACTAACACACTGAAATCTGGGCAACGGAAAATCATGTACACAAAACAAGATCCCAGACCTGCAGGCAATAATGACAGAGGCTAAACTGGACAGAGTAGCCATTAGCGAGACATGGTTTACCAGTTACCACACTTGGGACACTTCAGTACCTGGCTATGTACTGTTCAGAAGAGACCGAAATGCAAAAAGGGGGGGGAGTGGCCCTTTATGTCAAGGAAAATATCAAAGCTACAGAAATTCAGAATACACATAAGGAGCCAGAAGAACTGTGAGTCACCCTGGAAACAGGAAATGGGACAGCCATATGAACTGGGGCTGTCTACAGGCCTCCAGACTGGGGGAGGACACAGGCACATTACTATTAGAAGATATACAAAACAACAGCTAAAGGGGAGGTTCTGATAATGGGAGACTTCAACGTGCCAGATACAGATTGGTCAATACCAGCAGGAACATCTGCCAGAACTAGACACATGGTGGATTCCCTGCAGGGGGGAGAGCCTCAGACAACTGGTACAACAACTCACAAGAGACAGGGCTATCCTAGACCTAGTAATGACTAACAGGGAAAGTATCACAGATCTCCAAGTAGAAGGTCACCTGGGGGCCAATGACCATCACATGGTAAGGTTCAATTTGGCCACTAGAACTAAATCATCCCATTCAAAGTCAAAAATATGGGACTTCAGAGGAGCTGACTTTGATAAGATGGCCAACAGAGATAAGCTTGACCTGGCCAAAAGAAATACAGGTGAGGGGGTACAGGCAAAGTGGGCAAGCATTAAGGATGCAATACTTGAAGCAACATCCCATTGTGTTAGAGAGAAAAGGAAGTGCAAAAGAAGAAGGAAACCACTTTGGTTCTCAAAAACAGTAGCAGAAAAGATCAGAGCCAAAAGGCTGGCCTTCAGAAAATATAAGGGAACGCAGCAGGATGAAGATAGGGAAGCAAATCAAACTTCTCTAACGGAAGCAGGAAAGGCAGTAAGGCAGGCAAAGGCCCAAACTGAGGAAACACTAGCACAAACAGTAAAAGAAGGTGGCAAGACTTTCTATAGATACATTAGTGAAAGGAGAAAGTCCAGAGGGGGTATTGCTAAGATAAAAGGGGATAAGGGGGCACGTAAGGGGGAAGACCATATAAAAGCATCTATCTTAAATAGATACTTCTGCTCAGTATTTACTGAAAAGAAGGTAGGGCAGGGCCCACAGCTCAGCACCATGGACACAGGGGAGGAGGGAGGTATGCACTAGTCCCTTCACAAAAGAAAGGGTCCGACAAGAGCTCGCTAAGCTCAGGGTGGATAAGGCAATGGGACCTGGTGGCATACATCCCAGGGTACTAAAGGAACTAAGGGTGGAACTAGCAGAGCCATTATCAGAACTGTTGAGTGAGTCTCTGAGCACATTAGAGGTCCTAGAAGACTGGTGAAGGGCTCATGTGATCCCGCTCCACAAGAGTGGTAGTAGGGAGGAGGCAGGGAACTACAGACCAGTCAGTCTTATCTCAGTAGTGGGCAAGATTAAGGAGGCACTCCTTAAGGAAAGGATAGTGCAACACCTGGAATCTATAGGAGCACAGGATCCAAGACAGTATGGGTTTACAAAAGGAAGGTCTTGTCAAACTAATCTCATAGATTTCTTTGACTGGGTAACCAGAGTGGTGGACCAAGGGGGAGCAGTTGATGTCACCAACCTTGACTTCAGCAAAGCTTTCAATACTTTTTCACATAGAAGATTGATTAATAAGCTGGGTAGACTTGGGATGGGTCAGAAGTTGGTCAACTGGGTGGCAAACTGGTTGACTGACAGAAAACAGATAGTGGTGGTAAACAGTATACAGTCAGAAGAGATGCAAGTCACAAGTGGGGTACCTCAGAGATCAGTCCTGTGGCCAGTCCTCTTCAATATCTTCATCAGTGACATTGCAGATGGACTGGAGGGCAAGGTTTGTCTGTTTTCTAGTGACAACCAAGATCTTTTTTTTTTTTGTTAGTTGTTTAACCAGGACTAGCACACTAAGCTGAAAGCTTTTTTACAGGTGCAACCTGGGAGCACAGGGAAGTTTAGTGACTTGCTCAGGGTCACACAGTCTGCAAGTAGAAGCTGTAGGATTCAAACCCAGGTCTGGTCTGCTGGATGTCACCAGATTTGCAGCTCAGAGCCTTAAACCACTGCGCTATACTACCTCCCTATCTGCAACAGAGTAGATGATCCAGGCGGCATGGGCAGAATGAGACGAGATCTGGATAAAACTAGCAAAATGGTTGGAAGAGTGGCAGCTTGGGATTAATGCAAAGAAGTGCAAGATCATGCACATAGGGATGAGAAACCCTGAAGCCACCTATAGGCTGGGAGGGGAGTTGCCGGCAGTCTCAACGGAAGCAAGAGACTTGGGCATCATCATCACCAATGACCTGAAATCATCCAAACAGACCACTAAAGTAGTAGGTAAGGCTAGGGGGATGTTGGGGTGTATTAGTAGGGGTGTCACAAGTCGGAAGAGGGAGGTAATAATCCCTCTTTACAAGACACTGGTTCGGGCCAATCGGGAGTACTGTGTGCAGTACTGGAGGCCGCACCTTCACAAAGACATTAACCAAATTGAGGCAGTCCAGAGAAGGACAACCAAACTGGTGCAGGGACTGCATCAGAAAACATATGAGGACAGATTAATGGAGCTCAATATGTATACCCTAGAGCAAAGGAGGGGGAGAGAGGTGATATGATCAAAACATTCTAACACCTTAAGGGCATTAACAAGGTGAAAGAGTTTAACATGTTTCAATATAAGAAAAATAGCAGGACAAGAGGACACAGCATGAGATTAGAAGGAGGTCGATTAAGGGGTAATGTGAGGAAGTTCTTTTTCACAGAAAGGGTGGTGGATGCATAGAATGGCCTACCTCAGGAAGTGGTGGATATGAATACAGTGCAGGGCTTCAAACAGTCATGGAATAGGCATAAGGGAGCAATACAGATGAGTATGAATAGATAGGCCATTGACAGACCAAAGGCCTATGGCACATTCATAAGGTAGAAAAAGAAACGGGCAGACTGGATGGGCCTTGCGGTCCTTATCTGCCGTCATCTTCTATGTTTCTATGTTTCTACTGCAGCATGCTGGGAATTGGCTCAAAGACTTCCCTGTCCATCAGACAGAAATGGGAAAAAGATCTTAACATCACAATAGATGATCATGCCTGGGACCTGGCAGTGAAGCACCTTAACACTTGTTCTAGAAATAATAGACTGAGGCAGGTACAGCTTAACTTCCTATACAGAACTTACTTGACACCCAATGGGCTCCATCCCATGTACCCTGAAAGCTCACATAAATGCCCGAAGTGCCAGAGGAACCAGGCAGATCTATTACACATAGCTTTGACTTGTCCAAGAGTAGCACCTTTCTGGCACCAAGTCCACAGAGTCATGGAGAAGGTACTTGCAAAGTGTTTGTCCTGCACCCCACTAGAACTATTACTGGGGTCTGACCCGGCGATTACACAGGAAGAGATTATACACCCATTATGGGGAATAGCCCTGGTAAATGCAAAGAAAACATTAGCTCAAACATGGATATCTGGGAAGTCCCCTACAACTCAACAATGGGTCAACAATATGAAACAGTGCCTCTCCTTAGAAAAGATACAGCACACAGCCAACAGCACTAGAGATCAATTTGAGAAAATTTTGCTGCCATTGGAGGAGGCAATAGGGGAGGGAACATTCCCTGTGTAGAAATACGACTTCCCCTGTGGTGTATATGGGCCCCAAACCCGACCCCTGCTACATACATGGCATTGGTCCCTCACCCCTGACTGCAGTGCCAGACTGGATGATCAACGTCCCAGGAGCAGATTTGAAAGAACCCAGAAGTATTCCCCTACACTGACCTACATCATGGGGTGACAACCTGTGTGCCTATACTAACCCATTGTTCAACCCTCATATCTGTAGTTATCATGGCTGACCCCCACTTTCCTACAGCCATTTTGGACCAACAACTGGTATCTGCCCTGCTTCACATCACACAAGCACTCATCACCATAGACACACAAACTAGACAGGGAAAGAGATGTTTAACCCATATCTTCTGTGCAACACTAAGTGACCATAGGGATGCTAACCATTCTGTATATACCCCAAATGCTGAAAAACTGTGTATATGTACATGTAACTGTTTCAATGTAATGCTGTTTTTTTTTCAATACAAATATTTTACAAAAAAAAGAAAAAAAAAGATGGCCAGATGGCAGAGGATGACAACCACAAAGCAGAGGTGTTAAACAAGTTATTCTGCTTCATTTTCACAACAGAGGACAGTGGAAAAGGTCCTGCACCAAAGCAGGTGGAACACAATAACAAGGAGGCAGACATGAGCCCCTTCAGAAGGGAAAGAGTCCTAGAAGAACTAAACAAACTTAGAGTTGATAAAACAATGGGGCCAGATGGAATTCACCCAAGGGTGATGAAGGAACTAAGGGAGGAAAGTGCAGCACCACTAGCTGAATTATTCAGTAGATCACTGGAGAGTGGCACAGTACCTCAGGACTGGAGAAGAGCAACAGTAGTGCGCCTGCACAAGGGCGGAAGCAAGGATGATACTGGGAACAATTGCTCAGTCAGCCTAATCTCAACAGTGGGAAAAATTATGGAAGCACTACTAAAGGAGAGAACAGTGGAACACCTGAGGGAAAATAGAAAAATAGATGCCAGGTGACATGGTTTCATGGCAGGACAATCATGTCAGACAAACATGACACATTTCTTTGACTGGGTTACCAAAACAATGGACCAGGGCAGCTCGGTGGACATAGTGTACATAGACTTCAGTAAAGCCTTTGACACTGTTCCCACAGGAGGCTGGGGAATAAGATGGATCACACAGGGTTAGGGCACAAAATAGTCAACTGGGTTAGGAATTGACTATGGAATAGAAAACAGAGAGTATTGGTCAATGGGACTATGTCACAGGAAGGTGAAGTGTCCAGCAGCATGCCACAGGGGTCAGTGCTGGGTCCAATACTCCTCAACATATGCATCAGTGACGTTGCAGAGGAATTGGAGGGGAATGTATGCCTGTTTGCAGATGATACAAAGCTCTGCAACAGGGCGGACACACAGTAGGGGGCAAGCAGCATGGTGGCCAACCTCAGGAAATTAGAGAAATGGTCAAAACTATGGCAGTTGAAGTTTAATGCCAAGAAATGCAAGGTCATGCACCTAGGAAAGCGAAACCCAGAAGTAAAGTTCACACTGGATGGGCACCAATTGGAAGTAACAAAGATGAAAAGGGACCTGGGTATACTCATCACTAATGACTTAATAGTCACAAAACAGTGTGAAAACATGGCACAGAGAGCAAGTGGCATTCTAGGATGTATAGGTAGGGGCATTGCAAGCAGAAAGCATGAGGGAATCGTGCCACTGTACAGATCCTTGATGAGGCCACACCTGGAGTACTGTGTCCAGTTCTGGAGGCCACACCTGAAAAAGGACATAGACAGATTAGAGACGGTGCAGAGAAGGGCCACTAAAATGGTGCAGTGGCTGCACCATGAGACATATGAAACTAGGCACAGGGAACTGAAGTTGTACTCACTAGGACAGAGAAGAAACAGAGGTGACATGATAGAAACATTCAAATACGTCAATGGAATAAACAAGATGGAGAACCTCTTCCAAGAAAAGAAGAGAACTCGGACAAGGGGGCACAGCTTGTGTCTGGTGGTAGGCAAGTTCAGGAGCAACTACAGAAAGTACTTCTTTAGGGACAGGATGATAGAGCCATGGAACAGCCTGCCAGCATAGGTGGGGGCAGCTAAAACAGTAAGAGAATTTAAGCTAGCGTGGGACAGGCAACGTGGACAGCTTGGTTGGAACGTAGAAACATAGATTTTGACGGTAGATAAGGACCACTTGGCCCACCCAGTCTGCCCATTTCCCTACCTACTGGATAAGCTGCAGATTCTAGTTAACCAACAGCCTACTTCCTGCAACCCCCCACTATAATTGCCTTATGTCTGTCGCATGCATGTTTGAATTCCCCCACTGTTTTAGACCCAATGACCTCCTCAGGAAGGCAGTTCCATGTATCCACCACTCTCTCCGTGAAAAAAAAATTCCTCACATTACCCCTGAGCCGTCTCCCCTCTATCATTAAATTGTGCCCCCTTGTTCTTGCACATCTCTTTTTCTGAAAGATGCTACCCTCCTGGACTTTGTTGATTCCCTTGAGGTACTTGAATGTTTCTATCATGTCCCCCCTGTCCCTCCTTTCATCAAGAGTATACATATTAAGCTCTCTCAGTCTCTCTTCATACAGTTTCTGCTGCAGACCCTGCACCATTTTAGTTGCCCTCCTCTGGACTGCTTCCATCCTGTCTATATCCTTGCATAGATGAGGTCTCCAAAACTGCACACAGTACTTCAGATGGGGTCTCACCAATGGTCTGTATAGAGGGATAACCACTTCCCTTTTTCTATTTGTGATGCCCCTTCCTATGCATCCCAGTATCCCCCTGGCTCTCCTTACTGACTTTCACATTGCTTACCCACCTTTAGGTCATCTGATATGACTACCCCAGGTCCCTTTCCATTTTTGTTGTTGTTAGTACCTCCCCTGCTATTGTGTACTCTTCTCCTGGGTTTTTGTTTCCCAGGTGCATTATTTTGCACTTCTTTGCATTGAATCTAAGTTGTCATATGTCTGACCATTCCTCCAACCTTGCCAAGTCCCTTCTCATCTTTTCCACCCCCTCTTGTGTATCAACTCTATTACAGATCTTTGTGTCATCTGCAAAGAGGCATACCTTTCCCTTCAGACCCTCTGCAATGTCATGTCATCCGCAAAGAGGCATACCTTTCCCTCCAGACCCTCTGCAATGTCAACAATTAAAGGGAAGGGGTAGGCACCTAGGGCAGACTAGAAGGATTAAATGGTCCCCATCTGCCGACATCATTCTTATGTTCTTATGTTCTTATTTTGATTTTTTCAAGAAATCCATGAAGGCAATTTGTCATGATTTAGAAAAGCATCCATATTTCTCAATGTTACCACTGCATAATACCACATCCTCCCTAAAATCACTCTTGGGGGTTCCTCTCTTCTTAAAAGAGTGTTAAACTTTTTCTGTGGGGGGGGGGGTGCTACCAATTTCAAATTTAGGTGAGGTGTTCCATTTGGGTCCCCAATCTAAGTGCACTGACAATACAATCTTATCTATAAGAGTCAACAAATTCCAGGATATGCCATCCCTGGAGAGCGTAATAGAATACAAGAACTACAGTAAGGGCACCATGTTGGTTAGCATCTATTTCACCAAATGTTACATCAAATTCAGTCTTGTGGTGCTCCTGTGGAAAACAAAAGTTCAGGGCTTTTGGCAAAACACCACATACAGTTTTTTTTTTATACAGCATTAGCTTGGAGCACCAGATGTACGGCAGGTGGAGTAATTTACAACCCCTTGCCTAAATTCCACACTTTTTAGCCCCTTAAAAAATAACCCTTAACAGCCACTGATACTGCCAGGAGAACTTTGAAAATTGTGGGCGCAATTCAGCATATTTTACATTAGTGGTATATTTTCCCCCAATATTCATTACTAAGATTACATGCAAGAAACCATAATTTTTCTTCCTTGAGAGTTTAGCAGCCTCTACTCCATATTCTTCATCCAGCCTCATGCTCCTGCTTATGACATCAGTTATTCCCACAGCAACAGACTGTGCTGTTGCAACAGAGGAGTAGACTTCAAGCAGTGTCTGATGGACTCAGTGGGATAAAGGTCCTGTTTTAGTTCACATTTCCTGAGTAATAAATCAGGAGGTGAAATCTGCAGAAGATACATGCTGACTTTGTGTCTAAATATTTTGTTTTTCAAGGTGTCAGGTAGATTTTTAAAGGCTCAAGACCAGCTCGCAGATATAACACAAAAATGATTCTATGTGCAATCAGATCCCAGTGAATCCAACAGTTCCTTGAAAGACTGGTGAGTATACATCTGAGGTGAATGGTCAGATGACTGAGTCTTCCTCTGTTCATTTTCTGATTGCTGCTTACTGTAATTTACCTCCTTTCTGGATGAGACCAGCAGAACCCTACAGTTTGCAGAGGTTCAACTGGCAGCTCCACTATCTGTGAAACCCATTTTGTACAGTTCCAGGAATGCTCCCAAGTCACTTCAAATTTTTCCTTATTCTAAGCAGAACTAAATATGGAGTGATGGGGACAAAAAGAAGCTGTTTACTAAGAGAAGAGCTAAATGTTATCCCTTTCAGGAAGCTTAGTTGAAAACATTGTTGACTCCACCAAGCATGGATACAGCATTCTCTAAAATAGTCAAGCACACAACTATTCCTTTAAAGGCAGCACTTCCTCTCTCAGACAGCAGTGACAAGAGAATAGATGCCATTTGTAGGCAGGCTTGCTCTGCTGTGGGATCAGCTATTAGGGTGTTGTCTAGCTCAGCCTAGGTAGCACAGGCACTCTGTGACTGGGTAACCCCGTTACCGAGTGACCCAACTCGAGGACTGTGAGGAGAATGATTTCTATTACCTTATAGTTTGGCTTCTACTTTCTTAGGGGAGTCAACTATGGAAGTGTTATACGTGGGTGTGTTACATAATGCAGTTCCATCAGAATTCTACAAATTCAGAATTTTTTAATTCCACATAGCTCTACAAGTTAGCATTTGTGGTCACTGGGGGTTTACATTGCCATGGTTTGGGAGGCTTGCCTGGCACAAGTATGTTCTGGTGTGACCTCATTCTCAGAGTTTGTAGTCTTGTAAGAAGTGTCCACATGTAGGCTATGGGGGGGACCCCAACAACTCCTTTATACCTGAAAGAACTCACACAGGCACTACATAAAGGAGAAAAAGACTGAAAAATCAGTGGGGCAACATTCCTCTCAGTCTGATCACTCCATCTCTGACTTCTCTTCCTGGTTCTCAATGGACAGTTCAGAAATACACAAGGAGGTGGCGCTGTCGAGCACTCTTGCCTCACTAAGTAGAAGCACTTCATCTCATCTCTGCAGACTTTAGACTTGATTTCTTAAAATATTTTGTGAGACTTGGACTTACAAGTTGTTGCATTGTATAGCTCGTGGTGAGGGGACTCGAATGAGACCGCTCAAGATCATGGGTCGTTCAAATAAGGGTAGACCCGGCAGTTCTAAAAACCAATTGCTAGCAGAGCAGTAGGCCACAACTGTACCAGTGGAGGCTTCAGGGTCTAGTGACCCTCCCTGGAACTACTAACTCTATCTATGATGGTTATCGATGGCAAGTAGAGCAGATCCTTCACCGCATGGGTGAGCAAGATGTCAAAATTGAAAAGGTAACCAACACCATCTCCTCTACAGAAGTCCAAGCCATGAAAGCCCTTACTGCCACTTCCAAACTCATACAGGAAAACAGCCAACTTAGCTACCAGTTGGAGGCCCTTGAGAACTCTCAATGGGCTGTGAATCTCCACTTGGTGGGGCTTCTGGAGGGCAGTGAAGGCTCTGATCTCCTTACTTTCCTATAGAACTGGTTGCCTGACACTTAGGAGGTCAGCAGTGGTACTGAGCTGGCACCTGTGTTTGTTTGAGCATAATGAATCTCCCCTCAGGTTGCTTCAACTCAAAATGACTTACCAAAAACGATCCTAATTGTCACCACGGGTGTTACTACTAGAGACACCTCTCTACAGACTGCTAGAGATTTGCAGCACTTTAATTTAAATGTCAAAACTTTACATCTGTTCCCTGACCTCTCATTTGCCATCCAGTCCAGAAGAAAGAAATTCTATGCCAATCTGGGCCTGTCTGTACAGTCTGGGGATTGTGCACTCCCTCCTGATGCTGTCCCATCTTCATATTCACCATGGTGGCTACATTTAATGGTTTTTGGATCCTCTAGAAGCTGGAAGAAGAGTCAAGGCATTTGAATGGAAATTTGTAGCAGCTAGACCACTGGGCAATGAAGACTTGGAGGGAGAAGCTTGAAGCAAGGTAGCAGTAATTTTTTTCTGTTTCTTTCTCAGCTAGCTGCCTGTTTACAGGGCCAGGTTGGCAGTTTTGAATTCCAGAGCAGCTAATCTGGAAGTCTGATCATAGCCCATGTACTTTCCAGGGCCTGTAAGGCTTGTACAACTTCTGAAACTTTGATGCTGTTGTGCGACTTTTGTAATTCATATCCACTGTTTCTGCCTATATTGTTTATGTATTTATTAGGGCTTATGAAACTGCAGCTGTATGTCTGTTGCACTAAGTAGTTCAGTTTTGTACCTTGGATAATTCTGCCTAGTTTTATGGCAGCATTGTTGTTTAAAGTGAAGAATTTTCTTCTAATTCCTTCTACACTATGGGAGTCTAATAGTTCTCCGGGGGGGGGGGAGCTACCCTTGTTGTTGCCTACTAAATGTTAAGGATGGGATTATATCAGCCTTTGGGTTGATTCTAACCTAATTTTGAACTACTTTTATGTTGCAGGATCACCTCACTATTGCGAGGTGCAGCTATCTTTGGGACATTTACATTGCCTTTGTTTGGATTACCCCCAACTCCTTACTTAATACTGTTAAGGCTATCTTTATTCTGTCTTCCATTAGATGACTCCATGTGCTTAGTTTTGTATGCAGGGGTGCCAACTTTTGAAAATGTTTGTGGGTGCTCAGGCCAATTACAAAAGGCTGGGGGTGTGGGGGCCACCTAGCCCATCAGAAGCTATAGGATTTTTCATGCTTTTTGGTATATTTTGGGAGTGGGTATTTTGACACATTTTAGAATGTGTATGCACCACCACCACTACTCCACTGCAGATGAAGGGTGCTCTTGGGGGCTCTTTGACACCTGGCAAGGTGCTAAGACAGGATCCACTGACTAATGGGAGAAACCATAGTCTGACCCTGCCAGCAGCACTGCCCTCTAAGCTGCAAAGCATGACGGAGTCTCTCCAGCTGCAGGACAGCTGGGTTCTCAGTATTAATGTGCCACACCAGAGAGCAGACAAGACCTATTCAGCTACAGGTTGTACAATTATTGAAATGTGGTTACAAAAAAACTAAGAATGTTTAAAGAGCTGTGTATTCTCACAGCTGAAACTATCTTGACAAATTAGATTTATCTATGTGCTTTATTACTGAAGTTTCCCCCTCTAAAAATGGGTAACACTAGTACTGTAATTATTTTTCCTTTCTGCTGCTTCATCCAATATGTTCACTGTGGGACAGGAGCAAATAAAATGGACATTGTATCCCTTTTGTACTTCAGACAATGCTTTATGTACAAAGATTTAATGCTGGACTCCATTCAAAGTACAGACAGAGTGAAATTTTCCCAATTAATTAATTAATTAGCACTCACTGAACAAATTAGTCAACACTGTGATTCAGCAGTACTTCTATCATTTTACTATTGAGCTGTCAAAGTAAATAATGATGTCTAGATTTAAACTGCCAGTAGAGTTTATGAAGCTTTTTATGACAGAGTACAGGTTTATAACAGAGTGCATAGTACTGGTCAGTGCATGACATGCCTGTTGTTACTGAATATCACTATAATCATCACCCTTCAACATAATGCCACACAGACACTGTGGATCAGATTGGAATTGACACTGTAAGGTGTCTAAGGATCGAGTCATGGCTGTGGTAATGAGAAAGAGAAACTTAAGATCTGGCATATGTACATAAGGGTTATTTCCACTGACAGCGATAGGGGTACTATTAATGTTGTATTTTAAAAAAGTGCAAGTCTCTTTCTAAGTTCACTCCAATAGTATTCAAATGGAGAAAGGTGTCACAGTCAGAGGAGGTGGAACTGAGTTCCACTGAGTTCCTTCTTGCCCAATGTAACCTGTCCACTTAGCTGCAGTGCAAAAGAAAACTGACAATAATGACAGGGCTGAAATGAATCCTGAAAGAGTTTAGCACAGCTACCCTACCCCCAATGCTAGTAGTCTAGGTAAAAAGCTCCCCGAAATAGTGGCCCTGATGGAAGAAGGATGCATGGATATTGTGGCAGTGACAGAAACATGGTACACAGAGAACCATGACTGGGATGTCAACATACCAGGGTACACAATCTTCAGGAGGGACAGAGAGGGAAGAAGAGGAGGAGGAGGAGGAGTAGCTCTCTATGTAAGGGAAAGGATCAAAGCAACAGAACTAAAGGGTAAACAGGGAGGAGAGGAGGCACTGTGGGTCACCCTGGAGACTGGAAATGGCACCACAATCCGCACAGGGTTGTACGGACCCCGTCTCAGGAGGAAATGGACGAGGAAATGGACAAGGAAATGTTAGAAGGCATCCTTGGGAAGGCAGAGAAAGGGGAGATATTGCTGACGGGGGACCTGAATATGCCAGATGTTAAATGGAGCACCTTTGCTGCAGTCACATCCAAGAGCAGGGCCATTCTCAATGCCCTACAGGGGGCATGCCTCAGACAGCTAGTTTTGGAACCCACTCAGGAGGAAGCAATCTTAGACCTGGTACTCTCAAATGGGGATGGAGAGAGGATCTCTGATCTTGAAGTGGGTAGCCATCTGGGAACAAGCAACCACCAAGCAGCGTGGTTCATGATAAACTTAGCTGTAGAGTCAAGCCATACAAAAGTGAAGGTACTGGACTTCAGGAGGGCTGATTTTGTCAAAATGGGAGAGTGCCTCAGAAAAGCACTAGCAAACAGGCAAGAAGGTGGGGTGGAGCAACAATGGGGAAACATCAAAACCGCCATCACAGAGGCAACAAGCCTTTGTGTGAAGCAAATAAACAAATCAAAATGAAAGAAAAAACCACTATGGTTCTCAAAAGAAGTGGTGGGGAAAGTAAGGGAGAAAAAGATAGCATTCAGGAAGTATAATAGCATTCAGGAAGTATAAGGAAACACAGATGGAGCAGGACAGAGAACTGTACCAGTTAAAGCAGAAGGAAGCGGGAAAGGCTATCAGAATAGCAAAGGCCCAAACCAAGGAAAAGATAGCCAACTCAGTTAAGAAGGGGGATAAAACCTTTCATAGATACATTAGGGAGCAAAGAAAGACTAGAGCAGGGATACTGAGGCTGAATAAAGAGGAAGGTGGTTGGGCAGAGAATGACAGTGAAAAAGCAGGGATACTGAACAAATACTTCCGCTCAGTATTCACAATGGAAAAGCAGGGGGAGATACCTAATCCAGCCAATAGAAGCACTCTGGATAGGGGGTTGATATTAGTCATTTCACAGAAGAAAGGGTTCTGAAAGAACTCTTAAAACTGAATGTGGATAAAGCAATGGGGCCTGATGTGATTCACCCCAGAATTCTCAAAGAACTAAGGGAATAACTAGAAACACCATTGACTACCCTTTTTAATAAATCATGGGAGGATGGTGTGGTACCTGAGGACTTGAGTAGGGTGGATGTGATTCCCCTTTACAAAAGTGGGAGCAAGACAGAGGCAGAAAACTACAGACCTGTCAGTTTGACCTCAGTGGTAGGGAAAATGATGGAATCACTTCTGAAGGAAAGAACTGTTGAGTACCTAGAGGCCAGTGGGGCGCACAGGACCCAAGGCAGAATGAATTCACAGCAGGAAGGTCATGTCAGACAAACCTAATTTATTTTTTTGACTGGGTGACCCAAGTAACAGACCAGGGAGAGGCTGTGGACATGGCCTACCTAGACTTTAGCAAGGTATTTGACACAGTGCTGCACAAAAGATTAATAAACAAATTAGCCAGCCTGGGAGTGGGTCCCAGGGTGGTAGCCTAGATAAAACACTGACTGGACAACATTACACAGTGGGTAATAGTAAATGGAGTCCACAGTGAAGAAAGGGGGGTTACTAGTGGGGTACCGCAGGGTTCAGTACTGGGACCAGTCCTTTTTAATGTCTTTACAAGTGACATTGCAGAGGGACTGGAAAGGAAGGTATGTCTCTTTGCAGATGACACAAAGATCTGCAACAGGGATGATACGCAAGGTGGGGTGGAAAGGATAAAAAGGGACTTGGCAAGGTTGGTGGAATGGTCAAATGTATGGCAGCTTAGATTCAATGCAAAGAAGTGCAAAGTAATGCACCTGGGAAACAAAAACCCAGGGGAAGAGTACACAATGGGGGTGAGATACTGACAACAACAAGAATGGAAAGGAACCTGGGGATAGTCATATCAGATGACCTAAAGGTGGGCCAGCAATGTGAGAAGGCTGTAAGGAGGGCTGGGAGGATAGTGGGATGCATAGGGAAAGGTATCACCAGTAGAAAACAGGAAGTTGTTGGCCCTCTGTACAGACAGTTGGTAAGACCACATCTGGAGTACTGTGTACAGTTCTGGAGACTCCATCACCGCAAACACATAGACAGGGTGGAGGCTGTCCAGAGGAAGGCAACCAAAATGGTGCAGGGTCTGCACCAGAAGACATATGAAGAAAGTCTAAAGGAGCTTAAGATGTATAGCCTTGAGGAAAGGAGGGAGAGAGGGGACAAGATAGAAACTTTCAAATACCTCAAGGGAATCAACAAGGTCCAAGAAGGTAGCATCTTTCAGAAAAAAAGAGATGTGCAAGAACAAGGGGGCACAATTTGAAGATGGGAGGGATGGCTCAGAGGTAGTGTGAGGAAGTATTTCTTTACAGGGAGGGTTGTAGATGCATGGAACGGTCTTCCTGAGGAGGTTGTAGAGTCAAAAACAGTGGGGGAATTCAAGAATGCATGGTACAGATATAAGGCAATTCTACTGGGGGGGTAGGAGGAAGTAGGCTGTTGGTTAACTAGGATCTGTAGCTTATACATTAGCTAGGGAAATGGGCAGACTAGATGGGCCAAGTGGTCCTTATCTGCCATCAAATTCTACGTTTCTGGGCCCTTACTTTAAATTTGAAGTTTTGTTGATAACTAGCTTGACTGTGCTGCCATGCCCAAGAGTAGTGCCCTGGTAGTCCTGTCTCGCTTGTTGTGCTGGTACCTCTCTGCCAAGTAATCAGTGCCTGTGCTGCTGGCTGGTGTTGCTGCTTATTGTGCTCCCATCCCATATAGCCAGTCCGAATTCTGGAAGTTGGACTTGTGTGCTGTGCTCCTGATTGATGCGGCTGTGTCTCTCCCCTTTGGCCCTGAATATCCAAGAAATGTCACTGCATTTGCTTGCTCCCAAGCCCCGCTGTTGGCCAATGCCAAGAGTCTACCCCTACTCTGAGTTTAGCATCCGTCGCCCTTGTTTTCCATGCAGCTCCATCTCCCACAGACAAAAAAAAATAAGCCGAGCTCTAAAACAAAGCTCCTGGTGCTCATCTCCTCTCGACTCAAATTACTCTCCAGTCCAGTCCCACTCCTCCATCCTCCACATGCAACGAAGGCTTTCTCCATTCTCAGGACTACTCCTCGACTGCAAATAGTCAGAATGGTGCCAAACGGATGGATGTGTTCGACCCCCCCTCACCCTTCCAAAATACACACATGGAAAACAAAAGCTCCAAATCCTCCTCTGACCTGTCAGGTGCAAAAAAAAAAAAAAAAAAAAAAACATAAGTGGGTGAAAAAGTGATAGACTGGACAGTCTGTTTTACAGTTGATGTTGTAGAATGGAATTAAAACCAGGGCATTCATATTCTCCAAGAAAATAAATGGTTTGGTTTTTGCAGGTGCCCAGTTTAACTTTGTGGGTGCTTGAGCACCTGAGCACCCATGCTGTCAGTGCTCCTGTTTGTATGCCTGGTAAGAGGTATAAACTGTATGTTGTTGTTTTTTCTGTGAAAGCAATAAAACATAAATAAAAAAATACACAATAAAGGAGAGCTTATGAGCTTAAACTTATTTGCCTTCTTGTTACTAAAAATAATGGACTGAATATAGACCTTGGTTTCATGACCATTACAAATTTTAACTGAGAATGTCTTCTTTTTGATTCAGATGCATATGCATTTCCTGTGCATATATTTATATAGATTATTGCTTACATTTGATATTTATCTTTAGTGTGCTTTATACGTTAGCAAGGTCTTATTTATATTGCATTGTCTCTTACACACACAAGCACATGGACACGTGCACGCATGCACACACACACACATACATACACACACACACACACACACACACACACACACACACACACACACACACACAGTCTGTATTTTTGGAGGTTCTTTGAATATAAACATCTTATAATTTCTGGGTCTCATTTTTTCCCATAGTGAAACCTGGTTATAATTTGCCGTTAAAACCAGTTGGTTACAACAGCAAACACATGCTGGGTTTCCCATGCTCCACGCATGAGCCAACTTCCAATCTTCCCTTCCTCAGTGCCATTTCCTGGAGCTGCCCCTTCTTGCTGGTGATTTCAGTGGCTCGTGAAGTCGACAGTAAGTTACTTTAAAAAAAAGAGTCTCAAAGAGTCTCTTTTTCCTGTTATGTTAAAACTTAAGAAAGAAAAGTAAAGGGAAAAGTTATTTTCTGCAGCTCACTTTGGACCATGGACCACATTGAAATTTGACTGGTCTGTGGCTCTGTCAGTTTATTTTATATAATTGCTGTGGCAAAGAAATGTGCCCCAGGAATTAGATAAAATAAAGGCTAGGTAGGTGTGTAAAACTCAAATTTTGCACACACCCTCAGTATGGGATGCCTTAAAAAAACCTTAGACTTCACTCTCGGGGTTTATGTGGCATCCCACACCTCAGGTGTATGTAAAATTCTTGCTACAACCCCCTGCCTAGCCAGTATTCTCTATATAATTCATAGGCCTCTTGCTGTCACGTTCCATTTGGGAGAGAAGTCTATATCACTAACCTGATTTACAACCACCTAGTATTTCAAAGACTGATTCTTTGTCTCTACATACCCCCCTTATCAAAACAACTGCCATACCCATGGGTAAAGGTTTATTTACCAATAGATTTCTTTATCCTAAGAAGCTTGTTTTCTCTAGAACCTGGCTGCTATGCCTGATGAAGGGCTCAGTGTAGCCTTAAAGCTTGTTTTTTGTAAACCTCTTATTGGTCTAATAAAAAATAACAAATCACCTACTTTTTTGTTCATCTTTTTGTACAAGTGCCAGTACAGTTACCAACAATTCTTTAGTCTCACTTTTATTCAACTTTTTGTACAATGGCCAACATGGTTACAAACAGTTCTCTAGTCTCACTAGTGTCAGATGCTAATGTCCAGCCTGGGGTGCTCCAACAGTAGCAGCACTCGACTCCACATTCCTATAACAGCACATCAGTCAAGCTCATGCCAGGAGTAGGGTTCCAGTCTGGCAGTGCTCTAGTGGCAGCAGATTTTAAATCCAGCCAGCAGTGGGGACCATACCATGGTGCCAGTACATCAAACACGCCATCAACAGTAACAGTGGCAGTAGTGCCATGTCCTGATCTCAGCAAAAGAGGTTAGCCTCTGGGGCCAGGTCAGTCTTTTTGTACTTAGGATTCAGTGGGGACTATTTTGAAGGAACTGTGTTCCCCAGTGGAAGAAGTATTAATAAAGAAGTGAGGCTCCCTGATGGCAGAGGAAAGTGTTCCTCCACTCTTCTTTTAATGTTTACAGTTGTAGGGTGGTTTAGGGAAACCTGTGTTAAGGGAATAAACTCTCCAGTGGCAGAATTGTCTGCTTCATTGTATTCATTCAAGGGAGGAAAACAGCAGCATTTTCTTCATGGGGTAAATAAGGTGAACACTGGCAAATTGTTCACAATGAGCAGAGACATGGGCACAAGGGGGAACTCAAAGATACTGGCTCAAGGGAGAGTCACAAAGGATCTCAGAAAATGTTTCTTTACCAACATGTACTCCCTGGAAGACAGGAGAGAGGGGACATGATTGGGACTTTCAAGTACTTGAAAGGGATAAATAAGGTTGATAAGGAGACTCTGTTTAAGCTCAGTGGCAACCATAACACGAGGGGGCACAGTCTTAAGCTGGAGAGTGGGAGGTTTAGGAGGGAGGTCAGGAAGCACTTCGTCACAGAGAGGGTGGTGGGCACTTAGAATGCGCTGTCGGAAGAGGTCATCTCATTGAAGACAGTGGGTAGCTTTAAGAGAGTCTGGGACAGAAATAGGGGGAATGTAAGGATCATGGGTAGGGAGGATGGGAGGAGTGGGGAGGGAGGGAGGGCAGGGACATTAGCTTAAGCTGTGGACCCTGCAATACGAGCAGACTTGATAGACCAAATGGCCTTCTTCTGCTGGCTTCTTCATATGTTCATATGTAACTGGGTTGTGGGTAGTGGAACAGGCTGCTGGAGGGAGGGTTCTCTACCAAATCAGTGTAGGGGTTCAGGTGAAGGTGGGAGAGACATGGGGCTGGTGAGGATAGCAAAGGAAGATAATATGGGGGAGGGGCAGTGAGAGACCTCTAGGTCATTTGTATCACACTATAGGTTGAGCTGGGTAGACTGGAAAGGTCAGTGGGCCTTTTTCTCCAATCAGTTTCAATGTTTCTGTGGTTCTGTATGAGATTAGTGTGGGAAGTCCTCTAGGTCAAATTCCATTGGTACTTGACTCTAAAGAGGCTTCATAGGACCACCAAAGGCAACCAGTAAGGCTAGCAATGCATGGACAGTGCTGTTTAGCTTAGTTAATTTTTATTTCACATAAAACTCTTTAGGCAAGTGCCTATTTTCAAAGGGATCAGAGTTAGACGTAGGTATAAAATACACACAGATAGAGGGCACAGGAAACAATTGTTGACATCTTTCATTATAGAAGTAATGGTGTTATATGTTTTCTGAAATTTAAGACACAATGACAATATTAAGTGCATAAAAGCAGCCATAATTACAGTAAGTTGCAAGGAACCTGAAATTCTGAAAAAAATGGTAACACTGCTAGTACCACGGCAGAGTAGCAATTCTTCTCTCAGAGACAGCAAACAACAGTTTCTAGTGATATCATTAATGTCACTAGAGTTTCTGAAAAGATTAACCATCTTGTGGTGTATACTCCCTTAAATTTCTGCTCTGCTTGATCAAGTACTTCATACATTGTATTAAGAGATAACTGTTGCATTGATGAGAACTTGAAGTATGTATCCATCTCATTTATCATACATTCAGAAATGAGATAGGTATGGAATGGGTGCAGAAACTAGCTCGAGGGGCAACACATTTGCAACTTATGGGAATTGGGATGCCACTGAATTCAAAATGGGGCTCTGCTCCAAAGCACATGGCAGTATCTGACCTTGTCTGTTAGCAATGATGGAGGCACCATCAATATAAAATCCAATCATTCTTTTAAATCTTTAACCCTCTTTTCTGCAAAATTTCTAATATAGCATATTGCAGACTGACTGTTTCACAATCTGTGACAACATGCAGTTGGAACAACTGTACCTGCCCTTTCTCTTTAAATTCATATTGGATGTAAATGATCAAACTATTTTTTTTCCTGCTCATATATTATCTCACTTATATTTTTTATACTGGACAGCAAGATGAGCTACATAGCTCTTTTTCACAAGCAACCAGTTACATATTAGTACAAGGTACAGAACAGGCATGATGTAATAATAATCACAGAGTACAATAGTAGGATATCGGGTGATGTGGGTGATGGTGGCAGATAGGCCCGAGTAAGCTCCGTAGTGGATCGGTAGGTTTTCCCCTATGTTGCTGCTACAAAGGTGAATTCCTGTGCCATAAGTGTTGGGAGAGTTTGTTATATGCCCCCAGTGTCTAGCCTGACAGAATTAGATTTGGCAGAATGGAGCACCACTTAACTCTGCATTGCAGTCTACCCCTGTCCTCTCCATCTCTTCTCCGTCTGCCTATGAACTTCTACTAATCAAACTCCCCAACCCATTTTCCCTCCCAATCTTTATCACTGGCACCTACTGGTATCCTGTGATGCCTGTGATCGCTGATGGGCAATCTCCAAAAGGGCAACACAATCATGGCGCCTGTGGATGGGGCGATTGGGGGAGCTAGGTGACCGGATGGTGGGGTTGGGCGAAATAGCGACCGGATGCTGCTATATGTCTACATGCATGCGGGGGGGGGAGTGAGCATGCCGAGTGTGGGCTAGGAGGGGACGGAGGAGCTGTAGGGGGCGGTGCTGAGGTGGGCTGCCAAGCTGTGTCATGGTGTCAGGGGTTGGTCGCGGTTGCGGCAGGTGTGGTACTGGGTTCGGGTCCAGGTGCCTTTTGTTGCGCTAGGCCCAAATTTTTGTTTTCTCTGACTTGCACCACCCCCCGACATGCACCCCCTCTGGAGCTGAGAATCCTTAAGTAGGGTGGTGCAGGGGGTGAAGCCCCCCATGGAGGGGGGGGTGCGCCCCCGCATAAACAATAAAAATCTATGTCCCTGGCGCCGTGTTGCTGTGCGCCAGGGGGTCCATTGCCAAAAAAAACTTTCAGTGATGTGACTGCTGTAACGGCGATTGCCCATCGCCGATCACTGTTATCACATAAAACCACATCTACTGCCCCAGCCTGCCTTCTTCCTCTGTCACTGACCTTCTCCCCACCATCTCCTCCCATTCCACTTCAGGTGAACTTATCATCCTTGGGGATTTTAATAAAAGTTGGCTCTCCCTCTCCCAATCCAAAGTTTGCAATGATGTCAAGTCCCTAAACCTCACCCAGCTAATCTCTGATCTGACAGCCTAAACCACAAATCCATCAATTACACACTCTTGGATTGGGCCCTGACCTCCCACGCCTACTGCATTACTGTGTTGGGCACTCTCCCTGATGCCCTCAGTGACCACCACATGGTTTACTGTGTATGCAAAATTCACTGACCAACCCCCAAAAAAATCCTCCTGCTCCATTCCTTCCATTCCTTGGACCTAGCCTCCCATCAGAAGGACACAGCAAAATCAGACTGGTCACCTGTATCCACTATTAATTCCACGGACTCGGTTCTACTTCATTTCAAGATCACTCTCCTGTCTGTTTCGGATCACCATGCCCCCATCAGAAAAACTAGGGTTCATGGCTGCCATCTCCCCTGGATCTCTCCTGAACTATTGGCCTGCCAGGTGCCAGGAACCTGGCTTGGAAAACTCACAAGGCCTCAGACACTACTCCTGACCTGCTTGACTACAGGGCCTTATGGAATGCATGCACTAAAACAATTAGACATGTTAAGGTGGAGTACTTCTCTAATACCTTCCAAAACAACATTAATCATCCATCAAAGTTTTGGAAGGTTATTCATGCCCTCTTCTCACCACTAGCCCAGTCCACGCTCCCGATCGTCAAGGTGAAGGACTCCACCTTCTCTGACTCCTCTTCTGTTGCTGCCGGAATTTAATAACTTCTTCACTACCTGTGCCTCCTTCTTCCTCTCCACCCTTCTTCCCCTCTCTCCCTTCCTCCACTCCCCCCTCTACCCCTCCTATGCCCTCTTCTAATCATCCTTTCTCCTTTTCCCCTATCTCCCTGACTGAGCCATTAACACCCTTCTGGCTCTAAACCCCCTCAAGGATAAGAGCCCTGATGGACTGGATTCTAAACTCCTGTATCTTTCTTCTCCTGCAATCAGTTTTCCCCTCTCCTCCTTTTTTAAACCTCTCCTTCTCCCTTGCCTCAGTCCCTGTTGCCTGGAAGCACACTATAGTAATACCAATGTCCAAAGATGGTGACCCCTCTGTCCCAAGTAACTATCACCCTATCTCTCTATTACCCACCCATGCCAAACTTCAAGAACACCTAGTCCTCTCTCAGCTCTACCCTTTCCTAGACTCATCCTCTTTCTTCACTCAGTTCCAGTCTGGCTTTCACAAATCCTACTCAACATCCATCTTCCACCTCAGGCTCACTGATTCCATCCTATCTGGGATAGACCAGGGCCAAATCACTTCCACCATTGTTGTCGACCTGGCCAAAGCCTTTGACACTGTTGCCCACCGCATTCTCCTGGCAAAGCTCTCCGCTGCTGGGCTCTCAACCAATGCCACTAACTGGTTCTGGTCTTATCTTTTGAGTAGAACTCAGTCAGTTAAAATGGTAGTATAGCCTAAAGGTTAAAGTAATGAGATGTGAATGAGACTGATACATTTAGTAGACTGGAGTTTGATTCCTACAACCTCCACTTGCATACTGTGTGACGCTGAGCAAGTCACTTCAATCAATCAATCAATCAATCAATCAACTTTCTTTAACCAGGCATAAACACCATTGAGCAAGCTCATTTTCAAAGTGGTCCTGGACAGTAATACAATACAATACATAGTCACAGATGCAGGAATCAACAACTTAACCTCCCCAGTGCTCCTAGGTCACCCCTGAAAACAGGCACTTGTGCCTAATGGATACTACCCGGTTACCAAAAGACTAATATAACAAAAATTGACTGCACCCTATCCACACCCCTCCCTATCAACACTGGAGTCCCCCAAGGCTCTGTGCTGGGCCCCATTCTCTTCTCCATCTTTCTAAATAACCTCGCCACTGTCTGTACTTCAGTGTCCATCCGCATGTATGCTGATGACACAGTACTATTTGCTTCTGGCTCCTCCCTCACTGAACTGGTAACCAGACTCCAGCTGGACTTTGACAACATCCAGAGCTGGTTCCACTGAAATCAGTTGGCCTTGAATGAAAAAAAGTCTCAATGACCTTTGGAACCAGGCAAAAGATTTCCAGACTTACAATGATCCCATCCTTTGACACCCTTGATGAGTCTCCCCTTGAAGATGTCACTTCCTTCAAGTACTTGGGGGTATGGCTTGATTGGCACCTGGACTTCTCAACTCATGTTGAGGCTATCCATAAAACATTGCACCCAAAACTTGGTGCTTTGTACCGTAACCATAGGTGCATCCCCCTTCCATCTTACAGAGAGTGATTCTCCCCATCTTTGACTATGGCGACACAGTCTACAGTGCTGCTCCTAAGTCTGTTTTGCTCTTGACTGTCCTCTCCGCACTCATCACTGCTCCCTCTACTCCACCCTTTCTCCACCCTTTCTCTCCCCTTCCTTGAGGCTAGACATCTGGCACATGGCTCCTCCTTTCTGGCCAAACACTGGCTTGGTTCTCTCCCTTCCTATCTCTCCTCCCATCTCTCATCTCCTCCCCACCTCCTCCTACTCCTTATGCTCCTCTCAATTTCGCTCCCTCTCCCTCCTGCCAATGTCAGCTACAGCCAGCCAGATGGCATTCTTCTACTGTTTCCTTAAACTTTGGAACTCCCTCCCCCTAGCCATCCACTCTGCCACCTCTCTCCACTCACTCTCACATCATCTCCACAAATTCTACTCACACACCTGCAACTGCTCCTGATTCTTCCTTCCCTCTTCTCTTGCCCCTCCCTATTCCTCTCTCTTTCTGTCCCTTTCCACTTTCCCCTACCATTTCTCCACTGCCAAACCTCTCTACCCTACTCCATGAATTTGTTATATGCTACCTATGTGTAACTCCCCTACAAATGGGGGTTCCCAAAAAGTCTTCCTTGAGCTTGCCTAAATGCTCACTGCCAGGCTGGTGTCCTGCATTTTAGCAGTTTAAATGTGATTGCCAGAGCCTGTATAGCCTCGGTGTACTGTCTCTTTAAGAGCTGCCTGATTGCAGCTTAAGTAATCTGAGAGGGAGCTCTGTTGAAAGATGTAACTATTTACTGAAAATCAATTTAGAGTGATAATGATAATGTAGTTTGTCTAACCTGCTTTCTTTGTAGCAAGAACTGTTTTGTTTGTCTCCACTATCTTGGTCCTGGACTGCAAATTGGACCAATCAGTACTAGTGGGACCTAAAATGTAGCCGGGCTACTGGAGCTGTCTAAATTCAAATTCTGTAGGAACTGTAGTTTGAACTTTTTGTGCCTTTTTTGCAACTGAAGGGGGAGCTCTTGCTTTGACTGACAGCCAAATCAGCCAACCAAATCTTTTGGATCTTGGGGAAGTCCCGGGCTGCTTGCAGTTTTCAGTTTGCTCTAAGCTGGAAGCTGAACAAGAAGGAGCTGAACAAGAAGGAGCTGAAATGATTCTGAGCAGCAATCCTGAGTGGATTTGCATGGGTGAACTCTGAAAAGGCTAAGTTTTTGGCCTGCATGTCAGTGTGCTGCTCCTGAGAGGGAGAGAAGAGAATTATTTTGGACTAAATCCAAGTTTGTGTGACTAAAGTAAGCTACTGAAGTGGGTCAGGCTCAACCCGAAGAAGACCGAAGATTTTGCTCAATGCGCTTGGCCTGTCAGGGGTTCCAGCTAACCCTAAGCTCCCGGTGTGTGCGGAGACTTTGCGATTGTGACCGAGGAGTGCTTTGCCTGGTACAGTAGAATTCCCTTACATGTAAATGTGCTATGAGCTGCTAGTGGGTCGTGAGTTAGTCCCCCACTGTGTGAACTGTGTTCTGCTTGCTGGAAGCTGTATCCAGCCCAAAATGGACTGCATCTGAATTTGTCTCCATGCGGTCTGGGCCTTGCCAGACTGGCCCAGCCAGACTACCCACTGAACAGAGAAGCCATCAACAAGAGACCTGCCTGGGGATCAGCCCCCTGCTGTACGCTTGAACAGGAACAATGCCTCTGTGACTCATGTGGGACTTGCTTCTCCTGGCATTCCAGATCAACCACCTGCAGTTTCAATCTTTGTCCAGTCTGTGTCCAGTCTTGGGTATCGTGAGTAAATACCAGGGTAGCTCCCTGAAACAACATCTGAGTGTGTCATCTGATTGTCTTGTTGTTTCATTTCCTTTACGAACTGAGCCCTCTGGCTCCAGATTACAAATATTGCGTACTGTGCATGTTGTGTTTTCCATCACATGGCCCCAACCAGCTGCAATCCCGGGCAATGGTCCTGGCTAGCCCATCTCTTCTCAACCTGGGTACCAAGAGGTGGACTGTGTGGGGGACTCAAAGCGCATGCATAACTGCTTGATTGATATAACCTTTAAGCTAATTAACCTGATTTTGCCCCTTCCTTGTTCAAGTCCCCTGAATAAATCAGATCTAACTTTTTCTGCATGTAATCTGACTGTAGTTTCAGTTTGTGCTCAAAGTACTGTACTGTTGCTATTTGCTGTGAGTAACCTTGTTTTACAGAGGGTCCCCAGGGTCGAGCCAGAAGAACCAGCCCTGGTGGTAAGTGCAAACAGTGTGGTTACTTGTGTGGTGTACCAGGAGTATTGTGAAAGTGATTACTGTACAGTGTTCAGGTCACTAGAGGGGAAAGAGAGGGGGTTACAGTGTCCCGGAGGGCTGTGCCCAGGTTAGTTTGACCACTACCAACCCTGATCTCTGGGTGGAAGCACCTGTTTCAGAAATTAGGCCCCTTAACCTGCTACTAGCCAGGCAGGCAGGGATAGTAGACCTTGGGATAGCGCCACCTAGGGGTTACATATGTATTTGTGGATCTCAGGGTTCTGGCTTCACTGGGGACTGGGGAGCCACCTGGAGGGATGCAGGCCTATACTGGTGCGATGGCCTGCATCTGTCAAGGGGGGGAACCAGGATCCTAGGTAATAGGTTTAAATGTTTTATTGGCAAGCATTTAAACTAGCCAAGGGGGGAGCAGGGAAATCCCAGCCTCCCCCCACAAAACACAGTAGTTAGAGAGGTAAATATCAAGGTAGAGAAATCAGTAGGGAGCAGGACAGGGGTAAATGCAGAAAAAGGTAGTAAGGACAGAGATGGGGCTAAAAGGGGTAAGACCATCAGAAAATGGAGGGTGATGAGTACCAATGCCTGCAGTCTGTGTAACAAGCTCCCTGAACTAGTGGCCTTGATGGAAAAGGGATGACTGGATATTGTGGCAGTCACTGAAACATGGTACACAGAGAACCAACATACCAGGATACACAATCTACAGGAGGGACAGGGTGGGTAAAAGAGGAGGAGGAGTAGCTCTCTATATAACGGAAGGGATTAAAGCAACAGAACTAAGAGTAAACAGGAAGTTGATGAGTTACAATTGGTCATCATAGAGACAGGAAATGGCACCACAATCCACATGGGGGTTGTGTACAGACCCCATCTCAGAGGGAGGAAATGGACAAGGAAATGATAGAAGGCATCCTTAAAATGGCAGAAAAAGGGGAGATATTGTTGATGGGTGACCTGAATATGCCAGATGTTAACTGGAGTACCTTTGCTGCAGGCACATCCAAGGGCAGGGTCATTCTTGATGCCCTACTAGGGGCATGTCTCAGACAGCTAGTGTTGGAACCCACTTGGGAGGGAGCACTCTTAGACCTGGTACTCTCAAATGGGGAAGGAGAAAGGATCTCAGATTTAGAAGTGGGTAGCCATCTGGGAACAAGTGACCACCAAACAGTGTGGTTCACAATAAACACAGCCATAGAGTCAAGTCATACAAAAACAAGAGTATTGGACTTTAGGAGGGCTGATTTTGGGAAAATGAGAGAGTGCCTCAGAAAAGCACCAGCAAACAGTCAAGAAGGAGGGGTGGAATAACAATGGGGAATAATCAAAACAGCCATCACAGAGGCAACAAGCCTTTGTGTGAAGCAAATCAACAAAACAAAAGGAAGGAAAAAACCACTATGGTTCTCAAAAGAGGTGGAAGAGAAGGTTAAGGAGAAAAGGATAGCATTCAGGAAATATAAGGAAACACAGAAGGAGCAGGACAGAGAACTGCATCAGTTAAAGCAGAAGGAGGCAGGGAATGCAGTCAGAATAGCAAAGACACAAACTGAGGAAAAGATAGCCAACTCTGTTAAGAAGGGGGATAAAACCTTGTATAGGTACATTAGGGAGTGAATAAAGACAAAGGGAGGGATACAGAGACTTAATAAAAGGGGAGAGAATGTGGACAGAGGGTGACAGTGAAAAAGCAGGGATACTGAGCGAATATTTATACTCAGTATTCACAACAGAAGAGGAGGGGGAGGTACTTAAACCAAACAAGAGAAACACTATGAATAGAGGGGCCGATACCAGTTCATTCACAGAAGAAAGGGTTTTAAAAAGAACTCTTGAAACTGAGGGTGGACAAAGCAATGGGGCCTGATGGGATTCACCCAAGAATTCTAAAAGAACTAAGGGTAGAACTAGTAACACCACTGACTACTCTTTTTAACAAATCGTGGGAGGATGGGGTGGTACCTGAGGACTGGAAAAGGGCAGATGTGATTCCACTTCACAAATGTGGGAGCAGGGCAGAGGCAGGAAACTACAGACCAGTTAGTTTGACCTCAGTGGTAGGGAAAATGATGGAATCACTTCTGAAGGAAAGAATTGTTGAGTACCTAGAGGCCAGTGGGGCACAGGACCCAAGGCACCATGGTTTCACAGCAGGAAGGTCATGTCAGATGAACCTAATAGATTTCTTTGACTGGGTGACCAAAATAGTAGACCATGGAGGGCCTGTGAATATGGTCTACCTAGATTTTAGCAAGGCATTTGACACAGCCTCACACAAAAGAGTAACATACAAGTTAGCCAGCTTTGGGGTGGGTCCCAAGGTGGTAGCCTGGATAAAAAACTGGCTGGAAAACAGGACGCAAAGGGTAATAGTAAACGGAGTCCACAGTGAAGAAAGGAGGGTAACTAGCGGGGTAATGCAGGGTTCGGTACTGGGACCAGTCCTCTTTAATGTCTTTATAAGTGACATTGGAGAGCACCTGGAAGGAAAAGTATGTCTCTTTGCAGATGACACAAATATCTGCAACAGGTTTTTATTTATTTATTTATTGAATTGTTTCACCAGGAAAGATACACTGAGCAACTTAATGCTCATCTCACGGTATGTCCTGGGGGAAGGGGAAAGGGATATACAGATATTCAGAGTACAAGTTCAGGTAAATACATACAGATGTGTGATTATACATACAGTTATAAAAACAGGAACAAGGTACTTGAGACAATAAAGGCTGTTGTAGAGTATCAGTGCAAGCAGATCTTTGGAGCAGTACACAAAGTAGAATCAGTACATAGGATACAAGGTTGACAATGCATACAATACAGACACTACACTAGTGCAATATGCAGCAGGGTGAGCACGTAGGAGCCAGTCACCCCTATTTAAGAGCTGGTCTATAGGTATAAGTTGTGGGGGGGGGAGATGGAGATGGAGAGAAAGACAGAGATGGAGACAGATAAGGAAGGGGGGGTCAGGAGTAGGTGCAAGAGGGTGTGAGGTAGTTGTGCAATGCAGTTGTAGGGGAACAGAGGGAGGAGGAGTGACGGTTTGATACACAAGGTGGGGTGGAAAGGATGAAAAGGGACTTGGCAAGGTTGGAGGAATGGTCAACTATATGGTGACTCAGATTCAATGCAAAGAAGTGCAAGCTAATGCATCTGGGAAACAGAAACCCAGGGGAATAGTACACAATGGAGGGTGAGATAGTAACAACAGCACAAATCAAAAGAGACCTAGGAGTAATTATATCAGATGACCTAAAGGTGGGCAAGCAATGTAAGAAGACAGTAAGGAGGGCTGGGGGAATACTGGGATGCATAGGGAGAGGCATCAACCGTAGAAAACAGGAAGTTATTATCCCTCTGTACAGACAGTTGGTGAGACCCTATCTGAAGTACTGCATGCAATTCTGGAGACCCCATTTCTGCAAAGACAGACAGAGTGGAGGCTGTTCAGAGGAGGGCAACCAAAATGGTGCAGGGTCTGCACCAGAAGACACACACAGAGAGACTAAAGCAGCTTAATATGTATACCCTTGAGGAAAGAATGGATAGAAGGGGGCATGATAGAAGCTTTCAAGTATCTCAAGGGAATTAACAAAGTAGAATAGGGTAGCATCTTTCGGAAAAAGAGATGTTCAAGAACAAGGGGGCACAATTTGAAGATAGAGGGGGGACAGCTCAGAGGTAATGTTAGAAAGTATTTTTTCACAGAGAGGGTTGTGGATGCATAGAACAGCCTTCCTGTGGAGGTTGTGGAGTCAGGAACAGTGGGAGAATTCAAGAATGCATGGGACAGACATAAGACAATTCTAGTGGGGGGGTAGGAGGAAGTAAGCTGTTGATTAACTAGAATCTGCAGTTTATCCATCAGGTAGGGAAATTGGCAGACTAGGTGGGCCAAGTGGTCCTTATCTGCCGTAAATTCTGTTTCTATGTATCCCTGAGTTGTTGCAATATGTCTAATCATCTTGCCTTGCTGGATGACTGGTGCCACTACAGTCGCTTCCCCTATGAACTGCTATCACCATCTTGTACATACAATTCAAAAATGTAATTTGTGATTTTTTTGCGCATATTGCTCTCCTGCTTGTATATAGTGTATACCATTATTCATAACTCTGTATAAGTTTATCTCTTGCCATTTACTTTGTTCAACTTATTTATTTTTGTTGCATCTCTTTCTCCGTTGTACCCTACCCCCAGAAGGCATCTGAAAAACGAGCTGCAAGCCCAGCTCAATATGTTTTTCCAAGTAAAACTTTTGAAATAAATAAATGGACCAGACATCTACGCCACGACTGGCCTCACCAATGTTCACATGGTCCCAAGCCTCCAAACAGCACAAACTTGATTCCCCTACACCAGGCTCCCTAGATCCTCTTCAAGAATCCCCACTGGCAGAAACATTTTTGGCAGAATTTGCCACAATAAAGCTCATGCTGAGTGAGATAACTGGTGAGCTAAAGGCAGTTAAGGATTGGTGAATGGCCTGGCGTATCATATGGGGATACAGAGGTGAGGGCCAATTTTCTTGAAGACACAGTGGTCAAAGATGAACAAGAGATAACTTCTCTATGGTGGAAAGTGACCCGCCTCGAAGACAAAGCTGATGACTTAGAAAATAGAAGCCACAGGAATAACTTGCTGCTGGTTGGAATCCCAGAACAGGCAAAGGGATCTGACCCCTTCAGGCTTGTGAATGGACTATTTCTGCAAATAGTCGGCCCACCACAGCATGGCCAGGAGTTCCTTATTGAAGGGGCTCATACAGCCCTTTGCCCGAAACCACAGTTGGGAGAAAGTCCTCGGACTCTTATAGTTCAGCTTCTTAATTTTCATGAGACAAGGTAGCTGTTCACTGTGCAGGGAAAGCCCAGCTGACTCTTTATTGGCAGGAATATCACTATTACAGTTTCAATTATCTGAGTCAAGGGGTGAGAGACCAGCAATTTTGTTTTCAATTCAGTTCATCTTAATTTTTAAAAAATGGTGCCTTTCCAAACCAAGGTGCCTGTACAATAAAAACATAATTAAATAATTATCCCATTAAAGTAAAACCAATAAAATACCATAGTACCTTCAATAACCAGGGAAAGCCAGTTCAAAAAGGTATGTTTTTAATGCAGTCTTAAAACTCTGAACAGTCAGGCAGTCTCGTACCCGATGAGGTAGAGAATTCCACAGGATCGGGGCTGCATAACTAAATGCCTTAACCCCAAATGTCTTTAAATGGACCCTTGAAGTCTCTAGCAATCCCTCATCAGTGGATCGGAGAGGGTGGAGGGGAGAGTAGGGACAAAGGAGATCTTTCAGGTAACCCGGTCCCTGGTCGTGTAAGGCCTTATAGGTTAACAAAGCAACTTTGAAGGTGATCCACCACCGCATTGGTAGCCAGTGCAGTCCATGGAGCACAGATGTTATATGACTGATTCTAGAAGTACCAGTCAACAACCTGGCTGCCGCGTTCTGCACCAGCTGCAGGCAGCGGATATCAACCCCCAGTAGCCCTAGGTAAAGGGCATTGCAATAGTTAAGATGGGAGGTAATGAAGGTGTGAACCAATGTTGGAAGATCGTTGGGAGGAACCAGGTGTTTAACCCGGGCAATATTCCTCAGATGATAAAAGGAAGTTTTAACAATTGTAGACACCTGCAAATTTAGGGTCAAACAGTCAAACATAACACCCAGGTTGCGCACCTGGTCTGAGGTGTGTAGCTGGACACTTCCGAGCCATAGTTCCGAAGGAGAACCTGCCAACACACCCACCTCATAATGACCTGGGTCCACAACCAACACCTCAGTTTTTTCAGGGTTCAACCGCAGCCAACTCACATTCATCCAGTCATGGATATCGGCTAGATAGCTGCTTAGCACTGAGACTGCATCATCTTGATCAGGCACAAAAGACATGTACAGTTGAGTGTCATGTGCATAGCAGTGGAAACTCGAACTGTACTGTCTAATAATCGCTCCCAATGGCAGCATATACACTGCAAATAACATGGGTGCCAGGATGGAACCCTGCGGTACCCCACGGGATAGGAAGAATGGAGCTGAGGAAAAAAACCCTGACACCACCCTCTGAGTCCTACCCGTGAGGAAAGATCGAAACCATCTGAGGACAGATCCTGATAGTCCACAGATGAACCACAGGTGATCCAAAAGCACACCATGATCAAATGTGTCAAATGCTGCAAAGAGATCAAGAAGGACCAAGATAGAATGAGTCCTTCGCTCTCTCGCTATCAGGAGGTCATTTAGTACCCGAACAAGGGCTGTCTCAGTACTATGTCTCTTCCAGAATCTGGACTGGAGAGAATCATAAATATTGTGGCTGGTCAAATGGTCCTCCAGCTGTAATGCCACCACCTTCTCAATAACCTTACCCACAAAGGGCATGTTAGAGACAGGCCTGTAGTTTGCTAGACAGTCTGGGTCCAAGGAGGGCTTCTTAAAAAGAGGCCAGACCACTGCCTCCTTAAGGGGATCTGGAAAGATCCCCTTCTCCAAGGACAACCAGACAATCTCAGCAAGGACCAGGCCGATAACATCATCGCAACCAACCAGCAGGCACGTAGGGCCCGGATCCAAACTACAGTTGGTAGGATGTAATGACTGGATAACCATCACAATATCATTGATTGTGGGGCGGCTGAAGTTGTGCCACACATACTGGGTGTTCAACATCTCCTGTTAACCATCTCTACTCCCTAAAGGAAGGGTCATGTGAATTTCAGACCTGATCATGGCAACCTTATCCATGAAGAATTGAGCAATCTCCTCACAACGCTCTTGTGATAAAGCCTTTCCAGGCCAGAGACAGAGTGGATTGCACAGTCTGTCGACGGTCCTGAAAAGCTGAGCTGGTCAATTCCACTCAGCAACAATCTCCCTGGACAGGAATTCTGCCTTCTTATGGGAGATTGTTGATTGGTAGACCAAATAATGGTCCATCAATCTAAGCCTGTCACATACCAGGCCAGACTTCTGCCATCACCTCTTTAACCTCCGTCCAGCTCTCCTCAACTCCCTCAAGGTCTCATCAAACCAAGGAGACCTGGGGCGAAGGGTGAGTGGGCAGACACAAACAGGAGCAATGGAATCCAGGGCCTCTGTCACTGCCTTATTATAGCCAAGTACAAGATACCCTGGATCCAAGCATTCATTCGGCATACCCAATAGGTCCAACACCGTCATCAGGCCATCAGGAGATACACCCCTCAAGGTGCAGTATTTTATGAAGGACCACCAATGTGAGTTGAGGAGGAAACAACCTGTGTGAGGCCCAGTGAGATCATCAACTGGAGGAAGTCCTGTCCAAACTGTGAAAGTTCATTGTCGACCCAAGTATTGAAATCCCCCAGGATCAGTCATCTGTGGGGTCCCAATATCAGGTCGACAATGAAGTCCATGACTTCCTGCAGGAAAACATTCCCATCTCCTGGTGGATGGTAGATGAGAAGAATCCTGCACCCCACACCCTCACCCACGATACATTCAAAGGAATTGGTAGTTCCAACTGGAATTTCCATCAGGTTCAGTTCTGATTTAAAACAAATGGCCACACCCCCGCCCCTACAATCTGTCCTCGGGCGATGTATCACCGAGTACCCAGCTGAAATTGCTGCAGCCAAAATAGGACCAGCATTTCCATCCAGCCAGGTCTCGGTGATGTAAGCCAGGTCAGTTGAATTAACAAGATCCGCCATTATAACGGTCTTGTTTTTAATGGACCTGGCATTGCATAACACCGCCTGAGCAACATACTGTACCTGTAGAGAAACTTAAAAAGCTCTTCACTGTAAAATGTTAAATTCTGACTTCAGTTGCCAGCAAGACTTACAGTTATATTTCCACATCACTAGTTTTGTTATGTTTCAGCAGTGGTGGCCCAGCAAGAGCTTCTGAAGCTTCTACCTCAGTACTTTTCAAAACCTTCACCTTAATTTGCTCTGCAATCCATGTTTTCTGTGCATCCTCAGTACTTTAGGGGCTGGGCAAATATTAGCAATACTGGATTTCTCATTATGTGTTCTGAGACATTGGAATGAATGCAGTTTCAGAATGTTGACTTGAAGGAGGACACAAGAGGGGTAGGGAATTCGCCTGTTTACTAGTCTGTTTTTACTCACTTCGATTGTAGTGATACACGATTATGAGTTTTTCTTGGGTGGACCATTTTGTAAGTGGGTATTTACAGGCTTTCCGCAAGGTATGGGATGAAAAGAGAATTGCTGTATATGCTGCCTCCCCCAACCTGGTCTCCCCCTTCCCTCTGACCTTGTTTACTAGGTACTCCGTTTCCGGATCTTTTTGTTTCTCCAGTGGAACACACTGGATGGAGCAGCTGTGACTTTTCCTGTTGTACTTCTTGTCCTCCTTGGTTAAAATAGCTATGATGCAATTCTAGCAGCTCTCCACAGATTTATTTATATAAGAAGGACATGCTTTAACGTTGCCTGCTTTGGCATTAATACATATTTGGCCATACTAACCTTTGATGTAAGATTGCAAGACTGAGATTTTAGTCACAGGCTGAATCTGCACTTTTAGAACAGTCATTTTTGTATGTGTGCTCTGCCGTATATCTCATTTATATGTTGGCTTACAAATACTGTATTTTGTACCTGGTGGGACTTGGATTATGTCAGTTAACGTTTTTCACAATGTGGTTTATTTGTTTATTTATTTTATTTATCTATCTATCTAAAAGCTGATAACCTGGAAATGCAGACTGAGCCAAGACTTGTTTCCAAGTGAGACCTAGGGTAAGGAGACCAGTTACAAATATAATTCAGAGTCAGCATAGCGAATACAGGAATAACATATATATGCAGAGGCAGCAGTATCATAAAATGGCAGATTTAGGCATAGTTCATGTAGCGGGTGCCCGCTTTCTAAAAAGATCTCCAAGAGGACCGTCCATTTGATGTAGGCTGACACCCGACAGTATCATTGCTCTGGCAAACTCATGAGCAATGTCCCGCTCGCCCTCTCTTTTTTGCTTGAACCGAGTGATGGTTTCTGTAAGTGAAATCTGGCTTAAGCAGTGATCATCATTCTCCAGGGGCTGCTTCTGCTTAATGTGAGTTTTAGAAAGCACATGCTCAGAGAGCCGACTTGCAGTTTTACTGGGAACAAGTGGCACCGTAACTCTGCAGAACTTGCAAATTAGGGTTCACTTGCCGTGGAGAAGCTCGACCATAAAATCTTTATGTTCAGCTGCATACTGCTCTGCCATTTTTGATCTTCTAGGCATTTTTAATTTGAACCTGGAGCGCCCATAACGAAATTCAGAAAACGATCGCAAGCACTAGGGACAAGTGAATGTGTAATACTAACTGCACAACTACACAACTGAGCTAAATAAGGTAGATAAAGTATTGACAACGTGCACTTCTATTAATCTAATCAGATGTAATTGATCTAATTGATCAACGTATGAGAGAGGCTGTATCAGAGGTACTTGACTGCAGCTACATTGGAAGGTTTTCTATGATGTGTAGTGGTAATTGAGAGATGCATAATGGGCAGATGAAGTATGAGGGGGCAGTTTCAGAGATACTTGATTGCAGCTACATTAGAAGGTTTTCTACAATGTGTAGTGGTAATTGAGAGATGCTGTAATGAGAATTAAGCATGCTGACGCAGGTTCATAGAATTCACTTAATGAGTAGGCTGGGTTAACTTGTTTTATTAAATGAGTAGCTCTAATTGAGAGTTGTTTTGGTAAGACTCGATTCAGACTTGGAACGTATTTCGGTGCTTTTCAGTTTAAACCGAAATGAAGAAAAACACGTCAATGGGGTTTTATTGGTTAAAACCGAAAACTGGAAATCCTTAACATAATACAGCAATTGTATAAAGCAGTAAGCAGTTAACAATCAAGTGGGAGGCAAAGTGCCCAGTGCATTTTGGAGTAGTGGTATTAAGGTGAAGGGCAGCAACCAGGGAACAGAGCAGGTGAGGGTCAAGGGAGAGGATATTGGGTTATGGAGGAGGTAAGTAGGAACAGGTGGGTGCAGAAAGTTGTGAGAAGTTGAATTAGGTGGAGATGGAAAGCTGGGAGAGAAGGGGTGAGGCAGAGTGGGGAAGAGAGTAGATTACAGAGGGAGGGGAGGTGACAGAAAAAGGCTACTTGGCCAACAAAGGAGTATGTGTGGGGAATTGAGAAGGTGCAGATGTCCCTAGAGTGAATCAAGTACGAAAAGCAGGCCACTGGGGACATCAAGGAAGATAGATAGGAGGGGAGGGACCCAAACCAATATTTAATGATGGAGGCAGCCCAATGGACATGGTCATTGGACAATGGAGAGGATGGAAGATGGAGAGGGAAGACTAGGGGGAGCAGTGATGGATACAGAGGAGAGAGTTGGTGAAAAAGCAGCAGAAGGTGTTGAACAAGGTATCCAATCTATCTGGCAAGGGAGGAGGAAGGGGTGACACCATAGACTATATCCACTTAATCAAAGACTGGGAGAATCATTTAGTTACAAGTTCTTTACAGACATGGAGGGAGAGGGAGAGGGGAGAGGCAGTCTTTGTTACAAAAAAGGGCCCCAGTTTAGGACAATGTTTGGTGTGAATGGTATCGATGTGGACCGAGAAACTGAGCTTTCCGTTGAGCCAAACTCCTAGATTCTTGAATGCAGGGACCTCTTCCAGTGGGGTACCATCCAGAGTGGTGAGAGCACGGGCGGGAGAGCCTGGCCAGTGTCTGGCTGGTGCTGAAGTTCATTGTCACTGTCTTTTGTATTGACCTTAAGCTGGTTTTCATGGAACCAGCACAGGATGTTATGGAAATCCAGCTGGAGTGGCCCAGTCACAGAAGTGTAGACAACTGTGTTGTCAGCGTACATATGGATGTTTGATGAGACACTTGCGGTGGGGGGGTCATTGAGAAAGATGGAGAAAAATACAGGACCCAGAATGTAGCCCTGCGGGACTCCAGCTAGGATGTGGATAGGTGGGGACAGGACTCCTTCTACCTGTACAGATTGTTGATGGCCTGAAAAGTATGAATGGAACCAAGCAACAGCACTGGCTAATAGTCCGGCGGAGCACAGTTTATTAAGGAGGAGGGGGTGGGACACCGAGTCAAAGGCTTTGGCCAGGTCTATGAATGTAGCAGAGATGATGTGGCCCTGATCCAGCCCAGTGAGGACAGAGTCAGTGACCTGCAACAGGGAGGATACAGTAGAATGGTGCCTCATAAAGCCAGGCTGGAAGGGGGAGAGACAATCACAGGAGTGAAGGAAGGTTGTGAGTCTGGAGTAGATGAGGGACTCCAAGAGCTTAGCTAGGAAGGGGAGGGGAGAGAGAGATGGGCCGGTCGTTCTGCAATAGGGTAAGTAGTAGTAGTATTAAAATATTTTATTCATAATAATCATATGAATATGGATAAACTCGATTGAGAATAAACTCATTTACAACGAGGTCCACAAGAGTACATAACAGCAGTTGCAGTATTCCAAATACATTTATATACATACAAATTGCATTCCTTTCATATACAATATAACAATTAACAAAACATAAAAAATACATGAATTGAGGGCTGCACCACATACCCCAAAAATAGTGACACATAGGGAAGACATACCGGGGTGGAATGAGAAGGGACCTGGGCAGGCTGGAGGACTGGCAAATGTATGGCAGTTCAGATTTGACGCAAAGAAGTGCAAAATTATGCACTTAGGTCATGGGAACCTGAGAGAGGAGTACTCAATGGGGGGGGGGACTGTCAGCCACCAAACAGGAGTGGGATCTAGGAATAATTATGTCTGAGGACCTAAAGGTGGCCGGACAGTGTGAGAAAGTGGTTAGAAGAGCCAGCAGGACATTGGGGTGCATAGGAAGAGGCATCACAAGCAGAAACAAGCATTTGTCAATGCCGAATGTTGTCTCGCTGGCATTGGCATTGGCATTGGTAGTGCAGGAGTTGGAAATGCATAATAGGAATGGCAGTGAAGTAAGGAACTGACGCCAACCCCAAGCCCGCCCTGCAGAGACTGACAGGTGATGGGGTGTGCCTTTGGGGCGTCAGCTATAATGCTCATGCCATTTTACCTCACCCTACCCTGTAGACACTGACAAGTGTCGTGGAGTGTTTTGGGGTCTTTGGGCCTTATACTTATCCCATTCCATAAGGAAATATGCTGAGACGGGTGCAGTATAGGAGAATGGGCCTCACCCTACCCTGTAGACACTGACAAGTGTCGTGGTGTGCTTTGGGGTCTTTGGGCCTTATACTTACCCCACTCCAAAAGGAAATATGCTGAGACGAGTGCAGTATAGGAGAATGGGGTGAACTTTAGGGATGAACACTCCAAGACACACCTCGATGCCTGTCACTGGCTGCAGGGTGGGGTTGGGGGTGGAATGACGTGAGCATTACAGCCGATGATCCCAAGTCACACCCCTGATGCCTAGCAGTCGCTACAGGGTGGGTATTACGAGTTGAAACCCTAACGCTGTAGGCGTTAGTTGGTATTTTCACTCCTAATTTTTAACATACGCTTTTTGTGATCCCACCTCATGAAGAACGGCACAATCAGTTTGTTAGCTGAAAGGTGGTTTTGCACAGTGGCTATGCCATTTGGTGACACAGGGATGAAAACACATTTTGGGCAGTATGTAGAACATGACAACTGTATTGTTCATGAGGAGGCGTAAAAAAATGGCAGCGTTGAAAATCTGGAGTGAAAATAAGAAAAATTGGTGAAGCCATGAGGATGCATAGAAACTGCACAACATACGTCCGTAACCCAATTATTTTTGGGATTCTTTTAGCCACATTTTCAGCATAGGCATTTTGGGACCTCCCCTCATGAACAGTGGCGCTGTGATTTTGTTAATCTGTTCCAAAAGTTGATTTCCCACAGCGACCACGCCATTGTGTGCCACAGGTGCGGAAACACATTTTGAGCAGGCTGTGAAAATGACAGCTGTACTGTTCATTAGGAGGTGTGAAAAATGCCAGTGTTGAAAATCTGACATGAAAATATTGCAAATTTGTGAAGTTACAAGGGTGCGTGGAAACTGCGCAACACACGCTTGTAACACAAGTCGTTTATGGACTTTCATCACAAATTTTCAACATAGGCATTTAGGACCTCTGCTTATGAACAGTATCACTGTCATTTCTCAAACTGTCCCAAAACTGATTTTGCACAGCGACCACGCTATTCTCTGGGACATAGAAAACACATTTCTGCTGAGGATATGTAAAGCGACAGCTGTACTGTTCATAAGGAGGTGTGGAAAAATGCCATTTTGAAAATCTGAAGTGAAAATATTACAAATTCTCAAAGTTACGGCGTGCGTGGAAACAGCGCAATGCACAAGTAAAAACAGCCATTTGAGTTTTTTTTCACAAATTGCAACATATGCTTTTGAGAGCCCCCTCATGAACAGTGGCACTGTTGTTTCCTTACTCGGTCCCGAAAGGTGACTCAGCGCAGTGATGGCAAAATCACCTTTCAGGACGGAATAACACCATGACAGTGACTGAATTCATGAGGAGGGGCCCCAATAACTCCATGTTGAAAATTTGGTGAAATAATTCCAAAAAATGCCCGAGATATGCACCAAAGTTGAAAAACCCTATTTATGCCATTATACAGCTTACGGCATTTCTTCAGTTCGTAGTCAGCTTTTCAGAGTGCAGATGTGTTCCTGGTCCACGAAGATTGTCGGCGGACTCCAGAGTAAGTATGGGGTGGGGGGTGTGTGGGGAGGCAGGTGCACAGAGGTTGAGGTGCGGGTTGGGGACCATTTTCTTTTTAAAGGTTAAAAAGCAAAAAAACATTGCAGAGTTTTTATTATTTTTTACAGGGCATTTGGCACACTGGGGTGGGCTCCCAGCATGCTACCTGAGGTGTTTGGGGGCTGGCCGATGGGGGATTGGGCACCCGTGTCGGCACATACTGAAGGAGGGGCAAGAGCAGAGGGGGATTGGGCACCTTCCTCGGCACAAAACAAATGGGGGGGCATTATGCCAACAGGGAGTGGGCTCCCCCGTCGGCACATAAACTGGGTCAGGTCTTGCCGACAGGAGGATTGGGCACCCCCAAAGTCTGCATTGTGGCAGGCAGTTTGCCGCCATGTTTATTCTAATGTTTCACCAGGGAAGGCACGTCAGAAGGTGCCGCTGCACATGATGAGCTTTGGTCTCATTGCAGCGGACCTTTCCTTAGATGTGCTCACCACATTATGTATTCCTAGTGTGACGCCTGCATGCTGGCTTATTGGGGAATGAGGGACGCATCTACTGATGCATGCCCTGCATTCGCCCAACAGTGACCGTGCCTCCAAATCTGCTATTAATGCAATATGTTGGCTGGTGTGCAAGCGCGAGCCAACATAAAAAGGAGGTGGTGATGCCACTATACAGATCATGAGTGAGATCTCCTCTGGAGTACAGTGTCCAGTTTTGGAGGCTGCATCTCAGGAAGGACGTAGACAGAGTGGAGGCAGTCCAAAGAAGGACTATAGGTTACAGGGGCTGCACCAGAAGTCATATGAGAAAAGGTTGATAGACCTCAATAAGTATTCTCTAGATATGCAAAGAGAAAGGGGGGACATGCTAGAGACGTATAGATACCTTAAAGGGATCAATAAGGTACAGGAGGGTAGCATCTTTCAGAAAAGAAGATGGAAAAGAACTATGGGATATGAGATGAAGTTGGAGGGAGGAAGAATCAGGGGTAATTTGAGGAAGTATTTCTTTACTGAGAGGGTGGTGGATGCTTAGAACAGCCTCCCTGCAGGGGTGGTAGGGGCAAAAACAATGGAGGAATTCAAAAATGCATGGGACACAGAAGGGGATCCTAGAAAAAGAGAAGAATAGGAAAGCCACAGATCAACTACAGTCTGCAGCGTAAGTTAAAAGTAGAAGAAAATGGGCAAACTGGATGGATCAGGTGGTCCTTATCTGCTGACAAATTCTATGTATCTATATGAATCTATGTATCTAGTTATCAGGGGAGGAAGTGTCACCAGCTTTATGTAGGGGGAGTACCTTAGCAACTTTCCAGGCCTGGGAGACAGTGACTAGGGAGAAGGAGAGGTTCAGAAAGTGAGCTAGGGGAGAGGCAATTGCTGGGGTTGAAATACATAGAAGGTTAGGGTTAGAGAACTTGAGTGAAGTTAGGGGAAGGAAAACCTCATGGGGTGACAGGTGGGAAACAATAACCTATAGGTGATGATGGAGGAGCAGAGGCAGAGAGGGGCTAGGGAGGGGACTGAGGAGGGGGGCTACAGAAGGAGGGTAGAACACAAGTGGTGAAGAAAACAATTGAGATGAGCGGTGACAGAGGAAGGGTCAGAGACTGTTCAGCCATTCACCATGAGGGCAGGGGAAGCGGATTGGCCAGGGGTTCAAAAATGGAGTAGATAACTTTCCAGAATTTTGCAGAGGAATTTAGGTTGGACTGAACCTCATTTTTGAAACAGAGGGCCTTTTGCAGCATGAAGGGCCTTGGTGCATGAGTTCCTGAGTGACCTATAGGACAGAAGGTCAGATGGCGAGCGGGAGGCTTTGAAACAGGTCCATGTCTGGTTGCGTGATTTGCACAAGGCAATAAGGTCAGGAGTGATCCACGGATGGTGGACACATTTGACACTTGATTTTCTTAGGGGGGTGTGGAGGTTCCACATGTGAGTGAGAATGGCTATGAAGTGGGATACGCAGTATCAACATTAGGGACATGACATACTGGTGATCAGTCTGAAGAAGTAAGGTCTTGTAGCTGGGCATGAGTGTCGAAAGATCTGAGAGAGCTGGCCGATATGTATTTGGGGGTGTAGTGGGTAAGTCTCACTTTCCTTATACAAAAAGTACTGTAATGCTATGATCACTGAATGCATCCGACAGTGTGACTGCTGTTATGATGTGACGGGGGTGGGAAGCTAGTACTCAGTCCAGGAAGGAGTGATTGGAGGAGTGAAGGTTTAGTTGGGAAGGTTCACAAATTAATTGGGTGGGGTTTAGGGTCTCAGTCTTTTGAAGTGTGGTTTTGGAGGAAAGGGAAAGTCAGTTTAGGTTGAAATCACACAAAAGGATGAGCTCACCGAAGGCAGCAAAACAGGCAAGAGATGATGGGGTATCGAGAACGGAGATGGGGAGATCTTAGGGGAGGCATAAAGGACACCAACATATATAGGTAGGGAAGAGGGAAGGGATAGTTTGGCAAGTAGGAGTTCGTGAGAGGAAGGGGCTGATTCTTTGAGGATGACTGTATATGACAGGTTTTGTCGTACATACATAGCTACTCTACCATCATGCTTGCTGTGGTCCTGTTGGAAAAGTTGGAAGTCTTGGAGGTTAATGGCTCAGATGATGGGGAAGTACATCATATTTGATCTGAATATTTGCCTTTTCTGATTCACAGTCACTATTTCTGCATATTTAAAAGCTTAGGAGATGGCTGCGTTGGTTTACAGATTTAGTACATGGAATGTTAAAGGAGCCAATGTACCTCAGAAGAGGTCTCAACTTCTTGTACATTTGAACAGATACTGCCCGTCAATTGTTTCTTTACAGAAAACCCACCTCCTCACCACAAATCTAATTCTCTTATGCCAAGCATTGGTAGGGCAGGTATTTGAGGAAGGGGGCCTCTGCTTAGAGAGCTGGAGTGGCAATTCTTATTGTGAGATCTGTACCTTTTACTCTAGCACAGGAAGTGGTAGACCCCATGGGATGGTTCTTCCTAACATAGGGCTTCTTGGACCAGACAGAACTCATTTTTGGGAACTTTTATGCTCCTAATATGGATTACCCTGTTTTTATATGATTTTGATTTCACAGTTGGACTCATGGCCTCTGCTTCTGCTTATTTTAACAGGTGACTGGAATGCCACCATGGACCCTGATGCGGATAGATTTGTCAGGAGTCTTCTGAGCCTGTCTGCAGCCCATATCAAGTCAAGTCAGACTTTATTTGTACAGTGCCTTATCCCTGAGGCTCTAAGCGCTTCACATAAAAATAATAGCGGGGACATACATTTTATAAAAGCATGGTTAGAATTCAGATTTCCACCTAATTATCAATAAAGTCTACCCATAAATATTAAACTTTTATCTAAAATTACTAAAAATTAGTGGACAACAAATGCCAGATAAAACAAATGGGCTTTCAGGTTTTACAAGAACTTTGGGACACCTTGAATCTGGTAGACCTGTGCAGGACGCTGCATCCTCTTGAACTGGACTATACACTTCATTTGGTACATCACGATACTCGTTCCCACCTAGATTTTTTCTGATTAGTCAGGGATTGTCATCTGGTCTTGGCCTCTCTGAGATCTTATCTCAAGTTATCTCAGACCACACCCCAGTTGAGATGGCACTTATTGCAGACCCACACGTGGAGATTGATTTTCTCTGGTGGATTAATAACAATTTTCTGAAGCTAGAGGAGATGGTGTAGCATCTTAAGGAATTTACTAAACTTTTTTTTGAAGAGAATAGGGGGTCTGTGGATAAAGTGGGCACCTTGTGGTGTGCTTATAAGTGCGCTATCAAGGAAGAAGTTACCCACTTCTCTTCTAAGATCAAAAAACAAAAACAGGTTTGAGCAGCCCAACTGTTGTCTAATGTTAGGGAGGTAGAATCTCAGCTTACCAGTAGGGGACCACCCTCCTTACAATAAACTTTTAATGATCTCAGGGAGTAATATCATGAGGTCAACAGAGGGCAAGCTGAGCTGGCCCTCTTTTAACTAAGGTCCATCATGTCTTGCAGGGAGAAAAGCCGGTAAAATTTTAGCTTTACGTTTGAAGGCACTGAAAACTACCCGGACAATCCGCCAGATTTGCCAAGCTAACACTACAAGCACACGTTAAATCCAGGGACATTGCTCTGGACATTTCTGGAGTTTTATCAATAACTATATATTACAGCCTAGGACCTGATGCCTCCTGAGCAGGCTGATAGTTATTTGCAGAATATCCCACTCACCACCCTAGCTGCTGGAGATCAGGAGGTTTTAAGGTGGCCTTTAATGTTAGAGAAAGTTGGTATGGCTTGGGACTCTAGGGCTCAATTTTCAAAGAGCCCTTAGCCACAATTTGTGGTGATCTAGGGCTGTGGAAAACTTCAGCTATGTCAGGGACCCAGCACCCCATTTTGTAACATTAGGGGTCCCTATGCAGAAGGCCCAGGAGTTGCTGCAGCTGCAGGGCTGTGCCTAAAATTGGGTGCACCTGCGGTGTTTGATGGAGGGATCCATCAACCCCTCCACACAAGTCTACACAACCCACGATGGTTATGGTGACCCATGACCCGAGATGGGGGACAGAACCCCAGATAGAAGATGGGGAATGAGTGCTGCAGGGGCACTGAGGGTGCCATAGGGTATGGGGGGGGATATGGCGGCAAGTATATGGAGCAGAGGAGGCACCTGGCAGAGGTACCATAGGGCTTTTATGAAATGGGTCCCCAAATATAAGCAACCTGATTGGTTAGTACATGTGCATTAAAGTGTCTGACGCACAGAAATGAGTCCAGCACTGTCCAGCTGAGCATTGATACAAGTGAGACTGCCCCTGAGAACTTTCAGAGTTCAAATGGCAGCCATTTATTTTCAGTCTTAGCCACATAGTAACAGTAGCCAAAACTACAAAATACCAAAATGCTTCCCCAAAACACATTATGTCACTTACACCTCAGCCCAGTTCTCAAATATATATCAGAATGGACCTTCAGTTTCTGGATGCAGCATATAAAAGGAAAAAAAGGCTGCCATGATCTCTCTCTCTCCCAGCCCACCCGCTTGCTAGCTCGCTGTCCGTCCTGATGAACTGCTGACCAGAAAGCCAACGAGAACACCACGATGCAGCAGCTGTAGGCCCATTCTGCACCATTGGAGGTGGCTTACCTCAACAAAACAACAAATGTCCAGATAGAAAGTGCGCACACTGAGTTGTTTGTCTGCATGAAATAAGGGAATGTCCAAGCAAAAATTAATGCAAAGGTGCTTTACTTCATAAGTCCCATTCATGCAGTCAGTATTTCAAATGATACAGAGATGGCAAGCATGCCCCCTAGCACCTAGACTCTCACGTGTCTTCAGTGGGGGTAATGCTTAAAGGTACAAGCACTTCTTTTAAACGGATGCCTTATGCTAATTTAGTCATTACATCATACGTTCTAGGCATCGAATGTTAATTCATTTTGATGCACTTTATTGATAGCCAAGCAGAATCTAACTGTACTAAACATTATTTCATTATTTACACAGTGAAGCTTTAGTAGAAAAAGAAAAGGATACAAAAATTGCAAAAATACACACAAGGAGACCCCTCATGTCCTCTTCGGGTCCTGTGGTGATTGTTAACAGTGCAACCAATTAGCGCTCCATTTTCAATTGAAAATCCATGTAGGAAGGAGAGACCAGGACCCAGGAATGACAAGGGATCACATATCTAAAAAGAGAGAAGATGCTTAAATAGTTTAGCCATACATACTAAAATAATATACAATATACAAATCAAAGCATTTTCCAGTGTAGTGCTTAATTTCATGGGAGTCTTGCTTTCAAGACTCTTTAAGTAATGCTTTGCACTATGGAAGTGAATAATCCAGAATGTAAAAAAGAACAAAAACACATTTTATACTGTGGAAATGAACAATCCAGAGCAAAAAAGAACCAAAGTATACTTCACAATGTTTTACTTTGCTAGAAGTTACTTATTTTTAGCTATTACTTTAGGAAAGGTTTGAGGTCCCATTTGTCATTCAGCCCCACAGGTTTCATGGTTTTCATCTTGAAAATCCATCCGTTTCCTTTTTGTAGTAACAAGATGGGACGCTCCCCACCTAGTGGTGTGGGTGGGACCCATTCAATGCCCATGAATTGTAAGCTTTCAGGGGAAGAGTTGTGGCACATAGTGAAATTTATTCCCACTGGTGTGTCCTGATGATCATTAATGATTGATGTGACATGGTCTTGGATCCTTATTTCATTGGACGGACCATCTTACCTATGTACAAGAGGTTGCATGGACATCAGAGGGCATACACCACATATGATGTATCACAAGTTGTCATTTCTCTTATGTCTATTTAAGTTCATCTAGCTTTTGGTGTTGAAACAGTTTCCCTCGCTTACCATATTTGCATACGTTGCACCTCTTGCAGCAAAAGAAGCCATTCATTTTGTGTGGTAGCCACTTTCGGCCATCACTCGCCTCTTGGGTTTTTAGGCGGCTATGGACCAATTTGTCCTTCAAACTACTGGCTCTTTTGAATGTTATCCTAGGTTTCTCCCCAACAGCCTCTCCCACCACTTCATCTCCTTGTAGGATGGGCCAATTTTTGTATACAATATTGCCTATTTGGTCTGCTAGATCATTGTATTCTGTTAAAAAAGTGCAAGGAACCCAAGTTCCAACTGTGTTCTTTTTCTTTATAAAAAGATGTATCCTATTGATTTTTTCTCATTTTTTTCTTTTGCTTTTTCTAGCAGACTCCAATCATAACCTCTTTCATTGAACTTATACATTAGTTCTTCTGTCTGCGTTTCAAAATCCACCTCTTTGGTACAGTTCCTTTTTATGCGTAGAATCTGCCCATATGGAATTGATTTCTTAAGGCATGGAGGGTGGGCACTGTCTGAATTTAAAAGTGAGTTAGTGGCAGTATCTTTCCTATAGGTCATTGTTTTAATGGTATAGGTGTCTGTATTTTCCTGTTCTATGTTCACATGTACATCCAAGAATTTTAATTCCTTGGGGTCATATGTAGAGGTGAATTTTAAGTTGAGGTTGTTGTTGTTTAACCACCCCATAAAATTACTTGCTTCTTGTTCATTCCCCTTCCAAACACATGCCACATAATCAATAAAACGATACCATTTTATTATGTATTTGAAGAATGGATTTGCCTTTTCATTCAGTACCAAATTCTTCTTCCAGTTACCAATGAACAAATTGACGTAGCTAGGTGCCATCGATGCACCCATCGCCGTGCCACATTTTTGCTCATAGAAGGTTTCTTCGAATTCAAAGAAGTTATGTTTTAGAATTAAAAATAAACTCTACCGGTACCTCCTCTATTCCCTGGTAACTGTTTAGGAATTTTTTAGATGCGTGAAGTCCATCTACATGCATTATGGATGAATATTATGATTCCACATCTATGCCTAGCCAACTGTAGAACATAGAACAGAGAAACTCAGGTTCCTTGCGCTTTTAAATCAGAATGCAGTGATCTAGCAGGCCAAATAGGCAATATTGTATACAAAAATGTACCTATTCTATAAGAAGATGAAGTGGTGGGAGAGGCTGTTAGGAGAAACCTAGAAGAACGTTCAAAAGAGCCAGTAGTTTGAAGGACAAATTGGTCCATAGCTGCTTAAAAATGTAAGAGGCTAGTGATGGCTGAATGTGACTATCACACAAAATAAACAGCTTCTTTTACTGCAAGAGGTGCAACATATGCAGATATGGAAAGCCAGGGAAACTGTTTCAACACCCAAAGCTACATGAACTTAAAACAGACATAAGAGAAATGATAACTTGTGATACATCATATGTGGTGTATGCCCTCTGGTGTCCATGCAACCTCTTGTACATAGGTAAGACGGTCCGCCCAATGAAACAAAGGATCCAAGACCATGTCACATCAATCATTAATGATCATCAGCACACACCAGTGGGAACAAATTTCACTATGTGCCATAGCTCTTCCCCTGAAAGCTTACAATTCATGGGCATTGAATGGGTCCCACCCCCATCACTAGGTGGGGATCGCCCTAACATGTTACTACAAAAAGAAACCAAATGGATTTTCAAGATGAAAACCATGAAACCTGTGGGCCTGAATGACAAATGGGACCTCAAACCTTTCCTAAAGTAATAGCTATTAAAAATAAGTAACTTCTAGCAAAGTACAACATTGTGAAGTATACTTTGGTTCTTTTTTGCTTTGGATTGTTCATTTCCACAGTATAAAATGTATTTTTGTTCTTTTTTCATTCTGGATTATTCACTTCCATAGTGCAAAACATTACTTAAACAGTCTTGAAAGCAAAACTCCTATGAAATTAAGCACTACTCTGGAAAATGCATTGATTTGTATATTATATGTTATTTTACTATGTATGGCTAAACTATATATGCATATTTTATTTTTTTAGGTACGTGATCCCTTGTCATTCCTGGACCTGGTCTCTCCTTCCTACACGGATTTTCAATTGAAAATGGAGTACTGATTGGTTGCACTGTTAACAATCGCCCCAGGACCCAACGAGGACATGAGGGGTCTCCTTGTGTGTATTTTTGCAATTTTTGTATCCTTTTCTTTTTCTACTAAAGCTTCACTGTGTAAATAATGAAATAATGTTTCGCACACTTAGAATCTGCTTGGCAATCAATAAAGTGCATCAAAATGAATTAAGATCGGATGCCTAGAACGTATGATGTAATGACTAAATTAGCATAAGGCATTAGTTTCAAAGAAGTGCTTGTACCTTTAAGCATTACCCCCACTGAAGACTCGTGAGAGTCGAGGCGCTAGGGGCACGCTTGCCATCTTTGTATCATTTAAAATACTGACTACATAAATGGGACTTATGAAGTAAAGTACCTTTGCATTAATTTTTGCTTAGACATTCCCTTATTTCATGGAGACAAACAATTCGGTGTGCTCACTTTCTATCTGGACATTTGAACTGCTGACTAGCAAGTCACTCGCTACATCCTTCCCTTAGACTGTCAATTTTTCTATTTCTCTGTAATTCAAATATGCTTTCCCAGTGTTGAGTTAAAGAGAAATACAAAAACTGACAGTGTAAGGGAATGAAATAGCGAGCGGCTGGCTAGTTGGCAGTTCGTCAGGATGGAGAGCGAGCGAGCAAGTGGGTGGGCTGGGACACAAATCATGGCAGCTGGATTTTTTTTTCCCTCACACACAGTCTCCCACTTTTTCAATTTATCACAAAATCAAAATGGCCTTACTTATTTACAACCCACATCCATACCTCATACTGCTCTGCCCTGCCTCACTTTAGTTCTGTTCCTGTTTTCCTCATGTGACCAGCATGTCCTCCCTGGTGCTTTCTGTTGCCATAAGAAATGGAAATCCCCCTCCCCCCCAATAAAAACCTGATAGAACCAGGAACCTTCTTCATTCCAGTTTCCAGATACTGGATTTTGTACAACGTAAAGGAAATGGACTGCTGCTGGCTGGGGTTGGGGGAGAATGCCATAACAACCACATAAGTTACAACTACGGTAGCCTTTCTAGCACATGAGTCCTTAATTCAACCCCCCAACCCCCACTGTAAACAGAAGGTAAAGCAACTATTTTATTAAAAATAAAAACAAAGATTTAAACTTTTTACTACTTAATACAATAATTTTTACTTTTCACAAGCATCTATAATTTAGATGCCCATCTCATAAGCATAACAAGCCACTCCAGGATGTGCGTTAGACAGTTCTAATGCATGGCTAGCGGGCTGGACGCACTCAGCCTGCAGCCTCGTGCCTCACTACACCCTCTAGCCATGCGTTAGGACTGTCTAACACACACCCCATTGTGCCTTATTGCTTATATAACACAGCTGAGAGGACTGGGTTGGGGGGTTGGCTTCTCTTTATCCCTCCCTCTCCCTCAGGCCACCCACCCCCCCATCCCCACTATCTATATAGCAGCAGCAGTGTACTCACCATGGTGCTGCCAAACAGTAGCCTGACCCTGAAATATCTAATCCCTAGTGTCAGAATATCACCTGAAATTGAGGAAACCATCTTGATTTTTTTTTACCCTGTAAAAATGAGAATGGTCCCTCACTGATCTGACCCACATATACACACACACACACACACCCCGCCCTCACACTCAGCACCCACCACACCACACCACACCCCCAACACACCCTCACAAACCTGAATATGTCCCACAGTGTAGATCCACTATCCAATCAAAGACGTGTCTTGCTGCTGGAACTGGCAACTGCAATATGAGAAAATCAGGTAAGTGCAGTTTCCTGTTTTTCAATGGGGTTTGAACTTTGACTCATAACTTTGCCATCGTTACATATTTTGCCCCATATTTTCAACATGGCCTTTTTGGGACCCCTCTTTTTGACCAGTGGTGTTGGAATTATGTAAATCTGAGCAGAAAGGTGATTTTGTGGTCACTTCGTTTAATCACCTTTTGGTTGGGATTTGAACACTTTCACCACCCTTGTTCATGAAGTTGTGTCATAAGAAGGCAATGTTGAAAATGTTGGGTCAAAATATATAAAAATTACAAAGTTATGAATATACATTTACATTTGTCTGTGCTCGCTCATAATTTTACCTATTTCAAATATTTTGATGGCAGATTTTCAATATATCCACTTTTTCACACAATCTCATGAAGATAACAGCTGTCATGTTTCCAATCATGGCCAAAATGTGTTTTCGCATCTGTGGCACAGAATGACATTTTGGCAAGGATTTGAACATTTTCACCTACCAGGTTCATGAGGTGGGGTAATAAGAAGGCTATGATGAAAATTTGCTGTACACATATGGTAAAATAACTAGGTTATGACTGAACATTGCAGTATTTCAATGTTCACTCATAACTTTGCTAATTTTCAATATTTTGACTCCAAACTTTCAACATACCTGTTTTTTCACACCACCTCATAAACATGATAGGTGTCACATTTTAAATCCTGGATGAGACATGTTTTTATACTTCTTGTGCAAAATTACATTTCATCCAATATACTATAAATGCCATATGTCATAGAAACATAGAAACAGAAATTGCCGGCAGATAAGGACCGCTAAGCCCATCCAATCATCCAATCTGCCCATAAGCCCTGTACTTGATTACAGCTTCTGACCCTCCCCCTGCTTTACCTCTATGGTTCCCATATGCCTGTCCCATGCATGTTTAAATCTAACCACAGTGCTTGATCTTACCACCTCCTGTGGCAGATTATTCCATGCATCCACCATCCTCTCTGTGAAATAAAACTTCCTCACATTCCCTCTTAACCTGCCACCTTCCAATTTCATGTCATGCCCCTTGTTCTTGTACTCCTCCTGTATTGGAAGATTCTACCCCCCGCACTTTGTTTATGCCCTGAAGGTACTTGAATGTTTCTATCATGTCCTCTCTTTCTCTTCCCTCCTCCAGCGAGAACATATTGAGGTCCTTTAATCTTTCCTCATAAGTCTTGTGGTGCAAGCCCTGTACCATCTTAGTTGCTCTTCTCTGGACTGTCTCCAGCCTGTTAATGTCCTTTCGAAGGTGCAGCCTCCAGAACTGCACACAGTACTCCATGTGAGGCCTGACCAGGATTTTGTATAATGGCATCACTACCTCCCACCTTCTGCTGGTGATTCCCCTGCCTATGCACACCAGCATAACACTGGTCCTCCCTGCTGCTTTTGTACTCTGCTTTGACATTTTCAGGTCATCTGAAATAATAACCTCCAGGTCCCTTTTTTATTTGGTGACTGTCAACAACTCTCCCCTCATTGTGTAACTCTCCCCAGGGTTTCTGTGTCCCAGGTGCATAATTTTGAACTTCTTTAAATTAAAGCTCAGTTGTCATTCTGCAGACCATTTCTTAAGCTTCCCCAGGTCCTTCTTCATTTTCTCTACTCCTTCAGCAGTATCCACCCTGTTACAGATTTTAGTGTCATCTGCAAACAGGCAGACCTTTCCCTCCAGCCCCTCTGCAATGTCGCTAATGAAGACATTGAACAGAACTGGTCCAAGGACTGATCCCTGAGGTGCTCCGCTGGTCACCCTCCTCTCCAGATTTTACTCCATTTACCATCACCCTCTGAATCCTATGTGGGACAGTGTTGAAGGCTTTACTGAAATCAGGATAGGTGACATCCACTGCTCCCCCCCCCAACAATTTACTTCCTTCATCACCCAGTCGAAGAAATCTATCAGATTCGTCTGACATGACCTACCCGCTGTGAATCCATGTTGCCTAGGGTCCTGGGCACTGATGGCTTCTAGATGTCCCACTATCCTTTCCTTAAGCAGCACCTCCATGATCTTCCCCACTGCTGAGGTGAGGCTGACCAGCTTATAGTTCCCCGCCTTTTCTCTACTGCCGGATTTGTGTAGAGGGACCACATGTGCTCTCCTCCAATCCCCTGGCACCACTCCTGTGTTGTGTGACTTGGTGAATAAGGCTGTCAGAGGTTCTGCTAGCTCTCTTCACAGCTCCTGTAATACCCTCAGGTGTATGCCATCTGGTCCCATCGCTTTGCCCACCTTCAATTTAGTGAGTTCCTGCAGGACTCTCTCCCCTGTGAATGGACTGTTCTCTACCTCTTCCCCCCTTGGCTTCTGTTTCTCAGCTGTGGTCCCTGTCCCTCCCCCTCTTCTATGAATACTGAACAGAAGTATTTATTCAGTATTTCTGCCTTATCCGTGTTTCTCTCCTTACACTCCCCTTCCTCCTCTTTGAGTCTTACAACCCCCCCAGATCTTCTCCTTTCACTGATGTAGCTGTAGAATGTCTTGTCCCTTCCTTATCTCTCTTTACTGTCTATGTGAAACCTTCCTCAGTCTGCACCTTTGCTCTCCTTACCATCCTCCCTGCTTCCCTTGGTCCCCCGGGTCTCCTTATATTTCCTGAAACCTACCCTTTTAGCCCTTACCTTTTCTGCTACCCTTTTTGAGCAGAATATTGCCCTTTTCCTTCTCTTGCCTTTGGATACCAATCTGATACATTGGTTTGTTACTTCCACTATGGCTCCTTTTAGGTGCTCCCACTGCTCTTCCACACCTCCCCCTGTCCCCCTTTTCTCCAGGGCTCATTTAATATCTCTCCCCATTACAGCGAAGTCTGCCTTTTTTGCAATCTAAAACTTTTGCCCTAATGTGACTTGACTGAATCCCTGTTCCTGTGTTGAACCCCACTATGTGCTGATCACTGGATCCTAGTTGCCCCTCCACCCAGACATCTGCAGTTCTCTCCCCATTGGTCATTACTAGATCAAGAATTGCCCTGTCCCTGGTGGAATCAAGCACTAGCTGCCTGAGTCCTGCCTCCTGTAGGGGATCTAGGATGCCTCTGCTTCTGTCTGAAGCAGCTGCCTGGGTGGTCCAAATCACATCTGGCATATTGAAATCCTCCATCAGCAGAATCTCACCTTTCATTGCCATCTTGTGTATTTCATCCTCTAGCTTCCTGTCCACTTCTTCCCAGTGTCCTGGAGGCCTGTATATCACCCCTGTGTGTATTGCTGTGCCACTTCCAGGTTCAAGGGTGACCCACAGTGCCTCAGCCTCCCCCTGCCTACCCTGTATCTGTGTTGCTTTTATACCCTCTCTGATATACAGGGTGACTCCTCCCCCTTTTTTGCCCCCCATCCCGCCTGGACAGAGCATAACCTGGTACATTTACTTCCCACCCATGATTAGCAGTGTACCAGGTTTCAGTTATTTCTACTATGTCCAGGTCTACCTCTACTATCAAGGCCTCCATGTCTGTGATTTTATTTCCCAGGCTGCTGGCATTTGTCACCATGGCCTTCCAAGTATTCCTGCCTGTCCTCCCTCCACTTCTGGTTTTGGTCCCCTGGATTTTCCTCCCTTCCCTGTTAACTTTAACATATGTCCCCGATTCCTTTGCTGCTCCCCTTCAACCTGGCCCAGGTGACCTTGGCAACATCTCATCTTTCTGCTCCTTAGTTCTGGTGTCTCCATCATGTGGGGGTAGGCTGCTAGAGTTTCCATTCCCTTGTTGGCCCCACCGGCTAGTTTAAATGCTCATCAGCAAAGCATTTGAACTGCCCATTGAGGGCTGCTTTCCCCTTCCTGAACAGATGCAGCCCATCCCCACTGCACAGGGCCATATCGTTCCAGGTGGGACCCCAGTCCCCAATGAAGCCATACTCCATCTGGCAGCACCAGACTTTCAACCAAGTGTTGAAGTTACTAATGCAGAGATTCCTATCCCTCTCCCTGCCATGGACTGGCAGCACCTCCAAAACTGTCATGGAGCTTGCTACCTTCTCCAGGCACGCCCCCAAACCTATGAAGTCATCTTTCACCTGTTCCAAGCTAGCCCTGTCCTTGGATAGGTCGTTTGTTCTCAAGTGGACAATGAACTATAGCCCCCCCCGCCACTGCTTCAACGTTCCTCTGGATCTGCTCCCCCTCCCTCTGAGCTGTGCCTCCTGGAAGGCACTTGACCTCCCTTTCCTCCCTACTATCTGTGCCCAGATCCATTCCCTGGACAACTGAGTCCCCCAGCAAGAGTAACTTCTTTCTCCTTTGGGGTTCTTTTCCTCCAGCCACTGGGTCTCCCTGCTGGAGGGCCCTCACATCCTCCCTGGTCTCAGCCTCGGATTCCCTTGCAGGACTCTCCTGCTCCTCCAAAACAGTGAAGGGGTTCTTGAGCTGGACTGGATGGGTGATGTGTCTCTGCCTCCCTCCTCTGAACCTTCCTGAGCCCACCGTAGTCCATCCTGCCATCTGCCTGGGCAGCTGTTGTGGCATTGACTGAGGACATGGTGGCCTCTGGGTGGGGCGGAAGGTCTCCAGTATTCCTGCCAGCTCAGCCCGGAGACTGGTGACCTCCACCCTCAACTCTAAGTGGTGCCTGCAAATGGGGTGGAACCACAGTACCCAGAATATTCATCTGAAGATTGCTGCACTACACACAGTGCACTGCACCACTCCTTGCATCCTGTTGAACTTGTTTTTACCTTCCCCTCCTACTTTTTCCCCCTTCTTCTTCCCCTTTCCTGCTAAACTACTACTCCTCTTGTTTTTGCTAGAATCTGCTTTGTATGTCTGGCTGAATGCTACACCCCTTGTATCACTGCCTGTATATCAGATAGTCTAATTCCTGTGCTGTGTTTCCAAACAACCCCAGTGTCCTTAAGTACTGTAGGTGTGGCCCGAATTATGCCTATAAAGGCGGTGCACCAAGGGGGCAGGTGGGAATGGGGGTGGTGGAAAGGGTAACTCCTTTACTACCACTGCCGGCTGAAAAAAAAAAACAATCAGGCCACAAGCTTTATCTTTCGGCTAATCATAATGTGTCCCCACTGATTCTTGAAGAGGTACAGCTGATATCACACCCAAAAAGCAAACTGTTTTATCTCACTGCAGCTGTAAGAAAACCATCTTGCCGCTGCTGTAAGGTAACCTGTTTAACCTTGTTGCTTTTTTTCTCCCTTAGTGAGGTACCTCCCATTTGCACCCTCCCATGTCTTGTCTATGCTCCCCTTGCCTCCAGTAGTCCTCTGGCTCAGCAAAATTTGAATCTGCCTCAGCAGACTAGTAAATCTGTATGCTTACAGCTAGTCCCGTTTGCCTCACAGACCCACTCCCCTTCTGCTGTGGTCTGTAAACATTTATAAGGGGAGACATAAAACACTATCTTGAAAATTTGAGGTCTAAATAAAAAAATATATAATTATTAAGAAACTTTGTGTGCAGTGCCAGTCTTGACCACAGAGGGTATGCTTTGGTATCCCGTTTGACAATCCACCTCTCCCTCTGGCCTTAAACAGCTTTTAGAGAGGTGTCTGTCCTCAGGTATTCGCTGCCACCAGCTGGACTGTCCTTCCAGCACCTCCTTCAAGTGTACAGACTTGAATAATTAAACGTGCAATTGCACAAGTTAAAGTCTGGTAGTGTGTCTCTCTCGGGTGGCGGATGCTACACAGAGTTTACCTCAGCCAGTGGAAACCAAATATTACCTTAGAAAAATGACATCACAGTCACAATTGTTGAGCAAATAAATAGCTTTTTACTTAACAGAAAGTGCACTGAGCATTTACAGGATATATATTTACAACACAAGAGAATAACACTGATACAGGAAAAGTAAACAAATGTTTTTAAACAACAGATGGCAAAAGAAAAAGGCTATTACTGCATTATGCTAGTACTAAACTTACCCTTCCCTATCCTTACAAGAGACACTGGACCCTATTCTAACTGCCAGCTCCTACAGACATAGCTAGAAGGGTAGGCTCCCAAGCTTAGATTCTCCCTTCAGCTTCAAAATAGGAAGAACACTCTTCATTGTCTTTCAGCCTCTTGTATATTCTCCTGGGAATAGGTAATGCCTATTCCCCCTTTGAATGCATCAACCATCTAACATGTATGTATTTAATTGTCCCAATCAGACTGAACACCTATCAGTGACCAATTAACCTTTTAACCTTAAGTTTATATTTGAATGAACCAATCCATTTAAACTGGCCTGTGTGTGTGTGTGGACAGGTCTGTGTGTGTGGAGATGTCCACTCAAGATTGATGACCCAGCTCTTATCTAGCAGCTAGGGAGGACTGAGAATTCCAGCTTCTCAGCTTGCATGAGTGTTATTTTTCCAGACTGCTAAAAAAATGTGTTTGGAAAATCCAAACATTAACTCCTTCTTTACCATTTCTGTTATATCTCCCTTCCCCCAGATGATGAAGGCATGTCCCTTGGGCCACCCCAAGTGACACAGCCATTCATGCCACTACTGGGAAGTGCCCAAAGTATCCAGTCATGCCATTAGCCCTGTCTAGATAGCCCATCTGCATTTGCATTTTGTTTGCCACTGCGATGCTGGATGGTCATGTTGTATGCCTGCAGTACCAAACTCCAATGTAGTAGTTTTCCATTTTGCCCACTTGACCTATGGAGCCAAATCAGGGGATTATGATCTGTGACCACAGTAAATTCTCTCCCATAGGTGAGCTGCAGCTTCTGAGGCCCACACTATTCCCAAGCATTCCTTCTTGATTGTGGCGTATGCCTCTCTCTGGGCAAAGCCTCCGGCTGAAGTACACAACCGGGTGCGCCTCCCCCTGCTGGGTAACTTGGCTCAGCACAGCCCCCAGCCCATAATCTGAGGCATCCACATGGACCATAAACTTTAAACTATAATTGGGGCTAGCCAATACAGCTGGGTCGCTTCAGGCCTTCTTTAGCTCCTGGAAAGTGACCTCACAGCCTTCTGACCACTTCACAGTATTTGGCTTTCCCTTCTTGGTTAGGTCTGTCAGGAGCTTAGCCAGATCACTATAGCGAGGAACAAACCTACGGTAGTACCCTGCTGTCCCTAGAAATGCCCTGACCTGTTTCTTGGTGGTAGGAGTAGGCCAGGCCAGAATGGCATCAACCTTTGCAGGCTCTGGGTGGATGTGCCTTCTACCCACCCAGTGCCCAAGGTAGGACACTTCTGCCATACCTATCTGGCACTTTTCCACCTTGACTGTCAGACCTGCATTCCTTAACTTGTGAAACACATCCCGTACATTCTTGATGTGCTAATCCCAGGTCTGGCTGTATATGGCTATATCATCCATATACGCCAATGCAAACTCGCCTACCCCAGACAGAATGTGATCCACAAGCCATTGAAAGGTTGCAGGTGCATTCTTCATTTCAAATGGCATTACCTTGAATTCATATAATCCAAATGGAGTGACAAAAGCTGCTCTCTCTCTGGCTGCAGGGGTCAGAGGTACCTGCCAATAGCCCTTTGTTAGTTCTATTGTGGTCAAATACTTGGCTCCCCCCAGTCACTCCAGGGTCTCATCTGTTCTGGGCATGGGATAGGCATCGGACTCCATGCAGCTATTAAGCCTCCGGTAGTCAACGCAGAATCGTGTGGTGCCATCCCTTTTGGGGATTAATACCACGGGTGATGCCCAGGGGCTACTAGATTCCTGGATTACTCCAAGTTCCAGCATCTCCTTGAGCTCCTCTTTCATAGTCTGCTTAATGTGCTCAGGTACCCTGTAGGGGGACTGTTTCAGGGGAACCTGGGTCCCTGTATTCACATGGTGCTCTGCCATCGTGGTGTACCCTGGTTTCCCTGTGAACATGTCCTCAAATTCTCTCAGCACACCCCTAATTTCTTGCACCTGGGCTGGTGTCAGCTGTTCAGAGAGGGTAAGGTTGTCCACAGAGGATGCAACCCTGGCCTCCCCAAGCAGGTCCACCAGTGGGTCTATCTCAGTTTCCTCCTCTGGGGCACTGCATACAGCTAGGACCCATTTCTCCCTGTCATGGTAGGGCTTCAGCATGTTGACATGATACACCTTTCGCCTGCATCTCCTGTTCGGTAACTCTATCATGTAACTGACATCTCTAACCTTAGGATGATGGAGAATGGCCCCTTCCAGGCTGCCTGTAATTTATTCTGTTGGACAGGGATGAGTGCCATCACTCACTGTCCTACCTCATATTCTCTGGCTCAGGCCCCGCAGTCATACCAGACTTTCTGACACTGTTGTGCAGTGGCCATGTGCTCCTGAGCAAACCCCATGAGCTCCTTAAGGCGGGACTTGAAGTTCAGGACATACTGCACAACAGACTTCCCTTGGGAGACACGGTCACCCTCCCATTCATCCCGAATCAAATCTAGGTTCCCTGCACCCTAGGACCAAATAGGAGCTCGAAAGGTGAGAACCCTGTGGACTCCTGTGGGACTTCCCTGTATGCAAATAGGAGATGAGGCAAATATTTGTCCCAGTCCCTCTTATGCTGGTCAGCAAAAGTCCTTAGCATGGTCTTAAGGGTTGAATTAAATTGCTCCACCAGACCATTAGCTTGGGGATTTTATGGGGAGGTTCTGAGCTACTTTACCCCACACTTCTCCCACAAACTACTCATTAACCCTGACATAAAATTGGCACCCCGGTCTGACAGTATCTCCAGGAGAAAGCCCACCCAGTGAAATATTCCCAACAGTGCATCTACCACTGGTTCTGCCTCAGAGGATGTTAGGGCCACTGCCTCTGGGTAACTGGTGGTGTAGTCGACAACTACCAGGATATACCACTTGCCAGTGCGACTTGGGGTGTTTAATGGCCCCACTATGTCCACAGCTACCCTCTTGAAGGGTTCATCAATAATGGGCAGGGGCACCAAAGCTGCCTTGGTCTTGTCCCCCTATTTTCCCCACCCACTGGCACTGTGGACAAGTCCTGCAATAATTTGCCACGTCCTTGCCAATACCAGGCCAGAAAAAATTGTTGATTAGACCCTTTTTCATGCGCCTCACCCCCAAGTGCCCTGAAAAAGGAATATCATGGGCAAGGGCCAAAAGCTGCTGATGGTGAACCTTAGGGACTACCAGCTGCTGGAGTACCTCACCGTCTAGCCCTTCCTCTGTTGTACATTCTCTGTACAACAGCCCATTGTCCCAGTAAATGGACTCTTTACCCCCCTGAGGATGCTCAGCCCTATGAGCTATTTCCCTCAGTTTTTGCAAGGTAGGGTCAGTTCACTGTGCCACACTCAGCTGCCCTCGTCTGACCCTTCCCAGTGCCCCTTCAGAAGGAAGTCCTGTGGGCTCCTCTATTTGTGACTGGGGTTCTGGACTGCTGCTTGTAGCCAACCCCTCCCCTGTGCTAGACACTTCCTCAGCTGCTGAGGATATGGCTGGACCACCCAGAGTCACCCCCTCTTCACCCTCAGAAGCTTGCCCTTGTGCCTGACTATGAGTTACAACACACACCAGTGTTTTCCTGGGGTCCAAATCCTTCCCCACAATCATACTTACAGGTAGGTCCTCTACAACCCCTACCTCCTTTTCTCCATGGCCCCTTTCCAGCTCAAGAAGACTCTAGCCATTAGTAATTGGACTGGTGGCCTTGTGAATGCCCGGACCCTGGAGTGTTTCCCAGGCACCATCTGCTCTGCCTGGATGAGATCCTGCCTTACCAGGGGAATGTCAGCACCTGTGTCCCACAGTCCCTGTGTTACTAGTCTATTAACTGTAATGGGATGCAGATTCTCATCAGTGGAGAGTGGTTCTTCAGACTGGACACACCCTACAAACACACCAGTACTCTTTTGATCACCCCTTCCCCCATACCTCTGCCCCTTAACCAGTTTCTGAGGGCAGTTATATCTCAAGTGTCCCACTTGATTACAAATACGACATTTCTTGGGTCCTGTCTCTTGAGTCCCCTTAGAACCAGAGGGTTCTACTTTGGGCTCAGGTGCAGGCTGGTTTCTTTTGGGCTGCCCCCATGGGATCCCTTATAACCATGTGCTACCCCCCACCATAAGACTTATGCTGTGTGTATGGCCGGCTAGACAGATACATGTCAGCACTTGCTGCCACCTCCATTGAGGAGGCGCATGCCTGGTCTAGGAGCCATACGCGCATATCCTCAGGTACAATTTTAAGGAATTGTTCTCTCACCAATACATCTTTGATTAGTTCTACAGTGGTTGCTTTAGCCCCCTCCACCCACCTATCAAGGTAAGTACGCAGTTGAACCTGTAGTTCTGCATAACTGTCCTCTGGGCTTTTCTTTAACTCTCTAAATTTCCTTCTATAAGCCTCAGGAGCTAATTAAAAATGTTTCAACAACACTGTTTTAACTTTATCCTAATCAGCATAGTCTTCATTACTCATTTTCGAGAATGCATGTAAAGCCCTCCCCATGAAAAAGGGTGTGAGATAAGTTGACCAGGAAGGCTTAGTCAATTGGAATTGGTCACATACTCTCTCCAATGACCTTAAAAACAGTTCAAGGTCATCTCCCTCTTTAAACAGAGGGAACAGTGTAGAAATAATTTTGGCTTCATGAGGCAAACTCACTCCACCATTACTCATGGTTTTCTGGCTGCGCAGGGTCATCATCTCCTTCTTGTGCTGTTGTTCTTTTTCTCTTTCTTCACGTTCTTTCTCTCTGTCTGCCAGTCTCTTTTCTTCCAGTTCTTTCTCTGCTTCCAGTCTTTTTTCTTCCAGTTATTTCTCTGCTTCCTGTCTTCTTGTCTCTGCTTCCCATCTTTTTGTTTTGGCTTACAATCTTTTTGTTTCCGCATCCAACCTTTGTGTTTCTGCTTCAGCATCCAGTCTTTTTGCCTCCAGTGCCCTGTCTTGCAGCAACAGCTGCAGTCGCAGTGCCTCAAGCTGGTTTGGGGGGTCTGCTGCCTCAGTTCCTGACTCACCCCCAGCGACTGTCTGCTTCAGGTCATGTGCCACGAGGGTAGCTATGAGATCTGCCTTTTTCTTGTGTTTTAGGCCTTCAAGCTGAATCCCCTTTTCCTGGCACCTTTCACAAAGCTGTGGCACAGTAAGTGAGTCATACTCTGTGGAGCTCATTCTCTTAACTTGCTCTACACTGTGCTAACTAGAAACAAATAAAATGGTTGTAAAAGGGTATTCTCTTATAAATCCTGTTTTGCAATGCTAAGGTAACTGTTCCACTGGAAAACTCTGTATCTCAATGTGCTATGGAGTTCGCTATCATCACCCCACCACTGCCAACCAATTGTGACAACCCACCTCTCCCTCTGGCCTGAAACAGCTTTTAGAGAGGTGTCTGTCCTCGGGTATTCGCTACCACCAGCTGGACTGTCCTTCCAGCACCTCCTTCAAGTGTACAAACTTGAATAATTAAATGTGCAATTGCACAAGTTAAAGTCTGGTAGTGTGTCTCTCTCGGGTGGCAGATGCTACACAGAGTTTACCTTGGCCAGTGGATACCAAATATTACCTTAGAAAAATGACATCACAGTCACAACTGTTGAGCAAATAAATAGCTTTTACTTAACAGCAAATGCACTGAGCATTTACAGGATATATATTTCCAACACAAGAGAATAACACTGATACAGGAAAAGTAAACAAATGTTTTTAAACAACAGATGGCAAAAGAAAAAGGCTATTACTGCACTATGCTAGTACTAAACCTACCCTTCCCTGTCCTTACAAGAGACACTGGACCCTATTCTAACTGCCAGCTCCCACGGACATAGCTAGAAGGGTAGGCTCCTAAGCTTAGATTCTCCCTCCAGCTTCAAAATAGGAAGAACACTCTTCATTGTCTTTCAGCCTCTTATATATTCTCCTGGGAATAGGTAATGCCTATTCCCCCTTTCAATGCACCAACCATCTAACATGTATGTAATTAATTGTCCCAATCAGACTGAACATCTATCAGTGACCAATTATATTCCCTTTTAACCTTAAGTTTATATTTGAATGAACCAATCCATTTAAACTGGCCTGTGTGTGTGTGGACAGGCCTGTGTGTGTGGAGATGTCCACTCAAGATTTATGACCCAGCCCTTATCTAGCAGCTAGGGAGGACTGAGAATTCCAGTTTCTCAGCTTGCATGAGTGTTTTTTTTCCAGACTGCTAAAAAAATGTGTTTGGAAAATCCAAACATTAACTCCTTCTTTACCATTTCTGTCACATCCCGTCCCAGTGACCTGAGTTTGGGGGAGAGCTCAGTGACTCAACTAGATGGGGTGAGGGTGGGGAATGTCACTGTTACCTGACTTCCCCAGCCAGTGAATGAAAGATGCAGGGTGGTCCACATGGGTCCAGGTACCATATAGTGAAGACAACTCTTCCCTTGGCATAGGTCTCTGCAGGTCTGCACCTATGAGTAGCAGAGTGCCCTGTACTTTGACTGACAGATGGACTCTTTTGGCCTGTGTGTTTGTATCTGGGCCACATGGAAGCACAGGTAACAGAGGACCCTATGCTTCTGCTGCCCACCAGACAGCCCCATGATTTTTTTGCATCCCTTGCTGCATTAAAGTGCAGGGCCTGCAAGGGTCCTGTACTTCTGTAGGCATATGGAGTCTTCTCTTTGTTCCACTAGGCCCTGCACATCTGTGGGGCCTACATGAATGAGGTTACAATTCCATTATCTCAAAAAGAAAGGAAATTATTTGCAAAAGCCTGCATTAATGCACCAGTTAGGGCTCAAGATAATGCAACAGAAGTAGGGAAATTTGGCATAAGGGTTTCCAGCCCTAACTCCTCACCCCCACCTCCCCAAGCAGTAAGAGGAAAAAACATGAGGGTTATGGGTCTCCAGAGTCTTGGCGAATCAATGGTGGGATCTTCCTTGGGGTTGTCTACCCTACTGCTGACCCCATTCCTTGAGCAAACAACATCAGACATGATCTCCTTTTTTCATGCTTTTCTCCACTTATTACCCCACCTCATGTACGTCACAGTTGTCATTTTTCAAATCCTGGCAAAAATGTGTTTTCACATCTGTGGCATGGAATGGCATTGCAGTTGCACAGAATTACATTCTGGTGGGGATTCAAAATTTTTCTGTACGGAGTTCATGAGGTGGGCTAATAAGATGGCTATAGTGACAATTTGGTCACTGTTGTCCTATGAATGGAGGGCCCTGCACTTACACAGCTACATATAGTGCCTATACGCATCTATGGAGGGATGGGAGTGCAGAGTCTGAAGGACCCTGCACTCCCACAGTAAAATAAGGATACTATCATACTATCTCAAAAAGTAAGGAAATAAGTTGCAAAAAACTTTGTTAATGCTCCAGTTAGTATCAACGAGATAAAAGTTGGGAAATGAGGCATTAGGGTTTCCCTAACACCCCATCCTTCCATATCAGGCAGGAGAGCAGGTGTGATGTGTGCGTTGGGCTCCTCAAGCCTAATGCTCACCCCATTCTCATAAAGTATGCACATCTGACCTTATTTACAGATACAATGGCCATGAGGTGGTCAGGCCATGAATACAACTGCGAAGGAATGTTTTCCAAAGTTCCTACGGTTCCTGAGATATTGCGACTTTTGCAGCACAAGGGTTGCCTGGAATAGCTCTAGGCATGCACTATGTCACTATAGTTATGGGTACAAGGGAGCGCAGGGCCATAGGGCCACATTTGGATCCCAATATGCAGTAATGGGAGCACAGGGCCCTACATTATGCAGTAGTGGGAGTGCTGGGCCCTCCAGGCCCTGCGCTCCCACACAGAGATGTGATATCATTAAAATATCAGTACACTTACTGTATGTATAGATGCGAGGCTCCTATGTGAAAATCAGAGACAATTACAACATTTCTGCATGATGGAACAAACAACCACATATGAGTAACATTACACTTTCTCAAAAAGAAGGGAAATTCATTGCAAAGAACACCATTAATGCATCAGTTAGGGTTGTCATTATAGTGGCAAAAGTTTGAAAATTTGATGTTAGGATTACCAACCCCACACCCCCACTCCCACCCCCACTCTCCACACACCAACAGGCATCGGGGTGTGCCTTGGGGTTTCAGGCCTAACTCTCACCCCATTGTTCTATGCTACCAGTCAGCTTCCTTATAAATGGAATGAGGTGAGAGTTAGGGCTGCAACTAGGCACCCTAATACTGATTGGTGAGTGAGAGTGGGGGTGGGAGGGTAGGATTGGTAACCCTAACATCGAATTTCCAAACTTTTACCACTGTAATGACAACCCTAACTGATGCATTAATTAGGTTTTTTGAAATATAGAGTATATATATATATATATATAGAGAGAGAGAGAGAGAGAGAGAGAGAGAGATATGGATATATAGATAGATATTATACAGATGCTGTAACAACTGTATGTTAGAGTTGAGTTAATGTTCTGTCAAAAATAGGGTTTTTGACAGCTTAGATGTCAATTAAAGTTAGGGCTGTGAAAGTTAGTTGTAACCCCACCATCCTTCATTTTGCAATGGCAGGCGGTATGCTGTTTGAATCTGATAGCAATACCAGGTGGGCTGGGTTTGGGGAGGAATAGGTTACTCGGCACAAGGGCTAGGTTTGGCTACTCTGCACAGGGGCACCCAAGTAACTCCGAACACAGGAAGCAATAACTGTAATGTCCAATACCAGAAGTGGGATTCTAAAGTGTGGCTTTTATTCACATCCAACCAGAATAAACAAAGCATAGATGGACCCCCATGGGTCTACACTCTTGGTAATGCAGATTAAAAGAATAAAGAACACTTCTTCTACACTTTAGCCCTCAGGCTCCTGAACCACTTGAACTTAGCCGAACTTGCATGCTTGGGTACACAGCCTGAACTTGTACACTGTACTGGGTTTTCCCTGGCTCAGCTCCCTTGCCAGCCACTCAGACACCTTCCATATGTCATGGAAACATTTACTGGTGGCTCCCTAAACCACCTAAGAGCACCTCAGCTCTATCAGGGAATTTTCCTTTTAATCCCACATCTGGGTACTTTCTTCAGGCACTGGACAAGTACCTGAGAGAAAGTAAAGGTGCAAGGGAGTCTGAGCTGGATGTAATTGTCCACCTAGGGACAAATGACTTGGCTCATCATGAGATTAGAGCAGTGCAGGAGGACATTGAAGACTTGGGGAGGGGCCTAAGACAAATAGCACACACAGTATCCTTCTCAGAGGTGCTGCCTGTCAAAGGCATGGGGTAGGCGAGGGTAATTAGCACCATGCAGTTTAATGAATGGTTGAAAAAATGGTGTGGAGTACAGGGGTTTGGCTTCACTGGGGACTGGGGTTCCACCTGGAGGGACACCAGCCTATACTGGCAGGATGGTCTGCATCTGTCCAGGAAGGGAACAAGTCTTTTGAGCAATCGGTTTAAATGCTTCATTGGCAAGCTTTAAACTAGTCAAAGGGGAGGCACTGACAAGCAGCAGGAAAATCCCAGCCTCCCTACAAAACAGGGTACTAAATGAGAAAAGACCAAGGTAGAACGGTCAGTGGGGGATGCTGCAACAGAAGGTAAAGCCATCAAAAAATAGAGAGCAATGAGTACCAATGCCTGTAGTCTGGGTAACAAGCTTCCTGAATTAGTGGCCTTGATGGAGGAGGAACATCTGGATATCGTGGCAGTCACAGAAACATGGTACACACAAAACCATGACTGGGATGTAAACATACCAGGATACACTATCTACAGGAGGGACAGGGAGGGTAAAAGAGGAAGAGGAGTAGCCCTTTACATAAGGGAAGGAATAAAAGCAACAGAACAAAAGGGTAAACAGGGAGGAGAAGAAGCACTGTGGGTAAATTTGGAGACAGGCAATGGCACCACAATCCGCACAGGGTTAGATACAGACCCCCTTCTCAGGGGGAGGAAATGGACAAGGAAATGATAGAAAGTATACTTAGAATGGCAGAAAAAAGGGAGATATTGCTGATGGGTGATCTGAATATGCCAGATGTTAACTGGAGTGCAGTTGCAGCTGCCACTTTGAAGAGTGGAGTTATTCTAGATGCCCTTCAGGGGGCATGTCTTAGACAACTAGTATTGGAGCCCACTTAAGAGGAGCAATATTAGACTTGCTTCTCTCAAATGGAAATGGAGAGAGGATCACAGATGTAGAAGTGGGTAGCCATCTGGGAACTAGCGACCATCGAACAGTATGGTTCACAATAAACACAGCAATAGAGTCAAGCCATACAAAGACAAAAGTACTGGACTTTAGGAGGGCTGACTTTGCCAAAATGGGTGAGTGCCTAAGGAATGCACTAGCAAATGGGCAGGAAGGAGGGGTGGAAGAACAATGGGGAATAATAAAAACTGCCATCACAGAGGTAACAAGCCTTTGTGTGAAGCAAATAAACAAAACAAAACGATGTAAGAAACCACTATGGTTCTCAAAGAAAGTGGCAGTGAAGGTTCAAGTGAAAAGAAAGCATTCAGGAAGTACAAGGAATCGCAGAAGGAGTAGGACAGAGAACTGTATCAGTTAAAGCAAAGGAGGCTGGGAAGGCAGTCAGAACAGCAAAGGCCCAAACCAAGAAAAGATAGCCAACTCAGTTAAGAAGGGATAAAACCTTTATAGGTACATCAGGGAGCAAAGGAAGACCAAGGGAGGGATAGTGAGGCTTAATAAAGGGAGGGAGTGGGCAGAGGGAGACTGTGAAAAGGCAGAGATACTAAACAAATATTTTTGCTCAGTATTTACAAATGAAGAGGGAGGTGCATAAAACAAACAGTAGAAACACTCTGGATACAGAAGTTGATACCAGCCCATTTACAGAAGAAAGGGTTCTGAAAGAACTCTTAAAACTGAAGTGGACAAAGCAATGGGGCCTGATGGGATTCATCCCAGAATTCTAAAAGAACTAAGGGTAGAACTAGTGACACCATTGACTACCCTTTTAACAAATCTTGAGAGGATGGGGTGGTACCCGAGGACTGGAGGAGGGCAGATGTGATTCCCTTCACAAAAGTGGGAGCAAGGCAGAAGCAGAAACTACAGACCTGTTAGTTTAACCTCAGTGATAGGGAAATGATGGAATCACTTCTGAAGGAAAGAATTGTTGAGTATCTAGAGGCCAGAGGGGCAC